>JAPQVY010000144.1:24776037-26211037 GCA_028535165.1 Quercus tomentella
AATTTTGGGGGAATGGGCAGACTAGCAGTGTGTAGCTTTTCTTCAATTTCCTCTATTTTCTCAGAAACCAAACTGCAGGCAGTGCAAAACAAAAACATACTAATACAAACACAACAATAAAAGATACCAATATACATTTATTTTTTAAGATATAACAATATACAAATGCATCTCTATCTTATAAATAAGCATAAATGAATGTATGTGTGCATGCATTTGCTATGATTAGGGTTGTAAAAAACCACTGAAAAACTGATCCGACCAACTAGAACAGATCCAAAAAGTCAATTTCGGCCAGTTTCAGTTTGTCGGCCATCAGTATTAGTTCCAATTTTTTAAACAATTCAGTGTTTCACAGTGCCAAGAATTCACACAATGAGAACAAGTCAAATATATTTGTTTAAATATATTTTTTTATGAACCTACTAACCTTTTGTAAACCCACCCTCATGTTATCAAATTCCTTTAACCTTGTCCCTTCTTCACATTCCCATTTTCTTCAGATCTCTTCTATCACTTTGCCTCAATCCTCCTCACACATTTCTTTCATTTGAAATTCAAATCCTAGCCACCGAAATTTTGCTTTCCCTCCTCCACTTCATGCTTCCTCTCACCACAACTCTTTAAACCCAACCCTCCCCCCCCCCCCCCCCCCCCCCCCCCCCCATTTTTTTTAATTTCTTCCCCTTCAAGTTTAGAAGCATCAACAACTTGATGAGAGAAAGAGTGTTATTATTTCTTCCACATAATCACCCTGCTAAAATTAAGTTTCCAAACATGTTATTATTATTTTTGGTATGGGATTTGATAGATCCAATCAAAAACTTATTTTCCCAAAAGAATAACAACAACAACAATAGCAACAAAAACAAAAGTTAAAGAGCTTTGGCAAAAGTTAACAAACCTCTTTTTCAAGGTTCACCAATTTTGCGTTTTTTAACTCTCATGTAATGTCTGGGCGGGGGAGGAGGCTGCGGGGCATCATCCTTAGGCTGCAAAGACATTAGATGCATAGAATCAATATTTGGTGTAATGATAAGAATAAAGTGAACTACAAAACATATCATTACATTGTAATTAATGTTATCATACCATAGAGCTGCCTGCACGTCCTATTTTGTGTCCACCTATCCCACAAGTGGGTGCTCTTCTAACACGTTGCGGTCTATCTTGTGGGGGTGAGGGCTGAGGAGGGGGATGCTCATCCGGTACATCAGCAGCTGGCTGTACAGTGTCAATCCCAACCAGAGGTCCTAGAGGGTCAGATAAGGATGAGGTAGGTGGGTTTATGGGCATAGTGGGTGCACTAGAGCAAGTGGGTGGATATGAGGGTGTCTCGGGGTGTATAGGAGGGGTCAAATGAAAATTAATACCGAGATCAAAACTAGGCTATGAAGGTGGGGTGGGTGAAGGGACCTCGGGCTGAGGAGATGCATCTACCATGGGTGGAGATGCATCTGGGATGGGTGGATGGACCTCGGGCTAAGGAGATGCGTGCGAGATGGGTGCAGGTAAAGAAGGAGTAGTTACAACCCAAGGGGTTGTGCACGCGAACCACGGCTCGTAGCTGCACTTGTGCTTGGGCTTGCTGTAGCAGGCCGACCACGGCCCCTAGGTGCACCTGTGCTTGGGCTTGCTGTACCAAGCCGACCACGGCCCCTACCGGCGCTTGTACTTGGACTTGCAGTAGCACATAGACCACGGGTCGGTGTACTTACGGGTGCTACGCTTGTGCTTGGGGTTGCAGTAGCTGCTGATTCAGTGTCATGCCCATTGATTGCCTGACCATCGGCTGCAGGACCACCACCAAGCCTAGCCACATTATTTAGGAAGCGCCGGACATGGTTGTGAGCTCGGCTGCCTTCAGGAAGCATCTCCAACAGCGCTAAATGGCTTTGAATCTGAAACAGAGAAAGAACCAGTTACAATCAGATTTGAGACATTTATGTATCAATTAATGAATGGATAATATAGTACTTATTAATCTACTCAAATACTCAACTAAGAACTAACAGTTTTATTAGAATACTATATGTAACAGAAAGTTTTTAATTGGATGTCAGTCAAATCAAACCAGATTTGCTGAAAAAAGAAATCAATTGATTCTACGTTCATACATGTACTCAAGAAAAATGAAGCAGACAATAAAATCTAATTAGAACACATTACCATTATATCTAATTTAGCGCTGTTGCGGTCGACATACTTTCGAGTGACCGAACGGTACCAGCGGTAATAGGCATGATCGCGGGGCATCTCACCAATCTGAGGAGGTGCATGACAAAGTTGTTGTCATCTCATATCCCATGAAATGATATACGGTCCATGCTCCTCCCTCCAATTCTTTTCCACCTTCCCACATAAGTCTATTCAATGCAGTCTATCATCGTACACAACATTGTCAGGCGGCTCCTACGCCAACACAAACTGTCGAAGGACACGGTCCAAGTGGTGTCTCTCTACTATGCAAAAACACACAAGCGGCACCCTTACTGTCCACGTATCCCTCCCTGCAACGCAGAACTCAGGAAGGTGGCCGAAGTCTGCCTCATACGGCTGCCACACAATCTACAATAGAAACAAAAAATAATTATCATAGCATCTTAAAATGTGAAACAAGGAAGAATACATAGATAAAGGGAAAAACAAAAATTAAAACAGAAGATATGTTAAAGGATGAAGCAATCATATTCTTAAGGAAAATTAACATAACCAAACAAAATTTTTGAATATTATTACCTGGTCCGGCTGCATTGTAACTAATTGCTCGCAATAGTGGATCAAGGCCGTGCTGGATGGCCTACTCTTCGGGCTTGGCACCCGTACCCACCTACAGTTATGAGCGAATAACATAAGATACAATAATACCATTTAGTTACTAAGAAGAATACATTGCATAACATACTAAATATTAGGAAAAGACTTACTTAAATGCAAGTGGAGCATATGGCCATGGGCCATAATCACATCCAGGTGGGGGCTCTATCCTCGGGCACAAGAATGGCAACCTTGCCCATGCCCAATACTGGACCAAGGTGCACACCCCACCAATCTACGATGCCCCTTTCTCGCTTGCCCGACACAACTCTCTGTACAACCAGGCCAGGCAACCACTACCTTAGCTATACTGTGGCGGATCACGAAGGTTCCGCAGGAACTCCAAGAACATCAGATGCACCCTATCTCCCGACTTGTCCATGAAAAGCTTATCCCCTAGTAGCGCTAAAATATAGCACCGGGCATACTGGTGTATCTGAATCTCCGTTTCGTCTGATGAGAATTCTTTGCCCCACCAAGGTTTTGTTGTCATTTGCCGAAGTAAAACCAAGCAACTCCAAGCACAGTTGACTCCAATCCCCATCCACCACAGCAGTCGGCCCAACCAAGACCTCACCGTCTATAGGAAGTCCGAAAATGACCTCCACATCTTGTAGGGTGATTGACATCTCACCATGTGGAAGATGGAACGTATGAGTCTCCGGCCGCCATCGCTCAACTAGGGCCGATATTAAGCAATGATCTATCTCTCTGGAAGGGGCCTAAACAATCCTTCCAGCCTTACCAACTTGATAATGTCAATCACCCGATTATCTCGAATATGAATGTGTGCCATCTCCTTAGTGTGACCACGGCACGTAAGTGGGCCCGAGTCCTGCAAAATCGATACAAAATCATCGCGGTTGTTAGAACTAGATATACAACTTTGGAAGAACTTGCTAACTAAAAGTCAAAGACAACGTAAAAATTAAAGCGGTTGTTAGAAGATATTTCACCTCGCCATTCCAAATGTCCTCTGATCGATGATATGGTTGTCGCGTCAACAATGACTGATTTTGGGGACCAGGGTGCACGATCTCTAACTCCTCATCGATTCGAGGCTCCATACTGCAAAGAGTATAGACAATTAAAAAGGTTATGAAAACCCCAATTTTTCTATGCCAATGTCTGATAAGACTACATATATTTTCATTCCATCACCTTCAAAATTATATATATATACAAGATTAAAATGACAGTTAAACATTACAAGTGCATTTGTATATATATATATATATATATATATGCTGTGGATTTGTGTTTTAATGGTGGGTAGAATTCGAGTCTTATAAACTCGATTTTAGTGGCTCCACGTGGAAAATTTGTCCACGTAAGGGTGTTACCGAAACAACGAACTCGAGCTTTAGAAACTCGAGTTCTAATTAAATCTCGAGTTTTAAAAACTCGAGATGCTAGTTTCACACATTCTTTCAAAACCGGGCAATTAACGAAATTGTTAGAAATCCTTTGTTATTTGGAAAGGGTGTTCGTCTTTGCTCCTTGTATAGCGGTAACTAAGTTGGTCAAACTAATGATTGCTGTCGAAATAACAGACTATTTTTTAACTGAAGTTGTGAGTTGTTTAAACTACTTTACCTGTGCAGGTTTGTAGAGATCCTAGATGGGGGTCGTTGCTATGAAAGCTATATTGAAGACCCCCAAGATTGTTCAAGCAATGACTGAGATTGTACCAGGATTACAAGGTGACATTCCTAGTAACTCTGCCAAGGGTTTCCCATTTATTGCTGGAAGGTAAAAATCTTACCAAAAAAATTAAGTTACCTCAAATGTTTTTATCCCTCAGCCCATATAACATGAACTAGTAATAAACTTGTTTTAGATAATTTAATGCAGTATATAATAATGAGAATTGGATCTAATTTCTAAAGTTTACATAACTAGAAGTTAACTGATAGATTATAGGTTTCGAACTTGGCTGTAATATTCTCATGTTATTAGACAATGTGTTATTTTTATTTTAATAGAAATCTGCACCATCTGACCATTGAAGGTAAGATTTTAACTTAAACATAAACAAAATATCTATTCATCAACTGTAAAAAAATCACAACAAAATAAGGTATCAAAACTCAAAAGCCTCAATTTTTTTCAAAATTTTTTTGTAATTATAACCCAAAAACAAAGAACAAAAATAAGAGCACAAACAAAAGCACAAATTTCTCTAATTTTGAGCCCAGTGAAGAAATTTGCATCATTTCTACACAAACTATAAGTAAAGACATATTGCACAGATCCAAGGAGTTCTGCAACATTTGCAACCACCACATAACAAAGATTTTACTAACATAAATCCCAGCAAGTAAACACATATCAAGCATTATTAACCAGAAACCAACAAAAAAGAGAGACAAAAACAGAACATGCCAGCAACCCAAATCATACAACAAGTAACAAAACAAATCTGTCTAAAAAGAAAAACTAAAGCACACTAACAAGGGAAATTATTCAAACACAAACACTTGGGCTAAACCCACATGGAATGTTTCTTTTAAAAAACCCAAATTTTTATAAGAAAAACACACCTTCAAACTTGAAAAAATCTGAACTTCCGTGTGGTAGGGGTGAGGGTGAAGCCGATTGTGAGAATGGCCAATTTTTCAAGGTATGGCATTTTCAAGTCTGAAGCCGATTGTGAGGAAAAACAGGAAAGCTTTTGAGGGTGAGGGTGATTATTATTGCACGCCGAGGGGGTTGAGGATGACTGATTTGGTGTGTTTGAGTGAGAGTGTTTGAGAGACTGAGAGAGAGTGTTTGAGAGAGTTGAGTGTTTGAATGAGACTAAGTGAGAGAGTGTTTGAACTGAGACAGAGTGTTTTAAAAGCGTAAAGATTGATATAATGTGCAGATTTCGAGTCTTATAAAACTCGATTTCTACGTGGCTCCACATGGCAATTTTGTCCCAGGGTAAGGGTATCAAAAAAACACTGAACTCGAGCTTTAGAAACTCGAGTTCTAATTAAATCTCGAGTTTTAAAAACTCGAGATGCTAGTTTCACATATTCTTTCAAAACCGGGCAACTAACAAAATGGTTAGGAATCTTACTGTTATTTGGAAAGGGTGTTCCTCAAAGGCGTACCTCCCCATGATTGGAAAAAAATAATAATAATAAAAAAGTAAATGTCATTTGCTCAATTATATCAAGGCAAGCTAAGATTTGGTTACGGCTATAAATGAACCAAGTTTGTTTATGAACAATTTAAGTTTGGTTTAGGAAAAAAGCTTCTTTTTTTTCTTTTTTTTTTAAGCTTTACTAAATATTGTTGCAATCTAAGCCGGGTTTGGTGGTTGTGTGATTGATTCTGGGTTTTGGGCGGTTCTAGGTTCATTGTTAGGGTTTGGTGGTTCTGCCAACAAGTAGAATTTATCCAGTTTTAATTTTTTTTTAAGGGATACTAAAAAACAAAAATACAAAAGTGCCAAACAAGTTTTGGGATGAAAAATCCCTAAAAAACTGTTTTTGAAAACAATTTTCCAAAAACACCCTTTAAAATGGTTTGTGAAAACACAAAATTGAATATAGTGACCAAACAAGCAACTATAAACAAACAGTTCTACTGTTCACTCTTTCACTCACCAATCACAACTTCTCATTTCAAATATATTGTGTACACAGATTTATTAAAACTCACATTTTCGAATGTACATCATCAATGGGTTCGTAAAGAACTGATATCTTTGATTCTCTGAACTGGGTCCAAGTTTGGATGTTGATAGATATTGCTCCGCCACGGAGTATGGCAGGCATGTACTTTTGGGTCTCGTGTTGTGTGTTTGTAGGTGGAACTGGCGTGTTAATTTGGGATTTCTGAGTTTCGACCGTTTTGTTTCATGGCAAGATTACATGGAGGATGGCATGAATGTAGTCAAAATTAATGAGTAACCATTGGCATAGAGCATGCAAGAAGGCCAGAACATGGTTTCATCACATGCACACTCATTGCTATAACATGAACTGATTCTAACATTCTACCACTTTTTCTTTTCTTCGCTCCCAAAATTTGATTGAAATTATCATTAACAATAGATTGCATATGAAACTGTACAAAGATGTCCAACTCCACAGAAGAATAGAGAAAAGAACCCCCACCATCTTCATATAATGATAATATTAGTAATAATTTACATCTCAATTCTCTAATTAGGTTCTCTAGATGCAACTTGCAAGAGTGCATAAGAGAATCTTGTGCTAATTACAACATGTGGTAATCAGATAAATAGAAAACGAGACTATATTTGACTAAAAATATTAAGAAGAGAGAGAGAGAGAGAGAGCAGGAATGATGTACTAAACACAAAATTATTATCTACAAAACTGAAGAAATTCTTCATTTGGACTAGCCTCAATTGCTATAAATGTTGCTCCCCTCTCCATAATATACATGCCATCTCACTTTTCAGGAATGTCCTTTTATCTGGGAAAAACAAAAGGCACAAAATTTAATGGTATATCACATCAAGTCCGTAATGAAATGTGCAATAAACTACTATTGCCAACAGCAAGGAAACAAAGCTAGTCAATCATGGCATGAAAATTCGAAAAAGAGCACAAATTCCTATCTATTCAAGGAGAGAGAGAGAGAGAGCCAAGTAATTTCATTTAAACCTGCTTATTAAATCCTTTGCAATGCTTCGAGCATGGTTTAAAAACTGGAAGCTTCTTGCAAGGTCATCATCAGATATGCCGGCTTTCAAGTTCAGAAAAAATTCCTTGTAAGCATTATATATGTCTTCTAAATCCCCTGCCCCTCCTTGATGGAAGCACACAGGAGTTTCCAACATGTTCTCTTGTGATTTTTGTTCATTATCGATCAGCAGTTTCTCTAGCAACCGCTTATTTTCCAATCTATTTCCTGTCCTGCAGCTTTCCAGTGCTTCCAACCTGGAAGCCATGACAGTGGCTCGACTAACACATGAAGAAGGTAGCTGCAAAACAGTGTCCAATTAACATCAACTGTAAAATTGCCCACCCTCATTGTGTAAAAGTAAAAAAGAATTACAACTCAACCAAGATATTTATTTATTTATTCTTTTTTTTTTCTCTCTCTCTTTTTTTGTAAAATCCAAATTATAAGATCACATTGTCGTTTACCATGTATAGGTGATTTACTGATTTCCGGTAGAAATCTAGTTTAATACAAGTCGTTTCATAGGAGATAATATATAGTATTTATCACAACAGAAAACGTGGATAAACAGAGCCAAAGAGAGATTTCAAGTTACCTGTGCAAGCTGAGCAACTTTAAATCCAAAACTTCTCTCTGAAACACCAGTCACTAGCTTATATAGGTAAATAACATCTTCATGATCTGTTGTTGAGTCAACCATATCCGTATCTTTAATATCTTTATGTGAGGTCAGATATGACACATGGTATGCCCCCACAGAGCCTGGAAATTCAGTTCTAATATCAGCAATTTTGGGGTAGTGGGTGACGAAGAGGACCATGCATCTTTTCTGCTCTAGTAGATAATGCAATGTAGCATAAGCAATAGCTACACCATCATGCGTACTTGTGCCTCTTCCAAGTTCATCAATGATAACCAACGAACGTGCTGTGCAATTATGGATTATATGTGAAGCCTCACTTAACTCTTCAAGAAAGGTGCTTCTACCTTGTTGGATACTGTCAGAAGCACCCATTCGGGTGTAGATACCATCTAACACATGGAGTTTTGCTGATGATGCAGGTACAAAGGAACCAACCTAGAGGGACCAGAGCAAATTTCCTTAAAATATTTAGCATTCAACACTAGCTGAAGAGAATTCAAACAAAATCTTATTACAGAACTTTTTTTTTTTTTTTTTTTTTTTTTTTTTGAGAATCTTATTACAGAACATAATTAAATAAATAGAGAGATAAACAAAATGACCAATAAAAAGTACTCTGCTTGACATTGAAACACCCAAACCAATTGCATTGTTCTCAGATACTTGGCCTTCTTACTAACAATAAAGAATTACATTATATAAATGCATGGAATCCAAAATTTACAATGACTTTTGAAATCCAAGTGGAAAATTTATTCCAGAACGTGCAACTTTGGAGACAGCAAGGCGAAAACAAGAGGACCAGACATTTACCTCCCACTTGTTTAGATGAAAATAATTAAAAGATACCATGCAAGAATTTTCAAGGAATGTAAGTAATATGATATGTTCACAGTGTTTTACGGTCAATCCTTTTTTTTAAAGAAAAAAATGACACCCAATTCTTAAAACTAGATATAGCAGTTGGAGCTTTAATTTTACCTGAGCCATGATAGCAATGAGAGCAACTTGGCGAATATAGCAACTCTTTCCACCCATGTTGGGTCCGGTAACAATTTGGCAATACTCTCTGTCAGCATGCAAATTTGTGTCATTTGGAACAAAATTGTCTTGTAATGTAGTATCCAAAACCTGCTCAAAAGTAGCAGGCAGTAAACATGAGGCCATGACTTATAAGAAAATGGCCTTTCCTTAACAAATCAGTGACATAAAACTTGACTTACAAAACCAACCCCCCCACCTCAATCAAAAATAATAATAATAATAACTCTGCTTGCATATATTATGTCATATTATTTGCAATTCAACAATATTGATGAAACTATGATTTATCTGAGAACCAGTACAAACAAAAGGGTACAAGCTAGCTATATTCTATCAGAAAATTGATTCATCCAATTATTTGCTAAAGGTAACTAGCTATGTCAACATAAACTACTAACTACAACCACCAAATAAAATTCACCCCCACCCTCACCCCTATCTCCCTAAATCACAGGTCCCGGAGGGCAAGTTCAGCTTGCCACCCAGAAGGTAGGCAGAAACCAGGAACCACGAAACATAATAGCTCACTGTGTCTCCCCCAGCTTAGAGAGAGAGAGAGAGAGTCAGGACTTGTTAATAATTATGCTTAAATATTGAAGAAAAATCACTTTCCAAAGCATTAGCTTGACTCATATAAACTAGAATGGAAGAGTTGGAACAATCAACCCCATCTTCATGAGCTACTTTCCCCCAGAAGAAAATGAGAACCATGGCTAGAAATATCAAATTTTCATTAAACTTAATTTTGACAAGAATAAGCATTTCATCAATATAATAAGTATCGCCATTTCTCCTACATATACATCTTTAGAGAGTTGGAATGTCAACAGCATTAATGTTTCCCTTTTTTTTGATAAGTAGCACTAATGTCTCTCTTTGAATAGAATCTAAAAGATGATCCATATTTTGAAATCCCAATTCTACTCACACATCAAATAGAGAGAAATTACTCAACAAAACTCATTATTGTAGCCCAGTAACACCCAGAGCCCCAAGATTAGATAGAGAGACTGTCATCAAACAAGTTGAATAAGACTCAGCGAATTTATACTAGAATGTAGTTCAAAGATCACAATACCTTGAGTGAATAAAAATATATTATCATTTATACAATAGTATCAGTTCAACAGATTTTATGTAAAGTTTATAAGATACCTGACTCTATAAAAATTGAATCAGTTTTAAACACATACCGGGTGCCGACCAGCATGGATATGTATCTGAACAGGTTCATCATCATAGACAAAATCTGGACGAACATAATTCTGCAACAGATTAATTGAGAGGATTACACAACAATCTAAAATCAATTTTAAGTTGCAGATATAGTGGAAAATTTTACTCCCCCAGTCCCTGAGTTTACACTTAAGACATAAATTTTAAGAAATACTAAATACTTTTCCACCAACTCATCATTATGGGCTTCTCAATGTTACCCTTACTTTTATACATTGAAAAGTGAAATTATATATGTGATAAATGGATAAGGTTTATGTGGGGAAATGCAGGGCCTATTTTCTCGATATTTTGACAGTAAACAAGAATTCTGGAACATCCCAAAAGGGATATGTTGACTAATTTTGGAACAGAGGGTAATTATTACTCCAGGTGTATACCTTATTTCTGCAAAGAATGGCAAGTGAATGCAGACAATCCAAAGTAGCCAGTGCTTGAACAGCTGCTTGGAACTCGGCATAATATTTACTGAATTCCTTTAGAAAGCTATCCCAAGCAGCTTTAGAGGCAACATTTAGCTTCTCTTTTTCAAGGGATAACTGCTCTAATGCAGTCAATACTTCAGGTGGGTGATAGCGAACCGTTTTTTTGGTACTATTTATTTTAACCCAACTCAAAGGCACCTTTAGATCTAAGGGCAACTGCAGTAAAGACAAACCAAGTCAGGTATACCAACTCAAGCTATATTTTTACAAGGGAAATAACCAAAAGTTAAGGCCACGCATATCTGTGAAAAATAAAGACAAAGGAACTAATACGAAAAACAATGGATAACCAATAGATATATGAATAACAGAAAGACAATAATGTAAAAATATTTCAGGTCACAAAAGTTTGAACTTAAAAAAAAAAAAAAAAAATTTAAAAAAAGCTACTGTCAGTTTCATATAACTTAACCATTCACAGAAGACTATGTAACTATTCCAATAGTTGTAGTTAAGACCAACATAAATGGAATGTGTTGTAACTTAGTTTAAGAGTTAAAACTTAGCCCTAAAAGCACAACAAACCAGTCAGAAGAAAAGAAAATGGCACTCAAAGTACAAATTAGGAACCAAGAAGTAACTAGATGGGTGGAATCTTAAATTAAAAAGAAAAAATTGAAATCTAACTTGAATAAGGAATTATTTATATGAAATGTTTCCAGCTGAATTTCAACTCAACTACCTCTATCAAATGTGTTGTTCCAGACACACTAACAAATTCCAACTTGCGCATTCCAAGCCTTTTGCGATACAAATCAATCAGAGAATCCAATTTCTCCTTTGCCAATTGAACCTCTTTCCGAGCTCTAGCAACCTATGCATAATAAGCCATTCCAAGAGGGCATAGAGATCATGAATAAGGCAAGATAAAGCAGAGAGAGAGAGAGGGAGAGAGAGAGAATTAATTAAGAGGATGAAACCCTTTGTAATAACAAACCTCAGGAAATTGGCCATTAGATATGATAATTAAATTTGGCAGATCATTTTCATCAGCTGCTTCTTTGTTAAGAGTAGACAACAGTTTCGCAGCATTGCCAATTACACTGGATGATGATGCAGTCAAAATCAACTTTCTCAACAGCCCGGAGTGCACTGTCTTTGCTCTCATATTATTGCTGTTGTCCTCATCTTCAATGTGAAGTTGCTGAAGTTGTTTTCCAGCATATAAAATAGCTTGAATAACTGCAATGAACTTAACATCCAATAATTCCTTTCAGTATGCTATACCCGCTTGGGGGGGGGGGGGGGGGGGGGGGGAGATGCCAAACTGGCTACAACTGTCCAACAATCAATTAGTAATTATCTGATAAAAAGTTTGTATTTTTGCTGAAGGGCTTCTTGCTTCTAGCTTTGACATATAATAAGATTTCAATGTAAGAGATCCCAGCATTGTAGACCATTATGACAGTCTGAACTGACAAAAAACACCTTCCTCACAGAAGATCACAAAAGAGAACAACAGTACTAGTTCATTCAACTATCCATTTATGATCCTTTTCAACACCAAACTTTGACCTTAATTAGAAATAGACCCCGGCTAGATCACTGTAGGGACCACAATAAGTAAATGCTTCTAAAGTTGATTAGAAAGCTAGCATTCAACAGTATTAGATGGAGATATTCCTTTATTAAATTGATAGGGAGGCAAATCATGTGGCTGTCCTACCTAAAGAAGCATATGTCCATGCAGCTGTGCTACAGAAAACTTTTCCTCTTTTTTTTAGGAAGGGAGATGAGGAGAGAAAGGCATGTAAGATATAAAATAGAAGTAACAACTTTCTATGGGTTTTGGGTTGGGGTGAGGGTGAGAACATGCACTTTTAAGGCATAAATGTTAGAAGCATTGACCAGGAAGACAACATATCAATGGTGTGTGTGTGTGTGTCTATATATATATATATATATATATATCAATACACAATAGCGGTCCAAAGGATGAGTGATTTATTACCTCAGATGGGGTGGCAGTCCGATGGAAGATTCTTGTTATTCCACGTTGAATATCAGGTGACCTTCCTAAATTTGTCAAAACTGAAGAAAGTATATAACTAAACTCAGGTTGTACAATTGTTATATCAGAATCTTCCCCATCTAGCCCTCCAATATTTTGCGAAGCTCTTGAAGACCCCATGGATTCTGAAATCTCAGAAACAGCATCCAGACGAGCAGAAATCATGTTTCTATCACATAGAGGATGAGTTACCTGTATCATGCAATGGAACTCTCAAATACTAGAGAAAGAAAGAGATAAACTGCAACCCAAAAACATCAAAATCACATCCATCTTATACCCATTGCCTGAGAAGCCTTGAACCAAATATAGTAAGAGTACGATTCAAAGACTGCAGCAAGGAGCCAGACTCAGACCCATCACTGTTATTCTTCAAAACCTACAGACAATGGAAACAGCCATCTATCGTTAATGTTCCTAATAAAGAAAAATCAATTAAAAGAAGCTGTTCAAACTTCCAGAAAATATAACATGCATAATGTATATATTATGCCAATAAAAAGTTGTGTTTGGATTTGAGGATTTAAAAGCAATGGATTTGAAAAAAAAAATTAAGTAGTATAAATTTCTTGATATGGATTTTAACAACACATGATGGATTTGAGCTTTGCAGATTTTGCACAAACAAAAACACTTGAGTTATGAATTTGAAACAACATCCTACACTTATATCATTTCAAATCCACATATTAATAAGGTTTAAATCCATCCATGATTTCATCAATTAAAAAAATGTACTTTTCATACTTTATTCAAGACATTTAAACTAAAAACTTAAATCCACATTCTTCTTTTCAAATACTTCCATCAAAATGAACCATTAAATATTTAAAATTCCTTGCAATTTTGGTAAGGAAGTTCCTTACTCTTCCAACTAGGTATAAGTGATCCTACAATGGAGAGACAACCAAGAATTGCTGCTGCCAACCCACCCATGCGGGACATGACAAGAAAGTTACAAAAACATCAATGCTGGTAATTCAGCATCAGAGTTAGAAGATTTCCACTGGCCCCCTCACCCTAAGATCAACCCTTGTTGAGAATTCCTACCAGGCAGTTGGTAGCAGAGGAGCCATTGGCAGTTTAAAAGATCAACATACTATTTTTTTTTTTTTTTTTTTTTTTTTTTTTTTTTTTTTTTTTTTTTTTTACAAATATCCATGCAAACTATTCAGAATAACAAAAACAGAAAATTACCTCCAGCTGTTGAAGTGTATTCGCTGAGAGGGTCATCTCTACATTGCTTGAGAAGGGCCTAAATGAAGCTCCTAGACACAAAATTCTTTCAAAACCAAACTGTTTTAGATGACGAATAGATAAGGCCAATGCTTGGACGACCAAATCTGGCATATTCATAATTCCCTTTAAAACCAAAATAATATGGTGTAAAAAAGTGAAATATGATAAGAAGTGCCAAAGCAACAATAAATAAGTACATAACTATTTAAAATTGATAAGTTAGCATCCAAATACAAACAGTAGCCTTACAAAGGCAGAAAATGAAAATATAATCACATTTTATTTATAACAGTGGAAGAAATTAGAATATTTTGCAGCAGATAGACCACTCATAATTTAACTAACCCCTAAGAATAAAAGTCTAAAGGTTAACTATCACAAGATCTGCTTAAGCTTGGGTAGCTACCAGTTAAAGAGTGCAATTCATGCCCAAAGGTTCACATAGCTTGCTGCATGAAGAAAAGATGTTAAAAATACCATACCTCGATTGCGAAACGATGGCTTCCCTGCTCTATAACTTCTGTGCTTTGTTTTGGATTATCTGCTGGATTATATTCACTCGTGTTCTCATATAAAGACATCACTTCGGCAAGTGCACCACCATCTTTAAAGCACTCTAGCGAGGCATGCTCAACACGGACATTTGAGGCAGGTCCGGCATAAGCAAGTAACAACTAACAAAAAGTGCCATGATATTAGGCAAGCTTGGGAAGATAAACAATATTAAAACAATCACATTAAACTTATTTATCTTGTAAATGATGTTAGTAAACAGATACATCAATGATTGGATATAAAGAGCATGTTAACCATTATTAAATAACTTAAGCTTCGTTGACGGAAAAGGATGTTTTGGACCACCCCTTCTTAAAAGAAGCAACAGCAAAATTCATTTCCCAAATAGTAATAACCATTTTTTGATAAGTCAAAATAGTAATAACCATTGAAATACTACAAACTCTCTCTTCATTTTATGACGGACTCTGAATTAAAATTATGAACATATTCTTCTAAAGCCTGGGATTTTGAAGTAGCTACTTACAAGCACATGCCTACCTTCTAGATAAGTATTTGGACGTTCAAATAACCAAAAAGAAAATATTACTCAGAGCTTTTGAATTCTGCAAAACTATTGTGCTTCTTGATTTGGTAGCATTTACAAGCTTACTCAAACCATCCCCCTCCCCACCCCCAAAAAAATAAAATCATTTTTAATCAGAATTAATTAAATTAATCCTTAAAAAAAAGTCTTCAAAATATACAAGAACAACAACATGAAAGCCTTAGTCCCAAATCTTTGGGGCCGGCTTCTTCAAATTTAGCTTATGAAAAAAAGAAAAGGAATCTGCCAATGAGCTCTAGCTCAATTGGCACTTCCTCCACTTGCAAGTGCTAGGTGGAAGGGTGAGGTTGTGGGTTCAAGATCCACAGGATGTGTATTTAACTTATCAATCAAAATAAAGAAAAGGAATAGGAAAGCTAATGCATATGAAAATGGGTTTTATTGATTGGAAAACACCATATAGAGTCGATATCAATGCAAACCAAAATAGAACGGAAGGCTAAGAAAGTATATGGTAAAAGTATATATTTCATAGTGACAAAGTTTAATAATTTATTCCAAAAAAAAAAATCCTTTAAATGCTCACAGATGTTGGTTTAAGCTAAAAATACCTTTTCAATTTGTTTAAAAAGGTGATTCTGAGAAGTAATATAGTAGGACACGGGTGGAGCTACATGTTAGGGTGGGGGGGCCAAAATTTTTGAAATTTTTTTTTTACTATATAGAAATATTTAATATTTTAATAATTAGCCCTCAAAAATGGGACTTGGCCCCCCCCAATTATTTGAGTTGGTCCAATAATGTTTTTTAAAAAAATTGTCCAATTTGTCTAGTAGTTATAGAGAACGTATTGTTTCTCAAATTCATTTTTTATGGTAAAATGTGTTCTCATATTTTTTTAAGTTTTGGATCATTTATGTCTTTGAACACTTTATTAATTCAATTGAAATTTTTTTACTCACAATGGTAGACAATTTGGTAACTTATATTGAAAATGAAAATTGTAAAGATTTCACTATGGAAGATGGTGAAAGATTAATTTAATTCTATGAAACATTTAATTTTAAGGATTCATTATGAAATATACTAATTTTTTGCATGTGTATAGATACATGTGTTTGTGTATGTGTATAAAAGTTTGTATAGACTAATAAATTAGCAACACAAATTGGCCCCCCCAAACAAAATTTTCTGGCTCCGCCCCTGGTAGGACACACACTTAGAATCATGAAACCAGTTCCCACAACAATTAAGTAATCAATTTACTCCAGAAAAAAATTTATTAAGCCACTTTCAGACATCAACCTATCAAAAACATCAAAATTCCTATTATAAGCTCCAATAAATAACCATTAAAACTATACCTTTTCTTTTAATAAGAAATTTTTTTACAATAGAGGGGTGTACATAGGATGTGTACACAAAGCTTACCAAAAAACTACAAAATTCAGTAATGACAGTCAAAAATAAAGAAAATCAATTAACTGTTCAACATAACACATACCACTTAAACAGCCCCAAAAATGTTGAATTCAGTTCAACAACAAAGAGCTCCACACCATGAAAAGTACAATTGTTCCTTTTCCTCCAAATTGTCCACATTAAGTAAAGAGGGACTGCCTTCCAAATAAGTGAGCTACCATGCTTACCAAACCAATTCATCCACCATAAAGTACATCAGTTATTCTCCTAGGCATCACCCAATGGGCACATACCACATAACCCATAAACTCATTCTTACTCTAGTCCATATACAGCCTCCTCCTCCAACATCAGATCATGATCCAACTCATACTACTTGTTATCAACTAGGAAAACAAAAAATAAGGTTCATGAAGGGCTGGGATTAGACAAGAGGAACGTAATGATTAACTAACTATTTGAAATGTTCATAAAGACCTGAATTTTAACAGAACACCATATGAGTGTGATTTGTCAATGTAGATGGGTTCAAGAACGAAAGCAATTTGGCAACATGAGGGGCAAGGATTTGCTAGTTAAACTTGTTTTCTGCAGTAGGTGAGTTAATCAGAGAACTAGGGAGAAGGGAGGGGGAGAGAATAAAATGACACATCTAATGAATTCTATAGTTCCTGAAGCTATGTTAAAACACGAAGGGGCAGTAATGCGAAAAATGAAACAGACAAATTTTGACATATAGACAGATAAGCTGTTGGGAAATTCATTACATGCACGAATAGTGAAATACAGTTTCTATCTACTTAAACCATGTGCTAGAAACTTCTTTAATGAAATAGTATTACTCCATTATACAGGGGTAAAGAATCTGAGGATACAGGACAGATTTTTACCAGGTTACTGAATCAAGAATTTTCTGCACTGGCAGCCCTTTCTAATAGATTAGGTAGGAATTTTTTATAGACGAAATTGTTACCTATAATAAACATCTCATAAAAAGAAACGTTGTTTGAGATTACCTGAATTCAATGTTGATTTATTCAAATTTATTTCTAAAGAACTCGTGATCATAAAAATCTGCACATAATTTATTAAAATCTAAATGTTTCTTGCAAATGCTGTCTGTTGGAGCATGAATTCTAGCTACTTTCCCAAAAGGAACCTAAAGAAATGGTCATGATTTTATAATGTCCTCACTCCTCACAAAAGAAATACAACCTACCATTAATCTCAAACTAAAATGTGAGTTGATTGTCATGGTATATTTCATATGGATAAATGCTATAATGAGTAAAGTACATGTAGACAAGTCCACCAACTCTAATTTCAGAGTTTGACAAACAATTACGATAGTAATTTTTTTGGTTTATTACAAAAAAAAAAAAAAAAAAAAAAAAAAACTAGATGATCACAAAACTTTCTGCTGAAATTCAAATGCAGCACATTTTCCAGGAAAAAATACACATTGACACATAAATAAGCCTCATAACAAAAATGAGAAATCACATTATTTATAGACAAATAACTGATATTAAAATGCCATAAGATATGTGAAGCCCCTAACTAACATTAGCAAAAACCCAATACTGTACATTTCTCAAACATGAGTCAAATATGTTTCAATTATTCTATAACACACTCTTATAATCATAAGATTCATAACTACCAAAGCTACCTTCTCTGTTTGCTTAGAAAGCGGCTCCCCAAGAAGCAACTCGGCTGGCAACAGGCTCAAAACCACAGCTTCAAGCCCACTCCTCATAAAATTATCATTGAATTCTGCATAAACAACGTCCCCAGTCGATATCTCCACAGCCACCATTCCAATTTTCACATCAAACCCACTCTCCAATCCACACTCCATATTCTTTTCCAACACACTCTTCTCCGCGACACACACCAAATAATTACTCTCTCCCCTACACCCCTCCTCCTCTCCCCCCAAATCCTCGGCCGCCTCCAGCGTGGCCTTCGTGTACAATGCTGATAATCCCCGGCAAAAGGGTCCCGCCCGGTTCTCCCCGTGGGCCTTAATAGCCGCCGTCTCAGTCTGCTTAACCACCCCAACCTTATATCCAGCACTCACAAGCCTCCTCACATGGACATTTAATCGAAAAGTTGGCACGCTTGCAGTCATGAAATTGCGATCCAAATGTGCATAAATCCCCAACACCCTGGCAGCAATTTCGGCATCCTGGCCGAAAAACCTGTACCTGTAACCAACTTCTACCATCAAAAGAACATCTGGGTACCTGTTCTTTAGGTCCAAAACTTGTTGTTCCAATGGAGTGTATTTGGTTTTGCTGGAAGATTGGGTTTTTGGGGTTTGTTCTAAAGGGGTTGGAGAAGGCTCTAGAAGTTTGTCTAGGAATTTTTGGTGAAGGGAAGGGTTGGGGTTGGGAATGGGGTTTTGGGTGTGGGGAGAGCGTTTGGGGAGTTTTGAAGGTTTGGGATTTGGGGAGGAGAGTTGGGAACTACGGAGGCGTTTGGAGGGTGAGAAAGTGACTGTGGCTGAGATTTTGGGAGGTGGGGTTGGCGGGTTTCGGAGAGAGGGCTCTGCCTCTGGGTTTGAAGAAGAGGAAGGAGAAGAAGTGGAAGGGTTTAATGGGGTTTTGGATTTGGGAGCAAAGAAGCGAGAGATCACTTGTTGTTTTTGCTTGCCCATTATGGTGGTGGTGGTGGTGGTGGTGGAGGAGGAAGTGAGGGCAAATTATAAAGGAAGGGTTTTGATGATTTGGCGCGCTTTGTTCTCTGGACTCTGAAATGGATTCCACATATCAAAAAGACAAAAAAACTTACCAAGAAAAAGAAGAAGTTATTTTTGTGTATTATTTTAAATTTTTAAAGGAAATGTTTGCTTTCGTGTAGTTACATCATTCATTAGAAAAGTAATGAGCCTAAAATGGTACGTTGATGATCTCTTGAATCTTCTTATAATGAGTTAAAATAAGATAAACTATAAACAATTTTTGAGCCAAACTTCTCTCATTTACTTTTGTTTATGGTACTAACCCTGAACCAGTTTAGAGATATCTTCATTCGATTTATTATTGACAATCGAAAAGACCATCAATGTATAATTTTAGTTACTTAACTTTTTAAATAAGTCATATAATTTGTTTAAATAATATACATAAATATTCTTATAAATTATCGCATAACATGTTGAAAGAAATACCTCTAAATAGTTTGAACCTATGCTTTATTCAGCTTTATTCAGAGGAGTTATAAGGCTTGGACATCTCATGCTCCTTGACCATCTCGCTGTAAAGACATTTTTTTTCACTTTTTTTTTTTTTTTTTTATATATATATATAACTTATAAAGGCCATAAGTTTGGACAAAAGCAATGTTTTTTTTGTTTTTTTATTTTTTGATAAAAATGTTATTTTTATTGTGTATGGTTCTTCACGAGAATCACAACCCAAGCGAGGATCGAATGAGTCTCGATGTATGACTCGACTAACTATATTTTTTACATTGAGAGTTTTATATTTTGCTTTTATTTGAGGTATAAAAGCAATAAAATCATAAAATAACTGAAAACGCTTTTTTATTACATTGAAAAATAGAATTACATTATAGCATAAAAAATATATAATTACAAGACTTTTTATTATAATTACAATGAAAAATTACATGGCCTTGTCATTGAATTTTGGGATCTATGACACTGCAAAAAGAAATATGGGATATCTATGAAGTTGAGGAGTTGTACGCAGAAGCGGAGCCAGGGGGGTCGAGGGGGTTCCCCCCCACTCCTTGAAAAAAAAAAAATCCTTAAAGTAGGTATATTATGAACTATTCTTTGGTACTTTACCCAGACAAAAAAATGACTCCCACTTTAATACATGTACAAAGCCTTAACACTAAGAAAGTAGGGAAAAAAATCTTCTCCCACATCCCAAATCATATCACTTTTTCACCAAATTTACTATTCTTATTAGTTTTATCTCACCACGACGTCTTCACCCATTTCATTGTTCCTTTTTTCTCAATCATTATTTTCAATTTACTATTCACAACACTTTTCTTGTGGAGTAATGATAAGAATACTACAAATTTTACAAATTGACGTATTATCAATCATAAAAAAATTCATTCAAACATTTATTTATTATATTGTTTAAGCGTCATACATTCTTGTCACATTAGTTTGTGAGTTTTTTACAATAGAATTTATAGTCGTTTTAGCTTTGAGAAATTTTATGTCTACAACATTTTAACAACACTTTACAACAAATCTTAAATAAAATGTTGTTATTGGTAAGCAAAAAATTATTTTCAGTGGTGAGTTGAAATTTGAACCAGTAACAATTTCAGCAGTGTTGTGAAAGTATTGTGAAAATCTTGCTTATCACGTTTTTTTTTCATGGCAATTCAATTAATGGTCCTCATAAGTAACACATAATTATTAGGGAAAAAAATACTTAATGCCCTTTTAATACTATTTTATTCTTGCCCCCCTCAACTAAAATTCTAGCTCCACCACTTGTACTCGTGCCAGAATGAGTTCCACCTCTATTCGTTCTTGAATGGCCTCCATGCAGATTTTGAGCTAGTCCTTATTCCACAACTTCACCATCATTACCACATTCATGCAACACTCTTGTGCATGTGCTGTACTGATGACTCCATTTGACATGGAGGCATTCATCAACCAAGTTACATCCCATTCTAACATCTCATTTTACTCTGCTCTCTTTCTGTACACACCCAATTTTCGCAACCATGAAACAAAACTTTTAATTTTCAGAGCAAAAATACCCAGAAGGGCAAAATATAATTTCTTCCATCCAAGGCTTAAAAAAAAAAGCATATCATAATGGGTTGTTAGGGAATTCAATGGCAAAGTAGCAAATTTTTAAATGAAAATTTGAGTTTCAATAAAGCCATGTCATGTGAAATACTACTGATTTTCATTGGTCGAAAAACTAGTTCGAAGTAAGCATGAATACATGAACTTAAAATTAATTGAGTTGGTTCGGTAATTAAGAGAAGCAATGAATGTCAAATAAAATCTCAACTCTAAGTGGTTGGTTCAATTGAAAGATTATCATTGTCATGCACACATTATAAAATGAGCAAGACTTAAATACAATACTTAGGTGTTGTTTCTTAGGTTCTTATTTTAAGATTTCGTTATGTGGATTTTTTTCTCATGGATGGAAGTGTATTTTTTAATTAAGTAGACACATGGCTAAATCTTAATAGAGAAACCTAAGTAACAGCACCTAAAGTATTGTACCTAAATTTTATCCTTATAAAATAAGAGAAAAATTAACGGAAGATTTATGAAATATTTTTAGAAATTTTGTATGGAAAAAAAAATTAATTGTTTTGATGGCTTTTTATATTTTCTATGAAAGTGGTGTAAAAACTTTCCTAAAATTGTCGTTTATTAACAATTGATCTAAAAGCACCCGTTAACATGACCCATAGAATAATACAATATAATTATAATTATCAAAAATTGATTAATTATTTTTCAAAAATAAATAATTATAGTGATAATTTGGAAGACTCAATCCCAAATAGAATCATCCCCATTTAAATAAAAGTCCACTAAGATATATTTTTTTTTAAAAAAAAAAAACCATGGATTTTTCATTTAGAATCTAAAAAATCAAATAGGGACAAAAAAAATCATTAGAATAAATGTGACTTTAGGTTGGCTATGGCCGCATTTTTTAAACGCGGGTATAAGTCCTCTTTTAATATATATATATATATATGTAGAAGGAGAGAGAGAGAGAGAGTAGCGGCTCTACATGCAAGCCAAGGTGGTCAGAGGACCACCTAGACTTGCAAAAAATTGCATATATATACTTACCAAAAAAAGTTTATATGTTAAACTAATTTATTGTAACCACCCTAATAAAAATGTTGAATACCCTGACTTGAGAATCACAAAAAATTGGATTTAACAAAAATAAGAATAATGCTACATTCACAACATTTTCACAATAATTTTACAACAAATCTAATGTGGTAAGTTGTTACTGATTCTAATTTGAGCTCAATACTAATATTATTTTTTTACCCACCAATAACAGCTAGCATTACTCCAAAATTAATTTGCCCCCCAAACATAATCTTTAATCCCTTTTATATAAAAAAAAAAGTATAAAAAAAAAAAAAAAAAACTTAAATAGCAACAATAAATATTAGCCCAAATAACAACAAATATAAACCAAACAAAAACAAGATAAGACCAAACAACAATAAATGATCTAACAAAAAGCCTACTATAAAATAAAAAGATAAAAACGCTAAACATTCAAATTTATAGCTCCTTCAACCTATTTAATAAAAATAGTCTCTAGTTTCATTTTTCCCTAAAAAATGGTACCAAAAAAAATATTGTGGTTGTCAGTTCTCATTTTTTAGCCTTGAAGTCACAACAATATTACTCTCCTTAGTGACACAACTCACAATTGTAACATATTTGGTTGGACCTATAGCCACACTTTGTGAATGTGACAATAGGCCCAATCCAAAAATACATGGCTAAAAATACTTAGAAACGCCACTATAGACTTAATCTATAACCGTGTTATAAAAACGCATCTATAGGTTAGTAGTTTAAGCCTATACGTCGCATGTTTAGTAGTTAAAAAAACTGTGGTCGTTAAAAAATTAAAGTGTATATTAATATTAACACTTAGATCAGTATGTCAACATCTTACAAACACAAGTCCTTTAAAAACTTATAGTGCAGATTAATATTAACCCTTAGATCAGTATGTCAACATGTTTACAAACACAAGTCTTATCCACCAGGCCGCTTCTGTGTATCCAAAACTCAAGTTGGTTTATTGTAATACATTCTAAAGTTTGACGATAAACTAGCTTTTTCCTTGTATTTTGTGTTGTTTGCTTATCTTTCACTACTTTTTATCTCAGTTTTATTTTAAATAATCTAAATTTCAACTTTTTGAAAATAAGTTAGTTTTTAGTTTCTGTCTCACATTATATGAAACTAGCTTGTAACTCCATGCATATGCATGGATGTACTTAAAGATATACAATAAGATACAAAATATAATTCCTATATATATAATTTAAATTCACATTATAATTCCTACATTTGATTCTAAAATTAAGAAATAAAACTCTTTAAGAATAAATAATTTAGGGCACATGGCGTAAAATTGGAACTCTAATTTAAAATTTTAATTTGAGTTTCTCTCAACTTTACCTATATATATATATATATATATATATATATATATATATATATATATATATATATAAGTTATGGAAAATAAACAGTTCCCAAAAACGCATATCAATCTAATTATATGTTGTGAAATGACTGAATTCAAAAAAAAAAAAAAATGTTTTTCACCCACTGTATTAATATATTTTTTTTTTGGTTGCGGAGAACTATTATGATTGTACTTAGTACTTCGAGTCTGAATATCAATCATAGGACTCTGTGTCTATCTATAAACTTTTACTTTTGGGGTAAGGCTTAGGTCCAGTGCAACTGGACCGCCAAGTCCCTAGTTTTGTTAATCAATTAATACAGCAGACTAGCAGAGTACGATATTCTTCAAGTTTCCTCTTATGAAAAGGATACTGTTAATATTGGAGTCGAGTTATTTTTATAAGAGTTAAACACTCCGAGCTTCTTTCAGTTTAAAGTCCAATTTTTTAAAAATTAAATTTGGCTATTTCACAATATAGATTGGACCCTTCAAAGACTCATTAATAGTGCCTCATAAAAAAAGCCTTCTGGAAAATAGCAAAACTCGAATACTTTAAAAAGAAGAAAAAAAAAAAAAAAAAAAAAAAAAACAAAGTTGAGTCAGATTGTTAAACTTGTGGCCTTTAAGAGCGACCTCACGGGCATAGCATAGATGAAGGTTTTTCCATGTGATTGTGTGCTTATGACTATACATATTCGTAAGGCTTAGAAGTTGGACAACAATTAGAGAGGACAAAAGGCTTGGCTTAGACCACGTAAGGCTGGGAACACAAGGGTCAGTATCCACACCATTCCATTCATAAAATTGAGGCACAAAAGCAACCAGCAAAACTGTTTTTCTCCTTCACCACTAAAATATTAATATACATTTAATACCAGACCCATCCTATATAATGTATAATTTTCGGGTCTAGTTGGAAATTATTTTTTAGGGGGGTCCATTGTGAAATATCATAAATACCCACTTCACGTGAGGAGCAAATGATCAAAGTTTATTGAAGAAAAAAATACAGAAGATGGCAGTTAGGGGTGTGCAGAAAACCCACCGACCCGCCAAACCCGACCCGACCCAATCCGACCCGTCGGGTTGGGTCGGTTTTTAAGGCTTGGTGGGTTGGGTTGGGTTACAAAAATAAATTTTTATAGCGGGTCGGGTTGGGTTTGGGTCATAAAATTACAAACCCGCCAAACCCGACCCGACCCACCATATTTAATATATATTTAAAATATATTATATATTTAATAATTTTTTTAAAAAAAATCAGCTGTTGGCACTTATATATATATATATTTAAATATATATTATATATTTAATAATTTTTAAAATAAACCAACTGTAGAGCAACATTTCCTCAGTTCTTCCTACTAATACTAATTTAATATATATATAATATATATAATTAATAAATTTTTTTAAATAACCAGTTCTTCCTATCCTATATAAAAACCAATTAGTTCACACAAATTCTAATAAATTACTACTGTTGTTTAGTCATTAGTGTTGTTTGCCTTTAAGAAGTTACATTGATACTAATCTTTAGGTTTTTTTAATATATTAATATTTATATTTTTTTTCTACTCAATTTAATAATAAAAAAAAAATTATCAAATCCATGGGTTCAACCCGACCCATGTGGGTTGGGTTGGACTTATGTGATGGGTTGGGTTGGGTTGATTTTTTTTTGACCCACCATGATGGGTTGGGTCAAAAAATCCCCTCAACCCGACCCAACCCGACCCATACACACCCCTAATGGCAGTACCTTAATTAAGTATAATTAGGAAAAAGTGCCTTGTCCCAATTTGGACCTATGTGACTTTTTCTCTTTTTTGAAAAAAAAAAAAAAAAAAAAAAGTGTTTGGTATAGACTTGTCAATCCTACGCAACTTGACAATAATAAATAATACTGTAATACCATATTTATTGTCGAGACTTTGATGAAATCATCGTTATGGACACAACATATTCATTAAAGCTCATTCTCATCATCACGAACTTACGTGTAACTTCTTGAACCTAAAAAGTGTTGAAAAGTGTTGGCCCCCAAAGAAATTGAAGACAAAAAACCTATAGCAATGAATGCAAATGCAAGTGTGATATTGACTTGACATGTATCTAATATTATTTAATTTGGTGGTGCTTTCATTGTCGAACATTTATCATTTTGCATTGTCCTAGCTCATGTGCCTGTGTGTCTCTGCTCTCTACCCCTTATCTAATCTAACCAGTGCCAACCGCCAATACCAAACAATAGCAAGTGGTTTGTATCCAATGGAGGTCTCAATTCTCATATTACATTGCTTTGGAAAACCTCTTATTAATAAATAAAATTTTAATTTTCTTATGAATTGATCCCCAAATATTTTGGATTGGCCTCTTAAAGAAGGTCCAAAGTCAAAATACTCTGAGAATGGGAGTTTTAATTTAAGGGAGACAGAAGTATATTCTAAATTATGGCTAAAGGCTCATAGGCCATATCTACAAATATATTATATACACTTTTTGAAATGTCCAATTCACATCCAATCAATTAAAAAAAAAAAAAAAAACATAACATAACAAATCAAATCATTTTATAAAGATTATAAATTTTGGAGTTATTCAAGATTAAATGACTTTTTCCCTAGCCTTCAAACAATCTTATATATAGTATAAAAGCTGGTACCAATTTGACTCTGAAAACCCGAGAGAAGAAATTTAATCGAGAGCTCCCCTTGGTCCTATATATTAGTTTAAACCTTTCTCATAATAAAGAGTTGAAGCTTTCACTTAACCTTTCGAAGCAAATATGCACATGCACATGCACATGCACAAGTATACATATACATTACAATTTTTTTGTCACTGAGTTATATTATTACATTTTTTTCTTTTTAAGTCTGTTGTGACCTAGATTGGAAATTCATCATTTATCTCCATCGATAAATGATGGTTGAGCAACCAAGATCGAAAATCCAAACCCTCTATTTCCACCAATTTGTGTGGATCGGTGCATGAGAGATACAAAGAGTTAGATGGGAAACCAAATAAAAAATTATTTTGTTGATAATTTGACGAATAGTACTCAATAAGTGTATTGAGGTATTGTTCACCAATTAATAAATTTGGTGGACAAAATTATTGTGGCTAATACAAACCGATTTTATTAGCTTTGATATAAATTTAGCTAAAAAGCTTACATACTTTTTTTTTTTCTTCCAATATAAGATTCTAGCGAGAACAACAAAATTGCAAGCTAGAACACGTAACACGTGACTTTTCCTAAAGAGGAAAGAAACGGAAAAATGTACACCATACATTTTAGAGAATGGTGTTTATTGTAATTTTAGACAGCATGAAGGTTTATTCTATTATACTTGAGCAAGAACAACGAAGATTAAAATAATAATAAAATAAAATTTCAGCTTGACACTTGACTGTCTATTTATCCATATAAAATGTATAGAAAAAAAAATACTATAGATTTAAAGTTTGTGGTAGCCTTTCATTGGTCCAAAGATCCAAAAACCTCCAATGACATCTCTACAACTCCATTTGAATGGGATATGAAAAGCTTCTCCACAAAATCCCTACCAGACCAAACCCAACAAACAAAACGCAAACAAAAACACAGCATAGCCCAAGATGAAGAAGAAGAAGAAGGTGAAGATAATGAAGAAAAAGCTAGATGCGAATGGGATTTCAATCTCTCCACCATTGTTTCTTCGAGCACGTCCATTGGAGCTGTTTCCGACACCCTCGGAGCAATCGAATTCGATCCCTCGGATACCTTGGTAGCCACAGGTGGCATAGCGAGAAAGATTAGAGTTTATAGTTTAAGCACTTTGTTGCCTGATGAAGAAGAACACGTTGACAGTGTTAGTAGTACTACGTTGTTAGACCACGCCAGTGCATGTGACTATTACGTGTGCACCCCAGCAAAGCTTAGCAGCCTGAGATGGAAACCCGGGTCGGGCAATCGGGTCCTGGGGTCCGGGGACTATGATGGGGTTGTGATGGAGTATGACCTCGAGGGGAAAATACCCATTTTTGAGCGTGACGAGCATGGTGGGCGCCGGGTCTGGAGCGTGGACTATTCGCATTGGGATCCGGTTATCGGAGCATCCGGGTCGGACGATGGAACCATGCAAATATGGGACCCGCGTTGTGAGGGTGGGAAATGTGTGGCTACGGTGCAGCCTAGCGTGTCACGTAGTCCTGTTTGTTGTGTGGAATTCAATCCATTCGGTGGGGCATTAATTGCCGTTGGATGTGCGGACCGGAGGGCTTACGGGTATGATGTT
Organism: Quercus tomentella; assembly: GCA_028535165.1. Taxonomy (NCBI): domain Eukaryota; kingdom Viridiplantae; phylum Streptophyta; class Magnoliopsida; order Fagales; family Fagaceae; genus Quercus; species Quercus tomentella. The sequence continues at coordinate 24,804,139 of JAPQVY010000144.1, forward strand.
AGAAAGTTGGGTGACCCGGTTGTGGTTTTTGATGGGCATGGTAAAACTGTTACTTATGTTAGATTTCTTGATGATCATATGATTGTTTCAGCTGGGACTGATGGGTGTTTGAAGCTGTGGAATGTTGATGATTCTACACGTGTGATTCGCACGTACAAAGGGCATGTGAATAGCCGGAGCTTCGTCGGGTTATCCGTGTGGAGAAATGGTGGGTTACTCGGATGCGGGTCGGAAAATAACCGGGTCTTTGTGTATGATAAGAGGTGGGGTGAACCCATATGGGTGCATGGGTTTGAGCCAGTGGCTGGACCCGGGTGTGACCATGGGTTTGTTAGTAGTGTGTGTTGGGGCCAAGTTGGGGAGGACCAATGTACACTTTTGGCAGGAGGATCAGATGGGATTTTGCAGGTTTTTGTGGGCAAAAGGAAGTTGTTTTCATATTAGTAATTGCTTCTGACCCACTTTCCTTCAATCCTGTTTGGGAATTTTAATCGTATAGAGAATTGTGCATGCAATTTTTTTTTTTAGAATAAAGATAAAAGGAAAAAGAAAGATAGAGGCCATTTTGCTTAGCTTTTATCACTTCTGCTAACAAATGTTTTAGGAATGCAACTACATTTACAGCTCTGTGTTGTGAATTGTCCTTCCTAAATCCTAGTTGATACTCAGCCTGATTTTAGATTTTTCTTTTCATTGTAAATGTTATGGGTCCTGCCTATGACTATGAATTGAGTCATGCATCATGAGGTGGTTTATTCAGAGGCTGTCTTATTTGATTGCAATTCCACTTTGATAAGAATTGAATAATAAGAAAAATGCAGTGGTCCTTGTAAACTAGTTTATAGCTCTTGCATATAATTGAAACATGCCATTAGGTGTGTTTGGATTTTGGGTATAGCAACATCAATCTTGAGAATTAGAGGGTAACATTTGTAATCTACATGGACAATTGATTTGTGGTAGGTGTTAGCCCAATCTCATCAAATTTAATGTGTTGTGTGTGTTTTTTTTTTTTTTTAAATAAATTTATTTTGCATGGTTTTCTTAACATGGTTTGTTAAAGTTAAAGAGTCATGTGACTGTTTCAATTGTCAAATTTCACATTAAATAGTATTGACAAAAAGTTGATGGTTAATATAAAATTGTTAGACCAAAATCCACTATCAACCTTTTAGGTTAATGCAACATCCTGACCTGCTATATTAAGCATTGAAGCTTTCATAAGGAGAATGGACATGGTGCTAACTCTCCAAATCTCACACAATATACCAGTAGCATGAATGTTAGTGGTTCCCACAGGGCCACAGTTGAGTAGATAAGATTTTTTTTTTTTTTTTAATTTTATTTTTTATTTTTATGGAAGAGTAGATAAGATATATATCTTACCTACTCTATATATATTAGTTGCATCTATGGTTGCTTAAAAATTTAGTGGTGGGAGTTAGTAGCTAAATGCAGTACTCCAATAGTGATGTACTAGAGACCTCATAATAAAGCTTAATAACGATGTATCATGCCTATTAATAACATTGTAAGGTCACAATTTGGTTCCTAACCCCAAAAGGTAAAAGGATTTAGGTCCAAAAAGCTCAATACAATGAATTTATAGAGAGTGGGTTAGAAAACTAAACTCTAATGAGTTGGATAATAATTATAATGGATCCAGATGACAAGAAAGTAAAGATAAACCGGTTTTATCCAAAGAAAATCGTTATCGGTACAATCCGAAGAGATCAATTCTTGTATATATCTCTTTTGAATTTTGTTACAAGTCTAGTTCTTGTTCTTACAATGTTTTTCTCTTAGGCTGTGTTTGTTTCATGTAAAATATTTTTCAGAAAATACTTATTTTCCGGAAATGCTCTTTTCAGGAAAGGAAAATATTTTTAAGTGTTTGGTTGCATTTCAGAAAATGTTGTGAAAAATATTTTCTGGTGTTTGGTTGTGTTGTTGAAAATACCATAGAAAACACATTTTCTACTTATTGCTCACATTTTCTCAGCTGCCAAACAAATATATAATTTCATTCCTCAATCCAGAAACACAAATAAAACCCAGAAAAAAAAATTCATAATCCGGTCAAATTGAGAGAAGAAGGAAGAGAGAGAGGCGCGATGCTGCGATCGTGATCGGCGCGAAGGTGAGATTGCGATCGGGGATGACGAATCTGGGTCGAGAACGATCGGTTTTGGGGTGTGACAAGAACGATCGGTTTTGGGTGGATCGGTGCTGGGGTGCAACGATCTCACCGGTGGTGCGATTGGCGCGACAAACAAGCTCGGTCTTGGGTTTTCTGGGTTCGTCAGAGTCGGTTTCTGGGTTCGTCGGAGTTCGATCTCTTCTTCCTCTCTCTCTCTCTCTTTCTATGTGTGCGCGCGGGCGCGATCTCCCTCTCACTCAGCTCTCTCTCTGTTTTCCGGAAAATGGTATTTGAAGGTAAAATAAAAACGGAAATCAATTTACACTCCAACACAGGCCAATTGAAAAGCATTTCCGGAAAATGCATTTTCCATGCGCAACCAAACACTCGTAAATACGGAAAAGCATTTCCGGAAGTAATTTTCACCCAAAACAAACACAGCCTTAATTCCCAATCCCTTTTCCTCAGGATCTTCTTTCTAATTTATACTATCTTCTTTCTTTCATCTTCACCCTTCACGTGTAGATTAGATCATTGGTGTTGATCCTTGTCTCATCAACACATTCCTGAAATCTTTGGGAGTAGTTGGAAAGCTGAAAATTACTGTTCAGGTATCACTTCCTCATTAATGCAGTCAGAGAAATAGCTACAGAGCATTCAATGCGGTGGTAACAGCTTTCTTTTAGATATTTCATGGCTTCCCTCTGTCCTATGCTTTCATGATATGTATCCTTATCAATAGAATCTTCTGGAATGTTGCCCTGAATGGCAGACCACACCTTTAGACCTCTGCTTTGCTCAGTCGAGAAGGCATTCCTCCTCAAACCACTTTCTTGGACTCTTATGACCAAACCCCATCTCTTCGTTCACTAACGCGAACTCCCATAACAGCATTTACTCGTCCTCAGACTACTGGCTGTCCTCGGACTAGGCTTCCGACCCAACATATATATATATATATATATATAGATATATACTACTGGGCCTATCACACCTACAAACATGTTTAGAAATTAAGTATCCATTTTATTTCTTTTTTATTATTACATTAAACAGGAAGAGAGATTAGAACTTTTCTTTATGTCATTGTTTTATGAGGAAAAAAAACTTACATAATTTCGGAGTAGTGCTTCGGGCTCTCACAAAGAGAGTGGACCCCACCCTCCTTTGTGAGAGCTCGAAGCACTACTCTGAGAGTATGTAAGTATTACCAGACTTACATAATTACATGTGAATGAAGAGATTTGTTTTTGTATTTGCATGTTTATAATGTACTTGATTGTTTGAGTAGCTTAAGTCCAATATTAGATAATAGTTTTTTTTTTTTTTTTTTTTGACATCCACTTGTTTAAATTTTTAAATGAGTTTATTTTTTGTATTGAAATGATGTCCTAGGCTCTAGCTTGTCACATTAAGCCCTTCATAAAGAAACTCTTCAAGACGTTAATTCTCAAACTCTCACAAACCTAAGATCTTAAAATGTTAATTTTTTATTTTTACCTTTTGTATATATGTTATTTCAATGAAAAATGCTCATTACAAAAAATGGCATATTTTTCTGTCTAAAACTAAGATATAGACCATATAATTTCAAAGGAATGTTAAGGAAACAACATTTTTCACAACTATTAAATGGTCTGTTTTAATTAGAGCAATATCATTTTCACATGTCATATTAACAATTGCAAAAAAATTGTTATATTTCTAAATTTTTTTGACAATTTTATCCCCATTACTGTATAACACATTCATAAAATTGCAAGAAAATGTTTTAGAATCAATAAATCTAAAAGACACAATTATTCACAATTTCTGAGTTGATAAATTGTGATTGGTGTTGAACTGTTGATAAAAGTGAGTCACAGTGAAAATGATATTACTTCAATAACAAGTTGTTATATTAATAATTGTGAAAATGATTGTAATTTTTTTTTAATGTTGATATTATTGCTCGTTTAAGAATAAAGTTTGGCTCAAACATGTTTGGATGAAATTATTTTTTCCAACCTATTACGTGGCGATTTATAAGACTATACACGATTCATTAAAAAATTCATATAACTAAAATTACATATGAATGGTCTCTTTAATCGACATATCATGAGTTGGAGCAAGATGACTCCGCAAATATTTGGAGGCAAACTTTTTCCTTTTTTATTTTTTATTTATTTAAATCAAGGGATTGTATAAAACACACACTTTCTAGGCATCTAGCATCTAATTGTAGTGACCATAACTAGTATCCATTAAACATAACAACAAAACTCGTTGCATATTAAAGCATGTGTAACCACCTTTATATGTAACAACGCTTGTGGAATTTGGATAACAAGACCGTGACCAAAATAAGCACACCACCAATTGTCCTAGATTTATCAAAATTTTATTTGAGATAGGTTGATAGTGGAGACTTCGAGAGGGAGATGAATTCCATGTATTAGGTTTGCGCTAATACCAAGTACTGTCAATATTTTTCAAAAATATCAAATTTGGTCCCTAAACACTCCTAATAATTTAGTTCATTCCAATAACTTATCTTGACTGGAAAAGTCTCACAGTAAGTAATTACATTATGATTTTGATAGGTGTTATGAAAATTATATGCGCGATGGAATGTTTGGATAGTCAATAATAGATAACTAAAATAACTGAGGAGTAGGGAAATTTTTAACAATGATTTGTGTTTGTGCTTAAGGAGTAAATTTATATTTCTGAAAAGTTTAGTAGTAAGGAATAAATTATAGTATACGTTAAACCGAAGGGTAGGTTTTTTTTTTTTTTTTTTTTTTTTAATTTTAATTTTAATTTTTATATTTTATATTTTATTATTTATTTTCTTTTTATTTTTATTTTTTAACTCTTTATACTTTACTGGTTTCAAAAAAAAAAAAAAAAAAACTCTTTATACTTTACCCCTAATTTTTAATTTGAAGTATGGTCGTTGGCTCGTTGCCCTGCTGATCTCCATTCTGCAATATTTAGAGTTTAGAGCGTGTCTCGAAACTTTGATTGACAGAGAATTCAATTCCTTTGTAGAGTTTTGCATAGTAGACTCAGTTCGGCTGAGCTCCTCCTCTCGATTTCCATAGATTTAGAGAGAGAGACACACAGAGTGTAGAAGAGAAACACAGAGAGAGAGAGAGAGAGAGAGAGGGACAGAGATGGTGACTTCATCGGTGGTGAACACGTACCCACTGTCAAGCTACACCTTCGGCACCAAAGAGCCCAAGATGGAAAAAGACACCTCCGTCGCTGATCGCCTCGCTCGCATGAAAGTCAAGTAACTTCTCTAAACCCTAGATAAACCCTCAAAACCCTCCCTTGCTGTTTGGTTACCTAGAACACAATAATAGAAAATTAAAATACTACTACTAGTTTATTTACTCTTTCAGTGTTTTCATTTAAGTCCATAGCCCTTTTTTTTTTTTAAGTTCACTCATGGATTTCAAAAATTGAAACCCTAACTCGTATTTATTTCCAGAATTATCTTTGTAAAGTTTCAAAATTTTTGTCGTGTTAGTAAAGAATTTGACTGCAATTGACTGCAATTGGAAACAAAGAAACAAAAATGTGTTTTTGATTTTTTGTTTTTGAAGAAAAACTAGTATGGAAGTTTCGGATATGAATTATTATTATAGTAGTATTTTTATGTGATTCCTGGTTATGGTTATTGGTTTCAGCTATATGAAGGAGGGAATGAGGACGAGTGTCGAAGGGATTTTGCTGGTATGTACAGTCGATTAATCTAACACACATTATTTCATTGTAAAAATCAAACCTTTATGATGCTTGTGTTTGGATTACCTTTTTGTAGACCTTTGATGCTGTACTTGAAAATCGAACCTTTATGATGCTTGCATTTGCATTTGGATTACCTTTTTGCATTTGGGTTTGAGTTCATTGTTGTTTTTGAGATACCTGCCTTTGAGGGATACCGACTAATTGCGATTTTATTTCCTCCCCTGGAACTTTAATTTTGGAGTAAAAAGTTAATGTGTAAAAGAGGACAGGGCCTAAATGGTTGAAATATTAAGATGTATACTAAACGTGTTTACTTGTCTTTCATGGGTTTATTCTCGATTGGTTTGTTGTCTCATCTCTCTCATTTGAGTTGAATGCGATACTTGTCTTAGATGAAACTGATGGCAGCCTTGTAGTTCCTAGATTGTTTTTTTTTGAGGATAAACGGCAGAGTAGTTCCTAGATTGTTATTCACATTAAATATGTTGCAATTTACTTATCTGTTCATCAAAACTTGCTTCGTTATTCATAAATAGCAATTATGATAAATACCCATACATGTAATCTGTTGCAAACACACACCAAAGGGCACACATTTGTGACACAAGAACATATATTTAATACTTTAATTAGCATTTAGACTTCATATGTGTTAGATTATGTTTTCTCTCAAAGTCTCCTCTTTTTGGTACTTTGTTTCAGTGGCTTCGTATCTGGAGTTTTACGCAATGTATTTCCATTTCTGATTTTCTACAATCTGTTAGCTTTAGTTCTTGAGTTATATGCATTTGTTTCTTGGTCAGACTTTTCATCATTGTGAACACAATGTTCTTCTTTTTCAATAAAATTCCTATTGCCTATAAAAAAAAAGTATTAGACTATGTCCATGAAATTATTATTATTATTTTTTGGGGGGTGGGGTGTAAAAATTACTCTTGCACCCGATTTTGAACCCATGACATTACCATCTGCCCATTCTTTTGGGAGGAAGAAATGCCATTTGAGCTAGAGTTGGCTTGACTATGCCCGTGACATACATTAATGTAAAAATCTCATGGATTTGATGCTTGTATTGAGATTTTAACAAATTTCCAATGTTAGTGGGATGTTGAAGGACCCAATAGTTTTATAAGCTTATTCAAGTCAAACTATGCTTTCTTTAAAGAACCCAATATGTGGTGACTAGTGCTGAATAATAGTTCTTTCTTAACTCTCAACAAATTTTATAAGCTTAATCAAATCAATCTTTGCTTTCTCTCTAGCGTTTTGTCCTTGTTCCGGATATAGAAGAACACAAATAGTTGGTTATTCATTGGTTCATCTTTGTGGAAATTGTTTAATTGTTTTGATCCATTTTGTAGAGTTAAAGAAGTATTTGAAACAAATAAAACTACCTGATAACCTCCAAATCCCAAGTGCCAATTTTGGTGCTTTTCGTCCTTTCACCTTCCTCTATGAGAGAGCTTTTATGAGAAACACTAATCCTCTTCCTTTATATATCTTGGTGAGGGGTGACTGATCAAACCTTTTGTTTGCTAGGCAAGTTATGTGCAAGTATTAAGTAATAGATGCTACTTAGTGCAATTGGCTTGGCACATTTTTGTGATGAATGAAGGCTACAAATTTTGAAATTTGCAACCAATGAGCTCTAGCTGAAATCACACTTCTTCCTTTAATTGGGTTCAAGATCAATGGAGTGCATGTGCCAATAAGAAAACCTTGATCTTTACAGGCCCACTCACCAAAAATGGACACTTCAGCTAAGCCTATTCATTTGTAATGCAAAAATAATTGTTGATTTATCGTGCTATATTTACTGTATAATCACATTCGTGTAAAAAATTTATGACGCTGGTCCACTTTTTGCAATATCATGAAAAAGAAAGATGCATGGTAGCAAGTGTGCTTGCTCAAGTTGCTAGCAGAGTGGTGAATCACATTGCCATTTTCTGGTTATAAAGAGAGGTCTCCGTGAAATCAATGTACTAACTTAAAGCCTTCTGCCTTCTCAGTTTGAGGAAATGAGTGTCATATGAATACAGGTTTTTTACTTATTTTATTTTAAATGTGGTTATAAGAGAGAGGACTGGTCCTGTTCTCTTTAGCTTTGTTCACCATCCTGTAGCAATCTTGAGTATAAAGCAGAAGCATCAGCGTTTTAAAGCTTCACTTTTACTTGATTTCCATGACTATGTCAAATTTGATCCAATCATTTAATATTAAGTTTATTAAGAGATTTGGGTTGAGTTGAACCATCTTGCCCAAGCCCGACATTCGCAAGTAGAAGCTTTAAGTTATAAAATGGTGCCTTTTGTCATCTTGACCAAGTCCTGGAAATGTTGCATGAAATTTGTAGGAATTCAGCACAAGCCACTTTTTCCATCAGTAAGCTTGTGTGGTTTTATTTAGAACCATTGTTTTAGTATTGTATGTATTTCTCTGCCATCTGAGATATAACCGCATTTGAAAACTCTAAACAAATTAATAAGTAGGATCACCAGATATACATGAACTCTTGGCTGTATGCCTTCTGCATCATTAAAAGAGGAATTCAGATTTTACCCACAGGAAGCTTATCTCTGAAGGCAATTTTCTTGCATGCAAAATTGTTTGTCACAAGAATTGTGATTTGACAGTTTTATAGTCACTAAAAAGAAATCACAAGCATTTAATCATATAAGTAGGCTGTCATTTTGAAGACAGTTATTTCATACCCCACAGGACATGAGACCTTTTCTTTCTGAGTTTTTTTTCTTCATGGTATACGTATTGCTTGAGTGGATCAAAATTGGACATAAGCTTCTTTGTATTACATGTGCAAGTGCAACACTTCCTAACTTTCTCTGGCTCAACCTATGGCTTGATCTTGCAGGTACAGGAACATAACCATCCTCACATACTTCTTCTGCAAATTGGAAACACTTTCTGCAAACTTCCTGGTGGGCGTTTGAAGCCAGGAGAGAATGGTATGATATCTCTTTTGTTATACTCATCACTTCATCTATGTTTTTCCCTTCTCCCCCACCCCCAATTCCCTTCATGATTTTCTCATTCTGAATGAACTTTTTTCGCTCTTCTGTTTGCTTTGTGGCAGAAATTGAGGGCTTGAAAAGAAAGCTGACCAGCAAGCTTGGTGCTACTGTACCAGCTCTTGTGCCAGACTGGCAGGTATTATTTTCTATTGTATTCTGTGTCTGAGTATAGGCTAAAGAAGATTCTTGAAACTAATATGGCAATGGGAAACATATGGATATTGACTGAAAGTTGAGTGGTGCAAAAATAAAATGGTTATAGATATAGAATTGCCTAATTTCTGAGACTGATGGCTAGCCTTTGCCAGGTGCTTCTTATTGGGCTTTCATTTTATTATGCTTTGTTTCCTGGTTTTGAATAGCTGCCTTGCTTCCATTCTATTAGGAAGCCAGTTTTACTTGGGAACGTGGATCTTGGGTACAATGGTTTAAGACCATGTACCCTCTCTCCTTTATGTGAGCCTGCAAATGCACTGCAACTTTTATAATTGCTAATGCTTGTTGTCGCTCCTTGCTATCTTTTTGCAGATAGGTGAATGTGTGGCTGTTTGGTGGAGGCCAAACTTTGAAACCATAATGTATCCTTATTGCCCTCCCCACATAACAAAACCCAAGGTAACATAACCAAAGTACTGAATCTGTTCTTGTTTCTGGCTTCATTGGTTATACATGATGATCCCCCCTTCCCAATGGGGTAAGTTTCTGGGGCTACATTTAACTTTTTCTTTCCTCTGCCATATGGATTATGCAGGAGTGTAAGAAGCTTTTCATTGTTCACTTGTCTGAGAGGGAGTACTTTGCAGTCCCCAAAAATTTGAAACTTCTTGCTGTTCCATTGTTTGAACTCTATGATAACGTTCAGGTACGGTACATCTGGCATTCTTCTGATGTGCAATTGTTTTTTATTTTTTTATAAGTATTCTGATAAGTAACTTAATTTGACACTAGTGTAGTGTTCAATATTAACTACTTATGTTCAAAATGCCAGGTTTGCCACAATTTGAATCTTTTAAGACAAGACACTGTCTTTTGGGTAGAAATGATAATAGTCATAGAAGAGTTGTGGGGCCATTAGGGATAAGGGGATAACTCTCTCTCTCTCTCTCTAGAGAGAGAGAGAGAGAGAGAGAGAGAGAGAGAGAGAGAGGGATTGGTCCACTATCAAGACATGTTCACTTAAGTGGCTTATTTTGGTGGCCATGAATTAACCCTTTCCATTCTTATGTTCCCCCACTCCTAATCTTGTGGTCTTTAAAATTGCAGACATGACCTTTTCACCCTCCTTTTTTTTTAATATTTATTTTAAAAATAAATAAATAAATCTAGCTTGAAACTGCTGTCTTATATCCTGTTTTCTTGTATCAATCTTGTAACAAATGTCACTTACCCGGTTGCAGAGATATGGACCAGTTATATCCACCATTCCTCAACAACTCTCCAGATTCCAGTTCAACATGATTGCTAAATGAGCATTAGTTTCTAAAGCTCACTTCCTGATAGCCTGCTTATAATTATCTGAAGTTCGTACCTTTGATTTAATTGCATGGACTGCTAGGGCTCAGACCTGATTATTACTTCATAGCTGAATTTAAGTTGGTTTAGAAGGGGTTTCTCTAGTTATGCTGATAATTGAAGCTTATCTATTGACATGGTCTCTTTGTTTGGTCCTTTGGAATATCTAATGATGCGTTCTGTGTAAGTGTAGAATTCTTGTTCCAACAAGGTTTCTGTTGAGTTCTTGGAGTCATTTACTGTAGTTTAAGTCCAATGGGTTTACTTTTTAGTGGGATGGAATGAGTTATAACGTGCTGCTTTGTGATTTCCGACAATTTTTTTGTAATTTAATTGATTATGCTTGTAATATTATAGGTGAAATTAGGGTACAAACAGAGGAGATATGTAGCATGTATTCTCCAAAGCTTTGTAACTTAGTCACATTGCTTGGTCTCCTTTATAAGGAGAATCAGGGCCCGAATCCCCCATCCCCCACTTGTAACAATTGAATTATCAAAAAAGATACATAGCATGTATCGGTTGCTTATGCTTATCTTGGTGTAGTTTCTTTGACAACTACTTGGTCTCATTTTGGACATGGGATCATCCTTCGTGTAACTGTCTCTATTAATGAAGTTGTTGCTTTTGCATGCTGCTTAGGCTATCAACCTCTTACTTTAGTGCCGTCTAGTTTTGACTGATGCATGCAAGCGCTGGAATCAATGGTCAAGGCTCATCAATGGTGACAATGGGTGATGATTGATGGCTGAAAGGCCAATCATACATTGCTGCAAAGTTATGGTAGGATAAGTTCCAACTGAGCCATCCATTGTCCCCGTAAAATGGCTGAAAGGCTGATGATACATTGCTGCAAACTTGTGGTGAAATAAGTTCCAACCGAGCTACCTCACACAGGAAAAGATGAGTCATTTAGACCTTGTTTGGTTTAAAAAAAATGATCACTCATCACTCATCACTCAATTTTCATCACCCATCACTCATCACTTAAAATACCTCAATTTTCACTACCCATCCGTTTGGACACTGATTTCACTTCTTATCATTCAAAAATTTCAACTTTTTGTGGGACCCATTACTGATCACCAAGTCAGAAGCCTCATAAAGCATCCCAGTAAGCCAACCATTTTGAGACAAAATGGTTGCTGTTGCTTCTTCTTCTTCTTTATCTTCATCTTGTACAGCTTCTTCTTCTTCTTCAGCTTGGTCTCTGTTTGCTCCGATGGTGAGCTCGAAGCCGCCGGCACAGTGGGGGAAAAGACGATCTTGATCTGTATCCCTAAACCCAGTAAAAATCATGTGGGTTTTGTTAAATTTTGAGTTGATCTTGATGTTAAATTTTGAGTTGGAAAAAAAGATCTTGATGTTAAATTTTGAGTTGATCTTGAACTTCATATGTTTAGATTTCTAAGTTTAATTTTAGTGGGTTTTGTTTGTTTCTATTTGGTGGGTTTGTGTGGATGAACATGTTTGTGGGTTTGTGTTTGTGTGTTAGAGAAAAGATTGAGAGAAGTGAAGAAAGAAATAAAGAAAAAGAAGAAGAAGAAAAAAAAAAGAGAACCCAGAAACCCAGTGAAAAGGAATGAAAAGAAGAAAAAAAAAAAAAAAGAAGAAGATGAAGAAGACCAGTGTGAAAGGAAAAAGAAAAGAAGAAGAAGAAGAAGTTAGTGTGAAAGGAAAACTCACCGAACCCGTGAAAAAAAAAAAAAATGTCAAAAGTTGCGGCTGTTGTTTTGACAGTGGGTCCCTCGGTGTGTGTTTAATTACGAAAATGCCATTGAAAATTGAGTTATGGAAACTGAAAACGTCTAAAATGTGTTTTCAGTTTTCATAACTTATCACTAAAAAATTAGAGAATTAAGTGATGAAAACAATGATCCAAAACTCATCCAAACAACATGCTCTCCGTGGGACCCACACGATTTGGATGATGGAAATAGAAAACTGAGTGATATCACTCAATTTTCTGCCCATCCAAACAAGCTCTTATTAGTTCGGTTAATTGACCCACCAGGTGGCCCAAGCCTGGATGGTTTGACTAGCTTCCCCCTGCATGGCCATTGATTTTGGGAGAAACAATGAGCCACTTGTTGTGTTAGGTGGTCTCCTTTCCTGGTGAAACTAGAGGCTTCGTGAACTTCTTGGGTTTTTTTTAAAAATAACTATAAAACACAAACTATATTATTAGTTAGGCAACGTTTGAAACTAATTTGGTTTCTAACAATTCGAGTCCAGAGGACTTGATTTTCATCTCCACGTAGGCCTAGAAATCGAGTTCATTGGACTCGGTTTCTGTACATGGAAATCGAGTCCATTAGACTCGATTTCCGTTCATGGAAATCGAGCCCAAAGTACTCGGTTTTCTTCATTCAACACACAGACATCAAAACACCAAGGAAGAGAACATGTGAATGAACACACATGCTCTGTTTTACTCTCCACAAAACAGAGCATGTGAGTAGAGATTAAGAAAATAAGAAGAGAGTAAAACAGAGCAGAGTAGAGATTAAGAAAATAAGAAGAGTGGTCTAACAAAGCGGTTTTCTTCTTATCAAAATCCCATTCAAATATTACTCTAATTTATGGACTCCATCAACAGTTCTTGTTTTGATCATTTTGAAGTAAAATTTATCTGCATTTCTAAAAGCTGCTTTCTTCTTAAGTTTCTGTAGAGCAACAAAAAAAAAACCCATTTAAAAAACAACCCCATTATGTATTTGAGAGTTTGATTACCAGCTAAACAAGAAGCAAGAACACTTACCCGCAAAGTATCCTCCTTTTTGTGAAATGCTTGTGCACGCTCAACATAGTCCTTGTGTTTTTCAAGAAGCCCGAATTTTTTCCTTGCATGTCTGGATATGAAAATGAAAAAATATTTATATATATTTGAAAGGGTACAATATAAAAGGAAATTCTTAATCTCTACTCACATGCTCTGTTTTGTGGAGAGTAAAACAGAGCATGTGTTCATTCACGTGTTCTTCCTTGGTGATTTCATGTCCGTGTGCTGAATGAAGAAAACCGAGTACTTTGGGCTCAATTTCCATGAACGAAAATCGAGTCCATTAGACTTGATTTCCATGTACAGAAACCAAGTCCAATGAACTCGATTTCCAGGCCTACGTGGAGATGAAAATCGAGTCCTCTGGACTCGAATTGTTAGAAACCAAATTAGTTTCAAACGTTGCCTAACTAATAATATAGTTCGGGTTTTATAGTTATTTTTTTAAAAAACCCGAACTTCTTTTCCCAATAAATTCTTTTATTATTATTTATTTTTGAAACTCAAAAGAAATTTTTTGCCTGAAGAAGAAGAATAAGGCTTCGCTGAGTTGGATGCATTAAATTGTGAAATCTTAACGTTGACTATTTTTTGCTCTTGGCTGAAGCAAATTTATGGTATGAGCCACGGATGGAGACATTTAGCTAAATATTGATTTTTGTGAAAAAGGAACTTAATAGGATTGGTTACGGGTTGAATGGTGAAACCAATGGAATTATCATTGGCCTTACAATGACAATTGGAATGATTTTTAAACTAGTAAGTCTAGAGACACACACAGATATATATATATATATATATATATATATATATATATATATATATATATATATATATATATATTATAATTATTGAGTGAATATATTATAAATTTATAATTTACACAAAAGTAATATTATACAAATTATAGCTTGACATCTTAACAAGTTGTAAAAATTTGTGCATTGCACTTCACCAAATAGTCAAAATTTCATAAAAGGGGAAAATAGTTTTTATCATAATAAATAGACTATGAAAAATTAAGAATTCTTGAACAATTTGATCTTTTCAAAACAGAAATTCTTACACTCACTACTCTCTTAAGTTCCTTTTCCTCCTCTAAAAATAATTGAGCTAACAAAATGGAAGGACTAAAGTAGAACATGCTACGAGTATGGGCCTAGTGGGCCTCGCATCAGTCCCCTTAATTTCATTTGAATGACTGGTGAATAAGTGAGCTCTTCAAATCAAGAATTGTCTCTTATTGTATTGTATGAATATTTGTCTGACCTGACTATAGTGACAAGTTATCAGAAGTATTCTTGAAAATGGATTCCTATCGGCTTCTCAATTTAATCGAATAGGGTATCTAAAAGAAAGTGCTCTTTGACAAGTTGCCCTCACTTTAGCATTTATTTCACACCACTTACCCTCAGTTGCATTCAATGCAATGGAACTTATCCCTTATAGATTAACCAAGGCTCAATACGCTGCAAAATCTCCAATTAATTGATTTTAAAAAACTCAATTTTGGGGCATAATTCATGTTAAAAAAAAAAAAAAAAAAGAAGAAGAAGAAGAAGGAAGTATCCCTCTATAAAGTGGTATAGAAAAAATTACTACCCTACAATTTCTATCGTTAGAGAAATTGAAACACCATTTGACTTAATTAACTTTCGAAATGGTTTCAACTCACTTGTTTTGGGTAGGCTTTTCACAAAAGGATTGTTTGTTTTTCTTGCTAGATAGCTAGAAGGTATAAACCAATAGCTGTCTTTGCTTCTGCTTGGAGTCATTTAGTCCTGTATTGAATCCCATCCCATAAAAAAAAATTAGGTTGGATGGGTTTAGATGGTGGTTTGATTCATTTCAAATGGTTAAATCCATTCAAATTAAGTAAATGAATGGTCTTTGTGTTAAAAATTTTACCATCTTATTCATGTAAATCTTATTGTTTATCGCTCATCATTTGCCATACCATATGGTGTGTGAGTAGCAAAGTTATTATTATATTAAAAATATTTTTTTACCAAATTTACCAATACCGTACTAAAAGCCTTTTTGATTCGGTCAAAGAAATAAATTTTTATAGTGAATATAATAAACTATATTTTTCTTAATTTGGGTTGACCTAAAGAGGAAATGTATACGTTTGTTTAACATTTTTAACATCTTTTTGAGAGAGAGAGAGAGAGAGAGAGAGAGAGAGAGAGAGAGAGAGAGAGAGAGAGAGAGAGAGAGAGAGAGAGAGAGAGAGAGAGAGAGAGAGAGAGAGAGAGAGAGAGAGAGAGAGAGCACCTAGGGCAATTAGTGCACACCTACCTCACCGTCATCTTACCATATTTAACAAGTAATCTTAACCGTCCATCCCTCAAACCCTAAAACCTCAAGTATTTAATTTTCTTTTCTGCCGCCGCCTCCTCCAGAGGCCAAACAGATCTTGTCTTTCCAAAGCTGTCATCAATTTTGTTAGTGACGTCGAAGTCAAGTAAAAAACATAGAACCCAAAAACTACATTAGGGCGAGGTTAAAGAAGCAAATTGTGTGTCAATTCCAATTATTAAACAGAGAGCTTCAACAATGGTAAGAAGCATTCTCAGCAGTGAAAGCAAAAGGTGATAGTTTCTTTGGAGACAATGATGAAGATGAAATGAGTCTTGAAGTTGAAGCCTTACACTCCAGGTGTCATTGTCTACTACAATCCATTCCTTGATTCTCAATTGAACTAGCCTTGAATTGCATGTTGTTTTGAACTCAAAAAATTACCCAAAATCCAGCTTTCTTTGCATCAAGCTTTTCTAATTACCATCCAAAAAATCCAATTTTCTCTAGATACAGTCCTATTAGTCGATATTTAGGCAAAAATACTTCAAATTTGGGGTTATTTGTATTGGATCATCGGGTTCAAGACATTTGAACTATACTGGCTAGTACGGTATGACATTGACAACTTTGTTCTATACAAATCAATTGTAAATACTCTTGATTATTAATCATTCAATATGTTGTATACACTCGATCAAAATATATAGCATAATATATGTTTTATGACTAATTCACCATTATTAGTGAGCTTCTACGTGAGAGAAAAAGAAAGAATAAAATAATTGGCTCTTGTTTGGGTCTTCGCAGATTTTGGGCGTTATAAGCAATTATTCATAGATATGGGAGGAAGGTTTGATGCTTATCCTTGTGGTATGAAAGAGTACTACGATAAACTCATGCAAGATTATCAAGAACAGCTCAAGGACGCTAAAGAGCGATATTACATGCAACTGACTTCCTTCTTGGAAGTTGATAACTCCTTCTTTTCAAAATGGCATGGGGACCTTAGTGCCGATGATAAGGCTAAAGAAGGACAACGACGCATGGATTTTCAGCCTGGTTCATTTTTCAGTCATGAAGTAAGTAAAGTATTGTGGTTCTTGAAGTATTAATTTTTACAAAAATTATTTTCAATCCTATATTTATGGGTGTGTTTATATTAGGGTCAATTTATTTATTTTTTCTTTGGTCGTGGTTCTTGAATTTTCTAAGTTGGTGTGAAGTTATCTTTAACGTCATCTAAGTAACGGAAAATGTTGACTTGATTAAACAAATTACATACGGGTCATTTAATTATAATAAAAAATTATTGAAATAATATTACAAGTTAGCGCTTAAATGACAAAATAAAGCCACATAAGCATTTAATTTTTTTTTTCTTTATTTTATCTCTAATCACCTCTCTCTCCCTCCCTAAGTTTCCTCTTGGGTCGTAATTAACTAATTATGAGTGGCTGGTGGGGGTTTAACTTGGGCAGATTGGTGGCGATTGTAGTGGATGGGGTGTGCTCCGACCATTGCATGCGGTGGTTATGAACGAGAGAGCTTTGCTTTGGGTTATGTAAACTTGAGAGGTTGTTGTTTGGGTTTTTAAGGCTTCGGATAATGGTTTTGGGGTGGGAGTTTTTGGAGGTTAGGGGCTTTGCCTAAGGTGGTGGAAGCTTGCATTCGATTGCCACAGATGGATCTATTATAAACGGGGGAGGTGATTCTCTTTGGCTAATAGAACTTAGCAACAGTATTGATAGTAGATGAATAATCATTAACGTAGTTAATACTTAATAGGGGTTCTAGATGACTTTACGTAGAAGCCATTAACTTTTGGCACTTGTCAATGGTTTCAACTTTCAATTGTACTTGCTGGAGAGGATTAACCATAGCGGCATAGAAGCCATTAACTTTTGGCACTTGTCAATGGTTTCAATTTTCAATTGTACTTTGTAGAGAGGATTAACCATAGCGGCATAGAATACAAAAACTATGGTACTTTTGGCTCCTCTCTCCCCTTCCTCTATCCAAGCATACTCTAATAATAATATAAAGTTATAATAAGGATTACAAACTTTTCATTATTGCATAATATTTATATTTTATACTAAAACATGTACGAATATCAAATTATCATTTATCATGTCAAGAACTTTGTAGATCAATTGACACCTCTTGCCTTTTTAAATGAGATGTTCAGGAACTAGGGCTCAGATGCCAGTCTGCTGCTGCTGTATTTCAGGCTATATATTGACATAAACATATATATATTTCCTCTGGCTCAGGTTTTCGATGTGAAGTCTGAAGATTCAAAAGAAACCTCAAAGCCCTAGAAGAGATTGGCACCCATTGGATTACCAAGGACAAAATCTTGCTTTAAAGTCGACCTGTCTTTCTGTTGGGATCGTGTCGCATTGTTCTAGTACAATATGTATGGTTGGTTTGAAACTTTGAATATGGACTAAGTTTCTTTTCTTCTTATTTGATAGTAATTTTCCCCGTTTGGGCACCAAAGAAGAAAAGAAATTAATCACTACCATATATATTTTCTTTCAGTTATTGTATTTTGAATTATCTGACTTAGTTCAAGAACTTCATGTTTCCTATTCAGAACTGAATCTATCTATATTTTCTTTATTTGCATCTTTCCAACCCCTTTTTAGAAACATATATAGGAAATATATATCAAAACTACCAATGTGATTTGATTGAGGTTAAAGAAAGGTTTTTCTTTACCTTAATTATTTTGGTTTGAGAATTTGAACCAACATCCTTGTCGATACTGGATTCCGGTTCGACTCACTGACGAGGATTTTGGTTGGAATGTATTGGATCTGCGCAGTTGCTGTTAATAATAAGATCTTATAGGCATGATTGACCATCCTCCACTGTTTAATTAATTTTATTAGCATTTAGGACTAAGAGAGTATAAACTTTGAAGTCTCCTAATCTAAGCAAAGTAATAAATATCTACGAAAACATAGATATAGGTTTGGAAATTCATTTATGTGCGTGTAAGAAATATGTTAGGCATCTCACAATATATTCATTACATGATTTCCCCATAATTATTACTTTTACTTATTCTAGAACATTGAGGGTTTAAAGTATGATGGGATTAGCTATTTAAGTAGTACTAGTTTAATTTTTGTTTATGTTTGAACCATTTAATACTTTTATTGCGTGTATTTTGATAAATCCATAATTAGATTATATTTTATTCTTATGCTCTTATATTATTTAAGATTAATAACTATTTCATTTATGAAATGTTTGATTTTAGATTTTTTTATTTATTTATAGTTTATGTATTAAGTTATAAGTTTATTGATGGAATGGTTAATAAAAAAAAATTGGGTCTTATACATAATTCCTGCAATGTGTGTGGTTTAATATATACTATATTACAACTTCTATGATATAATTAATTTCTCTATGTGACTAATTATAAATACATCAAAATCATTAAAATAATTTACTTTAAGTGAAAATTGACATTGTTGTCCACAATGTTGTGAAATGGGCTTTTGATTGAAACTCCTTTGGGCCTATTCACATTTCCCTTTTTCTCGGTTGGACCCTTTTGTTCCTTTGGGCCTATTCAGGAAAAAAAAAAAGTGACAATTATTTAGAAGAAAAAAACCCCTAATTAAAACTCAATTATCAAAAGTTTTAACATTTAAAAGGAGTTTCATTATTTGTGAAATATTTTATAATTTATTATAATATTTGGTTATTTATAAAAACTTTGTTTTACATGATGTATATTCATCATATAACTTAGCGTAATTTTAATTTTTTCTTTATTTTACTATCTATTTATGAATTATATTATTAAAATAATTTCATTAGTTTATATATGATTTTCTTAATTATATTAAGAAAATCATTTTTTTTTTCATAAAAAATGATTTCCTTAATTTTTTTTTTGAGAGAGAGTTTCAACCTATGGCGTCCGCTCCTGATGATAGCTCAGTTTTTGGTGTAGGCGAGGATTGAACCTCAGATCTCTTATACAACCATCAGAGACTTTACCAGTTGAGCTAACTGGAACCCACAAATGATTTCCTTAATTAAGTTGTGCACTACATGTATATTCTCTTTTAGATTATATAATAAATGTCGCAATCTACCCACCGTGGCTGTGCTATTAACACAATGCTAATGTTGCACGTGTGTTATGACGTACTTTTATCATGTATTGCACCATAAGGCATAAGCATATTAAAATTGTTCATATAATTTCCTAATGGTTAAACATTTTTTTGTCAGTTTTAAAGAAGTTAGAAAACCCTATTTTGATTCATCAAAAGTAGACTAGAAATTTGAAAGAAATTTTATAATCTATTTTATTTTATTAATTTATCATAATTATTATAATAAAAAAACTAAAAAAGTTAGGTCATATATACATAACATGCTTGTCTTATATGACTCAACGCAAGTGTTACATGTTGTACTATGCACTTTCATCATTTGACGCACTATAAAACTTTAAAATTTCTGACATGTATAGTTTGCTCTCTAACTAAAACTTTATTACTAAAGTTTCATATAATTAAAATATCTTCTTAATTAATATATGAAAAGTGAAAGAAATTACAAGACATTGTTGCTCATCTTAATTATTAATCTCTTCAAGTAATACTATATATCATTCAATAGCATTCAAATAATACTTAAAAATCATAAAATTAAGTCCAGCCAAGGACCTTGTAGTTTAATTAGCACATTTTCATGCACAAAATTCTTGAGTTTAAGAGAAAAAGTGTTCAAACTTCGGGATTAACAACCTATTGTAATTATCTAAAATAATAATAATAATAATAAAATAAAAGTCGGGCCACTCAAGGATAGATTTGCCAATAATCTAATTACTGATTTTGATAGCCAATATTCTTTAATGCAACTAGGCAAGTTTTAAGGCCCGGGGCCATTATTAGTTGGTAGTCCTCAGTGTATTTACATGATTTTGACATAAAAAGATGTTTCTTTTGTTTTTGGCTGAATAGAAAAAAGAAAATATTTTTATATTAAGCATTCTTTTATTTCAATCTTTTCCTTTTTCTATTTTTTTTAATAAAATTCTTAAATCAAAGGATTTGACTAACTGATAACTACCCCAGAATAATCCTCATTTTCATTAAGCAAGACCCCTGGCCCCTTCGTAGAAAGAGAGGCCAAGCCAGCCAATGAGGTATATATACTATACTTTGCATCATTCATCCTCTCACACAAAGACGCAATGTGGTCTACCACATGTATATTTATACTTAACTATAATCTTTTATAGATTATCCGTATATTATAAATTTATAATGTTAATAAACTGTTTGTTTTTACATAAATTGTCATTAATTGAAGGTATAGCGTGTTTGACATATCACAATTTAATTTAAGTCTACAAGAAAGTGACCAATTACTTCAATTTAGTGACTATATATCTTGGACAAAGTGACAAGGTTTCTGTGGGTTCCAGTTAACTCAACTGGTAAAGTCTCTGATGGTTGAATAAGAGATCTGGGGTTTAATCCCCGTCTACACCAAAAACTGATTGGTGTCTTGGTCTGATGATAAAGAGCTATCATCAGGAGCGGACGCCATAGGTTGAAACTTTATCTCAAAAAAAAAGTGACAAGGTTTCAAATTGCTTTCTACCACATTGCAACACCCTATTGAGCAGCCGGCTTAGCATCTAATACTTTAGGAAACCATCACTCTCACTCTTAATCCCTTTGTCCTTTCTTTGCATTTATAATAGAATCATGGTAGCTAGTGTTGAATCATATAACAAAGGCATTATATTCTAGAATAGTAAGTCATACAAGTTACATGTAGTTTGGTAAGGGAGCATAATAGGCTTCAATCTGCATCACATAAAAAGAAAAAAATATTTAACTATAATATATATATATATATATATATATATATATATATATATATATATATATATATACTGACTAATAAGAAATTTAATCCATGATCTATTTCCGATGAAGAGAAAGCCAATTGCCATAATCCATATGGTAGTGACAAGCATATCCACCTCCTTCTGTGAGGTTCAGTTGTGCAATCCCCTTGTTTACACTTAAAACCCAAGAAAAAAGAGAGAGAGTTCGATGCTCTAGAAAGCAGTGCTTCTTCATGTTGTGAATTAAACTACAGTGAGCTAGAAAACATTTTTACCCTTGTAAAGAACTGGCTCCATTTTCTTAGTAAGTGTAATGGTGAAATACAAGGGGTCCAGGGGTAGAGTGTATATATAGTTGCAATTTGCAAACATTGTGTTGTAATTTTTTGTATCTCAGCTAATCAACCAAATTCGAAGTAAGAAAATATCCATTCATGGTCTCTAAATTTTGGTAGCTTACCTTGGCACTTTTATTATTATTCCAAAACTATTGGAAAGGAGATGTGTGTCTAAGTACCTCTTTGTCAAAAGGAACCTCCAATCACCTAAACGATTTCTTAAGATCATATATCAATACTTTTAACAAGAAGCAAAACCTTCCAACTTTTAAGCTTCTGGTTAAGATTGTTAATGACCAGAGTATTAAGAGTTTATGATTGGGTTCATTTAGCTTTATTTCGAAATATGAACCAAACTTGAGTTATTCATAAACAAATTGATTCATTTAAAACTCTACTTATGATCGTGTTTACCACTCACTACTAAGTGGATTGTACGAAGCATCCAAGGTACGATTCCTACACATGTAATCTTGTTATGCTTAGATGACGCCGTGTAAATATGTAAAATTTTTGGTGCATCATTAAACCATGGTTGGTTTATTTCTATGCTATGCAGAGAAAGAGTCTCATAAACATGAGTCACAAGTTGGTTTTCCTACCAAGATACCCTTTCGCAATTGTGAAAGTATTTATTCTGCTAATTTGAGAAGAATATGGAAAAGAATTGTGATTGAAGTGTTACATTCAATAGAGTACTTTCTGTTAACCTCTCCAAAAGGACGAAAACTAAGTCGTGTGAAATGCACATTAAAAATTGTTTGGTCTAGTTTGTCTTCCCTATCAATTTCCATAAACTTGAATCAATTTTTTAATTTTCTCATGGCAGATTCTTTTATTCTTACTTCCCTTAATAATTTCATATATAACCCAAAGTTCTCTGACTTACACTTACTACATATTGAAAAAAATAAAAAGAAGTCAAATGCTAAGAAACATTCAACATGTAAACCTTACCTACCCTCTTTTTAGGGACAAAATGGGCTTCTGCCCTTTTCAGCCAAATTAATTAGCTTTTTGCCCTTCTTTCCAAACTAAATAGAGAACTTGATAGTGACGTTTTTAAGGACCTATAGTGACGTTTTTAAGGACCTATAGTAGCGTTTTGTAACTTGATATCCATGAAATCGAGTTATAGGCAATGTTATTGCCTATAACTCGATTTCATGGATATCAAGTTACAAAACGTCACTATAGGTCCTTAAAAACGTCACTATAAGTCCTTAAAAACGTCACTATAGGGATCCAGAATTTTTTTTTTTTTTTAAACTCGATTTTGAGAAAGTCGAGTTTCAAAAGAGGGACATTTCCCTATTTAGTTTGAGAAGAAAGGTAAAAGGCTAATTAATTTGGCTGAAAAGGGCAGAAGCCCATGTTGTCCCTCTTTTCAGCCCTAATTGCTGAGAGTCTAGAGAGGAAGGAAATATTCTTTCTAAACAAACTTTATAACATTATATATATATATATATATATATTGGGTTCAAGTTACACTTAGTATAACTCTAAGTAATGTTACATCATCTAATAACTTGTTATAAAATTCATATTTTGAAAATCTAACTATTGAATTATATATTCTATATGTTCTTAACATGTAGTAACCAATCGTTTTTGTGAGACTCTCACTGTTTTGAGAGTTTTCTAAGCTTATTGCCCCTGCATTTCAAAGAATGGCTACAAACTCTTGAAGTACTGTGAGAAGGCATGTAAATGGCTAAAAAATCTCATTGATTTATTGCACTTCCTTGACATATTTTAAGTGTCTAATAAAATTTAATAATATTTCAATGATCAACTTGTACATGTATTAAAAAGCAATCTTTTAAAATCCATTTTCTATTTGGAACTGTAAAACCGGGACAAAGTGTCAAAGTTATGAATTGTATACTCATAACATATTTGAAAATAAGATTTTACTCGTACCTAATTTCCGTTTACAAAGTCATTACTGGACATTCTAGCAGCGGTCAATAGCTTGCAAACCTAAGGTGTCAAGTGCACAAATCACAATGATATATTTTTAATACCTCAGAGGTGATAGGCTCAAGCTACAACATGATTATGTTTAATAATTTCCAATTTGCTTACTAATTTCAACGTCTTGATCCACTTGAATTTGCAAGAAGATATTATAATTAACACATATGTGTATTATCAACTATATCTAGGGCTTTAATAAATAAAAAACTATATCTAGGGCTTGTGAGCATTTTTTGTTTTTGAGGACCACGGATCTCGTGATTAATTTAAATATAGCATATGTATATTAGATAACTTCACAAAAAATTCTTTTCTGATTAAGACATAACATCAAATGTCTTTTGTTTGCAAGGTATCATAAGAATCTGTTTAACGGAATAAGATCATTGCTTAATGATAATACAAGGGTAGAGGGACATAATCTGCAAGTACGAAACATTTCAGAAAAACCAAGTATTGAGAGTAAAATTGGACTCAAATCCATTAACCCGTCTAAATCCAAATGAAACAATAAGGTATGAGTAATAATAAGAAGATCAATCTGTTTTATTCTGATAAGTTTCTAACTCGTACCCAATTTTGACTTGGCATGGCCAAGTTGAACCCTTACCCGTACACGACTTGACTTGCTCATCAAGTCTTTATTATAAAATTCTAAACAAAATTATTATTTTTACTCATTGTGTTTAGACACTAAAGTTATATTAAATTTTCTATATTGTAGATGAATATACTGACAGCAATATTTGTCAACTTGCTGAGTAATTCTCAAATATAATTGTTTTCAATGTCTATTTTACTACTAACTTTTGAGTAATATTTTTTGGTAAGTTCATTATAGATTTTATTTCTTACTAATTATTTAATTTTTTCTTTACTTAACATGTTTTATTTTATTCTTAAAATTGTATATATTATATGAGTTGGATTAGTTTTTTACAACTATAATTTTGCTAACTTTTAGAAAGAAACTAATCCAATAGCACACTTAATTATAAGTGATTTTACTTTATTTCATTAAACCAGTATAACATTAAGGGTCATTCTGAGTTGATTTGATTCGTTAAAGACTAATTAAGGGTCGTAGAAATAGTAGTCTATTTTAGTCTAATAAGTTTTTTTTTTTTATCCAAACCCCAATCTGTCCCGACCCTATCGGCCCAACTCATTTACCAAGTCTATTTAAAAGCGAACGAGGTTTTGAATAGGGGCGTCAACTCGGGTAAGCGTGTCAGGTTCGTGTTGTGTCGAAATAAGCGAACGAGGTTTTGAATAGGAGTATTTTACTAAATGGATCAAACTTAACCCAACCTAACCCATTTAATAATCGCGTCATGATCATTCAACTCTAACCCAACCTGTTAATGAGACAGGTTAACCTGACCCAACCCACTTGACACACTTAATAAACAGGTTGTGTTGGGTTGACACGAATGTGACACAATCCATTTCAACCTGCTTAATATTAAACATAACATCCATCTAAAAATAAATATTTTTTACATCCCAAAAGTAGTGCATACATTTCATGTCTTCAATCCACATTCAAAATAATATAGTTCAATTTCCAATTATATTAGGGCTGGTAAAGTTTCAATTTCCAATTATACTTGTAAGTTTTTGTAATTACTCACTTTTCTTTTTAAGTTTAAAATATAGGTTGGGTATAAAAGGTATTTGACAAATCTAAAATAAAATAAATATTTATTTTGTTATACGAGTTAAACAAGTTGTGTTAAATTGGTCATTTTAGGTTGATACAAATAAATTGGCGTGTCAAACGTGTTTATTGTGAGTCACGCAGGTTGACCCACTTATGACCTGTTTCTTATCGTATTGTTTTTGAGTTGACTCGTTTATGACCCAAACTCGCTAAAGCCCAACCCTAACCCGCAAAAATTTGTGTCGAGTTCGTGTTGTGTTCGCGGGTTGGGTCGAATATTGACACCCCTAGTTTTGATCGGTTTGAATTTTAGGTAATATTAGAAACTTGATTTAATATCCAAGTTAATTATAAAAATTCCTAATATTAATTATTGTGCAACAACAAAAGCTCTAATGTTAATAGTTGTGATTTGGGACTAGTGGAAGCACATTCATGCAAATAAGAAAATAAAAGACCCACATGAGACAACAATGTTTAACGTGGTTCAGCTAACTCCTTGCCTACATTCATGGGCAACACCAACCAAAATCCACTATCAATGATATGGTTACAACCACGCTTAACCAAACCTCACAATACTCAAAACTCACACAAACAACACAAACAAATCTTGCCAATATAAACAAAACCTCTCACAAACACAAACTAACTCACCTCATAATCCCAAAACCTAAATACACCCAATAAGTCTCTTACACACACACACACACACACACACACACACACACACACACACACACACACACACACACACACACACACACACAAAACTACACAAACACAGGTATCTTTCAAACCAAAGAAATTTACCAAACTACTATTTGAAGAAACCCACTCCGTGTTTATCTAAGAGTTTTTTCCTCTCCTCATGTGGAAGGACCCTTAGGTAAAAGCCATTAAACCCTTGAACCTTGATAACAATACCTTTTTTTTTTATAAGGTTTCAATTTTATTCGTTGATGCATATGAAATACCCAATTGCCTTTTCAACTAAAAAACCTTTTCCTTTCATATGTAGAAGAATCCTTGTCTTCCACACCAAAGAAAATTCTTGTCTTTTAGGTCAAGGAAAAACGTTTCATTCCATGCCAAGGAAACCAAACCAAAACTAATTAGGTATTTGTGACAATTTTCAACATTAATATATTACAACCTCCTAGATTTCTATAAAGTTCACCTCCATATTCTCACTCTTTCTAAACTCATGTTGCATGAGACAATTTTATACAAATTGAATGGTTAACACTTAACATTATCCAATTTTTATTAAGATAGTGGTCTTAGTGTTTATCAATACAATTTATTTTTGGCTGAATTAGTGTGTGTTAATAATTAAATTTAGTTAATTAAATAGTATTTTAAAACTTAACATTATTGAATAATTTAAAATTTATCCCATCTGACCCCAGTGACATAAGCAGATAAAAAAGGAAATTTAAATATCTGAAATATAAGTACGATGGATTTGAAATAAATTTCCTACAATTTTAATAATATATTTATATTTTTAATGGGTTTGGGTTTGAAAACACTTTCTTTCATCACAATCTAGTCCTTACCATTTTAGAATTTGTTGAATGTTTTTACACTTTATTCCTTTCCATAGTACTAATTTGGCACAAATTATGCTTAAAGTCTTATCTCAAACATAAGCAATTAGCGTTATATAATCTTTAAAAAATGGATTGGAAAAACAAAACCATGAATAAAAGTAAATAATCAGAACAACCAGAATTGAATACTACGATTATTGAGTGGGTAAACAATCCAAACAATTTCCGCTCTTTGTAGCTGATCCCTATGCAACACCATCTAAAATAGGTCAGCACTGGTTTCATTGTTTTGAAAGAAGCTACTTCTGTTTGGTTGGCAAATAAATATGACATACAGTTGTGACAGTTATATTTCCTTTTTATCAAAACCAATCCCTTCCATTTCGATAGTTTACTAGTTGTGACTCCATCAAAACAAAAGTTTACTAGTTGTGACAGCAGTAGTTATAACTTGTAAGCAATTTCCACCCCTCCCAAGTTTTGACTCAAGTACCCAACAATGAAAAGGTTTGAGACACATTTACTTAAAAAAAAAGAAAGAATATAATTTACCATTTAAAACTGCAATACATCTATATAGATTAGTTGGTGAAGAAGAAGACCGGGTTGACATATATTCAGAGAGAAGTTTTTTTTGATTACTCTATTGGATGATAATCCAGGGGATCAATACTCAATTGTAATCCTATCCTGCCAATTATTATATAGGAATATGATCTGTCAAAGAACTTTAGGCTGCATATTTTAACTTGTTATCCCATGTTTTAGCTATATTTTAATGAATTAGTGAACCAAATGCTGATTCTCAACAATGATTGAAGATGGGTTTTCTCTTTGTCAATCTCATCAAATGATTCATCATTGATCATAATCAGAAGGGTGAGGATATTTTTATTTTTTTTCTACTTGAATTTCCCACATTTCATTGTAAGCTAATTCTATGGTCAACAAATGTATATTAATTTTGGAATGGTTGGAATTTTGCCACAACAATGGACCTGATGAAGGTGATGCATTGCTTGAGACATTTACTTGTCGGTAGAGAGGCATGAGAGATAACACCGACAACTTGCTCTAATTTTTTTATGATTCTCATCAAACATTTTCTTAAGGCTTTGTATGATGCTATACTTGTCTTTTATGAAAATGTCCACGGGCTCTACAACGGAGCAACATGTGCGAACCTTCTTCAATTGCTACTTGTATGCATTCTAATTTATAAACTACAAACTATATATATATATATATATATATATATATATATATATATATATATATATATATATATATATTGAATTGAATAAAGTTGATGTTAAGGTTAAGATTTTATTTTTTATATTTAACGATATATATAGTGCCATATCTTTTAAAATTTTAAATGACAAGATACTAGATACACCTTTAATTTTGATTTTTTAAATCTATAATATTTAATTTAAACCAAGAAATGGAGTAAGAGTTGATCATTTTCCAAAAAATCTTCCATGTGCCTTCAAATGTTCATATCACATGTAATGTAAGTTCAATTCCCAGTATGCGACTTAGTTGGCCCAATTAGAGCTTGCCCAAGTCAATCATAAACGAGTAGTGCTTCTTATACAACAATTTTATAATAATTTCACAAAGCTTAGGTTACCTAAGCTAGGCCCCCACTAATATCATTTTTTTTTTACCTACTATTAATAATTAGCAACCAGAGCTATTGTGAAATTATTGAGAATATGTTGTGATCGTAGCTTTATTAATTAAAAATCCAACTCAACTTCCACCTTATCTCTATTACTAATGAAACCTAAAAAATCTCTCTCTCTCTCTCTCTATACCAAATCATCAAGGACCATAACCTCCCTCAACTTCATCTCTCTTGTGAAGTGACATCAGCAAAGTCTTGTGGAATTGACATCAATAGAGTGTTTCTCTTCAACTTGGGGTTGTTGGAAAGGAGTCGATCTTAAGGTTTTGGATCTTCTTGAACCCACAAAAGATTTGGGTGGGTAAGTTTTAGGGTTGGGTGGTTCAATTTAGACCATCTTTCCCGCCTTGACTGCGTTGCTATCACTCATTCTAAGTCATGTCAAATCGATTTAGGCTACAATGCACTGTAGAACTCAATAGAGTCGCGCCTTTTTTTTTTCCAACGAATTTGAAAATGTTAATTGGTGGATATATCATATATTAGTGGCTTCTTTTTTTATTTATTTATTATTTTAAGGAAATAGTGGGTGATGAGGACAACTCTATGCTCGAACAAAAATGCATTAATTATCTTATCGAGAGAGCAGCTCAGGTATTGTTTAATTGTGAAGTTCATGAGATTTGGATTTGTTTAGATGATGAGAAAACAAAGGGAAAAATATGGCCTTGTAACTTTGCGCGTGCGCACAAGAGAGAAAGGATTAATGAAGGCCGATATATATATAGAGTTGGGTTTAAGTTACACCTGGTGTAATTCTAAGTAATGTTACAACACCAAATAACTTGTTATTGAATTAATATTTTGAAAATCCACCCGTTGAATTACATGTTCTATATGTTCTTTACATGCATACCAATTTTCATATCAATCGGATGCTATTTACCATTTGATCCATAAACTCATATTTTATGCATTATTTTAAACTATAAAAATTTGAATTTTAACAATTGATTGATGACATGGTTATTAATTTTTGATCACCTTAAAATTTTGCAAGTATAAAGAATATACAAAGATAATGTAATCTAATGGTGGATTTGTCAATATTTGCATCCAATTAAAAAATATTAAGTGATGTAATATTGCTTAGAGTTACACCAGGTGTAACTTGAACTCAACCCATATATATATATATATATATATATTGAATTCTGTTATAAATGGATGAGGTGGAAGTTGAGTTAGATTTTTATTTTTATTTTTATACGAGATAGAAATTCTACTATAGCCTAATATAAGTATATATGTGTGTGAAGTTTCTTCCTGAAAACTTAAATCCTAGTCCTTGCCCCCACACCCCACAGATACTTATACTTGTAAAGTGACCATCGCACCAAGGGTGTGCGGTAGTTGGATTTTTAAATGGCTTTGCAACATTGTGAGCTTTAATTGGGCCAACTTAGTTACATTGTAACAATTACACCTTAATAAAGTTTACAAATTGTGGATTTCAGTTAGCTCAACTGGTAAAATTTATGATGATTGAATAAAAGATCTGGGGTTCAATTTCCACCTATACCAAAAACTGATTGGTATCTTGGTCTGATGATAAAGAGCTATCATCAAGAGCGGATAACATAGGTTGAAACTCTCTAAAAAAGAAAGTTTACAGATTGATGTAACAATAACTTTAATCAATGAGTTTTAACCACCTAATAAATTATTTGACAAGTGATAATTTTTTTTTTTTTTGCTTACAATAAAAGGAGGGGAATTTGAATTCTACCATGAAAAAAACTGAGTTTTGTTTATAAAAATATCTTGCCTTTAGATATCCAAAATATTTGCCCATTCCACTGAAAATAGAAAATTGCTTGTAAATATTAATGCAATATAAGTGATTACATAAATATCACTTATAATTTGAGGAAAATGAAAATTTTTAAAAATATAAAGAATAAAATCTCCATTTTAACAATGAAAATCTGAAAAATAGATTTGAAAATCATAAATAAAATATTAAATTATAAATTATCACAATAAAACACAAACAAGGTATGGAGAAATTATACAGTCCTTATGGTGGACCACATCACTTGTCCACCATTCTACTAAAAGATTTCCACTTGTTTAAAATTGTTGAGTCAGTAATTAGTTTCTATTTAAAAAAAAAAAAATTTGACTCAGCAATTTTAAACAGGTGAAAGTTTTTTAGTGCAATGGTGGACCACGTCACTTGTCCACCATGAAGTTCTTATAATTTCTCCAAGGTATGGATGCCGCCCAATGATTCCAAAATATAATAAAAATTTTCAATATTTGTAACCTTGTTTGGTTCCAACCTAGCACTGATAAAGGACAGCAACTCAAACAAGCTCTTTTTTCTTTTTTTTATTTATTTTTTTTATTCCCTTCATTTAGTTATAGGTATGTAAGTTTGTGGCAAGCCTTTTAGATTAAAAAATATATTTTTTCTGATAAATTTGTGGCTCTATAAAACATAGAAGGGTTCTTTTTTCTTTTTTTGTTGAGGAAAAATAGAAGGGTTCTTCTGACAATCACATTTTTTATGCCTTAAATTAGTAGGGTCAACCAAGAGATACAATCCCGCAAGACAGGGTTGCAGATTCTTTAGCTTCGCTGGTATCGCCGGACTACATGATGTCAGGCATGACAACCAAAAAACCCATCGTACTTAGTTTATCAACCTTATTGTTTCTTTGGTTGACGTCCAACTTTACTGCGAAACACAATGGCCCATCTTCATCTAGGACTTACATTTACATTGGTTTCCTTAAATGGACCATTAAAGTTTTCTAAGTTGCAACACAATAGGAAGAAAAAATGGTCTGAATACTTTCATCGAAACTAATAAAGCCTATTCAATGAATATGTCATTCATAACTAAAATTTTAGAAACTTTTCAAATGAATGTTTTATTTGTGGAAACGTGAGAGTATTGTAACTTAATTAGCATCTTTCAGTATTTTAATAAAGATGTTTAAGATTCAAATTACCTCCCCAACTACCAAATTATTTGTTGGGTTAAAATAGATTGACCCCGGTTAATTAATTCAATTACCCAAGTTAATTAGTTAGGTTAAATTACATGCAAATCGTGGAGACACCAACAAATTACCAAATAACTAATATGCAGCGGAAAATAGATAACACGATGATTTGTTGACGAATGAGGAAAACTTCTCGCAAAGCAAAAACCCTACCGGGTGAACTTCAGGTCGCCATTTCCAAGAATTCACTAATCAATAATCAAGCGGTTATAAGTATGAGAAATCTTACCACTACCCTGGCCTATCCCAAAATACCAACCTACATTTGAACATTCGCTTTAATACCCAATTGAACTTGATCTTGCAGTGGACTTCTTCGCTTTGCACAAATCTCCAATCTGTGACTAACTCCTTTGCATGGATCCTAGTACGTGACTAACTCCAGTAACTTGATTGATTGTTGTTAGCTGCAAAGTTCTTCACTTCATAAATGATGAAGATAAAAAAGCATTTGGTTACAAAACCTTAAGGTGTACAAATACAGTAGCTTCACATAGAGTATATGAGTTTTGGGTCTCTGTTCTGTACTTCACGACTTTTAAAATAAGCCTTATATATGACTAGGGTTGTAGAGAGAGAAACCCTAATCATTTAAGTCATCATAAGCCGAATTTCAGATCTGAGAATTCTAAAATCATAATTCTCGATAAATCAAGCTTGTGTCGAGCTTGTGTCGAGTTCTATCATTAATCCTCGATAGCAGCTAGTGTCAAGTTAGTGCATAGTTTTCAGAACCGGACCGGACCGGGAGGTCGGACCGTGAAAACCGGGAACCGGGATGAAAACCGATTTTTTAAGCCTAAAGAACCGGATTTTATGTTAATTCAGTGAACCGTTAAAACCGGGGTTGGACCGCCTGAACCGGTGAGAACCGTGCGGTCCAACCCCTTAGAAATTTTTTTTTTTTATTTTTAAAAAAAGAACAACTTAACACAATTTTATTCTACTTAATTAAATTATCCATCTCTTACAAGGATTAAAAAAATTATAATTAAAATCCTTCAAAGATATTTAACTTTACTTCAAAAATTAATCATAAATTTTAATGTTTTCATGGTTATTATTTTATTTTATTAACTTTCTTATTTAATTATTAAATATATGCTTGAAAATCATTAAATTTCCCTCACATATATAGATATATTGTCAATTTTGCTAGTTTTATAAATTTAATATCTATATTTAGGCTTTAATTAATTATGACGTCATCACGGTTCGACCCCGGTTCGACCTCGGTTCGACCCCGGTTCGACCTCGGTTCGACCTCAAAAACCTTAAACCTCTCCCTTTTACGGTTCAATGAACGGTCCGGGTCTGAAAACCTTGAGTTAGTGTCGAGCTTTAATTAAACAACTTTTCTTCACTTGTTTCTTGTATCAAACTTCGTGTCTTTAATGATACCACTTGATATGTTTGAACAACATACTTCTTGATACATTAAACCCAACTTAGATCTATCCAATTACAAATAAAGTACGTTTTGTCAAAGGACTAGCCAATTACATAGAAAATATGACCCTAACATTATTAACTAATTATAAATTTTTTAAAGTGTCTTAAACACACACAAAAAAAAAAAATTGATAGTTTAAACTCATTAATGAAAGTTTGTAGAGTTTGAGTATATATGACAAAATATTAGTTGAGATTATATCAACAAGTCAAGAGAGACACACCCTTGCACACATTTTGTCATAACTAGTACACATGTCAAGTAATAATTGAATTAATTTTCATAAGTGGTGCCACAATGGTCTTCATGTGTAAGTGGTGTAATCCAATCGCATGTTAATAAATGTGCAAGTTATATTAAAGTGTGTGGTTGAATGTGTGTCTATAGAAGAATTTAGATTATATTTACCATAATCCATATTTAAAATTTTTAGCCTTGAAATATTTATTTTCCTGCTAATGCCAGCATCTTTTTCATCTCTAAATAAATTTTTTTTAAACTTCCTCAACAAATTATTCACTACTTTCGCTGTTTCATTGTAGTCAAAAATCAAAATGTCACATAGCACTATTTGTGATTGACCTTGGGAGGAATGGCACGACTAATTGGCTATAATTTGAGCTTTCACCCTCTAATTAGAGTATTTGAACCTTAACATATCAAAGACCTTCAAGGTAAACTTACCACCAATTTTTAGTCCTTCAATTGGCACAGAAAAAGCCTGCCGATCGACCTATATGCAATGATACTATGTTCTTGGGGCACATATCACCTACATGGTCCGGGTCAATTCTTTCTCTGAGTTGATTCTCCTAAATTAGGCAATTACAGGTTAGCTAGTTTAAACCATTATGTAACATTGACATTTTTAAAACCTTGAAACTTTCTATATGTTATGCATAAAAGAATAAAAAAAAAAAAAAACTGAAATTCTTTAAAAACAAAATTCATTGCTTTGTTAATTCATCTTATTTTCAAAGGGAGAGCAGACTTCAACTAATCATTGATTTAAATACCAAAGTCTTCATGGTCGGCTACCCATTGTTCTCTTACATATAACCTCATCAGAGACATATATTCTTTCACACTCTCTCTCTCTCTCTGGCATATAGATAAAAATACAAGCTCAAACATTCAAGCTGTTGCTAAGCTCAATTTCTGTTAATAAGCAAAATGGGGTGCAAGTCATCAGACAAGCCAAAGCCAAAGCACAGGAAGGGCTTGTGGTCACCTGAAGAAGACCAAAGGCTCCGAAACTATGTCCTCAAACATGGCCATGGCTGCTGGAGCTCCGTCCCCATTAACGCCGGTGAGTTTGCTATACCCCTCTATCAATGATCATGTTTAAGTACATTGCGGTACATGGTACCTTAACTAACAAATTCTTAATGGTAAAATAAAGGATTAATTGAGTTATCATGACGTTATGGGATCATTTAATTACTTTGTTCATTGTAATTACTGCCTTTTATAATCAACTCTAGACTATAGCTTATAGCTTATAGTACATGGATTGATTGGGTGATAGGCGCGCGCATATTAAAGAATCAAAATCAACATATTAGTTTTTATTAATATGCAGTACACATCCAACCAGTTCATTAATATTTTTATTTTTAATCTTGAAATATGTTTTGGATATAGAGTAAGACTTAGGTACAGTACTTAATGTTATTACTTAGGTTTTCTTTTTAAGATTTTGCCATATGAATTTTTTCTCATGGGATGGAAATGTATTTTTTAGTTAAGTAACCATATGACTGAATCTTAAGAGAGAAACCTAAAGAACAGCACCTAAAGTACTGTACCTAAGTTTTGTCCTTGGATATATATGGATGGACATTATACATTTATATTAATTTAAAATGGTGATTTCAAAATTTTATTGTTTAGAGTGCATTTTGCTCATAACCTCTAGAGTGGATAATTAAAATTAATCCAAAAGAAGATTATGAAGAACTACCTTGTATAAACCTATATTTGGATATTTTCATAAGCCTACCTGTTTTCTATGGCATTGTTTTAATAGCAAAAATGTGCCTCGAATTTCATTGACTTGAAATGAGAGAGATCCAACCCAAATAAACACTTCCACTTCTATGAAGTTGAATTTGTTATTTTAACCAAAAAATAAAGTTGAATTTGTTATATTCTAAAGTTAATTATACAAGTGACTTACTGAATGAAGAACAAGATGATTATTTTCTTATTCAGCCATCTACCTCATTTTATAGTTTTGTCCAAGCATATAAAAATAACCAATTTAATTACAGAGTCCTGATCTACCTCATTTTACTTTTACTTTTATTATAGTTAATTACTCGCTTAATTGTTCGGAGTTAGTAGGATGCTATCCTAAGTCAGTAGCAAAATTTCAAGCCCCCCAAAAAAAGTCAGTAACAAATGTATTTCTGGTGAAATCTGAAATGTTCGAGTGAAAGAGATTGATTATGACCTTTTTTTTCTTTAATAGACAGAATATGACTTCTACTTGAATTGACTGAAACGCCCTCATCAGTTGACTTTTCTCCCATCCTCATCACAAAGTGTTAACACTTTTCTCGCAGGCTTGCAGAGGAATGGAAAGAGCTGCAGATTAAGGTGGATTAATTACTTGAGACCAGGATTGAAACGAGGGATGTTTAGCAAGC
The DNA here is from genome assembly GCA_028535165.1 of Quercus tomentella. Lineage (NCBI taxonomy): Eukaryota > Viridiplantae > Streptophyta > Magnoliopsida > Fagales > Fagaceae > Quercus > Quercus tomentella. The sequence goes on from JAPQVY010000144.1 coordinate 24,839,897, forward strand.
AAGAAGAGGAGACAATTCTGACCCTTCATCATATGTTAGGCAACAAGTAAGAAAGAAGGGTGCACTTACTTTTGTTTTATTTTTTAATTTAGCTTTGCTAATTAGTGATTAAAAATTCCAGAATAACATTCAACAATTCTATATTCAAAGCTAAAAACATGGGTACTTCTCAGTTCATGATGTTAATATAAAATTATAAGTAGCCATCAAGACAGATACTTGCAAGTCATCTCAATACACCAATCAACTGTGAGGTTATAATCTTTGTGTCCATGACAATCATGCAAGCAATGCAATTTGCTCACTCTCAAGGGTGTGGCACAATTGTCTCATGATGATGTTTTATGAAGCTGAGATCTTTAATTTGAGTCTTCCCTTCTCTTTTCTTTTCTTTTCTTTTCTTTTTTTTTTTTTTTTTTTTTGGAGTCAAACTCACTTATGGCTTATGAAAACCAAAAAACAAAAACAAAAAACCCTTGCCCACTAGGTTGAATCTATTGGGCTACGTGGAAGTATAATTGTTAAAAGTTAAAATGGTGCAATAATTTTTATATTTTAATTAGTAGGTAGGGAGAAAGTGATGACCAAGGTTAGCCCATGTAATGTAAGAGTTTTGTGTGGGGAAGTCTTGATGATGAATGGAATAAGAAAGTAAACCTAATAGTTTTATCCTATGACGATGCTTAGTAATTGTACCATTGCAAACCAAGTTAGAGATTATCGGAGGGCACGGGCTTAAGTTAGAGAGGGTCACTCTATTTTTTGAAAAACTTGAAGAGCAAGAGTTATTTTTATTTCAATATGAGCTCACCTTTGTTGATGGTGTAGAACTCTCTTTTTATAAGGTTGAAGAAAATCTCTGATTAGATGTCTATCAGAAATCTTCCTCCAATCAAAGCTCTTACTTGTCAATCAAGTAATCTTGTTCTTTGGGATGACTTGAATTAAGGAGATTATATGAGGGATTAAATCCCTTCTTTCTTTTTTTTTCGAGTCTTTGTTTGACCTAGCTCTGTGATTTAACTTATTTTAGCCTTAAGGCATAACATAGTACATTTTTGTTTTATAGGTAACCCGGTAATTAAGAATATATGGTAGTATACAAGAACTATTTTTGTTATAAACAACAATGATAAAGGTAATACCGTTTGTCATTGAGCAGGTGGTCTCAGATAGCACAGCATTTGCCTGGAAGAACAGATAATGAGATTAAGAACTACTGGCATTCTTATTTGAAGAAGAAAGTGGCCAGAGCTGAAGAAATGGAAGGTCATACCAAAACACAGTATACTAGTTCAAGCTCAGATACTGTGGATTCTTCAAACTCTCCCCAAAATCCCAGAACTGGAATTCCAAATATTTGTAATTCACTTGAACACATGGAAAAATCACCAACAAATGTTTATCAGTCGCCTAAAGAGGCTAACTGTAGCCCCTTACCAAAGCTTTTATTTGCCGAGTGGCTTTCCCTAGATCATGTTCAAGGTGGGAGCTTTGCAAATTCTACTGAGGGACTAAGTGCTAGAGATGCATTTTCTCATAATTCAGACTTCCAATACACTCCCATGCAAGTTTTTTCATCCAATGAAGGAACATATAGTGGTGAATTTCACAATGGGCTAAGCCATGGTTCAGCCACTACTGAGACATTCAATTTACAATATAAGTTTGAGGACCAGATTTCTGGAAATGGGTTTGTTGATTTCATCTCTGGGGTTGATACATGTAGTGATTTCAACATGAATAATGGTGCAATGTATATCTGAGGACTAAGGGCAAGTTTCTGGGCAACTGAGGAAGAATAACTTCTAATTACTCTTATTGTAATAATATTGATAATAATAAAGTGCCACTATACAATTTATCTGAAATTAATAGCTCCTTTGACCATAAAATAGGTCATTAAAACCAGTTAAGTTTAATTAGTGGTTATTCTTCCATGGAGTTGCTTTTGGGGACACCCTTATTCATTTGTTTCAAATACAGTGCCTAGCAATTTGTGATCTTCTTGTGTTGCTTGGACTCGTGTATAAATATGATTCAGAAAGTGTACAAGTTGTCCTTGATGTGGTGATTCTATTCTATTATGTGTCTAATTGCTTATCATTCACACAATAGTTACCTGAAAGCTTGTTCTTGGACCCGAAATTAAATCTAAGGGATTTTGACTTCAAATGACAACCACTTACAGATTGTATTGTCATTCCCTTAGCCCATCAAACTTAATATCATACATATACCTTTGTAAAGTGCAACTCTGGTGAAATTTTTAAAAGAAGTTAAAAGTTACATTTGAAGGTTAGGAAGGGAGGCATTTGCTACAAATTAGGTTGCTTTTACAATGACCTTAACCATTCTTAGAGTGCTTGCGACCAAAAATCAAGAATCTGTTTCAAGACTAACTTATATGTGTATATATATATTTCTTTTGATGAATAACTTGTATGTGTATATAATTGGCAAGACAAAAGCTCTCCACATAAAATGGTATGTTGTGGTATATTATGCCAAATGGATGATTGGTCATTCGTTTTGGGAACCATTTGAAGCCATTCTTCTTTGATTGCTAATTGCTTCTGTATGCATCCCAAAACTATCAAAATCACATAACAAAACTAAATAAGATCAACGTGTGAGAATCTTACAGTTCCCCATTCTTTATTCAACATCCGTATTGGGTTTATGATAATGTTTTTTAAACTTAATTGTTGGGCCAGCTGTATCTTCTATATTAAATAGCAACATGACTTTAATAGATAAACAAAATTTTCACCTAAAAAAGGTTCTAGTTCCATTGACTTTACAAATAATTCAAATCATAGAACATTTTATACCAGCACCATTGTCGTTCTACAAAGCATAGGGTTGTAAACAAAAAAGCCTAGCTTTACCTGCCTCATCCAGCTGGGGCTTACTAATACATAGTCAAACATAAAAATGAATAACAATTGATTGGTTTGTGAACTATATACACCCTACCCTCGTTAGGAAATTGATTACATAACAATGTGTCCATGCTTGATTGATCATTAGGCCAATCGGATTATTCTAATTACAATGACTAGAACAAAGTTACATCTTTCATATTTATATTTGTGCTGAACTAGAAAAGGACTAAATCATGACTTGCACAAACTCATACATTTCATGAAATTATGATGTGGTCTGTGAGTACTAAGCTAGCCCATAAAAGAACAACAGCAACTACGACAATTGTTGTGATAGGCGTCCACTTCAGGGCAATTACCTGTGAAGAAAAATAAATTGAAAATATTACAAAAACTTAAAAACTATGCTTTATTTGGGTGGTGATGAGAAATGAGAATATGATAGAAAAGAGTAGAAAATTTTTGCATGCCTCCAGGCGTGGGGAACTCCATATTGAGGACATAGTTTGAGGTGTCACAAATATTCGATCCGATATTTCTGCCAAGAGAAGAAGAATAATACATGATTTATGTGTTTATTCATTATTAACAAATTGATGTGAAAAAAAAAAAGCACATGAACTTCACCTGCATTTTGCCTTCGTTCTAAAATTTCAGATATGTGTTTAGTAACAATATCTACATCTTGTTTCCTATTAGCATTAAGCTTTGATAGGTTGGCCTGCGTTCTTGTATCTATGTATTGCCTTCTGACATTCCCAATAATGCTATCTGAGAATTAAATTTCAGCAATATAGTTTCCAGAAAAAAAAAAACATTGATAAGAGCATAAAACACAGAAGATTATTATTAATATCCGGCGTGGGAATTAGTGTATAAAATATATCATGTTCTCCTTGTTCTATAATTCGAGTGCTACACATCAATATCAACTTGTTGTAGTAAATAGAAATTACCAAACTTCACAAAGCTGTATGGTCTGGTGATTTTCTCTATGAGTCTATTATCAAACTTCTCAAACTCCTTTTGCAAATCTTGTAGATAATGGAAAGCTAGTTTTCTTGGATATGAAGAATCGCACAATGTGATGAAGATGATTCCATTGTCGACCAAGTGGCTAGCTTAATGTCAAAACATTAAGTAAAATAGATAAATACCATCATCCCTTCATTATGATGATATGTGTTTTATACCATGACCAACTTCTTTAGTTTTGTTTATATTGCTATTAAACCCCCCCCCCCCCCAAAAAAAAAAAGAAGAAGAAGAAGAAGAGAGGATATAATGGAATTAATACCATGATTTCAATCAAAAACTTTGAACCCCAATATTTCTATTATGGCACTTGGCACATGAATTAGATGTCCAAAAAAATCGGAAATATTGCTAGTAATAATAATTAAAAATAATAATTACAAATCATATTTTTCATGAAATATCTAATGTGATATTATGTGAAACATAGTGCTTAATCGTTCTATGGAAAATAAAATAGACAAGTAACAAAAGGAAATAAAGGATATATACTTGAAGCAGTGATGATCAATGTGAATGGTCATCTTGGAATGTGCCAAGGCTCCTTTGGAGATTTCTTTGAGTATGAACTCTGCTTGTTGCTTGTAAAATAAGAAGTTGTTATTTTCCTCAATCGTATACCTAGGTCCTTGTGCAAGAGGCAACCCATCGCTCACTCTTCCAACTATCGTTAGCTTAACCATTTGCTAAGAAATATGAATCAGTTCTCCTTTAAGGTAATATGGTTAGGATGGATTTGGACTTAAAGGAAATGTCTTTTATAGGACAAATGGGGAAAGGAATTAAGAGACTTGGAGCTGAAGTTATTCCTTGGGTGTGCAATAGAAATCAATTCCAGAGGAGAAAAGCAGTGTATATGTTGAGCGGGTAGCAAAAGTTTTAAAGATTCATTTCCTTTCTTGTTTCTTTTCCATCTTTTCTTTCCAATATCCACATAAGTATAATGCATGTAACTTAAGCTTGCTTTGGTATGACTATTTTTCTTAGTGGGAATCAAGTTGCCGCAAAATAATTAACCCAAATGCATTTGATTAAATTAATTTTTACATGATCATAAAATTTGCAGCCTAAGACCAAAACATATGTTACCACATTTTTTTTTCAAATCCACCTAAGAACTTAAGCTTGCTTTGGTATGACTATTTTTCTTAGCGGGAATCAAGTTGCCGCAAAATAATTAACCCAAATGCATTTGATTAAATTAATTTTTACATGATCATAAAATTTGCAGCCTAAGACCAAAACATATCTTACCACATTTTTTTTTCAAATCCACCTAAGAACTCTTACCTTGTTGTGCCAAATCTCCTACGTACCAACCTAGAGCATTTGTATTGGTGGAGGCATATAGTTAAAATGCTAAATTTAGCAACTAGATATAACAAAAGTGGCACAAAAAGCTAGTGCATTGATGGAGTTATAGTCATATCATTTGGCTGTTGCGTTACAGTGCACAATCAAAAATGGCTGCACGGTAGCTAAGAAGGTAAAAAAAAAAAAAAAAAAAAAAAATTCTTTATTAAAAAATATATTATTTTATTGTGTTAGTAGTGGTATTCGTTATTTATTGTAGTAGATATATTATTTTATTGTGTTGAATGCTAAAATAAAATCACTGATATTGGGTGTTTTGTAAAATGAGTTTGTAAAGTAACTTTTTATGATATTAAATTCCTAAATTTTTGCCTCCACAATTGGATGCTATAAGAACACCTTCCACCACCGATGACCACCTTTGATCTCTGGCTTCCATTTGGCCTGAATAGTCATGTCAAGCCGAATCTACTCTATATGAAATCTCTTGCTTGGAGAGAGATTGTTGTTGTTCCTTACTTTCAAGGTCATATGTTTCCCAGGCATGGAACGACATCGTTTTTTGAAATTAAAAAAAGTTTTGGAAGACACTACCCTTTTTCAAGTGATCTCATGTCTCACTATTCACTATGACACATCATCAACGCGAAAAACATGTCTATACTCTATAGTGTTATTTGGTACTTAACAGACACCTAGGCATAGCGTTTGGACAAAAAGGCTTAAATTCAAACGCTCTTTAATGTAAAATAAAATTACTCTAAACTTAAATAGTATAATTTGCAATTTATGCTCTTTAGCCTAAGAATCGACAATTAACATTAAAAGAGTATACTTTTTTTCATATGACAAGGGAAAATTGAACAAGAGTAAGTGGGAGGAGAGGAATTCTAATTTATATTCTCATAGAATACAATTAGCCTCTGAGCACGCGCATGCTGAGAGGCTCTTCTATTTTTTGGGTAAGAATTAATAATTTGCATTTATTATAATTTGAGATTTCTACTTTTTCCAATCACAAAAAAAAAAAAAAAAACCCTAAGGGTGTAATGAAATGTTTTTTTTTTTTTTTTTTTTTTTAAAGGACAGAAGAAACAAATACATCGTGATGAAGTAAAAAAAAAAAAAAAAGAATACGTGGGGTGAGTGATAATAAGGAGATCGTGAGTGAGAAAGTGAAAAACAAAAATAAAAGCGTGAGAAATTACATAGTAGTAACTGCTTTTTAGTGTGGATGTTGGGATGATAAAGATGGATAGAAGTTATAATACTAGTTTTATAGTAGGAGTCTTTTTTTTTTTTAATAAAGAAGAAGAGATTTGGGAAACAAATACATCAAGTAAAAAAAAAAAAAAAATTTGAATACGTGGGGTGAGTTTTGTAGATTGGATGAGTTTTAAAACTAACAAAAAGAGTAATCCTATTTTGTAGGAAGTTAGTGAGTAGAAGTAGGAATTTAAATCATTGTAAAAGTAGGAGTTTATTAGAAGCAGGAAGACATTTCAACATAGAAATAGGAATTTATTATTTTTGTCAATTTACTATTTTAACCCCATTTTTAAGTTTTAGATAGGGGTATCTTTGACAGTAAAAAAAAGTAATAACTTTCTTTTGTCAATTTACTATTTTAACCTCATTTTAAGTTGTTAGTTAATTATTTTAGGGGTATTTTTGACAGTAAAAAAAGTAATAACTAACTTTCCGAATCCTCTTAATATATACAGATGAAATAGTATCATTAAATTAAAGAAATAATAAAAACAATCAATATCATATCATATACAGAAGAATTTCCCTGCAATTAAGGATGTTGTGACATATTGGAAAAATCCCCACTTAAAAATCTGCCACGTATAGAGTTTAATTTGAAAAGTTACATTGTACGAAAAACTCAAAACCAATCGTTAAACCCATTGATTCCAACCCAAACGCCGCAACCCAGCAAGAAGCGAAAAGATATAACGTATGAACAAACACGTTTACTGTTAAAAGAAGACGCAACATCTCAACCAAATGATAAACCCATTCATACAAGACCAAAGAAAAAAAAAAAAAAAAAAAAAAAAAACCCTTCCCTTCCTTCTTTCAATATTCACTCTAAACTGATATCTACTATTCCGCTTTGTTTCGTTTCTTCTTTGCAATATCATATTCACAAGGTCAGCATAGTGTTCTTAATTTTCCTCTTTCATATACTCATTTTGTTGTGTAATTTAGCAATTTCTGCCACCTCAAAGATAAACCCATCTGTTCAGCCACTTACAGTTCACACGTTCCGTTCTGAACCAACAGTCAGGGGAAAAAGAAAAACCAAAATCAGCCTCTTCAGAAATTGAACAGAGCCGTTCTCTTTGGTCAAGAACCAATAGCATCTCTTACAATCTAAACCATTTTGTGACTATCAAATCCTCCAAAAATAAAATAATTATTGTCCTATAAATACAATTTATCCCATGATTTCAAACTCTATTGTACATTTTTGTTTGATCTTTCATTGAACAAATATTGATTCTTGGCTTAGAATATAATTTTATTTTTTATTATGCCTTCTAGAACAGTCGCTAAACAGAGAGAAATCCGAGGGTCAGCAAGTTTTTTGGCCTTGCAGAGAAATCTGAAGGCCGCTGCCACCATTAGACTAGGGTCCCACCACCGTCAGACTCAAATTTTAATGATGGGATTATTCAACAATGAAATGGGCAAAAACAGCTTTCATTGGTAAGCTAATATAAATATTCGAATCCTGCAATATATGTTTTGTTGCTTGCTATTGTGTCTATGGTTTTTCTAAATGGGACCCGATTTGAATGTTTGGGTTTCTTTGAAAGCAGATAAAATTTGCACTGTTCTATATATGTTAATTTTGGTATTCTATATATTCATTTTTATTGCACTCCACATGTTTGATGAAATCTCTTTTAGACCTTAATATGTGATGTTTGTATTTGATTTTTTCCGCCTCATAGTACGATAAATCTAAATGATTTTTTCATTTATGAACAATGAATATGAACAAAAGTTTTCAAGGATGAATGCGCTAGAAGATATCAACATGGTGGATAGAATAAATTATCAACCAAATATGATGCAATTGGTAATATTACATTACATGTACATAGTTTTTTGTCATAGCGATGTGTTGGTGTGTTTACTTATTGCAGATAGTATTGCACCACAATATCAGATGAATAAGCAACAGTCCTCCAAGAACTTCTTTGGCATTTCCTACCCAAACATCAACCCAACTGTATGTAATTGATGGTCTCTACGTTAGAAATATTGCTCTAGTGGTAATGATAACTACATTTTAGTAACACACTTGCAAATTGTTTGATAAAATTATAATGTTATTCTAAAATTCATTTTGTATTGTTCATAGTTTTAAGTTTAATAAATGATGTGTATAATGCTCACTATAGTACTTACATTACCTGACTACCTAAAGAGTTCACTATCTACATTGGCCATGGTCAATAATATTTCAAATCATTGTCTTCTTTCTCCTCTGGGTTTGTATCAATTTGTTTTATATTTTCCTTATTTTTTATTTTTTATGTAATTAGTAATGTACTTCATATATTATAATTGTTTTCTTAAATTTATAATCACTATGAAATTAGAGGGTGGGAGAGAGAGACGAACTTTGACTATGATAAATTTCAAGTCAATTGAGCCACATGTGAAAGGAAGAGATTTAATCTGACTGTGATATTGCTTCAAGTCCTTTCTCTTTTGGGTTTGTTTTCTACTAAATTATCTTTATCTTTTTTATAATTCTTTTGTTAGCACTGTATAGATTTTCATTATTAACATAACTAGTCGCTAACCCGTACGATGCACTGGAAAATTACTGAAAATGAAATCTAATGAATGCAAAGCAATTATGCAAAATACCATTTAAATTAAAAGACAAATATTACTAAATACCGTTATCCTTAACTGTTTGTGATACATCTAGAGTTTCATATCTATATTACTACAATACTACTTGAAGCAACTGAAGCTTACAATATAAGTATATTATATGAGGCCAAAATTTATAATATCTTCAAGCTCCCCTTAGCCATATAGAGTCCCTAACAATTTTTTTTTTTGTATTGAATTTGATTTCAGAGGACTTATTCAAAATTATTTGAATTAAACCTCACAAATTAGAAAGAAAAAATAAATAACATTACAACATTGTAGCTGATTACTATACAAATAAATTACCAATTTAACATGATAAATCGCTATTATTAATTTAGAAAGCAAAAATTAACAAAATTAAAGTTGTTACCCATTTAACCTAAAACTTTTCATATTCTAAAGTTGTCAAACACCTACTAACAAATAACTATTGATACAAAATATTCAGTAATTACTTCAATACCGCAAGTTGTTCATGTTGTAAAAAAATTGAGAGAATAACATAACAAGCATCTTAAAAAACTGAAGAAGCAAGCGGTTTGGTTAGCATACCAGTTAGTTAATTTATATCAAAAGACATAAAAATCTTACAATTAAATAGAATCCATAAATAAATAAATACATGTGGTACAATCAGATAAATAAAAGGTTTGTCAAGATGATAAAGTTTGGCAATGAAGAAGACGCAGTAGCTATTGATGAGGGTAATCTCTATCTTAAACTTGTGATAATGATGAAGATGCAACAACTACTAATTATGCAGATCTAGCATAATCTTATTTTGATTCAACTACAAAAAAAATGACGATAATTACTATAAAAAAATTATATCAAAAAACAGTCTTTTATGATATTGCTAAGAGTACAATCAAAGCTAACAGAAGGAATTTTAAATCGATTTCAATGATGAATGAGGAATTCACTTAAATGAGGAGACCAAGAAAAACGGAGAGGTATCATGTTTTGAGTATAGTATTGAATTTTAAACTCTATAATTCAATTTGCTAACTACTAAAATACCTTAGCAAATTGAATTTCTGCAGGCATGGATACTACTAAAACTATCATTCAATTTTTTAAAAAAAAACTCTATCAAACGGATACTGCTAAAACTTTATCACATGGATTACACAATAAAAACCAATAATGTTACCGTCTCAAACATTTAAAAAAAAAAAAAAAAACCAATTTTAAACATAGAAACAAACAATCATATATCAGTACAAATACCCAACCTAAATACATAAAAACTCATATATGACCCACAACACAAAAGAGGTAGTAACAAAATTATTAATAAAAATTTATTAAAAAAAAAAAAAAAACAACAACAACAACAACAATAAAAAAGAACAACACTATTAATTTAATCCTTACATTGAACTATTATGCAGGCAGCCACAAAAATAGAGGTCAAGAGCAACTGAGATTTAGAGATACCTAAACTGAATCATCTATCTTTTTAGTATTAATATAATGTGAGGAGAGGAAGAGATGAAGGAGTTAGAAAGCCAAAGTCTGATGTTAGGAAGCTGAAGGGTTGCCGTTTGAGATTGTAACAGTGGAACACAAAGGGTTTCTGTTTAAAATTGTAACCGTAGAACACAAAAAGTTGCCATCTAAAATTGTAACCGTGGAACACAAAGGGTTGGGAATTATTTTCTTTTTATTAGCATATTTAAATTTAAGAAAACTAATGTTAAATTGTAGGACAAATTCAGGAAAAAGAATGGTAATGACACGGCAGTTAATGTGGCTTAACCTGAGCGTAACAACATTAAATGTTACACTTCAGTTTTTAGTAATATATAGATTAGAAAGCCAAAGTCTGGCGTTAGGAAGCTGAAGGGTTGCTGTTTGAGATTGTAACCGTGAAATACAAAGGGTTGCTGTTTAAAATTGTAACCGTAGAACATAGAAGGTTGCCATCTAAAATTGTAACTGTGGAACACAAAGGGTTGTGAATTATTTTCTTTTTATTAGTATTTTTAAATTTAAGAAAACTAATTTTAAATTGTAGGACAAATTCAGGAAAAAGAATGGTAATGACATGGCAGTTGATGTGGCTCAACCTAAGCGTAGCAATATTAAATGCTATGCTTCAGCTTTTAGTAATATATAGAATATAGATAAAGCATTGTATTAAAGTTATCTAATATATGGTTTCTAAAAAAAAAAAAAGTTACCTAATATATGTGTTAGATGAAGATGATATTGCTAGCTTTATTTTTGTTCAGCAATTGGTTATATGATTTTATTCCAAGGTCACAAATTTCATGTCTTTGATTATTAATAAAGTCAAAAATTGCCAAAATCAAAAGATGAAAAAAAAGAGAAATAAAGGAAAGTCAAAGAAAGAAAAAGAAAAAGAAAAATTAAAGGTGTGGGGGTAACAGACCAGGGAGCCCGTACCAATATATGTATTGGGCCAAAGGTCCAGTCCAAGGGGGAACCCCTCCTCGGCCGTAAGAGGAACCCCTCCTCGGCAGGGAGAAGAACCCCTCCTTGGCCAGTTATAGCCAAGGACAAAGGAAATGGCCCACCTCTGAGAGTGGCACTCCGTGTCATTCCACGGGACATGATAAGTACTAAGACAGAAAAGGACAACGGAAGGAATGGAGACATCTGAGGGAAAGCTGCCATTATGGCATTAAGTGCTCTGTACCTACAAAACCATGCTTTTCAGCCTTTACAACCACCCCCAACGACTTTGGAGAGGGGTTGATGGGACAAGTATCAGCGCTACAAATCTAAACCTACACGTGGACGTTGGAGGAAAGAGGGAAGTGAGTATAAAAGGAAGGAGACAATCTGAAGAGAAGGGGGGGATGACTACCACCCAGCACATATAATAACAAGAGCTCGTTAGGCCGTGCGGAGGGCAAAAAACCCTCTTTGATAAATACAATCCACCTATATTTGGCTGCCATGAACGCCATACTAACCATTGTCCCTTCACCAAAGCCTAGCTTTTTGGCTCACTTTCTACAAATTTATTGTACTGGGCACACTGGTCCAGGATCCCATACATATTGGGCTTGGACAGCAAAACGTGACCCTACAAAAGGGTAGACAAAATAATAGTTGTTATAGGTGTCATAGAAATTGCAAAAATCATCTTGAGTTTGAATCACATTTATAAGTCCTGGAAGTATTTTATGTGTCTTGATATTACTCCAACAAATGATATTTTAAGGATTACAAGGAATATTATTATTAGCAGAACCCATATTATATTTTAGTTAGTCACTAAAAAAAAAACATATTTAGTGGCTTTCTTGGTAGATTTCAATTGATGATTGTTTGTTCTAAGCTTACTTTATGTTTTTACTATTAGAATGTATCTAAAACACCAATGACTTAAATCATAGTTCTAATATCCTATAAACCATTACATCTTTGTAGGGCTAATATTACATCTTTGTGGCATTCTAACTAATATTATGGTTTTGTATTTTCAGCCGAATCAACTTATAGATAAATATTGACAAATGGCAAGTGGTAGTTATACAGTTGTCACAAATCACATGAAATGTTGGTTGGGGTTAAAAATATAAGTCTTTGTTTCAACCTATATGTATTAATCCAAAGGATAACACACTTTATCAAGTCTATGAAATTCTATATGTATTATTTTTGTGATCTTTTAACTTTATGAAATTCTATGTCTGGTACTTTTTGTTTTTGTTAGTACCATGGGTTAAAAATGTAACAAAATGAACTTGTAGAACCTTTGAACATTTGGATTTCTATATTGAAGCCATGCAATTTTAATAAGCATTTGGAATTTACAAGAGATGTGAAATGAGTCATTTTTTTTCTTTTTTTCCTTTGTAGATAGTATAATACATTTGATTAATCAAATTTTTTATTATTATTTGTAAGGTCAAAGGTAAAAATTATTCATATTTTTTATTGTGCATTTTTTTTTCATTATCATTATTTCTTCCTTCTCTCCCGTTTATTTTCTTTGTTAGGTGAACATTTAAAGATGAAAAGTAACCCAAAAAAATAAAATAAAATGCCTATGCAATATAAGTTGCTTTGTGACTTTGTCAAGAAAACATTTACCAATAAAAAATTAAAAAAATAAAATTTTAAAAAAGGAAAAAATAATAAATAAATAAAGGAAAAAAATTTATACACATTGCCCAGGTTAAAGGCTAGTATACATAAAAGCAAAGAACTCATGCGAGGGAAAGCATGAGGTTCTGCCATGTATAGCACACTCTATGAAGAGAATTGAAATACTCTTAAGCAACATAAGAGATAAGAACAAATTTAGAAATAAGGATTCTTTATTTTTTTTGACTAAATTTTGTTACATTTTTTATTTAATATTTTAAGACTAATATTTGTTTCATTTGATTCAATATTTCAAGACTTTTCCTCTCTCTCTCTCACACACATAAAAACTCTTTGCATTTCCATTTACTCTTCTATCTTCTACTCATTTATATACACATGCCTAGAGCTCTTGGCTTCATGTCATCTCAATTCAAATATACTAAAACAAAAAAACGATATCATTTACCTTCAACCTTTTAACGACACCTACGAAATTCCAACATTGCAGTACCATTTGATCCTAACCCGTATAAGTAGGCTTTGACTAAGGAAAGGGGCTTGGGTTTTTATTTTGTGACGGTAGCTTATAGAATGACATTGTGGATTTTGTGAAGGTTGTGATTCGCTTTGAGTCTTTGGATGTTTCAAGACTAATTTTTGTTACATTTTTTATTTAATATTTTAAGACTACTATTTGTTTCATTTGATTCAATGTTTCAAGACTTTTCATTTTTCTCTCTCACACAAAAAACTCTTTGCATTTCCATTTACCCTTCTATCTTCTACTCCTTTGTATACACATGCCCACAGCCCTTGGCTTCATGTCATCTCATCTCAAATACACTAAAACAAAAAATGATATCATTTACCTTCAACCTTTCAACGACACCTACATAATTCCAACATTGTAGTACCATTTGATCCTAATCCGTATAAGTAGGCTTTGACTAAGGAAAGGGGCTTGGGTTTTTATTTTGTGATGGTAGCTTACGGTTTTGATGTTATAGAAGGACATTGTGGATTTTGTAAAAGTTGTGATTTGCTTTGAGTCTTTGAATGTTTGGGATTTGGTTTGAGAAAGTCATAAATGTATTTTGTTTTAGAACTAAAGAAAAAGAAAAAGAAAATTTCCAAATTGATTATTTATGAAGTTAGCTATTTTTTTTTTTTTTTTTTTTAATTCTATGTTAGAACTCATAACTGTTAGGTTTCTTTACTGCTCTTTTTTGTAGCATGAGCCGTAGTGATGAAAATAAAAATCGATGATAATTTCAAAGAATTTTCTGCTTTTTTTTAAAAGGATACGGAAGCCTAACTAAAGACAATTAAATATTGATAAAATCTTATTTTATGCTTTAAATTCTTATCTAAAGATTTCAAAATCATTTAATCAGTTTAAAAAATAAAATCTATTTTTAATGGTAAATATTATAATATGTTATAGTGTTATACAATTTTTTAAAAATAAAATATGAATTAAGAAAATCAAGTTTCAAAGTATTCAACAATACTGTGGGCAAACATAAATATTATACAACAAAAAAAGTATTATATGTAGGTCTTAATATATATAAAAATGATTTCCAATGAAGTTGTAAAATTGTCCGCGTATCGCGTGGAACATCATCTAGTTACTATAAATTTTAGGACAAAGTTTAGCTACAACCTTACTCAATATCTTTTTAATGGAGATGAATTTTGACAAATCCATCATTAAATTACATCTTCTTCTTATATACTCCATGCTTGCAAAATTCCTAGATTGAAAATCAATAGCTATGTCATCAATAAATTGTTTAAATTGCAAGTTTTTGTAGTTTAAAATTATATATAAAATATAAGCTTATAAATCATATAGTAAATAATATCCGATTTATACAAAATTTGATATGTATATTAAGAGTGTAAAGTACATGTAATTGGACAGTTAGATTTTCAAAATATGTAATAATATTTATTTTATTGAGTAAGGTTGTAACCTAAGGTTACAATCAATTTTGTAGCTAAACTTTGTTCTAAATTTTATTACATAAAAGTTTATAAACTAATAATATAATGAATATGATTGGCAAGTTTCAGCTACGCTATTAAATGAATGTTCGAATTGTGGTTTAGTATTTTGCAATAATATCCATATCTATATCTGCCATTCATTTTGGGAACCATCTGAAGCTGTTTTTCTTTGATTGCTAATTGCTTCTGTATGCATCTTAAAACTATCAAAATCACATAACAAAACTAAATAAGATCAACGTGTGAGAATCTTACAGTTCCCCATTCTTTATTCAACATCCGTATTGGGTTTATGATAATGTTTTTTAAAGTTACTTGTTGGGCCAGCTGTATCGATCTTCTATATTATATAGCAACATGACTTTAATAGATAAACAAAATTTTCACCTAAAAAAGGTTCTGGTTCCATTGACTTCACAACGAATTCAAACCATAGAACATTTTATACCAGCACCATTGTACAAAGCATAGGGTTGTAAACAAAAGAGCCTAGCTTTACCTGCCTCATCCAGCTGGGGCTTTCTGATACATAGTCGAACATAAAAATGAATAACAATTGAAGTGTTTGTGAACTATATACACCCTACCCTTATTAGGCAATTGATTACATAACAATGTGTCCATGCTTGATTGATCATTAGGCCAATCGGATTATTCTAATTACAATGACTAGAACAAAGTTACATCTTTCAAATTTTTATTTGTGCTGAACTAGAAAAGGACTAAATCATGACTTGCGCAAACTCATACATTTCATGAAATTATGATGTGGTCTGTGAGTCCAAGCTAGCCCATAAAAGAACAACAGCAACCACAATAATTGTTGTGATAGGCGTCCACTTCAGGGCAATTTCCTGTGAAGAAAAATAAATTGAAACTATTACAAAAACTTAAAAACTATGCTTTATTTGGTTGGTGATGAGAAATGAGAATATGATAGACAAGAGTAGAAAATTTATGCTTGCCTCCCGGCGTGGGGAGCTCCAAATTGAGGACACAGTTTGAGGAGTCACAAATACTCGATCCGATATTTCTGCCAATGTCAGAGAAGAAGAATAATACATGATTTATGTGTCTTCATTATTCATTATTAACAAATTGATGTGAAAAAAGAAAAATAAGAACATGAACTTCACCTGCATTTTGCCTTCGTTCTAAAATTTCAGATATGTGTTTAGTAACAATATCTACATCTTGTTTCCTATTAGCATTAAGTTTTGATAGGTTGGCCTGCGTTCTTGTATTTATGTATTGCCTTCTTATATTCCCAATAATGCTATCTGAGAATTAAATTTCAGCAATATAGTTTCCAGAAAAAAAATATATCGATAACAGCATAAAACACAGACGATTGTAAATATCTGGTGTGGGAATTAGTGTATAAAATATATCATGTTCTCCTTGTTCTATAATTCGAGTGCTACACATCAATATCAACTTGTTGTAGCAAATAGAAATTACCAAACTTCACAAAGCTGTATGGTCTGGTGATTTTCTCTACGAGTCTATTATCAAACTTCTCAAACTCCTTTTGCAAATCTTGTAGATAATGGAAAGCTAGTTTTCTTGGATATGAAGAATCGCACAATGTGATGAAGATGATTCCATTGTCGACCAAGTGGCTAGCTTAATGTCAAAAACATTAAGTAAAATAGAAAAATACTATCATCCCTTCTTTATGATGATGAATGTTTTATAATATGATCAGCTTCTTTAGTTTTGTTTATATTATTATTAAAACCCAAAAAGAATAGAAAAAAAGAAAAAGAAAAAAAAAGAGAGGATATAATGGAATTAATATCATGATTTCAATCAAAAACTTTGAACCCCAATATTTCTTTTATATTATGGCACTTTTCACGTGAATTAGATGACCAAAAAAATAGGAAATATTGCTAGTAACTATAATTAAAAAAAAAAATACATATCATATTTTTCATGAAATATCTAATGTGATATTATGTGAAACATAGTGGTTAATCGTTCCATGGAAAATAAAATAAACAAGTTAACAAAAGGAAATAAAGGATATATACTTGAAGCAGTGATGATCAATGTGAATGGTCATCTTGGAATGTGCCAAGGCTCCTTTGGAGATTTCTTTGAGTATGAGCTCTGCTTGTTGCTTGTAAAATAAGAATTTGTTATAATCCTCAATCGTATACCTAGGTCCTTGTGCAAGAGGCAACCCATTGCTCACTCTTCCAACTATCGTTAGCTTAACCATTTGCTAAGAAATATAAATCAGTTCTCCTTTAAGGTAATGAGGCTAGGATGGATTTGGACTTAAAGGAAAGGTCTTTTATAGGACAAGTGTGGAAAGGAAGGGACTTGGAGATGAAGTTATTCCTTGGGTATGCAAAAGAAATCAATTCCAGAGGAGAAAAGCAGTGTATATGTTGAGGGGGTGGCAAAAGTTTAAAAGATTCATTTCCTTTTTTTTTCCCCCTATCTCTACATATGTATTATGCATGTAACTTAAGCTTGCTTTGGTATGACTTTTTTTTTTTTTTTTTTTTTTTCTTAGGTTGTGTTTGGCATTGGTTGAAAATGGCAATTTTTTTTTTACTATTTGGCTTATTTTTTTGCTATCATTCAACTTATTTTTGCTACTATTCATGAGTCTCATTACACTTTTTAGTACTATTCATAGGCCTCACTGTACTATTTCAACTAACTTTTATCTTTATTTATGTGCGTTTGGCATTACTTAAAAAGCCAACTTTTTTTTACTATTCAGCTTATTTTTGTTATTATTCATAGATCCCATTGCACTTTTTAGTATTATTCATGGTCTTACCGTACTATTTCAGTTACCTTTTAGGTTTATCTACAGTACTTTCAACAAAAAGTTTTCAGTTTCAACTAAATAAGTTATTTCCAAACAGACACTTACAGTTCTTTCAGTAAAAAATTTTCAATTTTAGCTAAATAAAACTGTTCCCAAATGGATCCTCAGTGGGAATCGGGTTGCTGCAAAATAATTAACCCAAATGCATTTGATTTAAATTAATTTTTACATGATCATAAAATCTGCAGCCTTAAGACCAAAACATATATTACTCACAATTTTTTTTCAAATCCACCTAAGATCTCTTAACTTGTTGTGCCAAATCTCCTACGTACCAGCTTAAAACACCTTCCACCACCGATGACCACCTTTGATCACTAGGCCTGTCAAGCCGAATCTACTCTATATGAAATCTCTTGCCTGGAGAGAGATTGTTGTCGTTCTTTTCCAAGTCATATGTTTCCCAAGCATGGAACAACGTCGTTTTTTGAAACCAAAAAAGGTTATTTGAGAGTTTTGAAAGAGACTAGCGAAAAACATGTCTATAGTGCTATTAGGCACTTAAACAGACACCTAGGCATAGTGTTTGGATAAAAAGGCTTCAATTCAAACTCTCTTTAATGTTAAGGAAGTGGATTAAAAAGTTGGAATATTAGGAAGTAGAAACAAAATTACTCTAAACTTAAATAGTATAATTTGCAATTTACTCTACGAATTTTGGTAAGTTTTCAAGTATTATCTTAAAATTTATGCTTTTTAGCCTAAGAATCGACAATTAACATTAAAAGAGTATACTTTTTTTTTTCAAATGACGAGAAAATTGAACAAGAGTAAGTGAGAACGAGGAGAGGAATTTTGATTTATATTCTCATAGAATACAATGAAATAGTATCATTAAATTAAAGAAATAATAAAATTACTATAAATTTTAGGATAAAGTTTAATTACAAAATTGGTTGTAGTTTTAGGCTACAACTTTACTCAATATCATTTTATTGAAGGTGAATTTTGACAAATTCACAATTAGATTACATTTTCTTCTTATATACTCTATACTTGTAAAATTTCTAGAAAATTGAAAATCAATAGATATGTCATCAATAAATTGTTTAAATTGCAAGTTTTTGTAGTTTTAAATTATGTATAAAATATAAGTTTATAGATCATATAGTAAATAGTATCCGATTGACACAAAATTTGATATGTGTATTAAGAATGTAAAGTATATGCAATTTAACAGTTAGATTTTCAAAATAATGTTTATTTTATTGAGAAAAGTTGTAGCCTAAGGCCACAATCAATTTTGTAGCTAAATTTTGTCCTAACTTTTATTACATAAAAGTTTGTAAAGTAATGATATAATGAATATGATTGGCAAATTTCAGCTACGCTATTAAATGAATGTTCGAATTGTGGTTTAGTAATTTGTAATAGTATCTATATCTATATCTATCATTCAAAATTGTACCTTCCAAATTTATAAGGTAAAAAAAAAAATCCAAAATTTTAAAGTAGGAATCTGATATAGAATTCTACTATAACCTAATTTAAGTGTAGAATGGTAGCAGCTTTAAGCAAACAAGTTCAAAAACCACTAGGACCTTTGGAAATTGAGGCCAAAGCTATGGAGGTTGGGGTTTCATTTGCTTGGGATGTTGGTATAAGGGAAGTGATCCTTGAATGTGACTACAAGATCGTGTTTGATGCTCTCTTGGGTTTATGCACATCACCTATAATTATCTCAAATATCCTAGCTGGGGTATATTATCAGTTCTACAATTTTAAAATAGCTCAAGTATCCCATCCCATGTGAGGCGTCAAGGTAATAAGTCCGCACATATTTTGGCTAAACATGCCAAAGATATAGTCAATAGTGATAATTTTGTAATCTAAATAGAAAAAAATCCGTCGCTAATTGAATCAGCTATTACTCATAATGTATTGAATTTATATTCATCGTAATAAGGTTACAAGTTTCTCATAAAAAAACTGTGTATATATATATAATAAAGCTAATTTTTAGAGACTTTGAGTTTGTTTAGTACGTGTATTTAAATAACAGTTTTCAATTTTTTTAGAAATACATATAAATAAAAAAATATATAAAAATACATATAATATTATTTAAAAATTAAAAACATATATTTAAATTTGTGTAACAAATGAGACCTTCAAGTCTGACCCTTATACCTTATTTCATAAAAACTTATGCTTATGAAATAATTATCCGGGGCGGGTGGTAGGACCGTGGGAATTGAATGAAAAGTTGAGGACAGAACACCCAGGAATCTTTTTTTATGATCCTAATCCTGTTGTCTTCAGTTCAGTGAATTGTCTTAAAATTTGGCTGTCAAAGGCAATAACTTCTCATGGATTATTGACCCTATTCCTAGTTAGAGCATTTGCAGCAGTGGAGCTAAAAAGCTATAATGCTATTTTAACTCCACTAATATTGCAAAACAAGCTCACAGCAGTGGAGCCAAAGCCAAAATATTTGGCTGATTTGCTACAGTGCACATCTATAGATAGATGTGCACTGTAGCACCCATCTAAAAAATAATAATAATTTTTTAAGCAGCCGGCCGATTAAAATATTCACTCCTTCCCTTTTTTTTTCATTCTTTTATTTTCTCTCCTCACCGTCACTCTCAATCTCCTTCTCCCTCACTCTCATCTCCCAAATCACTCCTGCCTCACTCATCACCGGCGCCGCCACAGACCAGCCCAGCCCACGCCGTCCCTCGCCGTCCCAGCCCAGCCCAGCCCACACCGTCCCAGCCGCATCTCCCTCACTCCTCTCTCTCACCCATCGCACTCATCTCTCTCACCCATCGCCGTCCCAGACCAGCCCTCGCCAACGCCGTCCGTCGCCGTCCAGCCCAAACCAGCCCACGCCGTCGCCGTCCCAGACCAGCCCAGCCCACGCCGTCCGTCGCCGCATCTCCCTCACTCATCGCACTCCAGCTCATCTCCCTCACTCATCACCGTCGCCGTCCGTCGCCGTCGCAAGCTCTCATCTCACTCATCAAGCTCTCCACGCCGTCGCCGTCCAAGCCCAGCCCACGCCGTCGCCGTCCCAGCCGATCCACTTCAGGTCAGTGCTCTCTCTTTTCTTTTGTAGTGAATTTTTTCATAGCTTAATTTTTCTGGGTTATTGTGATTTTGTGGTCTCTGTATTTGGGATTTTTTGTTTGGGAATTTTCTGTTATTTTGTTGCGTGGATTCTGTGCTCTCTGTATTGGGAATTTTCTGTTTGCAGGAATTGGTTGTGTGGATTATGTGGTCTCTGTATTGGAAATTTTGTGTTTTGGAAATTTTCTGTTATTTTGTTGTGTGGATTCTGTGCACTCTGTATTGGGAATTTTCTGTTTGCAGGAATTGGTTGTGTGGATTATGTGGGCTCTGAATTGAGAATTTTCTATTTGCAGAAATTTCTTGTCTGGATTATGTGATTTCTGTAATTTGTGCGGGAAAGTTTTTATGTTTTGTTGTTAGTGTAATTTGTTGTGTTGCACAGAGCCAGAGTTATGGGTGGTCTCTGTATGGGTGGTCTCTGTAAATTGTTGTGTTGCACAAAACCTGATCTCTGTAAATTATTGTGTTGCACAAAACCATATTACTGTGTTGCAAAAAACCACATGAATGTATTGGGTCACTGTAATTTATTGTGTGGTCTCTGTAATTTGTCTATAAATGTAATATAAATGTCTCTGTAATATAAATGTAAGTTTGTTGTGTAATTTATCTATGTAATTTGTTGTGTCGATATAAATGTTAGTTTGGAAATTTTCTGTGTGCAGGGAAGTTTATATATATTTTTTCTAATTTTATGGAGTCACGTAGGGACACAGAGTTACGTAGAGACCTAACATTTATCACGGGTATCATGAACGGGGATATAGAAATTGACTCTCAATTTTTGGGAATGTCTCAAAATACTCCTACGTCAATTTCTGATTCTCCACCTCCACCACCACCACAAGTTGAAAATACCTCTTCTACAAAAGGAAAACAGGGCTCTAACTTTACTGTAGAGGAAGATAAACTTTTAGTGGCAGCATGGCTCAATACTAGTGTTGATGCCATAAGCAGTAATGAACAAACACAAAATACCTTTCGTCAAAAAGTTTGGGAATATTTTATGCAGTTCAATACATCCGGTACCACACGCACTGTTATCTCCTTACTAAGTCGTTGGGGTACGATTAGTGAAAAGACAAATAAGTTTGCTGGGTGTATGGCTCAAATTAACGCACTTCATCAAAGTGGTATAACCGAAGAAGATAAGGTATAAATTATATTACAATAGTGTTAAAATGTTCATTCACCAATAGTTTGAAAATATTAATTATGTTATATTTGTTTTAATTTTTTTTTTAGATTATCAATGCGAAGGCTTTGTATTTAGAGAAGCACAAGAAACCCTTTCTTCTTGATCATTGTTGGCTCATGTTAAAGGACCAACCAAAGTTTGCCGATCCTAACAACGCTAGATCGAGATCATCTGTGCCTCCAACTTCAGAGGCAATATCTATTAGTGAAGGGGATTGTGGGTCCGGACTTGGTGACACTTCTAACTTGGAGAGACCTATTGGTAGGAAGGCCGAAAAGGCCATCCGAAAGAACAAAGCCACCGGAAAAGATGTAGGGGAATATTTGAACAAAAAATTGAAATTGATTGAGGATGTAACTCGGTTGGAAGAGGAAAAAATGTCTTTTGAGAGGGAAAAACTTGCAATTGAAAAGGCAAGTAGGGAAGAAAAACTTAAGATTGAGAGGGAAAGAATGATGATTGAGAAGAAAAAATGTGAGCGAGAAGAAAGGTTAGAGGAAGAGAGAATCATGATGATAGATACAAGTGGCTTAACCGGAGCACAAAAAACTTTTTATGAACAACTCCAAGAGGAAATCATGGCAAAACGAAGATCATGTAATTAATGAGTTTAATTGTATTTTGGATGTAGTTTAGACTTTTATATATTTTGTAGTGGTTTATGTATTTTGTAGTGGTTTATGTATTTTGTAGTGGCTTATGTCACTTGATGAATTATCTTAAACTATATGTATGTATTTGTGTTATGACTTGAAGTGCAATCTAGCAAAGACTTTGAAGTGCAATCTTTTTTATCTTTTGTTAAGTTCTATTTGATCTTGTGACAGGCATTGATATGATTCTTTAATTCAATGAAATTATTATTTGATCAACTATGAGTATTACAGCCACTATGGAGTGCCTAGTATCATATGCTTGGTTTTGAGATGACAGGTCTTAGAATAAATCTATGAACAATGAGCATCCATAGTATTTCCAAGTTTTTTATTTTTAGATGTATGTGTTTGTGTTGTGATTTGTGCGTGAATTAGTTATATTCATTTTAATGTGGTTTATGTCACTTAATTTTAATCTTGCATCTATAGTAATAATTGATTTTCAATTGTCTTGAAGGTTGCATCCATGAATCACTTTGTGTTTCGCAAGTTCCTTCTTGATGACTCAGATGAAGATAAGATAATCGAAGAACTTGTTATGGAAGCATCACAACCTAAGCGTCGTCGTCGTTCTATCCAACGTAATCATTTGGTAGGCCACGAGAGGCTTTTTCTTGATTATTTTGCTCCCACACCAATATATCCACCTACTTTATTTCGTAGGAGATTTCGAATGAAGCGTTCTCTTTTTCTTCGTATTCAATCTCAAGTTGAAGCTCATGACTCTTATTTTGTCCAAAAAAGAAATAGTGCTAACAAACTTGGTTTATCTTCATTGCAAAAGATAACTGCTGCACTTAGAATGCTTGCGTATGGAGTATCGGGTGATTTGATAGATGACTATGTGCGGATTGGAGAAACTACTGCATTAGAAAGTTTGAAAAAATTTGTTACTGCGGTAATTGATGTTTTCTCTGAAGAATACTTGAGAAAGCCAAACAATGAAGACATTGCTAGACTGTTAGCTCACGGCGAACGTCGAGGTTTTCCAGGTATGTTAGGTTCAATTGATTGCATACATTGGAAGTGGAAAAATTGTCCATCTGCATGGAAAGGTCAATATTGTGGTCATATTCGTGAGCCTACTATTATTTTGGAGGCAGTAGCATCATATGATCTTTGGATATGGCATGCATTTTTTGGATTACCTGGGTCAAATAATGATATTAATGTGTTAGAGCGGTCTCATGTATTTAATGAATTGGCTGAAGGACGTGCTCCTACAATACATTACTCAATTAATGGTCATGACTATACTATGGGATATTACCTTGCTGATGGTATATATCCAAAGTGGGCAACGTTTGTGAAAACAATCCCAGCTCCACAAGGACATAAGTATAAATTATTTGCAGCAGCCCAAGAGGCGTATAGGAAGGATGTTGAACGTGCATTTGGAGTGCTTCAAGCACGTTTCGCAATTGTCCGTGGACCTGTACGATTTTTTCATCTTGAAACACTCAAAAAGATCATGAAAGCGTGCATAATTCTCCATAATATGATTGTTGAAGATGAGCGAGAAGATGAGCGGGATGATAATGAAGTGGTAGATTTGGATTATGAACAAAATGATGGAGTGGATAATCCTCCTCTGCAAATGTTACGTGAACAGAGTGATGAATTTTTGTCATACATTGAGAGGCATGGACGCATTAGAGACCGAGAAATCCATTTTCAACTCCAGTCGGACCTTATTGAACATTTATGGCAATTGCAAGGCGAGTCGTAGGAACTTTCTTTTTTGTATGTGGGTTTAGTATGAGTCATAGGAACTTGTGCGAGTGTGTGAGTTTTATTGTAATTTGGTTTGAATTATGTATGTGAGCAAATCTATGGACTACATTATTCTTGCTATAATATGTATTTTATTTTCTATGTTTTCTTATAAATCTATGGACTACATTATAAAGTTCTTTCATTTCATAGTTCACATTATTTCAAGGTTGCTTCCGGATAATTGAGACGATAATACGTTATCATGATAATTGAAAAATTGTTTTACTAAAAAAAAAAATGTATGAGTATAATTTGGGGTTAAAAAAAAATATAACACTAGACGATTATTTGCTATCACGCGGCGGCGGCGGCGGCGGAAAAAGAGTCGTCGGTGGCAGTGGCGGTGGTGGTGGCGGTGGCGGCGGCGGCGGCGATGGCGACGACGGCGGTGGAAAAAAAGTCGTCGGCGATGGCGGCGGCGGCGGCGGCGGTGGCGGCGGCGACGGTGGTGGCGGCGGTGGCGGTGGCAGTTGAAGGTGGTTGTGGTTGTTGTTTATTGTATAAGATATATTATTTTATTGTAGTGGATATATTATTTTATTGTGATATTTATATTATTTTATTGTGTTAAAAGCTAAAATAGATCCACTGCTGTAGCATGTATGTAGGTAAAATAGATAAAGTAACTTTTGGTGGAACTAAAAAGCTAAATTTTTAGCTCCACTAAGTAACAATAAATAGAAGCCAAATTATAGTATGAGGCCACAGGGTAATTGAAGCAGTAATTGTAATTTGCCGTACCAAGTAGCCGACAATGTCAGTCAATAAAGTAACTAGTGCTCATTTATGACATGCTTCAGTCGTTTGCACTTCATCACATCACAATACGTAATTCGTAATTACTCCCAATCCTTTTGGGCATTTTCCCCAAGGTATATCACTGTCAACCACAATACATATTAACTCACTTGCTGCCATGTTGACAATTACTGCTCCATTTGACACATATTCAGCAATAAAACATACAATTATTTGCTTATAATAAATAAAAATAAGACAATTATTTGACACATTCTTCGAAAAAGTTTATTAAAATAAATACATATAAGACAATTATTCGACACTTCTAAGTTCTATTCCCTCCGTTTCATTTTTTTCACCTTCATTTTGTTTTGAGAGTTTTCAAAATATTGTTCTATTTCTAAAAATAAAAGTCATTAATTTATTAATGTTCCTATTATACCTCCATTAATTTACTAATTCAATTTATTAATAAATATTTTTAAGGGTAGTTTTGGAAACTTTTATATTTTTAAAAGGTAAACAAGACAATAAATGATGTTCCATTAAAAAATTTGACTCTTCAAACAGGATAAAAAAAGTGAGACGGAGGGAGTAATAACAAAGTTTACTCATTGGTAATCGCAGAATTATATGGTATTAATTTTTTTTAAGGGTAAAATAAAGTTAATATTTTTTAGATTTTGGTTAATGTAAATCAGATTCAAAATATTTCAAAATTAATCGATTTGGTTATTAAACTATATGCTAAATATAAAATTTTCATTTTTAAGAGTATATGGTTTAGGAATTAAATTAGTTATTTGTGAAATATTTTGAATCTGCTTGGTATCGGTGCCGAATGTAATTTTTTTTTTTTTTTTTTTTTTTTTATAATTTTCCAACAAAACGAATTTTTTTCATCAAAGTGTAGTGACCCCAATTGTAATTGGCCAAACAAACTTAAGTTTCATCATAAACAAATTGCCCCAACCCACTCGTAACCCATTTAGAATGACATAGTATTCTTACTTGAATTTGACTCGACTTGTAACTCAATTAGCTTAACCCAACCCATTTGTCAAGTATAACAAGAACATACTCATTTGGTCATATATACCCAAAAATAAAAAGGTTTGATTTTTAGTTGATTTCATAATATTGCCACGCACTTTTAAACCCTTACAATTTTACACACACACACACACACACACACATATATATAAATATTCTAATATATATTATTTAATTGAATTTAAATTCTATTTTATATTGGACATGTTGGGATACGGACACGTGTTCGCATCCTTATGTGTCCAGTGCAACTGATGCACTGGATACAATCCCAACCATTTTATATTTAAATCCTCGATATAATTTTTTTGGGTAAACTACATATTTGGTCCATGTACTTTATACCATATTTCAATTTGGTCTATAACCTTCCAGTGCTGCATTAATTTAGTTTTTTCTGTTATCTCTTGGATGAATATTGCTGACGTAATAAATGGCCAAAATAAAAAATTAGTTTTCTTTGATGTGATAATAAACTAATTATTTATTTTGACATTTTGCCATGTTAGCAATTTCCATCAAAGAGATAACCACAGTGACTAAATTGACACGATACTAACCAAATTAATACAATTGAAAGGTTATGAACTAAATCGAAATATGGTATGAAGGATAGGGACCAAAAACGTAGTTTACCCAAAATATTAGCATATTATATTTACTTTAAATGATAGAAGATATTTCCATATACAAACATATTCATAATAAGTATCTATTAATGATTACCATAATTATATATTTAATACTTCTATATAAAAACACAATCATAATAAATACCAATTAATAACTATCATAATGATCAAATTTATATTTAGAGAGAGAGAGAGAGAGAGAGAGTCATTTTTTAATTATAAAATCATTTTTAAACATAATAAAAAATGTTTGACTTTTGTTTGACTTCATAATATTTTGTCAAATAAGTTTTTGAAACCTCAAAATTTTATTTGTCAATACTCTTAATACATATTTTCTAATGAATTTAAATTCTATTTTATATTTAAATCTTGATAGAATCTTGCACCAATATATTTTCTTTAAATGCATGATAAAAGATATTTCCATTTGCTAACACATCCATAATAAATATCTATTAATGATTAATGTAAGGGCGGTTTTTGGGGCCCAGGCCCAGCAAGCAAGCGATTCTGGCCCAAAAGACCCTCGACAATGAATTTGTAGAGAGTGGGTCTCAGAGCTAGGTCTTGACAGAGTGAACGTGATTATTGGTGAACCATGCAGCCAATGGAACGTGAGAATGTTTTGTTAAGTTTCATGGGATAACAGTCCGTAGGGCTGTTTTAGTGTTTCTTCTGCTCTGTTCTTCGAAAGTCCTTTTTTTCCTCTTCTTCCTCCCCCTTCT
This sequence comes from Quercus tomentella, assembly GCA_028535165.1. NCBI lineage: Eukaryota > Viridiplantae > Streptophyta > Magnoliopsida > Fagales > Fagaceae > Quercus > Quercus tomentella. Next base: position 24,867,834 of record JAPQVY010000144.1, read on the forward strand.
TATGGGGACTTTCTTCTCTTATATATCCTCTTTCAATTGATAATGACCTTACATTTGTTAACCATCTAGGCCTCTACTTGAGTGCCTGTCCCAAAGGACATCCTCCTCCTTTTTCTGTGAGTTGCAATGGCCGAGATAATACTATTTTCCTGTCCAATCCACATTAATGCGGCTGGAAAAGTAGCTTCCTTGCATTTAATGCGGCAGTAGTGGTTGCTCCCTGCCCGTTTAGCATTTTCCTTTCATTTAGAATGATTCCTCACCATGGACAGGGCGCGCGCTGGACTTCCATTTAGTGCGTCCGAGGAGACACTCCTCCTCGGACGACCCTTAAACAAGCCCGGCCCGGCCCAACAGGATTGGGCTAAAAGTCTTCCGACCCTGTTTTCGCTTCCCGCTATGGCTGGGCTTTATCCGGGTCCCAAGGCCCACTGTTGACTGACAAAGTTTGCCCCCACAATAGCCCCTCAAAATTCCGGTTCTTTCTTCTTGATCCGAGGAGGAAAAACGGGATTTTGATAACTGCTGGACAGTCCATTGTGGTTCCCTGCTTCACCCGGGCGAGCGTGTGTCCTCACGTGCCTCGTTAATGCTGAAGGCATTTAATGCCCCGGGGGGAGTTAACTGCAGCTTTTGGAGTTTTACGCCCTTTCAATCCAACGGTTGGAGACCAGATCAACGGCGGATAACGTTTTATTTGTTCTAGGCGGGAGTATGTCTGTCCAACTTCCTCTGAGTATATAAGGTTTTGAAGGCGTTTACTCCCCATTTTTGACGAAAACGCCAGTACTCAGAAGATCTTAGTGCATTCTTCTTCAGTACGCTCTTACCTTCGCCGCCATTCTATTGAAGATTCCGTCGAGTTTCTTACCCGTAAGTGCACGCTTCTTCTTCGTTACTCTTCTTTAGGCAAACTGCCTTCGCATTACCTAGGATTAGGGGGAATGGGTAGGCTTTCAAAATTGGTAGACTCTCCGGCCGGTATGGCGGGCTTCAGGGCGAAGTATCGTATTCCACCGGAGGTAGGTTTAGAGTACTGCCACGAGGAGGAAATTTTCTTCAAAAGGAAGTCAGGGCAGGTCGTAATTCCAATGATAGCCTTCGTGGAAGGAGGAATGACGATTCCCATGGGGGGAATAACTAGGGACTACCTGCGTGGTCATAGATTGACCCCCTACCAGTGCACCGCAAACCTGCTCCGGATCTTGGGGTGCACCGACGTATTAAACGACCAGATGAACCTCGGCCTAACTTGGCGCGACGTGGTTCATCTCTATGAATGCCACAAGCTCAGTGACTCATACTACCTAAAGTCCAGGTCTGATGAAGTGAGGTTGATATCCTGCCTTCCCAAGTCCAGCAAAGGCTTGAAGGACGACCATTTGATCGTCTCCGGACCATGGCATGACGGCATTCACTGTCCGACCAGGGCAGGAACGCCAGGTGGGGTGCCATAAAATTAGATTCCGTGGAGAGGACCTTAGTTTGAGCTCTCCCCCTCTGTTTTGCGTTGTTTGTGTTGTGTTTTTTTTTTTATATGGCTGCATGTCTCCTCGGACTAACATAACCCATTTAACGATCTTTGCAGACAAAGAGCACACATCTCCTCGGCTGAGCTTGGTCAACGTTCCCGCTCTAAATTACCTCCTGAGATCTGAGATTTTCGTAAGCGAGGACGGACAGTTACGGTCTGCTCCTTTGATTTTGGATTTTGTTCCCCTTACTCGATCCTTGGTGGAAGCCGGTCAACCTATCAGGGCTGGAAGTCCGAGATTGGCACGTATAAACGTTTCCATACCAGGGTTTCTTGCTTCGACAGACTTGCCTCCTGTTCAACTGCCTGATCAGCGCCCCCTTCCTGCAGCGATTGTCCCGGAGGAGGAGGCTGGTTCTTCGCATTCATCCCTAGAGGAACAAATAGACCATTTCTAATTTGCCGAGGAAGGGGAGGTGTCGGCCAGAGTTGTAGAGCTCTCGGACTCTAACACAGATTTAGACCGTGCTTCAGCAGCTCCTGCCCTCGGTCTAGTCGTCGCACAAGTTGATACTAATCAAGAGACTGAGGAAGAAGGGATGGACTTGAAGCCAAGGTCTGGCCTCAGGGGCCTCCTATTCAACAGGAACAAGGGACAATCCTCTAAGGACGTCCCCAAGGAGTAGGCTCCGGCTAAACTTCCCCCTCCTCCTCCTTCATCCACCGACCCCCCACTTCAGCCTATGCCCAATCTGAGGCGGAAGAGGCCAGTGGAAGAACTGGAGGAGGGTGAGGTCGGCCCTCAGCAAACCAAGCAGCAAAAGAAAGGAAAGGAGCCTAAGGATAAGCGGGCAAAATCCACTGACAGCCGAGACGAAGCAGCGCTGAGGAGGGCGCAACGCACTTGGAGCCCGCGGTTGGAACTGGACGGCACCCCCATTCCCTGGGATGCCACAATTTGGGAGTCCCAACGGGGGCAGGCGTCGCACCTCGCCGAGGCCCTGCAGCAACAACTGCTTCTGCCCCGCGACATGGACGGGCTCAGGAAAACGGGGCAACCAGACCTCTTCAAGTCTTTGAAGAGGGATCTCGCTATGGTAAGACACAAGTCCTGGCTAGGTTGGACACCTTGCTCCACCTTCATCTAGCCGTTGTTTTCGTTTTAACGACACCTTTATTTATTTTATGCAGATCACCCAGCAAATCTACGTCGCCGAAGAGCGGGCGAAAAATGCGCGGGACGAGGTTAATGGTGAGGTTCAATCTCGCATAGCCACGGAGAAAACTGCTGCTGTCCTCAAGCTGGAAAAAGAGAGCTTGAAAGAAAAACTTAAAGAGGCTATGAGGGATCGAGACAGTGCCAATGCGGGCCTTGAGAGCACAATGAAGCAGGTCGAGGACATGCGCCAACAGCTTCATTTATCGGAGATAAACCTTGCGACCGAGAGGCAAATGGTCCTGGATCTTAAGGCGCAGCTGCTACAAGTGAAGGAAGGGGCCAGATTGGCCAGGGAGGCGGCTGAGGCTGCGGTGGCGGCCTCTTATGAACGGGGAGTGATGGACACTGAAGCCAGGCTGACCGAAGAGGTAGCTGTGGTTTGCAGGGACTACGTTACTGAGTCCTGGGGAGTTGCCATGGATCGAGCAGCAGTTCCTGTGGATTCCGACCTTAGGAGGCTTGAGAGTATCTTCTTCCCAAAGGATATTCGCGAGATCCCTAGCTCGGATCCCCCAGGGGATCTCGCCTCCGCCCAAACCGTTCCTCTCGGCGCCGACATCCCAGAGGGCAAGAATGGAAACGAGGAGATGCAGCCTCCAGCCAGGGACAAATCGCCAGAGGACGCCCTTATGATAAGGGACGTTGTTGCACAGGCTAAGGAAGCCGGGCCCAAACCAACGGCCGAGGAGGAAATCCCCGTGGCCGTTGTCCCCGTGAAGAGCTCAGCCCAGGACAAAGTTTAAGGCATTAGTGTAGGGATTTGCTTGTAGTAGGTTTTGTTTTTCGTTTGCTTAGGCTTCGCTAATATGTGTAAAACGAAATATCTTGGGATTTAATGAATGATATAACTTCATTTGCGCTTTGTTTTGCTGCTTCCATTTTGCCTTTGTTATGAATGAATCTCGACTATGTCAGTAGACTCCCGAGGATGAGCTATTAGTCGTAACTTAAATAATGCGATTAAGTATGAACGAATGAAGTAGTAGTTAATTTCACCAAGGCTGTGGTCCAAGGGGAGGAAAGACTTGGGTACCTTCCAACACTTAGATAGATGTGGTTAATTTCCACCAAGCCTGTGGTTCGAGGAGCCGAACAGCGCTTGGGTTCTGTTCAACATTTAGGTTTTCTTGTCGTAGCTAGTTTCCCATAGGCTTGAGTCCGAGGACTATCCAAGACCTTGGTTCTGTCTAGCATTTAAATAGACATGGTTAATTTCCCCCAAGTCTGTGGTCCGAAGAGCCAGGCAGGACATAGGTTCTGTTTAACGCTTATGTTTTCTTAACGTAGCTAGTTTCCCCATAGGCTTGAGTCCGAGGACCATGCAAGACCTTGGTTCTGTCTAGTACTTAAATAGACATGGTTAATTTCCCCCAAGTCTGTGGTCCGAAGAGCCAGGCAGGACTTAGGTTCTGTTTAACGCTTATGTTTTCTTAACGTAGCTAGTTTCCCCATAGGCTTGAGTCCGAGGACCATGCAAGACCTTGGTTCTGTCTAGTACCTAAATAGACATGGTTAATTTCCCCCAAGTCTGTGCTCCGAAGAGCCAGGCAGGACTTAGGTTCTGTTTAACGCTTATTGAGAACGGCTTTGCGGTTAATTTCCCCCAAGTCTGTGGTCCGAAGAGCCAGGCAGGGCTTAGGTTCTGTTTAACGCTTAGGTTTTCTTAACGTAGCTAGTTTTCCCATAGGCTTGAGTCCGAGGACCATGCAAGACCTTGATTCTGTCTAGTACTTAAAGGAAAAAAAAATAGGATACAAGGCAGAAAATCACAAGGAGCTTAGAACTCAAATGAAAAGGATGCTTTTATTAGTAGTAATACCTTTTGAGGTTATTTACATTCCAAGGGCGGGGCACTACACGTTCATCCAAGTCTTCCAAGAGGTAGGCTCCTATGCCGGCTACGGAAGTGATACGGTACGGTCCTTCTCAGTTTGGTCCGAGCTTTCCCCACGCAGGGTTCTTTGCGGTGCCCAAGACCTTCCTCAATACTAGGTCTCCAGGCGCCAGCGGTCTGGGCTTTATCTTGGTGTCGTAACCTTGCTTGAGTTTCTGCTGATAGTGAGCTAGATGGACCAACGCGCCTTCCCTTCTTTCATCGATGAGATCCAAGCTCATTTCCAGAAGTTTGTCATTGGCAGCGGGGCAGAAAGCGACAGTTCTCTGGGTAGGGAAGTTCACTTCCAGTGGGATGACAGCCTCGGCTCCATAGGTCATAGAAAAAGGGGTTTCCCCTGTGGACCTGCGGGGTGTGGTGCGGTATGTCCATAAGACATGGGCTAGCTCCTCGGCCCACCTTCCCTTCGCGTCATCTAATCTCTTTTTAAGTCCGTTCAGTATGGTTTTGTTGACAGCTTCTGCTTGTCCATTACCCTGTGGGTAAGCTGGCGTGGAATACCGGTTAACAATTCCTAGTTCACTGCAGTACCTTCTGAAGGCTTTGCTGTCAAACTGGAGTCCATTGTCGGACACCAGGGTGTGTGGGGTACCGAACCTGGTGACAATGTTCTTCCAAAGAAATTTCTTGACATCGACGTCCCTAATGTTCGCTAGTGCCTTAGCTTCCACCCATTTGGTGAAGTAGTCAGTGCCGACGAGAAGGAATCTCCTGTTCCCTGTTGCCTTGGGAAACGGACCAAGTATGTCTAGGCCCCATTGTGCGAATGGCCAGGGACTGGACAACGGGTTCAACTCTCCGCCAGGCTGGTGTATATTTGGGGCGAACCTCTGGCACTGGTCGCACTTCTTCACATACTCCAGGGCTTCCTTATGCATGCTCGGCCACCAGTAACCGAGCGTTAGGGCCCTGTGGGTCAAAGACCTACCCCCTGTATGACTTCCGCAAATTCCCTCGTGTAACTCTTCCAGGATGAGTTCAGTGGCCTCTGGGTGCACGCACAGCAAGTACGGCCCCGAAAACGAGCGTCTGTAGAGCTTGGAGTCCTCGGACAACTAGAATCGAGTAGCTTTTCTCCTAATTTTGTCGGCTTCCATCTTATCGTCTGGTAAGGTGTCGTGCTTTAAGTACAGCACCAGAGGATCCATCCAGCTCGGTCCTGTCCTGACGGTATGTACTCGAATACCGCTGGCCTTCTCCGTTAATGGATGGGTGAGGTCTTCTACCAGAATGACTCGAGGAAGGGGTTGGGCCGAGGAGGTAGCCAACGTCGCGAGGGAGTCAGCATGAGTGTTTCCATTTCTGGGCACGTGCGTCAAGCGAAAATGATGAAAGTGGGTCTGCAGGTGCCTAACCCGAACCAAATAGTCTTGCATCCTTTCGTCCTTAGCTTCCAAATCTCCATTTACTTGCCCCACAACGAGTCTCGAATCCGAAAGTATGTCCGCGGATTTCCCCCCCATTTTCAGAATCATCGACATTCCCTCCAGTAGCGCCTCATACTCGGCTTCGTTATTCGTAGCTGGAAATCCGAGTCTCAATGACTTCTCTATGGTTATGCCTTCGGGTGAGAGCAGAACGAGTCTTACTCCTGAGCCCCTTTGATTCACTGTGCCATCGACGTGCGCTCTCCAACAAGTGTGTTCATGTTGAGAAATTGTGCCGATCATCTTCCTATCAGCCCCTAGCGATCCTGACACCCTTTGTCCTTCTAGCGTGGGTTCCGCAAACTTTGCTACTAGGTCGGCGAGAACCTGGCCCTTTATAGCAGTGCGAGGCATGTATCTGATATCGAAAGCACCCAAGATCGTTCCCCATTTTGCAATTCGGCTGGTGTAATCCGCACTGCGTAGGACGGCCTTTAAGGGGAGTTGCGTTAGCACCACTACAGTGTGTGCTTGGAAGTAGTGGGGAAGCTTTCGCGTGGCTTGTACAACGGCCAAGACAGCTTTTTCGAGGGGAAGATAGCGGGTTTCTGCCTCCTGCAGTGATCTGCTCACGTAATAGACTGGTCGCTGCATGCCGTTGTCCTCTCGGATTAACACCAAGCTGACAGCATGAGGGGCGACGGCGATGTAGGCGAACAAGACCTCGTTGGCATCGGGGCTAGACATAATAGGTGGTCGGGCGAGGTATTCTTTTAGCTGTTGGAAAGCTGTAACGCACTCCTCATTCCACTCAAATCCCTTCCACTTGTGTAATAGGAGAAAGAATGGCCTGCATCTGTCTGCTGAGCGCGAGATGAAACGGTTTAAAGCAGCTATCATACCAGTAAGCTTTTGGACCTCTTTAGGATTCCGAGGAGGCTGCAAGCTATGGATGGCTCTTATCTGGTCAGGGTTAATCTCTATGCCTCTGTGAGTGACCATATAACCTAGGAACTTCCCAGATCCCACCCCAAATGAACATTTAGTTGCATTGAGCCGTAGCTTGTATTTTCTCAGTATTTGAAAAACGTTGCCGAGGTCTTCAATATGGTCGGGCACCAACTTGCTTTTAACCACCATGTCGTCCATGTACACTTCAACGCTCTTGCCCATCTGCTGTTCGAACATCCTGGTCATCATCCTTTGATAGGTTGAGCCGGCATTCTTCAGACCAAAAGGCATCACCTTATAATGATAATTCCCAACCGGTGTGACGAAAGCAGTCTTCTCCTGGTCTTCAGCGGCCAATGGTATTTGGTGATAGCCCTGAAAGGCGTCTAGAAAACTCATTCTGGGGTGTCCGACAGTCGAATCTACCAACCGGTCTATCCGGGGCATAGGGAAGGGATCTTTCGGACAGGCCTTGTTTAGGTCTGTAAAGTCTACGCAGACCCGCCATTTCCCACTCTTCTTTCTTACCACGACCGTGTTGGCTAGCCACTTGGGATAGAAGACCTCTTTGATAGCCCCTGCTTTCTTCAGTTTTGCGACCTCTTCCCTTACGGCGTCAGTATGTTCCTTCGACGGTCGTCGAGGAGGCTGCCTTTTAGGTGTTATAGCCGGATTCACATTAAGGTGATGGCAGATGAAACCTGGGTCGACCCCGGGGGCCTCATAGGGGTCCTACGCAAACACATCTACATTCTGTCGGAGAAAAGCAATCAGTGCCGACCTCTCCTGGGGCGGTAGTTCTGAACCAATTTGAAAGAACCTCTCAGGGTCTGATCCGACGAGTACTTTCTCCAGATCCTCACAACTTACCTCCGGGGCTGGTCTTCGCTCACCCGCGGTTGGGGTCAAGTTCATTAATTGCTATAATCCCTTCTCGGCTGATGTGGAAGGCTCACCACTTTGCCGTCGTGAAATCGCCGACATCATGCATTGCCTGGCCATGCCCTGGTTCCCCATTATTTCTTTTACTTGACCTCCTGACGGGTATTTCACTTTTTGGTGCAGGGTTGATGGTACAGCCCCTAACGCATGAAGCCACGGCCGGGCCACGATAGCTGTGTAGGGGGAGTACATCTACTACAATGAAGTCCACTTCCACCACTTCCGAGTCCGTTTGCACAGGCAACCTGATCATGCCTTTCGGGGTGACGATTGCTCCTTCAAAGCTGACCAGAGGAGAATCGTACGGTGAAAGGTCTTCCGGCCTTAAATTCAGCCCCTTATATAGGTCGGGGTACATTACTTCCACAGCGCTACCTTGATCAACTAGCACCCTTTTCACGTCATAACCTCCGATTCTGAGCGTGACGACCAGGGCATCATCGTGGGGTTGAATGGTACCCCGCTTATCATCCTCCGAGAATCCGATTAAGGGAGAGGCACCCACCTTGGCCCTTTTAGATACTCTGCTGTCCGGCTCAGCTGGGAGACCGCTCACTGACATTACCCTGAAAGGGGCAGAGCCTGTCCTTCCAGGTGCGGCGAGGATGACATTAATTGTGCCGATGGGCAGCCTCAACGTACTTTGTCTGGTTTCATTGTTCGACGGTTCCTGTCCTTCTTCAGGGCGATGCAGCAGATGCCTCAGCTTCCCCTCTCGGACGAGCCGATCTAAAAGGTTCTTCAGACTCCTGCAATCGTCAGTGGTGTGACCTGGCTCCTGATGGTACACGCAATACAGGTTCTGATTGCGCTTCAAAGGATCACCAGCCATCTTGTTCGGCCACTGAAAGAAAGGTTCATACTTCACTTTCTCTAGGATTTTGTGAAGCGGTTCTCGGAATACAGCATGGACCGCCTGAGCCCCAGTAGATCCGTGATGCCCTATATAATCTCCTCTCGGCCTGTTACTATTGTTAAATCGATCCGACCTGAAGTCCCGCCTCTCCTGAGGGACAACCTTCGCCTTACCCTTCCCCATCTGCTGGTCTTCCTCGACCCTTTTGTACTTGTCAATCCTGTCCATGAGTTGACGCACGCTGGTGACTGGCTTCCCAGTGAGGGACTTCCTTAGACCATGATCTGTCGGTAGGCCCCTCTTGAACGTGCTGATGGCGACATCATTATAATTCCCTTCTATCTCGTTATACATCTCCCAGTACCTGTCTGAGTAGGCTTTCAACGTCTCTCCTTCTCGCATGGACAAGGACAGGAGGGAATCTAGGGGCCGAGGAACTCTACTGCTGGTTATGAAGCGGGATCCAAAATCCTGTGTCAGTTGTTTAAAGGAGTCAATGGAGTTTGGTGGGAGGGAATCAAACCATCTCATGGCCATAGGTCCCAAGCTGGACGGAAACACCTTACACATTAGCGCCTCATCCCTGGAATGGACGGCCATCCTCTGATTAAATTGGCTTACATGCTCTACTGGATCGGTCCGACCATTGTATATGGCGAATGTCGGTTGATTGAACCGCCGAGGAAGTACTGCCCTCTCAATCCTTCGCGTGAAAGGCGACTGGGATCCAAAGCACGGCTCATGGCATCATTGGCTGTGCCGTGGTGAGATGGACTCTTGTGGCCGCGCTTGTAAGGCCGCTCTTCTTCGTAGGAAAAGGTCTCGCTCGGAGGAGTTCCTGATGTTTGCTTGTATTCGTTGTCCCCATCACTGCTACTGTCCGAGCAGAGTAAAGGACGTTTTCGCTGCGCTCGGCGCAACTCTTTCTTTAAGTCATCAATCTCTTGCAGCAGGATCCTTCAATCGTTTTGCTCAGGGGATGCGCGACCCTTCCCCTTTGAACGGCTTTCTCCTGTGTGAGAGGTGTTCACACTTCCCCCTCGCTGTTTATTTTGGTCCTTCTCTCGTTCAAGATTCATAACATTGTCCTGTCGTTGGGAATCTGCACATCCAATTTGGCGTGGACCTGATCCTTCCATTTCTCGCGGTTTCACTTGTCGAGACACAAGTTCTCCCCACAGACGACGCCAATTGTAAGGGCGGTTTTTGGGGCTCAGGCCCAGCAAGTAAGCGATTCTGGCCCAAAAGACCCTCGACAATGAATTTGTAGAGAGTGGGTCTCAGAGCTAGGTCTTGACAGAGTGAACGTGATTATTGGTGAACCATGCAGCCAATGGAACGTGGGAATGTTTTGTTAAGTTTCATGGGATAACAGTCCGTAGGGCTGTTTTAGTGTTTCTTCTGCTCTGTTCTTCGAAAGTCCTTTTTTTCCTCTTCTTCCTCCCCCTTCTTATGGGGACTTTCTTCTCTTATATATCCTCTTTCAATTGATAATGACCTTACATTTGTTAACCATCTAGGCCTCTACTTGAGTACCTGTCCCAAAGGACATCCTCCTCCTTTTTCTGTGAGTTGCAATGGCCGAGATAATACTATTTTCCTGTCCAATCCACATTAATGCGGCTGGAAAAGTAGCTTCCTTGCATTTAATGCGGCAGTAGTGGTTGCTCCCTGCCCGTTTAGCATTTTCCTTTCATTTAGAATGATTCCTCACCATGGACAGGGCGCGCGCTGGACTTCCATTTAGTGCGTCCGAGGAGACACTCCTCCTCGGACGACCCTTAAACAAGCCCGGCCCGGCCCAACAGGATTGGGCTAAAAGTCTTCCGACCCTGTTTTCGCTTCCCGCTATGGGTGGGCTTCATCCGGGTCCCAAAGCCCACTGTTGACTGACAAAGTTTGCCCCCACAATTAACATAATTATATATTTCATAATTCTATATAAAACACTCTAATAATAAGTATCTATTAATAACTATCATAATTATCAAATTTCATATTTATATACAGAATAAAAAGAGAAAATTTTTTATTATTGAATTTTCACTTTCATTGCACACAATGCTAACTAATATATATAAAGGGTTTGATTAATGGGTGCTCTTACAGTCTTTGTTAATATAACATTTTAGAAATGTTTTAATATCACTTTTATGAGAAAAAAACTGTTAAAAAATTAATTACTTTTTTTTTTATTTTCTCATAAAATTTTATAAAATTACTTTATAAACCAATGCCTTTAGAGCCTTCATTTAAGTTTTCCCATATATATATAAAAAAAAAAAAAAAAAGAAGAAAAAAAAAAGATATTTTGCTGACCTCATAATATTTTGTCACATAATTTTTTGAGATTCCACAATTTTACATTTTATCATTCAAATACATATTTTTAAATTAAGTTTAAATTATGTTGTATATTTAAACCTTCCTTCAGATTCTTGCCACAATTTTTTTTTTAAATTATTAGAAACTAACATAATTATTAAATTTCACATAAAGACTATTAATATCTAATGTAATTATCAGACTCCATATTTATTAAAAAAAAAAAAAAAAAAGAGAAAAAAAAATCACATTTTGTTAAATTTTACAATGTATGAGTTAGTGACTAGTATAAAAATATATGAGATTTAATCCTAAACTTATTCTAAAAGCAGCAGTATTTTTTAGCTATCAAAAGATTCATATGTAGCAGTTTTTTTGGGTAAAACTTAGTCTAATACTCAATAAGATATTGATATGTGACAAGTTTTGGACATATTCCAGCATATTATAAGATTCCATGCATAAAAACATTGGACTTAAGCTGTATCTCATTTTAAAAAAAATAATTTGATCAAGAGTAAAAAAAAAAATAGTAGGGATATATGTATAAAAGCCTATTATCAAGATAATCTTTTAACACTTATTAATATGTCCTTAGAACATGTATTAGTAAAACTATTTTAAAATTTTTTATGTTAAAATAAAAATATAACTAACTTTTATAGATAATTTTTTCATTTTTTTAAAAAAATTTATAAAATAGATAATTAATATACGTCTAAAACCACACACTAACCCACCCTGTATATAATCATCCCCTTATGATTTGTTTTTAATTTTTGGCTGAATACAAGCATCATTACTCACTCACCCGATTGTCTTCCTCTCATCAACCATCGAAAAGCACTTTCAACTACAAAACATTTTCTCGGACACATCTACGATCAATGTATAATTTGGTTTTTAATAAAATGAATTTCCTTTTATTTTTTTAAAAAACTTTTCAATCAGGCAGCCCATGAGAAACTACAGATAAATGCAACTTCTGGGTCCAGAGCAGAAGCCGCCCTATCGTCCAACACATAATAAGATAAACATAATACAAGAGCATTTATAGCCGTCAGATTCTACTGACAAATCCCATCACTTTGATACTTTTGTCCCTCTCAGTTTTTAAGTTCTTTTTGAACATAGGGGAGAGAGAGAGAGAGAGAGAGAGTGAGAGTGTAACATATCTGTCTGTGGGCTTCTTCAAACTTTCAAGTTTATTAAAGTCCAGGTATTATTTTATTTTATTTTTTTATTGAAGTCCAAGTTTGTACTTGTGTTGTGTGTGAATGAAGTAGATGGTGAAGATGGGAAGAGCACCATGTTGTGATAAGGATGGAGTTAAGAGAGGTGCTTGGAGTCCTGAAGAGGACCAACTCTTGGTCCAGTACATTAACAAGCATGGCCATGGTAGCTGGCGTACACTCCCAAAGCATGCTGGTATTTTTTTTTTTTTTTTATAAAATTTTTTTAAATACTATATATTTTTATCTCTTTTGGCATTGACAGCATGAGATTGAGATTATTTTGAATTATTTTGTGCTTTTCTTGTATTTGGGACTAAAAAGCTCTCTCCTTTTTAATGAGGATAGTATTTTCAACTAAAGAGAAAAAGGGTTTCTTTCTTTATATCCAATTTGTGGGCTTGTCAAAAGGGTGTCTTCATTTTCTATTTGTGGGTTTGTTTACTTGGGGCAGCATAATCCTCCTCCTTCTTCTTCTCTTAATTATTTGGCGAAAGAAAAAATCTTTACTCTTTCTTGTATTAAATGAGGAAAAATGGTTTTTTTTTTGTTTTTTTTTATTTTTTTATTTTAACTATGGCTTTTTTGCTTCAAAAAATAAAAATAAAAACCACGCCTTTTGAGTTTGACTTGAGAGTTACGCAATATGTGTTATCCTCCACAAGTTCTCTCCTTTTTATTTTATTTTTTATAATCACTTAGGAAAACATAAATTCAATTTATGGTTTTGTTAATATAATACTGTATTATAATATTAACATCTAATTTCTATGCTGTAATTTGTTGAAAAATACTTTTTGTGAAAGCCTTGTTTTGCTGGGTAGTAGGTAACACTTTTCGAATCTTCATCTTTTTATTTTTTAGGGAAAAAATTAATTTTTGAATCTTCTTCTGGTAACGCCAATTTGTCTCTTTCTGTCCGTCGACTTTTTGTTTGTTTGTTTGGAGGGGTGTTACAATTGATTTATTGCTTATTATGTTTTTTTGGTGAATCTTCTGCGGTTTTGACACGTTTGAGATGATTTATGACATTTTCATTAACATATATTTGTATAATTGCAAAATTCCACTTTCAAGACCCAACTTTTGGGTGTATCTTAAAGCACAAAATGTGGCAGTCCAAAGGTGGATTAAAAAAGTAGATTCTGCTTCTCTGTGATTTGCAACGCTGGTTGAACCTTAAAAAAGAAGAAGATGATTTTGTGTTAGTACTTAGTTGTCAGAATTCTAAGCAATGAGCCATGACTTTTTGTCCAGGTCTCCTTCGATGTGGAAAGAGTTGTCGGCTCAGGTGGATAAACTATCTTCGCCCTGACATTAAACGGGGTCCATTTACTGCTGAGGAAGAGGATTCTATAATTCAGCTTCAAGGCATGCTTGGTAATAGGTAATACATAGAGGTCATTCTATAATAATATTGTTAAAAGTGCTCCTCAATCTCCTTGGCAATGATATTTTTGCAATTTTTATTTTGATTGTTGGTCAGGTTACCTTGATGCACAAGTCACCATGCAGATTACTAGCTTTTAACTTGTGTATAAAGGTTGAATAAGTAATGAACTCAACTTGAGCTTCAAATTTGTACTATGTAATGCCATATTGTTGATTCGTAGGTTTAATACAGACTTGGTGATTTTACCCATATAGTGCTCATAGATCTTGGATTGTTCATATGCAAAGAAGTGGCACACTCTTAACTGATTCCTTTCTTTTTTTTGAACACTCATGTGCTTGAGTTATTTTGGTAACAGAATAACATAATTATTCATTGTCACCGGAAAAAGAAGAAAATGAATCTCTTATTGTTTCTCGGTAGTATTTTACCCAATGTTATATACTTATGTAGAATATGCTTAACTAAGCATATTCTGCTTGGTAATTATGGTCAATTCTTGGCTCCAACTTGGGTTACTAAGCACCCTTTCTAATGCTATATAGCCAAACTACCTAGATATGATTTTCAGTCTTTTATGGCATTCAACCTTGAAGGCTTATTGAGGTAGTGACACTAAAGGACACAGAAACATTTTGTAAGCTTCATACTAGCGCAAGAGCCACAGGAACATTCAAAGCAAAGAATTATTATTATTTCCTTCTGATAAGTAAACAAAGAATTCTAATTTTCAATGTGATTATTCCTTTAAATTTGCATGGTGTCTAATACTTTTAATGCCAATGACCTGATCAATGTCAAAACAGACAATCAGAACTAGGTTGCCATGACCTGCATAATTCACGTGTGATTTTTTATCTGTCCCCACTTTTCTTTGGTATACAAAAAATCCATGATGTCAATTTCAGGCTTCTAAAACTGAAGTTCTAAATTTTATTTCAATGAATTCCTTTAGCATGATTTGGACCTCGTGGCTCTTTCGTTGTAGGTGGGCTGCCATGGCATCACAGATGCCAGGAAGAACAGACAATGAGATTAAGAACTATTGGAACACTCATTTAAAGAAGCGTTCCCTTTGCCCAGTCCCTAGCCCATGGGTGCACAAGCCCTCCTCCAAACCAGAGACAAGTAATGTCAAATCTGAATCCCCTTCCACTCGCCACATGGTACAATGGGAGAGTGCCAGAGTTGAGGCTGAGGCTCGGATGTCAATGGAATTGTCACTACTTGACTCATCTTCGATGATAAAGACAGAATGTGATTACTTCCTCCGTCTATGGAGTTCTGAAGTTGGAGAATCATTTCGGAAGGTCAATGGAAAAGATGGGGGAGTGTGTCAAAGCCCTGTCTCTCCAAAATCCTCATTGATAAAATGTGGTTCAGGTTCAGATGTCACAATACAAGCGATAAACACCAGGACCAGTGCATGTACTAACATGAAGCCAGAACAAGCAGATAGCTATAAACCAAAGGTAGAAGACGTGATGGCCACCTCGGATTCTCACACCTCTTATGATCTCATTGATTCTTCTGATTCAGCATTGGAGCTACTGCTAGATTTCCCAGATGGTGAGGACAGCTTTCAAGTATAGATGATTTTGCATGTACAGTAGATGGAACTTCAATATTGCCTCTTTCGTTTCTTGCATTGAATGAAGGTGGTTACCATGGGAAGGGCACTAGTTTAATCTAATAGATATTTTGGCACCTTTAAAGTTTCTCTTTTGTATATAATCTATTTTATGTAGCTGGTTTCCTAGTTTTCACATAGAATACTCTTCTTGATTTTCTCTAAATGGAAAAAGAGATGTAAACTTGAACAGGTTGCTACAATTCAAGTTATCTTCTCTTTGCTGAGAGCTTATTGACAATCATATGGCATACAAATACAACAGAGTAGAAATTTTAGATTTAAGATCTCAGCCGAGATAAATGGAGATGTTTTTGTTTACTGGGTAGCTATGCAAGGATTGGCTTAGGTATAACTGATGTTTTGCCAGAGATGCTTTATTTTAAGAGAGTATAATTGATATTAATTTTGCTTTCTGTCTTCATTGATACTGGCAACATTTATTTTGGTTCAATCACAAAATAAGAGCTTTGTATGATTTAGCCACACTGACTACATTTATGGTTGATTCCTTTGACAAACAAATGGGTTCAATGATCATTGATACACTTAACAACTTCAACAAGGATAGCTACTTTAATTAATCTGCAAACAATAAGGGAACGGGATATACAAGTATAACAATAGGATGGATTATTCCTGGGATCAATGGTGATCATAGACATTCCTTTTGCTTAACTTATGCAACCAGAGGCAATTTATGATGTCAAGGGCGTGCTTTTAACGTCAGACCAATCCTGTTGCTTTTTTAGTATTATACTTCGAGGGCATCAGTCTGGGTAATGCAGTGTTATAAATTTGAAACATTTTGCTTTGGAATAATGGAGATCAGGCAATGGACTTTTCTGGCCCCTTCACACAGTGTGTTCCTCAATCCTCTATGTTTATGGGCTAAATAAATTAAAACAAAAATGACAAGCCTTTAGTCCCGAAATTTTGGGGTAGGCAAATAAAGTGGTACTGATTAGATTTTTTTTCCCAAAGCTCTTGTTATTATAATATGTAATATGATCTTAACTTTATGGTTCAATACTATAATACACAAGTTTCTAAATAAGTATTTTTTTTTTTTTCTTCAAATGCAATATACACACAAATACATCACTGTAACACGCAAAAATACATCAACCAATTTCCAACCATATAATGGGAGCATTATTAACAAATGAACTCCAAAAGAAGAAAAACTACAAACAATTCAAATAGATTTCAACCAAACCTAAGCATTTCAGCCAGAAAAACAACTAAAGAGCTTCTTTGGAGCAGTTCCAGTGGCACGGTATTTTGCAGCTATTTCCTCTGCCTTGAGAATTTCTTCCCCACGTTTAGCTTCAATTTCAGCCCTCTTTTCTTCTGCTGCCTTGTGTATGAGGGCAACTTGGTTTTTCATTTTCTCCACATATTCAGCCTTCTTCTTCTCCAATTGTTCCTGCTCACAATCAATTGAATGTTAAAACATTATACACTAGTTATCTCATTCTTAGCAACTCAACCACCTATTCAGTTTGGAGGCAACACATGATTTGTGTTCATCATTCCTCCATTCATGTTTATAATCATTTTTAAAAGACAAACCATAGAATCAAAATGTAATAATAGTTGTTGGGTATACATGTGTGAGTAAAGTTTCATAGTTCAATAATAATGAGAAGTGGTTTTTTTTTTTTTTTTTGGAGAAGAATAAGTGGTTGATATAACATAGTTGAGCTCAAACTCATAGACTTAAAACTTCTAGTTAAATGGTCTCCCTATATGTTATATTAACTACTTAATTGAATAGTCTCTCCCCAACAAACTTGAAGTGACATCAAAATAAAATTAACAAACTTGTGGTCATTAAATTTAGTTTGTTTGGGGAAAAAAATAGTTAGGTTCTAACTTCTAAGAAGATCTTTGAAAAAATGAAAAATCCATTACCTCAATCTGTTTTAATTGGGCCTCTAAAGTTGCTTTCTTGCTGTTCTCCCATGCCCCAATAGAAGATAGCTTTTTATGAGCCCTGATCAATAATTTAAGCATGGTTTCAGTATGCATAATTCACATTAAATTATATCAAAAGAAATTTTTTCACTAAAATATAACATGGTTTCAACCTATTTCCAACCTCTTAGGAGTCCAAGATTCCTAATTGAAATCATAGAAATTATTTATAGTAAAAGGATTCTTTCCTTTTCGCCAAAACAGAAACTCAGCATTATCACTTACTATGGATTTTTTTTTCCTCACTAAAAATTAGGCAATATAGATAGGACCCCTATCCACAAATTATTGAGGGAACTACAAGTGGTCAATATAGCGCTTACTTGTTCTCTGCTTTCGACTTTTCACTTTCTTCCCATGCCCTGATTAGTGATATCCTCTTCTCTGTTGCAACTCTGGCAAGCACAGCATCTGAAGAACCTTTGAATTAATTATTTATTCTAGTGATAGAGTGTAGGAACAAGAACAAGGAGAGGAACATTAAGATGTAATATTACCTCGGTTGACAGAACCCTCGTTACTTTTCTGATCAGCAGCCTCTGGCAAGATCATTTTGTTTTAGATAAATAAGCATCTTATAATACATTGCTAAATAAGAGTTGGAACCAAATGCTGCTGATGAAAGAAAGTGTATGGTCCTATGTGAAGTGATTTATCAAATATAGAATACACAATGTGATTGATCATATAACTTTAGTTCTAAAACTTTCTACATGCATGTCACAAGATTTGAAACAACATGATACAAAAATCTGTAGTCCAATTTTGGCCAATTCTGGCTGAAATGGAACTAATCTTAAGGTTGTTCAAAATTCATGTTAAATGAATCGGCAAGTTAACTCACCTAGGACAACCTTAAAACCTCTGTTTTGATAATAATAATATTTTTTTAAAAGGCTCCAGATGAAAATTGCATTTATTGAAAATAGAAATGGTATGTATGACACAAGACAAGGTCTACTCAAGAGTAACAGAAAAATATCAATCATGAAAATTTCCAAAAAGAAAATATTCCATTAAATCAAAAGGAGCCTAAAGGTGGCCTAAAAGAAGAGAAAATGAAAAATTAAGAGACATTATTTACTAAAAGGGAAGCTCAAACAATACTATTTTCGTGCGTTCTAACAAGTATTACTGTTTGCTCAAAAATAAAAAATAAAAAATTGTTCTCTAAAAGATTTTTTTTTTGGCTGAGAATTCTCTAAAAAGATTTGAAACTCATTTACAGATTCAGCTGAATATGCAAAAAAGTAAGAAACTGATCATTCTCAATTACTATACACAACAAATTCACTGATTATTACAAGAAATTTTCATAATCACAAAACTATCAAAACATGGTAATTGATCTTGGAACATATACTTTAGTTCTTCATTAGCTTGAGGTTGGCTTAAATTTTTTCCCTCCATCAAAATATACTCAATCTTATTAAGCAAGAAACACAAAAGTAAGAAGAACAATAATTCACCTCAGTTTCCAAAAACTTCACCTTTTTACAATCAAAGTAAATGAACAACCGAAAATTCATACATAAAAACCAAACATGTGTTGCCCAGAAAACGTAGGACAGCAAAAGTATCAGTTTAAGATTCCAAAACATTAAAAACATGCTCTTTACTCCACCAACACTATCACACACCTATCAAGCTTACTTTGAACCCAAAAAACAAAAAAAGCCAAAAACCCCCAAAAGATAAAGGATTAGAACAAAAAAAAAAAAAAAAAACCAAAAACGCGTTAAAGTAAAGCTAGAAACGATAAAGTAAATACCAAAAACACTTTAAAGTAAAGCTTGAAACAGTAAATAAAAATAAGACAGGACATATAAGAAAAAGAGTAATGAAACATATAAGAAAAAACAATTTTCTTTTCTTTTCATTTGTCATCAACCAAATAGATGTTTCAGTTTAAGCTAAAAAATCTTCTCAGAAAAAAAATTTTAAGCTAAAAAAATGATTTTTGAAAAAAGGAAAAAAGAACAGAGACAGAGAGAGAGAGAGAGAGAAACAGAGAGATTGTTTATTTACTTTCAACAATAGCAAGCGCTTTGGACCCTACTGGCTTTTCTTCATCATCAGCAGGAGGAAGTGGGATTACAGATTTCTCCTCGGTGACATCTTTGGGAGCTTCATGGACGCGTTCAACTGGTGGCGGAGGCTCCGAGGGTGTTTCGGTCTCCACCTTTTTTGGTTCCTCGTCAGCCATGTCTGGTTCTGTAGGTTGTGTCTTTGACTCAAAATTTAGTAAATAACGAAACCTTAAAGGGAAACCTCAAATATGGAAAAGGTTGTAACGGAAAAACTCACACTCAAACTTAAGAGAAGGAAGATGAAAGACAGAGAGAGAGAGAGAGAGAGAGTTGGGGTGTGTCGATGTTATAGTAGTTGGAAGAAAAAGAGGCTTGGAGGGAGGCAACTGTTATACTGCTTTGGACTTAGCTGGATGGTAGGTGCAACTGGCCTATTATGAGTTGGCAAAATATTATGAAGAGAGAGAAAGATGAAGGTTTTTTTTATTGGAGCCCACAAATATTAGAGATAAAAGGAACTTAATCAATTTGGAGTTTGATCTAAGATACATTTAGCCTAACTCTTTCTATTTATAATGTTAAGATTATATGATAATTCTTCTCAAAAAAAAAAATTATATGATAATTTTGGAGTGTAATGAGGTAGTACTTTTTCTTCTTATATATACTATTATGTGAGATGAGGGAATATAGGTTATATTTTTAGAATACTGAATAACTACTATTTTTTTAATTTATAATTAGATTTAAGTGGTTTGGAAGAGTTTACTTTTATTAGTTTATTAGATTTAAAAAATAATCTGAACAAAAATAAAACCATGTTTATTTGTCTAGTAAACATGAAGTTTTGAAACATGCTCTTCCTTCCCTTTTCTTTTTGTTTTTGTGTGTGTCAAGATTCAAAAAGCATCTAACTAATCTCCAAGCGTGTAGTTCTGATCTGCACAAGATAATTATGAGAAAAACCCTCGAAAATGGAAGTATTGGGCCTATTGGCTAAATATTTGAGCCCAAGTCTAGAAATCACTAGACGAACTTCTTGAGATTTGGTTTGTTATCTTGAAATTCAAACTTGTCCAACTCGAATATCTTAGTTAGTAAAAAATATCAAATCTATTAGTGGGTTACACGTTTATATTATCACAAACTCCTCCTATTAAGGTTTGATCATATAAAAAAACTAACAAATATAACAAATTACCCTCCTCACTTAATTGCTGAGGTATTCAAATATTACTACTTGGTCCTTTTTCTTTAATAATAATTTGATTGTTGGTAGATGAGGCATTTCAGTCTTAGACATCTTTATTGGAAACACTAAGAAATGTTAATAGCTACAAAGCTCTTAACTCTACTTGGTCTTTGTTACTACACGGCTAGGCCTAGTTTATTGGTTTTGATTTCAAAATATATACTATATAAAAAAAAATATTGATTTTTTAAAATTTTATTTTATATACATCAGTAGTTGAGGGAGGGAGATTATAACCTTTAATATCTCTATTGGAAACATCAAAAAGTATAAGTTGAACTATAAGACTCTTAGTTATTTGTTGGGTTATTACTTTTGGATCCTCTCCTATTTGTCCTAACTAGACCAATTTGATAATTATAATACGACAATCTTAATGTACTATATAATTTTATTTTTATTGTGATGGATCTTGCATGAATCATAAATAAGCAAATAGAGATTTCTCTTGTCATTTACTTATATATATACTAGCATATAACTCGTGCATAACATATAACCCATGCATATGCATGGTACAATTAAAAACAATTACAATTACACATATATATATGGATTCAAAAGCAATTACAATTACACATATAATTTTATTTTTAAGTCATAGATGAGTTTCTCTCTCTCTCTCTCTCTCTCTCTCTCTCTCTCTCTTAATTTTTTATTTTAGTTTTTTTGTTGTTGATATCCTAGTGAGTTTACTTTTTTTTTTAAAATTTTTTTTATTGGATTTTTGATAGTTTATTTATATTAAACTCTTCGTCTTTGGTATCTCCCTATACACAAAAGTGTTTGGGAGTCTAGGAGGGAAAAGGTTCGAGCTGCGAGGTTAAAAGCATGTTGTAATTATCTCTTAAAAAAAAAAGATAGGACATATGGCGTAAAATTGGATAACAATTGGAATCCAATTGAATTTTCTCTAGCTTTGACTTTAATTAAATTCATAGTCATAGATGAGTCCCTCTCTCTCTCTCTCTGTAATTTTTAATTTTAGTTTTTTTTTTGATATACACATGAGTTTACTTTTTTTTATTGGACTTTTGATGATTTATTTATACTAGATTCTTAATCTTTTATATAACATTAATTCAACTATAACCAAAAAAGAAAACTTAGATAGGACACGTGGTATAAAATTAGAGAACAATTATAATCCAATTTAGAATCTAATTGTAAATTCTCTCAGCTTTAGCTTTAATTATATACTAGTGTGTAGCTCGTGCATATGTATGGTTACAATTAAAAACAATTACAATTATACAGTTCAAATTATACATTTTTCTTAGAATAAGTTCAAATTATACATGGTATTTTATATATATATATATATAAATATATATATATATATAATTTAGAATTTAATTGGTTTTAGACTCTTTGGTTCTCGCACCAATAATTTATTTGCCACAAAAATTAAAAACTTAGACGGACACGTAGTAGAAAATTGGACTCCAATTGAAATCTAATTAGATTTGAACTCTTCGATTTTTACACTAAATAATTCATTTGGCACAAAATTAAAAATTAAATAGAACACATAGTGCAAAATTGAGAATCCAATTAAAATTTAATTGGATTTTCTCTGAGTTTTGGATATATATATACACACACATGTAGAATTACGTTATTGAAGCATTTCAATTGCGATGACCCATAGACTTGTACACCCAATTTCATTTTAATTATTGCATATTTTGCCAACATGTTCACCTTAATCTTAATTTCCAAATTAATTCTTTTGCTATACAAAATAAATGATACTAGCTGACTTCCCTAGCAACGGCTCTTAATCCATCCCAAAAATCCATTTCTTTTTCTTCCATCCCAGCTTGAACATGACATTGATTCAATTCTATTTCTCAAAAATCAAAGGCCATATATGATATTTGCGTTGTACTTGTGCCATCTCCAAACGACAAAAATGTCTGTGATATTTGCTTTTCCATGAAAACGATGGTCTTGTAGTTTATGAGATAAAACAAAGTGGATCTTGACAAAGAATCCAATTTGCAGGTTAAATATCATTTATATTAGAAGGGAAAACGACATCGTTAGAGAAGATTCCCCAGTTTACAGTTACACAAACGGACAGCGTTGTCTTGTATTTTACGTTACAAGAGGGATATTGATGTGGCTGGCCCCCGAAAGATTCATCGTGACGTGCTCCTCAGATTTTCTTTCATTTTTAAACGGATTATACTAAAAGTATTCTTAGAATATTAATTAATAATTTATTTTAAAAAAGTTTTGATATAATTTTTATGAAAAATAAAAAAAAAATTATCAAAATATTAATTTTTTTTCATAAAAATTTTCTTTAAATGAATTATTAATTAATATCTGGAGAAAATTTGTTAGTATTCCCCTTTTTAATAAGTGTTACTAATATTTTAATAGATAATCCCATCAAAAAAAAAAAAATATATATATATATATATATATATATTTTAATAGATAATAATGATGGATTTTTTGTGGGCCAGTTTGTAAAGTGGCTCATTATCCTTTTTGTAATCAATTAAGATCCACTAAATCGGCAAGTTTTAAAATAGTGCTTCTAAACTTACTTGCATTTTATTATTGTTTCTATTTATGTCTTCTTTTGTTTTTGCCTTCTACTTTTTACTTTGCTATTTGAGGTGAAACCGTAAGGGTAAACTAGGAAAGAAAAATGCAAAAGGGAGAGAATTTTAAGATTGAGTGAGATTTTATTCAGTGAGAACTTCTAAAGATGAAAGAAACAACCCACTTTTTTTAAGATTTGGACTGATCAATGGTACCCCCAAGATCGAGTTAGTGAAAAAGAAAATTTATAATGAGCTTGAAGAAAAACCGTAGAGTAACCATATTGTTGGTGCAAAACTTTGTCCATGGCTTAGAAGAGGTATGTATAAAGTTTTTGAGTGATGGTCGATGACCAATTTCCTATGTAGTGGGAGTGGTTCTAAGTTCTAACAATGCATCATCCCCTCAGATTGACTAAAGGAATATGCTCTTAAGGTAATATTACTTATAACTTACCCTTATACATTTAATGTTGAAAGGGTAACAATTGGTCAAGGTAATTAACGTAGATTTGATGGACAAATAGCCTTTCTCAAATGCTTCCTTTGAGTTAGGTAGTGCTTGATTATCGAGCTTTTAACATCCACAATCAAGGTTCAAGGCTTTGTCCCTTTGGATGATTGATCGTTCCTACATTGAAAGTTGTTTTTATCTAATATGTTTATATAGATATTTTTTGCTTGTCAGTATCACATATATCCAAAAACAAAAATCTTCTTATAGATAGTATATATGTTAAAGGGGTAACAATTGGTCAAGGTAATTAATGTAGATGTAATGGACGTATGGCCTTTCTCAAATGCTCCCTTTGAATTAGGTAGTGCTTGATTATCGAGGTCTTAACATCCACAATCAAGGTTCAAGGTTTTGTCCCTTTGGATGATCAATCGTTCCTGCATTGAAAGTTTTTCTTATCTAATATGATTATATAGATTTTTTTTGCTTGTCAGTGTCACATACATCCAAAACAAAAAACAAAAATACTATTTGAAGCAATGAATTGAATTTGCAGCGGAACTCAAAACATAAGCAGCATGATTAGTTCCGGTTTTTAAATATACACAAAAACAAGAATCAGTTAAAATGTGTACTATCACACAGGTTCTCAAAAGCCTATTTTGAATATCACGGAGCTTGAAATGAGGATATCTTAGATATATTCACATGAAAGCATTCCTTTCTTAATTAACTTTATCGATAAGTTGATTGAACTGACTTATGTGGCCTTGGTGTTTGCTTGAGTAAAGGTCTATGAAAATGAAAATATTCTTTTGGTCAATGGTACAGAACTTGACTCCTTATCAACATTGATAGTGTCTTCCGGCTTTTAGGCAAAAAACAATCTTCTTTACAATATAGATATTGTAGTTTTGTAGTATTTGTCCAAAACTACAAAGTTTATACACCAAGTGTGGTAATAATTTGGAGATAATATAGCATTTGTTTAGTTGGAGAAGAATGGAAAAAAGTTGGAAAATATGCACTTAACTTTTAATTGTGATTAAAGTTTCGGATTAGGCCGAAAGCTTGGAATGCTTAAAAAGCAGTTTCGTTTTGGACATTTAAAGGTCACGGCTTTTTGGCAATTTAATACTAATAATTTTTCTATGGTACATCGAATGTCTAATGTCTATTCATCTTTATGGGTTCACATATAGCAGGAATTTGGGGACACAATTAACTTCAGCTAGTTTATAACCCCCAAACAAAATCACAAGGACCCTTTTGAGTATTGGAGAATTCAATACATCATCTGCATATAAACCGTGATAACCGGTTGCCAAAACATACCAAGGGGCACTTTGATTGAAAATAGATTTGGAAGTTAATGCCCCTCTGTCTCTCCCAAGAGTGAGAAACCCCTTTTTTTTTTTTTTTTTTTTTACAAGATAGAATTTCTACTCCACTCTAATTTAAGTGTATATGTGTGTAAAACTCCCTCCTGAAGACTTGAACTTCGGCCCTTGCCCCCCCACATCCCACAAACACTTATACTTGTGGAGTAACCACCGCATCAAGGGTGGCGGTGGTAAGAGTGAGAAACTTAATACAGAAAGCCTTGGGAAAAAATTGGCCTTTGCCCTTTTTAAAAAAACAATCCAGCATTTTGCTATTTTTCTCAAACAAATTAGGGAAATGCCCTTCTTTTGAAACTCGAGTTAAGCCCTATAGTGGCATTTTTAAGAAGCCTATAGTGACGTTTTAAGAACCTATGGTGGCGTTTTGTAACTCGATATCCATGAAGTCGAGTTATGAGTAAAAAAAAGAAAAAAAATTGCATGTAACTCGACTTCATGGAGATCGAGTTACAAAACGCCACTATAGGTCCTTAAAACGTCACTATAGGCTCTTTAAAATGCCACTATAGGACTTTAGAATTTTTTTTTTTTTTTTTTTTTTTTTTATAACTCGATTTTGAAGAAATTGAGTTTTGGGCAAAATGCTGGATTTTTTTTTTGAAATGGGCATTTGCCCATTTTCTCTGAAAGCCTTGTAAAGGAACGTTTGGGTATCACCAATTAATTAATGAAGTAATTTACTTCCTAATCCCTCAAAAGTAAAGTTCAAGACTTTTTGCCGCTAATTGACTAGCATCCTCCACCTCTAGATTTCTTAAAGCTAAATTATGATTAAACCATCTTTGCAATGTCCTGGACAGCTGGACTGGTAGGTGTAAGCAGATTAATTTAAAATCAAGAGGGTAAATAGGTTAAGGGCTTCGCGAGAAACATTATAATTTAAGTGAATCCGAGACTATGTGAGTCTAGCTCTACAATTGGAGATAAAGAGTTTGATAATTGAGGCCAACTCTCGAGTTGTCCTTGTGTTACTCAACTAACAAAAATTACTCATCCTTTTACCCACAAACGTAATCCCCTTCTTTTGTCAAATTAGTTGGACTCCTTTCAATTCTGCCACTGAAAGAGAGAGAAATCATTGTGTGAATCTCCTCACGAGTCACAAAAGAAGAGAAATCATTGTGTGGATCTCCTCACGAGTCACCAAAGAAGTTTGTCATTTAGATGGTCCTTTTGTTTTGCTTTCTGAGCCCTATAACATTGTTTATAAGCCAACTTGAGATTGAAGCAAAGGATCTGACTTGTCTCATTCCACTTTGTAATGATGGTTAGTGTAGTTTATGATACCATGTTCCTTTGGGAAAAGAATAAGCAAAAAAACAAAAACAAAAATCAACCCTTGTTTTACCTTTCAAAGGCAATGCTAGAAACACAACGAAGATCACTAATAAAATACAATGGTAGAGCATTAGCATAAGACGTTTTGAAAAAAAGAAAAAAGAAAAAAAAAGTAACTTTTACATGTCAAAAAGTTACATTATTTATTTTAATAAACTACTTTACAATATACCTTATATTACATATTTTATTTTTTTTACTATTTTATCTAAAAACTTTATCTTTAATTATTTTAATTAATAAAAATATTTTGTACGAGAGAGAGAGAGAGACTAATAAGGGCATGCAATGATTAATACCCAAGTTATTCTTTTACCGCTTTGCTAATATTCAAGCCGCCCTTCTTGTATGTTTAGCAAAAAAAGTTGCCCTATGAGGGCATGCAATGACTACCAAGTGTACTTTAAGATTGCATTCATAAATGCGCTGTACATTTGTTCTGCCAGCAACTTTACAGCCACAAAATGATAACCGAATCTCTTAATACTGTTTGGGATTCTTGTTAACTCAAATGATAAAGTTTCTTATCATTGAATAAGAGATATAGAGTTCAATCTCTGCATACACCAAAAATTGATTGGTGTCTTGGTCTGATGATAAATAGTTATTATTGGAAGCGGACGTTATAAGTTGAAAATCTCTCAAAAAAATAATCTCTTAATACTTTTATTATTTTTGAGAAGCCAATAAGAGCCCCATTAAGTTGAGAGTTTGGCTTACTTCCAGTATTTTTTCTATTGGATATGTCATTTTGTTTTAAATATATAATCGCAAGTAGTAATGAGTTTTAATCTCCACTTTTTATTTAATTAATTAATGGGTGATGTGGCAGTTTCTCATTAAAATAAAAAGAGATTCTAGTTTTAAAAAGTACTGGAAGTAAGCCAAATCATTAAGTAGATCATGTAACATGCCTTGCCCAATTAACTTATGATCCGTTTGGATTGAGGATGAGGGAGGAGAAGTAGAATAGAGTCAGACAAAAATTAACTTAATTTTCAACTAACTCTACGCCACTCTCCTTTACTCCCCTTCCATCTCAATCTAAACTGGGTATTAGTGTTATTTACACAAGTTTCTTTTCTTGTCAAAAAAAAAAAAAAATCTAATATGTCCAATTTTGTCCTGGTTCACTCTAGGAGAAAAGTTTGCTAAGTGTGTACTGTCATCACGCATAAATTAATTCTCAAAATGCAAAATTAGTACTTAAAAAAAAAGTATTTGCTGCAGGAAATACATTATTAGTTATTAGTGAAGATTTTCTCTGTTTTGTAAAGGTTTTTTTTTTTTTTTTAATCTTTTGTTGTTAAGTACTCATTAGGCTTAGTGCCTTCATTGCAAGTGAATGGTACAACAAACAACATCCTTAATATTTCTTATACAATAAGTCTATAAACACAATAAAATTGAAAGTTCATGCGTGATATATATAAAATAATATCTAAAATATTTAGATGAATTCAAAATTAAAATTTCAATAGAAAACTGTAAGGACATGATTTGTAACAACCCAAAACGATATTGGGCTCGCACGTTAAAAAGGCCCAAACAATATCATTTATAGAGCGTGGGTTTGAAAAGCTAGGTCTTGGTCACCGGACGGGGGTTTTCCGTGGTGTTCATACATGATTAAATCGTGTTCGCTCTAGGAGTCTTTCTCCTGGAGGCGGGCTGGGAGGCTCTGGTTTTTGGCCATTTTTCCCAGCCCCTTTTCTAGACCGCTTACTTCCCTTTTATATTGGCTTGTATTCCTCATCCAACGTCCACGTGTAGGTTCGACTTTCCAGGACTGATACTTGTCCCATCAGCCCATACCCAGAGTGGTTGGGGGTGGTTGAAAAAGTTGAAAAGTATGGCTCTGTCAAGTGCAGAGTTTTGAATGGCAGTAATGGCAGCCTTCCCTTTGTCCTTGGTCGTTTATACTATCCAGCGTTTCGTTCTCTATTGACATAGATATTTTAGATTTTTTCCCAAACTGTTCCTAGACCGCTTTTGCCCCTCCTTCCAGGGGGACCTCGGATATGCCGAAGACAGAATCATCCTCGACTGTGTCTCAAGACTATTTGGACTTTTATTACCTATCCTCGGCTACACGCTTCCTCGGCTAGGGCCTTGGGCCCTAATGTAAAAAATGGGTCAAGGCCACAAATTATTGGACCCCACAATAGCCCCTCAAAATCCTGCTGTCCGACCTCTTGGTTGGAGAGGAGGGTTTTGGTAACGCCAAGCCTTTATTACGGCTCGTTTAGCTCTGCCCTTCATTAATGTTGATGTCCCTTCATCTATCCCGGAAACGCTCTGGACTTCAGACTATGAGACATTCCTCTGAATTCATTCACGATGCGTTCCTGTCGTTTCACTACCCGAAACGCGCCTTTAATGACTTCCCTTTACGAGGCCATTTAATTTCGACGTTTTATTGACTGCGTGGGGAAGTGGAGTGGGTATATTCTCGTTTACAGATTTTCTTGGAAATTTGGATAGATTGAATGCCTCCCGTTTTGCCCTTCATATAAGAAGAAAAGCAAGAGGTTACTTCTCCTTCCCAGAGACCTTTTAATCCTTTTTAAAGTCTGAAACCCTTAGCCTCCCCCAGAGTTTCCTTTATCCGCCAGTTTACACCTTGAATTGTGATACGTTCGAAATAGGAGTGGGAATGAAGGGACCATACCCTTCCCAGAAACGCCATGTTCTTCTGAAACTAAAAATGGCTCGGTCAGGGCAGGGATGGCCGAGACTCCAGATACTTCTCATCCTTCCTTCAGCCAAAATCCGAAGCAGGGGCCCGTCGCGTCAAACTTTTAGTGCGACTGAGCCTGGGTCACCCATTATCAGTACCAGCCGCTCTCCCATGAGCATAGCTAATATGGCACCAGCGGGTTAGGAGTCAGGGTTGATGCAGGGACTAAGTCTCCCTGCTTCTTCCTCTCTTCCTTCACTGGTGCCTCCTTTCGCCTCCCCCTCTTCTTCTTTCCCATCACCAGATCCATCCTGGTGCTTTTCCTTCTTCCTCTTCTTCTCCTCTTCCACCAAGGGAGGTCTTCCTCTCAATATGGGTGCTATTGGGACAGAATTTGGAAAGACTTCGGAGCAAAGCTTAAAAAGACTTCTAGTCGTTTGTTTGTTTTGTTGTTGTTGTTGTTGTTGTTGTTTTTTTTTGTTTTTACAATTTGTTTTCCGTATAGGCTTTGTTTAAGCCCTTCATTGTACGCTGTAACACCTTTTTATATTAATAAAAGTCAATATTGCTTTATTTTGTATATTCTACCTCTTCTTTCTGAAATGATTATACCGTGAATAGACGTACTACCACATGACTTCCTTTTTTACTTTTATATTCTAAACGATGCTTGGGGCCGAAATCTTTGTTAATAAAAAGACCTTGCTTTGTGCTTGTTGAAACTATCTAACACATTAATGTCGATCTAAACAAATGATACTGAGGAAACTATCTAGCATAATAGTGCCGATCTGAACAAATGATACTTAGGAAACTATCTAGCATAATAATGCCGATCTGAATAAATGATACCTAGGGCAGAAACCCTTACTAAGCAAGAAGAAAAATATGTTAATATGAGCTTATTAGAGCTGTCTGGCATAATAATGCCGACCAGAAAAAAAAAACGATACGTAGGGACGAAACCCTTACTAAGAAAAAAGATGATATTATGAATTTATTGAAGCTATTTTGCATAATAAAACCGACCTGAAAAAGGGTTTTATGCCCCAAACTGAATGAGGTGATGGTTGAATGCTCGGTGCTATGTAAAAAGTAATCCTCTAAGGATATGTAACCCAAAAATGAACAGCCCCTGCGGGTCACTGAATAATAAGGCGTTTCGCCATTTTCCCTAATAACCTTCACAGCCTTAACCTTTTCTGGTATTTGGTCCGAGGACTGAGCGACTTAGAATTTTCTTAAGTAGTTGGTTTCCCCATAGGTTTGAGTCTGATGACCATGCAATACCTTGGTTCTGTCCAAAACTTGATTTTGATAAGTAGTTGGTTTCCCCATAGGTTTGAGTCCGAGGACCATGCAATACCTTGGTTCTGTCCAAAACTTGATATTGATAAGTAGTTGGGGGAATTAACCCCTCGGCTATGGCATGGGACCTTGGTTTTAAGGGGAACTAGCTCATCGGCCAAGCCCCTAGAACCATCCGTGTGGCTGACGCTACGAAGCGTTGCCCCTAGTAAAAGAACATAGCCCCTAGTGGAGCTTTACGCTAGGACACTACAACCGACTGTTAAAAATGACAAGGGGACTGTCTCGACCTACCGTTTATGCCAACACACAAGCCTTCCCCACAAACGGCGCCAATTGTAAGGACACGATTTGTAACGACCCAAAACGATATTGGGTTCGCACATTAAAAAGGCCCAAACAATATCATTTATAGAGCATGGGTTTGAAAGGCTAGGCCTTGGTCACCGGACGGGGGTTTTCCGTGGTGTTCATACATGATTAAATCGTGTTCGCTCTAGGAGTCTTTCTCCTGGAGGCGGGCTGGGAGACTCTGGTTTTTGGCCATTTTTCCCAGCCCCTTTTCTAGACCGCTTACTTCCCCTTTTATATTGGCTTGTATTCCTCATCCAACGTCTACGTGTAGATTCGACTTTTCAGGACTGATACTTGTCCCATCAGCCCATACCCAGAGTGGTTGGGGGTGGTTGAAAAAGTTGAAAAGTATGGCTCTGTCAGCTGCAGAGCTTTGAATGGCAGTAATGGCAGCCTTCCCTTTGTCCTTGGTCGTTTATACTATCCAGCGTTTCGTTCTCTATTGACATAGATATTTTAGATTTTTTCCCAAACTGTTCCTAGACCGCTTTTGCCCCTCCTTCCAGGGGGACCTCGGATATGCCGAGGACAGAATCATTCTCAGCTGTGTCTCAAGACTATTTGGACTTTTATTACCTATCCTCGGCTAGGGCCTTGGGCCCCAATGTAAAAAATGGGCCAAGGCCACAAATTATTGGACCCCACAAAAACTGTATCCTTTTCATCATTTGACTCTATAACTTTTTAAATGATTAAATTAAATTGATGAATATATGAAAAAGAGTACTTTAACTATAGGTATTAGTGTATTACTTCAACTAGTGTGTAATTCATGCAAACGCATGGATGCATTTAAAATTAAACACATTTTTTCATCATAAAAATATAAATAATTAGTCAAATTATTAAGAAAAAAAAAACATAATTAGTCACATGTTAAAATTCTTTCCTAAATTTAATACTACTTATAATCATTTTTTTCTTCTAATTTTTAATAAGATAGAACATATAGTGGTCTTTGTTGTGTGACGATTTTTAAAATAAAATTATTTTGTTGTTAAGTACTCATTAGGCATGATGCCCTCATTGTAAGTGGATGCTACGACAAACACCATCCTTAATATTTCTTATACAATAAGTCTATAGACACAATAAAATTTGAAAGTTCATGCATGATATATATATATATATATATATATATATATATATATATATATATATATAATATCTAAAATATTTAGATGAATTCAAAATTGAAATTTCAATAGAAAATTGTATCCTTTTCGTCATTTGACCCTATAACTTTTTAAATGATTAAATTAAATTGATGAATATATGAATGTTACAAACAAAAATCCAAACCCCATATTATAAAAGAGTACTTTAACCATAGGTATTAGTGTATCACTTCAACTAGTGTGTAACCTATGCATACGCATGGATGTATTTAAATTAAACACAATTTTTTATCATAAAAATATAAATAATTATTCAAATTATTTTAAAAAGTAAACGTAATTAGTCACATATTAAAATTATTTCCTAAATTTAATACTACTCATAATCATTTTTTTCTTCTAATTTTTAATAAGATAGAATGTGTGGTGATCTTTGTTGTGTGACGATTTAAAAAAAAAAAAAATTATTTTGTTGTTAAGTACTCATTAGGCATGATGCCCTCATTGTAAGTGGATACTACGACAAACACCATCCTTAATATTTCTTATATAATAAGTCTATAGACAATAAGATTGAAAGCTCACGCGTGTTTATGTTTGTTTGTTTAGAAAATAAGCCAAACTCAAGTGTTAAGTTTAAGCTCAATTATTAAACGAGTCAAGCTCAAACATAATAATGTATTCATGAACAAGCTCGTGAACACGAGAGCTCGATTTAACTATATGTAATATTATATTTTTATATATATATTTGCCTAAAAATATATTCATATAGACTTGAAATTTGATTGTAAAAGTTTGTCAATAGGTTCATATGATATTAAATTATTATTTGTAGATTATTAATGATATAAATAGTTTATTTGTAGTAAAATTCATAAAATTGTGGAGAGGTAAAACATTTTAGTCATGGTTTCACAATATATAGGAAAAGAATAAGTTAATCAAGTAACTCGTAAACAAGTTCAAGCTTACTCGACAAGAAAATGAACTAAACTTGAACATAAAATCTTGTTTGGTGATGAGAAAGAGCTCAACTTGTGTATAAAAAAAAAAAATTAAATGAACAAGTTTGAACTTTTAATACTCGACTCGGCTGAGCTCATTTACAACCCTAACTCCATGATAATTGCTATTTATCATCAAGTTAAGTCATTGATCGAATTATAGTGTAGGCAAAATTATTCCAACATATGTATCTTATTCGATGACAAAAAAAAAAAAAAAAAATGGAATCCACACTAATTTTTACTTGAAAGACAGTATATTAATGATGTGCTGATTCTTACAAACAAGATGGAATGAAGGCAACTACTAAGGGTGTGCATGGGTCGGGTTGGGTCGTGTGGTGAGTTAAAAAAATCTAACTCATCCCAACCCATCACAGGAATCCAACCCAACCCACATATCGGGTTGGATAGTTTTTTTTTTCTTATTACTATTATTATTATTATTAAATTAAGTATTAGAATAACTCCACCACAAATAAAAAACATATTTATAACAAAATAATTATGAACTTAACACCAAACCAACACAAACTATATGGGTAGAATTTAGAGTTTGAGTTGTATAGGAAGAGGGAAAAAAAGTAAATGACGAGATTGTATAATATATTTATAAATATATTTTTTAAAATTTAAATATATATTAAATATGAGTGGGTCGGGTCGGGTTAGATGAATTTGTGAATCTTATGACCTGAACTCAACCCAACCTATCAACCTTTAAAAATCGACTTAATCTGGTGAATTGGGTTAGATTAGATTGACTTTGACAGGTTGGCGGGTGTGTTGCACACAGGTGTGGAGCTACATTGCTCCTTGGGCACCCCAAAATTTTTTTTTCTTTCTCATACAACTATACTAGTAATAGGATATAGCCCTCCCAAAAAAT
Source organism: Quercus tomentella (assembly GCA_028535165.1). Classification (NCBI taxonomy): domain Eukaryota; kingdom Viridiplantae; phylum Streptophyta; class Magnoliopsida; order Fagales; family Fagaceae; genus Quercus; species Quercus tomentella. The sequence continues at coordinate 24,901,491 of JAPQVY010000144.1, forward strand.
TAGAACCAGCCCCCCCAATTATTTTTTCTAGTCAGTCAAATGGATTACTAGTTAGCCTCCTCAGTTGTCCAAAACTTTATACCGGTCCCCCTCAATTGTCCAAAACTTTATATTGGTTCCCCCAATTATTCCTAAGATTTATAATTAGTCCAAAGGATAATAACTAATAGCTGATCTTCTCAATTGTCCAAAAAATTTATAATTAATCCCGTTGATAATAACTCACTCTTTATCATCATTGACAACCCACGGAGCTTTTAGTGTTGCAGCTGCTGCTAATGCTAGCACATTGCCCCATTTTCTTTCTTCTCAACACAAAATCTTCCATCTCAACCAAAACTATTAATCCATTTTTTTCCTGATGCAACATCATCTTCTTGACTCTTTACTAAAGTGAATGTTTGCATTTTCTTCCCTTTCTTTTATCAATCATCATTATTCTTTGACCATTAGTATTATTTTGTTTAATTTTCTGTTTTAACCTTCAAGAAAGCATTTGTGTGGATGTGTCTTATGATTTCATTTTTGTTTCTTTCTTCTGCCACTGTATAGGTGCTTGGAGAGAGAGAGAGAGAGAGAGAGAGAGAGATATCGGCGAGTTGTATAGTAGTAGATAGATACTAGCTATAGTACTAGATAGATGGTACAATATGGTCGTAGAGCTCAGCCGACAAAGAACGATAAGCAGTGTCGGCAGTTGAAGGATTTTTCAGCATCAACTGCTACGTTGTGGTCCCTTTGATACTCTCTCTCTCAGTTTCTTTATGGCGATTGATGACGTGTCTTTACGCCAGATATGACACGTGGTCTCCAGTCTAGATAAAGCTAATTCTTATCTTTGTTTCCCATGAACTATAAAATTGTCTCGAGTCACAAAACCATTACAAATTTTCAATTGTGTGCCTACTTTCATTGGCTCTCACGTAATCACACCTTGGATGAGTTCTTTCAATGAGGGGTGTTGATATCGATAAGGTGCTCTCTTATAGGGCTTTTTGATAACACTTTATTGAACTTCATCATTGAGCCCAGATGTATAAGCCTGTTCAATGCTCATTGCTTTAAAATTGGCAACAGAAGTGATTCGCATATGGGTAGGATAAATTAATATGGACCAACACCAACTCCAAATAAATTTAAGTGAAATTTTTGTTTGATTGCTCTTTTCTATACTTAAACACGAAGGAAAATGCATACATATTGTTCATTTGTTCATTTGCCTGACAATCAAAGGGACACAATCTTTTACTTACATGCTAAGAACAATGTTAGGGTACAAAACTTTTTCTTTAATAACCTATTTTATTTGTTAAGTTGATAAGTAGTTGAGATTGTGTTATATCACCTTTATCTGAACATTTTACTAATACAAATTTTATTATCCATAAATAATAATATATTATATCTCCAATTATGAAAATAAAAAAATTAAGAAACTTTTTGTATTCTTGTAATTAAGGAGGTGCTAATATAAGTTTTTTTTTTTTTTTTCACCTTTAAATGTATTGGGCAGTGGCGTGTGTGTATATATATACACTATCTATTCAAACCATGTAAGATGTTTTTGTAAAGAATTCACATTCCTCAATGACTTGATGATGAGCCCTTTATTGAAATGTTGAAAGAGAACCCTTAATTTGTCAAGTAATTGTGGCTGCAAGATGAGAGTGGCGTGTGTGCATGAAAGAAGAGGAAACTACTATCTACCCTAACACCCCGATGAAGAGAGAGAGATAACAATTAAATGAGCCAATTGTTATTTTATTTAGGAGGTGAGGTGAGGCTTCCTCGTATAATATCATATACTATATAACAAAAATTAGGTTTAAAAATCGTGGTTGTGTCAAATAACTTCACTAAATTGCAGCAATTTCACCAAATTACAACAATATTTTGGATAAAAACAATTTTTTAGATAAAGACAACAACTTATTTGTTCTTATTAGTTTTCTTAGATAAAATAACAATAAGTTTTTTATCAAAACATGAAACATGCATCTAAGTTTTAGTTGATAGAGACAACAACTTATTTGCTCTTATCAATTTCTTTAGATAAAATAACAATAAATGTTTTAACAAAACATGCAACATGCATCTAAGTTTCAGTTGATAGAGACAACTTATTTGTTCTTATTAATATATATTTTAGATAAAGTAATAATAAGTGTTTTAACAAAACATACAACATACATCTAAGTTTTAGTTGATAGAGAAAACAACTTATTTCTTCTTATCAATTTCTTTAGATAAAATAACAATAAATATTTTAATAAAACATGCAACATGCATTTTAGATAAAATAACAATAAGTGTTTTAACAAAACATGCAACATACATCTAATTAGTTTTAGTTGATAGAAATAACAACTAATTTGTGCTTATCATTTAAAAAATAAAAAATAAAGTAACAATAAATGTTTTAACAAAGCATGCAACATACATCTAAGTTTTAGTTGATAGAGACAACAACTTATTTTTTCTTATTAATTTATTTAGATAAAGTAACAATAAGTGTTTTAACAAAACATGCAACAAACATCTAAGTTTCAGAAATTTAAATCCTACTCCAACTAAAAATCTATCATCAAATTTTCAAAATTTATATATATTCACCAATGGTCTTTCCATTAAATCTCTCTTTCACCCCATGTTTTTGTTTATTATTTTTTTCAAGTTGCAACTTATCTCATATGTATTTGTATATGAAGGATATACATGTTGTATAGATTCATAGGAGTTGATAAATTTATATGATCCTATCTCTCTCTCTCTCAATTTTTTCTTCTAATAAACAACTACTCTCAACTCTCATTAATTGTTGAATTACATTTTTATTAATTGTTAGAATATATTTCCTCAAATTAACAATAGTTTAATTTACTTAAAACCTTATCATAACTTCAAGAATATTTATATTCACCAATGGTCTTTCCATAGAATCCTTCTAACACCCCATTTTTTTTTTTTTCAAATTGCTACTTACACATTTGTATTTGTATATAATAGTTTTTTTGAAATAAATTCATCTTACTTATTGTCATTTGTTTCTAAATTTTCATATATGGATATTATGTCAAAGGAAGTCTTCTATAAAGAAGCAAAACAATGGACCCCTATTTAAATTCTTGGTTTCTCTTAGGTATATTTTTTATTTTATTTTTTAAATTCTCAACTTTTGAATTATTTTGTGTGTATTAGGTTTTGGTTGTTCTATGTATTTAGTTTGTACGTGTTTTGATTTTTTCAATTGACTATCACTATGAACAAACCTGGTTCAAAACTTGTCTTTCATGTGCTGTAGTGCAATCTGATTCCAAGTTACTTTTTCTTATTCATTGTTAAGACTTTATCAATATTTATCTATTTTTATATTTTAAAATTATGTCTGTGCTTTGTGTTAATTTCTTAGTATGCGGAATTCCTCCAATATCCTTTTAGATCATTAAATTTAAGGTTCCTATGAAATTTTTCATGACTATATTTCTTCAAAAGTCAAACTAAATTCAATTTAAAATTCCTCCTATATCATTTTAGAGCATTCATAATATTTGGCTAAATTAGATCCATTGTTCCAAATTTCTATGTAAGTCTATCTTTACTTAACTTTATTTTCATTTTTTTAAAATGTTCAAAAATTTGGATTGTTTTTCATTAATGAATTGGGATTTTAGCTTATTTTGTTTTCAAATGTTTTAATTATTATATATATATTTTTTTTTAAGTGTAATATTAATATATGTGTTATTAAAGGCTAAAACACAATATAATTAGAGACATTACTCAAGTTGTATAAGTTAGGGTGTTAACCATTTGAATAAAATCAACACTAAAACAGATGATTTAAATATCAAGATAAGAATTAAAAATGAAATTTATTTTAGGTGTACAAATATAATTGATTTTTTAATCTTAAATTTGAATTAATTATTTTAGGATAACCTTATTTATGCAAGTATCAGAAAAGATTTAATTGCTTGAGTTCAAATCACCCTATTCATTAATAAATAAGGAGTTATAAAAAAAAAATTATAAAATTTTTTATTGATCATTTTAATTAGATATATTATATATAAAGACAAATATACAAAATTATGCATTTTATGTAATAAGAATCATTCATTTAGTTAGAAACAAGAATTCTAAAATTATGTAATAATAACTCTTTTAGTTATTATTTCTATATATATTTATATATATATATATAAAGAAAATTCTTGACTAAAGCCATGCAATGCAAGAGACTTTCACTATTATTAATAAAAATATTGGTTCATCATATTATGGCCCAAAAGTAAAAGAGATTTAATAGAAACCTACATGTACACATCCTATATGACTATGCCAGTCTCACACACATAACACACCCAAAATTGACTTCAGGGAACTAGTAAAATTGTTTTAAGATTTAGCCTCATATTTGTACTACAATGCTCCAATACCATCATGTTTACTAAAACCTAAAACACCACTAATTTTTCTTTTAATCTAAAATTTCAGAGATTGAAATATAAAACTTGAAGATGTTCAAAATTGGCGTAAGTTTTTCTTCTCTCTCCAGCTATTTAGGTCATAGCAATATCCTTCTTGTATAAGAGAACCAGGAATTTGGTATTAATTTATCCACATCAGTTTCTCAAACTGACCACCCATTAAAAAAATCATAAAGAAAATTTAACACTTATTTTGTCATAATTATAACTTCACCGAATATTATGGTTTAATCTAATCTGATGCAAGTAGAATTGGTAGGTCATCTCGGACTCAAAGTTCAGTTTAGCCATGTCAAGGAAAGACAGTAAGTTAATTAATCGCCAATTCGTAAGTTCTTGCCTAAAAGCATTCCCATTAGCCCAACTAAAATAACATTTAATATATAAAAAAGTGTTACATCCATAACATTTTCACGATATTTTTATAGCACATTTTAAGTGACAAGTTGTTCCAGGTTTTTAATTTGAATCTACTACTGAAATTACATCCTGTAACAACTTGTTACCTAAGATTTTTTTTTGAGAAACAAACACACACATACAGGGGAGAGAGAAAGAGGTTTTAACACAAAGGCACATCACAACTCCACTCAAAAGTCATGGTAACTTTTAAGGAAGAGTAGGGGTAATGCTACCTAAAATTTGTTGTGAAAGTAATGTAAAAATATTGTGGACATGTGTGTGTATATATATATATATATAAACCCAAAATTTCCTAACAATACGCCACCAAAGTTTCAATTTACTCTCGAATTCTTTTAATTTATTGAAAAATCTGTTATTCTCTGACTTAAGCATCAAAAATGTTTTGGTCGGTACTTGATTGATATCATTTTGATTATGTTATTTATTGCACAAGTGCTCATTGTTTAGCCTAACGCTACAATTAACTGCATCAACATATTCTATATTGATTATCTTTTAGAACTAATTTCAGGCACGCACGGGGACTAGCTAGGCAATTGCTGATTCGATTTTGGTCAATTACAAAAGAAATGTTGATTATTTAGTTTGTTCCTTTATGGTCAAAGTATTTAAGGTAAATATCTTTTCATCAGGCAATAAATGTAAATGGAAAATGCTAGAATTATAAACTATTTTACAATATTTTTTATAAATTGCTGATGTGGTGAGTGGTTATTACTTTAGTAAGTAAAAAAGTGATATTAGTAATAGGTCCAAATGAGAACCAATTAGAATTGCCTACATCAACAATTTGTAAAAACGTTGTAAAATATTTTGTGATCTTAGCATTACTCTATGGGCCATACTAACGAGTGCCCTTAGTGCAATTATTAGCAATCTATTTAGAAAAATTTTGACACCACTTTTATGGGAAATGAAAAAAGCTGTCAAAACATTCATTGTTTTTTTTTTTTTTTTCTTTTTCCCATAAAAACTTTTTTTAAATGAATTGTTAACTATTACCCTAAGGGCATCCGTTAGCATTTCCTACTCCATATAGACCGGGCCTCTCCATAAATGCTTGAAAGATCTATAAGTAGGGATGGCAATGGGGCGGGGCGGGGCCGAAGGATGGGATCTTCGCCCCCGCCCCATATGGATTTTTCTTGCCCCATCCCCACCCCGCCCCGCATGACGGGGAAAATTTCTTGCCCCATCCCCGCCCCTTAAGGCCCCGCGAAGACCCACGAAGCCCCGCCTTACACCGTAAAACTTTATTTCTTGTTAATTTTCCCTACAATTATTACCATTTTTTCAAATAAAATGATATGTTTCAATAATAAAAATATACTTGAAATTATAAATAAATTTATCCTATCAAATCAAACTAATTTTTATCAAATCAAACTAATTTTTAGCAAATACTAAATAATATTATCTAAATGTTTAACAAGATAATATCACAACAAAAATCTCATAGTATGACACAATAAAATAATCCAAACTCATAATACATAACAAAATAAAAATTGCCTAGTTCTTCAAAAAGAATCTCCACTTAAATAAAATAAGATGATGATATTTTTGTTTAAATAGTAGGGTTTTAGGGTATAAAAAATTACCTTTTAACCCTTATTAATGCGGGGCGGGGCGGGGATGGGGCGGGGTGGGTCTAAAAAGTGTAAACCCATCCCCGCCCCGCCCCGTGGTGCAGGTCTAAAATCTCGCCCCATCCCCGCCCCACCACCTTTGCGGGGATGGGAAAACCCGCACGGGGCGAAGCGGGGAGGGGCGGGTCAAGTGGGTTGGGGCAAAATTGCCATCCCTATCTATAAGTGGTGAAGAAAGCTGTTACCTGTTCTCTTTCGACCTTTCACTTTGATCCCAAACCACAGGATTTGATTAGTGAATTGTGGTAGCCAATTATCTGTTGACAACTTTTTGAGAAAGATAATAAACTGTTAAAGAAAGATGTTGTACTTAATTAATTGCTATTGTATAATACCCTAGAAATATCAAATTATATTGTTCATACATTTATTGTGGGGCCTAAAATTTGGCATCCCGGCCCACTTTGTGTTGAGGGCCCAAAGCCCGGGCCGAGGAGCCCTACTGCCAAGGACGCGCGATGAAAGCTCCTTGAAGGCCCAAGGATGTGGCTGAGGACAATCTCACGCTCAACACCTCATAAAAACGCATGAAGAAAAGGACAAACTTAGTACAAGAGCAATACGCGGGAGAAAGCTGCCAACACCATAATGTAGAGCCCAGCACCTGACAAGCTCATACTCATACCATGCTATCCAGCTTTTCCCAACTATTCTGACGTATGGATTGACAAGACAAGTAATTACCCCAAACCAGAAAAAACTGACACGTAGATGAAGAACGGGAGGGAAATACTAGTATAAAAAGGAAAGAGAGCATAAAGCAAAGGGGGGGAAGAATGGTGAGAATGTAATGCTCCTCGGACTAATTCCGAGGAGCCAAATCTCTCAAACCATATCGATGTAAGGCTCATACTGTCCAAACCTGCCTTTGTATTAGCTCTCGTGAAACCAGGACCAAACCGTTGCTCAGCGTTCAAGGGCATGCCTTTCCAAACCCACTCTCTACAAATCGTATTGTTCGGGCCCTTTACACACGAGCCCAACGTCATCCTTGGGTCGTTAAAAATCGTGTCCCTACAATTGGCGCCGTCTGTGGGAAGGCTTGCGCATTGGCGCAGGTGGCGGTGGAGTCAACTCTCTGGCAAGCAGAGGTTCGCGGGGTTTCCTCCATCTCCGGCGACATGTAATTGTCGCTCCGACATAAACTTCTGCTAGGGGCTGCGCCTTGCAGTGCCAATGGCGCGAGCAGCTCTAGGGGCTCCCGGCCTCAAGCCAACACTCCCCGCCCTGGTCTAGGGGCTGACCTTCGAAAAAAAAAAAAAAAAACTACTCAAAATTACAAGTTTTGGACAGAACCAAGGCCTTGTATGGTCCTCGGACTCAAGCCTATGGGGAAACCAAGTACACAAGAAAAATTGCAAGTTTTGGACAGAACCAAGGCCTTGTATGGTCCTCGGACTCAAGCCTATGGGGAAACCAAGTACACAAAAGAAAAATTGCAAGTTTTGGACAGAACCAAGGCCTTGTATGGTCCTCGGACTCAAGCCTATGGGGAAACCAAGTACACAAAAGAAAAGTTACAAGTTTTAGACAGAACCAAGGCCTTGTATGGTCCTCGGACTCAAGCCTATGGGGAAACCAAGCACACAAAAGAAAAGTTACAAGTTTTGGACAGAACCAAGGCCTTGTATGGTCCTCGGACTCAAGCCTATGGGGAAACCAAGTACACAAAAGAAAAGTTACAAGTTTTGGACAGAACCAAGGCCTTGTAGGGTCCTCGGACTCAAGCCTATGGGGAAACCAAGCACACAAAAGAAAAATTGCAAGTTTTGGACAGAACCAAGGCCTTGTATGGTCCTCAGACTCAAGCCTATGGGGAAACCAAGTACACAAAAGAAAAGTTACAAGTTTTGGACAGAACCAATGCCTTGTATGGTCCTCGGACTCGAGCCTATGGGGAAACCAAGTACACAAAAGAAAAATTACAAGTTTTGGACAGAACCAAGGCCTTGTATGGTCCTCGGACTCAAGCCTATGGGGAAACCAAGTACACAAAAGAAAAGTTACAAGTTTTGGACAGAACCAAGGCCTTGTATGGTCCTCGGACTCAAGCCTATGGGGAAACCAAGTACACAAGAAAAATTGCAAGTTTTGGACAGAACCAAGGCCTTGTATGGTCCTCGGACTCAAGCCTATGGGGAAACCAAGTACACAAAAGAAAAGTTACAAATTTTGGACAGAACCAAGGCCTTGTATGGTCCTCGGACTCAAGCCTATGGGGAAACCAAGTACACAAAAGAAAAGTTACAAGTTTTGGACAGAATCAAGGCCTTGTATGGTCCTCGGACTCAAGCCTATGGGGAAACCAAGTACACAAAAGAAAAGTTACAAGTTTTGGACAGAACTAAGGCCTTGTATGGTCCTCGGACTCAAGCCTATGGGGAAACCAAGTACACAAAAGAAAAGTTACAAGTTTTGGACAGAACCAAGGCCTTGTATGGTCCTCGGACTCAAGCCTATGGGGAAACCAAGTACACAAGAAAAATTGCAAGTTTTGGACAGAACCAAGGCCTTGTATGGTCCTCGGACTCAAGCCTATGGGGAAACCAAGTACACAAAAGAAAAATTACAAGTTTTGGAAAGAACCAAGGCCTTGTATGGTCCTCGGACTCAAGTCTATGGGGAAACCAAGTACACAAAAGAAAAGTTACAAGTTTTGGATAGAACCAAGGCCTTGTATGGTCCTCGGACTCAAGCCTATGGGGAAACCAAGTACACAAAAGAAAAGTTACAAGTTTTGAACAGAACCAAGGCCTTGTATGGTCGTCGGACTCGAGCCTGTGATGAAACCAACTACCTAGAAGAGCCAATATGGGGTTTGGGCACGACCTGGACGTTACCTGGACCTTAGAATCTATCCGAGGAGAATTCCCCGTTGATAATCGGGCTAATCCCTAAACTACATGGATTCCCCGATCTATCCTCGGGTCCTCAATACCTAGAGGATTAATGCAGTATAGGGCAATATGTTGCCAAAAACACACAGTCGAAGTCCCTCACTGCTCGGCTACCCTCTCGGACGAATTATTTAGAGTTTATCGTTCTCAGACGATCGCCTTGCATGCATTACGAAGCACTCAGCCATTATCCCGGTTAGTTTTATGAGTTTTAATTCACTGGGAATTATCATTATTACGCTTGTTAATTTTGGTAAACTAGAATTAGTAGGTTTCTGTTTCAAGGTTTCCTACTCTAAGTATCATCAAAGGAAAGCACACATGTAGCATCCCATGCACAAAATAATTGTTACAGAAAGTAAAAATATTTAAAAAGAAATAAATTCATCTTTTATTAAGACAAAGAAACAGTACATTGTACATTGAAAGAGCTCAAATAAGCTTATACTGAAACTAACTACCCAAAACAAAAAGAGAAAATACAGGGGAATTAAGAACAAGCCGAAGAATAGGTGCAAGGGAGAGACGTGCTGCCACTTCAAAATTTCGTCTAGGGGAGCCGTTCCTCAATACTTTTACATGCCTATAACTCAGGCAGCAAAAGAGCCCAACTTCGGGCTAGCACCGTTGAAGAAAAGGTGCAGGGAGCCGGAGGTTGATGAGCCTCCACGTAACCACGCCTGCGATAGAGCAGAAGGCGCTGATGGCGGAAAACCTTACTTCTGACGCACCAAGAATTTGATGCGACCAGTACCTGCTTCGGATTTTGACTGAAAGAGGGAGGAATACCATTTCCCCCTTGCCAAAACGGAAGATTATCTTGAATCTGTGCCTCCCCTGTCCAGGCCACACCACCTTGAGTCTCGGGAGGACCCGGTGCCTTTGTGGCGGGTGTAAATCCTTTACCCCTATCCGTGTCTCAAACATATTGCACAAAGGGTGGATAACACCGAATATGAAAACTGTGATTATAGCTGAAGGATTATGGTTTTGAAGAGAGCCGGAGGGTTTGTGTGTAAGGAGAATAACCTCCTATCCTACTTATATAAAAGGTAAGGTGGTGACATTCAATTCGTGCTACTTTCCAGGGAATGCTGCAGACAAGGCAGCTCTGGCACGATTTCCAACACTATCCACCACCACAAGATTTAAAGGTCCTCGTGAAGGCGCACCTCGAATATTGAAACGTCAAAGGACACTGCGCGGGTGAAGAATAAAGTAATGCCTCTTAATTCGGCACATCTCCCACGCAAATGGAAGAACACAAGCAGCAGTAAGGTACGGAACTTGAGTAAGTCACGAGGTGAGCACAGCATCACCAAAACCCTCCTTCCCAACTAAAAAGTCGGGAAGCAGGATTTTGAGGGGCTATTGTGGGGCCTGAAATTTGGCATCTCGGCCCACTTTGTGTTGAGGGCCCAAAGCCCAGGCCGAGGAGCCCTACTGCCGAAGACTCGCGATGAAAGCTCCTTGAAGGCCCAAGGATGTGGCTGAGGACAATCTCACGCTCAACACCTCATAAAAACGCATGAAGAAAAGGACAAACTTAGTACAAGAGCAATACGCGGGAGAAAGCTGCCAACACCATAATGTGGAACCCAGCACCTGACAAGCCCATACTCATACCATGCTATCCAGCTTTTCCCAACTATTTTGACGTATGGATTGACAAGACAAGTAATTACCCCAAACCAGAAAAAACTGAGATGAAGAACGGGAGGGAAATACTAGTATAAAAAGGAAAGAGAGCATAAAGCAAAGGGGGGGAAGAATGGTGAGAATGTAATGCTCCTCGGACTAATTCCGAGGAGCCAAATCTCTCAAACCATATCGATGTAAGGCTCATACTGTCCAAACCTGCCTTTGTATTAGCTCTCGTGAAACCAGGACCAAACCGTTGCCCAGCGTTCAAGGGCATGTCTTTCCAAACCCACTCTCTACAAATCGTATTGTTCGGGCCCTTTACACACGAGCCCAACGTCATCCTTGGGTCGTTAAAAATCGTGTCCCTACATTTATATTTAAGTTGATTTGATGCAATGCCAACAAGTCTTTAATGAACTTGATTTTCTGTCTTCAAATTGGAAATGACCTCATTATTTTTCTTGCTAAAAAGTCATTTTTGTTGTGCTACCATAGACCTTTTGATCATCCATTGAAAGTAGTCATCAATCACTTAATTGATCCGTTGTCATTAAACTCTAATTTAATTTGTTAAATCGATCCTTAATTACAAAATCCATAAGTGGATAAACTACAATAATTTATTGGTAAATGTCACAATCTTTATGTCCAGAAAATACAGATACCAAACATCCTTGTTCCATACAATATCCAGTCACTGGAAAATAATCCATACATCAAATATATAAAAACATCTTTTTTTGATAAGGTTTTTTTAATAAGGAATATATAAAAACATCTTATTAGATAGCAGAGTAGCTATTTTCATCATCTTCTGCTGGAGACTGAGAAAGAACAGATAATATAACAAAGGCTCCAAATAATATTGTAATAACAGCAGTGAAGTTGACAAGTAAGGCCTCTGAGCCATACTTTGCAAGCCCTGTATTTTCAAGGAAAGTAAGTTTCTCTAAGAATCCTATTGCAGCATTGCCCACAGCCAATGTGAACACAGTAAGTCCAAATACCACATGCCAAGGAACAGAGTCGCTCCTAAGCCCAATAGTCCCTCCAGGGTAGAAAAAGACCAGGAACCCATATAACCACTGCAAATTTATTTTCTCAATGTTGTTAGGCTGGTTTTCATGAAGAAAATTAATGAAATTTACATTAAACACATCTCTATTTGTATGAGTTTTTACTTGAATTATTATGCTGGGTGTTACAATTAGGACAGGTGAGCCCACTTAACTGAGCTTCAATTAACAACAAAGTTTGTGATGGGCCTTGCTTAAAACATGACCTTGTGATTAAAGTTAAAGACTGGACCCTACATTCCAAGCCCAAGCACGTTTCTTTGCCTTTTAGGTACAACATGTGTATAACATTCCATCAAGTATCTTTTCTCTTTTCCTCTCAGAAAAGAAAATCGGTAAATTATACTTTTGGTCTTACAATTGAGAATAATTTTGATTTTGGTTCTTCAATATTAAAAACTTTAGATTTAGTTCTTCAAATTTCAAAAATGGAATAATTTAGTTCCTGAAATTAGGATAGTTAGATTTTGATCCTTCAAATATGAAGTTGGTTTGATTTTGGTCCTTCAAATATGTTGTTTGCTCAATTTGGTCCCTAGAAAATGGGGGTGTCTTAGTCTCCCATTAGTCACATAAACAAAAAAAAAAAAAAAAAAAAAAAAAATTGAATTGATCAAATTGTTCTCTTTTTTAAATTCCATTTGAAACCCAAATTTTTTAAATTTAAAGGATCAAAATCAAACCAACACTTAATTTTAGTGACCAAAAATGCAATTTACCAAAAATAAAATCTAAGCAAGAAGCTTTACAATATTGGGTCTTATTAACAGATATCCTTACAGAAATTGTTAATAAATTATTTTAGAAAAGTTTTGATATTATTTTTGTAAAAAATATAAAAAGCTTTTAAAAAAATTAATTAATTTTTTTCATTTTTTCATAAAAAGTTTCTAACAATATCTTATAAATTAATACCTTTAAAACATCTGTTAACTTTTTCCTACAATATTTTTACTACAGCATAACATATGGATGATAGAATAAAAGTGTTATTGCCACTTTAGTGCCTAAGGTTTGTCCTATATATTTTTTTTTATCCCGTGCAAGTAGTTTTACCTGAATACCATAGAGAACAATAATCCCAATTCCAAGCCAGGAATGCAAGCTGTAGAGATTGGCAATCCCGCTCTCATTATGATACTTGAATGCAGTATAAATTCCCAAAATACCAAGTACTAGAGCAATGGCATGAAGCACCAGATGTATCAACTTCTTCACGTCTTTCCTCAAAGGAAGTGACTTGTAACTAATAATGGCTGCATTTTAATTAATGGCAAATTAATTAATATGCATGTAGGAGAATCTTAGAAAGTAACCTTATTCTTTTTTTTTTTTTTGAAGGAAGAAAGTAACCTTATTCTATATAGAATGATTTGTAAATTACCTTCACCCCCTATGATAATGAAGCCTACCAACATCAAAAAAGGATGTAGCTGTAGAGAGAAATTAATGGACATGTGAGGCTTTTTTTGCATGATAGAAATTGCAAACGTACATAAAAATCAAGTCAAGCAAAAAGGTATACTTCGCATAAAATTAAAGTTTTAGTTGATCAACCACAAATTTTTTACAGAAATAATCGATGATTTAGCAAATATATCTTACATATATATATATATATATATATATATAGAAAACTTAGGTACAGTACTTTAAGTGAAGTTCCTTAGATTCTCCTTTTAAGAATCAGCCATATGGCTACTTAATTAAAAAATACACTTCCATCCCATGAGAAAAAATTCACATGGCTGAATCTTAAGATGAGAACTTAAGGAACAACACCTAAGTACTGTACCTAAGTCTTGCCTATATATATATATATATATGTATATATATATATATATATATCACGTGAAGATCAAATAATTCGACATGTGGAAAAGATACTTAATTTTAACCATTATGGCGTTTAACATGTTTATATATATATATATATATATATATATATATATATATATATATATATATTTTTTTTTTTTTTTCTTTAATATGCTCAAAATGTATAAATGTATGTATGTATTTACGAGAGATCAGGACAACTCAAATTTGGGAATCTGTTTTGCACTCTAACATAAGTGATACTTTACCCAATATTTTCCTTTCTTATTTAGTATTTGTTTGGCTGGAAGGAAATGATATGCATATTTATGATAATTGATTGTGATTTACCACCAATATGATGATTGTGCATGATTTTCAGTCTATCGAAAAAATATAAGAATTTATAGACCGAGAAGAACATAAAAATTTTCGGCTACAAAATTTCTGGAGGATATGAAATTATGCAAAGTATTGGTATGTGAATTAATAAAAAAGAAAGAAAAAAAAAAAGGCAAAATAATTTTTTAAAACTTCCAAAGAATATCACGAATACACGTCTAGCTATAACTATAAGTCTATAATTAAACATTCATTTGGCACCACACGCATGTTACAGCACATGAGTGTTCAGAATCACCCTAAAATAGATAATGGGATAAGCACAAGACTCACAGCTCATGTGAAGAAGGAATTCGAAACCTCATTAATTATTTTGATTCCAATATGGGTACGTTGCTATGTGTCCTACATTAATTTCCTAACATACACACAGAAAAAAGAAAAAAAAAAAAAAAAAACCCTTAAAGTCTAAATATTATATAATTTTTTTATGTCGTAAATATATATAATATAATAATAATGACCCTCACATGGGTACTTTTATAAATTACTATTTATTTAAAAAATAATAGCAAAGGTTTTAGGTAAATTTTACTTGTAGTACTAGAGTTAAGATATTTAATAATTTTGTGGAGCCGTATGATAGTGAAACTCATTTTATTCAAATAAAAATTATTAATTCTTCCCCAAAAAAAAAAAGACAATTAGAAAGGTAGGTTTTATTTGAAGGGTAGGTACGTGCTACCAAACTAGGCAACTAACTATCACTACTACCAGTTTCTCAAAAAAACTATCATTACTACCAAACAAACAGCTTGGGATTTTAACTGGTTTAAGCTATAGGTAAATGTTACCATGGCAACAAGTAATTTTCCATTTATTAGAAAATATAACCCTAGTTCAAGAAAGAAAGTCTTTTCATTTCATCAAGTTGGTACTAATTTTTTATTATCTAAAAGAGTTGGTATTGTTGATTAAGAATCAACCTATCACTCTTGGTTTAAGTGTGAACCGCATTACTAGGAGCTAGCTAAATTTCAAATAATTGACATTAAGGACCAAAAAAAAAAAAAACAAAAAATAGTGCTTGGCTTAGCTGTCCAGTGCATTTAGTTACTGATATTAAGCAGCTTGTTACCACAATATATATATATATATATATATGATTAAAAAAGTTTGAAACAGTCCAAGCCAATTGGAGTGGCATCCAATACCATATTCACAGTGAGAGAGAATCAAGAAAAATTCCAAATGCCAATAAACATGAGGAATAACACCTAGGTCACCTATTAAACCATAACTTAAAGTAAAAGTAAAATATTAAGATAGTATTCATTAACAATAAAAAGATCAAAAAATCAAATTTAACACTAAACTTGTTAATGTCCAGATAAACCAAGAAACACAAGATTTCTTCATTTCACACACACACACACACAAATCAAAACAAACAGTGAAACAAACACATGTACAAACTTTGATAGACATGGTCAACCAACTCAACCTCACAGGAAAACACCAAAAAACCAAACGAAAATTACAGAACCCAGAAGAGAGAAAGAGAGATAGAGAGAGAGGGAGAGAGAGCTTCTACAATTCTACAAAAACCCCACAAATTACAACCAAACAAAACCTAGTACTGGAAATCATAATAAGTGTATATATGTATATACATGATAAAAGGTTAAAAACCCTTCAAGAAATCCAACAAAAGCCACCGACCCAAGAAGCGAAAAGAGAGAGAAAGACTTACATTGAAGATGAGGCTCTTGTTGGGAGCTTCCCATGCGAAACCACCTCTGAAATCTAAGGTCCAAACCAACACTAAAACCAGACCCAAAATTGCCAGCACGTGTGCCACAAACGTGAAAGGAATAGCCCTTACACCAAGTACCATGTTTATCTGATCCAAAAAAACTCTATCCCCTCTACCCTCCCTGATCTTTGTAAAATAGCTATATACGGAAGGGAAAGCAATCTCTTATGGCTAAATATATTCTGGTGGTAACGTCTTTTAATTGCTTGCCTTTTCTTGCAGATAGTTATTTTTAGCTGATTTGACCGTCGGATGAAAATCTTTTTATCATTATTGGATGGTTGCTGCCACGTTGGTTTCTCTGATTGGGAGAGTACTGTTGGTGTTTGGGGTCTAGGGTGTACCCCACAACTTTGTGTCTTTTCTTCTACCCCTCACTCTTTACTAACCTTTCAACATTTTGCATAGATTTCATCTGAGATATTATTGTGCTATTATGATTGTCGACTTTCAGATGTATGGGAGAAACTATATTGTGTTTCTACTCATACCTAAGACTTCAATACTTCTTTAAACAAACTTTTTTGTGTGTGTTTTTGGTCGTTTTCACTTTCTTTGGTAAACAACCTCGTGGATGGAATTTGATTCCTTAGAGTCTGTTTGAAATTCATTTATTTTGTTAAAATTGAAAATTTTTTGTTGAAAATACTATAAATAAAAGTAAAAGTTATTTGAAATAGTATAGTGGGACCTATGAATAATACCAAAAAGTACAATGGGACCTATGAATAGTAATAAAAATAAATTGAATAGTAAAATAAGTTGACAAAATTAATCATGCCAAATGGACACTTAGGGCCCGTTTGGTAGAGGAGTTTGAGTAATATTGTTTGAGTGTTTTTGATATACGCGTGGGTGAAAAAATGTATTGAAATGTGTGTAAAGTTGTTTAAAATGTAAAAAAGTGTATTAGAACTTGCCCACCAAACAGGACCTTACTGTTTTATATTTGATTATTCAAATATGATTCATGTTTATTATTAAAAAATTGTTTAGCTACCTAGCTAGGCATCTTGGTTTATATTAAAAAGAAAATGAGATTTTTTTTTTTTAATAAGTTCGACTCATTTTTATGTAATTATGTTGATTTGATATTGTATTGAATTGTGTTAAGTGTCGTATTGTATGGATTTGTATTTTTTTTTTTGAGAATATATGGATTTGTATTAACTCTTACATTGGATACTTTTTTTTTTTTTTTTGAGAGAGAGAGAACTTTGGAATTAGTGAAAAAAAATTGTAATTTTTTGAAAAATAATTAATAATATATGTGGAGGAGATAGGTAACTTTTATACATATATATAGTGATTATAGTGAACCTAGACACAATTCGGACCGCAAAGACTAGCAGCTTATGTCATCTGTGACGTCATAATTTTTAAAAAGTAGTGGGGGCTTATCCAATGTTAAATGACAATCATCCTTTGTTCTTATTAGCATTGGCAGTTGGCTGTGAGATTAATGATGGTGATTTCTTATTATCATGTGGAATGGCACGAGCCTCTTGAGGTAGTTGGGCCCGCTCAGTGACTCAACTCAACAGTGACTATCATTTAAGAGATTGGAGCCAAGCATATGGATTGGCATCTTTGAATTTTTGTACCTAGTGCAAATCAAGAGATTAGCATTTAGTGACTAGTGAAAATTGGACGATTTTATAAATAAAGTTTGGTTACAAATTACAATTTTCTTTTTTCACAAATTTACTATTAAATTATATATTTTTTCTTATATCCTTTATATTTGTAAAATTTTTATAAGATCAAAAATTAAAAGTTATATTATCAATTAATTGTTTAAATTGTAAATTTTTATAATTTAAAATTATGTATAAAAAACATGTGTGTTAAGAATGTAAAAAACATGTAATTTAATGGTTAGATTTTCAAAATATATAGTAATATTAATTTTTTTTAAAGGAAGTTGTGTTCTTAGTTTACAACTAAGTTTGTAACCAAATTTTATTGTCAGAAGATAATTACTTTGTGTATTTCAAAATTCAAAAACTAAGTGTTAAGTAAAGCTTCTTATATTTGTTATGTTGGTTGTGTAAAACTTTAAATTGGAATTTTCCTTTTTTTTTTTTTTTTTTGGTAATCAAATTGGAAATTTTCACGACCATAATCTTGACGTGTAATGTTAACTTATAAGTTAGAAAATGGTCCATCACTTCCCGTCTTTAAAAGAACCCTCATTTTCCCATCAAGAAAAAAAAAAAAAAGCCCCCTCATTTGGTGAGCTTGTAGTCCTCACTCGTATGTGACATTAGAGCCATTCACATTCCCTCATGACTTGACATTTGACAAATGACAACAAGTTAGATTTAAATCAGAAAAAGTTTTTATTTTTAAAATCATATATATTAGCAAAACCAAGATCATTTCTTGTAGGATCATGAGGATCAGACCATGCATATACAAACAACCCAACTATCTCACATCAGCCCATCAAAAAAAAACTATCTCACATCAGTAATATGAGCCCATATCTACCAAGATTTTACTAAGACAGTCCATCAGAGTTTCGAAGACAGTCCAAGATTTCCAATGAACCCTGATAAAATTGAATAAAAATAAATTGAAACCAATGAAATATTAATTCACTACTATTCGGGCCTAAAAGTTTTAAGGGTGGCAAGGATTACATAAGGTCGCTAAGCCCAATGTACAATTTATTGAGATCACAAAGAACAAGAACAACAAGCCCAAGTTCAAGACAACATTTTGGGGCCTTAAATATGGGCTTGAGATTCTACACTACACAATTACCCCCCACCCCCACCCTTCTGTAATGCTATTACTATGATACTGGCTATTAGAAACCCAGGACTTTTTGGTATCGTTTGTTCTAGTAATATTATTTGTATTTTTTTGAGAATATGTGTAGGTAAAAAAGTGTATGGAAATAATTGTAATGTTATTTAAAAACTGAAAAATGTTGCTTAAAATGCTATACCAAACTGTCTCCCATTCTTTTTCTTATCTTTCTTTTTTTTGAGCTATGGTCAAAACAGTTCCAAGCCCATAAGAAAACTTTGTCGATTCCTTATAAAAACCATTGAAGTCTGCAGCACTGTTTTGACATAGGCAAAAAGTCATCCAGTCTTACTCTAATAGATCAAGATAGCTGAAGCTTTTGAGTTTTGAGGGCTTTTGTTTTCACTCAAATCAGTCACTATTAATAATTCTTCTGCCAGCTATGTAAACTTTTTTTTCCTCTCTGACATCTATATATAATATATAGCTGTTAATTAGGAAATCCCTATTGTTTATAGTCAGTTTGAAACTTTGTATGGAATCCATATTGTTTAATGTTTATAGTCAATTGTACGGACTTCTATTGTTTAATGTTTAAGGGCACTCGTTAATAATCTATTTTTGGAAAGTTTTGACATTAATTTTATAGAAAATGAAAAAAAATTGTCAAAACATTAATTGTTTTTTTTTTTTTCTCATAAAAATTTTCTTTAACTGGATTGTTAACTAATCCTTTAAGGGCATTCATTAGCATGACCATTATATATATACTTCACAGTTACTTATAAGTTCTATGTTCTCTCTCTTTTCTTTTTTTTTTTTTTCTTTTTTTTTTTTTTTTTTTTTTTTGAGAAGGACAATGTGTTCTCTTCTGTTAAAAAAATTTAAACTTGAAACAGTATATTTATTGCTAGTATTTTTTTTTTTTTTTTTTGAATCCTTATTGTGAGTATATTTATTGTTATTATTATTGTTTGGATGATATGACTTCCCAAACCCGCTCCCACTTTTGTTGCCATTAATTGGCTTGTACACTGAAATTATGAAGTCAAACCAAACTGTGGAGTAACCACTTTTTTGGGAACGCCTATTCAAAGTTCAAACATTGTCTGATTCTCATGTTTTAGTTCATGACATTCTTTATAACTTCTTTATCTCTAGTATGATTTCATATCTTAAATGTCTAGATAATTTTTTTAAAGCATTTTATTTTTTATGGTAAGGTCTTGTACTCACAATCTCACCATTTCTATTACTCTTATAAAGAAATGAAGTACAATAGAACTCGTTTGGCAAGCCCATAGATTGCATTTTTTTTTTTTTTTTTTAAAGAAAGGACTAGCTAAACTAGTAGTGCAGAACTCCAGTAGCTTAGCTCTTGAGCAAAAAGTTCCTTTTTAGAAAGGTAACATATGGTCCACTCATACATATTAGATAGGATTCCCTTTCTTTGTCTACTCTCATTTTTCTTCCTCTCAACCACTTGTCATTGTCAGATTGTTTTAGGTACCATTTGTCAAGATTTGTGGAAAATCACTAGTGATTTTTGTGCTATTCTCTAAAAGGGCAGTCAAGTCTTAATTAAACTCCACATAATTGTTTGGAGGCTGATGACAGTATCAGGAGTACTCATTTGCAGCATGATCTGAAGACGACTGACCCTTTTTGCATGCCAAGAAGACTAAGGAAACCTTTGGAAAAAGCTGGAATGCAGTAATGAATAATCAACTGGAAGAGAACTGGCCCCTCTAAAAAAAAAAAAAAAACTGGAAAAGAACTAACAAGATAAAGGAAGAAGATTCCATTTGAAGAGAAGAGAGCATTGGTGTGGGGCTCGAGATATTAGAGGAAGTGAGTTTTGGGTATAGACATTGAAGATCCCTCATTTGCCTAGCCAACCGTAAGATTTAACACAAGCTGGCACATTTGCATTATACCTAAAAAATCTAGTGAAGTTTCAATTAATTAAGACTCATCATAGTCGTTTATATAGTCTAAATCAATCAAGTGAACACCCGACGCGATTCAACATCAGCTCTCACAACGTTCTCACATGTCAAATACACCCAAAATCAGACAAATCTTGGGCATCACAATTAGTTGGCTAGGAAAAGATCACGACTTGCTGACTAAACGAAAATGTTCCTCTCAGACAGAATGTTGAATTGGCCTTTTGCCTTCCAAATAGTGGTCCTTAAGCCTCACGTAGAGCTATGAAAGGCACCTAAGTAACGCTTATGATACATATATGATACCAACGCATAGAAAGGCACAAAATTGACGTTCATGAACCACATATACGGCACCAACGCATGGAAAAGCACCGAATTAACATTCATGACCTATATTTGGTATCAACAGTTGGAATGATGGTAACAGAATGGGTTGGGATGACATCCAATAATAATATTGCACCGACAATATTGAATTAAGGAAATAAATATGTACCTTATGGAGAGTAACAATTTTCTTTATTACGAGAGGATGTTGGTACATTCTCTCTTTCTTTTTTTTGGTGAAATATGTTGGTACATTCTCAAAGATGAGCCAAAGTTCTTTTATTACCTGAAGAAAAGAATAAAGTTCTCTTTTGGCTACTTCAATAGGAAGTTAAGAACCGTGTGACTTAAAACAGATCCGAGACCCAAAGATACGCTTTAAGAGTTAAGACTGACTTTTAATAAGAAAGTCATTTTAAAACATAGAGAAAAGTGTATCAGAAGTCCAATTTAATGACTGACAAAGGGTACCGTGTATAACACGTAGCTAGCAAGCCAACTACGAATCTTCATAAAAATCTTAAAGGAAAGGAAAATGCTAATAGTAATCGGTCCAAGTCAATTCAGTATTTCACCAAAGCAATTCCCTTCAATTTAACACAAATTCTTATCCATTTATTGCTTCAAGGAAAGTTTATCCTCAGATTTGTAAACAAACAAAAAAAAAAAAGTTTTAGATTCAAATAAAAACTTAATTAACTGACAAATGAAGGGTTTTTATTTATTTATTTTTTGAACTGATTAAATTATGAAAATAATATAATCGTATCCACAAGGATTTTTTTAGTTTAGTGATCCATGATTGCCCTAACCTATATTTGTTTTCAATTGAAAAACGCAGAAATAACAGCTAGCTACACCCTTAACAAGTAATGAATAATGATCTGGTTCAAGAATTGGGGAGGGAGAGAGAGAGAGAGAGGGAGCACATGTTCCCACGTGTTTTCACACATTTACAGACCATATAAGTAGTGTATATGACCCAACTAGGCACCAAAAAAATAAATAATTGCGGGCACTTTATGTATCATGCTATGTTGGAAAGGATATGATATTGTTTTTCATATTTTGGGGCAAATTTGTGGAAGCCAATATGTTTTGGTCCACCATTGTCTCATAATTGATTTATTCTAAGGCAAAATATATCATCCTCTAGCTGTGCCTTTATTATACTTCGCGATGCTCTACAATTTTAGTCAAATGAAATCATGTTTTCATTCAGTACTTTCTAAAAGAGAAGGGGGCGAATTGGGAGGATTGAAAGTGCAACTCAAAGAGAGAGACTGAGAGAGGAGATAAAAACAATATAGAGAGATAGGTGCATTATAGAAAAAAGTCCAAATTGTGAAAAATCCTGATGTTTTTAATTGTATCTTTATTAAAGCACATACTTTATAAACCATAATAATTTATAAAAACTTAGCCTATATCTATTAAAAATAATTAGCATATCAGCCTATCTATGTGGAAGAAAGATTTTGATTAGTGCCTACTATACTTAAATAACATCGTTTTACTTTTGAGTGTTTGTCGTCTTCTCTTTAAAGCTGAAAACGATTTTAAGAGAGGGAAATTGAAGTAATGACTACAAAAACTAGATTCTATGTTACTGGTTTTAAACATATAGATTATCTGGTTTATAAGGTATGAGATTTAAAATGACAAAATAAAAATTCAGGGTATTTTATTGGGGAGAAAAACATTCAAGTGGGTAAACTTTAGTTAAAAAAAAGAAATTGTACCACTTCACTAATAATTATACCATTAAACTAAAATGTATAAATTAGGATGGAAACAATATATGATAATGAAAAATGAGGATTTTTAACCTTATTTTTAAAAAATAATGATAGAAAAAATATCAAAAAGTTTTTACAAAATAATATTATGCCTATCAGCCTAGGAAATAAATCCACAGATTAATCTTGTTTAGTAATACGTAGCTTTTGTAAGATTTGTATTTTGTAAATAGAAAAATAAATACTACTACAATTTTGTACATTTATTACTAGAATGTTTTGAATGCATGGTTCATGTCCTTGGATTGGGCTTTAAAGTCACACGACATTGTAACAGTCCATGGTTAGAAGCGTAGCCATTGGCCGTGAGGAACATGAATCCATTTATTGAGAGCAGATCCCTAATGGTAATTCTTTTTTGGCTAAAGAACCCAAATTAATTCTGTGGGTACACTGGATACACCACACCGCGAGGCGTTTGTCCGCTTTGGGGAGCCAGGCCCGCACGGTTTTGTCCTCGTCCCCGAGTGTGGTATTGGGGGTTTTTGCCTTTGAGGTGATTGACACCTAGGCTCACCTTAGTCCCACATCGGTTGGAGAACCCTCCCACTCATGGTTTATAAGCTTCTGGAGCGACCATGAGTGTACCACTACTACACAAATTCCCTTAATGATATTGATCATCCAACCATCTCCTAGAATAGTATAATGCAAAATGTAACTCATTCTTTGAGGGAGATTTGTTACCTTATTTCCATAGCAAAAAATGCCTTTCATATGCATTCAATTTCTATACCAACAATTCTTTTTTTTTTTTTTTTTAATTATAAAAAGTAATAAAAATTAGGTGATCTGGCATAAGTATAACTCCTACTGATTAGGGAACAAGCCAATAATATAAAAGGCCGCATTGAAACCCTGACCTAAAAAAAGATGACTTTCGTATGAGTGATAACGACGTATCATTGAAGTATAGGGCCATTTATGTCATTTAAAATCTCCCACGCTCGTGGTTTATGTAAGCAAAAAGTAAACCATAATGTGTGATTCCAGACTTTCCAGTCATGCTTCTTAATTTTACAATAATACATGTGGATCGGTTAAACTATGAACAGAGAAACTTCCTTTTCTATACTGCAACATTGCCATTTGTTTTTCCTAGTCATCTCCAACTGCTCACTTCTAAAACTCTACAGAATTTGATTGTCTTAAGCTAGAAATTAGATTTGAAAGGACCGCATGTATTTGTTTGTTTTCAGTATTCTTGTAATAGTACAGTGGAAGAGAAACCAAACTGCCTTAGTTCTAACAGCAACAAAACAACATTGTCTGCCAAAATCCCAGTGAGGTGAGTGAGACTTGTGATGAACATTTTCTGAGATCCGAGACTCATATAAGACCAAAAAAAATGTTCAAGTCATGGAGCAGGAAGAAGAAGGTCAAAGTTGTATTCAAATTGGAGTTTCAGGCCACTCAGGTATCAGTTTGACAAAGCAAAAGAAAACCATTTCTCTTTCTGTTACTATATGAAGATGAGCTTGTTTAGTTTGGCTAATTGGTTTGAGTTGCACCAAATGTCTCAATTTTTTTTTATATATTCAATTCAGATATGCTTATCCCACAAATATATATATAGTGTGAATTATCTGATAGAGCTTAGAGCAATTGACAAGATCTTACCTGGTTTTGCATCTCCATTTTCAGGTGCCAAAACTGAAAAAATCAACATTGATGATATCTTTGGTGCCAGAGGATGTTGGAAAGCCAACAGTGAGACTAGAGAAAGCTGCAATTCTGGATGGAACCTGCACATGGGAGAATCCTATCTATGAGACAGTGAAACTCATTAGGGAATCAAAAACAGGAAAACTCAATGAGAAAATTTACCACTTCATTGTTTCAACTGTAAGGAATGGTCACAGCTTCTCATTCTTTTTCTCCTCTTTCTGGTTGGGTTTTCTCAAAAAATTCCTGTGTTCTTGCAGGGATCATCAAAATCTGGTTATCTTGGAGAAGCTTCAATTGATTTTGCAGATTTTGAGGCAGAGACTAAACCATTAACTGTTTCTCTGCCCCTTAAGTTTGCAAACTCTGGCGCAGTTCTGCATGTAACTCTCTTTCTCTCTCCTCTCATACACACAAACACACACACATACATGTTAGAAATCTAATGGTTGAAGTTTCCCAGAAATTGACTCTTGTGTTTGAGTTCTAACTATCAATATCAAAATTAATACAACTTCAGCATCATTTGCTTGTAAAAGACTTCTGTGATTCATCATATTTGACATAATTTTTAAAACAGGTGACAATTCAGAAGATGGAGGAAGATACTGATCAAAAGTAAGTAGGAAGCAATGCACATTAACCTCAATTTATTCACCATAACTTCTTTTTTCTTCTCCTATTCTTTTGTTGTTGTTATTACCACCCCCTACTTTAGAAAGTTACATTTACACAATTAAGATTCTAAATTCAGAGATGGTGAAGAGTATGGAGCTCAATTACTTTCACATGATGAAAGCATGAAGAGTCAACCAAGCAATTGCAGTGCAGATGATAACTTTTACAATTTTGCTGAAGTAAGGTCTCATATCATAGAACTTTTCGTATCTTTTCCATAAAAAAGGTTCAAGAGTAGGACAACAACATCAATAAGCTTCAACTCAAACTATCAAAATAGTAGAGACAAATGTCATATCTGAAAAGTAATTGTTGAACTATCTCTTAATTGTTGCACAGGATATGAATCTGAAAGAAGCCACATCTCAGATTGCTGAACAAAATGGCATCTTTAGAGCACCTACAGGCTCTAATGCTACATTAGCATCATGTTGGGATATCAACTCTATACAAAGTACACAAGAAGATCTTGGATTCAGAAGTAGTAGCATCCATCAGGAACCCACCAGCTTCCGCACACATAACAGACAAAACTCCATGCCTAAGGGAACATTTGATGCCATCACCACAAAAAAGAATGCGCATCGGAGATCAAACACAGATTGGTCAGTGGATTCAGCTTCAGATGCAAGTTTAGTTGACTCAATAAACAGCCTGGAGGACAATCTTCCAAGAGAAAAGTTACAAGAGGCGTCAGAAGATTCCCTCGAAAAACTCAAAAATGAAATTGCTACTCTAAAGAGACAAGCAGATTTATCGGAAATGGAAATACAGTCCCTTCGGAAACAAAATGTGAAGGAGAAGAAACAGGGAGAAAATCTATCAAGACAAATTATTAGCCTTAAAGAGGAGAAAAATGCACTCAAAATAGAATGTGAACAACTCAAGTCACAGCAGAAATGCATTGATGATGCAGAAGCTACAAACAAATTGCAGTCTGAGATTAAGAATACAAGGGTTCAGTTAGAAGCAACAAGGCAGGAGCTTAATTATGAAAAAAAAATAAGTAATGATCTTCAGTTACAGCTGCAGAAAACACAAGACTTGAACTCAGAGTTAATTCATGCAGTGAGAGACCTTGAAGAAATGCTGGAGATAAAAAATAGGGAACTGGCTACAGAGCACAATGATGCCAAGGAAGTAGACTTGTTGAAGCAGAACATCAGCGACCTGAATGGTGAAATAGAATTTTACAGGAAACACAAGGAAGAGCTAGATATGCATACAAAACAGCTCACCTCGGACTATGAGTTTTTAAAGCAGGAAAACCATGATATCTCATTAAAGTTAGAGGAAAGCCAAATACAACAACAGATGACACAAAACGAATGCTCAGCTTCTTTGGCTACTATAAAAGAACTTGAATCCCATGTAGAGAGATTAGAAGAAAAAATCAAGATGCAGACAGAAGAATTCTCAGAATCTTTGATCTCCATCAATGAACTTGAAGCTCAAGTTAAGGGATTAGAGAAAGAACTGGAAAAGCAGGCACTGGGATTTGAAGAAGATCTAAATGCCATGGCAATTGCCAAGACTAAGCAGGAACAGAGAGCCATCCGGTCAGAGGAGGCCTTGAGGAAGACAAGGTGGAATAATGCTGCTACAGTTGAGCGTGTCCAGGAGGAGTTTAGAAGTCTTTCTGTGGAAATGGCATCTAAACTTGATGAGAATGAGAAGCAGGCCATGGAAGCACTGACAGAAGCTAATGAATTGCGCCTGCAGAAAAGAACTTTAGAAGAAATGCTCCAGAAAGCCAACGAAGAGCTTGGATTGATTAAAGATCAGAATGAAGTAAAACAGCAAGAGCTTTTGAACCAAATACATTTAAATGAAAAGCAAATAGAGAAGATGTCATTGGAGCTACACCAAAAGTCCAAGCAACTTGAATATGTACAAAATCATGAGACAGAACATCATGAGGCTTCCTCGATGGAGATGCAAATGCTTAAAGCAGAGGTAGAAAGGCTCACAAAAGAGAAGTATGAGTTCTCTAAGCAGGCAGAAACCGGACAAATTAAGACATCAGTTGGTGAAAAAGAGATGCTCATGCATATATGGAACAAAGAAAGGGATGCTCTGGAGAAAAAATTAGCTTCAGCAGAGAAGGAAGCAGAAAAAATACATGAAGAATTTATTAAAATTAAGTCCTTAAAAGATGAGAAGGAAACAATAAATAAAGAGCTTCTGTCAGAAGTGGAAAACCTTAGAGCCTGCCATGATGAGTTAAAACATGGATTTTCTAGGGAAGAATTGGAGAAAGAAAATTTAAGGAAACAGATATTTCAACTAGAGCATCAACTAAAGAAGAAGGAAGAAGAAATCACCAGTATTGAGAAAAAGCTCATGAATTGCAATGGGCAGTCTAAAGAAAGCAAAAAGGTCAAGGAGTACCTAATGCTTTCTAAAATGGGCACTACAGATGGCACGTTAATCCAGAAAGGAGTTGGCGAAGCACCATGTGAAAGGTACACACATTCAATTAGGTGAACTTCAAGTTCATATCATTTTAGCTCAATCATTGCTCCTTTACAAGTTCATATCATTTTAGCTCAATCATTGCTCCTTTACAAGTAATATCTGTTATCAATACATTTAGCTTTTCAGCTGAATCAAATATTTAATTTGCACTAGGTGCAAATTTGTTGTTTGCTCCTTTACAAGTATTATCTGTTACCAATACATTTAGCATTTAAGCTGAGTCCAACATTTAATTTGTACTAAGTGCACTTTTGTCCCTGGTGAACAAAAGAGCACCTAGTAGTGACATAGTTGAGTTTATATTCACTAATTATTTTCTTTTACTCTTTTTTTTTTTTTTTTCATTTACTTATTTATTTTAATTATGTTTTTAACAGGAGAGTAGAAACTCACTCAAAGAAAGATCTTGAAGTCTCTACCAAGAATGAGTGTAACAATACCAACTTGTTATCTGAAGTGACATTACTAAAGGAAAGGAACACATGTATGGAAAAAGAACTGAAAGAAATGGAAGAGAGATATTCGGAGATAAGTCTCAAATTTGCAGAGGTAGAAGGTGAAAGGCAACAACTAGTAATGACTGTACGGAACCTCAAGAATGGTAAGAAGAATTAGCATTCTATAATGCACTGGAGATCCGAGACTGGGAACTATGCGTTGATGGAGCAGCAGGATATGTTTAGCAATTGAGCAACTAAACCAACCAGGTGTGACCATTACTTTCATTGCAGTATCATCAATAAAATGATATCAAATGCATCAAGTAGCATGTCCTCATGAGTCTATTGCTCATTTCTACATGAAGGGGAAGTACAAGATTACCAGAAAATCAACCAATTGAGCTCATATGCTCAGTGACAGATCCGAGTTTGCAAGCAAGTAGATCTAATTAAGATAATGTATTGCATCTATTATTATCAACACTTTTTTTTTGTGTCATGCTGACCTTATTCACTCATTTATGATATTCATCTAGAGGTTTTTACTCATAGGAAACACTGTCAAATCCCTGGAATCTGACAAAGAAAAGGTTTATATTGCCCAAAATGACAGTAAAAAAAAATTCAAAATGGTTTATAATCTCTTCTTTTTTTCTTTTTCTTTTTCAAAATAAAAAACTCTGAAGGTGTTGCCATATTCTACCTCTAGCATGGCCAAGAAAACAGATGTGATGTAGCTTGTCATCAATAAGCCACTAATATATATGCTTCAAAAACTCTGTCATGTCGATGCTAATTAAAACAGGTTCACACATGACAGCTGCACAGAACAACCAAGTTAAATGAGATTTATAACACTTATTTTATCATTTCTATGTTTAGATTGAGAAAAGTTACTGTTGTTATGTGCAAGATTTCAGAACAAACCTGAAATTTTGTCAATATAATCCTAACTTAATACACTTTGCAGAAACACTTTTCTGCCATCTTATATTTGATTTTGAAACCTTTTGTTCAGACTGCGAGCTCCATCACTCCAAACCAGCTTAGTTTGGCCTCCACTTCCATTCATTGCAAAAGATAGAGTCTGAAGTTGATTTATCTTAGGTTGTGTTAATATTTAAAAAAAATAAAAAATAAAAATCTGTAAATTTGTATAGAATAGAACGGAAACTATCTATGATATGAGGGTGTATACAACACCTGTCTTGCTCTCTTATCAGCAGGTGTCGATGTGGGAAGAACAGAGGATGAAATCTTCTCATTTTTAGATGAGCTTGATGGCATTATAGATCGCTTCTGCCTCTTTTGTTCTGGTGCCTTTTTAGGAGTGCTGCCTCCTTGGTACTTGAAAAATTCAAGAATAGAGGGACTTCTTCTCTTGGAAACTTTTGATACATTCCCTGAATACTCCAAACAAGGAGCAACTGCATCATATGGAAGGGACTGGTGACGCATTCTGCTCTTTTCCCTGATTCTGTTAAGAAACTCTATCGTCCAAGGTGAGTTTTGTTGCGGATGGGCTGAACGGAGAGCATTTGAGAGCGGTGTTCCACCATAAGATGACATCTCCTTCTCTTGGAATGATAATTCCTTTGAATTTTCTGCAGATATCTGTGTTAAGCCTTCGTCGGGCATTCCACAGTGTTTTACAGGAAAAATATCATTGAAATCTGTATCTGGGTAATCATTGACTCCTGGCACAGTTTGCCTCTGATCTTTCTTAAAATTCCAGATATCTGAATTTGAATTCATCTCCACAGCCATCGAGCAAGTAGGGTGACCGCCTTCATCAAATGACAATCTTCTTGCAATTTTAGACTTTCTTGAGGAGTCACCATCCATCTCAGGCACCCAAAATGAGAAATTCAGGGAATTATCAAAAGAAGACAAGTCCTTACCTGATACAGGACTATCGGTTAGGTCAATAACTTCACCTATAAGGTCCTGCAGATTCTCAGGTTTCTTGGCACTAAGCCAATCCAAATTGTTCATCATAGCCAAATCCGATCCCTGATTTTGACCAAACTTTTTGTCACTCAAAGAGAAATAAGGCTTTTTTATATCATTTGATATGGGAGGACTTTTAGAGAATTGAGAATCATATGGTTTGGTAACATTGGAGGGCTTTAACATCATACCCATATCCAATCCCTGTTTTTGACCAAATAAACCATTTGAAGTTAAACTCGGTGTTCTGAACTCATCAAATAGCTCATAATCTTTCGACATCCACTGATTTAATGGCTTGGATACTGTAGAAGGATCCAAGTTGTCTTCAGTGATTTGGTTTAATGGCTCAAAACACAGTAAGTCATCCATATCTATGTCAATTTTGTGAGGGCTGCCACTGTATTTTCGTCTTTTTCTTCCAGAATCCACATTAAAACGACACCTCTCTGAGTCAGGACCAGAAGATACTGAGGAAGAGCAGTCCGTCATTATAGATTTAGAATCATCCCGCTCACCATATTTGCACAAAGCACTAAACAGGGTGACACTCTCATCAGAAACAAGGCATTTTTCGATTGCATGGATCTTGCATTCATGTGACCCTTCAAGAAATTCAACGAGAATGCCTCCTGAAGACAGTATTGCATGAGCTGTCAAAGGATTAATGGAAGGAAATTTGGTAAGAAATGATTCTGCAAGAGTTTCTGACTCGGGCATTTTAGGGTATAGGCCTCTAGTCAACTTAATCACATAACCGATGCAGCTCAATATAATATCATCCGTCAACTCAGATGAATAGGAGCAAAAGATCTGCAAATCAATTCCCAGGCTTGCTGCTGCAGCATAGAATCCATCTGAGGATTCCATTACAGTGGAAAGGAAGTCGACATCTCCCTCAAAGACCTGAAAGAAAGATACATAAATAAAGAATTAAAATTAGTTTAGTGCATAACTGTCAAAATCATCAATAATAGCTTTCATCTTTTAACCAACCATTCTACATTATTCCACCTTATTGTGCAAAAGCAAATAAACAAAGTTTTCAATTTTGTGCCTTATTCTAGATCTCATTTCTCCTGCAAGCAGACACAAGATTTTGAGGTTCCATTTATAATTCATCAAATCAGCAAAAACCTGGCCAGGCCAAACATACCAAAGCTATCATAAATTAGAACAAATCAACATCTTAAAAAAAATCACAACTAAAATTTATAAAAAGCAAATGCCAGAATAACTCAACCTTTCGTGGAAGGTATAGAAGAGAAGCACTGATGTAACAAATCAATACAATTTAAATGAATCCATCTTGAAATAAATCATTACGAATTGACTTTCTAATCATTTTCATTTCATGACCATAACCTATCAAAGCATTTGCAAAAAAATATCACTTATACATGGATGAAATGGAGGAGATTAAAAATTCATAAAATGTAGAAGTCGTCATGGAATGCTGATGGTAAAATAAGCCTGCATACCAATGTTTTTCCCCCTCTTTTCCAGCTGTAGCATATCAATGAATTCAAAGAAAGCTTAACCATTCTTATCCAAAGTATCCCCCAAGAACCTCAAAAAGATGTTCTAAAAAAATGCGCGCACATACTATTTTGCCCTTTGAGACAAGGGCTTAAAAGAGCTAATTGAGTTGAGTACTAGGCTGCTCAAGCTTTGCACATTTATCTTAAGAGCAATCTTGAGTGAAGTAAAGTCAAATTTTGGGCTGCCCAATATCAGCTTATTCTTTTTAGAATCTGAGCAAAAGATCCTCTAACAACCACTTTGCTAGGACCATCTCAAGAGAAGCTTGAGTAGCTAAGTTTGCCTTACATCCTACAGTAGAAGGAAATATTTCTCCATAGAACCGGTTAACAAAGATCAAATATGGCTATAGTTAAATCACTTAGATATAGAAATTACCAGAATGCAGCCACTGAACGCAAAACTCAGCAATGTTAAAACATTTGTTGCAATATTCTCAACACACATAGGCATGGATGAAGAAGCTTCATCTAATGCAGTTGCTTTCTTTCCAATGTTTCTGCAATCGTACCATGCTAAGCAAATAGCAGAACTCATTATAACATCCACAGGCAAATCTGAATCTCGTTCCACAACCTGTGCTCCTTCTTTCTCCATGGCAAGAATTTTTTGGTAGGTACTTCTTCTGGATACTATCATTTGCTTATCAAAATTTTGAGTGTTCACAATGATGACTGTTTCAGGGGAAGACACCATGCTTTGTGAAATATTCTCAGATTTCATTGCAAATGGCATGGTGGGAAGTGGCAGAGGCATACAGCAAGCTTCTGCTTCATCTGCAGCTCCTGAAGATCCCATGTCAAACGTGTTCTCAATGGGTAAAAAGTTTAGCAGTTTCTCCAACTTCTTGATATTCCCATCCTCTTGCTAAAATAGAATTGGTGTTAGCATAGTTGTCTATAGATTTAAATATTCTTGCAAACTGAGAAGTTAATGACATGAACCAAGAATTGACCATAAAATTAGAACTAGACAGCTAATTCCAATAAAGAGATAGAACTCATAGAAGTATAAGATCCCTTTAGCAGATCAGTATCATGAACTCGTAATCCATGATTGGAAAATGATCTCAAGTTTGATGTTATCCAAGTTTCATGCAATAAAGCCATATCTGTCAAGGATCCATAGCTGACCCCAATATTTTGGGATGCTTTGTTGTTATTGTTTTAAAGGTTGAAAATAATATAAAATCCAACTCTTATGTCACTAGTTTGTCCCACGATAATTTATCTAGTTGAATAAAAAAATAAAAAAATGAGGAAATCACAATATTTATTTTCAAAAAAAAAAAAAAACTCACTTCTCAACGTTTCCATATGCCCCTCAATTTTTTTCCACACTCCCACCTTTTCTACCTTCTATTGGACTCAATATTATCAGTTGTAAGCATTTAATTGTCAACAGCGACTTGGAAAATGTATTCCACTGAAATAAATGGAACATAATTTAGTAAAACTTTACACACAAAAACACATCATAAAGACATATATTTGGACAAGCAAGGCTTGTGTCTCCCCTCCCAGGACTTGGTCTGGCAGGACCAACACCAAGTGATGGCCTTCTGCTCAAGTGTCATATTCATCTTTCTGTTTCGCAAATTATGTTGTTCCATTTGTTAAAATTGGAAAACATGCATCAACCTTTACCTTGATATTGAACTCCAGTCTTTTAATAGAAAGTAGTCTCAAGCACATGTGTGTACATGCATCTTCATAGACACATGCAAGTCAAGCCGAACATATTCCCATGGAAAAATTAACATGTAAGTATGTAACACTCTGAACTCGTCTAATAATATTGCATTTGCACTCAATATTGTGACACATAACTGTTGAATCGTTGATAATTATGACTAGGAAGATTTTTACACATGAGTGGCATGTAATGTTCATTACTGAAAGATGTGCATGTAATTTGACAAATAGACAGATAAGAAATGTGTCTTTACAAAAAAGGGCAAAGAGTTACCATTGTCGTTTCACTATAACAGGGCATATCAACACCTTCACACAGTGCTTCGCAAGTGCTAGATTTATCCAGTTCCACTTTCAAGAAGTGAATAGGAGGCAATCCAACCAGATTTGGGGAAAAAGACGATATTCTAGATATGCCATACGAACCTCCATATTCCAAGATTATGTTGAATTTGTTGAAGGGAAATGATGCAGAAATATGCCTTCAGGAAAATGAAAGCAATTATTACTTACAGCTTTAGAACTCCTTAACAATAAGTATAGCTTACAATAGACCTTTGAAGTATACTGTGCAGTTCTCCACTAAACACAAGACTGATTTATGATGACACAAAAACGGATATTCTAGAAACATAAAAGCCATAACTATCACAAAATAGATACATAATAGAGTTAAAGAAATAATATGCAAGAATGGCATAATTTCAAGTTCAATACAGTGTAAATTTTAATTTAAGGGGGAAATGAGATCAAGATATTAATGAGGCAAAGGAAATCATCCATAGAAGGATAAATTGGATATAAATTAATAAATAGTGCTTCTCTCATTTAATGATGACTTTCAAGAAAAGGACAGGGATGACATAAATCAAACATTTGTTCATGCAGGAAGCACTGCACAGGTTAAAAATGCTTAAGAACCCTTTTCATAGTAAAAAGGAAAAAGAAAACACCTAGATGTATTGGAAACTATAATAGATATAGAGACATTCATAATATTGTTCAGAACTGAAAAAAATTAGATACGTATTGTTATACTAAAGTCAAATGCAAAGCTCTACAATCTATCAATGGTGAGAACATCTTACATGGCTAGTATCGTATTAAAGACACATTTCGTACTCATGGGAATACCATAAAATACCAAATCTTATGAGACTAAAACTTACTCATGGGATGCCAATAGGCAATCTGGAACCAGCAGGGTATCTGTTCTAGTAAACTTGAAGTCTGTTTTACACAGATCTGGTTCCTTTGCATGTGGATAGTAATTTTGGAACTCACTAAATGATAATCCCAACGACATCAACAAACTCTTCAACGACCACCAGAATATTTTTTCAGCTACAATCAATACCTTTAAGTTACTCTTGGTTGTGTTTGAACGCAAAATCTCCTGAATAACAGTCAGTGAGGGATGTAAGCTACATATTTCTCTGTCAGTCTTCTTGTGTGCATCTTCAATCAAGGACTGTAGGCTGCCAAGTCTTGATTTTAAGCATTCCAAGCTTTGACATAACTTGTCTACATAGAGATGCACTGGAAGGATTCCATAAAAACACATGAACCAAGCCATCTGTTTAATTGCACATAAGGTAACAAGTTCCATAATGTTTTCATCTCCGTGAGAAGTGGTTCTTTGTGCATTTATTTTCTTAATGCAGTCCATCAATTTTTGTTTTGGAAGGCTGAGCAATTTATGGTTATCTGCTGCTAGAAGTGGGAGATCTGTCTTTATCAGCTCTCTTTCATTTTGCAGGACAGCTAGATAGCTCTTTTCAAAGTTGTCTATGATGAGCATAATAGTATCAGAAAGCTTAACTTGATACAACACAATTTCCCAACTCTGCAATTGTACTCCAGTGGACAAACATGCTGCCTTTGAGTGACTGGATGGAACATCGGGAATCATAGCATTAGTGTCAACAGTGTTAATAGTAGAGTCAACATCCCCAGAATTAGCTTTCCGAGGATTCAAGAAAAAATCAAGATCATTGAATTGTGACATAGACTTGAACAACAAAGTCCTCTCAGCACTTTTTTCAGCTAAATGTTCTCCATTTCCTGGTTCTGGATATTGATCATCCAACAATTTGTTTGAAGTCCCTCCCACAATATCACCATTAGGCACAGAAATGCCATCAGAAAGAAACTTCCGTGATTCCTTGTTTTCTTCTGTGTTTGGCCCATTCAAAGCATTATCTGAGAAAACAAAGTCAAATACCAACTTGCCATTATCAAAAGCTTCCAGATCAAAATCAAAGCTATGTGAATCTACCTCCTCCAACATACTCTGATAGGAAGAATAGATTCTAGAGTTGCATTTATCTTCATCCAAAAGATGCCAATCCAAGTATATCCCATCAGATGCAGATAGGGGCTGTGGCTTTAAGTCAGCTAGTATATCTTCAACAATGGAGGATAGTGACCTTATCTTTTCATGATCAGAGAAAAGAGGAACAGGCAATGATTTGAATATGTTATCTACCAAGGCTAGTTCATGACTAACAATCAATTCATTAAAATTCTTAAAGTTCATGTCTCCCCTAAACATGCAGTCACATGTTTCTGGTTCATCTGTGGCCTGTGTCTTAAAGAAGACAACAAAAAATTGAGATGAATCCATATCAAGGAACTGGAATTCCTCAAAAATAACAGGGCTCACAGAGGAGTTTCCTTCAATCTGTAAAGTTTCCACCATGCTTATGAAGTCCATTTCTGGGAACATGTACACAGATGCCAATTCAGATTCCAGGCATTGCTGTGATAGAAAATGATCTGAAAGAAACTGTGAGATATCACATCCCCTTGAGCCCAAAAGTTCCTCGCTGTCAATGACCAAGTCATCCTTATGAAGCCAACATTGGCGCTCAGTGTTTTCAAGATGTAAAAGAAGTTCTTCCTTTATAGACGAGCATGTCAAAGTTCCCAGACTTGTTTCATCAACTTCTAGAGAAGGAAATATGCTTCGGCCAAAGCACATTTGATCCTGAACAGAACTGTCATCTTCCAAGACATAAATGTTTTGCTCCATGTAGTACTCCGAAGCAACATTTTCAACTGAATAAATCAATTCTTGAACCCCATAAGGACATTGCATCGTAAGTGCTTGCCTAAGCATTTCCTGCAAGAAAGACCCGATAAAAAAAGATATATTTGTAACTTATAATTCTAGGAATCCTAAACAGATGACAAATTACAAGAACATAAATGGCCCCCTGGACACTGTTAGACTCAGAAAAATCATACATTAACACTATAAGGCAGCTATAACAAACAAGCTACCATCAAAAGATTAAATATAACAAAGTAACTAGAAAAATTCTTTGAATGAATACGGCAGCTCTCTTATGTTGACTTCTTGTGACGAACCAATCATAAAAGTTTCACTGTTTTCATGCACAAGCAAGAAATCCTAATCATATATATATATATATATAGAGAGA
The DNA here is from genome assembly GCA_028535165.1 of Quercus tomentella. Lineage (NCBI taxonomy): Eukaryota > Viridiplantae > Streptophyta > Magnoliopsida > Fagales > Fagaceae > Quercus > Quercus tomentella. Next base: position 24,938,377 of record JAPQVY010000144.1, read on the forward strand.
GAGAGAGATGGATAGAAAGGGAACAAATGCAAGGAAACTAAGAAATGTCAGTGTTGGTACCAAATCCTATTCATATCTAAAAATCCCATTTAATCTCTTTTGTTTCACATCATATATGAAACAACAATGAACAGCAAGAGTTATCAATCCCAAATGATTTTAACAATAAGAGTGATAATATTTGACACAACCAGCAAACGCAACACAATTTTTTGCAAGTTAATATTTAGTGGGAGCTTTGTGCATTGGGCACAACTTTTTTTAATGTTTTCTGTAAATGGGTTAGTGTTAAAACAGGTTAACATGCTTTGACACAATTAATAAATGGGTCAATTTCGTACTTAATTTGCAATTAATTTGAATGATAGACATATTTTGACATGTAATCCATTTAACCCATATCAATAAATGTCATTTTTATCCCACATAAATTTGCATTTTAAAAATAGAATTGAGTAATTAAATGGATTTTAATGGTTATTTTGATACATTCTTTCATTTTACCCTAAATCCCTGACCCTTTTAACCAAAATGAAGAAAAAAAAAAAAAAAAAAAAAACTCTCATTTAAATCTATTTTTCTTATATAATGTATTTCCAAGAAAAGTTAATTTATTTTTCTTGTATGCTATTAGTATTTTAATTGACATTATTATTAAAAATAATTTGCTTGGAATTTATTTTTTAAAATTATTATAATTTATGTGATTATTACAAAAATATGTTAATCATAGAAAATTTGGAGTTATGTTTATTAAACAGGTCAAAATTGATCGTCTGCTTACATAACACAACTTGTTTATTAAATGGATTGAAATGGGTTATGTCTATATCAACCCGTCATGATGCAACCTAGAGGTTGAAGGCTTGGGATGAGTTGTAGACCCAAACATCATGGATTCGATCCCCACTAGAAGCAACCCTGGATTACTTGATATGTGGTTTTGGCGGGTGGGGTCATGTATCTGTGGTTTACTCCTTAGGGGTGAATCCAAAGGGTCCTACCTTGTGAGGTTTCACGTCATAAAAGAGGGGGTGCCTGTATCAACCTAATATAACCTATTTATTAAGCATGTTACATAGGCAGTGATGTGTGACTCATCAATCCGTTTAATGAATATGTCATTTAGGGTAGATGGATTTTGACACAATTATTAAATGAGACGTGTTTGTGTCAACTCATGTAGTAAAATACTCATACTTGGACACAACACAAACACAACATGCTAACATAAATTGCTACCCGTTTTAACACCATGTCATCCAAAAAAGACCCCTAACCTGTACCTGAAATTCAAGTAGATATACAGGAAGTCCAACTACAAGTTATTATATAGTAATTAGCTCTCATTTTGCTTTATAATATTTTGAAATTTAGATAATGCCAATAAAATAAGACTCTAAAGATAATAGAAGTAGTATGTATATTGATATCTACAAGAGAGAGAGAGAGAAACAGAAGAAATAAAAAGAAGACCAAAACAAGGGTGATGCAAAACGATGTCTCCCTTAGGCAGTTTAAAATCAACTAGCTCTCGCAAGTACACACACAAATATCAAATCACCCTATGGATATGGTAACTGTAAGTAGTTTACTCCTACAGCCTTTAAACCTAGGGGGCGGGGGGAAGAAGAAAGTATTCCAAGGCTAAAATTATAAACATTATCCACTCAATATTGAAATTTCTTGGGACAAATTACCTGCATCAACTATAAAGAAAGGCCAAGGCAAACAAAACCGAAGAGAACTAAATTTCTAACATATTATCCAAATACCATGAGTTGTAGTATGGTTAAGATAAATACCTGATTATTTTCATTGTCTGGAACTTCAGGCAGATTTTGTATTTCATATTTCTCAAAAGAGCAGGCATCTTCCTGCAAATTACAGGCCATATTACGGAACAAAGATCATAAACCAAGAAGTTTCAAATAGACATGGAAACCAAATTATCCACATTTCTATTCTTTTTACCAATAACACGTTCAGTTCTGGTGTTTCAAATTGGATTACTTCATATCTGCTTGCATCTCTATTATCCTTCTGCGATGAAACGAGTTATACTTTAACAAAAATCCCTAAATAGACCAAAAAATAGAGCTAATGAGAAATCCATAGTGATTATACATTTGGCAGTCCAATCTCCAGAGTTTCAGTTCCACAAGTTCCTTGACTCTCCACTTCCTTCTCCTCATAGAGAACCTCAGCTTCTTGCTGCAAGTTAACACATACCATTTACACTAAAACGGCACAAAAATGAGCTAAATTCAAAGGCATTTCAATGTACTTTCAACTATATACATCAGATTATACTCTGATTCCACCTAATTTTCACTCAAATTTCAAAGCATAATATAAGGCAATAATTCCTTGCATCTAATGATTTAACTAAGCTCAATTTCTTAACCTTCAACATCGCATTAAATCATAAAACTAAAATTTATCATCCAAAAATAAAAAACTAAAATTCAAAAGGAAAATCGGTAATCAAGAAATAATCGACTACATTCAAATTACACTGGATCTGATTAAACTTACTATTTCATAATTTAAAATTTGAGCTCAAATTTCAAAACAGAACTAACCAGATTGAGAAACACACTCAAAACACCAAAACCAGCATCGGTTAAATCAAGCTTACGTTTCGGCACAAAGACCGAACCCTAACACGAAGAAAAATCTTCAAACAGTTCAAAAACATCCACAGAAGAGAGTGAGAGAGATATTGTTTTTCACCTGCGAAAGCCGAGTCTCGCGGAAGCGAGGTGTTGGAGCGGCGGCATCGGAGTCTTCGATACCGGCGTGGTCGATGCGGTGAGGGAGAACGGCGGAGAGGAATTCGGAGAGAGCGGAATCGAGAGGGAGGTCGTGGAGAGCGGAGGAAACGTGGAGAGGCGAAGCGAAGGAGGTGAAGAGGTCGTTGAATGAGGAGAGAGATGGAGGAGGAAGAGGAGGAGGAGGGAGGTGTGGGACTGGGAGGTGGAGAAAGGTTTGGGGTTCTAGGGCTTGGATCGGAGAGAAGTAGTCGATGTTCAGGAACCGAGTTCGCATTTCAGAGAGATTGAGAGTGAGAGAGTGAAGAGTGAAGAGAGAGAGAGAGGAGTAACGGTTTTTGGAATGAATTGAAATTGAATTGAATTTTGGCGCTCTATAAATTTGGGCCTTTATATGGTTCGGGTCCTTCGGGATCGTGGAGGTCTTGCTAAGTTGCGCTTTGGGTGCGCACAATTGGGGATCGTGGAGGTCTTGTATAGACTATAGACTTTTTATTATAAAAAAAATATTAAAAAGAAAAAAAAAAAAACACACCCTCATCAGTCATCACCAATTTTGTTTTGGGGAGAAATTTCTAAAAAACTATTTTTTTTTTTTTGGTTAAATTTGGGTAATGACTGGGTCTAACGTGCAAGTGTATTAAATCCATTGAAACATGGACATGTCACTAGTATTTGATTAGTGTCCGCATTTCAATAGATCTAATGTACCGGTAAACAAGTCAATTTCATTCAAATTTGTAGTAAATAATTAATGGTTTTTTTAGATTGAGGGAAAGTAGAGAGGACTGAGGAGTAAAGTAGAGCTTGTTCAAAATTAGTCAATTTTCAGTCAACTATATTATACTCCCCTCCACTCTCTCTCTCCCTCCTCAATCCAAATAGACCCTAAAGAAAAATTCATACCAACATTCTCCTTAGAGTGAGAATTGAAAAATGTCATTAGACCATAAAACCCTTAAGTAAAAAAAAAAAAAAAAAAAAAAAAGAGGAAGTTGGAATATATTAAAACTTAGTACATCCAAATTATATTAACATTTGTTGGTGGACTCTATCAAATAAAAAATTAAAAACTTATGGGTGAACATGGACAAATCGAAACTCACTAACTATACCTAAGACCAACCAATAAGGCTAGTCGGATGTGATCCAATGGTCAAAGTTATATCCAAAATTCCAAATAGATGAGAAGAAACTTTGACAAAGTAAGTGTATTTGAATTCTCATATATATCTTGGTTGGAATATAGCATTGGTAAATAAGGCCCATTTAAGGGTATTATAAGAGTTTTCCTAAACCATGAATTCGGTGATTGGGTTTGACACCACACACCCTTGAATAGGCGAGGAAGGCAATCCCGTTGTTGACACTGTTTATTTCGGAGTAAAATATTTTTAAATACATGTAAATATGGTTGATTTATGTTTGCATTTTCAAATGTATAGGTTACATCAAACACTTGAAAATGAAAAAATTTTAAACTGACGAAACAAATCCAAAAACCCAAACACCGTCATCAGATCTCCATTTTAGACAAACAAAAGTTACAAAACCCATTTTAGAACCAACCCGCATAGACCCAACTCTCCACCGCAACACTTCCTTTGATTGCAACTACCCAGATCATGCCGAAAAGCTACCTTGACCACCAACGGCATCACACCTCTCCACCAAGAAGCCTCCTCATGACTTTCTTTGTCTGTATAAGATGGGCAAGAGAGAATGGTGAGAGAGCCGATGAACCTGAGAGCAATGAGCTCCTTGGTGGCTTGGTAGCTCTGGTTTGTGGGAAGAGAGAACTTGCCATGAAACCTCGCATCTGTGGCAAAGGGTCATTGCCATGAAATATGGGGATGGAATAGGCGGTTGGTGCACTAGAGCTTGTAGTAGAGCTCATGGTTGTGGGTTATGGCAGAGTATTAGTGAAGGGTGGGAAACTTTCGCTTAGCATTTCTCTTTTGTGGTGGGGGATGGTTCTCATATTCTGTTTTGGCATGATAAGTGGATTGGGGATGTTCCTCTCAAAATTCTTTATACTCAGCTATTTTTGTGTTCAGCTAATAAGGAGGCTTGTATTTCTAAGGTGTTAAGCCCTCCAATGGGCGATAATGACAGAGTGTGGAGTTTAAGATTTCAGAGGGAATTCAATGATTGGGAGTTGGCTGCTTCCTACTCCTTTTTTCATTTCATCCAAACCCGAATTCCTAGGGGTGGAGGATGTGACAGACTTTGTTGGGATCTTAATGGCAGTGGGAAGTTTGATACTCGGTCCTTTTATTATAAGATTCGAAATGCAGCTCCTTCCACTTTCCCTTGGAAAGGAATTTGGAAAGTTAAGGTTCTTAAAAGGGTGGCTTTCTTTATGTGGACAGCAGCCCATGGTCAGATTCTAACTTTGGATAATCTTATGTTCCGTGGTCGCACTTTGGTGAATCGTTGTTGATTTTGCTGTAGCAACGTAGAATCTATGGATCACCTGTTACTTTTTTGTTCGATAGCTCATTCTTTGTGGATGTATATGCTTCGGTTGTTTGTGATCGAATGGGTCATGCCAGGTTCAGTTGTGGACTTATTCTTTTGCTGGTATCATTGGCTTGGGAAGCATAGCTCTGATATTTGGGATTTGGTTCCAGGTTATTTAATGTGGACTATTTGGACTGAACAGAATCGACGGACTTTTGAGGATGAGGGGAAAACTATGGTTCAGTTATTAAAGTGTTGCCAGCGGACCCTCTTTGAGTGGTCTCATTGTTGGGGTTATTCGGATTGTTCTACCCTTTTGGACTTCCTTTCATCTATTAGAATAGATTAGGGGCTGCTCCTGTCTTTTTGTTCCCTTTTTTTTCTCTTTTCCTTTGTTCACTACCGTGAACTCTGTGTTTCTCTTGCTTATCTTTTATTAATAATATTCTCTTCTTACTTATCAAAAAAAAGACAGTGATTGGGAAAAGAGAACTTGAGAGTGAGAGGGAGAGTTATTGTGAGAGACAAGTGTTAAATGTTTTACACTTGATTCAAGCGTAAAACATTTTACGCTTGGGAGGCATAAATTTACAATTTGACTATAAAATATTTTATACTTGACTAGATTTTACACCTAAACAAACATGGTAAAATGTGTAAAATATTTTATTTCGAAACAAACAGAGTGTTAAGTTACATAGTAAAGCACATGTTGAATAACATTTAATACGATTGACAATAATTGTTAATACTCCACCATCTAATTACATTTTCATCAACTCCTACCATTTTTTCTCCTCCCAAACTAGAGAGAAAATACTAATAACAAGGAAAGTATTAAATAGTCTTTACTTCTTTTTTTCTTTCTTACTTTAAATAATAAAGACATGATAAAAATTCACTATTTACCATTTTATTTTTACGATTTATCCTCACTACTAAACATATATTTTTTTTAAAAAAATACAAATACAAATATTGTATATGTTACCCAACTTTTTCATCATTCCAACCCAAGTTTTTCATAATTTGTTTTTTTTTTTTTTAATTTAAAAAAAAAAACTCAAATAAATAATTTTTTTATTTAGGCCGTTTGCTACGTCAACAATTTTTCATCCAAGAGATAATGATATGGATTAAATTGACACGATATTGAAAAGTTAGGGATCAAGTTGATACAATATTGAAAAGTTAGGGATCAAATTGATACAATTGAAAGGTTAGTGACCAAATTGAAATATTGTGTAAAGGATAGGGACCAACTTTGTAATTTATCATTTTATATTCTCACCATTACATGCAGCAAAAAATATTTGCATTATATTTTCCTCTTATTTATATATATATATCCACGGCTCTATATTTATGGGTAAAATAAAGTACAATTTTGAGAGCTTCATATCCACACGGCTTATAAGGATAATCAGCAAGGTGACTAGGCTGTTGCATCCTAGAGATAACGTGCAGAAATTATTTGTCATGTAATGGGTCTGTGTGAAAGTATTGTCTATCACTCACAGTTAACTACTTTAACAAGTTGTCAAAAAGTCATCTAGGAGAGTCATCTTTCTTAGTTGATTTGTGGCTAAACATATCATTCTTCCTAAACACCAATCAGCACATATCAAAGTGTCCAAAGACTCCAAACTGCAACTCCTAATTCACTCTAGTACGACTATTCCAATCATTCTTAATAATATTAATTACTCGACTATTTCACTATTTCAAGAGTTGAAGCCAATCATAAAAAAATTATTGGTTAGTTCGAGAGTATACTTCCTCTCTTTTATATAGAAGTGAACTCGATGGTGGGTGAGACCAATTTTCATGTGAGAGGAAGTGAGTATACTCCTAGAGTACCCAATAACAACCCAAATCATAATGCACTATCTCAATATATTATGAACAAAATTTAGCTATAAAATTAGTTGCAGTTTTAAATTACCATCTTACTTGATACAATAAACATTACTGGATGTAAACCGGAACCGGATTAGTTTATAATCGGTAGACGCGTGTTCCTCTCCGCACCCTAAAACGTACACTCAATAACACAGTTCACTAATGACTGACAAGTAGGAGCTATCTGTCTAATCACAAATTCACAAATCAGTTTCCCCGTGCTCTTTCGATAAGATTATCCACACAAAAAAAACAGCATTGCCACCTGTACAAGTGGATAGGTACGACGTGTCACCAACAGAGGCGTGCCGGTGATTCTACACGTGTCTTCACTGATAAACACCACAGGCACATAGCCATGCCAAGGTGGCAAAGCGTTGTCCCTTTGACTCTCCCTATAAACCTCCTTCATTTGTCTCTTCATTTCCACAATCTGTTTATTTCACAGTAAGCATAAGCATAACGACCAAAAAAAACAGTTAATTTTTCAGTTATGGATTCACAAGTACTATCACACCCTCTTGGCCATGGTACTTACGAGCATGACCCCCACAATGTTGCCCTGCCTCCTCGTAAGTATTTTGTTTAGTTTTGTAATTTTTGTGTTCTCTGTTTTATTTTTGTGTTAATGTGTTTGTGAATTTTTTGTTGAAGTGGCGGAAGGTGAAGATGAGCATCACCACGAGAAGAAGTCAGTGTTGAGGAAGGTGAAGGCAAAGGCCAAGAAGTTCAAGGAAACGCTCACTGGTCATGGTCACAACCATGACCATGATCATGATTATGGTTATCATCGTGATGAGCGTCATATTCCTGATGATCATGATCTTTATGAGGAAGATGATGAGGATGAAGAATTGTTTGAAGATCCAGAAGTTCATGGTGCAACAAGTATGTTTTGCTTTAATTAATTAATCATATATATGCATTAAACTACCAAAATAAGAACGGGAATTAAACCATTGGTCCATATAATTTTTCTATTGCTTATTGCTAATCTTTGAAATTACTGGTTTTGATTGGAAAATTGGACTATAGGAGTACACTAGGAGTTTGGATTTAGTAGTTAGTACACATGCATTCATGTAAGTGTGTGTGTGTTTGAATATCTCGTAGTTCACAAAAATGGGAGAATGGCTTTGGGAATAGGCTATATGTCAAGTGTGTGTGTGTTTTTTTACTTCATTGTTTTATTGAATCTAAAGAATTATTGTGAATATGTGCAGCATTTGAGTCTGCTCCTGTTAGGAGCGCTATCCCTGGCCAAGTTGAGAATATAGGGCACTCTGGGATCAGCATTGAGAGATCAACAGCCATGAGAGAGGACCCTCTAGCCCCAAAAGAGAGATGCGTGACCAAAGTCAATGGGACAATTATGGTCATTGCTGTGCCTGGGCATGAGGAAAATACAGGGCAACCTAGGGTCAACTTTGGAAAGACATCAGTCATGGGAGAAGAACCACTCGCACCACAGAATACACCTGTTGCTCCTGGAGTTAATGGGACCAAAGTCAGTACTGACCCAACCAAAACCTTTGTTCCTGGCCAAGAAGGAAGGATGGGACAGCGTAGGGTCAATTTGGAAGGACCAATGGGCTTGGATGAGGACCCTCATTCGCCTAAGGACAGACTTGAAGGTTATACTCCTTCAAATTATCAGACTAAAGCCACTGATCCTACGGGCACAGGTCAGACTATTTTCTATACTGCAATACTAGTTGCAATAATAAAATTTCAAGAAATTGTTCTTTATTTTAAACTGTCTCTTTCCTAATGATTAGTACTAAAATCTCATCTCTTATATAACATTGTGCCGTATTATGAGTAGGCAAATTTTAACTTAATCCAATTAAAAAAAATATAGGAACATTTAAGTTAGTGTAATAAGAATGGGGTGTATATTATTAATTTGATATGAAATTGGACTTCAAAGGCAATTATGTTGTAAAATTTGACTACAATATATTCTTTTCCTAGTGATCATATATACTGCCTTGCCCCTCTTTTGAATTTTTAATAACCGAGAGACCAATAATTTGTTATTTGGTTTTCTATGGGATGGTGCCTATCTCTGTTAATGACATTGGTCATGGTGTGCCTTTGATCACAGGTGAAGGGTATTTCCAGAGTTAATTTATTTGCTTTTGCTTAGGGGAACTTGATTAAAGTTCTTAACTGAATGAATTATTATATGCCAATTGCACCAGGCGCTGAGGAAGCTGCAGGAATCACCCCATTACTTCAGTCATTTGACAAAATGAAAGTCTATGATGAACCGAAGCCAGAATCTGCTGGAACACACCATAACTTAACCACTACAACTCATGATCAGTTCACCAATTTGCCTACTGGAAGCCATGACCAGTTCTCTCCTGAACCAGTTCCCCCAGAATCCCAATCCATCAGAGACACTCCTCAACTCCCAGAAAGCTTTGACCCCAACAAACCAGAGGACTACATATACGAGAAACCCTCAAACCAGAGTAGTTACACTGAGAAAATCTCTTCTGCTACCTCTGCCATTGCGGACAAAGCAGTCTCAGCAAAGAATGTTATTGCTTCTAAGCCTGGATACGGTGAGAAAGGCAACAATATGAGTAGTGAAGTTCATGAGAGTGGAAATTATACTAAGTCATCTTCAGAATCAGCTTCACCAGTGGAATATGGAAAGAAAATTGCTGCAACAGTTACTGAGAAACTGACCCCAGTGTATGAGGAGGTGGCTGAAGCAGGCAGTAATGTGATGTCAAAAGTGCATGGCGGTGGCACTGACAGTACTACTGGGAATGTCGTTGAATCAGAGAGTACTACTGTGGTTGAAGGGCAAGACAAAGGAGTGTCAGTGAAGGACTATTTTATGGAGAAGTTGAGGCCTGGTGATGAGGATAGGGCGCTTTCTGAAGTGATTTCAGATGCTTTGCATAAGCGGAATGAAGAGCCAGAGAAGGCGGAGAAGCGGCCTATGGGGAAGGTGACGGAGTCAGAGGAGGTGGCACGGCGGTTGGAGACAAAGAGGGGTGAGAATTGTGGGGAAAGCATGCAAGAGAGTTTTGTGGATAACCAGGCACAAGGAAGTGTGGTGGACAGGCTCAGAGGTGCTGTTGGTACATGGTTTGGCTTAAGTGGAGATCCTCAATCTCAAGCTCCTCAACAGTCGCATGGTAATTATTTGAGACATTTTTTTTTTCTCGAGTTTCTTGCTCATTTTGTACACTTTATATGCGCAACGTCTATAATTTGATGCACTATGTACACATTTTAACTTACGGCCACATTTAAAACATGAATGAAATGAGTGATATGTGTAGACGATATACACTAACAGAAGAATCAATGCCCTCCATTTTCTAGTGGTGAAGTTTAGTCATATTCTTCCTTTTGAACTTGATAATTCGGTGATATCTTAATTATATGTTTGTGGACCCAAATAAAGCTGTTGACAATTGGTTTTGTGAGATTGACGTAGAAAAAGATTGTGAGAGAAAGATCAGTATGTTTGAATTGTGTTTCTAAAAACCACATTAGTCTTCTTGGGTACTGAAGCAATGCGTGGGTTGATAAACACACCGAGGAGAGTTGGAACTGGTTAATTTGATAATTTGATTTCCTCTTATGTTTACAGGTGGTGGTGAGCATATTTCCAATTCTGCTAATTCTGCTAGTGGAAATGGAGGATACAATAGCCACGCGGCAGAGGGAAGAAGACTTCAAGAGTCGAGCAACTGATGAGAAGAGTTGGATCTTTTAAGTCTGTTTTTCAATCTAGTGTATGGTTTGGTATGTGCATGGAATAGTAATAAGTTTATGGACAATGCAGTTGTAGCAGCTATAGTTTATGTATGAATGGATTTGGATTCTGTAAAATTGTGTATGCATTATGTAATACTCCTGAATCCTGATTGAGATGTGGATTTTGATGAGTGTGTTGTGCATGTGTTTGTTGAGTTTAGCAAATTTCGTTGATCATATTTCCCTTTCAGCCAATAATGTATCTGCACATACTGTTCAAATATCATCTCTTGTGATTATTGAATACAAATCTCCTATAGGATTTGTATTCGTGATTATTAGAGCTTTGATGAGACTAGAGAGTTTTATTGTTTGGCTATGATATTTTTAAGGAGCTTTGACCACACTTTCATTGTCCAAATGTAAGTAAAGTAATAATAATCAATAAATTACTGGTCTTTGATTTGGAGAGGACTTGGAATTGGAAGGGAGATTCGGGTTAACCTATTTTTGAATATTACAAATACAGAACAACACAGACTTAGGGTTTGTTTAAATACTGCTTATTGTTGAAAACTGAAAATATTGTAGCAAAATAATTTTTAAATGTGTGAATAGTGCCATGGGACTTAGTTTTAAAGAAAAATTTGTTAAAATCCGTATTTGCGAGTCTCTTGAATAGTGCACGGGACCCACAGAAAAAATGCAGATGCGCATTTTTTCCTTTTTTCAGTGCAATCCAAACTCAACCTTAATGGAGTTTATTTAATGACAATGGAGGAAATGACTAAAATGATTATGTTGTCAAAGTTAATGGACTAAGTGACAATATTTAAACTTAGTGGTATAAAATGACAATTGACCAAATTTTTAGAGTGTGAATTCTATTTTTGCTATTATATATTCACAATTATTAATCTTTGAAATTATAAGTTATGAAGTTCAGTAGTAGTCTTTTTTCTGGAAAAACAACTATAAGGTATTATCATATATATGCATATTTTCTCTCACATTGTGAAAATCTATAACTCAATTGAGGGGCCTTCAAATTGTAGAAGAGGAAATTATATACTTAATATATAAGATAATTATTTCAACAACAACAACAACTATGTTTTAGTCCCAAAAATTTAAAATACTATTCATTATGAACAAAGAAAATAATTATACTCCAATATTTTGATAAAATTCTCATAAATATGCATATTATGATAAGCTGTAATTTAGTACCAAAATCATTTATCATTATCACATAATTAGAAATTATTCACACAAATTTTTTTGAATTGAAAAAAAAAAAAAAAACGGATACTAAAAGAAAACTTGTAATTTTAATTTTAGGTCAAATTCTAAGTTTGGTATATTTGTCATAGTTTCAATTTTGTCCCTATACATTCAATTGTGTCAATTCATTTTTCAACTTTCAAGATTAAGGTGTTTTGTTTTTAAAATTAAGGCCCCATAATTATTAATTGTGTCAATTTTGTTCCTCAAATTTCAAAATCAAGTTAATTTTATATTAAGAAATTAGCTTAATTAAGATTATTATTAACTTAATTAGTTTTAAAATTGATGGAAAAAATTAACAATTGATAATTAAAGAATAAAATTATACTAAATGTATAGTCACGAAAGTGATGAAATGATGCCAATTGTTGGAGAAAAATAAGTGCTGCTTGGATTTTTTTTTTTTTTTTTATAAATTTTTTTTTGAGAAACCTTTGATTAATTTATAACACGCTTGATTGTTAATTTATAATTGGATTCATTACACTTGGGTTTTGTACTATTGGTGAAAAAGTAAAGCTATTGTGTACTATTCACAAATTTACACCCAAAATGTCAAGTATGCTATATTGTGAAATTGGATATGAGTGTAATTTTCCATTTTCAAAAGTAAAGAGAAGTACGTTCACAACATTTTTACAACAAATTTTAAGTAGTAAGTTGTTACTTGTTCTAAATTGAACTCACTTCTGAAATTAATTTTTTGCCTATAGTTACAGTAAGCACTAACATGCTAAGTAAGATTTGTTGTGAAAATATTGTAAATATAACATTTTTTATTATTATATAAGATAGAAATTTTAATTTATCCTAATCTAAGTGTATATGTGTGTGAAGTTTCTTTTTAGAGACTTGAACTCTGATCTTTGCCTCCATACCTCACAAGCACTTATACTTGTGAAATGAACATCGCGCCAAGGTCGTAACGGTAACATAACATTTCTTATAATGAGTGTAATTAGCCCTTTTTGAAGTGCATTGATGGTAAAACTATAATTAAAAATTGTGTCTTCAACTCACCATTTCGGTTCAAATTCACGTATCTAAGGCGGGTGTGCATAATTAACACTCTGGTTAAAAGTAAAATCAGGGTCCTAAAACAGTGTAATTTTGCTGAAATACCAAAATCTCCTCCCAATTCCCCGTGCCACGAAGGGCAATTTTGCTTTCTCCCCCAAAGTATAGTTCAATTTCCTCTCTTTCTCTTATACCCAGCAAAAACCTCAGAACTCAGGTGGGACTTAGAGCCAGCTCGAAGTGACTGTAGCTTAATTCCAAGTAAGTCCTCCGCCACAACCTTCAATCCTGTACTTTTTTTTTTTTTTCAACGAATCAAACTCATATACTTCACAAGGAAGAGCTTCACTCGATGAACATTTCTTATTATTCGATTCAACCCCATTTGCGTATCTGGGTCTTTTCATTTTAATGGCTATCGCTCATTTTTTGGAGCTCTATATGCTAAGAATTCTTTTTCTGTTACTGGGTTTCTTGGATTTGTTAGCTACTTTCAACTTTCATGAACTCTATATTCCTATTTGGTCCAAGACTAGTTCACAAGTTGTCATGTTTTTTGGTCGTTTCGAGGAAATTGTGCGACCGGGGTTTTGATGGGGATAAGGTTGATAATGGGTTTGTATGCATTGAGGAATCCTTGAAAACAATGTGGAAATATTCGGATTCTGATCCCATTTTGGATGAAAAACCCAATACCAGTGAGGATGGGAGTTCCATCCGGGGACATTTTTCGGTTAGGCGGAGTTTTTTCGATAATGTAAAGAGTGATGCTAGTAGGGTTCTTGATATTCTTGAGCAAGATGGGCCGGGGTTGGATACCAAATTGGCTCTACACGAGTTGTGTATAAGGGTTTCGGGGCTGCTTGTGAGGGAAGTTCTGTTGGGAATATTGAGGAATGTAAATTATGCGAATAAAATGCGGTGTGCAAAATTGGGGTATAAGTTTTTCGTGTGGTCTGGTCAGCAGGAGAATTATAGGCACACGGCAAACTCTTACCATTTAATAATGAAGATATTTGCGGATTGTGAGGAGTTTAAGGCAATGTGGAGGCTAGTTGATGAGATGATTGAGAATGGGTTCCCAACTACAGCTCGTACGTTTAATATACTTATATGTACTTGTGGTGGGGCGGGATTGGCTAGGAAGGTTGTGGAGAGGTTCATTAAATCAAAGACGTTTAACTTTAGGCCATTCAAACATTCATACAATGCGATTCTACATTCCCTTCTTTCGGTTAACCAGTACAAGTTGATTGAGTGGGTGTATCAGCAGATGATAGTTGAGGGTCATTCTCCGGATATTCTAACGTATAATGTTGTCATGTGTGCAAAGTATAGGTTGGGGAAGTTGGATCAGTTTCATAGACTGCTTGATGAAATGGGTAGGAGTGGTTTTTCTCCAGACTTTCATACATATAATATTCTTCTTCATGTCCTGGGTAAAGGTGACAAGCCACTTGCTGCTCTTAATCTTTTGAATCACATGAAGGAAGTAGGCTTTGATCCTAGTGTTCTTCACTTCACCACGTTGATAGATGGACTTAGCAGGGCTGGAAATTTGGATGCCTGCAGATATTTTTTTAATGAAATGACAAAGAATGGGTGTATGCCAGATGTGGTTTCTTACACTGTAATGATCACAGGATATATTGTGGCCGGGGAGCTAGAGAAAGCTCAGGAAATGTTTGATGAGATGATAATCAAGGGACAGCTTCCAAACGTATTCACATACAATTCCATGATTCGTGGTTTTTGTATGGCTGGGAAATTTGAAGAGGCGCGCTTAATGCTTAAGGAAATGGAATCTAGAGGTTGTAATCCAAATTTCCTTGTGTACAGTACCCTAGTGAGTAATTTGCGAAATGCTGGAAAGCTTTCTGAAGCTCATGAAGTAATAAGACATATGGTGGACAAGGGACAATATGTCCATCTTCTCTCAAAGATCAAGAAATACAGGAGATGCTAAAGTGGCAAACTATGTATCTGGAGATTATTCATGTAACCTCATAGCAACATAACTTATTCATCCAGCTCAGTTAGACACCATGTACCTGTTGGCAATTTCAGCCATAGAAGCAAAAAGAGTAAAGTTTGCACAACTTTTTTTCCCCTAATATTGTTTTGATTATCTTTTCCATGCTTAGTGATTGATATATAAAAAAGAGCGAGCAGGTCCATGCTTTCTTAATTTGGGAGATTTTTTTTTTCATGTGATTGATTGGATCAATATTGAGTTGAAATAGTCATTCACTTCTTATGCTTCATTGTCTTTGAAAATCAGCAGTTCCTTCAAGTTCTATACATACTGTAGATGTATTTTCAGTTATTACTCTTCCTTATCACTTACATTTTTTCTGGTATTATCAGGAGTCAATAAGAGCTGTAGATAAACATTCATCCTTTTACCATAGCTACGGTTTAAGGTTTGATCATTATTGCATGAAATAATGAACATTTTCTAGGGAGGAGTTGAATAATAGAGCTGATATTGATGGAAGATTTGCACTTGAATCCCAATAATGAAGTAACTCTTAAGAAGTGATAACTTTATATTTCTCTACCTATGTCCACTTATCTATCTCTCTGCATAAAATACAAGAAACATTAAATCTAACAATTAAAAGGAAAATTAGAAACAACCTGCTTGTCTGAAGCATGCAGAGTCTATTAGGTAAAATATTTATTACTAGTCAGTTGTTAAAATTCAGGTCTCTACTACTACTTGTAAAAAAAAAGAGAGGTACTCTGTTATGGAAAAACAAATCCTTCCACCTGAAAGTTTCTAGCTCAAATACCTATGTTTGTAGTATGGATTTTGACTTGCTCAAATATTTAAACAACATTTCTGCAGCTCAACTAATACATCTTGTGAAACGGTGAAAATGCCTTAATGAGAACTATATTCATCTTCTATTATGAAAATGTTACTTTATTTTCGCATGCAAGGATTTAGTGACAAACAGTATGTAGTTTATGCCAATGAGCTCTAGCTCAAGTAGCACTTCCTCTCCCCATAAAAATCTGGGTTCAAGATTGACTTGTCACAAGTGTAGCTTAGCAATAAAAGGAAAAACATAGCTTATATATATGTGTGTGTAAATATTTTGTTAAAATTTTAATTTGATTTACTATTGTTGTGCAAGTGATATTCTAAGCATGCAACATCCCTAGTTTTGCATGCCTAATCATATGTTGTAAACCTTTCATACCTTTTTTTTCTCCTTACAATTATATCCTTTTCATCGCCTAAAAGGGTCACATCCTAACAATCATGGTGTACCCAATGCTTATCCTGTACTTTCCTTAAAGTATTTTCAAAGTTCTGAAACATTTATGAAGCATCTGATTTGATGGAAGTATCTAAAGAAATTCCATATCATTGTTAAGTATCTGAAACATTTAGAAGTATTGACGCGAAGCAGTTGTTACCTAATCATGGAAATCTGACTGAAGTGGGTGCTATGCTGATTTGACTAATGCTTCCGTCTCATGTTTTCAAACTTTAGTTACTGTTCAATGCTAGTGAAAATTGCTCTGAATGGCCTCTCATCATTCAGTCAATTACATGGCCATTGACATTTGAGAAGAGCAGAAGGCAAGTTGGTGTTATATTGTTAAACGGTAATCTAGGACACCTGATGCCTCTCCCATTTCTGCATTTTTTTTTCCAAGGGTCTTGTACCGTTTGGTTTTCTTTTTGTTGTCTAGTGGGTAGCTAGGTGATTACTATTTTTTTTCACCTTTGTGCCAAGTTATAAGTATTATTCTGGAAAATTGAGTACCATCTGTTCTTGTTTGCTCATTTTGCTTAGTATAGTTCTATTACTCTTTGTTATGTTGGTGTAAATAGATTGCCATTCCTTTTGACCTTCATGCACTTTTGTCTTGTGTCACTTTGTAGCTATATTGAATATATTTTAAGACGCATACTTTAGGATCTTTACTTTTCATGGATTGTTGGAAATCTTTTGAACCTTTTGGCTTTCCCCTTGATGAGGACAAGGAAGAGCTCAAGGAAAAAGCGGATTAAATATACAAAGATTCAAGAATTGTGGTCTAGTTTTGATGTCGGACCTTCTTTGCACCTTTGATAGGTCATTTTAGTTATTAGTATTGAGTCTTTTAGGTTGCGAAGCTGCTGGATCAGTTTTAATTAAGTTCTATTAGAATAATGGCAATTTGGTAATTTCCAGAAATCTGGAATGGGTTGTCCTTGGCTGTACCAAAGGCCCATGAGTCTTATTTTATGTTTACATATTATTAAGTCTTTTATTTAATTATTATTAGTATTCCTATTCATTCTAGGAATAGGTTATTTAGAGTCCAAGTCCTACTAGGAAAAGGATAACTATAGTCTCTATATAAAGACTCTTTTGTAGTCATGTTATTTCATAATATTTTGATTAATAAAATTCAGCAGCTTATTTTAAGCTTTGTTTGTGTGATGCAAACTTCTCCGAGGTGTGATGCCAAGGAACCGTAGGTGTGATGCTTAGGAAGACCTAGGTGTGATTGCCTAGTGTTTTATTTAAGTTATTTTCTGTTTATCCCCTGTTTCAGCCCCCAAACAGCCATCAACATTCATACTTTTTCTAACCTAAACTCTTAAACAATAATCCTTATTCAAGAATTCATCAAGAAACCTAGTATAGTGCTGAAACTTCTTAACGGTCATGCATCACCCCTCATTCTTATGTGATGGGAAATATCTTCTAAAGCTGATTATGTATTCAAAAGTTAAAATTGAGGAAAAGCTAGCCCAAAAATTTTCGATTGACAAAATGGGGAATTTGTCCACATGTATCTGTGGTGGCTTGAGGAGGATTTGTAGATCAAGGGTTTAGAGTTCTAGAGAAAAGGTTAAGGCTCAAATTGGCTAGGGTTTTATTTAATTTTTTTTTAATGGTTATTTAGTAGAGAAAATATGTGGTTTTTATGATTTTGATAGGCAAGAGAAAGGGCTTGACTTGGGATTGTGAGGATGAAGATAAGGAGAGTAATGGATGGCATTCAAGGGCTGTATGAACAGTATCCACAAATGGTAGTAAAAGAAAGAGAAGAAGAAATGAGAGGAGAAAGTGAGAAAAGAACACACGAAGGCCAACATGCCTCAATACTCAAAACACACAATATTTTGAATAATTAACTCCATCTATTCTTCTAGTACATTGAACATATATATAAGGACTCCATCTATTATGGTGGGTGGGGTTCTGTATCTGAGGTTTACTCACTAGGGTGGGTCCAAAGGGCTCTTCCTTGGCGAGGTTCCACATCACCAAAAATATATAAGGACTCTTTCTTGTATTAGTAGTGTTAGGAATCCTAGTTTGACAAGTAAATTAAAATCCTAATAAGGTAATAGCTAATAAAATACTAACTTGGACTCGAAGAAAATAAAACTTGAGATACTTAGGATCTCAACAAATTCTAGACTCAAACAAATTATTAAATACCCTTAATTCACAGGGATTGTTGAAATTATGGTCTTGCCCATAATACATAATTGACCATAACTTGTTAAATAAAAACCCAAATTAAAAAATGTTAGCTTATGACACATATATCTAGTCCTTTAAAACTGCAAGACTCTTACTTCAATTGGACTTCACATGTGGGCCCCATAAAATAAGTCGTAAATAGAAGAATTTGCAAAGTAGTAACAAATTAATTTTCTATGGCTGCATCAATTGCTGATGGTAGTTTCCACTCAAATACCCCTGTTTGTTCTCCCTGTTAGACTTATGGTTAAGTAATTAAATTCATCATTTCCTAATAGCTTAAGCTTTTGGGACAATCGGTAATTTAACATGGTATCAGAGCAGGAGATCCTGAGTTCAATCCCTGGCTTTACTCTACCTCCCATTTAAAATGTTAAATTCCCACTTGTTGGGCCCCCACTTATTAAGGGGAAGTTTAAGCCCACAAGTGAGGGGGAGTGTTAGAATTATGGTTAAGTGATTAAATTCACCATTTCAGTGATTAAATTCACCATTTCTTAATAGCTTAAATTTTTGGGGCAATCGGTAATTTAACACTCCCAAAAGGAAGAAATTACACCATTTTCTTGCTGGTCATCTGTAAGGGATATTTACCCACTGTTGATGCCTTGGCTGGTAAATTGGATATACTTTGATTTGTTTTTATGAATCTACCTGCTTACTAATGATTGTAACTTTAATTAGTTTGTATGAAGTTTCTTTAGACTTCATGAATTTGTTTAACTTCATGGTTCAATTGAATTGGAGCTTATGTTCCTCAAACTTCTATGAATTAATGTCCTCTCCAGGACCTTAAATCCTTGTGTGCAATGATTTGTATACACCTGCTCTTTACTGATGATATCCAAATCTTAATTTCTTGGATGACCCAAGTTAAAAGATTGAGACTTTGCTTCTTCTTCTCTCTAAGATTTTTTTAGTAATGATGCTTACGTAGAGGTAAACAGAAAAACAATGAAGGTTGTTTTGATTTTACAGCATGATAAGGGTGATGCTGTTGGTTGTTGGGGTAAAGTGTGATATGTAAGTGGATTTAAAGTGGAGTTGGTTATGAAGGTGTGGGGTGTATGGTGTCAAAGATTGGTCCCACTAGTAGTGGTAGTGGTGTGCGTCATGGTGGTTCTAATGTAGAAATGGGGGCATCAGTGGCATAGCATAAGTGAGGCAATGGTTATGGTTTTGTGTGTAATATAGTAATTCAGAGGCAGTTGTTAGAATCTGAGTTAGAATTGGTGGTAGTGGAGAACCATGGTATGATAAGATAGTGATGGAAGTTAAGTAGTATCAGAGTCTGAGTTAGAGTTGTAATGGAGAACCATGGTATGATAAGTTGGTGATGGAAGTTAAGTGGTATCAGAGTCTGAGTTAGAGTTGGTAATGGAGAACCATGGTATGATAAGGTGGTGATGGAAGTTAAGTGGTATCAGAGTCTGAGTTAGAGCTGGTAGTGGAGAACCAAGTTATGATATGGTAGTGATGGAGGTTATGTGGTGTCAATACTGCTGATGATGACAATCCATGATGGTGTATATGTGCCATGTCATTTAACAATTGCATTCCACCCATTAAGGATGGTATTTGTTTTTAAATGATGTGGCAATGTGGAACATGTAATGTACACCTTTATATTTGTAAAAGACTAAATTTTTACCACTATTATCCCTTTCCATTTGAAACAAATGGAAATGATACTAATAATTGCAGGACGCATGCAACAAATTGATACTACTAAGTACTAAATATGTTTAGCGTAAACCATGTTGTTGACCAGTAAAAGTTCCTAACTTTATCTTGTCAGAGAGAGAGAAAGCATTCCCACTAAAGGCTGAGGATTGTATGATACACTAAACCTGTATTATTGATATAAATATATATATATATATATATCTGTGGCATTGGAAATCTCTAAAGCTGTTGTTTTTGTATTACCTTTGTTTAATTTCTCTAGTTTATGTGACCAAAATAGAAGATATTATTAGGTGCAGTGAGTCTCTATTTCTTTCATGAGATGTGCTACCACTAACACTGAAATCAGCTGGGATAATTTCAGGCCAATGCAGAATTTTCCAGTGGCATCAACCCAGTCATCATTGGTGAACTGCAATCCTGAATTAGGCATCTGACTCTGTAGAATTTTAAAATTTGTGGCTGAAAATTTGGGATGGAGATACCCTTTGGCTATTGCTTTGCGTATGCATGTCTACCGACATTTTGTTGCCCTGTAACCTCAAGGATGCCCGAGCGTATTTCTTCCACTTCTAATATTCCAGATGATCGTTGAACCGCTACAATCTCCAGTAATTCACCAGGTTGAGTTCTCATGGCATGTTGTTGCTGTTATTTGAGTAGTTTCTTTAATCCAAAGATAACAAATGGCTTCAGTCATTTGCCAGCTTGAGTTCTCATGGCATGTTGTTGCTGTTTTTTGAGAAGTATCTTTAATCCAAATATAACAAATGGCTGACACCCCAAAATTTTGGAACTAAGGTGTAGTTGTTGTATAACAAACGGCCAGACATTATGGGCTAGTTGTCCCCTTACCCATATGCATCTGTGAGGTTGATATCTTATGTCCATACAAATCCACTATTACAGTGACCATGTCCTGTTATTGTTTTAATTGTAATAAGTTTTGTCTTATAGAGCTAGATACCCTCCTGGAAAAGCATGGAAGACTTAGTATATTTACTCAAGTCTAGATGTATAATATGTACTTATCACTGAGTTACTAGCATGTTATAAGTTCCAATCCAGAGCTCTCTTTATTTTTTACATGATGACCTAATGGAAGGAATTTACATGATTGTTGGCTTGTGCAGTGTTTGACCTCACTTTCTCACATATAGGAGTTGCGAGGCAAAAAAGGCTAGGCAGCTACTTGAGCCATTGAGTCAGCAATAATGTGGTTTTAAGGTCAGGAATATTTTCTCCAATGAACATTAGTAACTGTGGATTAGAATTTACTTGCAAAAAATATGCTGAAATTGTTTGGAGATACAGACATATATATGTAGATGATCAGACACACAAACACATACATGCGTTGGGTTAATGCTATAGTTAATGTGACTCTTTGTAATATTAAATCATTTAATAAATTTGTTTAGAATTAATATTTTGTCAAGTCTACAGTTGGATTAAATGCTTTTCATGTGCTCATCATGCATGGAATTTTACATTAATATTGGATATCATTTACCATCCATTTTTTTTTTTTTTTATAAGTATCATTTACCATCCAATTTAAAATTTATTGATTTAGTAGATTTTTATATTACAAGAAAAATTATTTTTGAATATTTTCTAAATGAGATAGTTTTAATCTTTAAAAATGATGAACATGTAAAGATTATGTAATCCAATGGTGCATTTGGAAAATTAATGATCCAATGGAAGGTTATCCGTATTTGAGTAATATAATATATTGTAAAATATTTACACCAGCTCTCTCTCTCTCTCTCAAATAGAGTTACAAAATAAATCATATTCATTTCATTCTGAAAACCAGATCCATTATGACTGAAATAGCGTTAGGCTAGTAATAACCTAATTGTGAGGCCTAAATTAAAAAACAAAACAAAGAACAGCCTCTCTCTTATATGACTCTTAAACGCTTTCCTGTCCCTATAGAGATATGCTTCAGGGTATAGAGATATGCTTCAGGGGAAAAATCATTTTATAGGTAATATAGAAGTACAATTTTCAATTTTGTGGTGTATTGGCTGTGGAGATGGCTAATGGCAGCCTAATAAGGAATTATGAACTTATAGATGCATGCATTTCACAATTTTGGTAGTTCAAAATGGATTTCTAGAATTTTGAATTAACTATCCATGGTTATGGACAGACAGGTAGTGTGGAGATCTTCCTCTCCATCCGGTTTTTCCAGTCTTGTACAATTTTGCTGCAAACAGAGAGGCCTCCGTAGAATCATCTTTGATATGTCAAGGAGCAGGGGATAGGAGAACTTGGGATGTTTGTTTCATTTAGGGTCCTAATGATTATGAAGCAGATGTGGTGGATGATTTCTTTCGACTCTTGGCATCCAATTTACCTTCAGTGACTGATGGTGATCGTTTGAGATGAAAGTTGACAAAAAATGGGGATTTTAATATTTGCTCATATTATCATCAGTTACATGGCTCTTCTTTCGTTGTTTTCCCATGGAAAGGTATTTGGAAGGTTAAGGCACCCCGGCGTGTCTCTTTCTTTGTTTGGACAGCCTCATGGGATAGGATCCTCATGAGAGATAACTTGTGGCTTAGGGGCTTTGACTTCGTTTACTGGTGTATTATGTGTCGTTGTGGTGAGACAGTAGATCATTTGTTGTTACATTGTGGAAATGCTTATCGGTTGTAGTGCTTTGTCTTTAGAATTTTTGGGATTTTATGGGTTCCCTTATGTACAGTGTTAGATTTTCTATTTAGTTGGTGGAATTGGTTGGGGAAGCATTCATCTTATATTTGGAACCTAGTTCCGTTGTGTTTGATGTGGTGTATTTGGAGGGAACGCAATCGGCGGACGTTTGAGGATTTGGATAGATCCGAGGACCAACTACTTGCTCTCTTTTCTGGTTCCCCTTTTTGATTGGGCTAAGGCTTAAGAACTCACATGTAGTGACACTCTTCCTTTATTCCTTAGCTCTCTTCTTCTTTGTAATTAATGCTTTTTTTTTTTTTATTAATATTTTTGCTTTTCCATCTTTTTTGTCCTTTTGATATGCTGGTGCTAATTTGCATCTAGCAGTTTTTTAAATATACATTTTTCTTACCTATTTAAAAAAAAAAAAAAAAACTATCCATGGTCATACACAACAGCTTTTCTCACACATGCATGAGACATTTCCGTAAATCTTACCGCTATCGGATGTATAACTTCAAATTATGTAGAGATGGGTCAAAATCAAAATTTTCAAAAAATTAACTTTCTTGGAGATGGATCAAACCAAACGTGTGTAGTTTAGGTAAACCCTTAATGGGTATGTACTAGGCACTATGTTTTAGGTAGGAACTTAAGACCTTCCCCAAGTTGCACCCCTATCACAACAACATAGATTTTTGAAGAAGGGAAATTCTAGATGCAGTCATGCAGGCCTTTTACTAAGCAATTTGGGACAAACTCCATTATATTCTTTTGAAGGGTTTGTCAACAGTTGCTCTAACTTCAAATGATAATTTTCCCCAAAAGTGGCTATGTACCATGTACTATGTTTTAGAGTCTCATTATTGTTATTCATTAATACTCTGTTGGATTTTTAAATTTGGCTTTGATGTGATTGGGAATCTAAAACAGCACGCTTTGTCTGGTATAGAACTGTTGGCTAGCATAAGCATAATGGGCATATGCAGGAGATAATACTCGACTGTGCAGGAAAGGGATCTTTACTCTTCAGACAATGGTGTTCCTGTCACCCAGCTAAGCTGCCTAACATAACAGTGGGGGCAGTTTAGGCATTGTCTAAGTGGCCCACTGTTCTTATTAAAGGAATGCTCTGATGCCTGATGAGACAAAATGATGACAAACATGTTTGTTTTTTTTTTTTTTGAGAAACAAACATGTTTGTTTTTCTAGTAAGATTAGGAACACTTTAATTTCCCATTTAACTAACATGGTCAATATGTTGATTGTTGAGCACTATATAACCTGGATTTAGGAGAGCCTTTGTTTCTTAGAATATACTAGGCGCAAAATCTCGCAAATGATGCAATTTCTGTTGTTTGATTTAATATGAATTCGGTCTTTCTATCCAAAAAAAAAAAAAAACTAATATATCAAGTTGTGAACAGTGTATAATAAGTTGTGTGAGTGATGGACTCAAGTGAAAATGATGTTGCTTTCATCATAAGTTGACAACGCAGTAAATTGATTATAAAACTGAGTGTGTTTTATTGTTGTTATTTTTCTGTCTTCTCTTTGACCAACTGGTCAATTTTCTGTTAAGCTAGTTAGATTATTCGTTGTTAATTTAAAGGAGAAGAGTAGATAAAGATTTTATATGTTTGAATTCGTCGTACATTTAACCCCAAAAAAAAAAAAAAAATTCGTGATACCCAATCTTAGCAAGTACCAGTACGAATAATTGTAGGGGCCTCTGTCGCCAAACTCAATTTTAAGTTGTGAGCTATGCATCCAATAGTTTTTATAATGCCTGGGCCATCTTGACAACTGTGATCCCCACGGAAATTTGATTATTTAGAAGCAGGTAAATGGACGTTCGTCCTTTTGTCACACAGGCTTTTTCGTTTAGTTTTTTAGTTTATAAACAATACCAAGGAAAGAGCTATTTTTACACCCAATTTTATAACTTACTAATTTGTATGATTGCGAATGATTGACAAAAATGGTGGATAGTAAAAGTCAGTAATAGGCGGAGAATATCAACTACTCACAATCGCACAAATCATTAAGTTATAAAATTGGGTATCATTAAAATTACTTTTAGTCAATTTTTCTTACATACAATTTTTAGTCTCTAGAATTATTCCACTTTTAACAAAAAACAAAATAAGAAAATTAAATCAGAGTACTGTGAGTTAATAAGCTTTGTGTCTTTCTTCTTGGCTCAGATTTAATTAATAGTCACTCTCTGTCTTTTTGGCATTTATCTTGGTGGATTTGCATCAAATACCCATGCTAGAGATTTATCCACAACGTTACATTAGTTATTAGTCAGAGCCAACAAAGGGCACTATCGAAAGCTTCTCCAAAGGGCAGTAATCTTTAATTACATCTTACATGACAAGTATAAAGATTCTACCAACCGACAGGGCCATTGCCCATTGGTTATGGCTGCTATGTTAATTTGATGCTGCCAAATTCATGCATGCCATATTAGTGAAATCAGTGACCAAATAAAGCAAAACCATGCCCTCATCCTACTCATATATTCCCCAATCAACATCAAAGACGTTATCAAGACACGTAAGTCACTCGTGGCGGTCACTATACTTATGCTCTCAAATTGTGCATATGTCAATGGTAATCTTGTGGTCACTCTCAAAGAATGATGTAAATAACTAATTTTGTAATGAATTCAATGTATGAATTCAATGCCTTTCGGTGAAGGATGTCCTGACAGATTTAAGACTTTGGGATCCTTGAAATTAAGATAGAAAATGACCCACAAACAAATAGAAGAGGAAACTCGTGGAATCACAATTTTCTTTACACTTTATTCTTCTTCTTGGCCTCCAACAAAGACAAAACTAGCGATGATCCCACAACCTCAAAAGCAATTTACATTAGTTGCCAAAGGTCCAGAAAGTAGAAAATCTCCATAAAAGAAAATAAACCCCACAAAAAAGTATGTTGAAAAATGAGAAAAAAAAAAACTTGAATTTTCAACAGGTGGATACAACATTTTCATAACTGTCAACATAGGCCCAGTTTTTTGTAGTGTCTAGTGTGACTATCTTGATTGAATGCATAACAAAAATAATGTCAAAAGTCATAGCAAAATCATATGAAAGTGATGTTCTGCTAGTTACAAATTTATCGTTTTAACAAGTTATGAAAAATATTATGAACAAAATTAATCCCCAACAATTCTCATTTTATTTCATAGGACTAAGACTAACCTGCTATAAACTACATGGATGTAAATAAGTACCATGAGCTTTTGTAATAGAAATATTTGTTCATGGGAAAATCATAATTAAAGCTTATCACAAACATTCCTCTCTGATATACTGAAAAACTAAAATTAATAACAAGAGCCTGAGGGTAATATTGATTGAAATTATTGGCATACTCATTTCTTCTCCTCTTTCTTTTCTTCCTTCTTTTCTTCTTTCTTCTCTTCTTTCTTCTCCTCTTTCTTTTCTTCCTTCTTTTCTTCTTTAGCTGGACCAACTGATACTATGTCCACTTTCCCTACTTTCTTCAACTTCTTCACAATTGCCACTGCATCCATTGATCCTACAACTGTTAACTTCTGCTCCTTCAGATCTGCTGCTATTGAATCTATCCCTGTTGATCAAAATACAAGGAATCAATATAATATTGCCATAGAAAAAAAAAATGTCAGTAATTATACTGTACGTACTATTTTCTTTTCTATTTAAAATGAGAGTATTAGATTCGAGACTTTATTTTACTTTTTCCAGCTTGTGAAATCAGATATTCTTATTCTCCAAAAAAAAAAAAAAAAAAAAACCCATTGAATTATATTATGTCTTTAAAAAAAGTAACCAAAAAACTTTTTTAAGGTTTTGCACAAGAACTTTTTTTAGTAGTATGTGGAAAACTGTAAGAGAAAACATAGACAAAAAGATTAAATACCATATATATCAGCTGCAGCTTCTATTGCTTTCTGCTTTGTTTTGTCATCGGTCATGGTCAAGACCTTCAAGATCACCTTCTGCGCCAGCAAATTCCAATTTTCAAAGAGAAAAAAAAGAGTAAGGAATTAGAGAAAACTAAAAGAGGGTTACCATTATAGTCTATATACATATCAAATACATATAACAAAGAAAGAAAACACAGTACCTGAGCCATTTGGAGAGGAAGGAAGTTAATGTGGACACAAAGAGAAGAGAATGAAGGTTGTACCTAGCCCAATTATGGGGTTTTGGAAAAAAACAGAGAGAGAAGAATGAGGTTGCGTGTTTGAGTATAGGCTGTGTGTGCGAGTCACATCCACCAGATAGATCCTCTTAATAGAATTTCTAGCCGCATGGAACAAGCTTTGGTAGCCATATATACATGACAAATGTTTCACAATTCACATGGTGGTGGTGTATTTTTTAAATAAAAAAATCAATACTAATGGGTGATTTTCTTTTTCTATTTTTTATTCTTTAATTTTTAAACAAGAAGTTGATCACACACGGCTGGAATAGTTAAAGGCATGTCATGATTACATTAGTAGTATGGTCAAACTTCTAAGAATGTGTCATCAATTGTCATCAATTTCTATTTGAATTTTGTTTTTTTGATTGTGTGAATGAAAAGTCTATTTGTTGCTTATCAAGAAATAGGATTTGTAGAAAAATTTGGTGTTTTTAACCAAAGTCATCCCACAAGAGTGAGAAATGAGTTTTGTTAGTACAGTGGATTCAATCAGGTTTTGATTATAGTGGATTTGATATTCCTCTTTCATAAAGGTACTTAGATTGTTGATCCATGTAAATTTTTGTCACTATTATATGCGTTAATTTTTTTCCTTATTTGTTTGAATTTGGTGGTGTATTACATAACAAGCTGTATTAGTAGTGGAGCTCATACCACCGCACACCCTTGATGTGATAATCACTCCACAAGTATAAGTATTTGTGGATGTGGAGAGTAAGGATCAGGGTTCAAGTTTCCAAGAAGGAGTTTCACATACATATACATTTAGATTAGGATAGAGTAGAATTTTTATGTTGTATTATTAAAAAAAAAAAAAAAAAGTAGTGGTGCTCATAAGTTGGTTGGATTATAGTTGAGGTAAACTTGTCACTTGGCCTGATCAGGATCGGGTACAATAATTAACACTTGATATCGACTAATATGCCAATAAAAAATTAGCCCACGTATTTATCAGGTGTCGATGATCATTGAATGGACTAATTGCTCCACCAATATCGATCTCAAACAATGAATGAACCACCTATATGCTTCGATTCGAGCACATATGAGCGAGGTTGATCAAGGTGAAAGATGACATAATAGAACTCAACCAAATTTGAGCACAAAAACTTGATCAAATTTTACAGTAGTCACTAGAAAATAAGCAATGTCAATGACATAAAAACGGGTTTGATGAAAGAGAGAGAGAGAGAAGATAATGGAGTTGGGGAGGATGCATATCAAGAGTAAGGAAAATACTAGAGCTACTACAATTTTTACTATAAAAAGCTTATAAAAAAAGCATACAAATGGATGAGTCAAGAATATAACTGTTGTCATTCAATCAATATAATAAATGAATGTTTATTTTTTGGTAAATAAATGAATGTTTAAACTTTAAATTACTTTCTTGTGATTGGTTATGTAGTAAAATTTATAATATTTATAGCATCACTTGTCAAGTTAAATTATTTAGCTTCAAATCCACCAACTCAAACATCCTCGTTGGGTTAGAGATTTTCAATATCGTCGTTTAAGTGTTATGGAAATACGTACGAGTTAAAAAGTGTCGTGAAAATATGTGTAAGGGTGTTTAAACACTGAAAACTATTGTTTAAACATTCCTACCAAACACCACCCAACCATTAGAACATTGGAATTCACACTTTAGATTCAAATCTAATTGACCATTAGGCGAAGAGAGATGCTACGTCTACAACATTTTTACAACAAATCATAGGTGGTTAGTTGTTATTGGTTCATATTTGAAACTGACACTAAGATTACTTTTTTGCCCTAACAATAACAACCAGTAACAACCTGCCACTTAGAATTTGTTGTAAAAATGTTGTAGATATATAATTTCCCTTAGGCGAAACCACCCAAAATCAATCAGATCATGCTGTTTTGTCAAATGGGTTGGGTTTTAGTCTTTTTGAGCACCTAGGTGTTAGAGTATTTGCTACCTCAACAAAAAGGAAGAAAGGACGTTACAGAAGATGAAGAAAATCATATTGCATAGTAATATATGTCAGTACTTGTAAACGCGGATTAAAATTATAAATTATTTCACTATTCAGTTTATTTTTGTTACTATTCATGAGTCTATTGTACTTTTTGGCACTATTCATGGGTTCCATTGTATTATTTCAATAACTTTTATCTTTATCTACAGTACTTTCAGCAATAAGTTTCTAGTTTCAGCAAAATAAGCGGTATCCAAATAGACCTTAAGAGTGCGTTTCGATACTGCTTATTTGCTGAAAACTGAAAATTTATTGCTGAAAACGCTGTAACAAAATAAATTTTAAAAGTGTAAATAGTGCTGTGGGACCCAAATTTATCTAGAAATTTGCGTTTTGCTGAGTTTGGTGGTTCGTGAACAGTGCCCATGGGACCCACTAAAAAAACACAAAACGCACGGATTGAGCAAAACGCCCAATCTAAACACACACTACGAACCCAGGGGGTTGGCCGAGTTGGTTGGGCACTCAGTCTCAAGGTGCTTGTACCTCCGGCTGATCAAATTTATCTTAATTTTAAAAATCTTTTTATGGATTGGTAGAGAAATCTCTAATCCTAACAAGAATAAGTCCCTCTAAAGTTTTTATTTTTATTTTTGTAATATATGATTTACAACTCTATAATAGAAATTCTTTGGAGTATATAATAAGAAGTTGTTAATAAGCCATAAATATATTTATGACAATTGTACATTTATACCAAATGAAACATTATCGATAGCTAGTATAGTGGATCAAAGCTGTAAACCTTTTTTCTTTCTCCCATTCCAAAATTTCCAACCTATCAATTGTACTTTTTTTTTTTTTTTTTGTGTGTGTGTGGTTAAACGACGATATCATTAAAACTAAGCAACTACATCAAGATCAGTACAAAGTCTGTTGAAATGTACTCCATTACAGTCATCCTCCAAAGCCTTAAACAAGTCCACATGCAGGCGGACTAGAAAACAAAATGAAATCTGACTCTTGCTCAGCGCCTATTCTAGCTAGCATATCAGCACACCGGTTTGCCTGGCGGTAGTAGTGGTTGAACTGAATTTGCTGGAATCTGGACGCCAATTGCCTGCAGTCATCCAAGACGGGGGAGATTTCAATTGTACTATGGACTATGGACTATGGAGTATTTGATTTTATTTGTTTGTTCCCGTGAATAACAATATGACATCAAAGTTATCGATTTGAGTTGGAATTTTTGGACTTTATCATCTAGAACTTTCAATGGCTTCAAACGAAAGTTGGTGGTCAAGTTGGCCAACCCATCCATTGGCTACGGTGGCTTTTTGATGATTTATTAAAGATCCTCTTTATTCAAAAAGTAGTAAAGGAAGACTTTCTTCCTCTTAACTCTTAAGTTATTGTAGTACAAATAATTAAAGCAATGCAAGATTTGAATAGCACCACCATCACGTTCATATATCTACAAGAGAACCATAGCATGGCCTTTTACATGGTAAAATTTGGTCAATAATTTGACCATTATCATTACAATAGTGGTTCCATGGACTCACCAATATGTGAATTTCACATACGGTAAGAGTGGGGATTCATACCAAAAGTCTTGTAATTCAATTGGTTGTCACTTCTTAATGTGTTCATAATATTCAGAATTCAAATCTCTCTCCCTCTCTGCTGTAGCTATCAAATTCCATAAAATAATTTTCCAACGATAAATGCGGCCTATACAACAACTGTCCTATGAATAGGGAGGCATGCAGTACACGGTACAATAGAAAAGTAAGGCAACGTTAAAGAATAAAAGAATAATTAGTTGGTTTGGGGGTATTAATAATGATGGTGGATGGAAATGTGAATGCCAAATTTGAGTTCTTCCTCTAATATTGTATCACTTACAATTTAATGGTTTCAAATATCTAATACTTTTCAATTAGTTTTTTTTTTTTCCTAAGTATCTCTACTTGTCATCAATGTAGAGGGTCTTCTCAGAAATTAGGCAAAGCAGATTGAGATCAGAAAAGAGTCCTAGGAAGGTGCTACCTGTCCCAATATGTCTGGCACACTATGGAGTATTGAAAATGTACCCTGAATACTCCAAAATGAACATTGCTTGCTGATTCCTGTTGTTTTATTTTTCGGAAATATTCTAGACTTGGATATTTTATTCATCACTTCTTACACAAACAGCATAAGAGAAAGAATACAATCCATGTTCCATGATGAGAACATTTTGACAATATATACAGCAGGTAGCTATTAGCCTATTACCATCATCTCTTGCACTTTCTGCCCCACAATCAGAAAAAGAGGGCCATTTCAAAGTGCCTTTTGGTCATGTCTCGTAACTCTACATGTTTGTTATGCCACAACAACCTAGTAAATGACAATATGATTTTTCTCAAAAAAAATAAAAAAAAGAAGTAATGACAATATGCTTTGTCTAAAACTATGATTTATGACAGCATAATATGCAATAACAACAAAAATTTTAGTCTCAAAATTTTTGGGATTAGATATGGATTTTCAACAAGATTAGTTACGGTTTGTCACATGTATTCTTTCATACATCATATTCTATTTGAAGTCATAACCTCTATTACTTTTTTAATTAAGATTTTCTTTTTCTTTGTCTTTATAGAATCAATTAATGTGTCCTTTTTAACTACTTATATTAATGTTATTTTTGGTTTTCCTTTACCTTTTCCGTTCTCTTAACTTAAATCTACTCACCATTCATTTCTTGATATTGTTTTCTTCAGAAAAAAATAGAACCTATTAACTTTAATACTTCATTGTATATGCGTAAATGTGTTTATGATGTGTACATTTTATTTCTTTCTTCCAAAATCTTTGGGTTAGGCAAATGTGGTGTCTTGTATGGCTGTGAGTGATGAATGTAAGCTGAATTTCTTGGAGCTAATAGCAAAGAGGAACTGCAGGTTTATTATTTTCAAGATTGAGAATCAAGAAGTGGTGGTAGAGAAACTTGGAATCCCAGATGAAGCCTATGAGGGCTTCACCGCATCTCAGCCTGCCAGTGAGCGCCACTATGCTGTCTTCAATCTTGATTTCATCACTGATCAGAGTTTCCAGAAAAGCAAATTATTTTTCATTGCATGGTAATTTAGATTTTCTCCAACAAGTATATATGAATGCTTAAAAACTAGTCCTTTAGTGTATATTTTATAGTGGCATATTGAAATGGAGAAAAAAAAAGCACAATGTATAGTAATTAGTAAATCTTTCGATTAACATTCAAAGAACAGTTTTTCTGCTTTTTTGAGAAAAAAGTCAAGTAAAATTATGCTTCTAGGAGTAATGGAAATACTCTCAAAGTGCTAATGAGTAACGACACAATGGCACTAGAAAACAGAAGCCAAATAATATATGGCTTCCAGGCTAATACTGCTCCTCTTTGGAGGCAATTGATCATATATTGAAGGCCAAAATAACAATTTGATACACAATGGTGTTTGTGAAAGTTAACTCTCTTGTTTTCAGATCACCTTTCTTCAAAGTGAGAAGTAAGGCGGTCTATGCCAGCTCCAAGGATAGATTCAAGAGTCAACTGGATGGAATTCAAGTTGAGTTGCAAGCAACAGATCCTAGTGAAATGAGCTTTGACATTGTAAAAGGACGAACAACGTAAAAATTGTCATTTTTTTTACTTTGGATGTTTAGCCCTTCCTAAAAACTACATCATGCGAGCATTGATTTTCCGCTCCTCAACATTATTATTATTTTTCTCTTGTTGCACGGATTTTATACTAAAAGTGTTTGTTTAAGAATAGCTTATTTAGCTTTTTGCTGAAAGCTTTTTACTGAAAATGTGCTAAAATATACTTGTACCTTGAAAAAAGTGAAAAAAAATGTGAAAAAAAATAAAGTTTTAAAAAACTGTACATAAAAATTAAAAGCTAAAAGCTGATGCCATACTATGAATTTATTTGGCATGATTAGTACTTAGGCTGCTTGTCCAAACTCCGAAGTCACTTGATAGCACATAACTCTGTCTTTTCTGTCTTGGTGTGTTTTAATGTTGAGGACAGTGAATTTGGAAAAGCACTGAATCCAACTTTTATCAGAAAAATCTAACAGGAAAGAATTAAACAACAAACCTTATGTTCTATTCTTTTTGGTGCAAACTGAAATGGCTTCCACTACATACATAAATAGTTCGAACAGTCATAGGCTGGAATCATAATCCTTAGCATTTTATTCAAGTACATTTTAGAACAAGGTCAGGAGGTAATGATACTTGTCGCAATTGCTCTGCCAACTAATCTTTGTGGCCTCTTCGAAAGCATGGACCAGAGCTACCTGCAATCATGAATATCATTGCCATGGGTATGTAAGTTGGAATTTGAAGTATGTATGAGCTGTGTGAACACCTACACAATTCTATTCTTTGTGCTAGTAAATTATCCCAGTGGAGTAAAAGCTTTTAGCATGTTACTGTGTGTGCCGTGGTACAAAACTTGTATGATGTAGATGTTAGAAATCAACACTAACTCTCTTGTCTATAGAAACTTTTAGAGTATTCTAGAAACTTCTAGAACTTCTCACACAATCTCTCTCTCTAGAAACTTCTAGAGTTCCACTCAATTTACTTCTCTCCGGAATTCTCTAGAAAGTTCTCTTGCATTCCGGAAATTTCTCCATGATGCTCTTTCCGGATTTCTCTATGAGATATCTCTAGAGACTTCTATGAAGAAGTAAATCTTAGCCACATGTTTATAGAATAGTCTAGAAGCTTGGTAAATAAAGTATTCAAAAAGAAGATGCTAGAAGCTTCAAGTTGGTTTCCTAACCAACATACACCTAGTATAAATAGATGTGGAGGTATGTGAAGTAGTGTGTGAGACTAGTGAGAGACTTGTGAAGTGAAGAGTGTCATAAAGCATCAAGTGAGAGATGTGTGAAGTTGTATGAGGTGGTGAAGTGTGTGCCATAGATAGCAATTGTGTAGTGTCAGTAAATAGGTGTCTAGAGAGTTGGTGTGTGTGTCTTGTAAAAGCATTGGTACTTGTAAAGTGTTGTAATTCAAAGAGTCAAGTTTTGATAAAAGCTCTTTGTTCAGTCATTTGTTCAATAATCTAGTGTCAGAGCTTCCGCTAACTCAACAACATATGTGTACATAACTTGTCATAGTCCCTACTTTGTTTCTTTCAGTAGCATTTTGTTCTCAGATCTTTTTAGAATGAAGTTTGCATTTCAAAATGAACCATGTTTCATATTGCAACTGTCTGTAAATCATGACTAGAAATTGAAAAAGTGGGCTCCATTGGGCATCAGCATCTTTGTAATACAAACAGCAATTGAAATATTGAATAGGAGGTTAGCTATGTGTCAAATCACTTTTGCATTGCATCAGGACAGAATGGGTTGGGAAATTGTAATAAAGAAGGACAGGACAAATCCCTAGGCTTCACCACCTAGAATAAGCCGGAAATCCTAGGCTTCACTACCCACATGTGCTTGAATCACCACCAAGCCTATGGAAACAATTTTAATCTATAAATTTTTTTTCAATGTGCGTGGAAAGAAATGAAAATTATAAATTATTTTACTATTTAGTTTATTTTTACTATTATTTATGGGTTTA
The DNA here is from genome assembly GCA_028535165.1 of Quercus tomentella. Classification (NCBI taxonomy): domain Eukaryota; kingdom Viridiplantae; phylum Streptophyta; class Magnoliopsida; order Fagales; family Fagaceae; genus Quercus; species Quercus tomentella. The sequence goes on from JAPQVY010000144.1 coordinate 24,973,181, forward strand.
TTGTATTTTTTGGTACTATTCATGGATTCCACTGTACTATTTCAACTAACTTTTACCTTTATTTACAATATTTTCAACAATAAATTTTCAGTCACAGAAAAATAAATGGTATCCAAACAGACCCTCAAGGTGCAGAGCTTCACATTCTTGAAGCCTCTTTTTAATAGGCTTCAAGGAGTACAATCAAGCCACGATCATTCCACAAAATCCAGAACATTAAATTTGAAATTCAAAAATCAAAAGTGCTATAATCGAAAAATGAAATCTGAAATTTGAAATAAGAAATATCTGAAATAATGTTGGTTGTGCTTTGCTCCCTCCCTGCATCAACATCCTTATCAACTCTCCACAGGAATATCTTCAGCCGTTCATGAAGTTTAGAACTCCATAAAGCCTTCCAGAGGTCCTGACAATAGAGTTTGAAGACAAATTTAAAATATTTTTAATTTTGAAACACTGGCAAATCGCGCTTTGGACACTTTGCCCTCCCAAGGAACTTTTTGCAAAGTTTTAACTCTTCCAAATCTAAGAGTAGCCACAACCTCTCTGGTGAGGTGCCATTCAGCTAGTTCAATTCAAGATGTAATGTCCTCAAGGCAGATAAGTTTCCAAAATACTTAGGGATGGGAACATAGAAGGAATTGTCATTATATAGAAAGAAATGCAAACAGGTACGGGGTATAGAATTTCTTGAAACAATAGGGTACGACACATCTTAGGTACAACAATTATTTAATTAATAAATATTTTTGGACATAATATTTATTTTAGGTTTTAAAGTTAAGCAACAACAATATAATGCTTGAAAACATATCTAAAATTCATTTAAAGGCAATAACAAATAGCAAAGAACTACAATGACCCATAATTCATAAATGATGTATAAAGTAAAATACACTAAACACCTAAGTTGCACAGGTACCCACATGGGTAGGGGTATGACATGAGTACGGGTACTTGGACATTTTAGCCGTGTCCAAGCAACATAGAAATGCAAGATGCCTAAATTGGCCAAAGGAATTTGATATATTCCTGTAAGCTGATTGCTGGACAAGAACATGTTCAAGTTGTAAATATTTAATATGGTACTTGGTATTGGGCCATGATTCTTCGCTTCAAATGAAAATCGTACCAAAAAGGCATAACATTGTTAAGTTTTCCAACCACTTCTCCATGCCAAATAGGTCCTTCCACTAGGTGAAGCCATGAAGCATCATCCATGTCTATAATAGGTGCACTGTATTTGTGCATATGTACCAGAGTGCTCCTACGTAATTCATGCAGTGTGACAACCCAGTTGTTACTTTATTTAGTAAGAAAATCTTAATAAAACTCTTACTACATATGGTGTTTTCTTCACATCAATGATCATTACAGGATATTATACAATTACTTCAAGGCCCTCTACATATTAACACATTTCTTGATAGTTTGCTATATCATCATATGCACATCATTCCAACTGCAGCTACAACATCAACAAGAGCAAAATATTCTAGACAACATACTTTCCAATTTAATACTTGATTGAAGAATCGATGCCTTTTGCTACCAAAATGTCAGCTTCTTAAACTTTTTGCAGATCCAGTTCACCTTCAGCACTGTAGTCACATAGGCTTGATCTTTCATGTCATAGACAAACCGGAAATAAGCATGCCTCCAAGTCTTTTTGAAGAAAAGAGCACCACAAACTCCCCAAAAGCCTAGTGCAAATCCAACCCCTAATCCAATGTAAAACCATGATGTTTCAGACTCATCTTCAGCTTTTCCCAGAGGATTATCACCATCAGATTTTCGCTCTTTCGTGCAGTTTTTTCTAAGAGGAGCGCCACAAATATTAGGATTTCCAGCGTAGCTGAGTGCATCAAAGCTCTGAAGCTGGGTGCTTGAAGGAATTCTACCTGAGAAGTCGTTGTATGACAAGTCCAAGTGACTAAGAAATGTCAAATTAGATAGGCTAGGAGGAATCTCACCCGATAGATGATTTCGAGAGAGATCAACTGTCACGACCCAAATCCATGGAAAATGAATTTAGATGCATGACTAACCTGCTAAACTTATATAAATCCATAAACATAATTAATCCAAAATAAATCAATACTCCAAAGAAAACTGTACTCTTAAAAACCTCTTACAAAAATCTAAACTCCACAAATGGGAAAATAATCTCCACCATAACAAAAACATGAATCACAAAATAAAGGTAACTAAATTCTATAAGTCTTCAATTCATACTGAAGTCGCCTACAACTTCCATGCTCTACCTTGCACCTTACAAAGCGACCCAACGGTTCTATGTTTCCAACTATACTTTAATCTGAAAAATAGTAATTGATGGGGTAAGCCACACATCTAGTAAGTAATTATACAGAATACACAACGGAATAGAGTCAAGCAAAGCACGAATATTTTACTTTTTCACAAACTCATTCAATGATATCAAAAATAATTATTCCACAAAGCATATAATAAATCACTTAATACATATGTAATCACATCTTAAAAATCATTTGAAATCACATACATAAAATTGATCAGAGCACAGTTTCACATATACACATCACATATTCTCACATACAATCCTGTGAGCGGATACCAACATCTAACCCCTGCTGGTGAGGGATCAACACATATTCTCACACACAATCCTGTGAGCGGATTTACACATATCTGATATATCTGATCAATTCTAAAAAACACTTATTTTTGAGTCACATATCACAAAAGTAAAGTTTATACAAGATATAATAATTTACTTGATATTAACAATTATTCCAAATACAGAGGCATATCAAAGGTCACAATATCAAATAGAACATAAATCAAAGGATGCTTGACTCTCTTAGGGAATGAATAAGAACTGAAGAGTTTATATAAATATTTTTACAATTCTGGCGTAAGTTTGAAAACCCAATTTGCTAAAAGAAACCTCTTAAATACCATTTGAAAAATAAGAATATGACTTTGAAATCACTTAGTTTTAAACAAACTTAAAGAACAAGAACCTTTTTAGAAAACTTACTTTGAAACTCAATTATTTTCAAAAAAATAGTTTAGTTTAGGAATCATCTTTTAAATGAGATTTGGACATTTGAAACTTATTTAAAATTCGAAGTATCTCTTTAAAACATTGTCTAAAAGTCGAATTTTCTCTTTCAATGGTGTAAAAATAATTCTTTCGATAAACTTTAGAAAACATAAGCTTTAAAAATATAACTTTTGAAAACTTTTGACTTCTAAGAACCTAAAGAATAAAACTTGTGCATATTATGCATAATTACTTACAGCACTTGAATCACTCTGAAAGTCCAGCTGAAACACCCTCCAAATAGGTCTCAAAATACTCTTAGATAGGACCTAGAATCAATCATAGAAATTACTTAATATCCTCATAAAATATAAATCTTACTAAACCATACAAACTGACTCACTAATAAAATACTTTGCTGAACTAAATGATAGCACTAATGCAAAGCATCTCTACCCAAAAAAAATGTGTTTCCTTGAATTTATCAAATCTCATAGGCAGCAACTAATACTATAGGATTTAAATATATAACCCCAAAGAAAACTGTGGGCCAAACCTATTATGACTTTGCTCAAGGACTTAATTTCATTGACCCTAATGGATTTAATACCACAATATTTTGGGATGAAATTACAATTCGGATAAAAGAAACAAATCTGACATTAACCCTTTTAAGAATAGTAACGTGTTGGACCTTAAGGTATTCAATCTGTTTGGAGTAGTCAACACCTAGGCAAATAGACCATTAAAGCTCCAATAAGAAGAATAGGACCTAATATATACAAATCTAATAGAAGACCTGATGGCAATATATATATATATATATATATATATATATATATATATATATACCTATTCTATGGATCCACAGAGAACAAAGTGAGAACCATACTCCCACAAAAGCCAATCTCAACCTTTAATATATAACATTAATGGTTCCAATAGCATAATCTCAATGGAACGGTGGCAGCAATTGTTGACTTATTAACTAATTATATATAATTATATATATATATATATATTTATATATATATCCTAATGAAAACGTAGAAGTCATGCCATGAACGTACAAAACGGCAATCCAATCGTAAGATATCAGTAGAATTTTAGGACCAAAAATCAAACTTCTGAATAATGGATTCCAAGATAATCCTTATAAACTTTTAATTCTTTGATTCTAATGGTGAGAAAAAAATCATACCTGAAATCCTTTGGTTGCCTCTTTAATTAACTCCAAGGAAAAATACACCTTCTAGCCTCTTTAGTGATGAAACCCTAGCCTCCTTAGTGATGAAACCCTTCTTATCCCAAACCCTAATTATCTTTTCCTCCAACTTATATTTTAACACATCAAATATGTGGGCTTGGTGGGTAGCGGGCTGGAGTTTAAAATCCACTTAAGCTTATCTCTTTAGTCTCCAAGAGGCCCAGAAAACATCTTTCTCTTTTCTTTTCTTTTATTTATTTATTTTAATTGTCTCACTAAATTGTATGCACTAAAACTTTAATTTTCTCACCTATTTGTAGCACCATCTTACTGTGCACACACATATGGTACCTCAACTCTATATTAAAATTGACAAGGTACAGTGATAATCATAAAAACAAAAATTGGGGTATTACATCAACAGACTCTAACTCTTTCATGGTCCCAATTTTTTCTGGTATGTTTTCCGTCAAATGGTTTCGAGACAAGTTCAAAAAATGCAATTCAGAAAGAAATGAGATTTCAATAGGGATTGATCCAAACAAATTGTTACTTTTTTTTTTTAGAGAGTTTCAACCTATGGCGTTCGTTCCTGATGATAGCTCTTTATCATCAGACCAAGACACCAATCAGTTTTTGGTGTAGGCGGGGATTGAATCCCAAATCTCTTATACAACCATCAGAGACTTTATCAGTTGAGCTAACTGGAACCCACCAAACAAGTTGTTACTTGAAAGGTCTATTATGTTAACAAATCTAAGGTTCCCTTCATATTCTAATACCTTCCCTTTGGGGACCAACATAAGACTGACAAAGTAGGGGCTAACATCATTAAAATACTCCAAATTTAGACCATTTGCAGAATCAGGCAGCATTGCCATGGCCCTAATCAAATTCAAACACTTTGGTATGGGTCCTGATAGGCTATTATCAGCAAAATCCAATACTCTAAGAGACGAAAGTTGGCATATTTGTAGAGGTATATGCCCTTTGAACCCACTCGACCTTAGACGGAGAATTTGAAGACTTGGCATTTTTCCAATCCAAAGTGGTATGGTCATTGGAAAATGATTCTCACCTATGTCAATGAGTGTCAAATTTGAGCACTTTTGTAATGAGGAGGGAATATCCCCATAGATGCTATTGTTATGTAAACATAATGCTTTGAGCCCAACTAAAGACACCATTGAGTAAGGAATTCTACCTGATAGATTATTGCTCCCTAAATTTAAATGGATCAAAGATTGCCAATACCTCCAACAATGAGAAAGTTTTCCTGATAAGAGATTGTTTGATGCATCTAAAACCTGTAATTTATTCCTTCTATTCACCTTGTGGCATAGGAAAGTGGAAATGGATCCAGAAAATGAGTTGTTAGCTATATTGAGCATTTTGACATTTGCAGACAAATGTGGCAGCTGACCTTTCAAGTGATTAGATTTTAGATTTAAGATCCTAGAATTCAGCAAGATGTCAGATACATCACCTTCTATGCGGTTGCTAGAGAGATCGATGGAATCAACATTTGAAGTCCAATTCCAAAACCAACCCGGAGCCTTGCCCAAAATTCCTGACATGGACATTAGTAAACCCTCGAGAGACCTTTGTGTTTTTAGCCATACTGGAAAGTTAGGTCCAATCTTGCAAAAGCTCATGTCAGCAATTTCAAGTTGAAAAGGAGGAACCCAATTGGAATTGACATTGAAGAACAAGGATGTTGATAGCACCTTTAATTTTGAAAATTTGGTGAAAAACACTTCATCTAGACTGCCTGTTAAGAAATTGTCTCCAATAGCTAAGAAATTTAAATTTGAGAGTAGTGCAAGACTCTTGGGAAAGTTCCATTTAACTGATTATCATAGAGGATCAATCCCCCCATGAAAGATAAATTCCCAAGGGATGAAGGAATAGGACCACTAAAAGAATTTATTTGGAGATCAAGTACTGTTAGATGCTTAAGTTGCCCAATTGACTCCGGAATATTTCCGGTTAGATGATTTTCCCCCAAGACTAGAAGTTCTAACTTTTGAAAATTCGAAATGCCATGTGGTATCTCACCCTTCAGTGAATTGCTGGTCAGATCAAGCTCTAAGAGGGTTGCACTGATATTAGAAAACCAATTAGGAATCTCATGATTGAAAAGATTATAGGAAAGATCGAGGACTAGAAGAGACGTAAAATTGACAAATCCAAGAGATGGATTCAGGCTATCAAGATAACAATATTTTAAGTGTAGCTCCAAAAGAGATGGAAGCCTACTCATTATTTGAAGCCAATCTAGTGCTGAAGAAAGGTTGACAGAGGACATGTCAAGGTATTTCATGGAAGAGAGACTAGACTAGGCCTGTCCACGGGTCGGTCCGAGTCGGGTTTGTGCCCAACCCGGAACCGACCCGATCACTTCGAGTCTCCTAAACCTGGACCCGCCGCCGACTCGCCGGAGCTAGCGGATCGGGTGGTCGGATGTCATTGGTTTCTGGTCGGGTATCGGTCGGTTTCAAACTGTGTGAATCATCGCCGGATTTTGCAAAAATCGTCGCTGGATTTTGCCAAAATCTCTGGTTTTTGCTGGATCTGATCGGATCTCAAAGAGATCTTGGCGGATCTCAACGAGATTAGGCCGGATCTCGAAGAGATCCAGCGAGATCTCAACGAGATCAGGCCGATTCTCAGTGTAAGTTGAAGAGATCTCGGCGGATCTCGACGAGATCAGGCCAGATCTCGACAAGATCTCGCCGGATCTCAACAGATCGGACAAAATGAGGCCGGCTACCCACTCCAATCGGTGGAGAACTGAAATTTCGATGTGTTTTCCGGTCGGGTCGGTTGAAAATCGGTTTTTCATGTTCAAACCCGTCAACCGACCCGCCGATCTCGGGTTTTCTGGGCGGAGATCCACTGCTGACCGTTGCCGGCGTCGGGTCGGACGGTTTTCAGGCCGGGTCGGCCGGGTTGGGCGGGTTGGACGGGTTTCGGGTCTGGCTGGACACCCCTAGACTAGACATCCAATGAAGACTATCCGCATAAAGGCCAGAGTTAGATCCAACATCCAAGTAGTGAAGGCTTGAAAGATTTCCAAGCTGATGAGGAATCAGTCCACAGAATCCAGAGAGAGTGAGATGTCTCAGACTCGCCATTGAACCAAGGAAACTTGGAATACAAGTACAATTAAAATTACTAAAACTCAAAGTCCAAGTAATTCAAATATTCTAATTCAAGCAACAAATGACTGATCTCACCATGTAAGTTGTGATTACGAAGGTCGAGCTCTCTAACTCTACCAGTTTTGTTGTCACAAAGAACTCCTTCCCACCTACAACAGTCTTCTTGGTCAGACCAGGATGACTATGAGAGTGTGTTCCCAGAATTTGTGAGACCTCTTTTGAAGATTAGTAGTGCTTGTTTCTCTTTTTCATTGCAAGAGATATTTGAGCTTCCTTTGCAGAAGCTGAACGTTGCTGCAAAGAACCATAGTAAGAAAAGTACATGACTTGCAGAAGAGTTATCCATGATAAAGCAATAACAAGGGAAGAGACGGGTTCAAAGACAACTTTGAATACTCGTAGCAGGTTAAAGTTGAACCAGATACCCATGATAATATAGGGTTCACTAACTTCCATGCATGGCTAGTGGCTACATACACAAAATTTGACATTTTCACTTCTTTTTTGCCTTTTTGTTGGTGACTTGTTGACTACGTAAGTATTATATTCCTTTGATCAGCACACCAAGGAATTGGGATTGTCCAAATTCTGTTACTTCTAAGTATTTTCTCCCTGTCAAAGATTAAAGCTGCAGAATGAGGAAGCTCGAGGAGAAACTGAGTCTGCAGAAAAGAACATTGAATCTGCAGAAAAGAGTAAATCTGCTAAAACGACTGTAGCTTAGCTTGCAATTGTTTTCTTTGTATAAAGCTATTTGTAGTTTTGTTAGTTTTAGTTAGCACATGATAAACACGTGATCACTTAAATATCTGACCTGAACTTGATTTTTTTTACTCGAAACAAAAACAGGTTGACCCGTGACCCGACCCGATTTTTTTGGATCAACCCGACTAGACTCGGATTACCCGTGACCCGACTTGTTAAAAAAATTCGCTAAAAAAAAATTTTAATTACGTTCTGATACTAGGTGCATAAAGCACAAAATATCAAAACTAATAATTAATATATTATAAAAAATACTATTTAATTCATCAAAAGTACCACAAACCAAAATAAAAAAATAAAAAAAATCATCAAAAGTACCAATAAGAGAGCTAGCCTAGGCTGCCTAGCTTCTGTGCTTGCCTTGCCTACAACACGAGAAATTTTTGGTTCCACCGGGAGGACCACTGATGTGGTCCTCCCTGCTCTTGCCAACCAATTAATAAGTGCCATGTGGCCATTTTTCTGATTCAGGTCCACATCAGCAGCAACCCATGTCCTTTTAACTCTGGTTAACAAAACCAAACCAAGGTTAAAACAAAAACAAAACTTACCCAGCCGAAAAGCCAAAATCAAACACGCCTCTTTCTTTCTCTCTCCCTCTAGCTCTATTTCCCCAATTCTCTAGAGAAGAAATCCCCTTCCCTTTTCGTATGAAATTGAAATTCAAGCCGTGGCTACTACAACAGCGACAACAACGGCAACAATAATGATAAAGATGAAGATAAAAATAGTGCGATGTCTTTCGCGGAGGCGAGGAGGCTGATGAGATTGGTGAACGTGGAAGCGTGTGAGAGCATGGGAGTCGCTAGATCTGCTGCTTTCGCTCAGGTTCTCGACGAAGCCGGCGTCATTCTTCTCTTTCGCGACAAGGTCTACCTTCATCCCGATAAGGTCGAAATCTCTCTCAACCAGCATCTTTGCCGAGAAGCAAAGATAGGACCCAAAGCCCACAAGCTCCGATCGGTTTTGGTGGTCATGGGAATTTTGGGTTTTGGTTTTAAGACTCATGCCCCCATTCGATCTTAACAGGGATGTGGTTTATGAGATGAAGGCATACAGATTTTTTTTTTTTTTTTATGGGAATTTGAATGTTGTTGTTGATGCTGCGAAATTGATGTCCCAAAGTTTTGAAGAAAGATTGTATCAGTGGCTTTGAAGGCAATGGTGTGCATTAAGGTGTGTTGGGTGATGCATAGTTGTGTGCGTTGAGGGGTGCACTGGGGTGCACGAGCTACTACTGTATTATGCGTGGGCTGCTGCTGTGAGGTGCGTGGGTTGCTGCTTTAGCATGTACCAAAAAAGTTGAGCACTTGGTTGGGATGGTCAGGGGAAGTTAGTTAGTTAGGCAGTTAGAGCAGGGTTGTTAATCATTGGGTAGTAAATTAGTTAGTTAACATGGATTCTGTTACATAAATAAGCTGGATTGTATTGATGAGGGTCATAAGGAATAACACATTTGATTTCACTTGCTTCCTTTATTGCTCTGTTTTTGGTGTTTGAATCTCTCTGTAAATTTTGTTCATTTTGGCAATAAAATTTCTCAATTCTTGGGCAGCTTGTTGTTGAGTTGGAGCTTGTTCCCAATTAAGGTGCTGATTCATCTTTAAAAAGGGACATGGAAGAAAGAATTCTAAAACATCATTTCCCTCCCAAAACCAGGCCACACACAATATCTAATAACAGGATCATAAGTATATTAAAATAACCACATCTATGAGCAAAGAAAACAAATTGAACCATGGCAATCTGATAATCAGAACAGTTTGAATCAATCTGGACATCTTCATCTCTTTGTTGATACTCAATGCAACTTTGCATTTGATTTCATATCTTACTTTCTAGATTATTCTGCAAGAAAATTTCTTCGTCCTGTCTAGCAATGTTTGAGGGGAAGTTTATCATGGTAAGCATCTGTTCCCTGTTTACTCTTTTGTGACTTTTGACTATATTGTAAATTGGAACCTGTCCATTATTATTATTAAAATAAAAGAAAAGAGTAAGCAATCTGGCTACTACCAGGAAGAAAAAAGATGCATAAAAATGAGATAATGTGTTAAACAGACCTTGAAATGATTTATGCACGCATTATGGGCATGATCCTTGATATTTTGAAGCTTTATTAAGCTGGGCCAAGCGTTTATGGATGGGTTTGGAAGATTTTAGGTGACCAATGTATCTCCTAACTGTAAAAGATCATTTGGTTATTTTCCTATGGCTTTCTCAATTCTCATGCCTCAGCCCTCAAAGCCTCTTTTGCTCAAAGCTGGGACTCTGATTCTTTTTGCCTATGCTGGAAGGCTACGTGATTAGAGTTTTCAAGCAAAAGAAGAAAACTAAAAATGTTAAGTGCCTGAGGCTGATTAATCCTTCGTTGCCTGCTACATTTGGGTAGTTTTTATGAGAAAGAATGATATTTTGATTTCTACCAGTTGAATTCTGCAGTAGCAAAACCAAGAAAAAAGAAAAAGAAAAAAAAAAAGGTTATGTTTTATGCCGGTTTAGGCAATTCCCGATCATTACAAAAACTTAGGTATCTTCCCCATGAAATTTCGTTGGACATTCCAATGGCTTGAGTACATAATATATCTGAAAGTAATGATCTATTCTTTAGGGATTTGTTTGTATACATAAATGAGTGTGTAACTCAAGGTTATTGATAAATGTCAATTATTACTTATCAAAAAACAAATCTGAAAGTAATGATGCCATATCCAGCTTTGCTTTTTTGTTGAACTCTTTATTTAGATCAAATATATTTTGTGTTAGAATGAACTTTACTAATGCACACATATGCTTTAGGCACTGCAATAAAAACATTCCACATCAAAGACTTGTAAAGTCCACTCCAATAAGAAATCATCCAATTTCTCAATATCACATTTTTAGAGTACATGGATAAATCTACACAATAGGAACATTCCGAAACTAAAAATGTCATAATAACTGGACAGGAATTTCCATGGCGGTTGTTCAAAAAATCACTTTCCAGAAAATTTATTTCATGTTGCAGTGACTCCATCTTACAAATACCATCCGCCATGCACATAAGGCACCTACTAAAACACCATTTCACTCCCATCAAATTCCTGTCCATGAATAAACTAGCAAACCTTTTTTTTTTCTTTTCCTTGAGAAGGAACCAACTAGCAAACTAAGATAAATTCTCCTTGAAGAGGGAGAAATAAAAAATAAACATAAATTCTCCTTGAAGAGGGGTTAAATGGCTGACAGCCATTGCCTTCAAAGCCACTGATACAATCTTTCTTTAAAACTTTGGGACATCAATTTTGCAGCATCAACAACAACTTTCAAATTCCCATAAAAAAAAAAAAAAAAAAAAAATCTGTATGCCTTCATCTCATAAACCACATCCCTGTTAAGATCGAATGGGGGCATGAGTCTTAAAACCAAAACCCAAAATTCCCATGACCACCAAAACCGATCGGAGCTTGTGGGCTTTGGGTCCTATCTTTGCTTCTCTGCAAAGATGCTGGTTGAGAGAGATTTCGACCTTATCGAGATGAAGGTAGACCTTGTCGCGAAAGAGAAGAATGACGCCGGCTTCGTCGAGAACCTAAGCGAAAGCAGCAGATCTAGCGACGCCCATGCTCTCGCACGCTTCCACGTTCACCAATCTCATCAGCCTCCTCGCCTCCGCGAAAGACATCGCACTATTTTTATCTTCATCTTTATCATTATTGTTGCCGTTGTTGTCGCTGTTGTAGTAGCCACGGCTTGAATTTCAATTTCATACGAAAAGGGAAGGGGATTTCTTCTCTAGAGAATTGGGGAAATAGAGCTAGAGGGAGAGAGAAAGAAAGAGGCGTGTTTGATTTTGGCTTTCCGGCTGGGTAAGTTTTGTTTTTGTTTTAACCTTGGTTTGGTTTTGTTAACTAGAGTTAAAAGGACATGGGTTGCTGCTGATGTGGACCTGAATCAGAAAAATGGCCACATGGCACTTATTAATTGGTTGGCAGGAGCAGGGAGGACCACATCAGTGGTCCTCCCGGTGGAACCAAAAATTTCTCCTACAACACGTTACAACTTACACAAGAGACAAGACAAGGGCTGGCCAAGGCTGTCAAGAAGTGAAGAGTCATCACTCATTAGTAGTCAAGATAACCATTAAAAAAAAATATATATATATATATCTCATTCAGGATTCAGCTAAACTGTATTAGAAGATAAGGAAGATGATGTAAGTGAATTGCATTTTGTTTGGTATATGTTGTGCTATGTTTTTTTAATAATAAAGATTGTAATGTTATGTGGTATTATTTTTTATTGCAATTTTTTTAATGATTAGGAATTTGATCATTATGAAAGTGGTTGTGGTGCCAAAACAAAAAAATCTCAGTTGGACTTGTATTTAGAAGAGCCTAGACTTAACAAAAAGCAAAATTCAAAGTTGGAAGTTCTCTCTTGGTGGAAAGAGCATTACAATTGGTTTCCAGAGCTCTCTTTAATGACACTGGATCTCATGAGCATTCCGATAACTACTGTTGCTTCTGAATCAAGTTTTAGCATTGGGAAAAAAATTCTTACTCCGTATTGATTACGTCTTTTACCTAAGAATGTGGAAGCTACATTGTGTACAAAAAGTTGGCTATATGGATTTGAAAGTAATTTAATTTTTTTATAGTCATAATTATACAATTTTAATTCTTTATTGATTTGCTTTCATGGTACATTAAGTTATATTAAAATATTGTATTGTAAATGAAGATGCTGACGAAATTGGCTAACTTGAGCTACAATTTGCAAGTATGAATATTTGTAGTGCTGAATCTACTACCAACGTTGAGTAGATTGAGATTGAAGTGTAATTCTTATAAAATATTTACTTATTCTTCTTTACTTAATATGTTATATTTATTTTAAATTTTTTTTTGTTTAGTTTATCTTTCTAAGTAATTTAACTTTACTATTATTTTAAATGCAACAGGAACATGTGCACTTAAGAAGATAGATAACTTGCTACTTTGCTTGCTTACTTTGTTTGTTTGTTTGTTTTAAGATCTATCTCTTTTTGAAGATGTAAACTTGTAATTATATGCATTTTGATAGTGAACTATTAACATTGAAGACTTTTTCCATCATGAATTTATGACTATAAATAATTTTTTTCATGCTCAAAACTATCAGAATTGGAAGGATATTAACAAGTAGCATTAAGTGCAATTCATTTGCTTAATTGATTTTATTCATTTTTTCTAAATAGGTTGTCATTGATTTGTTTTTGTAATTGAAAAATACGGGTAAACCCGACCTGACCCGCAACCCAATTGACCCGTTTAAAAATCACCTGTTTTGACCCGTGACCCATTTGACCCACAAACCCGATTGACCCGACCCGACCCGCCCATTTTGCCACGTCTAGGATTAGTTGTTTTAGTTAAGTTAGTTAGCGTTTTCCCTCTTCTATTGGTTGTATATAAAATAAATCTCTTTGTAACCTCAAATTATTCAGATTGATCAGAATATTCATTCAATCAAATCTGATAGTCCCTCTTTAAAAAAAAAAAAAAAAAAAAAACCATTAACAATAAAGTTTTTTTTTTTTTTGAGAATCACATTAACAATAAAGTTGAATCACTGGTATCTTTGAAAATATGGTCCGTGCAAAAAAATTCCTATATTTTGTAATCTTTTTTTTTTTTTTTTTTTTTTTTTCATTTCGTGTCATTAACCATCTTAACATTGAGTAAGATCTAGAATTTTCCAATCAAATGTTATCTTCCATTCAATTTAGGGGCCTTGTTTTAAACCAAGTAAAATAGTTTCAATTGCTAGAAGCACGGTGATGACATGGTCCGATAGCCAATGGCTAGAGAGCTCTATATAGGACACGTGTTGGGAATTTTTCACAATTAAGCTAATATAGTCCATTGTGATTGAGACATAATAAAGTGAGTGTCAATTATAATTCCATGTGAAAGTGATGTTTTATTCACAACTTGCAATCTTAGTAAGTTGTGAAAAAGTTTTAATGTTCTTAATTATAATTTCTTTGGTGTTGAACCTTTCTTTTTTTTTTTTTCTTTTTTTTTTTTTTTACCAATGAAATATTAGGTTAAATTCAATTAGGTAAGGCTGCACAGCTTTTCCTGCATTGCTTGAATTCAATTACGAAACAAAGATACTCTACCTAAGTTTTTTGACATATACATATATATACTATTTTGGAAATATAAGGAGAAAGGCATGTCATTCAACTAATGTATTGACAAGTTCTCACTAATTTGAAGAAATTCCCTACAGAATCTGTTAAGGATAAGATCGGCAACAAATCCGAAATACGAATCCAAGCTAGTTGTAATAAAGAGGAGTCTTTGAATTCCAAAATTCAAAAGAGTTGTGCAAATAACAATCAAACTAGTGATAAGAACAGCTGCCAAAGATAGACTTCTTTTGTATTTCAAGATAGACTTTTTTTGTATTTTAAACTCCTTCTATCTGTAACTTTATCTTCTTGTAATTTGCTGCAATTCTTCACTACCAAATTGGCCATTCTCAATCTTTCACATTTCTTCACCAAAATCCTCAACATTTTTCACAAAATTCTCACACCCAGAAGGCCCAAAAAGAAAAAGAAAAAGAAAAAGAATTGACCTATGATATTTGGTTGGGCCCATATGCAAAAAATGGAAGTGCAAAACATGTTTGTTGTGGTTGCGGGTATGGGCCATATCCAACATATGTCAGCTTTGGGTTGTGCTGCAGTGTCAACTGTCAAGAAGAGTGAGGAGTTTAGGACTGTTTTGGGTGAAATTGCTTTGGAAACGGAGGTGGTGGTGAATACGGAATCAATGGGTTGGGATGAGATTCGGAAGTCATATAGACTCGTTGCACAAGAATTGAGGCCTCGGTTTCTTCTTCAACTCGGAAAAAGGTTGTTTTTCTGCTGGGTTCACAGAAACTGCTACAATGTAGCCCACTACGGAGCTAAATGGGCTTTATAATAGTAGTAATTTTGCTGACTAAGTTATGCCGAAGGATTTTCCTCAAGCAATTAATTGAGCCCTGGCCCATACCTGATCTGTTTCAAACTTTCAATAAAGTATTTGTGGAAATTATATTACAAACCTCATTATTGGGAGTTTTAAAAAAGCTTTTGGGGAAATCATATTTTAAATCCATAGTTTAAAATAATTGTCTTGTTGATTAGATATGTGTATTGGTTCATCCTCTCTCATAACACGTGCACCTTACAAATATGTGAGACTCACATATTATGAGAATAATAATACATATATCCCATGTATGTTATAAATTTTGCATAGTGTGGATTCCAGTTAGCTTAATTGGTAAAATATTTGATGGTTGTATAAAAGATCTAATGTTCAATTCCCGCTTACACCAAAAACTGACCGGTGTCTTGGTTTGATGATAATTTATCATCAGGAGTAGACACCATAGATTGAAAGTTGAAACTCTCTAAAAAAAAAAAATTCTCCATAAATAATTTCAAATTAAATGCTATAGTTTTATAATATACTAATTGCACCCTATAATTTGCCACCAAATTGGTTGAATACAGTCTCCATAAAAAAAATTAAAAAACCCCCTATAATTTAATGAAGGTTTGAAAGTAAACTTTACAATTTGATAAGTTAAAAGCTAAACCCTATAATTTAAGGGATTTTCACCCTTAAATTAAATTAAGTCGGCACATGAGAACTCTTAGGTTAATCTGTAAATGAGAAAGAGTCCTACAAGAGGGGTGTAAGACGTCCTTATTGTTCACGAAGAAATAAATTATAAAACGTGTCCTTTGACAACATATTCAAGGATCATACTCATGAAATTAATTCATATTTTATTTTAGTGAGAGTAGACTTTAATATCAATTAAGAACAATGAATAGGCCCTAACAAATTAAGTATCACTTATGCCCAAAATTAACAGTCTACAAAATCACATGACCACAGTAATAATCACCACAATATGGTAATACTTTGTAGGGAGGGATTCGACTAGTGCATTTTGACAAAATATACTGCAGGTGCCCTTTGGTCATGTCTCGCAAGTTCACATGTTTGTTATGCCATAGCATTATAGCAACCTAGTAACACAATATGATGTTTCTCAAAAAACTTTTTAAAAAAAGTAATGACAATATGCTTTGTCTAAAACTATGATTTATGACAGCATATTACCTAGTAATGACAATATGATGTTTCTCAAAAAACTTTAAAAAAAGTAATGACAATATGCTTTGTCTAAAATTATGATTTATGACAGCATATGAAAATGAATTGCAAATATGCAATAACAACAAAAAGTTTAGTCTCAAATTTTTTGGAGTCGGTTATAGATCCTTGATAAGATTAATTAGGGTTGGTCATATATATTCTTTTCCTACATTATATTCTATTTGAAGTCATAGCCTTTATTACTTTCTTAGTTAAAATATTTTATTTTTTCATTTTCTTTATAGAATCAATTAACATGTCCTTTTTAACTACTTGTACTAACGCTATTTTAGGTTTTCCTTTAGCTTTTTCGTTCCCTTAACTTAAATCAACTCACCATTCATTATTTCTTGATATTGTTTTCCTCTGAAACAAATAGATCCTATTAACTTTAATAATTTATTGTATATGTGTAAATATGTTTGTGATGTGTACACTTTTTTTTTTCTTCCAAAATAAAATCTTTGGGTTAGGCAAATGTGGTGTCTTGTATGGATGTGAGTCAGGGATGGCAATGGGGCGGGGCGGGGCCGAAGGATGGGATCTTCGCCCCCGCCCCGTATGGATTTTTCTTGCCCCATCCCCGCCCCGCCCCGCATGACGGGAAAAATTTTTTGCCCCATCCCCGCCCCTTAAGGCCCCGCGAAGCCCCTTCCTACACCGTAAAACTTTATTTCTTGTTAATTTTCCCTACAACTATTACCATTTTTTCAAATAAAATGACATGTTTCAATCATAAAAATATACTTGAAATTATAAATAAATTTATCCTATCAAATCAAACTAATTTTTAGCAAATACTAAATAATATTATCTAAATGTTTAACAAGATAATATCATAACAAAAATCTCATAGTATGACACAATAAAATAATCCAAACTCTTAATACATAACAAAATAAAAATTGTCTAGTTCTTCAAAAAGAATCTCCACTTAAATAAAATAAGATGATAATATTTTTGTTTAAATAGTAGGGTTTTAGGGTATAAAAAATTACCTTTTAACCCTTATTAATGCGGGGCGGGGCGGGGCGGGTCTAAAAAGTGTAAACCCATCCCCGCCCCGCCCCGTGGTGCGGGTCTAAAATCTCGCCCCATCCCCGCCCCACCACCTTTGCGGGGCGGAGAAAACCCGCACAGGGCGAAGCGGGGAGGGGCGGGTCAAGCGGGGCGGGGCAAAATTGCCATCCCTAGATGTGAGTGATGAAAGTAAACTGTAAGTTCTTGGAGCTTATAGCAAAGAGTAACTGCAGGTTTATTATTTTCAAGATTGAGAATCAAGAAGTGGTGGTAGAGAAACTTGGAATCCCAGATGAAGCCTATGAGGCCTTCACCGCATCTCAGCCTGCAGTGAGCGCCGCTATGCTGTCTTTAATTTTGATTTCATCACTGATCAGAGTTTCCAGAAAATCTTTTTTTTTTTTCATTGCATGGTAATTTAGATTTTCTCAAACAAGTCTATGAATGCTTAAAGACTAGTCCTTTAGTGTATATACTAGTGGCATATTGAAATAGAGATAAAAAGCACAATGTATAGTAATTAGCAAAATCTTTCGATTAACATTCAAAGAACAAATTTGCTACTTTTTTGAGAAAAAAAGTCACGAAAAATTTTGCTTCTAGGAGTAATGGAAATTCTCACAAAATGCTGATAAGTAATGACACAATGGAACTAGAAAATGGATGCCAAATAATATTTGGCTTCCAGGCTAACACTGCTCCTCTTTGGAGGCAATTGATCATATATTGAAGGCCAAAATAACAATTTGATACACAATGGTGTTTGTGAAAGTTAACTCTCTTGTTTTCAGGTCACCTTTCTTCAAAGGGAGAAGTAAGGTGGTCTATGCCAGCTCCGAGGATAGATTCAAGAGTCAACTGGATGGAATTCAAGTTGAGTTGCAAGCAACAGATTCTAGTAAAATGAGCCTTGACATTGTAAAAGGACGAACACTGTAAATGTTGTCATTTTTTTACTTTGATGTTTAGCCATTCCTAACAATTACATTATGTGAGCATTGTTTTTCCGTTCCTCGTCAATTGTTTTTTCTTGTTGTATGTGTTTTATACTAAACCTGTAGTTAATGTCATACCATGAATTTATCTGTCATGATTAATACTTCTTAGGTTGTTTGTCCAAACTCCGAAGTCACTTGATAGCACGTAAGTCGTCTTTTCTGTCTTGGTGTGTTTTAATGTAGAGGACAGTGTGTAGGGAATTTAACCAAAAATTCCTAACCTGTGAGAAACAAAACAAATAGAGAAAACACGCGTCAAAGAAAAATAATCACACGCACAAGACAATATTTACGTGGTTCGGCAATTTGCCTACATCCACGGAGTTGCAGGGATTTCACTATTATCAGGGAAAATACAATAGTGCACAAGAACACTCTCAAGAAACCCAAATCCCAATTACACCCTAGCACTCTCTCACAGAAAAAATAAGAATAGAAGTTGGCTGCCTCTCTTTTCTCTATTTTCTCTCATGTGGCTTGCTCACTAGGTTAATTGGAAATCTCTCTATATTCTCACGGCTGCACCTTGCTTGACAAAACCTAATATATATATATATATATATATATATATATGTCAAGTCGGCTGGAGCATTCCTTTTACAACTAGGATTCTATTTACGTTGACTTGGGCTTGGCAATTAAAGTCATACACGGCCCATTTCAACAAATCTCCACCTTGACTTGAATTGATCAAGCTACACGAGCAAACTTCTCCATCAGCTCCACCTTAGCCCTTAAGGGCTCACAAGCTGCAAACATCAGCCACAATCCTCCATAACACAATCCCTCATCCCTGCAACTCATCCTCCTGTCCTCAAGCTAGAAGACCAATTGAAGCTGCGCACAGCTTCAACTTCTCAATAGTGACACCCTTAGTCAACATGTCTGCCGGGTTCTTAGATCCACAAATCTTCTCAAGCATTACCAGCTTATCTTCAACAAGGTAACGGATAAAGTGGTATTTTGTCTGTATGTGCTTCGACTTTGAATGAAAAGCCGAATTTTTGGCAAGAAAGATTGCACTCTGACTGTCACTGTGTAGAATGCCCATCTCCTGCTTCTTTCCCAATTCATCTAAGAAACCATGTAGCCAAATCATCTCCTTTCCAGCTTCAGTTGCTGCAACATACTCAGCTTCTGTACTAGACAAAGTAACAATCTTCTGTAGATTTGAAGCCCATGATATAGCTGTACCACCCAGAGTAAAAACAAACCCAGTAGTACTCTTTCTACTATCAATATCACCAGCAAAATCAGCATCTACATAACCCTGCAGTTTCAAACTTGCACCTGTGAAACAAAGACATGTATCTGATGAACCCTTCAGATATCTCAGAATCCACTTGACTGCCTCCCAATGCTGCTTTCCAGGCCTACTCATGAATCTGCTCACAACTCCCACTGCATGTGCAATGTCTGGCCTTGTACACACCATAGCATACATCAAGCTGCCAATAGCTGAGGCATAGGGCACCTTGCTCATATGGTCCCTTTCTACTTCTGTCTTCGGTGACTGTTCTTTGCTTAGTTTGAAATGACTACCCAAGGGTGTGCTCACTGGTTTAGCTTCATTCATGTTGAACCTGCTGAGAACTTTCTTCACATACTCTGACTGTGAAAGCTTCAATGTACCATTAGCCTTGTCTCTAATGATTCTCATACCAAGGATTTGCTTTGCAGCTCCCAAATCCTTCATTGCAAACTGTTTGGACAATTGCTTCTTCAGATTATTAATCTCCTCAATGCTAAACCCTGCAATAAGCATATCATCCACATACAACAGTAATATGATGTAAGAATTGTCAAAAAACTTAACATAGCAACAGTGATCAGCTTCACATCTCTTGAACCCAATTCTGTGCATAAAACTGTCAAATTTCTTATACCATTGTCTAGGAGCTTGTTTTAGGCCATACAAGCTCTTTCTTAGTTTGCAAACTAAATTCTCTTGTCCTTGAGCAATGAACCCTTCTGGCTGAATCATGTAAAGATCTTCTTCCAAGTCACCATGAAGGAATGCTGTCTTCACATCTAACTGCTCAAGATGTAAGTTTTCTGCAGCCACCATTCCTAGTACTAGTCTGATTGTTGACATCTTCACAACTGGAGAAAATATCTCTGTGTAGTCAATGCCTTCCTTCTGCTGGAATCCTTTAACAACTAATCTGGCCTTGTAACGTTTGCTACCATCATGCTCAATCTTTATTCTGTATACCCACTTGTTGTGCAAAACCTTCTTTCCTACTGGCAATTCAGTCAGTTCCCATGTTTGATTCCCCAACAAGGAATCCATCTCATCCTTCATGGCTAACTCCCACTTGCTTGAATTTTCATCTTGCAAGGCTTCATCATAACACTCTGGCTCACCACCATCAGTCAACAGGAGATAATTTAAAGTGGGTGAATAACGCTGTGGAGGTCTAATGTTTCTGGAAGATCTGCGGACTTCAGCTACAGGTGTACTCAGATCTACCTGTGAATTTACATTCTCCTTATCTTCTTCACCCCTTTTCTGGACAGTACCTTCAGTCAATTCATCTAAGTTGACAAACTCAGATTTCTTTTGATCAATCTCTGTAACATCTGACACTACAGTTGACCTGTCCTTGTACATAACCTGTTCATTAAATATCACATTTCTACTTCTGATGATTTTCCTGTTTTGTTCATCCCAAAACCTATAGCCAAATTTCTCATCACCATAGCCAATGAAAAAACATATTTTAGACTTTGCATCAAGTTTACTACGAGCATCAGAATCAATATGAACATAGGAAACACAACCAAAAACTTTTAAGTGTGAAAACTTTACCTCTTTACCGCTCCAAACCTCCTCAGGAAGTCTGAACTCCATGGGAACTGAAGGTCCTCGGTTTATCAGGTAAGCTGCAGTGCTAACAGCATCAGCCCAAAAAGTTTTTGGTAGTCCAGCATGCAACCTCATACTCCTAGCACGCTCATTGAGAGTTCTGTTCATGCGCTCAGCCACACCATTCTGCTGTGGTGTCCCAGGAATGGTCTTCTCCATCCTAATTCCCTGTGCAGCACAATACTCACTGAACCCTCCATCTATGTACTCTCCTCCATTATCTGACCTCAAACATTTTACTTTCAAACCTGTTTCTGTCTCAACCATAGCCTTCCACTTCTTAAAGGTTTCAAATACATCAGATTTATTTTTCAGAAAATAAACCCATACCTTTCTGCTTGAGTCATCAATGAAAGTGATGTAGTACCTTGAACCTCCAAGGGATGCAACCGGAGAAGGCCCCCACAAATCAGTGTGTACTAACTCCAATTTTTCAGCCTTCGGTGTCCTGCCAGTTTTCAAGAAGCTCACCTTTTTCTGCTTTCCTAAGATGCAACTTTCACACATGTCAAAATCAATGGACTTCAATTCTAGTAGTTTTCCTTTTGACAGCAGCATCTTCATCCCTTTCTCACTCATATGACCAAGTCTGCGGTGCCATAGGGTTGTATCAGTACTTGCATCAGCAACTGCAATTGTGTCTCTTGGACTTGAGGTCATGTACAGAGTACCAGTTTTCTTTCCACGAGCCAATACCCTAGCTCCCTTTGTAACTTTCCAAGTACCACCAACAAATAGTATTGCATGCCCTTCATCATCAAGTTGTCCAACAGAAATCAGATTCCTCCTTAGGTCAGGAATATGTCGAACCTTCTCCAGTAACCAAACAGACCCATTGGGCAACAATATCCGAACATCTCCCATACCCACAACATCCAAGGCTGAACCATCAGCCAAATACACCTTACCAAAATCACCTGCAACATAATTCTGTATGATTTCTCGGTGTGGAGTGGTATGAAACGAAGCTCCTGAATCCAAAACCCAATCATCAAGTGGACTGTCTACTACAAGAAGTAATGCATCCTGTACCTCTTCTGTTACAGCATTAGCAGAATCATCTTCATTCTTCTTCTTAGGGCTTTTGCATTGATTCCTAAAGTGACCTGTTTTCCCACAATTCCAGCATTGTACTTGTTGGCCTGATCTAGATTTACTTCTATTCCGATTAGAATTTCTGGATTTTGATCTGCCCCGATTTGAATTTCTGTTATTACCTCTGCCTCTTGTCTCAAGGTTTAGGGCAGAACCAGATCCTGAGGATTCACCTGCATCTCTTCTGCGAATCTCCTCAGCCAAAATTAAATCTCGTATATCATTGTACTTGAGCTTTTCTTTTCCTGTAGAATTGCTTACTGCCATCCTCATTGCCTCCCAACTGTTTGGCAAAGAAGCCAAGACGATCAGAGCCCGAATCTCATCATCAAAATCAATTTCTACAGACGACAATTGATTTGTGATAGTATTAAATTCATTCAGATGTTGTGCTACTGATGCATTCTCTGCCATCTTCAGATTGAACAGTTTCTTCATCAAGTGCACCTTATTGTTTGCTGACGGCTTTTCATACATACCGGACAAAGCCTTCATCAGATCTGCTGTGGTCTTCTCCTTTACAACATTGTGTGCAACAGACCTAGACAGAGTTAACCTAATAACTCCCAATACCTGTCTGTCAAGAAGAGCCCATTCCTCAGCCTTCATAGCCTCAGGTTTTTCCCCTAAAAACGGTAGATGCAACTTCCTCCCATAAAGGTAATCCTCGATTTGCATCCTCCAAAATCCAAAGTCTGTGCCATCGAACTTTTCTATTCCAGACGCCTTTCCTGCTTCCTCTGCCATTGCTCCCACTCAAACCTAACCCTAGGCTCTGATACCAGTTGTAGGGAATTTAACCAAAAATTCCTAACCTGTGAGAAACAAAACAAATAGAGAAAACACGCGTCAAAGAAAAATAATCACACGCACAAGACAATATTTACGTGGTTCGGCAATTTGCCTACATCCACGAAGTTGCAGGGATTTCACTATTATCAGGGAAAATACAATAGTGCACAAGAACACTCTCAAGAAACCCAAATCCCAATTACACCCTAGCACTCTCTCACAGAAAAAATAAGAATAGAAGTTGGCTGCCTCTCTTTTCTCTATTTTCTCTCATGTGGCTTGCTCACTAGGTTAATTGGAAATCTCTCTATATTCTCACGGCTGCACCTTGCTTGACAAAACCTAATATATATATATATATATATATATCAAGTCGGCTGGAGCATTCCTTTTACAACTAGGATTCTATTTACGTTGACTTGGGCTTGGCAATTAAAGTCATACACGGCCCATTTCAACACAGTGCACTTGGAAAAGCACTGCATCTGTCTTTTATCAGAAAAATCTAATTCTAAGTATCCATTCGTACTTGCCCATTTTAAGGAATAGATGAGTGAATCTAGTTGTTTGCAGGCTCGCTTATAACAGGAAACAATTAAACAACAACAAACCTTATGTTCTATTCTTTTTGGTGCAAAGTGAAATGACTTCCACTACATACATAAATAGTTCGAACAGTCATTCAGGATCCCTAGCATTTATCCATGTACAATATAAAACAAAATCAGGAAGTAATGATACCTGTTAGAATTGCTTTGCCGACTAATCTTTGTGGCCTCTTCGAAAGCATGAGCCAGAGCCACCTTCTAAAGCATAAACAACCTGCAGTGATCAATGGCATTGCCATGCGCATGTAAGTTAGGAATTTGAAGTGCTTATGAGCTGCATGACCGCCAACACAATTCTATTCTTAATACTAGTATATCCCCCAATAGAGTAAAAGCTTTTAGCATGTTATGTGTGTGGTGTAGTAAAAAACTATATGATGCAGATATGTCTCAGAAATAACTCGTCACAGTGCCTACTCTTTTATTTTATTTTATTTTATTTAAGTGAAGTCTGCATTTCAAATGAACCATATTTCATATGGCAACAGTGAAATTAAAAGGTAAGCTATGAATCAAATTACAGTTGCAGTGCAGCGTTACAACATCAACATGAGCAAAAAACCATCTAGGACATAATGTGTAGAAGATGATGCCTTTCACTTATATCTATGCTTACTCAACTTTTTAAGGAATCAGTCCACTATTAACATTTTAGTCACATGGATCTTTCATGCCATTGATAAACCTGAAATAAGCATGCCTTTAAGTCCTTTTGAAGAAGATTACTCCACAAACTCCCCAATAGCCAACATAAAATCCAACTCTCATACCTATACAGAACCAGAAATTTTCAGTCATCTTCATCTTGCCAAATGCTTTGTGCAAGTTTTGGCAAGAAGAGCTCAATCAAGTTCAGGTTTCCAATGTAGCTAAATGCATAAAAACTCAGAAGCTGGATGCCTAATCGAGTTGTTCTTGACAAATTGTTGTATGGCAGGTTCAAGTAACTAAGAACAGGAAAATTAATATGCCATGAAGAATTTTGCCCAAAGATTGCTTATTAAGACATCATGGGATTCCAACAATGTCATGTCCCTGGATTTTTTGGGTCCCTTTCCCATCAAATGAATTTTAGACAAGTTTAAGCAACAGAATCCAGTAAGACCTCAGTAAAAACTGATCCAGAAAATTTGTTACTTGAAAGGTCTGTACTCCGTAAAAATTCGGAATAATAAGACTCCTGGAAAGTGATAGAGAATAATAAGATGTAGCCGTGTGGTTATAGCTCAAGTCCATTTGAACACCTTGGTATATGTCTTGACAGGCTATTAAGCGCAAGATCCAAAACCAAAAGAAAAGCAAGTTGCCGTAAGTTTTTCCGACAATTGTTGGATTTTAAGCTGAGAGCTACTCGAGTTTTCATTTCCCTACTCAAGCTTGGTACAATCCCTGTAAATCTATTCTGGCCTAGATCAAGGAGCCCAAAATGTGTGCAGTTTGCAATGAAAAAGTAATATTTCTGAAGAAGCTATTGTGTTCAAGCACAAGGATTCAAGCTTATATAAAGAAGCCAATGAGTTCAGATTTCCACCTGAAAGTTTATCGTTCCCAAAAATAAACATGGTTTAGAATAGCCAATGCATCCAGCAATGAGGAATTACCAGAGCTCCCTTTATTCATGTTATGGCACTGTAATGGTGATAGTGGTGTGGAAAATTAATTGTGCAGTAGTATTCAACATTCTAACATTGGGAGATAATCATGGTAGTGGACCTTTGAAGCAATTAGAGCTCAATTACAACTTCAGAGTTTAGCGATGTGTTGGATGCATCACCATTAATTTGTTTCTCAGAGAGGTTAATTAATGAAATGCAGTTCAGGCTTAAATATAGTAATGTACTATATAGTTTTGCAATGTAATGTAATGTGTGCATAGCCATATTCCTGAACCAGTCTGATACTGTCTGAAATTCCGAACGCTTAGATGTCTAACTACTTAAGAGAATTTTGTGTTTGTAACTATGCAAGAAACTGGCAACCAATCTTACAACTTACAAGATCTCACTGTGAGAGATTTTTTTTGCTAAGAGGGGTTTATTATACAAAAGAACCACATACAGCCATCCTCCCTTAAGGAATAACATAAAAGCATATCTGGCTAAGGCATGAGCAATGCCATTTACAGTCCTAAAAACCAAGCAAAATTACAGACATCAAAATGCTCTTTTACTGCTAAAATATCTTCAATCAGTACACACAATTCCAAGACTTGGGCAACTGTTCACCTCGGTTAGAGAGCCAATTCAGATCTTAGAATCTCCTTACACAATCAGCTTTGTACCCCCAAATCCTTGGCTTTAACATAGCTCACAGGACAGCCTTTGTTTCAGCCACCTCAGTCTTGCACAAAGAATTGACGACTGACCATGCTTTAACCACCTGGCCTTCCCAATTTCTTAAAGCAGCACCAATGCTAGTATTTTTGTTGATTGATGGCAGCATCACAGTTGAACTTAAGTAATCAACAAGAGGTCTTTGTCATTTGCCTTGCTCTTTTTGATTTATCTCCCTGTTCCATTCCTGCAAAGTTGATAGAAAGCTGTCAAAGATCTTAAAAGTCTTGAAGACCATCTCAACAGTTAAGACAGAATCGCCATTACACCATGCTCTGTGCCTTGCTTTCCATATCAGATCAGAAACTATAGCAGCAAACAAGGTGAAGTTCCCCTTCATAATTTGATCTCCCAAAACATCTGGAGGAGGCTTAACTATCATCTTGACCAGCTCAAAACTGGAGTACATATTCAGGGAAGCAATGTTGAGAACTCAACCAGACCTGAATCACACAGCTTTGGTAAAGTCACACTGACAAAACAAATGCAAACTATTTTCTTCTGCTAAACCACACAGAGAGCAAGAAACTTCCTCCAAATTTGAGATGCTGTTTATTTTAACTTTGGAAATGGGAAAGGCATCTGATGCTGGACAGAATGGGTTGGGAAATAGAATGAAGGGTAAAGAAAGAAGAACAGGATAAATCCCTATGCTTCACACCGTAAAATAAGCCTGAAACCCCAGACTTCACCATTATGGATGGCAATGGGATAGGGTGGGGTTGGACCGGGGTACCTTAACCCATATTTAGGACGGGAGTAGGACAGGGCGGGCTGAATGTATTTTACTATTCCTAATGAGGTGGCTTCAATATTAAAAAGGTAAAGATGAGAGAGAGAGAGAGAGGGAATAGAAAGTTACAAGAGTGCTAAAAGGAAGAGAAAGTAACGTGGCGCTTTGTACGGATTAATGTTTTAGAATTTCATTTAAAGATTCTTATGTTTAGTTGCAAATCACTCCAAGGAATCAGATGCCAAGAGAATTTGGAATCCTCTTTTAAACCCCTCTCAGTAAGAATGTGGATTTCCTTTAAAACAGGTGGGTATCCAGATTCCCAAATTTAAAGGAAATTATATTTTTTATAAATTAAAAATTTTAACCATTTTTCCTTATCATTTAAGCAATTAAGATAAAATATAAAACAAATCATCAATATCTTTTTCTTTGTCTTTATCTTTAGATAATTCTGTTGATATATTCTTTAACAAAGTTCTATTTAGGTTTCATGTGTGAAAAAAAAAAAAAAAAAAGGTTTGAAGAAGACTCTCCATTATTGTCAAGTATTCACTTTTTCTGTTGTGTGTATTACTCAACAAATTATTAATAGTTTATATTTTGTTTTTCATTATTTATATGAGGAAGATTTTTTTTTTTTTTTTAAAGGATTTGGTAGTTCACATTCAAATCTAAGGATAGAATGGGAAAAATAAATAATTCATTTAAGATTCTTGGAAATAAACCAAATATTATCATCTCATATTCTTAGAAATCTTAAGAGTTTCCCAATAAAACTAAACATAAGAATAGCTACATTCCTAGGCATCTAGATTGTAAGAAATCACATTCCTAAGAATCTAGATACCGAAAATAATGTGGATTCTCCCGTACCAAATGACACATAGTGTTTCGAAGGATGGTTATAGAGTTTGTAAAAGAAAAAGGTATATATTGGTTTGTGCAAAAGATATTAAATTATAGACATAAATAATTTAAATATATATGAATTAAAAAACATATATACACATTCAGGGCAGGGTGAGCAAAACCCATCCCTGCCTTGTCATCTCTTCGGGTGGGGAAATCCTGCACTAGGTAGGACGGGGCAGGGATTTTTTGCCATTCCTATTCACCACCTATGGGTACTTGAATCACCACCAAGCTTAGAGAAACATCTCTAATCAGAAAAGTCTGATTCACATCTTTTATTAGAAAATTCTGATTCAAAGTGCACTGCTTCAAACCATTCTTGAAGCCTCTTTTTAATAGGCTTCAAGGAGTACATCGAGCCATAATCTCATTCCACAAAATCCTGAACAACATTAAATTTGAAATTCAAAAGTGAAATCCCAAAAAAATTCTAAATTTTAAAAATGAAATATGAGATTTCAAGTAAATAAATTTTGATATAATTTTGGTTTTGCTTTGCTTCCTGCATCAATATCCTCAACAACTCCCCACAGGAAATCTTCGGGCTTTCATGAAGTTTAAAACTCCATAGAGCCTTCCAGAGGTCCTGTTTTTATTACTGAATCTGTGATGTTGAGACAGCCAATATGCAGAATTAACTTTGGAGCTACCTCGATGACAATGGAGTTTGAAGACAAGGAACTTCTGCAATTATCTTCGTCCATTCATGAAGTTTAGGACTCCAAGGAACTTTTTACAATGTTTAACTCATCCAAATCTGAGAGTTGCTCCAACCACTCTAGTGTAGTGCTCCTCAAGTTTGTGAAGTTTGCAAGACACTCAGGCATAGAAAGAATAGTCATTATATAGAATGAATGATATGCAAGATGCCTAAATTGGCCAAAGGAATCTGGGATTTCCCCGGCAAGATGATTGCTGGAGAAGAACATGTTCAAGTTGTAAATATTTAATATGGTATGTGGTATTGGACCATGATCCTTCTCTTCAAATATTTCCATCTAAATATATTAACAATACGTACCAAAAAGGCCATAAAATTGTCAACTTTTCCAACCGCTTCTCCATGCCAAACAGGTCCACTGAGGTGAAGCCATGAAGCAACAAACATTTCTATAATAGGTGCAATGTGTTTGCGCATAGGTACCACGGTGTTCTATGTAATTCATGGAGCACAAAAAACCCAGTTGCCACTTTTTTTAGTAAGAAAATCTTAATAAAAATCTTACTACATATAGAATTTTCTTCACATTAGAATGCTCATCAAAGGATATTAAACAAAATACTTAGAAGAGCCTCTACATGATAGCACATTTCTTTACAGTTTAATGTATCATCATATGCACATTATTCCCACAGTAGCTACAACTTCAACAAGAGCAAAATATCCTAGACAACATAGTTTCCAATTTTATACTTGACAGAAGATCATCCTTTAGCTTACCAAAATGTTAGCCTCTTAAAATTTTTGCAGACCTAGTTCACCTTCAACACTATAGTTACATAGGCTGATCATTCATGTCATTGACAAACCAGAAAGAAGTCCAAGTATTTTTGAAGAAAGGAGCAGCACAAACTCCCCAAAAACCTACAGCAAATCCAACCCCCAAGCCACTGTAAAACCATGATGTTTCAGAGTCATCTTCAGCTTTGCCCACAGGAGTCACACCAGCTTTGCCCACAGGAGTATCACCATCAGATTCTTGCTCTTTTCTGCAGTTTGTTTTAAGAGGAGCTCCACAAAGTTCAGGATTTCCAGTGTAGCGAAGTGCACCAAAGCTCTGAAGTTGGGTGCTTGAAGGAATTCTACCTGAGAAGTTGTTGTATGACAAGTCCAAGTAACTAAGAAATGTCAAATTAGACATGCTTGGAGGAATTTCACCCGATAGATAATTTCTTGAGAGATCAATAGACTCTAACTCTTTCATGGTCCCAATTTTTTCTGGTATCTTCCCCGTCAAATGGTTTCGAGATAAGTTCAAAAAATGCAATTGGAAAAGTACTGAAATTTCATTAGGGATTGATCCTGACAAGTTATTACTTGAAAGGTCAATGATGCTAACAAATATAAGGTTCTCTTCATACCTTAATTCCTCCCCCTTGGGAACTAACATGAGACTCTCGAAGTAGGTGCCTGCATCTTCAAAATACTCCATAGTTTCATAGTTTTCAACATGGGGCATTGCCATGGAATTGATAGAATTCAAACACTTTGGTATAGGTCCTGATAGGCTATTATTTGCAAGATCCAATACTCTAAGAGAAGAAAGTTGGCATGTCTGTAGAGGTATATGCCCTCTGATCCCACTAGATCTTAGACGGAGAATAGTAAGACTTTTCATTTCTCCAATCCAGAGTGGTATGGTCATTGACAAATGATTTTCACCTATATCAAGAAGTCCCAAATTTGAGCACTTTTGTAATGAGGAAGGAATATCCCCATAGATGCTATTGTTGGGTAATCGCAATGCTTTGAGTGCAACTAAAGACCCCATCGAGTAAGGAATTCTACCTGACAAACGATTGCTCCCCAAGTTTAAATGGATCAAATACTGCCAATACCTCCAGCAATGAGAAAGTTCTCCTAACAAAAGATTGTTTGATGCATCTAAAACTTGTAACTTATAGTTTCTGTTAGTCTTTTGGCACAGGAAAGTGGAAATGGGTCCAGAAAATAAGTTGTTAGCTACATCAAGCACTCTGACATTTGCAGACAAACGAGGCAGCTGACCTTTCAAGTGATTAGAACTTAGATCTAAGACAGTAGAATTCACCAAAAAATTTGGTACGTCGCCTTCTATGTTATTGGCAGAGAGATTGACGAAGTCAATGTTTGAAGTCCAATTCCAAAACCAACTCGGAGCCTTGCCCGAAATTCCTGACATGGACATTAATAAAACCTTGAGAGATCTTTGTGTTTGTAGCCATGAAGGAAAGTTAGGTCCTACCTTGCAAGAGCTCATGTGGGCATATATAAGTTGAAAAGGTGGAACCCAATTGGAATTCACATCGAAGAACAAAGGTGTTCGAGACAGGTCTAGGTACTTTAATTTCGAGAGTTTGGTAAAAAACACTTCATCTACTGTGCCTGTTAAGGAATTATTTCCGATAAACAAGTGCTTTAAATTTGAGAGAAGCCCAAGACTTTTTGGGAGAGTACCATTCAACCGATTATCTTCAAGGATTAACTTCCACATATAAGATAAATTCCCAAGGGATGAAGGAATAGGACCAGTAAAAGAATTAAGATTGAGATCAAGTACTTTTAGATGCTTAAGTTGCCCAAATGACTCTGGAATTTTTCCAGTTAGATAGTTTACCCCCAAGACAAGACGTTTTAAGTTTTGAAAATTCGAAAAACCGCACGGTATCTCGCCCTTCAGTGCATTGCTGCTCAAGTCAAGCTCTAAGAGGGTTGAACTAATATTAGAAAACCAATTAGGTATCTCATGTATGAAAAGATTTACGGAAAGATCAAGGACTAGAAGAGATGTAAAATTGACAAATCCAAGAGATGGATTTAGGCTATCAAGATGACAATTTGGCAAGTATAGCTCCGAAAGAGATGAGAGCCTACTCATTATTTGAAGCCAATCTAGTGCTGAAGAAAGGTTGACAGAGGACATGTCAAGGTATTTCATGGAAGAGAGACTAGACATCCAATGAAGGCTATGCACATAAAGGCCAAGATTATATCCTAGATTCAGATAACGAAGATCTGAAAGATTTCCAAGCTGGTGTGGAATCAGTCCACAAAATCCAGCGGAAGCAAGGTTCAGATGTCTCATACTGCCCATTGAACTAAGGAAACTTGGAATACGAGTACAGTTAAAGTTACTGATGCTCAAGTCCAGGTAATTCAAATGTTCCAATTCAAGCAATGAAGGACTAATCTCACCATTTAAGTTGAGATTACCGAGCTGTAGCTTTGTGACTCGAGCAGTTTTGTTGTCGCAGTGAACTCCTGCCCATTTACAGCAATCTTCTTGGTCAGACCAGGATGAGAGTGCGTTCCAAGGATCAGTGAGACCTCGTTTGAGGTTCAGAAGTGCTTGTTTCTCTTTTTCATTGCAAGAGATATTTGAGTTTACTTTGCAGAAGCTGAACGTTGCTGCAAAGAACCATATTAAGGAAAACACACGAGTTGCAGAAGAGTTATCCATGATAAAAGCAATAACAGGGGAAGAGAATGGTTCAAAGACAAGAGTGAAAGTTCTTATCAGGTTGAGCCTGAGCCACATGCTCATGATAGATAATATAGGCTTCACTTCACTTTTCTGCGTGGCTACATACACAGAATTGGACTATGGATTTTTTTTTTTTTTTTTGGTCACTTGTTGACTACGTAGTATTACTTTCCTTGATCAGCGCATGGAATTGTCCAAATTCGATTACTTCTAAGTCTTTTTTCTCTCTTAAAAAATTATAGTAATCACTAATTAGTCAACAAAATAAAATTATATCACAGCTGGTATCTTTGAAAATTTGGTCCGTGGAAATAAATTCCTACATTTTGTCATCTTCTTTCTTCATTTTCTTGCATGTCACCATCTAGATCTAGATTTTTCCAATCAAATGTGATCTTCCATTCAATTC
This sequence comes from Quercus tomentella, assembly GCA_028535165.1. Classification (NCBI taxonomy): domain Eukaryota; kingdom Viridiplantae; phylum Streptophyta; class Magnoliopsida; order Fagales; family Fagaceae; genus Quercus; species Quercus tomentella. The sequence continues at coordinate 25,005,496 of JAPQVY010000144.1, forward strand.
AAGGACCTTGTTTTAATATCCAGGGGTGGCGCCACCTTAAGGTCAGAGTAGTCCCAAGACCACCATGACTTGAAATTTATATATATATATATATAATAATTTAAAAAAATTTATTTGTCTACCCTTAAAAAAAAAATGGGAACACCCTCATTTTTTTATGCCAATAAAATTAAATTTTACTCCATAATTTGTTCTACATTTAGTGGATGAATGATTGCTAGGTTGTGTACATTGAAAGAGAAGTAGCTTGTAGCATTGATAATGAGATTATCATGCAACGATTTCAAAATATAAAAACTCGTAGAAGATAATTGTAAATTTTATGTATTTACGTGTTTTTTTTATTGTTGTTGTAAAGACACAATTTGGAACGATCCAAAACGATACTGGGTTCGCACGTAAAAAGGCCCAAACAATATCATTTATAGAGCGTGGGTTTGAAAGGTTAGGCCTTGATCACAAGTCGGTGGTATTCTGTGGTGTTCATACATAAATAAATCGAGTACGCTCTGGGAGTCTTTCTCCTAGAGGTGGGCTGGGAGGCTCTGGTTTTGGCCATTTTTCCCAGCCTCTTCTATGGATTGCTTACTTTTCTTTTTATACTAGCCTGTATTCCTTATCCTTCGTCCACGTGTAGGGTCGACTTTTCCAAGACTGATTCTTGTCCCATCAGCCCATATCCAGAGTGGTTGGGGGTGGTTGTAAAAGCTGGGGAGTATGGCTCTGTCAGGTGCAGAGTATTGAATGGCAGTAAGGGCAGCTTTCCCTGGTCGTTATACTTTCCAGCGTACCCTTCTCTATTGACTTAGATATTTTAGATTTTTTCCAAGCTGCTCTTATACCATTTTTACCCTTCCTTTCGGTGAGACCTTGGACATGCCGAGGACTGAATCGTCCTCGGCTGTGTCCCAAGACTATTTCGTACTTGTATTACCGAGCCTGGGCTATAACCTTCCTCGGCTCGGGCTTTGGGCCCCAACGAATAAATGGGCCAAGGCCACAAATTACTGGGCCTCACAATAGCCCCTCAAAATCCTGCTGTCCAACCTTTTGGTGGGAGAGGAGGGTTTTGGTAATGCCAAGCCTTTATCACGGCTCGTTTAACTCTGTCTTTCATTAATGTTGGCGTCCCTTCATCTACCCAGGAAACATACCGGGCTATGGGACATTCCTTTGAATTTATTCACAATGCGTTCCTGCCGTTTGATTACCTAAAACGCGCCTTTAATGATTTCCCTTTACGAGACCATTTAAATTCAACGGTTGTTGACGGTGTGGGGAAGTGGAACGGGTATATTCTTGTTTACCGCTTTTCCTGGAGATTTGGGCAGATTAAATGCCTCCCGTTTCGCCATTCATATAAGAATGAAAGCAGGAGGTTACCTCTCTTTCACAGAGACCTTTCAATATTTTTAAAGTCTAAAAACTCTTAGCCTCCCCCAGAATTTCCCATATCCGCTCGTTTACACTTTAAATTATGATTCGTCCATGATAGGAGGGGGAATGAAGAGACCATACCCTTCTCAGAAATGCTACGTTCTCGTGAAGCTCAAACTGGTTCAATCAGGGCAGGGATGGCAGAGACTCAAGATACTTCTTACCCTTCTTCTCCTCCTTCTCCTTATCCATCAAAGAAGGTCCTCCTTTCAATATGGGTGCTACTGGGGCAGAATTTGGAGAGACTTCGGAGCAGAGTTTAAAAAGATTTCTGGTTGTTTGTATGTGTGTTATATTTTTTTTTTTTGCAATTCGTTTTCCGTATAGGCTTGTTTAAGCCCTTCATTGTACGCTGTAATACATTTTTATATTAATAAAAGTCAATACTGCTTTATTTTGTATATTCTAACTCTTCTTTCTGAAATGATTACCCCGTAAACAGACGTATTACCACATGACTTTTTTCTTTATTCTGCTATTCTAAACGGTGCTTAGGGCCGAAATCCTTGTTAACAAAAAGACCTTACTTTGCATTTGTTAAAACTATCTTAACATAATAATGCTGATCTGAACAAATGATACTTAGGGCAGAAACCCCTACTAAGCAAAAAGAAGAATATGTTAATATGAGCTTATTGAAGCTACCCGACTTAATAATACTGAATCGAACAACTGATACTTAGGGTTGAAATCCTTATTGAGAAGAAAGATGTTATCATGAACTTACGAGAGCTGTTTAGCACAATAATGCCGACCTAAGAAAACAACACTTACCCCAAAAATGGCCGAGATGACAGCTGAATGCTCGGTGCGGTGTAGGAGGTAATCATCCGAGGACATATAACCCAAAAATGTACAGCCCAGGTAGGTTGCTGAGTAATAAGGCATTTTGCCATCTTGCTAGTAACTTTTATAATCTTAACCTTTTTCGGTATTTGGTCCGAGAACTGAACGATTTAGAATTCTTCTTGAGTAGTTGACTTCTCCATAGGTTTGAGTCCGAGGACCATGCAATACCTTGATTCTGTCCAAAACTTGATTTTGATAAGTAGTTGGTTTTCCCATAGGTTTGAGTCCGAGGACTATGCAATACCTTGGTTCTGTACAAAACTTGATTTTGATAAGTAGTTGGTTTCCCCATAGGTTTGAGTCCGAGGACCATGCAATACCTTGGTTCTGTCCAAAACTTGATTTTGATAAGTAGTTGGTTTTCCCATAGGCTTGAGTCCGAGGACCATGCAATACCTTGGTTCTGTCCAAAACTTGATTTTGAGAAGTAGTTGGTTTCCCCATAGGTTTGAGTCCAAGGACCATGCAATACCTTGGTTCTGTCCAAAACTTGATTTTGATAAGTAGTTGGTTTCCCCATAAGTTTGAGTCCGAGGACCATGCAATACCTTGGTTCTGTCCAAAACTTCATTTTGATAAGTTGGGGGAATTAACCTCTCGGTTATGGCCCGGGACCTTGGTTTACGGGGAATTAGCTCCTCGGCCGAGCCCCTAGAACCATCCGTGCTGCTGACGCTACGAAGCGCAGCCCCTAATAAAGAAACATAGCCCTTGGTGGAACTTTACGCTAAAACAATACAACTGGCTGTTTAGAAGTGACAAGGAGATTGTTTCGACCTACCGCTTGTGCCAACACACAAGCCTTTCCCACAGACGGCGACAATTGTAAGGACACGATTTGGAACGATCCAAAACGATACTAGGTTCGCATGTAAAAAGGCCCAAACAATATCATTTATAGAGCGTGGGTTTGAAAGGCTAGGCCTTGATTACAAGTCGGTGGTATTCCGAGGTGTTCATACATAAATAAATCGAGTACGCTCTGGGAGTCTTTCTCCTAGAGGTGGGCTAGGAGGCTCTGGTTTTGGCCATTTTTCCCAGCCTCTTCTATGGATTGCTTACTTTTCCTTTTATACTAGCCTGTGTTCCTTATCCTTCGTCCACGTGTAGGGTCGACTTTTCCAAGACTGATTCTTGTCCCATCAGCCCATATCTAGAGTGGTTGGGGGTGGTTGTAAAAGCTGGGGAGCATGGCTCTGTCAGGTGCAGAGTATTGAATGGCAGTAAGGGCAGCTTTCCCTGGTCGTTATACTTTCCAGCGTACCCTTCTCTATTGACTTAGATATTTTAGATTTTTTCCAAGCTGCTCTTATACAATTTTTACCCTTCCTTTCGGTGAGACCTTGGACATGCCGAGGACTGAATCGTCCTTGGCTGTGTCCCAAGACTATTTCGTATTTGTATTACCGAGCCTGGGCTATAACCTTCCTCGACTCGGGCTTTGGGCCCCAACGAATAAATGGGCCAGGGCCACAAATTACTGGGCCCCACAGTTGTTATTATCAATATATGAATTTCTCTTTTTATTAGATTGTATAATTTATGTTTCTTAAGGAATACCCTAAAAAAAATTCATAGAGCCATATCACTGTTAATATTAGCTTACTGCAACCTTAGTTAGCAAGTTGTGAAAAATGTTTGGGAAAAAGTTGTGTCCTTAAATACAATTATGTTGAACCTATTTTAGCCAATGAAATACATGGTTAAATTCAGTTAGGTAAGATAATACAATTTTTCCAGCATGGCTTGAAATTCATTCTAAAACAAAGAATCCATTTAGTAACAGCTTATTTAGCTGAAATTGATAACTTTTTATTGAAAGTATTGTAGATAAAGTTAAAATATAGCTGAAATAGTATAATAGGACCCATGAATAGTAACAAAAAGTACAATGAGATCCATAAACAGTAACAAAAATAAGCTAAATAGTAAAAAAAAAGCTAGATTTTTAAGTCAATGCTAAAAGCACACTAAGTAACTTTATTTACCTAAAATTTTGACTTATACTTGTGTGTGTGTATATATATATATATATTTTTTGAGCAAAATGTAAGTAGTATATATATTGGAAATATAAGAAGAAAGACATGTCATTCAACTGATGTATTGACAAAAAAGTCCTCAATAATTTAATGAAATTCCCAATAGAATCCAACTGACCTCCTCAGTCCTCAAGCTTTCGCACTTCTTCACTAATAACTTTGCCATCTCAATCTTTAACACTTCTTCACCAAAATTCTCAACATTTTTCACAAAATTTTCACACCCAGAAGGTCGAAAAAAAAAAAAAAACTGAAAAAGAAATGAGCTATGATATTTGGTTGGGCCCATATGCAAAATATGAAAGTGCAAACATGTTTGTTGTGGTTGTGGTTGTGGGTATGGTATATCCATAAAAATAAATAAATAAATAAATAACTGGAACAATTATCCTTGCTTGAGTGTCATCATTCTCTTCTATAGAATACTAAAAACAAACATGGACAGGCTGCAGGGTCTTGAAGGATATGAGACTTGAAAGGCCTTGGTTTGTTTTTCTATTGGGTTCAAAGAAACTGCAATAATAATGTAGCTCACTGGATAGCTAAATGGGCTTTATCATAATATAGTTTTTGCTGACTGGTTACTGCCCAAGGATTTTCTAAAGCAGTTAATAAGCCCCGGTGGCCCGGCCTATGCTTTTCAGATTTTGTACCTATTCTGTTTCAATAAAATATTTGTGGAAATTATATTTTAAATTTAAACCCCATTATTGGGAGTATCAAATTAAAACCTATTCAATAAAGTTTTTGGGAGAAATAATTGTATTTTAGATTCATAGTTTATAGTAATTGTCTGGTCGATTAGATATATGCATCGGTTCATCCTCTTTTTCATAATGTGTAATCCAATAAATACGTGAGACTCATACGTTATAAGAAAAATGATGCTTATATCTTATGCATGTTATATTTTCACCATAGTTTCAAATTAAATTCTATACTTTTATAATATACTACTTAAACCCTATAATTGAATGACAGTTTCAAAGTAAACTTTATAGTTTAATATGTTACAAGCTAAACCAATTTAAGGGAGCTGCACCCTTAAATTAAATTAAGCTAGCACCTGAGAGAAGTATAAAAAGTGCTCATTTTCTTTTATTTCTCTTCACTTCTCTCCTCATTATAAATCCAAGATAAAAAATTTTACCCACATCACTTCTATTCTTTTCGCTTTTCTCAAGCCAAAGATAATATAAGCCTTGCAAATCTCAATTTATTCCTAAAATAATTATATATATATATATATATATATATATATGTATGTATATAGAGCATACATCCACTCCTCCATGAGAGAGGTGTTACATATGCCCACCATTACACCATATATCTTTTGAGAAGTATTACGTTCATAGCGTTTTCATAATACTTTCACAACAAATCATAGGTGGTAAGTTGTTATTAATTTTAATTTAAATTTACTACTTAAATTATTTTTTTCCCACCTATAACAACCAATAACAACCTACCATTTAAAATATGCTGTAAAAGTGTTATAAAAATGTTGTGGACATAACATTTTTCATACCGTTCATGCTTGATATTCTCAATTCTTGTAGGATTCTAGGGAAATTAAAGCATGACAAAAAGAAAAGGATCGGTTTTTCTTTGGTCATCCAAGAACACAAATATAAGATGAAAAATAATATAAATGACATACTATTACAATGACAAGCTTCTATCGCTAAATAATAAAACATCAATTAGATAAGACCAAAAAAAGGAGAGAGAGGAAAAAAAAAAAACATGTTCACATGATTGTACAAGCATGCGGATTGTCATCGCTAAAGAGTGAAGCAATGGCTTCATCGGATGCGACGGCGACTGAATAAACAGCAGGGGTTTGGAAGAAAGTGTGTACGCCTGTGGTAGCTTCATTTTTGTATGTGTCATAATAATGGTTAACAATGTAAGTTGGGTATTTGTAAAATGAGGCAAAATGAGAGTATCCAGGGAATGGCCATGGCTCCACTGCTTTTCCAGCTCTCTTGATTGCTTTAAGAACCTTTTTTTCCTCCAAGGCATATCCTCTCACTGTAATCTTTTGTGTCTCCATTTCTACTTCTACATCTTCTACTCCTGAGAGCCATGAATCAAAGTTAAAATTACATGAAAGTTAACTTTGTAAGCTTTGCCTTGTAATAAAACCCATAAAAGTGGTGGTCCAATTAGTCAACTTAAAAAGGTTGTAAGAAAAATTGTATCCTTATACTTTATTCAAGAAATATGTTAACAGGAGCTCGATTGCACTTGTTAAAAATAAATTAAATAGAGCCTGTTATATTGAGAAGTAATAAAAGTTAACAAACAAATATCCCTTTAATTGAAAGTTTCTTGACTACCTTAAAAAAAGCTAGTCAATTATAATAAAAAACTCAACCTTAACTAATTTACTTTGACACTCATATTAATGGTATAAAGGTACCTTTGAGCTTGAAGAGAGCTTTCTTCAACTTAGTAGCACATCCCTCACAGTCAAGGTTCGGAACTCTCACCTCCACCATCTGCAAAACCAACATTGCCAAATTGTCACTTCCGCATTGTGTGTGTGAAAAACAGAGAGAGAGAGAGACTCACTGCAGACATAGTTTTCTTAGCTTCAGAATGCAAAGAAACTGTGATGTAAAATTTGTTAGGAATCTCAAGATTGTTCTATTTTTAGTGAAGGAAACAATTAGAGCTGAGAAGTCTCTGAAGTCTTTATGTTATGCCGGGTTATAACTTGAGACTCTGGCTTAATTGAAGTGCTTATTGAAACTGTTTATAGCTAATAAAGAGAGAGGAGAGAGCCTTGGGTTTTGAAAATGGAAAACAATGCAAAGAGCATTCACGCGTGGAATGGAAAAGTGTGACTTTTAACATATTTTTGCCCACTCCAAAGCCTGGTCCTCTTTTCTGTAACGTTTTAATTAGAAAATGCCCCCCAATGTCTTATGCCACGCTCTTTGTCGAATAATGAAGGAGGACACTCCGGCAAAGGTATAAATATAATGACCTATTTGTTTATGTAGGACCTCGTACTCATTATGCATGTCCTAAGTCAAAATTAATTTCCAAAGGTTTTTGTTTATTTATTTGATGAACAAATTTCCAAAGGTTTTAGTGTTGGCTTCCCTTAGAATGTTATCATGCACTTGGATAAGTAATCCATTATCCGGTTAGTTTCATATGGTATGAGATTGATTTATCACATATTCACATACATTATGTTGATTGTTGTGAGTTTGGATTGGTTTATTAATTTCTTGATTTTCTGATTTTGTTTGTTGAAAATGGATAAAAGTACAATTGTGACATACTTAGGCCTAAAGTGACAGCTTTAAATAGACATTTTTTAAATTTAAAAATTACTTATATAATAATTAGTTTACATTTTATATTATGAACTTTTTTATTATTTAAAATTTGTTATTATGAATTTTTTATATGACTAATTTACCTAGTGGCAAATGAGTTGGTTTTCTATCAACCCATAATTTTTTAGGTTTCTTTAGGAATGGAGAAAAAAAAAGCACAATTCCAATGTTTTTTTTTTTTTAATATTAAAATCAAATCGCTTATTGCCCCACATTTAGTGATCTTTGTCTAGTTGGGGGACCCTAGGCCTAGGGTAGAGTTGTATATGGGGATTTAAAAAGTTATGCATAAACAGATAAACTCCTTAAAAATTTTAAACCAAAACATTGAGATGCATGAGTTAACAAAAAATTGGATGAAAAGAAAATATTCTTCTACAAAAATATATCCGTACTAAAATTTTAAAATTATGTATGTTATCAGTTAGAGGAAAACATAAACTTTTTTTTTTATTTTTTTATTTCAGATTCTTCAACTTTTCAACATATTTTATCTTCCTTGCTACAATAATTTATGGGGAAAAAAAAAATTACGAAACCATGTTGAAGTGAAGTGTATGACAATGAGAAATTGGGAAATGCATAATGTCTCATACGCGCTACGATGGAGAGTAGTCCTTGTGATGCTGATACTTAATGCTCTCACAGTTCAAACGAAACAGAACTGTATCAGCTTTAGCATTGTAAAGGATTTTAAGAACAAAGAACTGAATCAACTTTACTGGAACCTGCTTTATTGCTGTAAAAAATTCGATGAACAGAGATATTTGTTGTTGATATAAGCTGGCAATCGATAGCTTTGTATGTTCAAGTACAACAACACTTTTCTGTCAACGATTCCTTTTAAAATAACCCGAGAGAGGTCAACATATTGGTATTTGAATTGAAGATTAATATAGGTAAATTTGTGACTATTTTGACCGTATTTTAACAATTTCAATGCCTCGAATAATGATAACAGAATGACAAAAAGGGACCACACACAAATGGGTGCTAAGAATTGTCATCATCATACTTGTTTTTTTTATGAAATTTGGGTTAAGGAATAAGGTCATAATTCGAAATGCTTCTTGGGGGAGCATAATGATCATGGTTATAATAATGGTTTTTTATTAGAGGGAAAGTTTTCATGCTGCACACAGTGACACTCTAGTCTCTACACCACATTACTGTGTAAAACAAATATCATCATCTATTTTTTGATGTTTTCTGTTGCTTTGTTTGCTGCACCTAGTTTTGAATTTATTTTATAATAAAGTTTCTGTGTAATGCGATTCATAAGTCAGGACACACAGTACTTTTATGTTGGATGGAACTTTTCCAAATATCTCTAAACTAACAAGTTGTAAATAGAATTTTGCTTAATGGGCTTCAATAATTTCTGGCTTTCTTCGGTTTAACTAGTTTTTTTTTTTTTTTTTCCTTTTAATTTTTTGAAGGAATTGATTTTCTTGCCTGAAAAATACTGTACAGGGCTTGAGCATAAGATCCCATCCAAGTTTTGGTTAACTCCAGCACATTCTGGAGAAGGGTTTGTGCTAATTGATCAAACAATTAAAAGGTCTTTGTCGCTAAATTGTATAAATAAAATATGAAATTCAGCCGCATAATTTTTTTAAAGAAAAGCACAATCTTAAAAAACTTTCATCATTGACATAAATTTCGAAAAATTATCCCCTCACCAACCTTTGGCCCTGCTTTGCCATCATTTAGTGTTTCATATATATATATATATATATATATATATAGGGTTGGGTTCAAGTTATACTTGGTGTAACTCTAAACAATATTACATCACCGAATAACTTGTTATTGAATTCATATTTCGAAAATTCAACCATTGAATTACATGTTCTATATGTTCTTAACATGTATGCTAATTTTTATGCCAATTGGATATAATTTACCATTCGATCTATAAACTCATCTTTTATGTATTATTTTAAACTACAAAAACTTGAATTTAAATAATTGATTGATGACATGGCTATTGATCTTTGATTATTTTTAAAATTTGTAAGCATAGAGAATATACGAAGATAATGTAATCTAACGATGAATTTGTCAAAATTCACATTCAGTTTAAAAATATTTTAAAGTTAATGTAATCCAACTTTTAGGTTGATTTGCATCTTTTTACGTTTCAAACGGAAACGTACAAAATTTAAATCCTCATTTATTTACTTGAAATGTAAATAATAATTAAAAAAAAAAAAAAAAAAAAAAAAAAAAAAAAAAAACCTATATCAATAAATTGGCATGCAACCTAAATTTCTACGCCAAAAAAAAAAAAAACCTAAGTTTCTAATAAAAGATCTATCTATATAAAAATTGGCATGATGCAACCTAAGGGCCCGTTTGGTACTTGTGTTTAAACATATATTTTTAATTTTTAAACAATATTACACGTATTTCCACACACTTTTTCACTCACACATATTTCTTAAAAAAACTAAAAATTGTTATTTAAACACACGTACCAAACAGGTCCTAAGTTTTTGGAAAATATATTTTTTTAGTTTACCTTTTTCTCATATCATTTGGCCCAATTTTATTGGGCAGCTCTAGGGGTGTGCATAGGTTGGGTTGGAGGGATTTTTTGACCCAACCCACTATGGTGGGGTAAAAAAAATTCAACCCAACTCAACTCATCACATAAATCCAACCCAACCCAACCCACATGGGTTGGGTTGCGTTGGGTTGTACCCATGGGTTGGACAATTTTTTTTTATTACTATTATTATTAAATTGAGCAGAAAAAAATATATCACAGTTACCACTTATAAACAAAATATGTCTAAGTATCCAACTGAGTTAATAAACAAAATATAAATAAACTATTATTCTAATTCTCTTTGTGGGGCCTAAGAGTCTGATAAGCCCAACCCACTTCATACTAGGGCCCCAAGGCCCGAGCCGAGGAGGGATGTTGCCGAGGACGTACAAATGAAATCCTAAGTGGCCGATAGGTATTGCCGAGGACGATTACGTCCTCGACACTCCAGACTCCGGATGGGAAAGACTTGACGCCGGCAGAGGCAGCCACCCTTTGATCGCTCCCAGAAGAAAGGATGAGTACGATGGAACACGCATGGAGATACAGTGTACGAGCGGATTCAAGGAGAAGTTGTCACCTCCACATTGAATGCGTCCAACTAACATTCTGGTCGCATTAATGAGGAAAGGACCTCTGAACAGTGCGGCGTTGGTTGCCGCGACTAATAGGAAGTTGGGGAAGGTGGCTGAAGGGACGAGTACTCGAGTAATGATCTGCATGATCAACAGATGGAGGGTCAAGATCAACTAGGAGGGGCTATATAATGCACGAAATCCTCCATGAATGAAAAGAGAAAAAGGAGGCCAAGAACAGTACGTATTGTTTCCAGAACCGTTGTAACTTAGCCTGAAAAAGATAAGAAGAACATCAGGCTTTTGGGGCGAAAGGCCCGAGGACGGAATTTTCAGCTTTGGCTTGCATGCCCGTAACACAACCCACACATGACTGTGTCTAGTCGTTGCCATCCTCACTAAAACCTAGTTCTTGAAACCACTCTCTACAAATTTATTGTATTGGGCTAGTTAGGCTCGAACCCGCTTCTCTTCCTAAAGAAGTGCGCGGACCTAGTCCCTACACTCTTATAAACAAAATATATATGAGTTCCTAACTCAGTTATAAACAAAATATATCTAAAATTTTTTTATTAATTATATAATATATTTAAATATATATTAAAATAACTAATAGGATTTTATATTATATATGATAGTAGAAACTGAGGAAGTGCTCTACAGCTGGTTTTTAAAAAAAAAAATTATTAAATATATAATATATTTTAAATATATATTAAAATATGAGTAGGTCAGGTCGGGTTTAGCGAGTTTATAATTTTATGACCCAAACCCAACCTGACCCACTATAAAAAAAAAATTTGTAACCCAACCCAACTCAACCCACCAAGCCCTAAAAACTGACCCAACTTGACGGGTTGGGTTGGATCAAGTCGAGTTTGATAGGTTGGCGGGTTTTCTGCATAGGCAGCTCATTCCATATTAGCACGTTTTACAAATAAAAAGAGTGGGTTTTCGGCTAAATTATTTGGGCTTAATTAAATCACAAAGTCATGGAGTCTAAACAAACTTTTTGAAAGCCCAAGCTTTTATAGGTAAAAATGCTTCATTCCATATTAGCACGTTTTACAAATAAAAAGAGTGGGTTTTCGGCTAAATTCTTTGGGCTTAATTAAATCACAAAGTCATGGAGTCTAAACAAACTTTTTGAAAGCCCAAGCTTTTATAGGTAAAAATGCTTCATTTGAAACAAAGAGCAGCCCAACTCATTATAAGACAAGAGCCTCAACTCATGCAAACACGTGGGACCCAAGGTAAAAAAGAAACCAGACTTGCCAACTCACCAATAACCCTCTCTCCTCCACAAGACATAAAGAAAGGCTCAAATAATACCCCATTAGTTCCTCGGGTTTAGTATCTGAGCCATTTTGGGCCCAAAAGTTTACAGAAAAAAAAAAAAAAAAAAAAAAAAAAAAAAAAAAAAACCTGTTACACACATTTTTGAACTATATTGAACTATAATAGTATGTAGCAGAATGTGTATAAAAAACACTACCTTAAAGTATAAAGCAATTATTTTTAGTCCCTTGTATATTGTGGCCAAACTAAAAATTGGTATGTCATCATTCAATAAAGACTAGAAGCGATCACTTTAAGTTTGTTAAGGACTAAAATCAATCACTTCAAGGTTTTTAAGGTTTTTAGGGACTAAAATTAATTGCTTTAAGTTTTTTAGGGATTATTTCTTCAAAAAAAAAAAAAGTTTTTTAGGGATTAAAAGTGATTACTTTAAACAACCACCTTAAGTGCTAGTGATCCAATCATTGGACTTTCAACACTGACGATTCTGAATCTCTGATGATCGAGACACTAATTTTAGCAGTTTGTGCTTGAAATATTTTATATATCATACCAAACACCTAATAATGTTTTAATAAAATTATTCTGTATTTGAAAATGTTTTACCGCTAAACAAATGGAGTATAAATACACTTGTTTAACAATCAGAAAGTTTATACTCTTTGGAAAGGAAGACCAAATGATTTTTTTGCTGAAGAAATGAATTATACTTTCCCCACTGTATCATTTTTTTTCTTTTTTCTTTTTTTGAGAAAATGGTTGTAAAATCCATACATTGCCGAATGAGAGGAAACTGCCCATACATGTTGGCCATCCTCTTTTACCACTTTTATGTTATTTTCAAACTTGTCCCCAAAACCATATTTAAAGAGGACAAAGAGAAATAGAGAATCACTTAGAACACCCATTACAAATTTCCATATTAAAAAAAGAATACCCATTAAAAATATCATAAAGACATATACAAAATAACCTAAATATCATAACTGGTCATGCTCTCTTCTTCCATCACACATTCACACTCAAGTTTGCCTCTTTACCTATCAAAAAAAAAAAGTTTGCCTCTTTAAAATATGAAAATATTGTAATGATCTAAAAACTTCAAAGGTAGTACAACAGATGGAGGATGATCTAAAGTTAATTATTGCATTAATGTGCATGAAAGAGACTAGACTAGCATTAAGTTTTACTTCTAAGTTTTGGATATTCAGTAGTACACCCAAAATTAGCCAATCTCTACTTTCTTATAAATAAATAATAATAAAAAATAAAAATAAAAAACCCATCTCTAAGAGCCCAAAACTCAGCTGACACAATGGTGTACATCCTATTCTTCAAGAATAACCCTTAATCCAATCTCCATAAGTGTTTCTAATAAGACCTCCACTTCTTGCAGGACCTAGATTTCCAAGCGATGAACCATTAGAATAAGTTTAAACCAACCCTCAGGTGGTTTCTCCCATTCAACTTGGATTATTGCAATAGTGTTATAGTGTTCTTTTCTTAGAACACAAAAGGTGAATTCTAGAGCTAGAGCATTTCTACATTCTTAAGAAAACCTGGTTTAGGAGACTAATGCTTGAAAATTTGCCTTTTATTTGTAGGGAAAAGTAAACAAATGCCCTAAGAGTATTGTTTAGAAAATATTTTAAAAAAACTTTTTATGAAAAAAAAAAAAATTTAATAGTTTTTTTATATTTCTTATGAAAATGGTGTCAAAACTTTTCTAAAATGGTTTATTAACAATTGCTCACCCATTAATAGGACACGTGTTGTTTTTTTTTGGTTACTGCCAAATAAAATCACATCTAGGAGAGACTTGTAAAACTTGTTGTCACCATGTTTGCTGGTCCTTGAACTTCTTGGAATACCGGTTGAGGGTAACTTGGATATGAATGTGCTTAATCATCTTCTTTAATGTTGCAATATCATCTATGATGAGAACATTCTCCAAGTTAGTTAGGCGATGTGTCTAAATTAGCTTCACCCCTTGATTTGATCTTAGAAAAAAAAATTATCTCCCTGAAACCTTGCTTCCATGCCTCATATAATGCTTCTCTGATTGTGGATAAATGGTTGTTCTCATCATTGTGAGAGTGCCATAAATAACAACCTTTTCGAACGAACTGACCTAAACAATTTTTGGTTACAAAGGCACCTCACAGAACATGTGTTGTTGGCATGTTGCACTTGCACTAACTCGTTGGTTTATTTAAGTATGTGTTTAATATTTCATATTTAAACATGTGGGCTGATATGCAATATTAAATTTATATGGGTTGTTTTAACGGCACCTTGTCAATTTGTAAATTTATATGGGTTATGTCAATTTTTTCAGTTTTGTAGGTAGTATTTGGTGTCTTTTTTTTTTTACTTTCTCTAACAAATTTTTTTTTCTTTTTTGCACTTAGTGCTTGTTAACATTCCCGAATTTATATATTTCAAAGGGTAGAGTCCAGCATAGTAGCTTGCTTTGGGGCTCCCGTGCCCATGTGCATTGCCCATGTGTTGTTGCACTAAGCATGGGCCTGGTACTATACAGACAGTACAGTGTACTCCCCCAAAAATAATATAAAGAAGAGAAAAATAAGCTGAAAAGGTTGGCAATATTACTACTTAATTTTTTTTTTTTTTTTGAGAGTGATATTACTATTGGGTGCACTGCACCATGGTCCAGCCCACATGCTTTTTCAAGAGCTCATTTAATGAGCATGTCACTCCATGACTGTGAGAAGTCTGACTTTTCTTTAATGAGAAGTGAGACAAAGTGTGTTGGACCCGCGGAAGAAAAGAGAAAAGAAACAAGCAAGGCCATTCGGCCAATGAGAGCTGAAGAAAGAGATTTTTGTTGAAGTAAAGTCAAAGTAAGTGGCTTGTATTTATTGTGATTTGATGTGAAGGGTGTAATAGGAAAAAAAAAAGAAAAGGTGAAAGAAATAAGAGGGAGAGGCCATTCGGTCATTTGAAGAAGAGACAAAGAGAGAAGTCCCAGCAAGAGAGACTGAGGACAAAGTGCAGTCTGGCAGAACTGCGCGAGTGAGTAAGCATGTAAAAAGAAGAGAAAAAATAGAGAAAGTAAGAGAAAATTATTATAGATACGCAGTAAAAAAGAGAAAACAGAAAATGAGAGTTTTTTTTTTTTTTTTTTTTTTTTTTTAAGTTGTATCTCTAAGTATTATGATCTCTATTTAATATAATGAAATTATTCGAAATTTGTCCCGTACTTTTTCCCTTCAAGAAGAAAGGGTTTCCATATAAATCTTTGTATTCTTGTGTGGTTGTGCTTGCTGAAATTTATTCACAGTTATATAGAATTTTTCCCAACAATTATTACTTAATTAATAAGGAATTATTACTAACGGTGTACCATATACATGTAACCTAACTCCTCTCAAATTGCTGGAAATTCTAGTTCATGATCAATTTTTTTCTTAGAGAAGTTTAGTTCATCAATTATACTACACTTATAAAGATGAGATTGATAAGATTTACCAGTATTGTGTATCAATCCAATTCGGATGGTCCATGGTTTTGTTTTTTTTTTCCTATAATAAGTGGAAATGGAGAATTTCAACTTAGGCTGCGTTTGGTTCAATGTAAATCGAATTTCGAGTGTAAAATGAATGCAAGAGAAAGTGAATTCCCGTAAGGAAAATGAAATCCAGGTGTTTGGTTCTACAATGGAAAATAGTCCAGAAAATGATTTTCGGTGTTTGATAACATTCTGAAAATGCTATTTTCCTACAAATTTTTCACATTTTCTCATCTCCCAAACAAATTTTATAACAGAAAAATTCTCACATTTTCTTAGGATCCAAACCAATATTATTACAGAGAATCAAAATATATAAACAATAAAAGAAACAAAAATCAAAAATCAAAAATCAAAATCACAAGACCAATCGTGAGAGAAGGACAGAGAGAGAGAGAGAACAGTTCGTGTGACTTGGTGGTGGCGACGATGGTGGCGACATGGACACGGTGAGTCGATCTAAAGGTGGTGGCTCGATCTAGGAGTGGGTTGTGCACACGAAGGACAAATCGGCTTAGGGGTGGGTTGCTCATGGCGGTCCGATTGGCTCAGGGGTGGGTCATTCACTGGGTCATGGACTCACGGTGGTCCGATCTATTTTCCGGTGGTTACCCTGAGAACGAGGGATGGATCGGCGGAGGATGAGGACAAGGGATGGGTCGGTGGAGTACCCTCTCCTTGCTTGGCTTGAGGGATGGGTCTTCTTTCTCTAGGTGTGAGTCCGGCGAGGATATGCTTCAGGTGGAGTGATCTAGGCGGAGGGGGCGGCACGATCTGGGCTGGCCTTGGCTTGGCTGGGCAGTCGGAGCTTGGCGTCGGATTGTGTGTGGAGTTGAGGTTAGTGCGTGGGCTGGAGCTGAAATGAGGTTGGTGCGTGTGTGAGGAGTGAGTAATTCCGAAAAGCATTTGAAGGTAAAATGGGAACGGAAATGATTTTACAGGTTGGCAAGTCTTTTTTTCAGTCAAACTGAATTCTATTTTCAGTTTGACTTTATTTTCAGGTGGTGCCAAACATGGACCTAGGTGTAAAATATTTTCCAGAAATCATTTACACCCAAAACAAACACAGCCTTAATCCTATAAGAAAAATCTTTAGATAATTAATTGGTCTATCCGTAACCAAACAACAAAATCTGAATCTGTGAAAATTTCTTATTGAAGAGTCCCCTTTTGTTTAACTTTATTGATTCCAATTATTATGCAAATTGAACAAAAGAAAATCTAATTTTATATATCTAGAAAAGAGAAAAAATTGATGGAAAGAAAACAATAAAAGAGAGGCTTTTCAGAGATGATCTTTTATCTTTTAGACCTAGGAAATGTTTATTTTAGCTTTAAATTTTAGTTTATTTCTACGTTCGGTTTATGTAACGTGTACAATTTTTAAATTTTTACTTCTTTTTTTTTTCTTCAGGTGTAATTGTAATTTTGTATATAACATTTTTGTTTTTCGTTGAGATAACTTTTTTTTTTATAGGTTATTATTTTTTAAACAAAATAAGTCAATAAAAAAAGAGGTCATATAAAGCACACTGTAAATATAAATTGAAAGATCATGATAAAGAATTTCTCTACCGTATTCTCTACTATAGTTTCACCGAATTTTCCATCACTCAATGTCCAATACTATAATGGAGAAAAAAGTTGATCGAAAAATTAAATGAGAAGTGAGAACCTTTCAAGTAGAAGTGGAGAAAATCTCTCCCTAGTACAACTAATTTCTTTGCAAATTTAATTTGATTGTCACAACTACCCCATGCCTAACATAAAGAGCCCAGGTAGCAGAGGGCGACTGAGGCAGCCCTATTTTGTTAATTTATGTATCATGTAGAGCTATGCAAAAGAAATTTCGTACAAAAGACATCCACTTCAACACGGGGCATAAATGTTATGGTATAAAAGCTTGAAATTCAAGTGAGTAGAATTTAATTAGACTAACCACTTTTCCAGCCATATTTATTAAAGAATATATCCTTAATGTGTGTGTTTGTTTCTCAGAAAAAAAAAAAAAAAATCACCATTAATATTAAACTATAGATTGTCACCACAGTTTTGAAGTGTCTAATAATTATTTACTGTATTTTGAAGTGTCTAATAGTTTTTATCTTTCAACCGAAGTTGTCCATCTATGCCGGTATCTACCATCCACTCTTTGATTATTATTATCCTTTATGGCTTTATTATTAGATCAAAATATCAATTAATTTTTTATGTAAGCATAATTTGAATGTCAAATCTTTTATTCTATATAAGAAAATAAACTTTACCGGTTAATTTAATTGGAATCTATTTCAACTCAAGTTATATTATTATAACATTCTAAAAAAAAAGTTATATTATTATAAAACTTGCAATCACATTAATAATATTTTTCAACTTCCTTTATTAATCAATATCAAGTCATATAAATAGATAACTTTAAAAGATAAAACTAACATTTAAATTCAAAAGAAACCTAATCTTTATCTACAATAAATAGATAAGATTTATTCAAATACTAAGCAAACAATTTATCCTATTCATTATTTGATTAACAACTCCTAATAACAAAAATAAAATCTTACTGTAAATAATAAAACTAAATAAAAACTAAGCACCTAAGAGGAGGGCACTTAAATGACTTTTTGGTGGTAGCCAAAAAGAGAGAGCTAATGAAAAAGGTGGGAGAAGACGCCGGAAAATATCACCCTCATTAATACATCACCTCCTGAAATTCTTCCATCACCTAGTAAAATAAAATATTTTGTTTAATATACTAAAAAGTATTAGTCGGTGGATTAAAATTTTGGTGGTCTCCTCCTTTCACATGCGGCTGGGCCCTATTGTTATAGGGAGGGCAATCAGACAAGTCGTTCCATGAAGGTAATAATCTCTCTTAATTTACTTACGATGCAAGGTCGTTTTTAGTATCTGAAAACCTTTTTTTTTTTTTATTACTCAAATTGAAATTGAAAAGCATCACAATTGAGAGCATTCATGTCCCATATATTCTTCATAATTCATATCATCTATTTTAGTCAAATTTTATTCACAAAATTGGTTCTACATCCACTCTTTATTAAATAGAAAAAAATGACTTTTAATTGCAAAAGTTGTCCAAACTTTACAAAACTGAATATGTATGCTCTCTTTGTTATACTTTTGTTTATGTTTACTTTCTTCTAACAAATAAAGTTTTAATCCTTTACTCCAAAAAAGCAAAAAGAAGAATGCTCTTAAGAAACACTAAAAAAAGGTTACAAGTCCAGGTTTTTTTGTTACACAATTCAAATATTTTATAGGAAAAATTGCACATAACTCCCCTGTAGTTTGGCCCGATTTAACAGCATCTACCATCTACCTGTCACTTAACCCACCTGAGCTTTAATTTGTTAGCAGCCATTACCCACCTCAAAAACATAAAAGAAATCGGATCAAACGCTTCTAAAAAAAACAATTCTAAGGCTAAACCGTTCCACCCGTTCCGTGCATAACAAGAGAGCAATGAAGTCCAAGACACCACATTTCTCTCACCCATCTCATCAAAAACTCTCCTCCCATCTCCAACATTCTCAGTTTTCAAGTACATATCAACAAAAGCAGTCCCAACACTAACATCATCCACAAACCCAGATTTTGAAACTTCTGGTTACATGATGAAGACCCACAAAGATATTGAGAGACTCTTGGTTACATGATGGCCCATTATTTGAAACTTAAATTTTTTCTCTCCTAAAATTTCCAGAGACCGTGTGTTTGGATAGAACTTATTTTGCTGAAACTGAAAACTGAAAACTGAAAAAACTGTAGCAAAATAATTTTTAAATGTGTGAATAGTACCGTGAGACCCATTTTTAATGAAAAAGTTGCTGAAAAGTGTAATTTGTGGGTCTATGAACAGTGCACAAATGCACTGTTTACGGACAAAAAGTCAACAAGTGCAGCTACCAAAAAAAAAAAAAAATGAGCCGAAACGCATGAAAAGCTAAACATGTACGCAGAAGCTGAATACAAACACACACCTAGAGTTTATTGTTGCAATTTAAAAATTATAAATAAAATAATTAGATGGCCCCAACCCCAGATTTCTTGGCCTAGGCTTTCCCATCAAAGAAAATTCAAACACCTGGGTTTAAAAAATGACCTAAAAAGAAATTACTTGGCCTAGACTTTCTCATTGAAGCAAATTCAAAAACCATCAAACCAAGAAGAAATTCAAACCAACCCAAAAAAATTTGAACCCACAAATCCATTAAACCCAGAAAATTCAAACGTACTTCAATTTCTTCAGCTCTTTCAACCATTTCTCCTCCAATTGAAATTGGATTTTGTGTTTTTACTTCTTTAGTGGAAATGGAATCCCACTCAAGCCCTTTCTTGTTGTAATCATAGCCCTAACCTTAGGAAAAAGAAGAACTTGAAGAAGAACATGAAGAGGAAGAAGAAGATGATTTACGATAACATTAA
Organism: Quercus tomentella; assembly: GCA_028535165.1. Classification (NCBI taxonomy): domain Eukaryota; kingdom Viridiplantae; phylum Streptophyta; class Magnoliopsida; order Fagales; family Fagaceae; genus Quercus; species Quercus tomentella. The sequence continues at coordinate 25,025,589 of JAPQVY010000144.1, forward strand.
CTCCACTTACCTTGCTTACGAATCCATTTTGTAAGTAATCTATTGTTGTTGACTTGTTCCTCTATTTCTTTCTTCTTCTTCTTTTTTTCTTTTTTTTTTGATAGGGTTCCTCTATTTCTTTTGTTGGAGATGGGATATGAGATTTGTGAAATTTTAATCTAGAAGATTTTAGGATAATTGGGTTTTTTTTTTTTTTTTAATAAAAAAAAAAATTATGTGTAGAAGAAGAAGAGGAAGAAAGTGAGATAAGAGAAGAGAGATATAAAATATAATGAAAAAGATATATTTATCCTTATTTTTAACGGTGGAAAGGAAGGGGTGGGTAACCGTTACTAACATATTGAAGCTCACGTGGGTTAAGTAATAACTTTTAAACAATAGTACCAAATCACACATAGATAATATGTAATTTCTCTTATTTTATCTTTTGCAAAATGCTAGTGTCATATGGAATATTTTGTAAAACTTTCTTCCCTATTTTTATTCAAACAAATCCTCTCTCCTTTTTCTCTATTCCCAAAAAAAAAAAAAAAAAAAAATCATTTATGATAAATATTTTAATTGGATGTAACGAAAATGAAAAGTGATATATAGTGTATTAAAAATTTAATATTAGGTAGCTAAAATATAAAGAAGTGATTTTTTTTTTTACTTCAAAGTTTAAAACTAGATGTGATCATGTGAATGCTTTGAATATCATATTGTTCTTTTGATTTATAGACTTAAAATTATAAATTGAATTCTTCTTCATTTCCTTATTAGAATCAATTTCTCATATTATTCTTCATTTCGATTTATCATAAATTGAATACCATATTGTTCTTATCACATTGTTCTTCATTAGAATCAATTTCGATTTATAGACTTAAAATTAGAATCATATTGTTTTTCATTTCAATTTATCACATTGTTCTCATAGTATTATTCTTTTTTTTTTTTTGGGGATAATTACACATAACCCACCTGTGGTTTGGGCAAAAATCACTTAACCCCTTGTGGTTTGAAAAGTATTACTTAACCCCCCAGAGGTATGTTCCGTTTGTTTTCCGTAACCCACCTCTATTAAAATCTGGGGTAATTAGATATTTTTGCCCAAAGTTTATGTCTCTCTCCTCCCAAAACAAAAAAAAAAGACACTGAAACAAGAAAAAATAAGATCAAAAGATGCTATTCGTAAGAATTTAGAAACTTGTCTCAAGAACTCCAATAAATCACAAACTATATTTTTGTAACACACTCGTGCTCCTCACGCTCTTTCTGCCCCGCTCTCTCTCTATTCTGTCCATGTCTCTCTCATCTCTCACACTCCAGTTCAGATCGTCGGCAGCTTTGGGTCGTGGTGGCTTGGGTAATGACTGTGGAGGAGCACGAGTTGGCTGTGTTGGTTAGGTATGGGTTTTGAGGAGGAGCCCAGTGTTGAATTGGGTCTGGGTTTTGAGAAGGAGCATGATGCTGGATTGCATTTGGGTTTTGAGTTATGTTTTCTTTTTCTTTTTCACTTCCATTTCTTTCTTTTAGCTTTTCATTTTCTTTTCAACTTTACTGCAGATGGGTTAGATCTTATGCAGAATTATTTTTATTTTTATTTAAATTCTTTCTCCAGCAAAAACAATCCCAGCAACCAAAACTCGAACAAAATTCCGGAAAAAAAATCTCAACAATCATCGAAACTTAAAGCAAACACATGAACCAAGCCTAGCAACCACCACGACACAAATCGCATACCCAAACCACAACCCACCACTGTACCAAACCCAGCAACCAACGCCACCACGAGACACCGATCTGCCACATCTCCACCGCCCCACGCACGCCGATCTCAACACCACGATTTGCCAAACACCCACGTCCCATGCCGGTAGACCCACTCTGGTGAAGAATTTTGAGAATTGAGAGGGAGTTTGATTGATAAGAGGAAAGAAAGAGTGAGATAAATTTTCACAAAACCCTCCCTTTTGATCTTATTTTTTCTTGTTTCAGTGTTTTTTTTTTTTTTGTTTTGGGAGGAGAGAGACATAAACTTTGGGTAAAAATATCTATTTACCCTGATTTTAACAGAGGTGGGTTACGGAAAACAAACGGAACATACTTCAGGTGGGTTAAGTGACACTTTTCAAACCACGGATAGGCAAAGTGATTTTCGCCCAAACCACAGGTGGATTATGTGTAATTATCCCTTTTTTTTTTTGACATCCTAATTAGAATCAATTTCTAGAATTTTTTTTTTTTTAAATCATAAGGAGAACTCTTGGTACTAATATGAGAACAACTTTCTCATATCCTCGTATGCTGTTCTGTATATTCGTTTCTATCAAACTAGCCCAATTCAACTGGATTCTTAAATCTAGACACCCAAAAATATGTGAAGCACTCGTTAACAATCCATTTTAGGAAAATTTTGACATCACTTTTATGAGAAATAAAAAAAACTGTCAAAACATTAATTTTTCTTTTCTTTTCTCATAAAAACTTTTTTTAACTAGATTCTTAACCAGTACCCTAAGAACACTCGTTAGCATTTCCCATTGATAAATAGTGTCACATATAAGAAGAAGCTGAAAAGTGTGGGCTTACACATTTGGCCCTATTCCCTCTTTGTCACTCACATCCTAGATCTCAGGGCATTTGATACATGCATTTAAATAACAGTTTTTAATTTTTAAACAATATTACATGTATTTTCACACATTTTTTCATCCACACGTATTTTTAAAAAGGATCCGATTAGTGTGTGTCTTTAGGGCACATATTAAACCATCTATTTTTGGAAACACAATACTTTTTCAATTCCCAAAATTTTTTTTTGCAAAAATAGTTAATTATTGTATGCCCTTAGGGCACACATTAACAAAAATTTTCTAAAAAATACATACAATATTACTATAACAAAATTACCAAACATGCCAAAATTAGTGAAACTCTATTGTCCTTTTTTATACTCTGTTCCAGTGAATGAAAAAAAGAGATCTAAAATTAGTGAAATTCTGTTGTACTTTTTTATACTCTGTCAAAGAGATCTAAAATTAGTGAAACTCTGTTGTCCGTTCCAGTGAATGAAAAAAAGAGTTCGGGAGAGAGAGTCACATTTGTTCACGAGATTCTATCTACCTCTAAAAGTTTCTTCATTAAAATAAAATAAACCCTCTCACTTCCTGTGAGTTCAGTTCTCACTTTCACATTTTCCACCTCTTTCTTTCATCATTTCCATACTTAAATTTTTCGTGTACCCAAAATATCTCTCTCTTTGCATTTCCCAAGTGTACCCAAAGCTTTTATCTCTGATCTAAACAAATTCAGTTACACTTCCAAACACAACCCAACAACACAGTTTTTTTTCAATCAGTTCCATTTTTCCTGCACAACAACTACAGTAACTGAAATGTTAGGTAGATCATATCACGTCACTTAACAAAAACCCATCATATCAAAAGCTCCAATCAGCCAAGTCTGAGAAACCCAGGTGAGAAACTTAACTTAGGCTTTCCCAAAACATAGCAAATAAATCCAACAAAACCCATTTGAGAAAATAAAAGTTTGAGTGAAATTGTTGTCAGAAAGTGTATAGTTGAAACTCAAAATATAGTATGAGAGAATAGAATTACAATATGCATCAGAGGTTTGAGTGGAGTTATTTCTTGTCAAGGTCGGGGCTTTATCGTCACTTCGCAGACATGATCTGGCGGCCATTTATGAAGGCTCCTGCCCGATCCTCTGCTTTCTTCATCTTCCTGATCGCCGGCGCGTTTGTCTTCACGCGCGTGCTCTACACCGCTGTAAGTATTAATGTATTATTATAATACTCTATTACTATCAATGATGGTGTGTTTTACTTTATTCGTGAAAGAAATTTTATACGACACGTCGTTGTCTTCCGCGATTGAAACGGCACTTGAGGTGGTGAGGTTCCACCACCATATGGAGCCGAATCGCACTGGAAACGACGATTTTCAGAGTTCATAAAACGACACGTTGGTGTCTGTAAATGCATACACTACACGTGGCGGGGTGTTATTATGGAGCAAGATAGATTTTTTAGGCCTAAACTCGCGGCTTGAGTGTCGGTTAAACCACTCAACTTCACTTGGTCTCAGACTTCCACAAAGGAGGTAGTCATTAATGGGGGCCACTCATCACCACGTGGGGACCACTCTTAGGGACGATTAAGTCTACTCATTTTTTTTAATAGGACGTGTCTTTTTATTTTAATTACTCTTTCTATTTCAATTTGTTTGTCATGTTTGAAAAGTTAAAGTTTTAAATTTTTAAAAGGAACATAATTTATTATCTTGTTTGTCTTATAAAAATATATAAATTTACAAAATTACTCTTAAATAAATAAATATATCAGTTTTTTTTTTTAAAGAGTTATTTGTAATGAGGCAACTAAAAAGGTGCCTCAATTAAATTGATTTTTTAAATATTTGTTAATTTTCGTTCAAATAGTTTAGAAATAAAACAATATTTTGATACATCCCAAAATAGAAAAGATGACAAATAAACTAGGACAAAGGAAGTACATGATAACAAGTGGTAATGAGGGAGTACATAATAGGAAGTGGGAAGTGGAGGAAGTGGGAAGTGGTTGTGAATTTTAATCTTCATATTTTATTTAATTAGTGGGTGAAGTGACAGTTTTTTATTAAAATAAAAAGAGATTTAAGTAAAAAAATTACGTAAGCCAAATCCTTTATTATTTTAATATATTATGATTGATAAAAGTTGTAAAAAAATTGTAATAATATAAATAGATAGAAGTGATACTAACTTATCATTTTAATAAATTGTGATAAATGTTTAAAAAAAATATATATCTCATTAATAAATTGTGATATAGCTTGTAGAAAAAAAAAAAATCTCTTTAACATTGTTTTTTTTTTTTTTTTTGTTGTTGATAATTTCCATAGTTATACAACGTACGGGGGAGGCATAGAACCCTGAAGAGCTGAACATCTCCATTAAAAATATTGAGTTGGCTTTTGGGTATTTAAAATAAAATAAAAAAAAAAAAACTTTTCTGTGAGTCTAATTGTGTGTATAAACTATAAAGTACAAACAAAGTGAATGAAGTCATAAAACGTGTCTAGAAGCTGTTGGTTTAGCGATCAAACAGCTTCTGCCGTTTTTGATCAGTGACAACTGACAAATTGCGCGTTGTCTTTGTCGGTAGTAAAATTATTCCTGGGTTGAATACTGTTTGAAGAAATATGGTAATTTACTAGATTTATACTAGTTGTGGACTGCTTTCTCTTTTTACTCTCATTTTAAATAACTGTCGTTCGTCAAAATTATTTTATTACTCTCACGGCTTTATAACAAGGGCTTACGGCGTTCCTATATTCCATGATAATCTTGTTGGTTGTTCTTTTGTTTATGAAATGAGTTTTTTAGTTTACTTTTTTTATTTAAATAAAAGAATCCTCTAATGACACATTTAAAGAAAAATTATGTAAGTTATGTACTTGCTATTGAAGAAAAGTAAAATCAGATGTAAATGATTCTTTTATATACTATTTTTTGCTGCAACCTTTTCTTTTTTCGAGACCATTTGAAATATTTAAGCGATTATATTTAGATTTTAATATATGTTTAATGAATACATTCAAAATATGTGGAGTTATTATCGAATTTGTCATTTCTCAAGTCAAATTCGGCTGCATTTGGATTGTGAAACTAAGGCATAAGTTCAAGAAGTCTATAAGATAATGATTGATTATGTTCTATCTTATTATTTTATTGAGGTAATTGGTTTTTTTTTTACCCCTAGGTTTTCTTGAGAAAATTAAAGAAGTATTTTTTAGGCGAAACTAAACTATTGGTCCCTAAAGTTTACCCTGCGTGCGCAATTAGTCCCTCAAGTTTGAAGCGAGCACAATTAGTCCTTTAAGTTTTAAAACTGAGTTGTATTGATCATTTTACTAACTGCTGTTAACGGTGTTACTTATGTGGCTAACGGAACAATGACTTGGCATTTTTTTAAATGATATGGCATGTTTTTAATTAAAAAATTTTTTAAAAAAAGTTTCCACATTAGATGAAATTGAAAAATCATATTGACTGGATTAAAAACAAATCTGATATTTGTTTAACAAAGGCACGACGGAGAGAAGGGGAAGCGAGAGATTGACAGCCACAAAAGAACTCAAATGGAATTTCCATCACAAGCTCTTTTTTTATAATTAAAAAAAAAAAATCAAATCTGGAAAACCACTCCACTAACTAATTGTCCATCTCCCCCACCACAAATTCGTTGGGCTTGTGTGTTATCATTTTAGCCAAGACTTACTCTTAAGTGATTTTACTTGTTTGTTTTCGCAACTTTCATTACAAGAAGGAGAATCCTAACGTTGAATCAGAGCTACACCACCAAAATCCAAAGAGATTTTTAAGAAAAAGAAAACAAAGATTTGTTTTCTCGTTCTATCTCAGTCCTTCTCCTTGTCTCTGTTGCTCTCAGGTCCTTCTCTTCAATCTCAGATCCTTTTCTTCAATCTGATATTCCAGCTGGCCAAAATGATGCCGCCGGAGCAAATCCTTCGCCTACAATGCTCAAAAACTCAGCGGACCCGCCGGAGCAACATCCTTCGACCCCTGCGCTGGAGCAACATCCTTCGCCATCGCCCTCATCCCCTGCGCCGCCTTCCTCCTCGACCTCGGCAGAACCGCCGTGCGCACCACCCTAACCGTCGGCCTCATGGTCTCCTACATCCTCGATTCCCTCAACTTCAAACCCGCCGCCTTCTTTGATGGTTTTGATGATTTTTGAGGTTTTGATGGTTTTTATTCTTTGTTTGATCAGCGGGTTAAGGGAGAGTTTGATGATGGTGCTTGATGATCTGGGTTTTGATTTGTGGTTGATGATGGTGCACGGTTTGCAGTGGCTATGCTTGATGATGGTGGATTGATCGTTAATAGGAATTTAAAATATCAGATTTGTTTTTAATCTGGTCAATATCATCTAACGTGGAAGCTTTATTTTTAATTTTTAATTAAAAACATGCCACATCATTTAAAAAAATGCTAAGTCATTGTTCCGTTAGCCACGTAAGTAACACCATTAACAGCAGTTAGTAAAATGATCAATACAACTCAGTTTTAAAACTTAAGGGACTAATTGTGCTCGCTTGAAACTTGAGAGACTAATTGCGTATATAAGGTAAACTTCAGGGACCAATAATGTAGTTTCGCCTATTTTTTACCATGCGTAAGAATTAAATTATTCTTGTGTTATTTTATTTTACTTTTTTGGTTAAAATTCTTGTGTTATTGACCATTAAGCATTGTGCTACGTGTCTCAGGGAATCCCCAAAATTCCTAAAAAGCCATTAGAGCCAATTGCGATCCCACTAGACTGTACAGCTTACAACCTCACACGAACCTGCCCTTCAAACTACCCAACCACGTTCAACCCAGAAGAAGATCCTGACCGTCCATCACCACCCACGTGTCCCGAGTACTTCCGTTGGATCCACGAAGATCTACGGCCCTGGGCCCACACTGGGATCACGAGGGATATGTTGGAAAGGGCTAAACCGACAGCGAATTTCAGGCTGGTGATAGTGAAGGGCAAGGCTTACGTGGAGAGATTTCAGAGCGCGTTTCAGACAAGAGACGTTTTTACGCTGTGGGGGATCCTACAGTTACTGCGGAGGTACCCTGGGAAAATTCCTGACTTGGAGCTGATGTTCGATTGCGTTGACTGGCCAGTCATCAAAACGAAGGACTACCAAGGGCCCAATTCCACGGGCCCACCTCCGCTGTTTCGGTACTGTGGGGATGATGATACACTGGATATTGTTTTCCCTGATTGGTCCTTTTGGGGATGGTAAGACCCTTTTTACTCTCTACTTACAATCTCCACTTGTGCTTGTTTCACTCACTCGCAATCCAACGGCTCACTCTTCTCCATAGCTTTGGTGAAATAACAACAATTTTACAACAAATTCTATAAAGTAATTTGTTACTGCTTCTCGTCTAATTCCATTACTGTTGTTGCTTGTCACTTAGGATTTGTTATAAAAATGTTGTGTCGGTAACTTTATTCATTTTAGTAATAATCAGTTTAGCACAATTAATTTTTAAACCACTATTTATTATAATATTATAAATTGATCCATGTCATACTTGCACTTTAATTCCTCAAACTATTAAGAAGTTATTACTCAACTTAAAAAAGTTTACCTCTAAACTTGTTTGGAGAAATTTTGCTCTAATGCACTATTGGGTGGTTAAAGGGATCATATACGTGTATTTTTAAATCACTGCTTATTATAATATTATAAATTGATCTATGTCATACTTGCCTTTTACCCCCTAAAACTATTAAGGAGTTATTACTCAACTTAAAAAAGTTTATCTCTAAACCTATTTCAAGAAATTTTGCTCTAATGCACTATTGGGTGGTTAAAAGGATCATATACGTGTATTTTTAATCACATGACATTTTTAAATGAGTCATGTGAATTGTTTAAATAATATATGTGAATATTTTTCAACAATAGATATACATATATGTGTGTGTGTGAATAGTCTTATAAACCTCTACATAGAAGGTTGTAGGAGATTTCTTCAAACTAGTTTAGAGAAAAACTATGTCTTTATTCAATATTATGGAATTAATACTTTATCTTCTTGCTTGAATGATAGATTTTACTATAAACTCACATAGTAAGATCCCATATAAAATATAAAATAAAAAATTTACTCCCACAATAGTTAATAATTATTCTAAACTATAAAGCTTGTCATCACTTCCTTAATTATAAACAAACCTTGGAATACACCCTAGAGTCCATTTGAGCAGGAGTGGAGCTATCTATTTGGGTTGGGGATGTTATGACTTTGAAAAAAATAAATTAATTAACTGCTTTACAAAAATTAATAAAAAAAAAAAAACTAAAATTTTAGACTTTGCCCCCTTAAAATTATGAGCTCATACTCAAAAGAAGAAAAAAAATATATTAAAAGGTCTTTTAAATTCAAATATATAAGAGGTTTGAACTTTTAAGGATCCATTTTTTTATATTTCCCACAAAGACGTCTAATGTTTGAATGTCCCCTCCTTTACTTAAAATGTGTCAAGTACACATGTTTAACTTACTTTCTTTTTTTTGGGTATAAAATTCAAGTATTTAAAATTCTCAATATTGAATGACAATTTCTCATTGAGATTCATATAATCTTATATGAAAGATGATATCTTATTATAATTGAAATACTAAAAGTTCAAAAGAGAAATTGAATCAAGAACATTCAAGTGGTGATACTTTATTCCTTTCTCATAAAGCACATTTTTTTTTTCAATGACATTTTAAAAACAAAACCATAGGTACATATATGCATATATGTTGTGTGTGTGAGTTTGCGTGCATGCTTGTGCTCAACTATTTGATGTTCTTAACTATCCAAGGAAGGGATCGTTTCTTAATAAACAATTTCTCTTTTCTATAACTTCCCTCCTAAGTCCTAACATGACATGTACTTGTGTAGGGCTGAGATCAATATAAAGCCTTGGAAACATTTGTTGAATGATCTAAAAGAAGGCAACAAAAGGATGGGATGGATGGCAAGGGAACCTTATGCTTACTGGAAGGGTAATCCATCGGTTGCTCTAATCAGGCAAGAACTCATGAAATGTAATGTCTCTGACAATCAAGACTGGAATGCTCGTGTATATGCTCTGGTAACATTCTGAATTTCTTTCTTTCAAATTTCTTTTATTTGTATATCATTGAATAGATAAAATTTAGATACAATTTCTTATGTGCTATACCTTAGGTTCTCCAATTAATTTCAACCATATGGTTGCATTGATGAACAAAAACAATTATCCTAGCCACTCTTATAACTAGGCCATATGTCCCTTCTACTCCAATGTATAATTAAAATGAAGTTCTTATTGAAAAGAAGAAATACATACTGAAGAATAGAAAGCAACTAAGCTGTCTCTTCTTTAGGCGTACCCCACAGTGAAGCTTTTGGAGTCCACTAGAAACTTTATGGTGTAGGTGGGAGCCAAACTTTTAAGCCAAACCTTAAAGTATACGCTTTAAAGAAGATGAGGGTCCTCTTTTTCTATTTACATAGAGAAAAGTAGATCTTTTCTCGCATGCCAGTAACATGTTAATAGGGATTTAATGGTGAATGATAGAGGAATGGATGCTTCATGAGCATATGAAGATGAGCAAATTTGTTATGTCACATGTAAAAAAAGTATCGCAACTGGTACCATAGTGGATGTTCATTTGCAGGATTGGGTCCGAGAATCACAGGAAGGATACAAACAGTCAGACTTGGCTAGCCATTGCAATTATAGGTGAGACAAAAAGTTTCAATCTCTTTCTGCTTTTTTTGCATGACATGCTTGTCTTTAGTTTTCAGTTTTTATGATTTTTTTTTTTTTTTTTGTTTACTAATTCCATGTTCACTTTATCATCTCTTTTTGTTGATTATGTGCATTATTAATTAGTAATATGGTTTCTTCCTTTCACAACAAACGCAGGTATAAGATTTATATCGAAGGCTCTGCCTGGTCTGTCAGTGAAAAATACATTCTTGCTTGTGATTCTGTTAGCTTGCTTGTGAAGCCCCACTACTATGATTTCTTCACAAGAGGTTTGATGCCAGTGCACCACTACTGGCCTGTAAGGAATGAGGACAAATGCAAATCTATTAAGTTCGCAGTTGACTGGGGCAACAGCCATAAGCAAAAGGTAATATCATACTTAGGCTTGTTGAGAAGATGTCATTGGTGTAATTGTATCCAACTTTGTCATTATTCATCAAAATTTTGAAAAGTAAAAAGTGTAATGTTGGTTCTTTAAGTGTTGAGATTAGGTGTCTGGTGTATGTACATTGGTGTCCACAAGTAGATGACCAAATAAGTATTGTTAGTGCCAAAAATTTTCATAGGGGGATGATTTCAGACAACGAGTTTTGAACTTAAACAGGCCTGATATAACTTATAAGAAGCCAATAAGCAACTACTTAAAAGCTTAAAGGCTCTCATATGTCAAACTATCTAATCATTTCAGTTTTTTTGCAATGTTTAATTTCTTTAAAGCAAAATCCATGCTTGTTTTGTTGCTATCTTTCTATTCATACCTCAAGTACACAAAATTCATGGGACATATGAAGGATACATTACCAAAATTAAAATTTCAAACACAGTTTTGAATTGACTTTGATTTTCATATTTCCCTTTCCCTTTTCTTGATTACTTATTTTTATTTGATTACTCAGGCACAAGGAATGGGGAAGGCAGCAAGTGAATTCATTCAAGAAGACTTGAAGATGGAATATGTATATGATTACATGTTTCATCTTTTAAATGAGTATGCTAAGCGCTTAACATTCAAACCCATTAGACCCAGAGAAGCTGTTGAACTCTGTGCAGAGACAATGGCTTGTCCAGCAGAAGGAGTGCAGAAGAAATTTTTTATGGAATCCATGGAAAATGGTCCCACGTACACTAGCCCATGCACTATGCCTCATCCATATGATCCTCCATCTCTTCATGCATTTCTGCAGAGAAAGGAAAATTCAATAAAACAAGTGGAATTGTGGGAGAAGAATTTTTGGGACAATCAAAATAAGCAGATATAGAAGGTTTTTTTTTTATTTTTTTTTTATTTTATTTTTTATTTTTTATGTATACAGATTAATGTATATTTTATTTAGGAGTAAGTCATAGCTCAATAATTTACTCATATATGTCCCATTTTTGATGGTGTCTACAGGAAAAAAGGAAAAAAGTCCACAAAATAAATGTATCACTATTTGATTACTGAGGAAAGTCATAATTTACCTCCTCTTATGATCTTGATAACAGTTTTATTGTGTTGTTTGGTTCAAAGTGTATTATGAATATAAGATTTCAAGGTTAGGAAGAAATTGACCTAGCAATGGTAAGCTGCAAATAGGTTATCATTTATAGCTTCAATTGGGTACGTACTTGGTTATAGGCTTATGTATTTATTGGGTATTTCCATTTACTAGTTTAAGCTTTTGAGTTGCATGCTTTGTTAAGGGTAGACATGGCAATACGGGTCAGAATTTTCTGACCCGACCCGACCCGAAAATTACTTGAAAATAAAAACGGGTTGATCCGTGATCCAATCCGATTTTTACGGGTCAATCCAATCCGACCCGAATAACCTGTGACCCGACCCATTAAAAATAAAGTCGCTAAAAAAAATAATTTAAATTACGTATCGATACTAAGTGCATAAAGCACAAAATACGGGCTGAACGGCAGAGCCAATCAGCCAAACCAATAGGCTGATAGGCAATAAGTCAAATAGTCAATAAATCATTAAATTACAAAAGACAAAACAATAGTTTTTTCCTTTTTTCATGCAATTTTCCTATTTGATTTTGAAGGCTTACGAATCACAATTCATAAGTCCAATAAAGCTTCAGCACAGGACCACAGAGACATGACAATATGTGAATATGACATGAGAATGAGACATGACAATTCACAACCATTAAAAAAAAAAAAAAAAAAAAATCTAATTCAATTGAGTCAATTGACTAGCTTAGCTGGAGTCCAACCAAAGCCAAAATTGTGACTAGCTTCCTCTGCCCTTCTTTTCCTTTCACACTTCCAGACTTTTTCAGTTTCAAGCTTGCGCCTCTCTACCTCAGACCTCTACACTCACAGCTTTTTTACGCCTCTGCCCAGACTCTTTTCTCTCTGTGATTGTGTTGTGCCTTTACTCTTTTTTTTTTTTTTTTAATCTTCTCTTCTTAATTCTTTCAATCCTTAAATCTTCGATCCTTAGTTCTTATAAAATATTTACTTATTCTTCTTTGCTTAATATGTTATGTTTATTTTTAAATCTTTTTTTGTTTAGTTTACCTTTCTAAGTAATCTAACTTTACTATTATTTTAAATGTAACCGGAACATGTGCACTTAAGAAGACTGATAACTTGCTACTTTGTTGACTTACTTGTTTTGTTTGTTTTAAGATTTATCTCTTTTTGAAGTTATAAACTTGTAATTATATACATTTTGACAATGAACTATTAATATTGAAGATTTTTTCCATCATGAATTTATGACTATAAATAATTTTTGTCATGCTCAAAAGTGAAAACTGTCAAAATTGGAAGGATATTAACAAGTGACATTAAGTGCAATTCATTTGCTTAACTGATTTTATTCATTCTCTCTAAATAGGTTGTCATTGATTTAATTTTGTAATTGAAAAAAAAAAAAAAATTTGTTTGAAAAATACGGATAAACCTGACCCGACCCGCAACCCGATTGACCCGTTTAAAAATGACCTGTTTTGACCCGTGACCCGTTTGACCCGTCAACCCGACCCGCCCCGCCCGTTTTGCCATGTCTAGTTAAGGGAAACACTCGCGCGTAAAATTCAGTCAGTTCAATTAATTAACTAGATGCAGAATTCTGTTATTTAGTATTTCCACATGCTAAACTCAGCTTGATTACATGTGCTACTTGAGCTCAATATCTCTGTATAATTACCACAGTAGTACTCTTACTTTTTTCTTTATTTTTGCTGAGACAGTAGTACTCTCACTTACATACAGTTAAATATAGATTTCATTCTCAACTTGTATTCACTATTCACTTTCTTCTTCTTTTCTTGTGTGAACTGTGCTGAGAATTCTGCAAGATTCTGCAGACTTTTCATACTTAGCAACATAATGGGCATGGTAAGGATACTTGTGGAAACCGAGACTTGACTATTGGGAAATATTCTGATTCTCTATTCTTGTCTTAAGAGATAACTATTCAAAAACCGTATGAATACGTTGTATATATGTTAAATATTACTCAAATTGATTATTTGATAAGAGTTACTTAAATCTTTTTGTTTTAAGCCATTGAAAAGTAACAAAATACAATATAGCCTATCAATCTCCACCTATTGGTATTTTTTTAATCATAATATCTCACCTCGCAAATTCAAAGGTGTTTTTCTTGATCTCTTTATCCAGACTCCAGAGAAGTCTCATTAAACTGATTGTAAGAAATTTCTTTGTTCTTAAAGGCCTAGAGTCACAAATATGATGTTGGAATTGGACCATAATATATGAGTTAGTGAAATTCAGGACTTAAGAGGTAGGAAGTTCCAAGCATCTAACCAAATTTTAGTTTTATTTCCCTACAGATCTCTGCATCTCAAAAATCATTCTCAAGCATCCTAGATAAATTTCTGATGGTTTTGAAGTCTCTAAATATTCATTTTATGCACACAATTCTTTTATGATTTGACACAGTTCATTGTGCTTCTAGCTTGAGTAGGACTGCAAGAACGGTCAAATAACCCTTCAGGCTTCAGCATACATTTTTCTACTACTAAAAAAAATTCGACAATTGCTTTTGATTGCATTTGACTTGCAAGTAGTGTTGCTAGTGGAATTATTTTTAGAGACACTGAAGGAACAATTGAAGAAAATAAGCTTTTGTTATGAGTGATAAGGTTGACATTTTACCAAGGATGCACGGACGCGGCTCCCAGGCCGGCGCACCTGCGTCCGACGCGGCGGGACGCGGCGACGCGGGAGGGACGCCGCAGACCGCGCGTCCGTCCCGCGTCGTGCCGCGTCGCGCCACGTGGCGGATCCCGACTCGGGCCGACGCGGCCAAAATCGGGCCGACTCGGTCCGTATCGGCCGTATCGGCCATATCGGTCAATATCGGCCGGTGACCGATACGGCCGAAACAGGCCGTAATCGGCCGAAATCGGCCGTGAAAATCGCCGGAGAGGCCGAAATTCTGACCTCAGATGCGTTTCTTGCCTTATTCTTTCTTTGTTTTGTGAATCAAGTATATTAATGTGTTTTTTAAGAATATTTTAATAGTAAAAATATATAGAAAATATAAATAAAAATATTTTTAATAATTTTTTAATCGCCGAGTCCCGCCGCACCCGCACCCTACTTTTTCAAAAATTTCCGAGTCCTGCACCCGCACCCGCACCCGCACCCGAGTCCCGAAACGCACCCGTGCTTCATAGCATTTTACTTTGGATGCAGAAGACTATGTTCGAGTGTTGGTGAGCAAATTTCTTACTAAGTTGCTTCTGAGGGATAACAGCTCAACCACCCACCCGAACATTGAATCCGTAGCAATTGTTGAATGGCACTTTTTTGTATGTGTTGTACAACCAACATATTATTGAAACTTGTCTCACATTTCTCAAATAGGTATTGGTTTCTATATTTTAAAGTTCTGACCTGTGTGAGAACACCTCAAAGGCAATTTTTTTTCCTAATAGACTTTCAAAGTAAATCTTCCTAATTCTAGGATTAAGATGATTTAACCTAAGCATTTCATCCTACTAAATTAGAGAAACAACACTCATTTTCCAAACAAACTGGTTTTTCTCTTTTCCTTACGTTTGTTTCACCAGAAAATGTTTTCTAGTGTTTGGTACTTCAGAA
This sequence comes from Quercus tomentella, assembly GCA_028535165.1. Taxonomy (NCBI): domain Eukaryota; kingdom Viridiplantae; phylum Streptophyta; class Magnoliopsida; order Fagales; family Fagaceae; genus Quercus; species Quercus tomentella. The sequence continues at coordinate 25,041,007 of JAPQVY010000144.1, forward strand.
AACAAAATTAAAAGAAGTGGTTTTTGTAATGGAAAACAAGTCCAACATGGTGAAAAACATTTTCCCCTTTAAAGAGCTCATGAAAATGTTTTCTTGAAACGTTTAGTACTCAACAAACTATCACAAATAAATTTCACACAATAAAAACTCTCCTAAAGTAAGCTCCACTCTCTCTCTCTCTCTCTCTCTCTCTCTCTCTCTCTCTCTCCATATGTGACCGTTGATTTGCCATTGCCTGACTGTTAATTAGAATATGTTATCGAATTCAAGGCACTTAAATTACTCAAAATAGAAATCCTTTCCTAGTTTGTTTTATTTAATAAAAACTTTGTTCATACAATTATTTAGTTTAATGATTTTGCTGCCAAATCCTCCTAATTTTTCAGAAAAACTTATTAGTTGCTGTTGGATTTAGTGGAGCCCTTCTTCTTTTAAGAGATTACGTGCCAAAAACTTTGTAACCCAATTCTTTGACACCTCTGGAAACTTTTAATGCAACATTTAGAATTCAAATCTACCATTTTCTTTTCTGTTGTAACTATTAAATTATAAATTAAAGAAATCAATTAAACAAAATAAAATCAATTAAAACCAAAAAAGCTGATGTAAATAAACACCAACAATACGTCGATACCTCTACGCTATGGTCCTATACTAGCTAATCCTTCACGTAACTAAACTTTCAGTGCCCCACCATAAAATGTTCCCATTATCAGCAAAGAAAACCTAGTGTATACGGTATTAATTCGAGGTGTGCGGTAAATGAAAATTGAATTCTTCACACAAATATTGTTTGTTTGTCAAAGATTATTGTCTCCCAAGAGCTTTGCTTAACTTGATTGAATTTGAATGACACTTGAAAAAACTAGACTGAGAAAAATGCTATTAAGTGTAAACATTAATGGGAAAGGGAGGAAGAAAAATAGGTAATAGAAAACAATTTTTTTTTTCTCTAAATTGAGAAGTTTTGCCCAGCTTGAGAAGTTGGCACTCTATTTTGCTTTGATCGAAATCATTTTATGAAAATCAATTTTAGAAAAATTAATTTATGTTCCTGTGTTTCATTGCCATATTGAAAATGAGTAATTAATGTTTGTTGTAATTGAGTAATTCTTAATACTTATATGAACAAAATCTTTCATTCAAGGAAATAAACCTTAAATGGGAAAAAAAAAAAAAATTGGGGGCAATTTAGGAAATATATCTCAAATTTGGAATTTACACAAAAAACTAAGTTGGAAAGTTAATTTGAGCAAAAAAAAAAAGTCATTTGGGAAAAATTAATTGTTAGCCAATGGTTGGTCAACGGACAGTTAACAACATTCAGGTATCAAGGCGAAGAGCCGAGAGAGGAGGCAAAAAGATAGAAATTACTATTGAAAGAGAGTTTTTAATAGTATTGATTCACATATTGTAATAGTTTATTAACAAATGCCCTAAGAGCATTTGTTAATAAACTATTTTAAATTATGTATAAAAAATAAGTTTATAAATCAAATAATAAATAACATCATAATAGTACGAAATTGACATGAGTTTTAAAAGCATAAAAACTATGTAATTTAATAATTAGATTTTTGAAATGTTAAATAATAAAAGATTCTTAGGTAGTGTAACATTGCTTAAATGCTAAATCAATACCAAATCATGGCACCCACAGAAAATTTTGAATTTATACTTAGATTTCCCAAAATTCAGCTTCAATTTTGTTTTTAGTCGTAAAATTCAGCTTGAATATGCATCATGAAATTCTTTTTCACCTCATCAACTCCACTCACTTTGAAAAATTAGAGGGGTTGTTTTGCGGCTGAGGCTGACTTTTGCTGAAGAGTGATGCTCTAAACTTTGGATGGGTTGTTTTGCGTCTGTATCAGGTCCAAACTCAAAAGTCAAAATCTAAAACCCATTCATAATGGTTGCCAAATATGAAAGAAAGCTTCACAAAAAAAAAAAAAACTCTGCTCTCTACTATAAATTACCATGCAATTAGTATCATTATCTTGAGCTATCCTTGCTTTTATTTACAACATAATCAGTTAGCATTATCATGAATACATTCCTTTTCTTTGGCTTGCTCATTATTGCAAGTATTCATGCCAACTTCTTCTGCAGCGAAGAGTCTGAGGTTCATTGCATTGAAAGCGAGCAACAAGCCCTTCTCAAGTTCAAGCAACATCTTAATGATCCATTAAACCAACTCGCCTCTTGGGCTGGTGATGAGGATTGTTGCCAATGGGTGGGAGTTGTCTACCACAACGTTACTAGTCATGTCCATGAATTCCATTTTAGTGTGAGTTTGGGAAGCGCGTTTTGCGCGTTTCTCAACAGGTGCTTTTTTTTAATGGGTCTCATGTACTGTTTATGGGACCCGCAAATACTTTTTTCAGCAAAAACAACTTTAAAATTGGGTCTCACAGCACTATTCATAAATTTAAAAATTATTTTGCTACAGTGTTTTCAATTTTCAGTTTTCAGCAATAAGCAGTATCCAAACAGACACTTAAAAGCTTTCCTCCTCCTCTGTATGATTATTCAGGTGACGTTGACATATATGATGCTGAAGTTGAAGCTTATGAGCGGTCAAAGTTTGGTGGTAATATAAATCCTTCTCTTTTTGATTTGAAACATTTGAATTACTTGGACCTGAGCTATAACAATTTCAATGGTACTCAAATTCCCAAATTCCTCAGTTCAATGGGGAGTTTAAGATTTCTTAATCTCTCTAATGCGGGATATGGGGGAGTGATACCTTATCATCTTGGAAATCTCTCAAATTTGCATTATCTCAATCTTGAAGGTAATGATTCATATGTTAATAACCTTCAATGGCTTTTTGGTCTTCCTTTGCTACAACATCTTGATATGAGTTATGTAAATCTCAACATAGCCTTTGATTGGTTACATGTTATAAACAAACTTTCTTCCTTGTTAGAGTTGCAGTTGTCAGATTGTGCACTTCCATACATTCCATTAACACCAAGTGTTAACTTTTCATCTCTCACCACCCTTGATCTTTCATCCAACCATTTTGAAAACACTTTAATTCCATCATGGATCTTTGGTCTTCGTAATATGCTTTCTCTTGATGTATCTGACAATGACTTTCAAGGTCCAATCCCTATTGATCTCTAGAACATGACTTTTCTTACACATTTGGATCTATCTAGTAACTATTTCAACTCTTCAATTCCCTATTGGTTGTATATCTTTATTCATCTTGAGTCTCTCAACCTTGGCTCCAATAAGTTGCAATGTTCAATCTCCAATGCTGTTGGAAACTTAACATCTATCATTAATATTGATCTATCATACAATGAACTTGGAGGAAAGTTGTGAAGATCGTTGGGTAATCTTTGTAACTTAAGGGAAACCATATTGTCATCCAACTATTGGAGTCAAGAGATATCTGAAATCCTGAAAAGTTTATTAGGGTGTCTTTCGTATAGCCTAGAGTTCTTAAAATTGAGTCATGTTTAAATTTCTGGTCATTTGAATAATGAACTTGGGCAATTTAAAAATCTATTGATACTTTCTTTTTGGAATAATTCAATTTCGGGTCCAATTCTAGAGTCTATAAGAAATCTTACATCTTTGAGTTTTTTGAATCTTTCGTATAATTGATTTAACGGAACTTTCCTTCAAAATTTTGGACAGCTTTCCAAACTAACAAATTTATTTATTGAATCAAATATGTTAAATGGTGTTGTGTCTGAAGTTCATTTTTCCAATTTAAAAAGATTGAACATATTTTATGCATTTGAAAACCAACTAACTTTAGATGTAAGTCACAATTGGATTCCTCCTTTTCAGATTCAAGATTTAAGCTTGCGATCATGGAATTTAGGACCAAAATTTCCCTCTTGGCTTTGTTCACAAAGTCATCTTTGGGTTTTGGACATATCCAACACAGGGATTTCAGATATGGTTCCATCTTCATTTTGGAACTTGTCTTCTAATTTCAAATTTCTAAATCTCTCCCACAATCAAATCTATGGAGAGATCCCAAACAGTCAAATGATTTTGTCTACTTTTTCAGTAATTGATTTAAGATCAAACCATTTCAAAGTTCCGTTACCTTTTATATCTTCTAACATGACCATGCTAGATCTTTCTAATAATTTATTTGTTGGATAAATTTCTCACCTTTTGTGTTACAAGATGAATGAGTCCAAACAAATAGAACTTCTAAATCTAGGCAAAAATCTTTTATCAGGAAAAATACCTGATTGTTGGATGAAGTGGAATAGTTTGGTGGTCTTGAATTTGGAAAACAACAATTTCACTGGCAACATTCCCGCTTCGATTGGATCCTTGACTCTTTTTAGGTCTTTGCACCTATACAACAACAAGTTCTCTAGAAAATTACCATCTTCTTTGAAAAATTGTGAAGAGCTGGTGATTATTGATGTTGCTGAAAATAAGTTTGAAGGAAGCATGCCTTCATGGATAGGACATAGGTGTTCAAGCTTAATGGTTCTCAACCTTCGATCAAATAATTTCTATGGTCACACATAAATGGGTGCTAAGAATTGTTATCATCATACTTGTTTTTTATGAAATTTGGGTTAAGGAATATGGTCATAATTAGAAATGTTTCTTGGGGGAGCATAATGATCATAGTTATAATAATGGTTTTTTATTAGAGGTAAAGTTTTCATGCTGCATACAATGACACTCTACACCACATTACTGTGTAAAACAAATATCATCATCTATTTTTTGATGTTTTCTGTTGCTTTGTTTGCTGCACCTAGTTTTGAATTTATTTTATAATAAAGTTTCTGTGTAATGCGATTCAAGAGTCAAGACACACAGTACTATTATGTTGGATGGAACTTTTCCAAATATCTCTGAAGGGGTTAGAAATCACGCAACAATGGGCCTGACGGATTCGGACTCGTGGGCCGGCATTAAGGAAGGGTCCAGGGCTTAGCATCACTTGAAATACTTGGTGTGCACTTTTAGAATCCGATGGGATCCTAGGAAAATCAGAGTGTCCGCATAAGGATAATTCTAGAAGATCCGCCTTAATGAAAAGCCTACTCTACAAGGAAATGCTTGTCCATCACGTTTGGGATTGCTCATAGTAGAATCCCAAAAGGAAAAGATTTCTAGTCCAAGGAAGAGAAGCCGACTTTCTTCTACTATAAAAACTTCAATACCCTCGCGAATCAAGGTACGCATAATTCACCCTCTCTAGCATTCTAGAGTTGAGAACAATTCTAACTTGACCGTCGGAGGGTACTTGGTCGACACCACACCGGTGCCCACGGCGAGATTACTTTTTTCTTCTTGCAGGTTGTTAAGCGAGCGAGGATCGTGCAAACTCACTGGTGATATCACGGCATCATCAGTTGGCGCCGTCTGTGGGAAAGCGAAGAATTTAAGCCAGATCATCGCCTCCTGGACATAAGAGTTGCATGGTACTCACTCGCTCGATGGCTACCACCAACAACGCTCAAGAAGAGGAGCCATCGAGATCTACTGCATTAGAAAGGCAAGTCCAGACTCTCATGACGGCGGTAGAACGACTCACAAAGCAGAACCATGATCTGAAGGAGCAGCTACGCCAAAAGGAGGCAGGACCTAACCCTCAGGAGCAAAACCAGGAAGGTAACAGTGCCGAGCGAAGGGAGCAGGAGAAGCCAAAGGGCAGCAACGCCCCAAGCCGACTGGAGCGGCAAAACGTGAGCCTTCCGTCTCTCATGGATTTTGCCCCCCCGCCAATCGTCGCAGAGATGCAGGCGATGAAGGAGCAGATGGAGGTCATGATGAACGCCCTCAAGGGGCGAGTATCTTCTGATCCTGACGATTTAGTGAACAGAACAGACTCACCGTTCACCACGCCCGTCAACTCATTCCCCCTGCCACAGAAGTTCCGAATGCCCCAGATCGAAAGTTACGACGGGGTCAAGGACCCACTCGATCATCTAGAGACCTTCAAGACCCTGATGCACCTTCAGGGTGTACCTGACGAGATCATGTGTAGGGCGTTCCCGACCACGCTGAAGGGGCCTGCGAGAGTTTGGTTCAGTAGGTTGACACCAAACTCCGTCAATACTTTCAAGGAGTTGAGCGCCCTGTTCACCTCACACTTCATAGGCGGACATCGATACAAAAAATCCACCGCGTGCTTAATGAACATCAAGCAGCGAGAAGACGAAACACTGTGAGCCTACATAACACGTTTCAACAAAGAAGCCCTTTCGATTGATGAAGCTGACGATAAAATACTCGTGGCCGCGTTCACTAGCGGACTGCAGAAGGGTAAGTTCTTGTTTTCCTTGTACAAGAATGACCCAAAAACCATGACAGATGTTCTCTATAGGGCTACCAAGTACATGAATGCAGAAGATGCGCTGCTGGCTCGCGAGGAAAGGCCTAAGAAGAGGGAAAGGCAGGAGGACACGAGACAAGATAGGGGGCGAAAGGTTGCTAAAACCGGGGATCAACGTGAAGAAAAGCGCTCCAGACCCCCCACTGGAAGATTCACCAATTTCACCCCGTTAACCGCCCCGATCGACCAAGTATTGATGCAAATCAAAGATGAAGGAGCATTGACCTTCCCTAGAAAGTTGAAGGGAGACCCCAACAAAAGGCCGAGAGACAAGTATTGTCGCTTTCACCGAGATCACGGGCACGACACATCTAACTGCTATGACCTGAAGCAGCAGATTGAGGCCCCAATCAGGCAGGGGAAGCTACAGAGGTTCGTTAGCAGGGAAAGAACTGATACACCGGAAGAACAGGCCCCCCGACGAGAGAATGAGTGCCCTAGACCACCCATAGGAGATATCCGAATGATTGTAGGGGGCACAGCTGTAGCCGGATCTTCCAAGAAAGCCCGCAAAACCTACCTCAGGATGGTCCATAGCGTCCAACTTACAGGATCCGTACCAAAGATGCCGCGAATGGGTAACCCCGTCATAAACTTTTCAGAAGATGACGCGCGGAGACTTCACCATCCTCATGACGACGCACTAGTAGTCAGCCTCCAGATTGGGGACTATAATATGCACCGGGTCCTCGTCGACAACGGCAGCTCAGCTGACATCCTGTACTATCCGGCATTCCAGCAGATGAGGATTGACAGGGAACAATTGTCCCCAACGAACGCCCCACTCGTAGGATTTGGGGGTACAAAGGTATTCCCATTGGGCGCAATAACGCTAGCTGTGACGGCAGGTGACTATCCTCAGCAGATCACTAAGGAGATAACGTTCTCGTGGTCGACTGCTCGTCCGCCTATAACGCCATCCTCGGGCGACCCACTCTCAATTCCTGGAAGGCGGTAACTTCAACATACCACCTAATGATGAAATTCCCGACGGAGTATGGGGTAGGAGAACTGCGGGGAAATCAAGTAGCAGCACGAGAATGCTATATTGCCATGTTAGAGATGGAGGATCAGCAGCAGACGATGTGTATCGGGAAGCAACGAGCATTAGCAGAACCGGTCGAAGAGCTAGAAGAAGTAAGACTTGATGACACACAGCCTGAGCGAACAACTAAAATCGGCACACTAGCCAGTTGGCCAGTACGACAGATGATCACGACTTTCCTAAGAAATAACCAAGATGTCTTCGCCTGGAATCATGAAGACATGCCAGGAATCGACCCCTCGGTCATGGTCCACAGATTGAATGTGTCGCCCTCCTTCCCTCCAGTCTGGCAAAAGAAACGAGTCTTCGCCCAGAAGCAAGATAAGGCCATAGCCGAGGAAGTTCGGAAGTTACTGAAGGCAGGTTTCATCCGGGAAGTATACTATCCCGACTGGCTGGCAAACGTCGTTATGGTTAAAAAGGTCAACGGAAGCTGGAGGATGTGCGTAGATTTCACGGATCTCAACAAGGCTTGCCCCAAAGACAGCTACCCGCTCCCACGGATAGATACCGTTGTGGATTCAACTGCAAGACACCAGCTTCTAAGTTTCATGGACGCTTTCTCTGGCTACAACCAGATCATGATGGACGAATCTGATCAGGAGAAGACCTCTTTTGTCACGAGTCAGGGATTATTCTGCTACAAGGTGATGCCTTTTGGACTCAAAAATGCTGGAGCAACATACCAAAGGCTAATGAACAAGATGTTTGCACATCAGATCGGCAGGAACGTTCAGGTTTATGTTGACGACATGTTGGTTAAAAGCATGCACGAAGAAAATCACCTGGACGACCTCAGAGAAACATTCGATACACTTCGATCATTCAACATGAAGCTGAATCCGAATAAGTGTGCATTCGGAGTAACGGCGGGAAAATTCTTGGGTTACATGGTATCCCAAAGAGGAATAGAGGTCAACCCGGAGAAGGTATGGGCGATAATAGAGTTGGAACCACCAAGGACGGTCAAGGAGGTCCAAAGTCTAAATGGAAAGATCGCGGCTTTGAACAGGTTCGTCTCAAGGGCGACGGACAGGTGCTTGCCATTCTTCCGCACCCTGAGGAAGTCATTTAAGTGGACGGATGAATGCCAAACGGCTTTCAACAACTTGAAAACCTATCTCTCGTCTCCACCACTGCTCAGTCCGTCCGTACAGGGTGAGAAACTCTACCTTTATTTGGCAGTATCGGGTGCCGCAGTAAGCGCAACCTTGGTGAGGGAGGAGGACGGGATACAGAAACCCGTCTACTTTACAAGTCGCGCACTCCGTGGAGCAGAAGAGAGGTACCCACAGATGGAAAAGTTGGCTTTCGCGTTAGTAATCGCTGTACGGAAACTTAAGCCATACTTCCAGGCGCATACGATCATTGTCTTAACGGACAAGCCACTGAGAAAAGCCATGGATAGCCCAGAAGCGGCAGGAAGGATGGCCTTGTGGGCAATGGAGTTTAGCGAATTCGATATCCAGTACCGTCCGTGGATGGCCATAAAAGGGCAGGCAGTAGCTGACTTCATCGCCGAATTCACACTCGGGGAGGATCAGCTGATAGAAGAGAAGGAACAGTGGAGTATCTATACCGACGGATCCTCAAACAAACGAGCCGGAGTAGTGATTAAAACTCCGCAGGGTGACACGATACACTGCATAATCCGATTGGATTTCCCAACAACCAACAACGAGGCGGAGTATGAAGCCTTGGTCGCAGGGCTAGACCTTGCAGAGGCCGCGGGAGCAAAAAGCATAATTGCCCACTGCGATTCACAAGTGGCAACGAGTCAGATCAAAGGCGACTACGAATGCAAGAACGATAGAATGAAGAGGTATTTGGAAGAAGTGAAGTACCGGACCAACAGCCTCGAAGTCGAATTCATTCAGATCCCAAGATAAGAGAACGAATGGGCTGACCACCTAGCAAAAGCTGCAGCAGCCGAATTCATGCTGGTTCCCGAACAGGTATTATCGTTCATCCAAATATCCTCACTTATCGATGACGGAACAAATATGCAGGTGGTAAACTCTGAGTATAACTGGACCACGCCATTGATCTCCTACCTAAGGGCTAGGGTGTTACCAGAGGAAAAGGGCGCTGCAAGAAAGCTGAAGGTCCAAGCCTCACGGTTCGTGCTGATAAAGGACTTCCTATATAAAAGGGGTTTCTCGTGACCGTACCTGAGGTGTTTATGCCAAGAGGAAGCGGATTACGTGATGAGAGAAGTACACGAGGGTATCTGCGGGAACCACTCGGGCGCACGATCACTAGTACACAAATTGATCCGAGCAGGATACTACTGGCCTACAATGATGAAGGATGCGCAATCCTATGTCCGATCTTGCGACAGATGCCAGAGGTTCAGCAATCTCATCAAGCAGCCGTCCGAAGAACTGACACCTATGACGGCACCCTGGCCGTTCGCGCAATGGGGACTTGATATCATGGGCCCATTCCCGACGGCTATCCGGCAGCTGAAGTTCTTGGTCGTCGGCATAGACTACTTCACTAAGTGGGTCGAGGCGGAAGCCTTAGCCACAATAACAGAGAAAAACATTCGGGGTTTTGTCTGGAGAAACATCGTATGCAGGTACGAGATACCCAGAGTGCTGGTCTCTGACAACGGTAAGCAATTCGACAACAGCGCATTCAGAGATTTCTGCTCGGAGCTAGGGATCAAGAATCACTACTCGTCACCCGCACATCCACAGGCGAATGGGCAAGTCGAGGTCACAAATCGGTCCTTGCTCAAAATAATCAAGACCCGTCTTGAGGGGGCAAAGGGCATCTGGCCGGACAAACTACCTAGCGTCCTATGGGCGTACAGAACCACAGCAAGAACTCCCACTGGAGAAACACCATTCCGACTTGCATATGGAGCCGAAGCGGTCATTCCCGCTGAAGTGGGTCTCACGAGCTACAGGGTGGAGAGCTATGACAAAGATAAGAACGAAGAGGCTATGCGCCTCCAGCTTGATCTAGTGGACGAAGTCAGAACGGTAGCGGAACAGAGGTTGGCGCGTTATCAGAATCTCATGGCGAAACACTACAACAACAAAGTAAGGCACAGGGACTTCCAGGTTGGGGACCTTGTATTACGAAAAGTAATGGGTGCCGCTAGAGATCCTTCACAAGGAAAACTCGGCCCCAACTGGGAAGGACCCTACAGGATCACGTCATGGCAAAGAAAGGGAACCTACCACCTCGAGACGATTGACGGACAAAAGCTGCAGCACCCTTGGAACATGGAGCATCTTCGGAAATACTACCAGTAGAAGAAACATGGGAAACCGGCAATCTCCAAGTTTATTTTATTTTTTAGTTACAATTTATGAGCTTTTCTTTCACTTTTGCTACAATCTTTTTGTGCCTTTTTAAGCCCAAGGGGGCAGGTACTTTTTCTAGAAATAAATTTTCTTTAAAGAAGAATATTCAGACACAACTTCGATTTTCCACACGAATGTTTATTACGAATTGATATACAGGCAACGGAAACCACAAGTGGACGGATCACTAAGATAGTGAAACGAAACTGTCCACAAGGTGAACGGATCACCCAACGCGTGAAATAACTGTTCACAAAGTGGACGGATTCCTGTCCACAAAGTGGACGGATTACCTTAAGGGTAAAATAAATCGCCCACGAAGTGGACGGATCATTAAGATGGTGAAAAAACTATCCGCAAGGTGGACGGATCACCCAACGCGTAAAACAACTATCCACAAAGTGGACGGATCACTGTCCACAAAGTAGACAGATCACTGTCAACAAAGTGGACGGATCGCAAAAAGGGTGAACTAACCTATAAAGTCCAAAAATGGACGGATCACCCAATGTGTGAAAAAACAGTCCACAAAATGGACGGACAACTGTCCACAAAGTGGACGGATCACTGTCCACAAAGTAGACGGATCACTGTCAACAAAGTGGACGGATCACAAAAAGGGTGAACTAACCTATAAAGTCCAAAAATGGACGGATCACCCAATGTGTGAAAAAACAGTCCACAAAGTGGACGGATCACTGTCCACAAAATGGACGGATCACTGTCCAAAAGTGGACGGATCACTGTCCACAAAGTGGACGGATCACAAAAAGGGTGAACTAACCTATAAAGTCCGAAAATGGACGGATCACCAATGTGTGAAAAAACAGTCCACAAAGTGGACGGATCACAAAAAGTTTGAACTAACCTATAAAGTCCGAAAATGGACGGATCACCCAATGTGTGAAAAAACAGTCCACAAAGTGGACGGATCATCTTAAGTGTGAAATAAATCGCCCAAAAAGCGGACGGATCAGCGTAACGAAAAACAACTTATGGACGGACCCCTCAAAGGATGATGTACCAAGTCCTTAAGGAGGACGGATCACCAAGGGTGGACAAGATCAATAATACAAAAATATAATTGAACTCCACAAAGTGGACGGATTGAACTATTGACTAGAAATACTCTCGGATAGACGAGTCTTTTCTTCATCCCATCTTCATGAGGACGGGTATGTAAGGAAGTGCCAAACAGTAATAATAAGCATAAAAATAAAGTAAAAACATTAATAAACGGATAAAAAGCCCAGGGGGGCAACTGTTTAATACAAAAAAAGGGGGACGGATTGTTCTCAAAACAGATTACAAGATAGTAATATCAATCTACTTTGTTTGGGCCGGCATCTTGGACATCCTTCGGTGGGACTGATTCTCCGTCACCCTGAAGCACATCGTCACCAAAAAGGTCGTCTGTATTCTCTGAAGCGGCAGGCATAACAGACGTCTGATCTTGATCATTGACGTTTATCATTGATACATCCAGTTCAGGGTAGGCTTTTCTAAGTTGACGGAGTGCATCATCGAAGCCTTGAAGGAACGAACCCCCCAGCTCTCTTAACAAAGCGTCGGAGTCTCGGTATTCACGGACCGCATCCTCCTTGGCCTGATGGAGCTTTTCCTTCAAGTCCTCTATTTCCTGGTCTTTGGCTTCCAAGGCCTTCCCAGCTTCCTCCGCCCTCTGCTCAAGCTCTTTTCCCTCCTGCTCTGACAAGTCAAACTTCTTCTCCATGGTATACTTCCATTTATGAAGTTGGCCGAGTTCGTCTTCCGTCTGCTCTGCCTTTGCCCGTACACGTTCCAGAGCTGCCTCACGGTTTAGGCACCGGTCCATTAGGCCCCTCATCATAACCAAGGACTGAAATAAACGAGTTAAAAAAGGTGTTAAAAAGAAGCAAAGAAAAGTTGACGGACTCAAACCAACGGGTAAAGTTACCTGTGCAACGGCAAACAGACCCGTCTCCCCCATTGCCTCCGTTAAGTGATTGCCCAGGTCCTCGTAGTCCTCCGAGGAAATAATCGACGTAAGCCTCTCTAAAGTAAATTTTGAGTCGTCACGGAGAAGAGGAGGAGGCTTCTCCTGGCTGGCGGACGGAGCCTTCATTAGGCCCTTGCCAGCCCCATGTTTAGCTGGGGTGACGGTCTTAGCACCCTCAGCCATCAATCCTACGACGGGTTCTAAAGGTATTTTTTGTTGCTTAGGTGGACGGTCAGACTTGAACGGTTGTTTTCTCTTTGCTGCCGACACCGTCCCCTTAGGTACGACAACCTCACCCGTCACTTTTTGCCTGACGGCCTGTGATTTTATCAGTGCCCTCCTCTTTGCGTCGTCCATCTCTGCAAAATATGACGGATGAAGTTATTTTCAGGCAATAAAAATAAATTGATTAATCAAAAATTGACGGGCTTACGTCTATGAACCCTCTCGTCGTATTTAATAGCCTCTTGAGTAGGCTCAGGATCGTCACAGTACCAATGTATTGTTTTTGGGTTCACCAATTTGGCCCAAGTCCTCTCTTCCGGCTTGGTCTTTTGGAAAATCTTCTCAAGAAAACTGAACTCGTCAAGACTAACTTGTGGGCGCCGTCTACCTGTAGAGACTGAAGACGATTAGAAAAAGAATGCTAATGGACGGGTGTGAAAAGGATTACAAAAATTTGGACGGGTGCATACGAGTTGAATGTATCACTCCCCAAGTTGTGTCAACGGGCATGTACTCCGTCTCCCCTGGACTGTTCATCCATTTGTCACCCTCAAGGAAGAAGTAACGACTCTTCCAGTCTCTATTTGAGTCGGGGGTCTCAAAGATAACCTTCAACAAAGGGCTTCTACAAGCAAAACTATACATCCCCTTTGATCTATCTATCTCATCCGGACGGTAGCAATGAAGGAATTCACGCACCGTCAACCTCCTTTCACCGTCTGACATTGCACCATAGAGAATCTCCATCGCTGTGAAGACCCTCCAGGCGTTCGGAGATATTTAGGTGACGGACAGTCCCAAGTAATGTAAGAGTTCTCTATGAAGTGTACTTAGCGGAAACCGAAGTCCGGCCTTCAGCATCTGCTCGTACACTCCGACACCTTCTACCCCTTCATAATAACACTTCTCCGACACGTAAGGTAGACGGATGGGAATGTTGTCTGGAATTTGGAAGTTTGCTCTAAAAGTGCTGAAATGTCTGTCCTTGATGATTGATCTGAACTTATGCACCGTCCACTCTGGTAGCATGATGAACTCCCTAAGTCCATCAGCACCAACGACGGATCCCAATGTTTGATCCCCGTCGTCATCAGAAGAACCTTCTTCAACCATCTCCATATCCTCATTTGCTGAGGATGAAGAAGAGGAAGGTGGATTCCTATCTTCACTGGGACTCTCCTGGTCTTTATGACCGGACGGGTATACCTCCTCGTATTCCGTCCCGTCACGAACCACTAACTGGTTACTTGACGCACTAGACATTGCCTACAATTAACGATGAAACCTAAGACTGACGGGTCTAAAAGTACTGACGGGTGTGTGGGTCTAACAGAAATATAAGCACGAAATGCAACTTAAAATGAGAATAAGTACTCACCACACTTAGTGAATTGTAGTTGACGGTTGAGTAATTGACGGATATGGATTCTCGACGGAGTGCTCTGACAAAGTTGACGACTTCTGTAACACCCCGACCCAATTTTTATAATTAAACTATGTGTTTAAGTGGTTAAGTATTATTAATATTTTAAGCCACTTACTTACAAAGTATTTAATAAACATATTATTTTATAATGTCATTGAATAAGAATTGTAAAGATTATAAATAATTGAAATGGCTATTTGTATTATAAATATATATTTAGTATGTGCAAAACTATATTAAGTGGTTAAGTTATAAGATATATATATATATATATATATATATATATATATATATATATAGTTGTTGGTGTTTTAACTATGTATGGTGCATGAGATATTTTAGTGGAAATTTCACTCACATGCAACCAATTGGAAATCCAACACATCATGCCAAAGTACCATGCAATGAACAAACTCCACCTCATCTCTTCTTTGATTTTCTCAAAGAAAAGAGAAGACTTAAAAAGCTCTCTCTCCCTCCCTAAAATCCACGGATCCATGTATCAAAAGAAAGATAAGTCTTCATCTTATCTCTTCTTTGACTTTTCAATGTAACTAGAATTTCCATGAAACTCCCATGCTCTCATTTTTCCACGGGTCCACACAAAAATCTGAAATTCTCACCTATTTTGCTCTCTTTTGCTCTTAAGGAAAGTTCTAGGAAGCTACCTTGAGTCTTCTCTTGAGTCCAAGGGTTCACACACCAAAATAAAGAAAATTCTCTCAAGCTCTCTACCTCTCATAATTTTGGGTCCAGCCACTAGGAAATGGGGAAATCCTTCCATGCAAGAGTGATTCTATTTCTTCTTGGAACCAGAAATTTGGTAAGGGTCTAGCTACTCTCACCTTAGAATCCATAATTTCTTCATGGAATCTTTAGTATTGGTATTTGTGGTTTGTGAAATTAGGAAACTTGTAAGTCTATATATATATATATAGTGTTTTAAGAAGCTTTGAAATTGTGTTGGTGATTTGTTGAAGGTAGATTAGGGTTTTTCCTAACTAATGATTTTATATGATTAAGGAAGTAAGAAAAAGTTAGGAAGAATATTTTTTATGCTGCTGCTGGGATTCTTGTTGTGTGTATTTTTGCTCTAAATGGTTAAATGACTACGTATAACTGTTTTATAACATGTCCAATGAGTGTATAAAAATCCCCATATGAAAATACCATCGTTTGATAATTGTTTGTGAATTTACGATAAAACGTTACAAAGCTGTCACTGTGACAGATTCTGTGTTCATGCATGGTAAATTATGTATTAAATTGAATATAGTGAATTTGGAAGCTAGGGATATTTCCTATGGAATCTAAGACACATATGGTTATTATGGAAGTGGTCTCACAGAATTTGGATGAACATAAAAATAATGGTTTAATTTATAAGTTGCATGAATTTCTGACAGGACAGATTTGAGTATGCTGTCTTACGTGATTTTTAGTAAATCATGGGTTTATGCTTTGACTCCGAAATTTTTATGGTATATACTGGACATACAGGGGAGTGGCTCTGTAAAATTTCATGACAATTGGATGTGTGTGGACAGCCCGTTTGTATTTTACAAATGGAGCATATGCTGCTGACATGAGCAGTGAACAGCATATGCTACACCTGACTTTGTGGATTTAATTCTCAAGTTAGGGCGAATGTTTTGAACTATAATTTAATATGCTTATCTTTTGGTATGTCTCGATCATAGACTAATTTTTGTGTAACTTGTTTTGAGGTTTAGTACTCAAAGGAGGGGTTCTAAAAAAATGTGAAGATTGTATTTATGAAGCTGTTTTGTCCGACGTGTTGTATGTTACCATATGAATGTATATGGTTACATGACCATGCTTAAAGGATTCTATGTTATGCATGCATTATTGCCCTAATCTCAAAGCATCTTTTGAAATGAAGTTGGCTTTTCTAAAGATATGAGAATGATGGCTTTCTTTGGTTTGGTACATTATTTGTTAATGTGTGCATAATATGTTTGTGGGAACCTCGTTGAGGTGGGATTAGAATTTCCTTGATTCTAAGAGATAGGCTTTGAGATGAATGTGAAGTTTATGATAAGGAATTATGGATAGTAATAAGCTTTGATATTTGGTTTAGGTGTTACCAGTATCCAGGTCTAAGCTCCTTCGACTTTAGGCTCTTGGTTCCTCTGCTTTCAGGTAAGGGATAAGTTATATGGGCATTTGGTAAGTCATGAGGTTATTTTAAAGTATATTATGCATTAAAATGTTTTTGATTAGAGATATGACATATATTCATTATTCTGACAAAG
Organism: Quercus tomentella; assembly: GCA_028535165.1. Classification (NCBI taxonomy): domain Eukaryota; kingdom Viridiplantae; phylum Streptophyta; class Magnoliopsida; order Fagales; family Fagaceae; genus Quercus; species Quercus tomentella. The sequence continues at coordinate 25,057,611 of JAPQVY010000144.1, forward strand.
ATATGTTCGTGAGCTTTCGAAAACTTATGTATAGGATTTAAGCATATTGATGCTATTATTGATTCCACGAACATGATGTTTAAAGAAAAGAATGGAAATACTATTATTATGAAATGTTATGGAGAATAAGAGATTTCAGTATGATGTAAAGTATGAAATGTTTTCGGGTTACGTCCTCTGGTGATCTGAACTCTGCTAGTAGGGGTTAATTACTAGCTTTCCATGGAAAATGTTATATGATTGGCCATTAAGTGGGACTGGCTCTGCTGTACCCGCCCCTTGTTGGTTACGGCCAACTTGTGGGGGAAGTCAACCTACCCCCATGGTTGAAAGATATGTATTATGATGTGATCCCGGGAATACCTGGCATTGTGGGGAATGCTGGATGCCTAGCACCGTGGTGCTAGAAGCCTCCCAAATAAGTACAGACTTATCAGATATGGACTAACCAATATGTTATGAACAGCTATGTTATGTTATTAATCATGAGAGAATTATTTTGTTTAAATGCATTGTGAAAAGTAAAAGCTCTCATGGCAAGAAGAAGTTTCTGATGAAAAGAAAAGCTGTTCATCAAAGATAAAAGTTCTAAAGTTCTGTTATGTTATAAAGATAAAGATTCTGATGAAAGTACAAGTTATGTTTAAAAGTTATCAGATATCTGTTTTTATGAAACGTTAAGTTTTATGATCATGAAAGTTATAATATTCATGAAAAGAAGAAGTTTATAAAGAAAAGTTTTCTTATTAGTCAAGATGTTTCTAGTTTAATACAAAGTTGCCGATTATCTGATTTAAGTTAAAATAATTATTTTGTAATGAGAATATATATATGGCGACTTTGTAGGAAATGAAAGAAGTTTAATCCGAAAGGTTTTAGTAATATTAACTTGATAAGAAAAAGGAGAACAATTATTTTCTATGAAGAGCGTATAAGCTATTATTATGAATAGTATAAAATACTATGCATGAAAAGATGTTCTCCTGTTCGAATATTCATAGAATGAAATGATCTGATTTACATGCATCCTTATTGAATTCTCATATATCTTACTTTTACTAAGCTGTGTAGCTCACCCCTTCCACTCTTTCAGTTAGCAGGTTTTATTTTGGAGCAAAGGGAGCCTTAGTCGAGTTTTGGAAGGAGCTGGTTTTAGTTTTATATGTATAGATCCAAAATTTGCAATTTGATGATTAGCTTTGTAGTATTGTGTATTTTAGGATCTAATGAAAGTTGTGTACCTTAAAGTATTAAGAGAAGTATTATGTGAAAGTGTGGAAATTAAATGATTGGTGGATTATGTTATATTTCGAGTACAGTGTAGATGCTCTGAGTGTCAAGCGAAAGATTATATCAAGAAGTAAAGAAACAAGAATGAAATGAAAAAGGGAAGCTTTTGTAAAAGTTAAGTTGGTTCTTGTTAATATCAGGTTTAAACTTGATATTAGCATGACGGTCATGGTCACAAATCCGAGTATCGGGTTTGGGGCATGACAACTTCGCTCTGACACGATATTTGGCCAAAAATAGTGGAAATGAAGGGAGAGAGGTGTGTTATATATATGAGGGATGCAAGGAAGACGAAGCGACGCTTTGATCCGATACACCATCCAATCAAAATGTGACACATGGCATGCCTCATAAATGTTGACAACCTGTCAGCACACATCCGCAGATTATACCCCTTAGAGAACCGTCAACTTTATCAAATTTTCAACCGTCATCATGAACAATACCTGATCACCATCCCAATCGTATTTAACCGTCACCCTAATGATCCGACCACTTAAAAATCATGACGGATCATAGGGTGAAGGGGGCAACTGAAGGGGTTAGAAATCACGTAGCAATGAACCTGACGGATTCGGACTCGTGGGCCGGCATTAAGGAAGGGCCCAGGGCTTAGCATCACTTGAAATACTTGGTGTGCACGTTTAGAATCCGATGGGATCCTAGGAAAATCAGAGTGTCCGCATAAGGATAATTCTAGAAGATCCGCCTTAATGAAAAGCCTACTCTACAAGGAAATGCTTGTCCATCACGTTTGGGATTGCTCCTAGTAGAATCCCAAAAGGAAAAGATTTCTAGTCCAAGGAAGAGAAGCCGACTTTCTTCTAGTATAAAAACTTCAATACCCTCGCGAATCAAGGTACGCATAATTCACCCTCTCTAGTACTCTAGAGTTGAGAACAATTCTAACTTGACCGTCGGAGGGTACTTGGTCGACACCACACCGGTGCCCACGGCGAGATTACTTTTTTCTTCTTGTAGGTTGTTAAGCGAGTGAGGATCGTGCAAACTCACTGGTGATATCACGGCATCATCAATCTCTAAACTAACAAGTTGTAAATATAATTTTGCTTAATGGGCTTCAATAATTTCTGGCTTTCTTCAGTTTAACTGGTTGATTTTTTTTTTTTTCCTTTTAATTTTTTGAAGGAATTGATTTTCTTGCGTGAAAATAGCGTACAGGGCTTGAGCATAAGATCCCATCCAAGTTTTGGTTAACTCCTGCACATTCTGGAGAAGGGTTTGTGCTAATTGATCAAACAATTAAAAGGTCTTTGTCGCTTAATTGTATAAATAAAATATGAAATTCAGCCGCATAATTTTTTTAAAGAAAAGCACAATCTCAAAAAACTTTTATCATTGACATAAATCTCGAAAAATTGTCCCCTCACCAACCTTCGGGCCTGCTTTGCCATCATTTAGTGTTTCATATATATATATATATATATAGAGAGAGAGAGAGAGAGAGAGAGAGAGAGAGAGAGAGAGAGAGAGAGAGAGTTGGATTCAAGTTATACTTGATGTAACTCTAAGTAATGTTACAACACCTAATAACTTGTTATTGAATTTATATTTTGAAAATTCAATAGTTGAATTATATGTTCTATATGTTCTTAACATATATGCTAATTTTCATGCCAATCAGATATAATTTACCATTCAATCCATAAACTCATCTTTTATGCATTATTTTAAACTACAAAAACTTGAATTTAAATAATTGATTGATGACATGGTTATTGATCTTTGATTATCTTTAAAATTTGTAAGCATGGAGAATATATAAAGACAATGTAATCTAACGGTGAATTTGTCAAAATTCACATTCAATTTAAAAATATTGACTTAAAGTTACACCAGGTGTAACTTGAATTCAACCCATATATATATATATATATATATATATAATTTAATGTATATAATACCTACTCATATTAACCAACTTATAGAATGATTTGCATCTTCTTATGTTTCAAACAAAAACGTACAAAATTTAAATCCTCATTTATTTACTTGAAATGTAAATAATAATAATAAAAAAACCTATATCAATAAATTGGCATGCAACCTAAGTTCTATGCAGAAAAAAAAATTCTAAGTTTCTAATAAAAGATCTATCTATATAAAAATTAAATAAATAAAAATTTGCATGATGCAACCTAAGTTTTTGGAAAATATATTTTTTAGTTTACCTTTTTCTCATATCATTTGGCCCAATTTTATTGGGCAGCTCATTCCATATTAGCACGTTTTACAAATAAAAAGAGTGGGTCTTAGGCTAAATTATTTGGGCTTAATTAAATCACAAAGTCATGGAGTCTAAACAAACTTTTTGAAAGCCCAAGCTTTTATAGGTAAAAATGCTTTCATTTGAAACAAAGAGCAGCCCAACTCATTATAAGACAAGAGCCTCAACTCATGCAAACACGTGGGACCCAAGGTAAAAAAGAAACCAGACTTGCCAACTCACCAATAACCCTCTCTCCTCCACAAGACATAAAGAAAGGCTCAAATAATACCCCATTAGTTCCTCGGGTTTAGTATCCGAGCCATTTTGGGCCCAAAAGTTTACGGAAAAGAAAAAAAAAAAACTGTTACACACATTTTTGAACTATATTGAACTATAATAGTATGTAGCAGGGTGGGTACAACAAACACTTCCCAAAAGTATAAAGCAATTATTTTTAGTCCCTTGTATATCATGGCCAAACTAAAAACTGGTATGTCATCATTTAATAAAGACTAGAAATGACCACTTTAAGTTTGTTATGGACTAAAATCGATTACTTCAAGGTTTTTAGGGACTAAAATTAATTGCTTTAGTTTTTTAGGGATTATTTCTTCAAAAAAAAAAAGTTTTTAGGGATTAAAAGTGATTACTTTAAACAACCACCTTAAGCGCTAGTGATCCGATCATTGGATTTTCAACACTAACGATTCTGATGACTGAAGCACTAGTTTTAGTAGTTTGTGCTGGAAATATTTTATATATCATACCGAACACCTAATAATGTTTTACTAAAATTATTCTGTATTTACTAAAATTATTCTGTATTTGTGGGTTCCAGTTAGCTCAACTGGTAAAGTCTCTGATAGTTGAATAAGAAATCTGGGGTTCAATCCATGCCTACACCAAAAACTGATTTGTGTCTTGATCTGATGATAACGAGCGGACGTCATAAGTTGAAACTCTCTCAAAAAAAACAATTCTGTATTTGAAAATGTATTACCGCTAAACAACCGGAGTATGAATACACTTGTTCAACAATCAAAAAGTTTATACTGTTTGAAAAGGAAGACCAAATGATTTTTTTCCTGAAGAAATGAATTAAACTTCCCCCATTATATCATTTTTTTTTTTTTTTTTTGATGAACCACTATATCATTCTTATCCAAAGAGTAGGTGGCTTGTCAAATCCTTTTTTTATTTTTATTTTTTGAGAAAATGCTTGTCAAATCCATATATTGCCGAATGAGAGGAAACTGCCCATACATGTTGGCCATCCTCTTTTACTACTTTTATGTTATTTTCAGACTTGTCCCCAAAACCATATTTAAAGAGGACAAAGAGAATCACCTAGAACACCCATTATAAATTTCCATATTAAAAAAAGAATACCCATTAAAAAATATCATAAAGACATATACAAAATAACCTAAATATCATAACTGGTCACGCTCTCTTCTACCATCACACATTCACACTCAAGTTTGCCTCTTTACCTATCAAAAAAAAAAAAAAATTAACCCATCTCTAAGAGCCCAAAACTCAGTTGATACAATGGTGTACATCCTATTCTTCAAGAATAACCCTTAATCCAATCTCCATAAGTGTTTCTAATAAGACCTCCACTGCTTGCAGGACCTAGATTTCCAAGCGATGAACCATCAAAATAAGTTTAAACCAACCCTCAGGTGGTTTCTCCCATTCAACTTGGATTATTGCAATAGTCTTAAAGTGTTCTTTTCTTAGAACACAAAAGGTGAATTCTAGAGCTAGAGCATTTCTACATTCTTAAGAAAACCTGGTTTAGGAGACTAATGCTTGAAAATTTGCCTTTTATTTGTAGAGAAAAGTAAACAAATGCCCTAAAGAGTAATGATTTAAAAAATATTTAAAAAAAAACTTTTTATGAGAAAAAAAAAATTTGACAGTTTTTTATATTTCTTATGAAAATGGTATCAAAATTTTCCTAAAATAGTTTATTAACAATTGCTCACCTATTAATAGGACACGTGTTGTTTTTTTTTTGTTTTTTTTGGTTACCGCCAAATAAAATCACATCTAGGAGAGACTTGTAAAACTTGTTGTCACCATGTTTGCTAGTCCTTGAACTTCTTAGAATACTGGTTGAGGATCAACTTGGATATGAATGTGCTTAAATCATCTACTTTAATGTTGCAATATCATCTATGATGAGAACATTCTAAAAGCTAGCTAGGCGATGTGTCTAAATTAGCTTCACCCCTTGATTTGATCTTAGAAAAAAGATTATCTTCCTGAAACCGTGCTTCCATGCCTCATATAATGCTTCTCTAATTGTAGATAAATAGTTATTCTCATCATTGTAAGAGTGCCATAAATAACATCCTTTACAAACGGACTGACCTAAACGATTTTTGATCACAAAGGCACCTCACAGAACATGTGTTGTTGCACTTGCACTAACATTGGTTTATTTAAGTATGTGTTTAATATTTCATATTTAGACATGTGGGCTGATATACAATATTAAATTTATATATTTCAACGAATCAAAAAAAAAAAAAAAATTTATATATTTCAAAGGGTAGAGTCCAGCATAGTAGCTTGCTTTGGGGCTCTCGTGGCCTTGTGCATCGCGCATGTGCTGTTGCACCAAGCATGGGCCTGGTACTGTACAGACAGTACAGTGTACTCCCCAAAAAATAAAATAAAGAAGAGAAAAATAAGCTGAAAAGGTTAGCAATATTACTACTTAATTAATAAAGAATTATTACTAATGGTATACCATATACATGTAACCTAACTCCTCTCAAATTGCTGGAAATTCTAGTTCATGATCAATTTTTTTTTTATAGAAGTTTAGTTCATCAATTATACTATATTTATAAAGATGAGATTGATAAGATTTACCAGTATTGTATATCAATCCAATTCGGATGGTCCATGGTTTTGTTTTGTTTCTCCTAAGTGGAAATGGAGAATTTCAACTCTTATAAGAAAAATCTTTAGATAATTGGTCTATCCCTCTTTTCAATGTAACCAAACAACAAAATCTGAATCTGTGAAAATTTCTTATTAACATAATTAAAGAGTCCCCTTTTGTTTAACTTCTTTAATTCCTATTATTATGCAAATTGAACAAAAGAAAATCTAATTTTATATATCTAGAAAAGAGAAAAATTTGATGGAAAGAAAGCAATAAAGGAAAGGCTTTTCAGAGATGATCTTTTATCTTTTAGACCTAGGAAATGTTTATTTTAGCTTAAATTTAAGTTTATTTCTACGTTCGGTTTATGTAACGTGTACAATTTTTAAATTTTTACTTTTTTTTTTTCTTCAGGTGTAATTGTAATTTTGTATATAACATTTTTGTTTTCTGTTGAGATAACTTTTTTTTTATAGGTTATTATTTTTTAAACAAAATAAGTCAATAAAAAAAAGAAAAGGTCATATAAAGCACACTGTAAATATAAATTGAAAGATTATGATAAAGAATTTCTCTACCGTATTCTCTACTAGTTTCACCGAATTTTCCATTACTCAATGTCCAATACTATAATGGAGAAAAAAGTTGATCGAAAAATTAAATGAGAAGTGAGAACCTTTCAAGTAGAAGTGGAGAAAATCTCTCCCTAGTACAACTAATTTCTTTGCAAATTTAATTTGATTGTCACAACTACCCCATGCCTAACATAAAGAGCCCAGGTATGCAAAAGAAATTTCGTACAAAAGACCTCCACTTCAACACGGGGCATAAATGTTATGGTATAAAAGCTTGAAATTCAAGTGAGTCGAATTTAACTAGATTTACCACTTTTCCAGCCATATTTATTAAAGAATATATCCTTCTTCATGACCAAATTCACCATTAATGTTAAAATATAGAACGTCACCACAATTTTGAAGTGTCTAATAGTTTTTATCTTTCAACCCTAGTTATCAATTTGTGCCGGTGTCCACTGTCCACTCTATGATTATTATTACTTTTTATGGCTTTATCATTAAGTCAAAATATCAACTGGTTTTTTATATACGCATAATTCGAATGTCAGATCTTTTATTTTATAGAAGAAAAGAAACTTTACCCGTTAATCTAATTGGAATCTATTTCAACTCAAGTTATATTATTAAAACTTAAAATCACATCAATAATGTGGGGCGCAATAATTTATGGGCCAGGCCCATTTGCTCGTGGAGAGTCCGAAGGCCCAAGCCGAGGAGAGCTATGGACCAAGCCCGATAATAGAGAGCACCAAACAGTTTTGGAATACAGCCGAGGACAGTTCAGTCCTCGGCAGATCCAAAATCCCACTAAAAAAAGAAAGGGTAAAACTGGTATAGGACTAAAACTTGAAAGAAGATCTAAAATATCTTGGGAAAGTTGTCCTTACTACCCTTCCCAGATAAGGCTCTGCACCTAACAGAGCCGTATTCTTCAGCTTTATCAACCATCCCCAACAATTCTGGGATGAGACTGATGGGACAAATATCAGTCTTGTAAAGGTTGACCCTACACGTGGACGAAGGACAGCGAACGCAGGCTAATATAAAAGAAAAAGTAAGTGAGCCAAAGAGAGGGGGGCTCTTTCGATCCCACCTCAGGAAGAGACTCCATGGGGGAAAATACCGGAACAACTCATGCAGATCAGAGAAAAAACCCACCGTTGGGGAACCGAAATAGGACCTTAATGCTCCTCGGATCAAGTCCGAGGAGTCCAACCCCATGGGATGCGACACTATAGGGCTTGAATGTTCAAACCCAACTCCTCTTTCTATATGAATTCCTCACAAAATTAGACTGGAATATCGCCCCGTGCCCAACGGCTAGCTTTTCAAGCCCACTCTCTACAAATCACATTGTGAAGGATCTTTCATGTGCGAGCCCAACATCCCTATTGGGCCTCAACAGAATCGTGTCCTTACAAATAATATTTTTCAACTTTCTTTATAAATTAACATCAAGTTATCTATTTAGATGATTTTACAAGATAAAGCTAACATTTAAATTCAAAAGAAACCTAATTTTTATCTACAATAAATAGATAAGATTTATTTAAATATTAAGCTAACAATTTATCCTATTCATTATTTGATTACCAACTCCTAATGACAAAAATAATAACTTAAATAATAAAATTAAATAAAAACTAAGCACGTACCAGGAGGGATCTTAAATGACTTTTTAAGAGAGAGCCAGTGAAAAAGGTGGGGGAAGATACCGGAAAATATCACCCTTATTAATACATCACCTCCTAAGATTCTTCCATCACCTAGTAAAATAAAATATGATCTTTAATATACTAAAAAGTATTAGTCGGTGGATTAAAAGTTTGGTGGTCTCCTCCTTTCACATGAGGCTGGGCCCTATTGTTATAGGGAGGGCAAGCAAACAAGTTGTTCCATGAAGGTAATAATCTCTCTTAATTTACTTATGATGCAAGGTTGTTTTTAGGATCTGACCCTTCAAAACCTTTTTTTTTAATTACTCAAATTGAAATTGAAATTGAAAAGCATCATAATTGAAAGCATTCATGTCCCATTTTTCATAGTTCATATAATCTATTTTAGTCAAATTTTATTCACAAAATTGGTTCTTCATCAAAAAAAGAAAAGAAAAGACTTTTAATTGCAAAAGTTGTCCAAACTTTACAAAAGTGAATATGTATTCTCTCTTTGTTATACTTCTGTTTCTGTACACTTTCTTCTAACAAATAAAGTTTTTATCCTTTACTCCAAAAAAAAGCAAAAAGAAGAATGTTATTAAGAAATACTAAAAGTCTGTTTAGATACTGCTTATTACTGAAAACTAAAAATACTGAAGTAAAATAAATTTTAAATGTGTGAATAGTATCGTGAGACCCAGTTTTAAAATTGTTTTTGTTGAATAAAATACTTGCAGGTCCCGTAAACAGTACATGAGACTCACAGAAAAACATCACAAACACGCAAACGCGCAACATAGACGCTATCCAAACTCCACCTAAAAATTGTTACATGTTCAGTTTTTGTTACACAATTCAAATATTTTATCTTTTGCAAAATGCTACAGTGTCACATGGAATATTTTGTAAAACTTGTTCTCTTTTTTTATTCAAACAAATCCTCTCTCCTCTTTCTCTATTACCCCCCCCCCCCCAAAAAAAATTTATGATAAATATTTTAATTGGAAGTATACGAAAATGAAAAGTGATGTGTTAAAAATTTAATATTAGGTAGCTAAAATATAAAGAAGTGATTTTTTTTACATCAAAGTTCAAAAATAGATGTGATCATGTGAATGCTTTGAATATCATATTGTTCTTTCGATTTATAGACTTAAATTATAAATTCAATTCTTCTTCATTTCCTTATTACATCTAAGTTATTATTATTATTTTTTTGACACCTTAATTAGAATCAATTTTTAGAAATTTCTTTTAAATCATAAGGAGAACTCTTGGTAGCAACTTTTTTATATTTCTCTAACTAAATTAGATATTCCTTGTATCCTCGCATGCTGTTCTGTATAAAAGTGGGGGCTTACACATATGGCCCTATTGCCTCTTTGTCACTCACATCCTAGATCTAAAATTAGTGAAACTCTGTTGTCCTTTTTCATACTCTGTTCCAGTGAATGAAAAAAAGAGTTTGGGATAGAAAGTCACATTTGCTCACGAGATTCTATCTACCTCTAAAAGTTTCCTTATTAAAATGAACCCTCTCACTTCTCACATTTTCCACCTCTTTCTTTCATCATTTCCATGCTTTACTTTTTCGTGTACCCAAAATATCTCTCTCTTTGCATTTCCCTTTCCCTTGTTTTGTCAGTGTACCCAAAGCTTTTATCTCTGATCTAAACAAATTCAGTTGCACTTACCAAACACAACCCAACACATCAGGTCCATTTTTCCTGCACAACAACAACAGTAACTGAAATGTTGGGTAGATCATATCATGTCACTTAACAAAAACCCATCATATCAAAATCTCCAATCAGCTAAGTTTGAGAAACCCAGTTGAGAAAATAAAAGTTTGAGTGAAGTTGTTGTCAGAAAGTGTATAGTTGAAACTCGAAACGTAGCATGAGAGAGTACAATTACAATTACAATATGCATCAGAGGTTTGACTGGTGTTATTTCTTGCCAAGGTCGGGGCTTTATCGTCACTTCGCAGACATGATCTGGCGGCCATTTATGAAGGCTCCTGCCCGATCCTCTGCTTTCTTCATCTTCCTCTTCTTCCTGATCGCCGGCGCGTTTGTCTTCACGCGCGTGCTCTACACCACTGTAAGTATTAATGTATTATTATAATAATACTCTACTACTATCAATGATGGTGTGTTTTACTTTATTCGTGAAAGAAATTTTATACGACACGTCGTTGTCTTCCGCGATTGAAACGGCACTTGAGGTGGTGAGGTTCCACCACCTTATGGAGCCGAATCGCACTGGAAACGACGACTTTCAGAGTTCATAAAACGACACGTTGGTGTCTGTAAATGCATACACTACACGTGGCGGGGTGTTATTATGGAGCAAGATAGATTTTTTAGGCCTAAACACGCGGCTTGAGTGTCGGTTAAGTTTGGCTGTTAAACCACTCAACCTCACTCGGTCTTAGACTTCCACAAAGGAAGTAGTCATTAATGGGGGACACTCATCACCACGTGGGACCTCTATTAGTGACGATTAAGTCTACTCTTACAATAATTTTCGCACTGTAGCCACAATTCACCGAAGTGTTGAGTTGCACTTGCAAATGGTCAAACAAAAATAATGGGTTTGTGTGAATCTACCACTAGCCACGTAGGTAAATTGTGATAATAAATATGGTAATAAAGTTACTTGTTATTGAGCGGACTATGATTATGAACTTGTAGTGATGTCAACTCTTGTTGGTTGTACCTCTAGTATAGTAGTATCATTTTGTTTTCAAGAAGTAGAGAGGATCAGATTTTTTTTCATAATTTCGTGCGGAATACTTTTAGTGTTGTGAAATAAAAATAGGAGCAATAGATATATGTGAGAGAGGTATTACCGTATTATTCATCATAAAATAGTAATAATATATCAAAATAGTAGTAATAGATATATGTGAAAGTTGTATTATTTTAATCATAACTTATCATTTTAATATATTATGATTGATAAAAATTGTAAAAAAAATTGTAATAATATAAATAGATAGAAGTGATACTAACTTATCATTTTAATAAATTGTGATAAAGGTTGTAGAAAAAAAATATAAATCTTATTAATAAATTGTGATATATAGCTTGTAGAAAAAAAAATTATCTCTTTAACATTGTTTTTTTTTATAATTTCCATAGTTACACAACGTACGGGGGAAGAAGAGAACTCTGAAGAGCTGAACATCTCCCTTAAAAATATTGAGTTGGCTTTTGGGTATTTCAAAAAAAAAAAAAAAAAACTTTTGGGTGGGTCAACCGGTCAAGTACAAACAAAGTGAATGAAGTCATAAAACGTGTCTAGAAGCTGTTGGTTTAGCGATCAAACAACTTGTGCCGTTTTTGATCAGTGACAACTGACAACTGACAAATTGCGCGTTGTCTTTGTCGGTAGTAAAATTATTCCTAGGTTGAATACTGTTTGAAGAAATATGGTAATTTACTAGATTTCCGGTAGTTGTGGACAGCTTTCTCTTTTCACTCTCATTTTAAATAATTGTCGTTAGCCAAAATTATTTTATTACTCTCACGCCTTTATTTTAACAAAGGCTCGTAAAATTGTATTCTATCTTATTTTATCATCTTAAAAAATTATTTTATTAATTATACTATACTATTTTACACTATATCTAACATTCTAATTTTTATTATCTTATTCTACTCATTAAAATAATATATATTACCTACTAAAATAATATAATATATTTCAATACAACTCTTCCTCTCTCTCTTCTCCCCCTCTCTCCTCCACTTTATCAATTAAAATATATTATAATTTTTACAATTGTGCTACAGTGCCATCATATATTTAGAATGGCATTGTAGCACAATTGCAAAAAAATTTGCAATTCTGATATTTTACAAATCCAGTTGCCAACACCTTTTTGTGCCTTGATTGTAATTTTTCCCTATATTTCCCATTTGCAATTGCCAATAGGAATGCTCTTAGGGCATTCCTATATTCTATGATAATCTTGTTGGTTGTTCTTTTGTTTATGAAATGAGTTTTTTAGTTTACTTTTATTATTTATTTTAAAAGAGTCCTCTAATGACACATTTAAAGAATGAGCGTGTAAATTATGTACTTACCATTGAAGAAAAGTAAAATCAAGCGCACGATTCTTTTATATACTATTTTTTGCTGCACTTTTTTCTTATTTCGAAGCCATTTGAAATATCTAAGTGATTATATTTAGACTTTAGTATCTGTTTAGCTAGAGTTTATAAGTTCAACTTTTGCATAATAACGAAACCAAAGGAAGTATATGCAAATTTTGACAATTAGCTTCATTGTTAGAAAAAAAACAATTCTGAAAACAATGAATACATTCAAAAGTATGTGGAGTTATTATCGAATTTGGCATTTCTCCAAGTCAAATTCGACTGCATTTGGATTGTGAAACTAAGGCATGAGTTCAAGAAGTCTATAAGATAATGATTGATTATATTCTATCTTATTATTTTATTGAGGTAATTGATTTTTATTTACCCTTAGGTTTTCTTGAGAAAATTAAAGAAGTATTTTTTTACCATGCGTAAGAATTAAATTATTCTTGTGTTATTGACTATTAAGCATTGTGCTGCGTGTCTCAGGGTATAGCTGGCAATTCGGCACCAAAATCAAAACTAACTACTATAACATCCCACGTATACCCTCAAGGAATCCCCAAAATTCCTAAAAAGCCCTTAGAGCCAATTGCGATCCCACTAAACTGTACAGCTTACAGCCTCACACGAACCTGCCCTTCAAACTACCCAACCACGTTTAACACAGAAGAAGATCCTGACCGTCCATCACCACCCACGTGTCCCGAGTACTTCCGTTGGATCCACGAAGATCTACGGCCCTGGGCCCACACTGGGATCACGAGGGACATGTTGGAAAGGGCTAAAGCGACAGCGAATTTCAGGCTGGTGATAGTGAAGGGCAAGGCTTACGTGGAGAGATTTCAGAGGGCGTTTCAGACAAGAGACGTTTTCACGCTGTGGGGGATCCTACAGTTACTGCGGAGGTACCCTGGGAAAATACCTGACTTGGAGCTGATGTTTGATTGCGTTGACTGGCCAGTCATCAAAACGAAGGACTATCAAGGGCCCAATTCCACGGGCCCACCTCCGCTGTTTCGGTACTGTGGGGATGATGATACACTGGATATTGTTTTCCCTGATTGGTCCTTTTGGGGATGGTAAGACTTTTTTTACTCTCTTACTCACAATCTCCACTTTGTGCTTTGTTTCACTCACTCGCAATCCAACGGCTCACTCTTCTCCATAGCTTTGGTGAAATAACAACAATTTTGCAACAAATTCTATCTAGTAATTTGTTACTGCTTCTCGTCTTATTCCATTACTGTTATTGCTTGTCACTTAAAATTTATTGTAAAAATGTTGTATTGGTACCGTTATTCATTTTAGTAATAATCAATTTAGCACAATTAAACCACTATTTATTATAATATTATAAATCAATTTATGTCATACTTGTACTTTACCACATCAAACTATTAAGAAGTTATTACTTAACTTAAAAAAGTTTACCTCTAAACTTGTATGGAGAAATTTTGCTCTAATGCACTATTGGGTGGTTAAAGGGATCATATACGTGTATTTTTAAATCACTGCTTATTATAATATTATAAATCGATCTATGTCATGCTTGCCTTTTACCCCTTAAAACTATTAAGGAGCTATTACTCAACTTAAAAAAGTTTTTCTCTAAACCTATTTCAAGAAATTTTGCTATAATGCACTATTGGGTGGTTAAAAGGATCATATACATGTATTTTTAATCACATGACATTTTTAAATGAGTCATGTGAATTGTTTAAATAATATATGTGAATGTTTTTCAACTATATATATATATATATGTGTGTGTGTGTGTGTGTGTGAATAGTCTTATAAACCTCCACATAGAAGGTTGTAGGAGATTCCTTTAAACTAGTTTAGAGAAAAATTATGTCTTTATTTAATATTATGGGATAAATACTTTATCTTCTTGCTTGAATGACAGATTTTACTATAAACTCACATAGTAAGATCCCATATAAAATAAAAAATTTACTCCCACAATAGTTAATAATTATTCTAAACTATAAATTTGTCATCACTTCCTTAATTATAAACAAACCTTGGAATACACCCTAGAGTCCATTTGAGCAGGAGTGGAGCTATCTATTGGGTTGGGGATGTTATGACTTTGAAAAAAATAAATAAATTAACTGCTTTACAAAAAAAAAAAAAAAAAAAAAAAAAAAAAAACTAAAATTTTAGACTTTGCCACCTTAAAATTATGAGCTCATACTCAAAAAAAAAAACATTAAAAGGTCTTTTAAATTCAAATAAATAAGAGGTTTGAACTTTTTAAGGATCCATTTTTTGATATTTCCCACAAAGACATCTAATGTTTGAATGCCCCCTCCTTTACATAAAATGTGTCAAGTACACATGTTTAACTTACTTTCTTTTTTTTGGGTATAAAATTCAAGTATTTAAAATTCTCAATATTAAATGACAATTTCTCATTGAGATTCATATAATCTTATATGAAAGATGATATCTTATTATAACTAAAATACTAAAAGTTCAAAAGAGAAATTGAATCAAGAACATTCAAGTGGTGAATCTGGTGATACTTTATTCCTTTCTCATAAAGCACATTTTTTTTCAATGACATTTTAAAAATAAAACCATAGGTACATATATGCATATATGTTGTGTGTGTGAGTTTGCGTGCATGCTTGTGCACAACTATTTGATGTTCTTAAATATCGAAGGAAGGGATCGTTTCTTAATAAGCAGTTTCTCTTTTCTATAACTTCCCTCCTAAGTCCTAACATGAAATGTACTTGTGTAGGGCTGAGATCAATATAAAGCCTTGGAAACATTTGTTGAATGATCTAAAAGAAGGCAACAAGAGGATGGGATGGATGGCAAGGGAACCTTATGCTTACTGGAAGGGTAATCCATCAGTTGCTCTAATCAGGCAAGAACTCATGAAATGTAATGTCTCTGACAATCAAGACTGGAATGCTCGTGTATATGCTCAGGTAACATTCTGAATTTCTTTCTTTCAAATTTCTTTTATTTGTATATCATTAAATAGATAAAACTTATATACAATTTCTTATGTGCTGTACCGTAGGTTCTCCAATTAATTTCAACCATATGGTTCATTGATGAACAAAAACAATTATCCTAGCCACTCCTATAACTAGGCCGTATGTCCCTTCTACTCCAATGTATAATTAAAATGAAGTTCTTATTGGAAAGAAGAAATACATACTGAAGAATAGAAACCAACTAAGTTGTCTCTTCTTTAGACTTACCCCACAGTGAAGCCTTTGGAGTCCACTAGCTACTTTGTGGTGTAGGTGGGAGCCAAACTTTTAAGCCAAACCTAAAAGTATACGCTTTAAAGAAGATGAGGGTTCTCTTTTTCTATTTACATAGAGAAAAGTAGATCTTTTCTCTCATGCCAGTAACATGTTAATAGGAGTTTAATGGTGATTGATAGAGTAATGGATGCTTCATGAGCATATGAAGATGAGCAAATTTGTTATGTATAGCAACTGGTACAATAATGGATGTTCATTTGCAGGATTGGATCCGAGAATCTCAGGAAGGATACAAACAGTCAGACTTGGCTAGCCAATGCAATTATAGGTGAGACAAAAAATTTCAATCTCTTTCTGCTTTTTTTGCATGATATGCTTGTCTTTAGTTTTCAGTTTTTATGATTTTTTTTTACTAATTCCATGTTCACTTTATCATCTCTTTTTGTTGACTATGTGCATTATCAATTAGTAATATGGTTTCTTCCTTTCACTACAAACACAGGTATAAGATTTATATCGAAGGCTCTGCCTGGTCTGTCAGTGAAAAATACATTCTTGCTTGTGATTCTGTTAGCTTACTTGTGAAGCCCCACTACTATGATTTCTTCACAAGAGGTTTGATGCCAGTGCACCACTACTGGCCTATAAGGAATGATGACAAGTGCAAATCTATTAAGTTCGCAGTTGACTGGGGCAACAGCCATAAGCAAAAGGTAATATCATTCTTAGGCTTGTTGAGAAGATGTCATTGGTGTAATTGCATCCAACTTTGTCATCATTTATCAAAATTTTGAAAAGTAAAAAGTGTAATGTTATTTCTAAAAGTGTTTAGATTAGGTGTCTGGTGTATGTACATTGGACCATTGGTGTCCACAAGTAGATGACCAAATAAGTATTGTCAGTGCCAAAAATTTTCATAGGGGGATGATTTCAGACAATGAGTTTTGAAACTTAAACAGGCCTGATATAACTTATAAGAAGCCAATAAACAACTAATTAAAAGCTTAAAGGCTTTCATATGTCAAACTATCTAATCATTTCAGTTTTTTTGCAATGTTTAATTTCTTTAAAGCGAAACCCATGCTTGTTTTGTTGCTATCTTTCTATTCATACCTCAAGTACACAAAATTCATGGGACATATGAAGGATACATTAACAAAATTAAAATTTCAAACACAGCTTTGAATTGACTTTGATTTTCATATTTCCCTTTCCCTTTTCTTGTTTACTTATTTTTATTTGATTACTCAGGCACAAGGAATGGGGAAGGCAGCAAGTGAATTCATTCAAGAAGACTTGAAGATGGAATATGTATATGATTACATGTTTCATCTTTTAAATGAGTATGCTAAGCTCTTAACATTCAAGCCCATTAGACCCAGAAAAGCTGTTGAACTCTGTGCAGAGACAATGGCTTGTCCAGCAGCAGGAGTGCAGAAGAAATTTTTTATGGAATCCATGGAAAATGGTCCCACGTACACTAGCCCATGCACTATGCCTCATTCATATGATCCTCCATCTCTTCATGCATTTCTGCAGAGAAAGGAAAATTCAATAAAACAAGTGGAATTGTGGGAGAAGAATTTTTGGGAAAATCAAAATAAGCAGATATAGAAGGTTTCTTTTTCTATTCTTATGTATACATATTAATGTATATTTTATTTAGGAGTAAGTCACAGCTCAATTATTTACTCATATATGTCCCATTTTGGATGGTGTTTACAGAAAAAAAAAAGTCCACAAAATAAATGTATCACTATTTGATTACTGAGGAAAGTCATAAGTTACCTCCTGTTATGATCTTGATAACAGTCTTATTGTGTTGTTTGGTTCAAAGTGTATTATGAATATAAGATTTCAAGGTTAGGAAGAAATTGACCTAGCAATGGTAAGCTGCAAATAGGTTATCATTTATAGCTTCAATTGGGTACGTGCTTGGTTATAAGCTTGTGTATTTATTGGGTATTTTTATTTACTAGTTTAAGCTTTTGAGTTGCATGCTTTGTTAAGGGAAACACTCACGCGTAAAATTCAATCAGTTCAATTAATTAACTAGATGCAGAATTCTGTTATTTAATATTTCCACATGCTAAATTCAGCTTGATTACATGTGCTACTTGAGCTCAATATCTCTGTATAATTACCACAGTAGTACACTCATTTTTTTTTTTTGCTGAGACAGTAGTACTCTCACTTACATAGAGTTAAATATAGATTTCATTCTCAACTTGTATTCACTATTTACTTTCTTCTTCTTTTCTTGTGTGAACTGTGCTGAGAATTCTGCAAGATTCTGCAGACTTTTCATGCTTAACAACATAATGGGCATGGCAAGGATACTTTTGGAAACCGAGACTTGACTATTAGAGCATTAGCATTGAAGAATGCTAATGCCATATCTAAGGCCTTTTTGGCATTTCATAGCTCAAAAACATTTGCATCAAAAAATGGTATACTTCACTATTGCAAAATTTTTTGCAATAGTGCTACAGTACAATTCTAAACTTAGAATTGTACTGTAGCACTATTCTAAAAAAAATATATATATATTTTATTTCAGATCCTTAGCTGAAAAAAAGTGATGATGTGAAAGAAATAATAAAGAAAGATTAAAAAATAATATTTTAATGAAAAAGTAAAATAATAGAGTTTTGGGATATAGGGTGTATTGTAAAATGGTATGGTATAATTGATAAAGTAGCTTTTTAGGATGGTAAAATAGGAGAGAGTAGCATTCTTTAATGCTGATGTTGGAAATATTCTGATTCTCTATTCTTGTTGTAAGAGATAACTATTCAAAAACAGTACGAACACTTTGTATATATGTTAAATATTACTCAAATTGATTATTTGATAAGAGTTACTTAAATCTTTTTGTTTTAAGTTACTTAAATCTTTTTGTTTTAAGCCATTGAAAAGTAACAAAATACATATAGCCTATCAATCTCCACCTATTGTTTTTTTTTTAATCATAATATCTCACCTCTGAGATTCACAGGTGTTTTTCTTGATCTCTTTATCCAGATTCCAGAGAAGTCTCATTAAACTGGTTGTAAGAAACTTCTTTGTTCTTAAGGGCCTAGAGTCACAAATATGATGTTGGAATTGGACCATATTATATGAGTTAGTAAAATTCAGGACTTAAGAGGTAGGCAGTTCCAAGCATCTAACCAAATTCTAGTTTTATTTCCCTACAGATCTCTGCATCTCAAAAATCATTCTCAAGAATCCTAGATAAATTTCTGATGGTTTTGATGTCTCTAAATATTCATTTTATGGACACAATTCTTTTATGATTTGACACAGTTCATTGCCATTCTAGCTTGAGTAGGACAGCAAGAACAGTCAAATAACCCTTCAGCATTCATTTTTCCACTACTAAAAAAATCAACAATTGCTTTTGATTGCACTTGACTTGCAAGTAGTGTTGCTAGTGGAATTATTTTTAGAGACACTGAAGGAACAATTGAAGAAAATAAGCTTTTGTTATGAGTGATAAGGTTGACATTTTACTTTGGATGCAGAAGACTATGTTCGAGTGTTGGTGTGCAAATTGCTTACTAAGTTGCTTCTGAGGGATAACAGCTCAACCACCCACCCACCCACCCAAACATTGAATCCGTAGCAATTGTTGAATGGCTCTTTTTTGTGTGTGTTGTAGTTAACCTAAGCATTTTATCCCATTAAATTAGAGAAACAACACTCATTTTCCAAACAAACTGGTTTTTCTCTTTTCCTTACATTTGTTTCACCAGAAAATGTTTCTCGGTGTTTGGTACTGCAGAAAACAAAGTTAAAAGAAATGGTTTCTGTAATAAATGGAAAACAAGTCCAACATTAGTGAAAAACATTTTCCCATTTAAAGAGCTCATGAAAATGTTTTCTTGAAACATTTAGTACTCAACAAACTATCACAAATAAATTTCACACGATAAAAACTCTACTAAAGTATGCTCCGTTATCTTTGCTCTCTCTCTGTCTCTCTCCACATGTGACTGTTGATTTGCCATTGCCTAATTGTTAATTAGAATATGTTATCGAATTCAAGGCACTTAAATTACTCAAAATAGAAATCCTCTCCTGGTTTGTTTTCTAGGGTCTGTTTGGATAGAACTTATTTTGCTGAAACTGAAAACTGAAAACTGAAAACACTGTAGCAAAATAACTTTTAAATATGTGAATAGTGCCGTAGGACCCATTTTTAATGAAAAAGTTGCTGAAGAGTGAAGTTTGTGGGTCCATTAACAGTACATCCGTGCACTGTTTAGGTGAGAAAAGTCAACATAAGCGGCTTAAAATATATAAAAAAAAAAAGAAAAAAAAAAAGAGAAAACGCAGCTGTGAATTATGTTGGATCCAAACCGCACCTATATCTAGGCCAAAATGGCCAAATACCACATTTTTTGGAAATTTTTATCAAAAAAACACTGTTTCGAAAATAAATGGCAAACTATCACTTTTTCCAGAACTCGAGTTTCAGAAACTCGAGTTCCTCATCAATTCTACCACCGTGGCACTGCTGAGTTAGATTTGCGTGATTAAAAAAAAATTATGTGGTACTCAAGCTTGGTAAACTCGAGTACCATGCAACACAATACTCGAGTATACCAAGCTCAAGTACCTTTTATAAATAAAATGCAAAAAAAAAAAAATAAATAAATAAATTTACACAGTACTCGAGTTTGGTAAACTCGAGTATTTTGTAAATTTTTTTTTTTTCTCGTTTTGTTTTTTTTTTGTTTGGGGATAAACAACAAATAAACATAAAGATAAAAATAAGTAGCTTTTTTTATGTTTTTATTTATTTAAATAGAAGCAGTGTAAAATATAGATATTTTAATTTTGAAATACGAATTTAATTTCTACATTAATTAAAATTGTTCATTGTTTTCTCATAAAAATTGTTCATTATTTTCTGTATAAACAATTTCTACGATTTTGCATAAAATTATTTTCTGTTCAGCATTATTTAAGAAATTGTTCGCTCTCTTTTTTGCATAAATTATTTTCTGTTCACTATTTAAAAAATTTTCACTGTTTTCTCATAAAACGCCTAGTGAAATCGTGTTTTCTAAATTTAAACGCCAAATCTGAATGCTTTTTCATGTTTGAATTTCACAATAATCGAATATATTTTTCTGCATTGATAAAATATGTTTCTACATTAATAAAATTTTCCCTCTGCACATCATATTTACTGTATATTCAAATCTGTTTACTGCATTCATAAAATTTGTTTTCTGCAATAAGTAAAACTGTTCACTGTTTTCTCATAAAAATTGTTCACTGTTTTCTGCACAAACTATTTCTGGCATTCTGCATAAAATTATTTTCTGTTCAGCATTATTTAAAAAATTGTTTACTCTCTTTTCTGCGTAAATTATTCTCTGTTCACTGTTTAAAAAATTGTTCGTTGTTTTCTCATAAAACACCTAGTGAAATCGTGTTTTCTAAATTTAAAAGCCAAATCTGAATGCTTTTTCATGTTTAAATTTCATAATAATCGAATTTGTTTTTTTGCATTGATAAAATCTGTTTCTACGTTAATAAAATTTGCTCTCTACACATCATATTTACTGTATTTTCGAAGCTGCTTACGGCATTCATAAAATTTGTTTTTTGCATTAATTAAAATTGTTCACTGTTTTCTTATAAAAATTGTTCACTCTTTTCTGCATAAATTGTTTTTAGCATTGGCGCAGTTATTGCACTTATATGGTTTTTGTGTTTTTTTTTTTAAATATGTAACCATATGAATAATGGACAAACTCCATGAAAGAAAAATGAATGATTCGTATAAATCACCTAATGGTAAATGTCTCGAAAAATTCGAATTTGTAAAAAAGTTCGAATTAGTTGAATGTAGAACTGTTCACTAAGTAAAACTATTTTCTGCATTAAGTAAAACTGTTCACTGTTTTCTCATAAAAATTGTTCACTGTTTTCTGCATAAACTATTTCTAGCATTCTGCATAAAATTATTTTCTATTCAGCATTATTTAAAAAATTGTTCACTCTCTTTTCTGCGTAAATTATTCTCTGTTCACTGTTTAAAAAATTGTTCGCTGTTTTCTCATAAAACACTTAGTGAAATCGTGTTTTCTAAATTTAAAAGCCAAATCTGAATGCTTTTTCATATTTAAATTTCACAATAATTGAATTTGTTTTTCTACATTGATAAAATCTGTTTCTACGTTAATAAAATTTGCTCTCTACACATCATGTTTACTGTATTTTCGAAGCTGCTTACCGCATTCATAAAATCTGTTTTTTGCATTAATTAAAACTGTTCACTGTTTTCTCATAAAAATTGTTCACTCTTTTTTGCATAAATTGTTTTTAGCATTGGCGCAGTTATTGCACTTATATGGTTTTTGTGTTTTTTTTTTAAATATGTAACCATATGAATAATGGACAAACTCCATGAAAGAAAAATAAATGATTCGTATAAATCACCTAATGGTAAATGCCTCGAAAAATTTGAATTTGTAAAAAAGTTCGAATTAGTTGAATGTAGAACTGTTCACTAAGTAAAACTATTTTTTGCATTAAGTAAAACTGTTCATTGTTTTCTCATAAAAATTGTTCACTGTTTTCTGCACAAACTATTTCTAGCATTCTGCATAAAATTATTTTCTGTTCAGCATTATTTAAAAAATTGTTCACTCTCTTTTCTGCGTAAATTATTCTCTGTTCACTGTTTAAAAAATTGTTCGTTGTTTTCTCATAAAACACCTAGTGAAATCGTGTTTTCTAAATTTAAAAGCCAAATCTGAATGCTTTTTCATGTTTGAATTTCACAATAATCGAATTTGTTTTTCTACATTGATAAAATCTGTTTCTACGTTAATAAAATTTGCTCTCTACACATCATGTTTACTGTATTTTCGAAGCTACTTACTGCATTCATAAAATTTGTTTTTTGCATTAAGTAAAACTGTTCACTGTTTTCTCATAAAAATTGTTCACTGTTTTCTGCATAAACTGTTTTTAGCATTGACGCAATTATTGCACTTAAATGGTTTTTGTGTTTTTTTAAATATGTAACCATATGAATAATGGACAAACTCCATGAAAGAAAAATGAATGATTCATATAAATCACCTAATGGTAAATGCCTCGAAAAATTCGAATTTGTTAAAAAGGTCGAATTAGTTGAATGTAGAAAGTCTAGAAAAATCGATGGAAAATCAATGAACCTACCAAATCATGAAGGTGTACATAAGATGTACAGATAGTCTAGACTTGTTGAGAAATTTGATTTCGTTGAAAGTACAAAATAATAAAAATTCAATGGAAAAGTATGTACGTTAGATGTATAGATCGTATGTATTTGTTTAAAAATTTGAATTTGTTGAATGTACAAAACTGTGAAAACTCAAGGAAAAATTGTGTACATTAGATGTACGGATAGTACGAATTTGTTGAAAAGTTTGAATTCGTTGATTGTGTAAAATCGTGAAAATTCAAATGAAAATTGAAGAACATAACAACTTGAGTAAACTTAATGGAAAATTAATTACATTAGATGTACAGATCATCCAAATTTGTTTCCAAATTTGAAGTCATCAAATGTACAAAATCGTGAAAATTCAATTTAAAACTATGTACTAATGTACTAACTATCTTGATTTGATGAAAATTTCAAAATTGTTGAACTTACAAAATCATGAAATCTTAATGGAAAATCGAAATTGTTGAACGTACCAAATCGTGAAAATTCAATGGAAAGTTGTGTACATTAGATGTACAAATATTCTGGACTTGTTGAGAAATTTGATGTCGTTGAAAGTACAAAATCGTGAAAATTCAAGAGAAAATTGTGTACATTAGATGTACTGATCATTTGAATTTGTAAAAAACAAAATTTAGATGTGCAGATTGTTTGAATTTGTTGATTGTATAAAATCTTGAAAGTACAAAATAAAATTGTGTAAATTAGATGTACAGATAGTCTGAATTTGTTGAAAAGTTTGAATTCGTTAAATGTATAAAATCGTGAAAATTAAATGGAAAACTGTGTACTAATGTACTGATCATCCGAATTTGTTGAAAAATTCGAAATCTAATTTACACAATTTTATTCTGTACTTTCAAGATTTTATACAATCAACAATTTCGAACGATCTGCACATCTAAATTTTGTTTTTTACATATTCGAACGATCTGTACATCTAATGTACACAATTTTCTCTTGAATTTTCATGATTTTGTACTTTCAACGAAATCAAATTTCTCAATAAGTCCAGAATATTTGTACATCTAATGTACACAATTTTCCATTGAATTTTCACGATTTGGTACGTTCAACAATTTCGATTTTCCATTAAGATTTCACGATTTTGTACGTTCAACAATTTTGAAATTTTCATCAAATCAGGATGATTAGTACATTAGTACATAGTTTTAAATTGTTCACTGTTTTCAACAATAATTGCGCCAATGCTAAAAATAGTTTATGCAGAAAAGAGTGAACAATTTTTATGAGAAAACAGTGAAAAGTTTTACTTAATGCAAAAAATAGATTTTATGAATGCAGTAAGCAGCTTTGAATATACAGCAAACATGATGTGTAGAGAGCAAATTTTATTAACATAGAAACATATTTTATCAATGCAGAAAAACAAATTCGATTATTGTGAAATTTAAACATGAAAAAGCATTCAGATTTGGCTTTTAAATTTAGAAAACACGATTTCACTAGGTGTTTCATGAGAAAACAGCGAACAATTTTTTAAACAGTGAACAGAGAATAATTTACGCAGAAAAGAGAGTGAACAATTTTTTAAATAATGCTGAACAGAAAATAATTTTATGCAGAATGTTAGAAATAGTTTGTGCAAAAAACAGTGAACAATTTTTATGAGAAAACAGTGAACAGTTTTACTTAATGCAGAAAATAGTTTTACTTAGTGAACAGTTCTACATTCAACTAATTCGAACTTTTTTACAAATTTGAATTTTTCGAGGCATTTACCATTAGGTGATTTATACGAATCATTCATTTTTCTTTCATGGAGTTTGTCCATTATTCATATGGTTACATATTTAAAAAAAAAAACACAAAAACCATATAAGTGCAATAACTGCGCCAATGCTAAAAACAATTTATGCAGAAAAGAGTGAACAATTTTTATGAGAAAACAGTGAACAGTTTTAATTAATGCAAAAAACAGATTTTATGAATGCGGTAAGCAACTTTGAAAATACAGTAAACATGATGTGTAGAGAGCAAATTTTATTAATGTAGAAACAGATTTTATCAATGCAGAAAAACAAATTCGATTATTGTGAAATTTAAACATGAAAAAGCATTCAGATTTGGCTTTTAAATTTAGAAAACACGATTTCACTAGGTGTTTTATGAGAAAACAGCGAACAATTTTTTAAACAGTAAACAGAGAATAATTTACGCAGAAAAGAGAGTGAACAATTTTTTAAATAATGCTGAACAGAAAATAATTTTATGCAAAATCGTAGAAATTGTTTATACAGAAAATAGTGAGCAATTTTTATGAGAAAACAATGAACAGTTTTACTTAATGAAGAAAACAGATTTTATGAATGCAGTAAGTAGATTTGAATATACAGTAAATATGATGTGCAGAGGGAAAATTTTATTAATGTAGAAACAGATTTTATCAATGCAGAAAAAATATTCGATTATTATGAAATTCAGACATGAAAAAGCATTCAGATTTGGCGTTTAAATTTAGAAAACACGATTTCACTAGGTGTTTTATGAGAAAACAGTGAAATTTTTTTAAATAGTGAACAGAAAATAATTTATGCAAAAAAGAGAGCGAACAATTTCTTAAATAATGCTGAACAGAAAATAATTTTATGCAAAATCGTAGAAATTGTTTATACAGAAAACAGTGAACAATTTTTATGAGAAAACAATGAACAATTTTAATTAATGTAGAAATTAAATTCATATTTCGAAATTAAAATCTCTATATTTTATAATGCTTCTATTTAAATAAATAAAAACATAAAAAAAGCTACTTATTTTTATCTTTATGTTTATTTGTTGTTTATCCCCAAACAAAAAAAAAAACAAAACAAAAAAAAAAAAAAAAAAAAACAAAATTTACACAGTACTCGAGTTTACCAAACTCGAGTACTGTGTAAATTTATTTATTTATTTTTTTTTTTTGCATTTTATTTATAAAAGGTACTCGAGCTTGGTATACTCGAGTACTGTGTTGCATGGTACTCGAGTTTATCAAGCTCGAGTACCACATAATTTTTTTTACTCACGCAAATCCAACTCGGCAGTGCCACGGTGGTAGAACTGATGGGGAACTTAAGTTTCTGAAACTCGAGTTCTGGAAAAAAATGGTAGTTTGCCATTTATTTCCGAAACAATATTTTTTTGCTAAAAATTTCCAAAAAATGTGGTATTTGGCCATTTTGGCCCCTATATCTATATATAAAAAGAACCAATCAGTACGGTGCTACAGTACTTATGCTACAGTTCTTTGGTTTATTCAATTCCCACTTTCTCCACTGTTGCACACTGGTATCTCATTAAATAGTTTGTCTCACAGACTCACACTAACACTTGCCTTCCTCTTTATTTTATTATTTTATTATTTATTTTTTTTACGGTACATGCATTGAACTTGATTATATAATAATAATAAAATATTAATACAATAAATTGTCACAATATTTTCATAATTGTTGATATGTTAATTTATTATATATCAAAATAAAATAATAAAATATCATGCTAGAACTAACCACAACAAAAAATAAAGGTATTATGAAAAAAAATGCTACATCCATAACATTTTTCACAACATTTTCATAACAAATCTTAAGTAGTAAATTGTTATTCTAATTTAAACTTATCAATGAAATTATTTTTTTACCCACCAATAACAAACCGTAACAACCTACTACTTATATTTGTAATGAAAATGTTGTGAACATAGCATTTTTTTTGTGAAAATGTTAATGTTTAGACATCTTGTTATTGTCACAATATTTTCATAACTGTTGAGGTGTCAATTTTTTACAAGTCAAAGTAAAATATAACAAAGTTATAAAGGTATTATGAAAATGTTGTGCCATTCTTTGTGTTTCTAGATTTTTTTTTTTATTAGTCATTTTTTGTTGAGCCAAAATTCACTATTTCTTGGGTTGAATTTTTTTTCTTTTTTTCTTTATGCACCATTTTAAGTAAAACACATATAGTTTTTGATTTAGCTAATTTGTTGAGCCAAAATTCATAGTTTTACAGACAGTTTTTTTGGGCCGACTTTTTTTTTAACACATTGTTTAAAGTGAAAAAAAAAGAAGATAGTTTTACCAACAAAAAATAATTATGGAAAAAAGTAATTTCCCCCTTTATGTTTGAGGTAGTTTCATCCCCCAACTTTAAAGTTGAATAATTTCCTCCTTTATATCTAGTAGACAAGTATATAGTCCCTATTGTTACTCTCTTAGGTAAACCCTAACAAAATATTATGATTCCTAGAATATTTCATTGTGTAATATCTAAAATGTCTCACTAAATTTTAATATCTCAAAAAATTTCTTCGTATATTTTGAGTATGTGTTAGTCATACTTAGAAAGTAAAAATTGTGATGTATGATATTCTATTTGTTACCTAGAGAACACTAATTTATTAGTAGTTTAAATCTTCTAGATTTATAATTTCATCTAATGGAAACTTCAATGACATATGTCTTTTGTTATTTTGTTCTTTTTTTATTTGTTTTCTTTCTTAAAAAGGTGTTCATTAAAAATTAAGTAAGCTAAGTATCGTAATTAGACTCATAAAATAAAATGATAAAGAAGGAAGTATGAATAACAAAATATTCATTGACCACCGCACACCTTTGGTGCGATGGTTACTCCACAAATATAAGTACTTGTAGGATGTGGGGGGTAAGGGCTGGTGTTCAAGTCTCTAAGAGGGAGCTTCACACACATATACACTTAAATTAGACTAGAGTAAAATTTCTATCTCGTATTAAAAAAAAAAAAAAAAAACATAATATTCATTGCAAATGGTAGTAGGTATTTAATTTGATGAAGAGTTTGAATTGTAGCATATGTCATCATTTATTGCAAAAATTTAAATATTGTGACAATGTTTTATCAAAACTTAGTTGTTTGTAGTAAGTTTCTTTAAAAAACATTCTCCTCTCTCCCCGTATGTGTGTGTGTGTTAAAAATATTTAGTATTCTCAAAAGAAAAAATAGTGGGTTAATCTCAAATTGAAAAATTAGTGTGAGTAAAAAAGGTTTAAAGTCTGTGCTGTGTATCCAAGAGTTAGACCCTTTTGGATTACACCACTGTAAATTTCTTTAAAAAACCTTCTCCCCTCTCCCTGTGTGTGTGTGTGTGTTAAAAATACTTAGTATTCTCAAAAAAAAAAAAAAAAAACTTAGTTATTTGTTGTTGGAAGATAACGACATTTGTTATCATTCTTAGTAGAATTTTTTTTGAGTAGATACTGTCTTTAGTAAATAGGTTCTAAGAAATGAAAAATTATTTTGTATCAAATGATACCACATCATCCGTATCAAAATCCAATAATTGAGAGACATGTGTGTAAAAATAACTACCCACTAACACATGTTTTTCAATTGTTAGTGGGTTAGTTATTTTTGGCTGACATGTCTCACACTTATTGAATTTTAATACCGCTAACATGGTATCATTTGATACCAAATACTTTCTCCTTCAAAATTATCATACTAAATAAATAGTTATATGTTAAATAACTATTCTAAATTTAAATACATGGTTTGATACTACCTAAAAAAAAATGCTATCTTAAATTTTCTCACTCAAGGGTCAGCACATGCAACCCTTACTAGTATTTAATAAAAACTTTGTGAGTTTGTTCATAAAATTATTTAGTTTAATGATTTTGCTCCCAAATCCTCCTAATTTTTCAAAAAAACTTATTCGTTGTTGTTGGATTTAGTCGAACCCTTCTTGTTTTAAGAGATTACCTGTCAAGAGCTTTGTAACCCAATTCTTTGCCACCTCTAGGTACTTTTAATGTAATATTTAGAGTTCAAATCTACCATTTTCTGTTGTAACTATTAAATTATAAATAAATAAATAAAATGATTAAACAAAATAAAATCAATTTAAACCAAAAAAGCTGACGTAAATAAGCATCAACAATACGTCGATACCGATGGGCTATGGTCCTATTCTAGCTACTCCTTCACGTAACTAAACTTTCAATACCCCACCATAAAACGATCCCATTATGAGCAAAGAAAACCTAGTGTATACGGTATGAATTCAAGGTGTGCGGTAGATGGAAATTGAATTCTTTGCACAAATATTGTTTGTTTGTCAAAGATTATTGGGTCCCAAGAGCTTTGCTTAACTTGATTGAATTTGAATGACACTTGAAAAAACTAGACGGAGAAAAATGATATTAAGTGTAAACATTAATGTGGAAGGGAAGAAAAAAACATAGGTACTAGAAAACAAAATTTTTTTTTTTGTCCAAATTGAGAAGTTTTGCCTAGCTTCAGGGAGACTTGAAAGACTTTGGCAGTTGGCACTCTATTTTGCTTTGATGGAAATCGTTTCATGAAAATCAATTTTAGAAAAATTAATCCATGTTCTTGTGTTTCATTGCCATATTGAAAATGAGTCATTAATGTTTGTTGTAATTGAGTAATTCTTAATACTTATATGAACAAAATCTTTCATTCAAGGAAATAAACCCCAAATGGGAAAATAAATTTTTTTGGGGGCAATTTAGAGTCTCAAATTGGAAAATAGACCTCAAATTTGGAATTTACACAAAAAATTAAGTTGGAAAGTAATTAATTTGAGCAAAATAAATGTCGTTTGGGAAAAATTAATTGTTAGCCAATGGTTGATCAACCGACAGTCAACAACATTCTGTGATACCAATCGAGAGGGAGAGCCAGAGAGAGGAGGCAAAAAGATAGAACTTACTATTGAAAGAGAGTTTTTAATAGTTTTGATTCACATATTGTAATAGTTTATTAACAATTGCTTTAAGAGCATTCATTAACTGAACCATTTTAAATTATGTATAAAAAATGAGTTTATAAATCGAATAATAAATAACATCATAATAGTACGAAATTGACATGAGTTTTAAGAGCATAAAGAATATGTAATCTAACAAATAGATTTTTTTAAAGAGAAATATTATGTTCACAACACTTTCACAACAAATCCTAAGTGGTAGATTTTTATTGGTTGTTATGGGTAGTCAAAAAGTAATTTAAGTTGTAGATGCAAATTAAAACTAATAACAACTTACCATATATGATTTGTTATGAAAATGTTGTGCACATAACAATTTTCTTTTTAAAATGCTAAATCATAAAAAGTTATTTGATAGTGTAATATTGTTTAAAAGTTAAAACAATATCAAACCGTTGTCCCAAGAGAAAATTTTGAATTTATACTTAGATTTCCCAAAATTCAGCTTTAATTTTTTTTTAGTTGAAAATTTCAATTTTTTTTTATTTTATTATTTTTTATGAAGAAAAATTCAACTTAAATTTGCATCATCAAATTCTTTTTCATCTCACCAACTCCACGCACTTTGAGAAATTAGAGGGGTTGTTATGCGTCTGAATCAGGTCCAAACTCAAAAGTCAAAATCCAAAACCCATTCATATTGGTTGCCAAATATGAAAGAAAGCTTTAAAAAAATAAAACTCTGCTCTTTCCCCTATAAATTACCATGCAATTAGGATCATATATTGTCGTGAGCTAACCTTGCTGTTATTTACAACATAATCAGTTAGCATTATCATGAATACATTCATTTTCCTTGGCTTGCTCATTATTGCAAGTATTCATGCCAACTTCTTCTGCAGCGGAGAGTCTGGGGTTCATTGCATCGAAAGCGAGCAACAAGCCCTTCTCAAGTTCAAGCAACATCTTAATGATCCATTGAACCGCCTTGCCTCTTGGGCTGGTGATGAGGATTGTTGTCAATGGGTGGGAGTTGTCTGCCACACCATTACTAGTCATGTCCATGAACTCCATCTTAGAAGCTTTCCTCTTCCTCCATTTGATTATTCAGGTGATGTTGACATATATGATGCCGAAGTTGAAGCTTATGAGCGGTCAAAGTTTGGTGGTAATATAAATCCTTCTCTTCTTGATTTGAAGCATTTGAATTACTTGGACTTGAGCTATAACAATTTCAATGGTACTCAAATTCCCAGATTCCTCAGTTTAATGGGGAGTTTAAGATTTCTTAATCTCTCTAATGCGGGATTTGGAGGAGTGATACCTTATCATCTTGGAAATCTCTCAAATTTGCACTATCTCAATCTTGAAGGTAATGGTTTATATGTTAATAACCTTCAATGGCTTTCTGGTCTTCCTTTGCTACAACATCTTGATATGAGTTATGTAAATCTCAGCATAGCCTCTGATTGGTTACATGATATAAACAAACTTTCTTCCTTGTTAGAGTTGCAGTTGTCAGATTGTGCACTTCGATACATTCCATCAACACAAAGTGTTAACTTTTCATCCCTCACCGCCCTTAATCTTTCATCCAACAATTTTGAAAACACTTTAATTCCATCATGGATCTTTGGTCTTCGTAATATGCTTTCTCTTGATCTATCTGATAATGACTTTCAAGGTCCAATCCCTATTGATCTCCAGAACATGACTTTTCTTACACATTTGGATCTATCTAGCAACTATTTCAACTCTTCAATTCCCAACTGGTTGTATAGTTTTATTCATCTTGAGTCTCTCAACCTTGGATCCAATAAGTTGCATGGTTCAATCTCCAATACTGTTGGAAACTTAACATCCATCATTAGTATTGACCTGTCATACAATGAACTTGGAGGAAAGTTGCCAAGATCGTTGGGTAATCTCTGTAACTTAAGGGAAATCATATTCTCATCCAACCATTGGAGTCAAGAGATATCTGAAATCCTGAAAAGTTTATCAGGGTGTCTTTCGTATAGCCTAGAGATCTTAAAATTGAGTAATGCTTAAATATCTGGTCATTTGAACAATGAACTTGGGCAATTTAAAAATCTATTGAGACTTTCTTTTTGGAATAATTCAATTTTGGGTCCAATTCCAGAGTCTATAGGAAATCTTACATCTTTGAGATTTTTGGATCTTTCGTATAATCGATTTAATGGAACTCTCCCTCAAAATATTGGACAACTTTCCAAACTAATAAATTTATATATTGAATCAAATATGTTAAATGGTGTTGTGTCTGAAGTTCATTTTTCCAATTTAACAAGATTGAACATATTTTATGCATTTGAAAACCAACTGACTTTAGATGTAAGTCACAATTGGATTCCTCCTTTTCAGATTGAGGATTTAAGCTTGCGATCATGGAATTTAGGGCCAAAATTTCCATCTTGGCTTTGTTCACAAAGTCATCTTTGGGTTTTGGACATATCCAACACAGGGATTTCAGATATAGTTCCATCTTCACTTTGGAACTTGTCTTCTAATTTCAAATTTCTAAATCTCTCCCACAATCAAATCTATGGAGAGATCCCAAACAGTCAAATGATATTGTCTACTTTTTCAGTAATTGATTTAAGATCAAACCATTTCAAAGGCCCATTACCTTATATATCTTCTAACGTGACTGTGCTAGATCTTTCTAATAATTTATTTGTTGGATCAATTTCTCACTTTTTGTGTTACAAGATGAATGAGCCCAAAAAAATAGAACTTCTAAATCTAGGAAAAAATCTTTTATCAGGAAAAATATCTGATTGTTGGATGAAATGGAATAGTTTGGTGGTCTTGAATTTGGAAAACAACAATTTCACTGGCAACATTCCAGCTTCGATTGGATCCTTGACTCTTCTTAGGTCTTTGCACCTGTACAACAACAAGTTCTCTGGAAATTTACCATCTTCTTTGAAAAATTGTGAAGAGTTGGTGATTATTGATGTTGCTGAAAATAAGTTTGAAGGAAGCATACCTTCATGGATAGGACATAGATATTCAAGCTTAATGGTTCTCAACCTTCGATCAAATAATTTCTATGGTCACATACCGAAAGAACTTTGTGCTCTAACTTTACTCCAAATCTTGGATCTTTCACATAATAAGTTTTCTGGAAGCATACCAACATGTGTTAAAAATTTTAGTGCCATGGCCACTGAAAATAATTCAAATCATGACATGACTTTTAATCGCTCGGCCATTTTTTATGGTGAACATATCTCTCTTGAAATTGAATTGCTTGTGATAAAGGGGAAAGTTTCTGAGTATAGCACCATTCTCCAATTGGTAAAAAGTATGGATTTATCCAAGAACAGTTTATCAGGAGAGATCCCCATAGAAGTGACCAGTCTACAAGGATTACAATCATTGAATTTGTCATATAATCTCTTAAGTGGAAGTATTCCTGAGAACATAGGTTCTATGGGATCATTGGAGTCTATTGATTTTTCGGTGAATAAGCTTTCATGTCAAATTCCCTCAAGTATGTCAAGTATGACATTTCTAAATCATTTGAACTTGTCAAACAACAATTTGATTGGGAAAATCCCTCTGAGCACTCAGATACAAAGCCTCAATGCATCCAATTTTATTGGAAACAAACTCTGCGGACCACCACTTACTGATAATTGTACTGTAAATGAAGTAAAACCCAACAATGTAAACATAAGGAGTAAAGATACTGGTGGAGTTGAAGTGGATTGGTTCTATGTGAGCATGGCACTTGGCTTTGTTGTTGGGTTTTTTGGTGTATGCAGTCCTTTACTATTGTACATGCCGTGGAGAATTATGTACTTTGAGTTCCTAGATCACATGGGGTACAAGCTTAAAAGGTGTTGTTTTGTAGTAGTAAGTAATTGCTGTAAGATTCTTAATATTTAGTATAATGCCGTGATCATGTTAATCATTAGTATTTCAATGATTTCTATATAATCTTTGTGTTGGTTTATACTTATATAGTAGTTAAATTCACTCTGTTGGCATATATAAATTTGGTGTTTCCTTCTTCCTATGAAGAAGGTCAATGGCGATCCAATATGTAGTACCATACAAATAAATGATTTATTAAAAGTAATATAATATACCTTGAAATGATGCCTAACCTCTGTTTCTATTACTTAAAAAAAAGAAAAGATGATATATTCCCATAGGTGAGCTAATTGTTGACACCTAGCCTCCGTTTCTGCTATTTAAAAAGAAAATTGATACATTCCAATAGGCGATCTAAGTCTTAAACAAAAGTTGACTAGATTCTACATAATTGTGCAAACTAAATGGCTCATTGTAACAAAATCTGAGGCTATTTTGTGGATTCTTGCAACCAGTATGTAAGAAAGAAGCCCAGGCTGCAGAAGAGTTGGTTGCTAAAGTCTATTTCTCCTATGCAGAATCTGACCTTCAATGTTTATGGAGAATATATTCAAAGTTATTTTCTATAATCTCCAAAGAAAATTATCTTTTTCAAATACTTTTTCAATTAATAAATAAAAGGTTTAATTACCTAGGACATTGATAAATTAGTTTAGTGCTGCACTTCTGTTTTCTCAAGTTTGGCAAATGATAGTTAAGTAATTATATTTATCTCCCAAATGAGTTTTCTCTCAATGGTGCTTTCCTTTAACTTCAGGAAATTTAAATTTTGGATGGTTCATTTATTTAGATAAATGCAGCAAGAGGAACAATGTGAAAAGGAATTTGGACAATTACTTGGGATTGCCATATGGAAGTCTTGCACTATTTTGGACCCTTATTTAGCTGGACAGTTTCTCTGACATCATATTGGATATGAATATAGTACTTATCTTTGGCTAGATAATTGGCATCTTGAGTGTCCTATATTGCTTAAATATGGACATTGAATCATTTATAACTCAGTCAGTTATGTGAATGCAAAGGTCTAAGCAACTCTCAGTGCAGGAAACTAAAGTTGGCAACCAGCAAGATATGTGATTAAGTTTCATATTCAAGACAGGTAAACTGGGAATGCTATTAAACATAGATCATAATGCAGTAAGCAATGCCAAAAATCTAGGAATTTCAAATTTGGGGCAACCTGGAATGCTATTAAAATTACCCTACCGAAATAATTGGAGTGGTGTAAGCTTATCTAATTTTCTAAATCTATTCCCAAGCATAGTTTCATAGCTTGGTTAACTATATATAAAGAGTAGATTATTCATTAGGGATTGTTAAATCCATTCACCTATTTAACAAAGTTAAGTTTCCCGAAAAGTATTGAGTTGCAAAGTATACCCCTAAAGTTTGGGGTTACTTGAATTTTACACCCTAAAGTTTGAAAAATTGGATTTCACTCCCTAAAGTTTCTCTCCGTTAGCAAAAATAGCCCCTCCGTTAGTAGACTTGCCTATATGGTGGTTAAGTGACATGACAGACATGTTGGCATTTGATGAGTAATTTTTAAGGGGAATAAACATGCATTCTCATAATTTAGAGAGTAAATGAGGAGGTATAGTTTAGAGGGGTAAAGTGTAATTTTTTTTTCTAAAAACTTACCATATCAACAATTGTAATAATTGTTGTGTTGATAAAATTCCTCATGCAATTATTACTTTAAAAATGAAGGACTTGCTTTTGATGGTGGAAGACTTTTAAAGTACAATCTTTCGATAGTGGAAGACTTCTTTATTTGTAGTGGAAGAATATGCAAATGGGTTGATGTGTTGTTAAAGAAGACGATTCAACATGCTTTCTCTAGTCTAAACTCTATGAGCGTAGATCACAAACTGATTGAAAATTATGAAGGAAAAAAAGTTTCCCTTCAAACTTTTATTTTATTATTTTATTGAATGTGAATTTTAAAAATTTAACAATTAGATTGCATGTTTTTATTATATCCTCTATGCTTGTAAAATTTCAAAAGGATCAAAGATCAATAGCTATGCCATCAATCAAATGTTTAAATTTCAAGTTTAAATTTATGCATAAAAAATAAATTTATTGATCAAATAGAAAATAACATCTGATTTGAACGAAATTTGATATTCATGTTAAGAACATAAAAAATTTGCAATCTTTCGGTTAGATTTTCAAAATTCACATCAAATAGAAAGATATATGGAAAGTTTGAAGGGTTTATCTTCAAAGTAATTGGATAAAAACCTTGTCCAATTCTTATATGTTTTATTTTATTTTGAATTAAAAATCATTATTAAGGTTTGGCCTTAGGGAAGGGAAAAGGAGAGATTCATCAAAGTTTCGGAAAAAAAAAAACCAAGGTTAGGCCCTTTTGAAAGTGCTAGTGCTGGTGCTATAAATTTTGTCTTCCCCTTTCTCACCCTCTTCCCCCTTCCCCTGTGTCTTAGTGTTGTTAACTCATCAAAAAAAAAGAAAGAAAAAACTAACATTCTTCTTATATTATCAAGCGTATTTTATATATATATATATATATATATATATATATATATATATATATATTGATAAGAATGTTGTAACTTCATTAAGAAGAAGATAAAATCATTACATCTTGAGTCGAAGTTGACTCAATCAGAATAGGATTTTACTAGTCTCATCACATGCACTTTGCGTGTGTGATGAATTTTTTTTTTTTTTTTGTTAGTCTAGTGTCATAATTTTCCTTTTAAAATTTTTTTTTTTGAATAAATTTGTTGTGAAAAGATGGATTAGTAGGAGAGTATTCTATTTTGTAGGCATTTTAAGTAGAGTTAGAGATATATTTTTACTGGATTGTCCCCAAGTTTTTTCCTTATTAAATATTTGATTGATGACATATTTATTAAACTTTGATTTTATTAAAAATTTTGCAAGTATGGAGAATATAAAAAGAAAATGTAATCAAATGGTGGATTTGTCAAAATTCACATTAATAAAAAGATATTGAGTGGAATTGTAGTTTTAGGTTATAACTAAGTTCGTTGCCAAATTTTGTCCTTCAAATATTGTGAAAGTTGTTATAATTATAACATTACTCATGCAATTAAAAAATAAAAGACTTTTTTTTAGTGGAAGACGTTTAAAGCATAAGCTTTTTGATAGTGGAAGACTAAGCAAAAGAGTTGATATGTTGTGAGAAAATGACTTATTGCTTTCTCTAATCTAAAACCTAGGAACGTGGATTACGAATTGATTGAAAATTTTGAATGCTTTTGTAAGACAAACTTTTTTTATTTTTTATTTTTTATAGTGGAAGACAAGCCTTCTGTTTTATTTTATTTATAATAAAAAAGTAAATAAAATGAGATATTCAAACAAACATCATCCGTATTTTATCAAGCCTACTCTCCACAGTTGTGTTAAACAAAACAATAAAATTTTTGTTTTTTTCACAAAACAAAATAAAAACTTTTTTTCAACAAAAATAAATAAATAAACACAACTTTTTATAGTGGAAGACTTGGGGACTAGTTTTTTTTTTCCCAGAACAGATACAACTTCATTGACTTAAACAATTTGATACAAATAATGTAACCTTTTTTTTTCTTTCTTTCTTTTCTTTTTAAAAATGAAAATTTTCTTAAGCAATTTGATACAAATAATGTAACTTTTGTGTGATTTTGTTTTTAAAAAAAATATTCTAATTAGATTAAACAAAATGATCATCCTTGGAACCTGACGTGTGTAACGAAAACTTATAATTATTTAGGACCCGTTTGGATGGTGGGAGAAGAAGGGAGAGTGGAGGGGAGTAGAGTAAAATTGACTGAAAATAGACTAATTTTAGGCTAAATATACTCTATTCTATTATACTATTCCTCCCTCCCTCTCAACCCAAACGGACTATTAAGTTCATCATCTTGACATGAAGAAAATGCCAGCAAAAAGAAAGCAAAAGTAGGCTGCCGACAATCTTTTGTGCTTCTAACAATTTCCTAAACATTTCCTCACTCTAGAGCTAAACACTTCGCCATGATTTTATCATAATGTATACTTTATTTATATTTAGAATTCTCCAATTCATTTAAATTAAAAAAATATTGTCCTTCTCAAAAAAAAAAAAAAATATATATATATATATATATATATATATATATATATATATATATTGTCAATCCATTAATTAAAGTCTATGGCCCTGGCCCTTGAATGAGAAAGTGTTTTTTCTAGAAAAGACTACAAAGACACTGGAAATAATTGACCAATGAAATCTTCTATCTAAAATTCGTTGCAAATTTGGCGGGTAAGCAAATTGATATGTGGCCAGATGAAGATAAAGGCCCCACAAAATGGAGGGAGGGTCCTACCTGCAAGACTTCAGGCTTTAGTGTAAAACAAGACAAAATCAAACGGAGGTGCTCCTATAAATAACCATCCAATTAACCCTTACTTCTTATATCTGATAATGGAGGGTTCCTTAGGATTCCTTTTCCTGGCTTTTCTAATTATTCCTCTTCCTAATTTCTTCATTTTCTGCACCGGACACTCTCACTCTCACTCTCAGCTTCGTTGCATCGATACCGAGCGACACGCCCTTTCACCTTCAAGCAAGACCTTATTGATCCATTAAATCGACTCTCCTCTTGGACTGTTGATGGGGATTGCTGTCACTAGCTTGGTGTTGTCTGCCACAACCTCACTGCTCACGTCCACCAACTCCTCCTTGGAACCTTTCCTTCTTCAGGTGGTTTTGCAACTGACGAACAATATTGAAAAAGCTCAGGTTTGATTTCTCTCGTATTCTACACAATCTTTCGAATTCACAATTAAAATGGGTCTGGTTGAGTAAATCTTTTAAATACATTTGTTCTCTTCTGCGAAATTGCTTTGGGGCATATTTGGTTTGTCTTTGAAAATTCCTCGTTATGTATTGTACAAGGTATGCTTTAAAGCATTATGTCCTTAATAATTGTGTGGTCTTGTTTAACGGTGACGTTGTAGCTACTGCGTTCCAAATGTGATTTAATTTGTAGCTAACCTTCTACCTAGTGGGATTTTGGTTTCAGAAATATGCTCATACTAAGGTGGTGCCAATGTTTTCAGTTTTCATAGTTTTGTTGATTATTGCCATACGAAATATGGTTCATTTTGAAATGCGTACTTCAGTTTTAAACTGTTTGAGAACACAATGCTACTGAAGGAAACAGAGTTGGCACTGTGACGAGTATTTCTTGCACATTTGTATTATAAAGTATTGTACTACAGTGCGCATGTAACTTGCTAAAAGCTTACTCTGTGGGAATACAGTTGATTATTGCAGGTCCTTGTGTATGCTTCCGAAGGCAGCTCAGGTTTATGTGCTCTGTGCTCCAAGTGGCCACAAATATTAGTTTGGAATTGCTTGGGATTATTATTTCTGCCTATGATCTGTACGAACTGTTTATGTACGGAGTGGTATGTCAATTCACTTTGCACTAAAAAGAATAGAACACTAGGTTAGTTGTTTATATCTTTCCAGTTTTAAGCGAGTCTGTAAACAACTAGATTTATTAATCTATCCCTTAATATGGGCTGCTTCTACTTTTTTTCCTTTTTTTTCCAGTCAATGGATGTATGGATCCTTGGTACCTAGTTCTTTCCATTAAAATACAGATTTGGTGCTTTTCCAAGTGGCCTGTACTCTACTTTAAAACCCACACAAATTTGGGTTTTAAAAAGGAGAAGCGTTCAGCCTGGAAGCCAAATCTAGTTTGGCATCCAATTTCTAGTTCTATAGTGTCATTAACATT
This sequence comes from Quercus tomentella, assembly GCA_028535165.1. Classification (NCBI taxonomy): domain Eukaryota; kingdom Viridiplantae; phylum Streptophyta; class Magnoliopsida; order Fagales; family Fagaceae; genus Quercus; species Quercus tomentella. The sequence continues at coordinate 25,097,237 of JAPQVY010000144.1, forward strand.
TTGAGAGTAGTTACATTACTTGGGAAGCAAACTTTGCTATGATTTTTTCATCAGATTTATGTGCACAGTATTCCAAAGGAGAAACATTAGTCTTTAAGCATGCATATTGACTTACTTGAGGAAAAGTAGAATTACCATGCAATGAAAAAAATCTTGCTTTCTGGAAATTCTCATCAGTGATGAAATACAAATCATGGGCAGCACCCATTGGCAGGCAGAGACTCTACAAAGTCCTCAGGTTTCATCTGGGCTTCAAAGTTTCTCCACCACCTCTTCTTGATTCTCCAATTTTGACTCTAATGAACCAGTGATTCCTCTTTACTTTTAGCTCCAAGAATTTCAGTTTACATTCATCACACAGCCATTCCAAATGCTGCATTTGCCTAATAGATATCATCATGGATTTATGATAAACACGATAGGATTTATTTGTTAGGATAGGAAAACAATATCAAGAAATGCATATCAGCATTTATTTTAGTATGCTATGCGTCATAGTTATTGGACAAAGCATATTATCATCACCAGATTGCATCACAACTAAGTGGACTTGCAAGCTTACCCAAAGAGATGATGAAAATACTACCTGCTGTTTATTTTGTTAAAATGTTCTCGTGGAACAGAATTGATTTTGGGACAAGTGGCACAATCCTAGGACTATTTTCTACAACACATGGTGATGTGCTAGACATATTGGGACAAGTGGCACAATCCTAGGACTATTTTCTAGATCTGCTTTACCTAATTTCTAAAAGAAATCATTTACTTTGATTTACAAGTCTTTAGAGAATCATGACCCTAGCATACATGAAAATTATGATGTTTATCTGCTGGTGGTATACAGTTCCTTCTAAGGTGATATTTAAATAATCACCATGGTTAATTACTGGAGAAATGAACAAAGGCATAAACATTATTTGTGACCTAAGCATCAATGACTAGTTTTGGTGAAAAGCCTATTTAACTACATGCTTGTTTTGTGGCCTGCTATGAACGTTTCAAGTTTCCTTTGACTGAAATTCTTCCTTAATTATTGCTTAATCATGTCTATATCTTTCATAATTTCTTGTGCTTCTCTTGCTTTTGTTTTCTTTTTAATACCCTAGTATTCCAGCTTATGCAAAGGAGCTCCAATGTAACTTGCAATGAGAAAGAGAAACAATCCCTTTATAAAGCTCTTAAAAATCCTTCAAATGGGTTGTCGACTTAGTCTGTTAAAGAAAATTTTTGGAGTCTAATGTGACAATATAAGTGGAAAGTTGGGTTGAGCCCCACCAAGCAATTTCAAATTCTGCTGATATAGATTACCATTGGGTGGCAAGATTAATCCTTTATTACTCTAGCTAGAACTACTAAAATACTTAAGTTTAATAAGTATACTGGTAAGGGTATTCCAAGCTATTTTGGTTACTTGGAAGAGACTTACACATCTCGATCTCTCCTTTGCAGGATTTGGAGTATTCAATTGTCAGCAGCTTAGACATCTATCAGAGATTTATTTTCGTAATCTGCAGGGAAATGATCTTTGTATGAATGCTCTATGGTGGGTTTCTCATCTTTCTTCCATCAATATTTTTGCACAAGTGGCGTCAACCTTCCAAGGGGAACAAAAATTTGCTTCAGGTAATGAATTAGCTCCCTTCTCTTTCAACAATATGGTTGCCTCAATGCCACTTCATGACACGCATTGGTCCCTGAAAATGTCAATTTTACATCCCACTTAATCTTTCTATGAATCATTTAATGGCACAAAAGCAATTAGTAATAAACTTTCGTACCTTTCCTTATGCTCCAGTAATCTACAAGGCCAAGTACGGATTACCAAACTAAATTTTTGGAACCTTAACATGTTTTTGTCCAATAGGCAGCTTAGAGGGAAAATCCCAGATTTCTTAGACCAATTTAGGCATCTTGCATATCTTTCTTTGTATATATGATAACTTCTTTGATGGTCCCATCTCAAAATCTCATGGAAAATTGTTAACCTTGTGGACATTACATCTTAAATTGAATCAATTGAATGGGGGAGCCACACTAGAAAGCTGGGTTCTACATTCATACTTGGAAGGAGTTAAAATATTGCACAGAATTTCTTGGAGGACAATGTGTCTGAATTGCATTTTGCTGAAGTCTCAAAATAAAAAGAATTTAGACTTGTCTTCAAACTCTAATGTCATGAATGTCAGCTCCAATGGGACTACTTTTGAACTTAATTTTTTCAAAGTGAGTTCTTGTTAGATCAGTCCACAATTTCCTACTTGGTTACAAACACAAAAATCTTAAACAGTAAGACCTCTCACAAATAGGAATTTCAGACGATTCTGGAAATTGGATATGTACATTAAATTGATCATTTGGACCCCTTGTACACTCCCTGTGTACTAGGGGGTGTTCCCCTTTTTGATATCAATAAACTTATTACCTATCAAAAAATTAAATTGATCAACAAATGTGATTGCAATGTATCCAAAGTATGGCTAAATTCTGAAGTTGTTGATTAAAATTTAATTGCTTCAAGGGTCAGATACCATAGTGGTTATATCCAAATGCGACAATTTTGAATATTGCACTCAAATCACTTTTCCAGACCAATATTCTCATTTTGTTCCAAAACACAAATAGAGGATGCACTGATAATTCTTGACATGTAAGATAAATCTCAATCAGGAGAACTGAATCATTACTAGTCACATTGACTATCTTTGACCCATATAAAACTAGGAACAAAAAACTTGAAATTCCCAACTCATTGGCTTCCTAAGATAAGCTTGAACCGTTGTGCCTGAACAACAATAGCTTCAGAATTATACCTTTTTCACTGCAGATTGGAATAGATTCGCAGGGGTTAGAGATTTGTACCATGCTAAATGGGTGAAATGATAGCACCAAATCTCTAGTGACTCTCAACTAAAAATTCAACAAGTTTGTTGAAGATACTCTTCCAGAACTATGGAAACTTGCTTCTCTATAGGTATTTGGATTTTTGCCAATAATAGCCGCAGGACATTTGCCAATGTGTTCAAATAAACTTGAACCTTACGGTTACTTATTTTTCTCTAGTACTTTCCATGAGTTTTCTGTTATTTCATATTTGTAAGTATCATAAACCTTTCAAGTAACTTGTATGTATCAGTTTCTACCGAGGTCTTACTGGGTTGCATTTCTTCAACTTGTCTCAACTTCATTTGATGGGAAGATACTAGAAAAAGAAAGGAACATGATATTGTTGGAATTCCCTGATCTATCAGTAAACAATCTTTTCAGTGAAATTGCTCATGGCATTTCTAATTTGTCTTTTCCTCGTTACATGAACATTCATACAACAAGCTTTCTAAAACAATTCCATCATGAACTCAATCTTTTCTTCTTTTCAACTTCAGCGTGTCTCACACGCTTATAGTCAGCTTTGCATTAAACCAGGAGCTGATATTGTGTGGCTTGAGAAGACAAGCTCATAAATGAGCTTTGACCAATGATGTGGGCTGGACCCACACGGTGTCATACACCCAACCCAACAGACATTGCACTGCAAATGTAATTTAGGCTGTGTTTGTTTCATGTAAGTGATTTTCCGGAAAATATTTATTTTTCAGAAATGCTATTTTTCGAAAAGGAAAATATTTTTAAGTGTTTGGTTGCATTTTAGAAAATGTTGTGAAAAATATTTTCTGGTGTTTGGTTGAATGGTTGAAAATGCTATTTTCCTACAAAATCCGGCAGCAAATTCCGGCAATCAAAAGCCACAACCACCAAAACACCACCACCACACCACCACAACAACAACAAAAATCAAAATCATGTAGAAAACACATTTTCTCACTTGCCAAACAAATATATAATTTCATCCCTCAATTCAAAAACACAAATAAAACCCAGAAAAAAAAAAAAAAATCATAATCCGGTCAAATTGAGAGAAGAAGGAAGAGAGGGAGGACGATTGGTTTTGGGGTCGAGGACGATCGGTTTTGGGGTGCGACGATCGCGATCGCGATCGGCGAGAAGGCGAGATCGCGATCGGGGACGACGAATTTGGGTTCGCGATCGAGGACGACGAATCGGTGCTGCGACTGTGATCGTAATCGGGGCGAAGGCGAAGTCGAACGGTGTGATTCGAAGGGCGCGATTCGAAGTCAAACGGCGAAGTCGAAGTCGAACGGCGAAGTCGAACGGCTCTGGGCTCTGGGTTCGATCTCTTTCTGGGTGCGATTTCTCTGGCCGGAGCTTGGACGACGAATCGGTGTGCTCTCTCCCTCTCTCTTCTTCCTCTATCTCACTCTCACTCAGCTCTCTCTCTCTCTCTCTCTGTTTTCCGGAAAATTGTATTTGAAGGTAAAATAAAAACGGAAATCAATTTACACCCAACACACGGTAAACTGAAAACCATTTCCAGAAAATGCATTTTCCATGCGCAACCAAACACCCGTAAATACGGAAAAGCATTTTCGAAAATGGTTTTCACCCAAAACAAACACAGCCTTAATTTATAGTTAACTTTCTACCAGAGGAGTTTTGTTTCAGAAATATAATACATTAAAATGGAGCCATTTTTTTTCAATTTTTAGTCTAATTTTGTAGATTGTTGCCATGTGAATATATGATATATGGTTCATTTTGAAATGCGGACTTCATTTTAAAAAGATTTGAGAACACAATGTTACTGAAGGAAATAGTGCAGGCACTATGATGATTTTTATTTTTTTTTTTTGAAAATTTGTTCAGCCTATGACGTGTTATTTCTTGAACATTTGTATTGTATAGTTTTGTACTATGGTGCACATGTAATAATACTAAAAGGTTACTCGATGTAAATACCATACTATTGAATTGTAGTTAGGCTGGATGCCTAGGAGGTCTAGTCATGCTGCTCATTCTCATCTTCAGAAAGCATTAAACTAAAGCATTTCATTTTCAACCCAGTAAATTAGAGAAACAATGCCCATTTTTTAAATTAACTGCTATTTTTCTTGTAAGAGTCAAAATTAAGAAAACTTCGACCAGACCTTACAAATTACCTAAGGTTTCTTAAAACAAGAAGAGCTCAATCAAATCCATACGCAATTTTATCAAAAAAAAAAAAAAAATCCATACGCAATATATAAAAATTCTGAAAATTTAGGAGAACCACAATCAAAATCATTAAATTTAATTAACAGTATATAAATCAATATTAACTAGAACAACTAGCGTAAAAGATCAAAGATACCAGTATACTACTCGTTACGTCTACTCTCTTTTTTTAGATAACCAATTAACCATGCTACTCTTTGCATAAAATAATTGACACGGTTAAGAGTCTTGTAGTTTAAGTGGTTGATACCTCTTGGTGTTTTCATCATCTTTCACTTTTGTAACTATTGAATTTATTAAAGGGTAAATTGCAAATTACACCCCTAAATTTTGGGTGTGTTTGAATTTTATACCTTGAAATTTCAAGATTTTTATTTTACCTCCTGAAGTTTGAGGTTATTCGGATTTTACATCTTGACATTTCAAAATTTAAATATTACCCCCTAAATTTTAGAGGTGTTTGGATTTTACACTCCAAAGTTTAGGAGTATTTAGATTTTACATTCTAAAGTTTCAGAATTTGGGGTATAAAATCTAAACACTTCCAAACTTCAGAATGTAAAATTCAAATTCTAAAAAGTCAAGGTGTAAAATCCAAACACCCCAAAACTTTAAGGGGTAAAATTTAAATTCTGAAATTTTAGAATGTAAAATTCAAGCACCCTTAAACTTTAAGGATGTAATTTGTAATTGATCCTTTAAAAAAAAAAAAAAAAACTAATTGACTCTGGTAGTCCCGCTTCTTCTTTTTTTCTTTGACTTGGAGACTCTCGCAGTCTCGCTCCTTTTTCTAGACTTCCAGAACCCCACTGAAATTTCACCTCATCAGCAAAAGAAAACCCAACGCATACGGTATTAGATTTCAATGTCCCCTATTTCCATTAAATGAATGTTGATTACTTCTCACAAGCATTGATTGTCAAGATTCTAGAGCCACACCGACACGAGCTTCATCTTTAGCTCAACGTTAGTGTGAAAGGGAGAATTTGGTACTAGGCAACAATTTTTCTAAGTCAAAAGAAAACAATTTTTCTAAGTCAAAAAGTTCTGCCAAGCTAAGAGAGACTAAAAGGCTCTGGACAAAAAATAAAACCAACTTTAAGACTTTAAAGGTTCAAAGTCTTCGGACTATTAATTTGTAATTTTTTTATAAAAAAAAGTATTAAAATTGAATTGGTATTATTTAACAATCATGAATTCAGAATTATCATTTTATATAATTATATTTTGATTTTGATCACAATGGTGGCAGCATAGCAATTCCATTATGATTAGGAGGCATTTGATCTAATTTGGGTATTTGAATAAGAGACTCAAAGTTTTGGATATTTTTCTTTGAATTTTATGAGCCTTTTGACTAAATATTATTAAAATTTAAATTTATGGGTGAGAGCATTAGCATTAGGAAATGCTACTTTATCATATTTTACCATTTTAAAAAGTTATATTATCAATTATACCATATCATTTTACAACACACCCAACATCTCAAAATTCTATTTTGCCATACTACACATTAAAATAATATAAAGTAAAATAAAAATAATATAAAAATATTCTCACTACAACCACAACTCAGAAAGCCCAAATATCTGCCGGCAATTCGTACTCATTGTGATTAACTAATTCCGCCGGCGATTCATTACTCTATTTTTGCTCTTCTTTTTTTCCAAGTCCAAAATCGGCGATTTTGATTTTCCCATTGTCAAACACAAGGATATTCTGAAGCTTCAAGTCACAGTGAACAAACCCTTTAATCAAATAGAAGAAGCCAACAAGATTTGTAACCCTCCACAACCAGATCCGTCTCACTCCCTCTCTCTGCTATCTCGGATTCTCTCTCTCTCATCTCAGCCATGGTCGAACCCATGGTCTTGTTGGTTTATGGGGGTGACAAAACCATCATCGATCTCCGTGACCCACGCCGATCTCCACCAAACCCATCACCAATCTCCAACCCAAACACTGGCGATCTCCAACCCAAACACTGGCGATCTTCCTTTAAGCACCGGTCACAGCAAACAAAAAAAAAAAAAAAAAAAAAAAAAAAACCCACAAAACCCGTCGGATCGATTCTCTCTCTCGTCTCAGCCATGGCCAAACCCATGGTCTTGTTGGTTTCTGGGGGTGACAAAACCATCACCGATCTCCACCAAACCCATCACCAATCTCCAACCCAAACACTGGCGATCTTCCTTTAAGCACCAGTCATAGCAAAAAAAAAACCACAAAATGAAAGGAGAGAGCAGATGGATAAACAAAGAAGAAAGAGAGAGAAGAGAACTGAAATAATGAGATAGAGGAGAGAAATTTTAGGGGGAAAATGTGGAATAAAATATTATTATTATTTTTAGAATACTGCTACAGTGCAATTCTAAAGTTAGAATTGCACTGTAGCAGTATTGCAAAAAAATTTCCAATAGTTAGGTTTAGCATTCCCTAATGCAGAGCACTTTGGGGCTTAAAATGCCAAATTCTCCTTAAATTTGGCATTAGCATTCCCCAATACTGATGCTCTTATGTCCAAAGAAATTTGGCACGGATAGTGCCAAATTAGGGGGAAGAGAGGAGAGAGACTCTAACAACAAATTCGATACTTTCTTTTATATTATTAATTTATTATAAGATGCAAATCGGTGGCTCCCTTATTGATTGTTTGGATTTTAAATATAGCATTGCATACTATAATCACTCCATTGGCTATCAAACTATCAACTTTTGTTTCATGAATTGACGTCTAATCACTCCATTGGCTACTAATTATGAAATTATTGTCTTTGTTAAAGCAAAAAGGACACATGACTTTAGGTGGGAAAAGCCAAGTGAAGTTATGACACGATCATACCAGAATATTACAATGGATTTTAAACACAGCCTTGCGTACTATAATAATGAGGCTTCTTATATGACTCTTCAATCACCAATATTAGGGAATCGCAAACTTAGTACCCTACTTCAAACTAGACATTAACTATTCCATAAAAATAACATTTTTTTATGGGTTTGATTTTCTGACAAGATATATATATTTTGGTCACTCCACCCCCAACATATCTTGAGTATATATATTTCTTATTTAATAACATTTTAATTATATGGAATAGAATTTCTATATACCTTATTTATAATTTATTTATTTGTACATATTTTATTATCATCTCTAAAATATTTGTCTTTTAAGAAAAAAAAAAATTAGCTCTCTTGTAGTCACCCCTCCTTTGTTAGAGTCTTCTCATTAAAGATGGCAAAATACATTCTCCTGAAGCAAGGACATGGTATCTATGATTTGACTTGGCTATACCGCGTCACCATCCTTATAGTATATACCTATTATTCTTGGCTTAGCATATCATTGGATGGAGAAAAAATTTGTAATATTACTATGTTTTTTAGGGTTTTGAGATTTAAAGTTTTGGTTAAAGTTAGAGGATGATCTAATTAAGATAAGAATAGGTATTTTTTAGGGAACGTGTTTAAAGTTGCCCCCAAGAAAGATACACTCTTTTGTTTTGGCGAGCAAGTCTAAAATTCTAAATTAAAATGAGCAATGTACAAGTATTTTTACTTTTTTTAGTATGAGCTAAAGGTACAAATTTTGTTTTTAAAGAGAGAAGCTTTTAAATAGGATCTTATATTTTCATGTCTAAATGGGCTCTCCTTTAAATGGCCAAATGAGAGTTTTAGTTCAAAATGTGGATTTCCTCCTAAAAAAAAAAAATCCAAAACGTGGGTGGGGTGTATTTTTAATTGTTGTTAATTGACCAATTTGTCCTTGGATCAAAGCACAGGTGGTAACTAATGGGTAATCAAAATGAGAAAGTATGGATTATTTCCAAAGTACTTGATTATTTATTTATTTATTTAATAAAATGAAAATATATAGATATGGAGCTCTTTTGTAAAAGTTAAAATTCAAATAAACACTTTCATTTTAAAATTCAATTCAAAGCATGAATTTCTATACTCTAGGAATTTCAATATTTGGAAATTGTATTAAACTCAGATAATATTACAATGAGTGTTATTCCTATTTTATACTCTGAATTGGAACTAACAAACTCCACGTGAAATGCCACCAAGATTTAAGCATAACAAATTCTCTAAAGGAAAATTATTGAATACTCCGGGAGTGCCACGTGCATTTCCACTCTAACTAACAATGCCACTACTAGAAGATAAGCTACATGTAGCTTTAGGCTTTATTCTTATATTCCATGCCCTTTTGTTCTAGATTGCTTTAGAACTGAAAGTGTTTTGGTTTGAATCTTGTGTAGGCATTGATTGGAACTCCACTGTGTGTTGATCTTCATTGGTTAGTTTTACAAGTAGCACCCATTGGCAAGCAGAGACTGCGCAAAGTCCTCAGGTTTCCAAGTTCCTCTTTGCTTTTAGCTCCAAGAATTTCAGTTTACATTCATCACAGAAGGTTTTGTTTTTGGAAAGAAAAAAAAGGTATTTATCAATCACAGATAGAATATTTATGAATACGATGTTTCTTCCAATAAATGTCATAGGCAATCCAATATGATAATCTAAAATCAATTTTCAGCTCAAACAAGTAGTGACCTAGTAAAGGTAGTTTACCATACCTTGCCATGACACCACCTCCATCACTGCTATTTAAAAAGAAAAAATGATGCATTCTAATAGGTGATCTTAGTGTTCATCTAGCAGTGTTCATCTGGCAATCATGGTAGCTCTATTTTGAGTCTCTTAGTGATCATTGATCACTTTGTAGAGTATCAAACAATAGGCAGCAAGATTCTACGTGATTGCACAAACTAAATGGCTCTTTGTAACAAAATCCAAGAATATTTGATGAATTCCTTGCAACCAGTATGTAAGAAAGAAGCCCAAGCTGTAAAAAAGTTGGTTGCTAAAGTCTAGTTCTTCATGTGTATGGAGAATATCTTGAGAGTTATTTTCTCTATCTCCAAAGAAATTTATTTTTTTCAAATACCTTTTCAATTAGTAAGTAAAAGCAAGATTAAATGTTTGACGTTGGATTCAGTATTAGAGGGTATTAGATTTCATTATCTCCTATTCCATGAAATGGATGATGAATTCTTTGCACAACTATTGTTTGTCAAGATTCTAAGGCCCCCACAATCATTAATTTTTTTGAACGACACTTTCTTGGAAAAACTAGATGGAGAAAAATCTTATTGAGTGTATTCAACGTGTAGTGTGGAATTCCATCAAAAAGAAAAAGTTTGGTGTAGAAAATTAGGTACTATAAGAAAAAATTTTGTGGAATTCCATCAAAAAGAAAAAGTTTGGTGTCGAAAATTAGGTAATATAAGAAAAAATCCCAACGTAAAGGAGACTCCAAAGATTTCGGAAAAGAAAAATGAAGTCTCCAAACTCTCTTTTAAGACTTTAGAGGTTCAAAGTATTTGGATTATAAATTTGTAATTTTCAAAAAAAAAAAAGGTGACTTATCATTATTTAAACAATCACGAGTTTAGAATTATTATTTTGTAATTTGATTTTGATCACAATGGTGGCAGCATAGTAACCCCATTATGATTAGGACTTTGAAGGCATTTGATCTAATTTGGGTTTTTGAATAAGAAACTCAAAGTTTTGGTTATTTTTCTTTGAATTTTATGAGTCTTTTAACTAAATATTATTAAAATTTGAGTTTATCGGCATTTGTCAATATATATATATATATATATTTATTTAAGCGATTGAGAAGATGGGGAGAATTTGGTACCCTAAGTGCTAAGTTCCATAGAGATTTGGCATTGACAATGCCGAATTGGGGGAAAGAGAAGAGAGAGACTCTGACAACAACTTTGGTACTCCATTTCATATTACTATAACACCATCTTTTTTACGTTACGCAAACAGAAGGACTCCCTTTATATAAAAATATATATATATATATATAGACACACGTCCTAAATCATCAATTAATTTGTTCAACAAATAAATAAATAAGCCATCAATTCAATATATATAAAGATGGGTTCAAGTTACACCTGGTGTAACTCTTTAGAGTTACACATTTTTTAAACCATTGGATTTAAATGGATCCAACGGTTAAAAAAAGACTCTTATAATTACAAATATTTTTATTAGATATATACAAGTCCTAGATTATCAATTAATCTATTCAACAAATAAATAAATAAGCCATCAATTAAAGAATGCTCAAAGCCTCAAACTCTTTGTTCAATTATTTTTAAGGATATTTCCCATGAAGCATGGAGATGGAAATATAAAAACAAGTTATCAATCAATTGTAAGGTTCCAAATAATGGCATTTGGAATAATTTTGATTAGTCATAATAATTATAAATTAAATATATACGAGTCCTAAACCATCCATTAATCCGTTAAAAAAAATCCATTAATTAAAGAATGCTTAAATCCTCAAACTCTTTGTCCAATTTTTTTAAAAGACATTTCTAGAAAGCATTGAGATGAAAAAAAAAAAAGGTCATCAACCAACTGTAAGCCTCAATTTTTATTTTTTGTTTCTTGGTTGTGCAAATTTAAAGAACCATTCAATTAAATTTTCTGAGTACAAACAAACATCAATTAGAAGATATCTATGATAATCCATAAGTAAGATGTTGTTTCTCTTACATGGAAAACTCATTAATGAGAAGACAAGGGCTACATAACTGTTTAATAAAAAAACTTCCAGCATAAAATAATGAGCTTATAATAATTCTTTGTAATGGAAGTAAAGCTTTGGTTTACTATTTAATGTGTTTTGGTTTAATGGGAGGAAAAAAGAGAGATTCAAAGTTCAAACTAATGACTTTGGTTTAATGAAGCATTCTCCTCAATCACAATGTGTTACTCAAAAAGAATACAATTAAAATAAGTCTAGAGCCACAGAAAAAATAAAAATACCACTATCGGGAAATATATTGTTATTAATAATTCGATAAATGAAAATGTAATATTAGTAGTGCGTGGAATCAAATAAAAATCGATAAAAAGCTTAGCAATTTAAATATTGTATGTTTATAACATTACTCATGCAATTATTATCTTTAAAAAAGATAGATTTTTTTTTTTTTTAATGGTGGAAGACTTTTAAATTTTAAGCTTTTTAATAGTGGAAGACTCCTTTCTTTGTAGTGGAAGACTAAGCAAATGGGTTGATGTGTTGTGAGAAAATGACTTATTGCTTTCTCTAATCTAAACCATAGTCTAATTTATTGCTTTCCAATCAATACCACCGCACCAAGGATGTGTGGTGGTATTGATTGGAAATTTTGAATGCCTTTGATAAGACAAACTTTTTTTTTTTTTCTTTTTTTTTATATAATGAAAGACAAGCCTTCTGTTTTATTTTATTTTTAATAAAATAAATAAATAAAAAGGTTTTGCCTCAAGGAAGGGAAAATGAGATATTCAAACTAACATCGTTCTTATTTTATCAAGCGCACTCCCTGTCAATTGTGTTAGACAAAACAATAAACTTTTTTTTTCTTTTTTGACAAAACAAAATAAGAAACACTTTTCCACAAAAAAAATAATAATAATAATAATAATAAACACAACTTTTTTATAGTGGAAGACTTAATTGGGAGACTAGCTTCTTCTTTTTTTCCCAGAACAAATACAATATCATTGACTTAAAACAACATTTACATCCAAATTTAGACAACGAGACAGGAATGGTGGGAGTGGGACACCTTCCAGCTAGACCTGCTGGCCAAGTACTAGTCTAGAGTACTGAGCTAAAAGATCACACACAGCACGCAAAAGATCAGCTTTTACTCTTTGGTTGATATGTTGCAGGGAAAATGTTTATTGCATGTTATGAACTATACTCCACAAACATGGGAACTGGAATTGATTGCAATATTTGTATGTTTTCCACTTAACAAATTTTATATGCTAAAAGACAAGCTTTTACTTGCTAAGAAAACAAAAAACAAACAAAAGGGACCAATAGACATATACATTTGATTTGAGAATACAACAACATTTCATGGGCAGACTGTCGCCCAAACCCAATGCAACTATTTTGTATTGCAAACTCTATCCTATGGTGTAATCGATAAATCAATTGGTGATAGTATTCCTTCGAGCTCCAGAATTAGTTCAATACAACCTAATTTTTGTAATTTCAGTAATGATTATTTGCATACAAATAAAATATCATTAGAACTGTTATCGTCTTTTTTCTTTTCAAGAATCTAATTAAACTTCACTCTATTATTATTAATAAGAAACTTAACATGCTTTTTTTTTTTATGGGATTTTAACGTGTTATATTAATATAGGCATCTCAATGTATTTTCTAATATAAATCAAGTAAAATTTTATTCAAACTCTTTGTCCAATTATTTCTGTGGACATTTTCCCTGAAAACATTGAGATGAAAATATAGAAAAATAATTATACAGTTCCAAATAATGGCATTTGGAATAACTTTGATTAATCATAACAATATCAAAATTTTCAAGCACCTGGAAGAAATAAATTGGAGTTTTTCTTTTTACTTTTGGGGGTGGATGGAGTTTTTTACTTGCGTTCACCATTTTCTTTTTCTTCCAAATTGGGAAGAAAATATGAAAGAAAATGAAATTGATAATAAAAAGTAAAAAAAGTATCAAACTTTTCATCATTCTATTTTTAATAATAAGGGTATAATAGTAATTTAATTTTAACCTTTCTACTTTTCCATTCTCATTACTAAACACATATAGTGAAAAAATAAAATAATTTTTTTTTATTCTCTCATTTTTCTATTATCTACTTTTTTTCATCCTCCAACTAAACAGAGTTTTAATGCCTGCACACTTTCAATTTTAATTCTCACAAGCAATAGGGTGTATTAAATATGTTTATTTGTTATGTAAAAGTTTATTGAATACTATTTTGTAACTTTCGTGTGATTTTTTTTAAAATATTTTATAATTAGGAAATCGAGGTTTTGAATCATTTATGTATGTATTAGTTAAAAAACATCAAAAAGTATTATTTGAGTTAAGCATCAAAAAGATTTCATCATAATGTATACTTTATGTATATTTAGAATTCCCCAATTCATTTTAAATTAAAACAATATTGGTGTGTCTTTGTATTAGAACATCTTTTCCTCTCCTTTATGTGTGTGTTTGTTTCTTAAAAAACAAAAAACAAAAAAAAAATAAAAAATAAAAAACAAAAAACAATATTGGTCAATCTATTAACTAAAGTCTATGGCCCTGCCCTTGAATGAGAAAGTGTTTTTTCTAGGAAAGACTTAAAGACACTGGAAATTGACCGATGAAATCTTCTGTCTAAAATTCGTTGCACATTTGGCAGGTAAGCAAATTGATATGTGGCAGCCCAAAAAAAAAAAAAAAAAAAAAAAAGATATGTGGCCAGATCAAGATAAAGGCCCCACAAAATTGAGGGAGGGTCCTGCTCCTACTTGCAAGACTTCAGTCAATGCCTCTTGAAGAGTAAAACACAACAAAATCAAACGGAGGTGCTCCTATAAATTAGCATCCAATTATTATTGTTTTCACAAAAAACCCTTACTTCTCATAATAATCTGATAATGGAGGGTTCCTTAGGATTCCTTTTCCTGGCTTTTCTAATTATTCCTCTTACTAATTTCTTCATTTTCTGCACCGGACACTCACTCTCAGCTTCGTTGCATCGATACCGAGCGACACGCCCTTCTCACCTTCAAGCAAGACCTTATTGATCCGTTAAATCAACTCTCCTCTTGGACTGTTGATGGGGATTGCTGTCACTAGCTTGGTGTTGTCTGCCACAACCTTACTGCTCACGTCCACCAACTCCACCTTGGAACCTTTTATCCGAGTGATTCTGCAAGTGTTCTGTTCAATTACTTGTGTTACTTAAGAAGAATACAACTGAAAATTTAAAATAAGTCTAGAGTCAAAAAGTAAAAAAAAAAAAAAAAATTACGACTATCGAGGAAACAAATTGTTATTAATAATTTAATAGATAAAAATGTGATATTAGTAGTAAGTTTAGATAAAAATCGATAAAAAAATAATAATAATTAACAATTCAACTATTGTGAAAATTGCTCTGTTCATAATATTACTCATGCAATTTTTTTTTTCCCTAGAACAAATACCATTTCATTGACTTGTTGGCAATCTACTAAGCCTTGACTCTATTCTCTTCATGGTAGGTGTGTGGGAATTGAGAGAGACATTCTGTTAAATTATCGATTGTCCCAAAAGTTTAAACTATTAAGAAATGATGAATTTAATCACTTAACCATAAGTCTAATACTCCCCCTCACTTGTGGGCCTAAACTTCCCTTAAATAAGTGGGGGCCCAACAAGTGAGATTTTAACATTTTAAATGGGAGGTAGAGTAAAGTCAGAGATTGAACTCAAGATCTCCTGTTCTGATACCATGTTAAATTACTAATTGTCCCAAAAGTTTAAGCTATTAGGAAATGATGAATTTAATCACTTAACCATAAGTCTAACGCATTTAGCACGCAAAAGATCAGTCTTACTCTTTGGTTGATGTGTTGCGGAGAAAATGCTTATTGCATGTTATGAAGTATTCTCTATAATCATGGAACAGGAATTTATTGCAATATTTGAATGTTTTTCACTTGACAAATTTTAAATGCTAAGAGACAGGCTTTTACTTGCTAAGAATACAAAAAACAAATTAAATGGACCAATTGATATGTACATTTGAGAAGAAATTATACATCAATTGGTATTAGTATTCCTTTAGAACAGAATTAGTTCAATCCAACCTAATTTTTGTAATTCCAGTAAGGATTATTTGCATACAAATAAAATATCATTAGAACTGTTATCATCTTCTTCTTTTTTTTTCAAAAATCTAATTAAACTTCACACTATTATTATTAATAAGAAACTTAAAATGCTTTTTTTTTTATAGGAATTGTATATTAATATAGGTTTCTCAATGTATTTTCTAGTATAAATCAATTAAAATTCTTCTTAAAAAAAATCAATTAAAATCCATTGCTCCCACCAACAAAAAATTTTCCTTTAAAGTTATTATATGAAAGCCCAGAAAATGAAGATAATGTGTTGTAGAATCTTAAGTGTAAAACAAAAAGCATTCAGATTAAAAACTGATCAAGCACAAAACTCTCATTAGTCTCCTATAAATTATCATCCAATTAGTATCATTTTTATTAGTAAAAACCTTACTGCTATTTACATAATAATAATCTGATGCTAAGTACTAACAAACAATTTTTATAAATTGGAAAGTTGTGCCTAGTGTATACAAGAGCGACTCTAAAATTAAAAGACATTGGCAAGAAAAAACGAACTTTCTTTAACCAAAAAAAAAAAAAAAACGAACTTTCCGTAACTCTCTTTAAAGACTTTAAAATTCAAAGTCTTTTAGATTATGAATTTGTAATTTTTTTTTAAAAAAAAGGTATTAAATTGAATATCATTATTTTAAGCAAGAGCCTCTTAATTGGCACCTTTTTTCTATCGAGGAAAAAATGGAGGGTCCTACTTACAACTTACAAGACTTCAGTCAATGCTTAAAGCATAGACTGGTTGCAGAGAGAGTGTAGAATTTTTTAGTATAAAGCAAAACAAAATCAAACAGAGGTGCTCCTATAAATAACCATCCAATTAGTTTCGTTTTCACAACTCACAAAAAACTCTTACTTCTCATAATAATCTGATAATGGAGGGTTCCTTATTAGGATTCCTTTTCCTGGATTTTCTAATTATTCCTCTTCCTAATTTCTTCATTTTCTGCACCGGACACTCTCACTCTCACTCTCAGCTTCATTGCATCGATTCCGAGCGACACGCCCTTCTCACCTTCAAGCAAGACCTTATTGATCCATTAAATCGACTCTCCTCTTGGACTGTTGATGGGGATTGCTGTCACTGGCTTGGTGTTGTCTGCCACAACCTCACTGCTCACGTCCATCAACTCCATCTCAGAAGCTTCCCTCCTTCAGATGATTTGATGACTGAAGAACAATATAAAGCCTATGAGCGGTCAATGTTTGGTGGTAAGCTAAATCCTTCTCTGCTTGATTTGAAGCATTTGAATTATTTTGACCTCAGCTTCAATAATTTCTCTACTTCTCCTATTCCCTCATTTCTCGGTTCAATGAAGAGTTTAACATCTCTTAATCTCTCTGATGCGAGATTTGTGGGACTCATACCTCATCAACTTGGAAATCTCTCCAATTTGCTCTATCTCAATCTCGAAGGCTATTATTCTAATGATTTATATGTGAATAACCTTGAATGGCTTTCTGGTCTTACTTTGCTACAACATCTCGATATGAGTTATGTTAATCTTAGCAAAACCTCTGATTGGCTACAACTCACAAACACACTCCCTTCTTTGTTAGAGTTGCGTTTGTCATATTGCCAGCTTCCTTTCATTCCTCTTGTTGTTGATGTCCAAAACATGACTTCTCTTAGGCACCTCGATCTATCTGGAAACAATTTCAACTCTTCAATTCCCAAGGGGTTGGGTAATCTCTGTAACTTAAGGGAAATCAGATTGTCATCCAACAAATGGAGTCAAGAGATATCTGAAATCTTAGAAAGTTTATCAGGGTGTTTTTCAGATAGACTAGAGATCTTAGACTTAAGTGATTCTCAACTTCATGGTCATTTGACGGATGAAATTCCAGTGTCTCTAGGAAATCTTTCATCTTTGACATACCTGGATTTTTCAAATAATCAGTTCAGCGGAACTCTCCCTCAAAATTTGGGGCAATTAAAAAATCTTGTCGTACTTTCTTTTTCACATAATTCAATTTCAGGTCCAATTCCAATGTCTTTAGGAAATCTTTCATCTTTGACAAACCTGGACTTTTCACATAATCTGTTTAACGGAACTCTCCCTCAAAATTTTGGACAATTGAAAAATCTAGTGAGACTTGTTTTTTGGAATAATTCAATTTCGGGTCCACTTCCAGTGTCTCTTGGAAATCTTTCAACTTTGACATACCTGGATCTTTCATTTAATCAATTTAGTGGAACTCTCCCTCAAAATTTTGGGCAACTTTCCAAACTAAACACTTTATATATTGAATCAAATATGCTTGAAGGTGTTGTGACTGAAGTTCATTTTTCCAATTTAACAAGTTTGATCAAACTTTATGCATTTGGAAACCATTTGACTTTGGAAGTAAGTAACAATTGGAATCCTCCTTTTCAGCTTGAGTCTTTAAGCTTTCAATCATGGAATTTAGGGCCAAATTTTCCTGCATGGCTTTGTTCACAAAGACGTCTTCAGAATTTGGATATATCAAATACAGGGATTTCCGGTGTTGTTCCCCCTTCATTTTGGAACTTGTCTTCTCAGTTTGTCTCTCTAAATCTGTCCCAGAATCTACTCTATGGAGAGATAGTAAACAGTCTCATGAATTGGTCTTCTGATTCCGTGATTGATCTAAGTTCAAATCATTTCAATGGGTTGTTACCTTTTATATCCTCTAAGGTAATTGTGCTAGATCTTTCTAAAAACTCATTCTCAAAATCTATTTCTCACTTTCTGTGTTTCAAGATAAATGAGCCCAAACAAATAGAAGTTCTTAATCTTGAAAGAAATCTTTTATCTGGAAAAATACCTAATTGTTGGATGAAGTGGAATAGCTTGGTGGCCCTGAATTTGGGAAACAACAATTTCACTGGCAGCATTCCAACATCCATTGGATCTTTGACCCTTCTTAAGTCTTTGCACCTATACAACAACAACTTCTCTGGAAAACTACCATTTTCATTGAAAAATTGTGAGAAGTTAGTGACTATTGATGTTGCTGAAAATGAGTTTGTTGGGCGCTTACCTTCCTGGATAGGACATAGATTTTCGAGCTTGATGATTCTCAACTTCCGCTCAAATAATTTCCATGGTCACATACCAGATCAACTTTGTGCTTTAACTTCACTTCAGGTTTTGGACCTTTCTCATAATAATCTATCTGGAAGCATACCTAGATGTGTTAAAAATTTTAGTGCCATGGCCACAAAAAATAATTCTAATCACATCATGAGGTTTATTTCCTCGACATTTTATTATGGTGAAACTCTCCCACTTGAAAGTGCTTTGCTTGTGATAAAGGGGAAAATTCTTGAGTATAGCACCATTCTCCAACTGGTAAAAAGTATAGACTTTTCCAAGAATAGTTTATCAGGAGAGATCCCCAAAGAAGTTACCTATCTTGAAGGATTAGAATTTTTAAATTTGTCATATAATCTCTTCATTGGAAGTATTCCTGAGAATATAGGTAGTATGGGATCATTGGAATCCATTGATTTCTCTTTGAACCAACTTTCAGGCCACATTCCCTCAAGCATGTCAAGTTTGACATTTTTAAATCATTTGAACTTGTCAAACAACAATTTGACTGGGAAAATCCCTTTAAGTACTCAACTACAAAGCCTAAATCCTTCCGGTTTTATTGGAAACAAACTCTGCGGACTACCACTTACTGAAAATTGTACAAATGGTGTAAAACCCAACAATGAAAACATAGGGAGTAAAACAACTGGTGGACTTGAAGTGGATTGGTTCTATGTGAGCATGGCACTCGGCTTTGTGATTGGTTTTTGGAGCATATGTGGTCCTTTACTATTGAACAAGCAATGGAGAATTATCTACTTTCAATTCCTAGATCACATAGGGTACAAGCTTAAGGGTGTTATTTCATTGTAAGTAAATGTTGTAAGATTCCTAATATTTAGTGCAAGCTTCATGTGATCATCGTAATCA
The DNA here is from genome assembly GCA_028535165.1 of Quercus tomentella. Classification (NCBI taxonomy): domain Eukaryota; kingdom Viridiplantae; phylum Streptophyta; class Magnoliopsida; order Fagales; family Fagaceae; genus Quercus; species Quercus tomentella. The sequence goes on from JAPQVY010000144.1 coordinate 25,117,001, forward strand.
ATATTTTGATGATGTCTATAACATCTTTGTGTTAGTTAATTGATTCCATTGGCTAATATGAATATTGTGTTTTTTTCCTATGAATGTCAAAATTTGTAGTTTAATTTGATACCTGAAGATTAACATTGTGAAAATCAAATTTTAGTTCATACAGCAATGGATTCATTAAAAGTAGTTTACTACACCTTGAATGACGCCTAGTCTTTGCTTGTATTACTTTAAAAAAAAAAAGTTGATCTATTCCCATAGGCAAGCTAAGTGTTCATCCGGGATCCAGCTATCCTGATAGCTCTCTTTAGAATCTCTTAGTCATCGCTTTGTAGAGTTTCAATGAAAAACAACAATATTGTGCATAACTGGAAAAACTAAATGTGCTGTTTCTGAAAAATATCTAGGCTATCAGTTTGATCCCTTCCAATCAGTTTCTAAGAAGGAAGCCTAGGCTACAAAATAGTGCCTCTCTAAAGTTTACTTCTCCTCCCCTGCCAAATCCTGCCTTCAATGTTTGTGGAGAACATTCTCAGACTTTTTTTCCAATAATCTCAAATAAATAAATAAAACTAACTTGGATCTTGAATTTAAGGTTTTCAGCTTTTTGGTTTTTCTTAAAATGTTAATTAAATGTACCCAATAATTTGACACAGTAGTAAGTGTAGTGCTATGCTTCTATTCTCTCTGGTCTCCCAAATGACAGTTAATTTACCATGCCTTTCTTCTAAATAACATGTATCTCAGCTGTGCTTACCCTGAGTTTCAGGATATTTAAAACTAGATGGTTCATTTTTCATGAGTCATGGTTATGCTTGGAAGGGACCAACACTGAAAGGTACTGTAAGGGGATTTGGCAACTTAATTGGGATTGGCCATATACAAGTTTTACCCATTTTTGGTTCTCTACTTAGGTGGACAATTTCTCAAACATCATATTGAAGACGAACATGAAGCTTGCAATTTGCAACTTGCATGTCAAGCTCAATAGTGTCCAGTGGAATACTTTATCCCACTTGCAAGAAAGTTTGTAGTGTATGTGAAGGTCCTATTTACAAGTCTTCAAAGAACCATAACCCTAGCATACATGAAAATTTACTTATTAATAAAGCATACATGAAAATTCTCATGTGTTGAGATAATCAAACCATAAACAGTACTATAGTAGTCCACTTCTTTCTAAGGTGATATTTAAATGACCACTTTGGTTAATTACTAAAGAAAACGAATAAAGGCATAAACATTATTTGTGAGCTAACCATCAATGGCTGGTTTTGGCTAAAAACCTATTTAAACACGCGCTTGTGTTGTTGCCTGCTATTAAACATGTAAAGGTTCCTTTGAATTCAATTCTTCCTTACTTATTGCATCATCAGATCTGTGTCTTTCATAATTGTTGCGCTTCTCTTGCTATAGTTTTCTCTGTAATAACCTACCATTCAAGCCTATGCAAAGGAGTTCCAATCTAACTTGCAATGAGAAAGAAAAACCTAAGTTGCACGGACACGGACACGGACACGGGATACGGCAATTTTTGAAAAATAAGGACACGACACGGCGGCGACACGGCGGTTAAAAAATTAATTAAATTTTATATTTAGACACATTTTTTAATATTTTTAGACATAAAATACATTTATATCTAGAATTCAAATTATGTAGAACTACAAATAAGTAAACTAACACCCAAAGTAGTACAATAATATACAATAGTTACATCTAAAAGAATTTAATTAATTCTTTTTTTCACAATAGTTACATCTAAAAGAAACATTCCCACCACCAACACTTGCTTTTTCTAACCTAGTAACATATTTCCATAGAGGAGCAGCATTCTCAGCAGATGATTTCTCATTCTCACTTTCATTTTCAGGATTCATTTTAATAAAATCACCTATAATATTTAACTTCAATAAATAAATAAAACTATAGCAGGACACAAAAACAAATTTATAAATTATAAGTTATAACTAAAAAAAAAAAGAAAAAAAAAAGACAGAGGTCACGGCACCACAGCAGCAGTTAAAAAAAAATCAGACAAAACACGTTATATATAAGTGCTTAACAGTTAACATAACACCCACCCACACTAAAATTAACATCTGAAAGAAAGAAAGAAAAAAAAAAAAAAAAAAAAGCAGAGAGAACAGAGAAGAGGTGAATCGGACCTGTTGTCCGCGCCGAGAGAGATGGAGATCGGAAGGGACGGATGGAACGCCGTCGACGTCAGAGCTGGCCAATCGGCACGAGCTAACTCCGGCGAGGGACAGACGGCAGCGGCAGCGACAGAGGAAGGGTGGGTTTCAGCGACAGAGAAGAACTTGAGTTTTGAGGGTGGGTTTCAGTTCCAACTTTCAGGCCGACCGGCCCTGTCTAACTCCGGCGAGGAACAGACAGCAGCGGCAGCGAAGTGGGTTTCAGCAACAGAGAAGAAGTGAAGAACTTGAGTTTTGTGGTTTGAACTTCCAATTTTCAGACTCTAAAAATGTTTTATGTTTTAGGGTTGTCACAGATCAACGGTAATAGTAAATCCACCTGTCAAAATCTGTGCTTTTTTCCTCTCTTTTTTTACTGCTGGCGTGTCGGACGGGTTGGAACCGCGTCTGCGCCGTGTCGGCGCCGCGTCGGCGCCGTGTCGGAGCCGTGTCGGAGAAGCGAAAAAAAAAGGGACACCGCCGGACACCGGAAACTGGCGCGTCGTCCCCGTTCCGGTGTCCGACACGTGTCGGACACGGACACGACGCCAAAAATGGCGTGTCCGTGCAACCTAGAGAAAAACAAGCCCTTCTAAGTTTCAAAGCTATTACAAGTCCTTCAAGTAGGCTCTTGTCTTTGTATGTTCAAGATTTCTGAAGATGGATTGGAATCTGACTTGACAACGTTGGTTCAAATCGGGTTGAACTCCACGTAGGAATTAATATTCTGCTGATGAATATAGATTACCATTGGGTGGCAAGATTAATCCTTTTTTTACAGGATCTAGAACTACTAAATAAATTGAGTTAATTATTCTACTGGTGAGGGCATTCCAAGCTATTTTGGTTACTTGGAGTTTAGAAATCTATCACAGCTTTACTTTGTTAATCTACAGGAAAATGATCTTTATTTGAATAGTCTAGTTTTGGTTTCTCATCTTTCTTTCCTGCTATATTTTTACACAAGTGGTGTCAACTTTCAAAGGGAAAAAGAAAAAAGCTTCAGGTAAATTAGCTCCCTTTTATTTTAACATTATGGTCATCTCAACGCCAAATTCATAACATGCATTGGTCCCTGAAAATGTCAATTTTCTATCCCTTGAAGAGCTTAATCTTTCTACGAATCTTTTTTTTTTTTTTTTCCTTAATAGTTATGACAATGGGAGAGGAGGATTTGAACCCTGGATGTTTCCATTGGAAACACCATAAGGTGTCAATTGAGCCACAAAACTCTTGGCCAATCATTTCAATGGCACAATAGCAATTAGTAATAAACTTTCATACCTATCCTTAGACTTTAGTAATCTACAATGCCAAGTACCGAGTACCAAACTAAATCTTTGCAACCTTAAACACGTTTTTGTACATAGTCAACTATCTGAGAAAATCCCAGATTCCTTAGGCCATTTTAGGCATCTTGCATATCTTTCTAAATATGATAAGTTCTTCTGTGGTCCCATCCTTAATATCTTGGAAAATTGTTAACCTTGTGGAAATTACATCTTCACACTCTGTTGTCATGAATGTAAGCCCCAATGGGGCACCTACTTTTGAACTCAATGCCATCATAGTGAGTCCACACTTTCTGCATGGTTACCAACACAGAAACCTTATGTAGTTAGACATCTCACAAATAAGAATTTCAGACAGTTCTAAACTAGCTCTAGAATTTGGCTATGTACATTAAATTGATCAATCTCCCTGAGAACAAACTTGATGGAAAATTGGCAATGTATCCAAGGTATTGCTAAATTATGAACTTGTTCATTGAGTTCCAAATGTTTCAAAGGTCAGCTACAACAATCATCTCCAAATTTTACAATTTTGAATATTGCTTTTCTAGACCAAGATCCTCATTTTGTGCCAAAACATTATTAGAAATTTGCCTGATAGTTTTTGACATATCAGATAAATCTCAATCAAGAGAACTTTATCATTGCCAAATGCATTGGCTATTTTTGACCCAATTAAATTAGGAACAATAACCTTTCAGGTGTGATTCACAATCACGAATCATTGGCACCTTTATATAAGCTTGAACCCTTGTGCTTGAACAACAATAGCTTCTTCATAATTGTACCTTTTTTATTGCAGAATTATACACATTGTGGGCTCCTCGATCTAGACTGGAATAGGTTCACAGGGAATTATACCATGCTAGATGGTTGAAATGATAGTTGTCCAAAAATATGGCAACTTGCTTCTCTTTTGGTATTGGATTTTTGCCAATTATAGCCTCAGGACATTTACCAAGGTGTTCCAATGAATTTGAACCTTACATTTACTTCTTTTCTCTAGAACTTTTTAAGTCTTTTATTATTCCATGTTTGTAAGGAGCATATATGGTATACCTTTCAAGTAACTCCTGTATTAGTTTCCAATGAGGTCTTACTGGATTTTGTTTCTTGAAATCATCTCAAAGTCATTTGATGCGAAAGATACCAGAAAAAGTTGAGAACATGATATTGTTGGAATTCCCTGATTAAAAGTGAACTGGTTCCTTGAAATTTTCAGTGAGCTAGTATTTAAGTGAAAGTCATCATCTTCTACACTTTAGACTTCAAAGATATGTCCTCAATGATAGTAAATCTTCTATGAGATATACTCCCAAACATTATGTCCTTAACAATTTTTTAGTGTTGTTGATGTTGTAGGCACTACATTGAAAATGTGATTGAATTTGTATCTAACTTTCTACCCAATGGATTTTTATTTCAGATATATTCTGATACTAAAATGGGGGCAATGTTTTCAATTTTCAGTCTAGTTTTGTTGACAGTTGCCATATGAAATATGGTTCATTTTGAAATGCAACCTTCATTTAAAAATGATTTGAGAACACTATGCTCTAGAAGGAAACAGACTAGCTAGGCACTATAAGGAGTTATTCCTCACATTTGTATTGTACAATTTTGTACTATAACGCACATGTAACAAGCTAAAAGCTTACGCTGTGGCAATACTATTGATGATTGCAGGTCCTTGTTATGCATATGCTTTGGAAGGTAGCTCCAGTTCATGCTTTTCAAGAGGCCACAAAGATTACTTTAAAATTGTAGTAGGTCTCATTACCTCCAGAATTTGTTCTAAACTGTGCGTGAATAAATTGCTAAGGATTTTGATTTTTGCATATGTACAAACTATTTATATACTTAGTGGAAAGTCATATCACTTTGCACCAAAAAGAGTAAAACATTAGGTTATTTGTTTATATCTTTCCAATTTTAAGCAAGTCTGGAAACAACTAGATTTACTTGTCTATTCCTCAAAATGGACTGCTGCTGCTTTTTTCCAGTCAAGGGATGGCTAAATCCCTGGTAAAGGGGGTGGGGGGTGTGAAGTTTTTGATGTGCTAGCAAACATGACTATTTTGACAAACAACCTAAAAAGTACTAATCAGTATAGGTGAATACATAGTGTGACATCATACTACTGGTTTAGTATAACCCCATACAACACTACAGAATAAACAATTCAAGGGACAAAAACAATGCTCACAGAATGTAATTGTTTTTTGCAGTTGAGAGGAAGGGCTAAACATCAAAAGGGTGAAATGACAATCAATTAAAGTGCTCGCCCTTTTATAATGTCAAGGCTCATTTCACTAGGATCTGTTGCTTGCAACTCGACTTGAATGCCATCCAGTTCCCTCTTGAATCTATCCTTGGAGCTAGCATAGACCATCTTACTTCTCACCTTTGATGTATCAGGTGACCTGAAAAACAAGAGAAGTGAACTTTCTTGGGCACCATTACATATTAAATTGTTTATTGTTTTGACCTTCAATATAATCGCATGCCTCCAAAGATATGGCTCAAGCCAAATATAAATTGGAATCCAGTTTCTAGTTTCATTGTGTCATTAGCATTTTGAGTACTTTCATTATTACATGGGAAGCAAATTTGCCTGGAGTGTTCTTTGAGTGCTAATCCAGATTTAATACCCATGGTACCTTTATTCTTTAGTTCAACACGCTACTATGTACACCAAAGGAGAAACAATAATCTTTATGCATATAGACTTATCTGAGGAAAAGTAGAATTACCATGCAATGAAAAAAATCTTGCTTTTCTGGCAATTCTCATCAGTGATGAAGTCAAAATCATAGACAGCATAGCGGCACTCATTGGCAGGCAGAGATTCAGTAAAGTCCTCATAGGTTTCATCTGGGCTTCCTAGTTTCTCCACCACCACTTCTTGATCCTCAATCTTGAAAATAATGAACCGGTAATTCCTCTTCGCTTTTAACTCCACGAACTTCAGTTTACATTCATCATGCACGGCCATTCCAGATACCGCATTCGCCTAACCCAAAGATTTTATTTTGGAAGAAGGAAAGAAAGATTTGTATCAATGACAGAAGGCCTAACAGAAATCATCATGCATATTATACAGTAAAGATAATAGGATTTATTTGTTTCAGATGAAAACAATATCAAGAAATGCATAACAGCACTTGGTTTGGTATACTGTGTCATAATTTATTGGACAAAGCATATTGTCATTACTAGATTGCATCATAAACAAGTGGACTTGTTTTGATTGTGGCATTAAGAGATGATAGAAATAGCTACCTTCTATCCTTTTTGTAAAAATGTTGGCACCATGGAATGCAAATAATTTTATTCTCCCATGCAGTTTGTGCAGGATGCGATCGATAAAGTTTACATGTCTAGAATATTTCCAAAATTAAAATTACAGGAAGCAGCAAGCAATGTTCATTTTGGAGAATTAGAGTACATTACAATAATGATAAATAGTGTGCTAGATCTGCTTTGCCTAATTTCTAACAGTAACCTCTACAATGATGACAGGCATATACATACATGATAACGGAGAGAATGTTTTTGGATTGATAAATTACAGAGAAAAATACATGTAATCCATCATGAGGATTTATACTGACTCCAAAGTTTTTGGATTAAAACTTTGTTGCTGTTGCATATATTGAAGAAGAAAAAATAATAGTGTTGAAATTAAAGAAAAATAGAAAAGAAAATAATGTAAAGATATGACAGTGGAAAAAAAATTTATTATTTGATTCAAAAGTTCAAGATGCCTTACTATCAATGTAATGAAATATAACCATTCATATGTAACCAATGTTTAAATGTTAATAAAATTGTTATACCATTCTTGCTTTTCTTTTGATAGTTTAAGTACTTACTAATTTTATTCTCACATATTATAAATGAATAAATAAAAAGCCATTGAAAATGAAGACTCTGGTGAGAGAGATAAGGGACGTACCATGTTGTCCTCCAATAAGAGACACAAAACTTTGTCAGAAATGAAGAAAGAAAAAAGAACAAGAAGAAAAGAGGAGAAAGAAACAGAGAGATGGGAAGCAGAGGGACAGAGAGATAGATCCTTATTTTTTGGTGAGACATATAAAAGATGAGAAAAATGCGGGAGGAAGAGAAATTTAAGGGACAAAACAGAGGCTGAGAATTTTCAATGCTTCAATGGCTGATCATGTCTACAACTAAGTACTAACAGTTCATTTCGCCACGATATGATTGCATGGGCAAACCATAGTTGGTTTCTTTATTCCTCTTTTTAAAAAAAAGAAGTTGGTCTCTTTATTTTGTTATTAAAACCCAAATACTCTTGGACTTACATTTATTAGGGCCCTAAGTTTTTTTTTTTTTTGGGTTAAATGATGGAGTATTTATCAGTTATTCCAAAATCATCCTTATACTTTAAAATTTAAAATGTTTCAAAAATTTCACTATCGTCATGTGATTGATGAAAAATATAAACATAGTAAACAGAATTCTTCAAGCCAATGTCATTTTGTTATTTGGAACGTGTGACTTGACATGAATTTCATTTATTAAATCAGTATTTTCTATCCATTATATGACGATAATGATTTTTTTGAAACAAAAAGTAGGAGAACTAAAAACAAAGCCAAATGACATGAATTTCTTACAAAACCTGAACCATGCAAACCCTTAATAATAACTTTTTTGAAACAATTTTAAAAGTATGCAACTAAAGTATTTTAAAGATGATTTTAAAGGTGAAAGGTTGAGCACTAAATAATTCAACTTCTTAAACAATTCAACATTTTACTTATTTAGGATTTTAATGATTTTGTTTAGAGTCATTACTAAACCATGATCTTTTTATTTTTTAGGCTGGCAGTTTCTCATACTGCCATACCCTTGCCCTATTAACTAATCTTAAGTGGAGTCAACGACTCAACAAATCCTAACCAAGTGACTATTGGTACTTGTGTATAAATAAACAATTTTTACCAAAAAATTTGCCACTACAATCACGTTCTTCAAGCAACAAAATATATAAAGAGAAAAACATAATTAATTTCATTTCTTGCAATTCCAAAATATCATATACATTACGAGTGAATGAATCTAAAGTTCAGGCAACAATGACAGTATTACATTAAATTCTAATGGTAATTATATTCAAACATATAATGAAACTAATAATGAGTTGCTTCCTTTATAATCAGTCAAAGAAAATAAATAGACAGAAAACTAGTACAATTTTTTTAGTTGTGGTATAGCATGTGTCTATGAGTGGACAGAAATATACTGAAAATAAAACAAAACTCAGGATTTTACAACTATTGAGTTACAAACAACTTCGAACTTATGTTGATAAAAGTTAGGTCATCATAAAGGGTCACCCCCCACCCCTCCCCCAAAAAAAAAACCCTCAGCTAAAAAAGAATTGGGAAATTTTTGCAAGACTCTCCAATATAATCTGGAATGTTGCAATTTTCCTGCCAAAATTTCATGATACAACAAAATTTATCAATCCACAAAATTCACAATACTGGGCCCCCGTTTCTTCTTTGGTTTTACACAACTTTCTTTGGAATTAGAAGCCGAACCAACTTTTGACTCAGACCCATCTTTGTTACCACCATGTTTGTCATCAGTAAAGAAATCATCCTCAAGATCATCACCGCTAGCAAATTTGATCACTTGCCCTCTTGGCCTCTCTTCATTAACATATGCTGAACACAAGAAAAATAAAAGCAAAATAAATATATCAGAACACAGAGAGAATGCTTTTAACAAAAAAGAAAAGAAAATAATAGTAATAATAATAAATAAAATTTCTGAAGTCTCAATATTATATATTTCAAAACAGATACATAAAACAGAGTAAAGGAAAAAGAGGGTATGTATTTGCATGTCTACTGATAAGTTTTATGAAATGTATTTAAAAAATCCCAAACTTTCCTGATTCATTTAACTGTATTAGATTTAGATCCAAACATCTTTTGCAGATCCAACTTGATTATCTACATTAAGTAATTCTTCACCAAATTTAACCCTACTTTAAATCAGTTTCCCTAGCAGAAGTACTTAGCCACACAAAGCTCAGGGTGCCTCAATTTAGTTTATCTCTTTTTTTAAAGAAGGTATAATGTTAACAATGTACCAGGAGTCACCTTCAAGATGCCTTGGTGGTGAAATGGTAGACAAGCGAGTCTCAAACGCTCGTGCTAAAGAGCATGGAGGTTCAAGTCCTCTTCAAGGCATAATATTGAGAAATGAGAATACTCACTGAATGAGCAATTCAATTAGAGGGGCCTGTTATTTTATATTGGATCAGAGAGCTGACCTCAGTGGTACAGAAAAGGTTCAAATTTCCAGATAAGTGTGTGGAGCTTTATGCTGAAAAGGTCAACAACAAAGTGCTTTGCTCTATTTCACAAGCCAAGTCTCTCTGATACAAGCTTCTAAGAGGGTATGGTGTTCTGAGATTTGTAATGGAAAGCAGGGCAAAGGGATGTGATTGTGAGGCGATTGTCAGTGGAAAACTTAGGGCACAACATGAGAAGACCCTGAAATTCAAGGATGGATGTATGATTTCTTCCAGTCAGCCAGTCAATGAATTTATCGACTTTGTGTTAGACATGTTCTTCTAAGACAGGGTGTTCTTGGTATCAAGGTCAAGATAATGCTTGATTGGGATCCGAAAAGGAAGACGGCCCCCAAAACTCCCTTACCTGATCTGGTACACCCCACATTCCCAAGGAGGAAGAACGCTTCTGATTGCCAGAAGTGGCAACAAATATTGAGGTCCTCCCAGTGGCATAAAGCTTCATGGTTGTTACTCTAATGAACCAGTCATCCACGTTACACTTTTATCTTGAATATCTGAGTTCTATATTGTTGTTGTTTATTGCCAATATTGGTACAAGGAGTTGTAATGGGTATTTTTTCTTTTCTTTTTTTGAAGTTTTCAAAGTTTGAATTATAGTTAATTACTTATCCAAAAAAAAAAAAACCAACAACAACAATAACAATATGTAAGATTGAGTCATGGAAGTAATGTGGATAGTATTAAATGGTTGACCACCATATCTACTTTTGGATATGAGTAACGACACAATTCCATAATCCAATACTAAAAACTCCAAGAAAAGAAACAATGTAGGAATTTGTGATCTTAAAACTTACATGTGTAACCAGCTCCAGCAGCAGCTACAGAACCTCTGTATCCTTTGTTAGGACAATCTTTTGCCAAATGTGTTACACCACCACATATTTTACAACAACCACCCTGAGGAATTAGGGGAGGAAAATATATAGAGAAATGTCAGATTAAACATATAAGGGAAGTGCAAGGCCAGCTCAAAACATCATTTAAATTTTTGAAAACGTTCTAATTTTTGAAAGCTAGTCTCCCTCACATGAATATGGTATTCTATGCTTTGAAAACTCAAACATAAGGATGGTTAATTAGTAAACCTTTGGATAGATTCCACGAGTATTTTGAGGACAATCCTTGCTCAAGTGTCCACGTTCATTACATATAAAGCAATTGGCAAACTTAGTTCCTCCTGAAATGCCAAAGAAAGCAATTATGGTTCATAAAAAAGAACAAATAATAGAAAGTACAGTCTCAGATGACTTCGACTTTTGGCAATCAGATTGACACAATTGTACATGTGATTGTGCCATCACAGGAGCAGAGGACTTCGACTTGATTCACATATCCAATTGATGATTATCCAAATCATGCATGCTATCCAACTGTTTTAAATAAAGTATTTATATGATTGACAGGCCACACACAGATGAAAAATTATTCCAATAAGGTTTGTTTTTGTTTTTTGTTAATTGATGTCCATTACCCAAGCTGTACTGCACTAAAGCGCCAATATTATATGAAGAAGCGTTTTAAATTGCTTGTGTAGAAAAGTCTGTTGTAATACTTTCTGACCCCAAAAGAACTGACCCCAAAGAATCAAGAAGATACTATGAAAATTGGCATGAAGATTTCCGATGCAATCGTCATCAGCCCGTAACTTTTCGATCCAAACACTTATTTAAAAAGTCTCTTTCTTCATGACATCTCTTCCAAAAAGCCCCACGCAACCAACTCCAAAGTCCAAACATAAAAGGAATTTCATCCATAACATAGTCAATTACTCAATTCCAAAACACAAACAATTCTTATTATTTTTATAAGAGGATTACTTATCAAAAAAAAATTATAAGAGGATGAATAAAATGATTTGAAAGTGAAAATTATCACTGTTACTAATAATTGCCAAATGAAATGCTATCAATTTGACTACGTTACACCTCATGAAGTTATAAACTGATCTCTTGCCATATTTATTCATATATAAAAAAAAAAACTTCATTTTAACTTGAACTGAATTCAGTGTACATTAAGACAATGCAATGTGAATACATAATCCAAAGCATGATTAACTTGAAACGGTATAAAGTAACCCAAAAGGTAGTTCACCTTCTTGAAGAGGTTGGGAGCACTGAGCAAGCGAATGCCCGGTATCCCCACAATTATAGCAGAACTGCTTGTCCATTGTCTCATCATTCTTGTTAGGGCAATTCTTGACACTATGCCCTCGATGCCGACAAAGCAAGCATATCTGCAAGCACCATATAACACAGAAAACCACCACCATAAGCTGACTCTACACCATAAAAGGAAATTTCCCATTTCCATTGAAACTTTCATTCCATAAATCCTATCAAAGAACAAAGCATAGCCCACTTATATTTTTTATTATTCAATCACACACTCCATGCCTTAATGCCATCAAACTGAAACCCCATATAAATCCAAACACTGTAATCATTCCTAATTTACTGCCTGGAAATACAAACAAAACAGAACCCACAATAAATTTAACCACTCTACAACTTCCACTACACTTTGAAACCATAAAATAAACACTTTTTTTTCCAAAATAGTGCAACACCCAGATGAAGAAACCTCAAAATGAAACAGAATTGGTGCAAAAAAACAGACCTTGTTCTTTTCCCATTGAGCTTTCTCAGGGCAATGCTTGGCAATATGTTCTTTAGCTTTGCAAATATAACAGCTTTCACCAGGCTTCATCCCAGGGACTCTAAGTGGGTGTTTCGTAAACCCTTTTCTGAAGGGTTTGTTTGGGTCATTGGATGCATTGGATTCAGACTTTTTGCGCTTGAACTTGTTCATCTTTTTCTTCTTCTTGTCTGGGTCTTTGGGGGCCGTTGGCTCAGGCTTTGGGAACTGGTCTGGGTGTTCTTCTCTGTACCTCTTCTTAGCTAGTCTCTGTCTTTTGCTCACCATTTTTGGATGAGACTGTATTCGTATGAAGGGTTTAGCAAAGATTTGGTGAGGTTTTGGGAGGAGGAGGCTGTGACTGTGAATTCTGAATTTTGTGATAGAACGAAAGGGTTTAAGCTGGAGTAGGAATCGGCTATGGTCGGGATCATTGTAAGTTTTTCGGTTTTGAAGGTTTATTGGCTGAAGAGGAGAAAGTCAAAGATATTTGGTGTTATAAATGTTAAACTTTCTACCTTGAACTTTAAAAAGGTTTTATTTATCCCTAGACTATCTTAAATAAAATTCTTTATAAAAGCAAAAAAAAAAAAAAATAGCTTTTTAAAATTTAATGATGAAAATACGAAATTCATGCAAAATTTAGGAATGAAAAAAAAAAATAATAAGTTACTGTTTTGGTCTTTTCAAATATTACGTTAAATTGTATAAAATTTACTATATGTTTTAAAATGTATTTTTCATTGATAAACTAGTTTTAACTTTGATATTTTCAGAAAGGGTATATTTACAAAAATTAATTTTTAGATTTGCTTTATGATTATTTTCAAAAATACTTTAAACGGTTTCTCTACTAATTTTTTTTTCTTGTTATTGGCTTATATCACCAATAAGTTTTGTTATCTTCAAAATATTAATTTTAGGTAAATTGCAAATTGCACCCCTAAAATTTGAAGGTGTTTAGATTTTACATCTTGAAATTTCAAAATTTAGATTTTACCCCCTAAAGTTTAGGGTGTTTGGATTTTACGCCTTAACGTTTCAAATTTTGGATTTTACCCTCTAAAGTTTAAGAGTGCTTGAATTTTACATCCCCAAATTATGAAACTTTAAGGTATAAAATCTAAACACTCCTAAATTTTAGGGAGTAAAATTCAAACATCCCTAAAATATAGGGGGTAAAATCCAAATTCTGAAATATCAGAGTGTAAAATCCAAACACTCCCAAACGTTAGGGGGTAAAATCCAAATTTTAAAATTTCAGAGTATAAAATTCAATCACTCCCAAATTTTAGGGGTGTAATTTGCAATTTACCCTATTAATTTTTCTTGTTAATTTTTGTTTTCTAAAAATATGAAATATTAGAATTCATGGTTAAGTGCCCACACACACGAGTTGTGTGTGTGTGTGTGTGTGTGTGTGTTGAATTTTAAATAAATTGTATGGTCTACATCCTAAACACAAATGGACAAAGTTTAGCTATAAAATTAGTTATAATCTGAGACTACAACCTTACTCAATAAAATAAACATACGTAAATTGTAAATTTTACCCATAAAGTTTGGGGTTAATTGGATTTTATATCCTGAAATTTCAAAATTTGGATTTTACCCCCTAAAGTTTAGGGTGTTTGGATTTTACACCATGATGTTTCAAAACTTAGATTTTACCCCCTAAAGTTTAGAGTTGTTTGGATTTTACACCCCCAAATTCTGAAAATTTTAGGGTGTGAAATCTAAACTCTTCAAAACTTCAGAATGTAAAATCCAAACACTCCTAAAATATAGAAGGTAAAATCCAAATTTTGAAACGTCAAGATGTAAAATTCAAACATCACCAAACTTTAGGGAGTAAAATCCAAATTCTAAGACTTTAGGGTGTAAAATCTAATCACCCCCAAACTTTAGAGGTGTAATTTACAATTTACCTCCATAAATATTATTACATATTTTGAAAATCTAGCCATTGAATTACATGTTTTTTACGCTCTTAATACACATGTCAATTTTGGGTTAATAGGATATTATTTACTATATGATCTATAAATTTATATTTTATGCATAATTTTAAACTATAAAAACTTGCAATTTAAATAAATTTGTATAATACCAAAAAGTGCAGTGGGACCCATGAATAATAGCAAAAATAAATTGAATAGTAAAATAAGTTGGTAAAAATAATTTTTGCCAAACACACATGATCATTTTAATTAGAATATGTTCTAACATTGAAAAGTTTAATTTTTTTTTTTCCCTAAATAACATATGCATGAGTTTAATTGGATTAAGTCAAACAAGTTCTTTCTCAAAAAATAAAGTCAAACAAGTTAAATTATATTTTGACCCAAACCACTTATTGATTCCAGGGACGGAACTGCCATTATACCACCCACACCATCCCCCAACACACACACACACTTTTTAGTTCTAAAATTTATATACTTAACCCCCTCCCCCAGGAAATTGACAAGCTGACCCATAAATCTCAAAAATAGATAACAAGAAAAATCTTTTTTTTTTTTTTTTAAACACATATCTGGATAATAAGAAAAATCTTTGGACAAATCATAAATTTGGTCTAAGCAAAAACAATAACAACAAATTAATAAATCCTAGCAAAACAAATCACAAAAACCCAATAACTTTTACCCAATTTCTCCCTCTCATTTGAGAGCTCTATACCTCTCTCAAATGACTCCAACTCACAGCCACAGAGACAACTCTTATACCGCTGATCACTCCATCCACATACCAGTTAATCACCAACAGCTTGGATCAGTTGGTGTCTTTAACTCAACCAGTGAAAAAAATTTATCTATTTTTTTGAATGGTAGAATTTTTTTTAATTTTTAATATTTTATTAACTTTGGGACACACTTGGTATGCATGTATAAATGGTAGTACATGTGTGAAGCAACAACAATCTATTATTTTGTGCCTTACCTAAACTGCCACCAAAGCATGTGTGAGATTAGTTTATTGGTAATAAATTTTGTGACTTAACTAAATTAATGTTGTACGGCACCTAAACGCCCAAATTCATATTGGGCCTTGAACAACGAATCAATGATATGGGCCATGGATCTAATCTTCATATTGAACAGTGGCCCCGGCCCAGACTCACGAATAACCACCAACGTAGACTGAGTGTTGTCAGGACACTTAGAAAGCGGATCGCATTCCCGGTAACTATGCACATGCTCGGTCACATCGCCCGGACACATCACTGTTTATGTGCTCGGTAGAACCTTTGGAAACTCCGCTACCGAACGCATTAACTGAAGTGGGAACCATTTCCAAGGTCACTCGTACCTACAAACCCACTTAAGCCCATTGACATTGGACCCTTCTTTGCACTAAGGGAGAGGATAATGATGATCATCCCATTAACGAAGGCTATAAATAGGGGAAATGAATGGATGGTTGGGGGATGCAATTCTGAGGGAAAGAGGAGAGTAAGAAAGAAAAGAGAGAGAGAGGAGTTAACGTTGAGAAAAGGGAGAAAAGCGTTTGCATTGGGTCCCTTCACTTAGAACAACCCAAGGTAGGATACTCAGACCCACCAAATAAATAGATTGTGAGCCCAAATAGTGGTTTGACCCATCAAGCCCATCCCTGGAGCTTACAAATGTAATGATAGGAAAATTTTTATTATTTACTTAGTTAAAGACTCAAAGTTACCATCCATTATCATGTGATTGTTTAATAGATCTTTTTTTAATTTTTAATTTTTTTACTATTTTTTCAAACTTGCAATTTTTAAAAGGAAAAAATCTCAACCTTACCAAGACACCAATAATTGTCTTACCCTTTTTTTCGCGGAATATTAATGCATGATATTTATTAACCATTATTTTAGCTATATTATTAATATAATGCTTGACATAGATTGAACTTTTAAATATAGTTTTTTGTATTTTTTTTAAAGAATCTTTTAACTATATATATATATATATATATATATATATATATATATATATATAGTATTATGAAGTTATTAGTTATAGAATTATGTGAAAAGAATACATAATTTTTTTATAATTTATAATGTCGATAGAATAAAGAATCGGACTAATCTTAGTTAGATCTTGAAAATATTAGGATGTACCAATTGACTTACAAAATTCTTGATTATAAATTGTCATTTGTGAATTTTTTTTTTCAAAATAAAAAATACAAATAATTAAAAAATTAATGCTAATAATGCATCATTGCCAACTTCTAATATTGATATTTCAATATTTTAAAATCTTGGAACAAAGAACTTCGGCCCCCACTAAGTTTGAATCCTAATTCCTTCCCTGATTGATTCAACAAGTATGAGTATTCCAAACAGGGTATCTGAACAAGTAATTCACCGTATAATCAATCATCAAATCATTAGCAAAGTAAAAGACACCGAATATAAAGCAATAAAGAACCTTTTTAAAGGACACCCATCTCCGGATGCAATCTCAAAGAAAATTAATTATAAAGTAACAATTATAATAGTCTAAACTCTATACCCACCTCAGGGAACCAATCTCAATAAGAACACACTTTGTTTTCTTATTTTTGCTCAAGGTACAAGGAAGAATTTTCTTTGTTTAGGCTTAGGAAGAAGGCTTTAACTTTGGTGTAGCACTCTTTCTTCTCTTTAAAAGGCATGCATGATGTGCTTTTTATATAAGAAAACAAAGTACGATTCAATATGAGCAAAAATCCTTTTTCTAGCTAAATTTGTAATGCAAATCCGGTAATTTAGCTCGAGTGAACGTTAGACGGATTACAGGAACAAGTTTTCCTTCGATTGATTTAACATTTTGTTCTTTAATGATTTGCTCGAGTGCGTTTGGTTTTGCTCAAGCGAGTTTGAGTTGGCTGAGCGAGATTAATGTCTTCAGTTTTCATCCAGAATTCTTGATGGACCCATGACCAAACTTTATTGCAAAAAATTAGAACCCCTAAACAATATGTTTGTCACATTGAATAAACCGACATCTAAACCCTAACAAACATTACTATAGATACTTTTTTTTTAATGGAAAGACTATGAAATTACTTCAGAAATAGATATATCACGGAGAATAGCTTGTTCTAAGAAATAAGGACTCTCTTCAATCCACACAGAAAAGTCATCAATGTTTTGCTAACAAATAAGCATGCTTATTGCCTTACTAAAGGACATGAGAAAATACAACACTACGGAACTCATGAGTAACTCTAGTTAAAATTTGATATCAAACAATCCAATTTAGTTTTTTTATCTTTATTTTTTATTTAACTTGTATCAGAACTAAACTAGTTTTAAGTTTTCCAAACACCCAAACTATTATGTAAAAAGTTACCTAAAAAGCCAAAAATGCAGAACACATGGACTCCAAACATTTTGCATTAGGTAACTTACACATCCAGGTAGTAAAAATGACAAATTTTTTGTTTTAAATTATGTAAACTCATTAAGTGCTTTATGCTTTAGGATGAGCCTATCAAATCATCTCTACAAACATGCATATATTTTTTAGCATTAAAGTACTTGTAAACAAATTGTTAGAGCATTTCATTAGACATGTAGGGGTGTGCATGGGTCGGGTTGGGTCGGGTTGAGGGGATTTTTTGACCCAACCCACCATGGTGGGTCAAAAAAAAATTCAACCTAACCCATCACATAAGTCCAACCCAACCCAACCCACATGGGTCGGGTTGGGTCGGGTTGAACCCATGGATTTGATAAATTTTTATTATTATTATTATTAAATTGAGTAGAAAAAAAAATATATTAATATATTAAAAAAACCTAAAGATTAGTATCAATGTAACTCCTTAAAGGCAAACAACACTAATGACTAAACAACAATAGTAATTTATTAGGATTTGTGTGAACTAATTGGCTTTTATATAGGATAGGAAGAAATGGCTATTTAAAAAAATTTATTAATTACATAATATTATATATTAAATTAGTATTAGTAGGAGTTACTAAGGAAATGCTGCTCTACAGCTGGTTTTTTTTTTAAATTATTAAATATATAATATATATTTAAATATATATATATAAGTGCCCTACAATTGATTTAAAAAAAAATTATTAAATATAAAATATATTTTAAATATATATTAAATATGGGTGAGTCGGGTCGGGTTTGGCGGGTTCGTAATTTTATGACCCAAATCCAATCCGACCTGCCATAAAAAAATTTTTTGTAACCTAACCCAACCCACCAAGCCTTAAAAACCGACCCAACCCGGCGGGTCGGGTTGGGTTGGGTCGGGTTTGGTGGGTCAGTGGGTTTTCTGCACACCCCTAGACATGGGAGGTTAAGGTTGTCTTGTTTTATTTACTTTTTTTTAATAATATTTTCTTATTTAATACTATCATGTAAGCTTACATGAATGATGACGAACCTTATAACTCTTGCCATTCCGATCATACAATTATGAGCGCGTAAATGCTACTCCAATAGATAGTTGGGTGGCCTTTGGCCAAAACCAGTACTATGAAAAAGGCTGCCTTCACTGCAGTGTCAAACTTTATGCAGGGTTGCTTGGTATGGCAGCATTGTTTTAGAGCTATAGATGCTTCTACTGATAGCATTGTTTTAGATTCGTTTACCATAGTTGCCTCCAGTTTAATCCTTAATCAAATGATAGATTATAATTGGGTAACAATAACGTAACTAAAAATGTAGTTTGAAATCATATTATTAATTAGTTTTGATATGATGTTCCTACAGTTGCTAGCGGACCCATCAAAAGGACTCACTATATCTTAGCTTTGACATGAAGGATTCAGTGATCACTACATCTCCTCTCACTTGATGCTAAGTATTTGATGACAACATTGCTTCTATTTTTGTCCATATGAATGTTTAATTGGTTTGGTTTATTCTTGGGGCCACTCTTTATCAGTGTAAGATTGAGTGAGAGGTACGTCTGGTATGGACCATGGTCTCATTTTTAGTCTTAAGAGAAAGTCTAGGGAAGGCTTTTGTGGGCCATGCCCATGCTGGGTTTGGGGGCTTGGACCCACACCAAATATTAACAAAGTTACGGCATATATCAACTGTCACGACCATGGTTTTAAAAACCGAACCGGATATAGAACCGTTTTTTTTGAAATTTCCGATTCAACCCCAGTTTTTGACCGGTTTTCCGGTTGTTGACCGGTTATTGACCGGTTTTTGGGCTTTTAACCGGACCGGATTGGATCCCGGTTCCCGGTTAAACCGGTCGGACCGGTTTTTAAAACAGTGGTCACGACCAAAAGAGAAAATTTTGCCAAATAAAGAACGACTGTTGCATCTGCTCTGCCGTTAGCATAAAATAATATATTTAAAAATTTTAAAAAGGGAAAAAGAATAATTGTTAAGTCTTAATAACAATTTTATTGTTTAAAGAAAAAAGAAAGTCAATCTATAAACTACTAACTAGAACCAGAATATTCTAACTAAATGTACTGGTTGAACGTTTAGGGGTTTAATATGAAAACCTATGGATATACCTGCAAACTAAATAAAAAAACCAAGCAATTGGGTTGCCTGGAGGAACTACAAAGCTCAAGCTAGGAAGCAAATGATGAATTTATGCTGGAACAATGTTACGATGGCAAGGCAACTGTCTGAGTGAATGCATACCTTCTCCGTTAATTTTGAGGTAGTGTTTATAGGATTTTGTGTGTCAGGTTAGTGCAATTCCCCCCACCCCCCACAAAAAAAAAAAAAAAAAAGGTCAGGACTTGACTGCATGTCATCCACCCAAGCCGATCGAGGGGATGTGATGTGATCTAAGGATGACACTCTATTGTTAATGAAAGGGACTCTTTTTCATTACATTTAATGTAATTGACGGTAGGTGAGCCATAATAAATGCGAGATGTAACTAATAAGATCTTATAAATATTCATTTTTTTTTTTTTTTTTTGAAAATGAACTCAATTTCAATTAACCAACAAAGAAACAGAGTCCTCATACAAAGCTCTTTGAGCTGGCAGAGGGGTTTCCTCCAGCCATATACAATCATCGTTAATTTGTCTAGCATAACGGGCAAGAGAATGGGCCACCCCATTTGCGGAACGTCTAATGCATTTGAACTCCACAAAGCGCAGTCTAGCAGCCAAGTATCGAACATCATCGTAAATGTTTCCCAGTCTTGACCAATCCGGCTGAGCAGAGACAATAGACCGCAACACGTTTGAGTTATCACCTTCCACAACTAAATCAGCAAAGCCGGCATCAATAGCAAACTCCAAGGCTCGCCGACAAGCTAGAACCTCTGCCTCTTCACTATCCATAACAGCAGGACCCCTTGACGCCAACGCTGCCATCACCTGACCATCCCCGTTCCGGATCACCACTCCAACACCAGAAGCAGGCAACCCATTGAACACTGCAGCATCATAGTTCATCTTGTATGTCAAGCCTAAGGGAGGTTGCCACTTCTGGGAAGGACCGCTTGACACATGGGGCATGGAAGAAACCAGCTGAGTCTGAGCCCCCAGATACTCATCTAAAAGACTGCTAGCACGTTCAACCAGAGCCCCAGGTTCCTGCAAAATTCCCCCATGCACAACTCGGTTACGGCGATGCCAAAGAAGCCAGCACAGCACCAACGAGAATTCCAGCACATCCGGAGGCAGCTTATGCAGAAAATCCTCCACCAAATTGAACACAGAAGCTTGGACTGTCAGCCCCTTTTGCAGCAAACGATTGGAGCAGCCAGCCCACACATCTTGGGCTGCTGCACACTCCCACAAAGAGTGGAGAATTGTTTCGGGGGCTTGGTTGCAGACAGGGCAGAGGTCAAAATCAATGATTCGTCGCTGCCTAAGCTTATCATAAGTTGGGAGAATATCGTGGCAGGCTCACCACACAAAAACTTTGATCTTAGTTGGGATGTGAAGCCCCCAAACCTTCGCCCAAACTTCACTGCCAGCCCTTGGGTTAGACCCCTCACCCATATGTTTTGACTCCCTAGCCAACAACCTTGCTGTATAGTAACCAGACCGCACCGAGTATCGCCCATTTTTGTTATACAGCCAGACCAACACATCTGAAGTATACCTTCTGCTCAGGGGGATTCGATAAATAGCTTCAGCATCAAATTTGCTAAACACCCTGTCAATGATAGAGTGGTCCCATTGGAAGTTATTCCAATCAATTAGCTCCGCCACATACCAATCTTCCTCTACTTCATTCGGTGGAGCCAGGATTTTATTTGTTGGGTGGTGAGGCAGCCACTTGTCAGTTAACACCCGGATAGAAGAGCCCGAACCAACACGCCAACAACACCCCTTTCTCAAAATAGATTGTGCCGCAATTAAGCTTTTCCAAACGAAGGAGCTGTTAGGATGATCAGCCGCCTCCAAGAAGGTGCACCGGGGGAAGTATTTTGTTTTAAAACATCGATAAAGAAGAGAGTCATGGTTGGTCAACAATCTCCACCCTTGCTTTGCCAACATGGCTAAGTTGAAACTCCGGATGTCTCTGAAACCCAAACCTCCCTCCTTCTTTGACTGGACAAGAGACTCCCAACTCTTCCAGTGTATCTTTTTTTCATCCCCACTTTGGCCCCACCAGAACCTAGCACACATCATGTTCAATTCGTTACAGAGTTTCACTGGCAGTAGAAATACTCCCATCGTGTATGTAGGGATTGATTGGGCCACCGCTTTTATTAGGACTTCCTTCCCCGCTTTGGACAGTAACTTCCCCTTCCACCCTTGGATCTTCTTCCACACCCTCTCCTTAAGAAAAGCAAAAGCATGATATTTTGACCGGCCAATCAAAGTGGGTAAGCCTAGATAGGATTCGAATTTGTCTACTTCCTTCACCTTCAACACACTCTTTATCCAGTCCCTATGCCCCTTTGAAGTATTGCTGCTGAAAAAGACTGAGGATTTTTCCAAGTTTATACATTGACCGGAAGCCGCAGCGTACAAGTTTAAAACATCCGAGACCACTTGTACTTCCTCCTGTTTAGCTTGACAAAACACAAGAGAATCATCAGCAAAAAGCAAATGGGAAATAGAAGGAGCAGACCGACAAATGGGCATTCCATGAAGCCGGCCCACAACCTCTTCCCTAGTCAACAGAGATGAAAAAGCCTCAGCACAAATCAAAAATAAATAAGGGGAAAGCGGGTCTCCTTGGCGGAGTCCCCTAGTAGGTCTGAAATTACCATAAGCCTTACCATTGAGGCGGACGGAAAAGGATGGGGTAGTTACACAACCCATGATCCGGTCAATCCACCCATCCGGGAAACCCAATTTGTTCAACATTCCTTCCAAAAATGACCATTCGACCCTGTCGTACGCCTTACTAATATCCAATTTTAGTGCAATAGTCCCTTTCTTTCCCTTTTTCCGGCCATGCATAGCATGCAAGGTTTCATAGGCCACAAGAACGTTATCAGTTATTAAACGACCCGGCACAAAAGCGCTCTGAGAGGGAGAGATTAATTGAGGCAAAATCAACTTTAATCTATTCGCCAACACTTTAGAAATTATTTTATATATAACATTGCACAAACTAATAGGTCTAAAGTCGGACATTTTTTCTGGGTACTTTACTTTAGGAATGAGAACAATATGGGTATAATTTAATTCAGGCATCATACGACCAGAGTTCAGAAAATCTAACACAGCATTAGTTACATCATAGCCTACAATATGCCAAAACTTCTGATAGAAGAGAGCATTCATACCGTCCGGTCCAGGAGTTTTAGTCGGACCCATCTGAAATAGCGCCGTCTTCACCTCATCGGCACTAAACTCTCCTGATAAAATATTTAGCATATTAGGCGACATCCTGTGATTGACCGCATTAAGACATTCCTCCACTCTGTGCCTTTCCCCAGTCGAAAACAAATTTTCAAAATATTGGACTGCCACCTCAGCCACATCCTCAATCCTGTCAACCCACACCCCCTCAGAATTTTTTATCCCCTGTATGAAATTTCTACGGCGTCGTTGCGAGGCCTTGGAGTGAAAAAATTTTGTGTTTTTGTCCCCCGACTTCAACCAAGCCAACCGGGACCGTTGAGCCCAATAAAGCTCTTGCTTAAGCAAAAGATCATCAAGCTGTTTACTGGCTGCCAAAAACTCAGACCTGGTTGCTTCGTTTTGAATGCCATTATGAAGCCTTTCAAGCACTTTTTTCAATCTTTTTATTTCCGCCACCTCAGGCTTTGTCCTCGACGACCCCCACACATCTAAAGCAGCCCCACAGTGATTAATTTTAGCACTAACAGTGGCCATAGGAGAACCGGCTCCATCCATCTGAGCCCAAGCTTCATCAACTACATTTCCACAATCCTCCTCTAAAAGCCACCGTTCTTCAAATTTAAAGCCTCTAGCTATTCTACCATGGAAGTTACTATCCGTTCCTGTCTGTAAAATTAGCGGCATATGATCCGAAGCATGTGAAAAAATATGAGACACACAGCTAGCCGGAAACATATCACGCCACTCCTTGTTTGCGACTGCTCTATCTAGCCTTTCTCTAGTATTTGCTGTACCAGGCCTTTTGTTATTCCAAGTGAATTTATAACCACAAAAACCCAAGTCAATCAAATTACACTCTTCCAAGGCAGCCCCAAACTCTTCCATCTGCTTAACCGAAGGTGGGTGGGAGCTAAGTTTTTCAGAAGCGTGTAAGAACGCATTAAAATCACCAACACAACACCACGGTCCATCAACAAAAGAAGAAATGTGTTTTAAAAGTGCCCATGACTTACATTTTTGATTTGCTTCCGGCCAGCCATAAAACCCCGTTAAAAACCATTGGAAGCCATTATCCTCCACTACTTTTGCTAGAATATGATTATCAGTGTAATTTATCACCTCTAGCCTAGTCTCTTTTTTCCAAACTAAAGCTAACCC
The DNA here is from genome assembly GCA_028535165.1 of Quercus tomentella. Classification (NCBI taxonomy): domain Eukaryota; kingdom Viridiplantae; phylum Streptophyta; class Magnoliopsida; order Fagales; family Fagaceae; genus Quercus; species Quercus tomentella. The sequence continues at coordinate 25,141,331 of JAPQVY010000144.1, forward strand.
ACCACCAGAATCAGGCTTTTTAACGATCAATTTATTCGGATAAGCTAACTCTCTACAATGATGCATAAATCCTTCTTTGTCAAGTCTAGTTTCCATAAGAAAGCAGACAGTGGGAGCTTGATCCCTCACCAAATCATGAAGGCTTCGAACTGTCCAAGGGTTCCCAAGCCCTTGGCAGTTCCAACTCAAAAGCCTCATTGCGCTCGGCAGAGGTGTTCCGACACCCCTGCCGCTTCAGTTGAATGTGGAGCAATATCAGTTTTTTGTTTCTTACCTGTTTGCTCTTCTGGACTATCACTTCCCGCCAGCTGCTGTATTGTGTTCATTCTTTTGCCCAGAGTTAACTTTGCATTCTCCTTTAAGTTCTCCATAGGCCCATAATCCATGCGGGCTCGCCTGATCCATGTCCGTTGTTTCTCAACTCCTTGAGACTTATTTTTCCCACTTTCATCTATAAGCCCATCTGATGCTTTCGGCCCATCCAAGTCTGGCCCAACTAAACCATCCAGCGTGTTCTTCTCCATCACATCCTTGTCCGTACTCTGCACTGCCTGATTCACGGAATACGCCAGCGATATTTCCGGACCAGACCCCTGATTCACGTTAGCCTCATTAAAGCGCCTGTCTCCTCCATCCCTGATCACTGACTCATCCCTTCCGCCATCATTTACCATCCCAGATAACTCATTCTGATGTTGCTGCATTGTTCTCCTCTTAGCGTTCCCTTTGTCATCTGCCTCACTAACTTGGTCTCGCCGATTTGGAGACCGACCACGACTTCCTGAGGCCTTCAGCCATTCCCCATACTGGCAAGGATCTTCTCTACCTCCCTTTGTTATCGCGAAGTGTTGAGCACAATGCTTGATGTCATGGCCAAGCAAACCACAGTGATGGCAAAACAGAGCAAGCCTTTCGTACCTAAATGAGACCCATGTCCTCTGTCCATTTGATCCAGCAACAAACGCCCCTCTCCGAAGCGGTTTTGATATAGGCAGCGCCACCTTAACTCTCATAAACATGCCTGGAGTATCCTGTTTCAGCCTCTTCTCCACTTCTTCAACAACTCCCAACCGACTCCCTATTTCCTCTGCTACTTTTGGAGAGACCATATCAAACGGGGCTCCCCAGATTTGCACCCAAAAAGACGCAGACTCAAACTTGACATTGCTAGCAGTCATCCCAGCTCTCCATCGAACTAGTAATAGAGCTTGGTTATCGAAAGTCCACGGTCCATTCTTCAAAACCCTTTCCAAATCAAATTCAGTCGGAAACTTGAACTGAAAAAGATTTGCTCCAACGTCCACCACCTGTACTTTGTTTTCCAATCCCCACGCCCTCTTCATTGTGCTTAGAGCAGCTCTTTTATTAAAGGGTTTGCAGGTGAGGAATTTACCGATTAAACTTAGGACACATCTCTCAATCTCTTCTTGCCTACCCTCATCGGAGATAGGTATAACTTCCTCCTCTTCTGTAGTCAGTTTCATACCCTCCAAGCTGTGTATCACTTCATCTGCCATATCCAGGACTAACTAAGACAGCACCCAAATGGAAAGTCAAACCCTTAGTGATAAACTAAGGGAGAAAGAGACTCGTACCCCAACGAGAGAGAAAAGCTCCTACCCTAGAGGAGAGAAAAAAGCCTTATAAATATTCATTTTTAAGTGAAAGTGTCGACGACCAATCTCTAAGGTTTCATTTGGGAGTTCATAAGGGAATGAAAATGAATGGAATGGAATGAAATGTATTTAAGGGAAAGGAATGGAATTCAGTAACCTTGATTGGATGTTTTAAAATAAATGAATGAAAATGAATGGAATGTAAATAATCTTGTTTGGGAGTAACATGAAAGGAATGGAATTAAATTATTTTATGACAATATTACTATTAGACCCTTATTTTAAAATAAAGAGTTGAATATATAGCGGTATTTTGGGAGTTTCAGTAAAAAAATCATTAAATCTAATTCCATTTCCTCTCATTCCTCCAAATTTCGAAGGGAATGAAAATTTGAGGTTTTAAGATAATAAAGAGGAATGAGTGTTCCCTCTTACTCATTCCATTTCTTCACACTTAAACTCCCAAACAAGGGAATAGACTTTCCATTTCCTCCATTAAAACTCCCAAACAAGGGAAGGAAAGAATATTCTAAAATTATTTTTTTCATTCATTTTCATTTCCATTTCCTTCTCCTAAACGAGACCTAAGACTCCGTTTGGGAGTTCATAAGGGAATGAAATGGAATTGAATGAAATGATCATAAGGAAATGGAATGTATTTAAGTAAGAGAAAGGAATGGAAAATAATGGAATGAAATGGAATTAAATAATCTTGATTGGATGTTTTAAAATAAAGGAATGGAAATGAATGGAATATAAGTAATCTTGTTTGGGAGCAACATGAAGGGAATGGAATAGAATCATTTTATGACAATATTATTATTAGACCCCTATTTTAAAATAAATAATTGAATATATAAGGGTATTTTGGAAGTTTTAGTAAAAACTTATTAAATCTAATTCTCTTCCCTTCCATTCCTCCCAATTTCGGAAGAAATAAAAATTTGAGGTTTTAAGAGAATAGAGAGGAATAAGTGTTCTTTCCTACTCATTCCACTCCCTCCATTAAAACTCCCAAACAAAAGAATGAAAGAATATTTTAAAATGATTTTTTTCATTTATTTCTATTTCATTCCATTCTCTCCTCCCAAACCTAAGTGAATTTTATTAAAATTGGTCCAAGGTAGATTATCCGCCCTCATAGTTTCAATTGTTAGGGCGACTCTATACTACTAGGCTATTTTGATCAAAGGGTCATGTTTAAAGACATGATAGGCTAACTAGCCTTGAGCTCAACAAAAGACTTTCAAGTTAGATTCAATCCTACTATAGATCATGTTTAAGGATATGATAGGCCAACTAGCCTTGAGCTTAACAATAGACTTTCAAGTTTACGAAGGATCATAGTTTTCGATCATGTCAATTGGGTTGGGTTGGGTTGGGTTTGCTTGCTTGCTTGCTTAGATTTAATTCTCTAAAAACTTGTATATAGGTTTGTCAATATGTATGACTAAAAATAATATTTTAAACATATTACTAAAAAATTATGCAAGCTCACAAAAATGGACAAGAAAAAAAATTAGTTCTAACCATTAGCATTTAATGGTTTACAAATTCTATAGTCACAATATTTTTTACAATTATTGAGTTTACAATGTTTTTTATATATATTTTTTTCTCATTTAAGCCTATTACTAACAAAAATGGAAAAATGGATAGTTTGAAAATTTATTTGTAAAATTTTATATATGCAAAAATGGAAAGGAGTCAAAAGATGAAGTGCCACTCACGTGACTCCCCCTTCCAATCACGTGCAACCGCTGCCAAACTGCCTTTTACACACACTATTGACCGCCTCATCCAAAGCAACCCCCACAAGCCACAAGCGCAAGCGCGTCACGCCCACATCACATCACCCATCACAACAACTCCCCCCCCCCCCCCCCCCCAAAATCCTAGCCGTCCATTCACCATACCTTCTTTCACCTCAATAAAAAGTCAAATCCTCTCCTTAATCAAATTCAAAAATCACAATTTTCCGCTTTTTCCAAAATTCAAAATTCAAATCCCCCAAATCCCTTAACGCCGTTAACCCCTCCGTCATCCCCCTCCTATATAAACACCCCCACAAATCCCTCTCTCCTCATTTCCAAACCCAAACCCAGTCACAGAGAGAGAGAGAGTGAGTTTTTCAGAGTGAGAAAAATGAGAGAAATCCTTCACATTCAAGGAGGCCAATGCGGTAACCAAATCGGAGCAAAGTTCTGGGAAGTGGTCTGCACCGAACACGGCATCGACTCCACCGGCCGGTACCAAGGCGACAACGAGCTCCAGCTCGAGCGCGTCAACGTCTACTACAACGAAGCGAGCTGCGGCCGCTTCGTCCCGCGCGCGGTCCTCATGGATCTCGAGCCCGGAACCATGGACAGCGTCAGATCCGGCCCGTACGGCCAGATCTTCCGACCCGACAACTTCGTGTTCGGCCAGTCCGGCGCCGGGAACAACTGGGCCAAGGGCCACTACACCGAGGGCGCCGAGCTCATCGACTCGGTGCTCGACGTGGTCCGGAAGGAGGCGGAGAACTGCGACTGCTTGCAAGGGTTTCAGGTCTGCCATTCGCTCGGCGGTGGAACCGGGTCGGGTATGGGTACGCTCCTGATTTCGAAGATCCGAGAGGAGTACCCGGATCGGATGATGCTCACTTTCTCGGTGTTTCCGTCCCCGAAGGTTTCCGACACGGTGGTGGAGCCGTACAATGCGACGCTCTCGGTTCATCAGCTTGTGGAGAATGCGGATGAGTGTATGGTTTTGGATAATGAAGCGCTTTACGATATTTGCTTCCGTACACTCAAGCTCACTACTCCTAGCTGTGAGTTCTTCTTTTCTCTCTTTTTGATTTTGTGGTATATAGTTGCTTAGTTTTATTGTTACATTTTTTGTCTTAATGTGCTTAATTCTATGCTATTTTGCTCTTATTTTCGATTTGATAATGTTTGGCTTGATGGGGTTTAAGAATTGTTTCAGAAACAAGACAATTATGTTTGAATAATTAAATGACTAATCTAAGAGTATTTGATGTATAATATTTACTGGGAATATTTCAGTTGGGTTAAATCCTGGAAATTAAGTACTTATCTGTTTGGCTATTGGGGTTTTCTATAGTTTGAATATAATTGAATGGTTGGGTATCTTTTTTTTTTCTTCAGGGTTTGATGATGTATAAATTTTTTAATTTAAACATTTATAGGGTTGGGATTAAGTTCTACCTTGTATTGCTCTCTTAATTGTTTATTATTGGATTAAATTTTGAAAAGAGTAATATTATAGTTACAAACTATTCTACAATATTTTTACAAACTTTTGTTGTGGTTAGCTTTTTATTGGTTTTTATTTGGCCCATCAATAACATCGTTATTTTATTTATCAATAATCACTTATCACATCAGCAGTTTATAAAAGTTTACTGTACAAAAGTTTGTATCTCTAGCATTTTCCTTTTGAAAATCCAACCATTGGTATATATATTATTGTTCTTAATATGAACACCAACTTTTTTCATTAATTGGGGTGTTATTTTTAATTTAATTCATTAACTCGTGTTTATTGTATAATTTTAAAGTTATTAAAGCTTGAAATTTAAACGTTGTATGATGAGATAGTTATTGATTGTCCAATTATCCTGATATTTTCCAAGCATGGAAGGTTTAAAGCGGAGATATAATATTATTTCAATGACATGATATGAAGTGGTGTAACATGCCATAGATTCATATTCATTGTAACTTGAATTTGATGATGTATCTATAGGCCTGACTCTAATAAAAATTTATGGAAACTTCTATGCAGCTGGCTAATAATCTTTGTTTGTTGCAGTTGGAGACTTGAATCACTTGATTTCTGCAACTATGAGTGGGGTTACTTGCTGTTTGCGATTCCCTGGTCAACTCAACTCAGATCTCCGCAAGCTTGCAGTGAATCTAATCCCATTCCCTCGTTTGCACTTTTTCATGGTTGGGTTTGCTCCACTTACTTCCCGTGGTTCCCAGCAGTACCGTGCCCTTACCGTTCCCGAGCTCACTCAACAGATGTGGGATTCCAAGAACATGATGTGTGCTGCTGATCCTCGCCATGGTCGATATCTAACTGCCTCTGCCATGTTTCGTGGCAAGATGAGCACTAAGGAAGTCGATGAGCAGATGATTAATGTGCAGAACAAGAACTCATCCTACTTTGTTGAGTGGATCCCCAACAATGTTAAGTCCACTGTTTGTGATATCCCTCCTACCGGGTTGAAAATGGCTTCGACATTCATTGGCAATTCAACATCAATTCAGGAGATGTTCAGGAGAGTCAGTGAACAGTTTACAGCTATGTTCCGCAGAAAGGCTTTCTTGCATTGGTACACAGGAGAAGGTATGGATGAAATGGAGTTTACAGAGGCAGAGAGCAACATGAATGATCTTGTTTCTGAGTATCAGCAATACCAAGATGCTACAGCAGATGAGGATGGTTATGATTATGAAGATGAGGAAGAAGTCCAGGAAGAGGAAGAGGCCTAAGTAGTGTTTGATATCTGTTTCTCTCTGTGCTTGTTACAAATGTGTTTGTGTTAATGTTTTCTTTTTGTTCCTGAATACCTTGTTTGGGGGTTTGGATTGTGGGAATGTGGTTGGACTTATAGCTCTATTGTCTGTCGTTTGCTTTTGGTGTAGTTGTCTAGGGAGTTTTGTGCATCAGACATGGTACCATGAAATGTTAAGTGTTTAAATCGCAATTGCATACTATTGTGTGTAATTTATTTTGTGTAAACACCAGCTGAATCTGTTCTCTTTCCGCTTGTATTCAGCTAGAAAATTTGATTTCTTGAGCTTTTTGAGAACCAAAGAAATTGGCAGAGGTTAGCATAATGCACATTGTCATTACTATATGGATTGTGCTAGGTCCACTTGGGGATGTCATTCAGAACAAAGTAGGCTGTGCAAATATTTGAGGTCGAACCATTTGCATCAAGCAACAGCAAAACTCATGCTTTGCAACCCACATAATTGAGCAATTATGGCTGGTTCCTTTTGCAAACAAACTCATGCTTTTCATTTTTCAATCCGCAAAATTGAGCAATTATGACTGGTTCCTTTTGCAAATACACTCGGGTTGATTCATTGGAAAGTCAACATATCATTACAAAATTGCACTGTTATGGGGAATTTATCTTATACATAGTACAGTCTACATGTTTTGAGATATTGATTGTAGTAATTCTTGTGGTAACAATTGTTTTTTCAAGCTTCAAAATCGATTGATGAGACAACTTAGGTTGGATCTTAACTTGTGTCAACCTCAGAATTACAGCAGCAATCGCAGCCACAATCATCGCACCACCACCATGATAAAAAAAACACACACGCACAGATTCTCTCTATCAGGGCTTAACAAGTTCAAAATGATAGTAAATAAACAATAATCTATGATGCTATTATAGAAACCACCGAGTTTTATCCCCAGGTGAATAAAAGAACAAGAACTTTCCAATCCGTTGTGCTCGATTGGCAAGAATAATTGATTTATTTTGGTTCATATGAATCTAAAATATAAAAACTTTCTGCAGGGATACGACTGATATGCCAGATAGATTATGCTTGTCTAGGCTCCAAACTTGGGGACTTTAGCAGTCGAGATTTGAGCAAGGAAGTGCTCTGCTACAAAACGTCGTTGGATTTTCCCAGTAGCAGTTTTTGGTAGAGAATCGGTAAGAAAAACCTTTTTGGGGACTTTGAAGGCTGCAAGATTTTTCTTGCAAAACCTCAGTACCTCTGCCTCGTCAATGTCTGATCCTTCTCTTGGAATGATTGCACAATTAATCTGTTGGCAAAAGAAATACATTATCAAAACTATGTTAGCATTTTCTTTAGCAAACCAACAATGGGAATATGCTTGCATTCTATGTGCTTGTGAATCTTTGCTCAAACATGCCCCTAAGCCTAAGGTGCACAGAGTGGCTAAATTGGGAAGTTCAAGTGGCAGATATAAGAGAAGAGAACCACTGTTTCAACTCGTCTAGGTACAATAAAGTAGGAAAAGGTTTTTCATACATAGGATATATATCATTCCTACCTTTTACAACATGTTGGGTAACGTATCTTCACCGACTCATGTATATTTAGAGGCATTTTTATAGTACTCATGAATCTTTTTAATTTTTATTTCTAGGTGTGGTTTATGCATATCTTTTATATATAACTGTAGAAGACAATTCCACAATTTCCTCCCTTTAAAACAAGTGTATAGTTTAAAAAAAAACCTCGAAATATTACAATTAACACCTTCTTATAGTTCAGTTAACACTTTTTGATATTTCTAGCTAACATATCTAAGGTTCAAATCTCTCCTCTCATTCTATCAAATTATCAAAAAAAAAAAATGTAATAGTGGTGGAACCATTAACCATACCTCATACTTCTAGTGATTTAAGAAATCTTATAATTCTGAACAACTACCTTTCATTCTAATAACACCTCCACCTCAGTCTATGGTAGTTCAACAATTGGGGTTTCTGTCCCTAGTAATTGAGGAAATTTACTGTATTCCAGGTATATATCACTTTGGAGCACCATGGTTTACAATCCTTTAAAAAGTTTGATGTTAAGAAAATTCTAAATATTTCTCAAATTTGATCTAGATAAAAGTGTAGAAGGCATGAGCCACGTGACTAAAGTGCACTACTTTAGCAAGGAGGAGGCTGAACACGGGTGATAAATGGGCTGCTAATTCTTGATAATGAACCATAGCAAAACAAATTGGAATTGCTAGCAACCAATGTAATCAAACTCAAGATCGTCATTTCAAAACCACCAAAATTTAAATTTAAAAAAAAAAAAAAAAAACTAAGATACGTAGGAGCAAGCACTCCCTGGGGCAGAGCTCCTTGTGGCAAATTCGTTGGTGTAAAATTGAAGCAAAAGATTGTCGCAACTATAACCTAAAAGATCTCAGCATGTGATGGATCTTGTGAGTAATTGTGCACCAAACACTTTATTTTCTCAATAAAAATGAAAGCCTTTTCTAGCCTATTATTATTATTATCATCATACAGGCTACATATGTGGTCATAAAGAGCTTAACAATTTACATGAATCCAGAAACATACAACCAAATTTTTTAGATTTAGTTCTTTCTGGTACAGGTTTGCATCAAGCTGGGGCCATATCACCAAACAGTGCCAATATATACATCTCACTGTCTGTGACAAGACTTAGATTATGGTTTCGTGGGTTCACGGGATCTGGTTGGAATGTTCAATATAATAACTACCAAAAAAGAATATTAATAAAGTTATTATCAATTTTACCATGTAAATATGATTAGTGTCACTTTAACAATATGGTAAATAAGAGTTTGAATTATAATTTTGTAACAAGTGACACCTTAGTTTATAATATTTGTATAGTAATCAGTATCTCTAACATCGCTCTAAATAAAATCGAAATTAAATTATTCTTACCTCTTCACCGTATTTGTCATCAGGGACTCCGAAAGCAACTGCTTGAGCAATCTCAGGATGGGACAAAAGGACCGCATCCACCTCAATTGGTGAAATTTTCTCCCCTGAAAAGTTTTAACTTGAATAAGAGGTGTTGAAATAATGATATTAGAATATTCTAAAGACAATTCAGGAAGTTGAAACAGGTTATTTGTTTTCAAATTTAACGAACTTGTGGTGTGGTTTGCTTTTGTACGTCTTGTGCAATTATACAATATGTCTTTGTCAAGCATGACACTAATATTGTCTCTAAGCATTAAGTTGGCCAATTTAAAATGATAGGACCAGAATTTTTTAGGCCTAATTCATCTGCAATTTGTTTTGTTAGGCCTAATTTTATGTGCATATGAAAAGCATTGCAGTTTTGCTACCCAAATAAAATAGATAAATAAAATTGTAACAAGGCTTTTAGTGAACATTTGAAGAAGATTTATTCAAAATCTAACTCTTCTTGATTGTATAATTTTCTCCTTCCACATACACTAAACCAGATAATATGTCAAACAAAAATAAATAAGGGACACACAAGTTGGCCAGTCTATCTCAAAAACAATTTGCAAGGCGGCCGAAAAGTGGTCAATAAATACAACATAGGGTTGGTAAACCAAAAAAGAGCCCAGCTTCACAGGAACTACCATTGAAGCCACAAAAAGGGAGACAAAAATGACTTTGATAACCATGACCTTTTCAAATTCCCAAAAGTGGCCCATGACAAAATGACTTTGATAACCATGTAAATAACATAAAATGAACATGTTACATAGTTCAATAAGTAATTTAAATCACAATCATATTTCCAAAAATAAAATTTTTTCTTACCTCCACGATTGATGAGCTCCTTGATCCGACCAACTAGGTGCAAATACCCATCTGAATCAAAATACCCGAGATCACCCGTATGAAACCACCCAAATTGATAAGCAGCCTTATTAGCCTCAGGGTTATTTTTATAACCCTTTGTCACATTTGGTCCCCTAATACACACCTCCCCATTAATTTGAGGCTCTTGAACCACACCATTCTCATCCAATATCACCATTTCTTGACCCACGGGTTTCCCTACCGACCCGGGTTTATGCGGTCCATCTTCGGGTAATGGGTTCGATGACATGAGATGGGCCGCCTCGGTCATTGCATAGGCCTCCAATACTGGGGTCTCGAACGCCTCCTCGAGCCGGGCCATAATGGCAGGTGCAAGCGACGCGCTACAGCTTCGAATGAATCGGAGCTTCGGGTAAACGGGTTCCGGGTTACCCAAGTGGCGATCCAATATAATTTGGTGGATAGTAGGAACTGCAGTGTACCACGTGGCATTATATTTGAGCATGTCTGACCAAAATGTTGAAGCTGAGAATCTACCAGCAGCTGGGAGAGCCACAGCGGCTCCAGCTCCGAGTGAACTCAGTAACCCTGCCAATAACCCGTGAACATGAAACAGTGGGAGGACTATCACCGTTGAGTCTGACTCAGTGAGTTTGTACACCGATTTGATGTTTTGCACCGAGGCAGCTAAGTTGAGCTGAGTTAAAGGGACACCCTTTGGTCGGCTCGTGGTGCCTGAGGTGTGGAGGAAGAGTGACACGTCAGTGGGCTCGTTTGTGAGTTTGGTGACCGAGTTGGGGTTTGACTCGAACTGAGTTGGTGATAGAGTCAGCTCCTCGTTGGCTTCAGAGAGTGTGGCTGTGGTGTGTGGGATTTTGAGCTTTGAAGCCGCGGCTTGAGCTGAGGCATTTCCTTCTTTTGAGGTTAATAAGAGCTTGGACTCCGAGTCCCCTAAGTAGAACTCAAACTCTTCTGATGTGTAGGCTTGGTTGAGTGGCGCAGCCGTGGCTCTGGCTCGAATTACAGCCAAAAACATTATAACAAACTGTAATCACAAATAAATAAATAAATCATTCTCTAAATTATTTTCTATTTACACTTTTTAAGCACCTCAAGAAATACCATTTTTCTTCTCAAAAAAGAAAAAGAAAATACTATTGTTATTGAAAAATATAAATAAAACAAAATCAGGACCTAATTTATTAGTCTCTAACTGCATTGGTTAAAATTGGATTTTTTTATTATAATCTGCACAACATTAATTTAAAAGGTTTTGTTTATTTGTTTATACTACTTCCCAATAAAGTAAAATCCGTTCAAGTCCATGAAAATAAAAATGAATTAATTTTTTAAGAAATCAATTTTAATTTGATAGCCAGAAGAAACTCTTTGAAACATGGGTCTTTTTCAAAAGAGGCGTATCAAAAATGCATTATTTTGCGTTTTTAATTATAGTGGTACACAAAATAACGTAAGAACTGACGTGCTCGATTTTAAAAACTTTCTACCCAAAAAAAAAAAAAAAAAAAAATCTGTTTTGAAAAACACGAAAAGCACAATCTTAAAAAAACAGCAACAACTTATAACACTTTTCAATATGGGTTCTCTCAAAGCCGAAGATGTTGCCGAAATTTAACGTAACAACTTATCACATACCACCTCTTGTCTTTAATGTGCCTAGGATTCTCCGAAAACTACGAAAACCCAGGTTTTTATTTAATTTTTGTATTGAACAACCAAACACGTAAAAAAAGGAAAACAAATAGCGATAAGTATTAGAAAGAAAGAAAAACCTCGACGGTGTTTGGGAAGACAAGGGCCACGACATCGCCGACGTGAACACCGGCGGAGACAAGGCGAGAGGCGGCAGTTTCAACGAGTTCATGAAGCCGAGCGTACGTCAAGTCGAATTTGCCGGAGACTGAGATGGCTCGCCTTGATGGGAATTCTCCGGCGATACGTGTCAGCAATCCGGTGAGCGTTTGATTCTCCATCTCAGAGAGAGAGAGAGAGAGAGAGAGAGAGAGAGAGATTGGTTTTGTGTGCTAGTATTACAGAATACAGAGAGATCGATATATTTTTTACTATTTGACAGAAAGGTAATAGGTCAGAGAATACGCGGAAATATACCTACATTACATATATATATGGTGAGGTGAGTATATATATAGGAGAGAGTTTGATTGGTCCAGGTATTACTTTGGGGAGGATAGCCACGTGTCATGATCATGGAGGTTGGGTTTGTGATAGTGAGACTGTATCCTCTGCGATGCACTTATTTGGGGTTCTTAGTGTCAGTGGTAGGCTCAAGCTCAAATATATTAGTCAAGAATAAGGTTAAATAATAATAATAAAACAAAGGAGGAAGAATAAGGTTCGATTACATAGCCAGTGATATGATCGTTTGAATTTTAATACCGACAATGCTTATAAAAATACTCAAGAAAACCTTTGTAGCCCCCTCCCCCCTCTCCTTTTTTTTTTTTTTTTTAAATAATTTCAACGTATGACATCCTTTTAATGATTGCTTTTTTAATATTAAATCAAGATACCAATTAATTTTTGACGTAAGCGAAAATTAAACTTCAGGTCTCTTATTTGACTACAATAGATTTTACCAATTTAGCTAATTGGAAGCTAGAATCTACCTTTGCAGTCGAACCTATCCTCTCTAGGTATTTGATGTTAGCCTGACTCAGCCATATCAAATTATTTTTATTTATTTTTATATATATATAAAATACAAATTCTACTATAGTCTAATCTAAGTGTATATATGTGAAATTTCTTCTTGAATACTTGAACTTTTGCCCTTACCATATCAAATTCTAATAAGTGAGATGTCTACAAAAAAAAAACTACCCCACTAACAAATGAAAGCATTTATTAGTGGGTAGCTATTTTTGCACTCATGTTTTTCGTTTATTGAATTTTGATATGAATGGCGTGGTATCATTTGATACAAAATATATTTTCCTAGTTTTTATTATTTACAACAGAGACTTGTAACTTGATTTTCCACAAAAAAATATCTCCCAATTAATTGGACATACAACATATGCCATATATTTGACTTTAAGTGTGCATTTAGGTTAGGATGAAAAATGAAAATTATTTTACTATTCAGCTTATTTTTATTACTATTCATAGACCTGTATAAAGTACCTGTATTTAAACAAAATTTATGTTTTCATATCCTATCTACCACCTAATTCCAAACCAAAAAAGACAAAATTAAAACTCTTAAGAACAAAATAATATAGACCCTCCATCTTTTATTTTTAAAATTTATAACTAAATTAGTAAAATAAAAGATGGAGGGTCTATATTATTTTGTTCTTAAGAGTTTTAATTTTGTCTTTTTTGGTTTGGAATTAGGTGGTAGATAGGATATGAAAACGTAAATTTTGTTTATACATGATTATTTAGGGCCATAATGACTTCTATTATTTAATCTTGAATCTTTATTTAATTCTAATTATTAAATGATGATTTTTTTTAAAAAAAATTTGGTCTCAAGGATGAAATCTTAATTCTAACCCTTATTATAACTGATATATCTATTAAAATTAAAAAAAAATTATAATCGAATATTATAATCATCATGAAAAAATCTATTTGTCAAGAGTTTTATAATTATAATTCAACCCATTCCTCCTAATGATGCCGACAAAAACATACAAATTTAAATATCCCGATACTCAATAAAAAATTTTAAAAAGAAAATGTGATAGTGGATTGCCTAGGGGATTGCATTTTTGCTACCACTTGGGGAATGCAAACGCGCGTCTTACCGGTTTTATTGTCGTTTTATACATGACTTATGTCGTTTATTCTTTAATAGTTTAATGAACATGACAATGAAGGGTTTTCGGTGCATTCATGGCATACGTGGCTGCTATTTGTTCCTTACAAAAAGCACAACCTGCCACGCATTTTGTTTATTTTTTTGTTCTTTTACAATTTTTATTTTATTTTAAATTTGACTGGTTTCTTTTTTTATTTTTCAAGTTTCAACAGCCAGATTCTCAAAAAAAAAAAGTTTCAACAACCAAACTTACCGTAGGAACTAATAATATAAGAGCATTGACACCCGGTTTTGTATATGAAAGCCCATTACCAAGTCTTGCAATTATAAAAAAATTTGCAATTTTGTTATAGTACTTTCCTAAATTTATGATGGTACTGTAGCTCATTTGCAAAATTAAAATAATATTTTTTATTCATTCACCTCAAAAGCATCTTTCACTTTCTCTCCCTCTCTACTCACCACAAAATTAAAATACTGTTTTTTTATTTATTTAAATTTTGGAGTATGTATTTTATTGTGTAGATATATTATTTTAATGTGTTGCATAGAAATAAAAATGTGGACTTGGTTTAGGTCCAGTGCACTGGACCCGGTCAAATGGTGACACGTGTCCAAAAGTGGACACATGTTATCATCTCAACGGATCCAATACTACTGGACACTGGACCTAAGCCTGACTGTGTTGTAAAATGGTATAGTATAATATATAAAGTAGTTTTTAAGATGGTAAAATGAGATATTTTATAGAAATTGGATAATGCATATGCCAAGAATATTATCAGGTGATTGTTTGATAATTCAATAGTTAAGTGCCAAGAATATTATTAGGTGATTGTTTCATAGAATTTTCAATTTCAATGCATTTGTCACAGTTTTTGACTATGTTCAAGTTTGTAAGATGTTCTAGATATTTAGACTTTTTTTTTTTTTCCTGAAAATAGAACGTTATTATCATGGAGTTGAATTTGAAGTCCGTTCAGTTCAGATTTTGATGCTTTTTTTTTGGTCTCTAATTTTCGCTGAAACTTCTATAGTTGAGACCTGAGACAGCTTGAAAATTCTAAAATTCAATTGGATCTACCAAATTTGACCATGGGAGGACCAAATTAAGCAATCCCACTGACCAACCAACCACTCTACAAAATTCGTTAATTACATCAACACTAAATGGAATATAATACAAATTTTCTGTTGTTAAACCTTAGATATGGGTGCTGGAAATTGAAGATACATAATTAAAACATAATGACGATGACTAAGTTAGACAAAAAAAGTAAAACAATAGTAATTAATAAGTAACGTAGAAGAAGAAAAGAATGATAAAAATTTACTATTTGAAACCAATTATTGTACTGACTGTAAAAATTTTCTACTATATGTTGCCGGTACGTAAGTGGTAATTATGAGTAGTCTCAAGACATCAAATTGCTCATCGTCAACATTTTTGACCCTGGCAAAGAAATTTGCAAGAACTAGTAAAATTCAAATCTTACTAGAGAGTTTCTTTACATCCCTGTTTAATGGTTGCTGATTAAGCAGAAAATAATTACGAAGGGGCAAATGGCCTTTCTGTTTTTTTGATAAAAAGGGGCAAGTGACCTTTGGTTCATCTATCTAATTATAAAACTAGTTCTTTTAAGTCCAATTTGGTGACTCCTTTTGGGAAGTATAGCAAAGCTCCAATCAAAAGATAAAATAAAATCAAACCAAGTTTAGCTACTCTATTAAAGCACGGACGAGAACAAAGCTTTTCCTATCACAGTAGAAAGTCATAAATCATAATGCCTAAAAAATATTTGGGCTAATGGAAGATTACAATGATTATACTTATTTTATACATGATGCTCTTTCAACTTTTACATGATGGAGAGCAAAAAATAAGGAAAGAAAGAGTATGTTGTAGATGATATTTTATTCAACAAATTGGAAAAGACAAAGAAGTTTAAAAATGGAGTATGGTATCGATGCCTTTGGTGGGTAAAATACTTTATGATTACTAAATTCTATAAATCATAAACTAGAATAGCTACCAATCAAGTGATTAATAAAATAGATTCTCAAAAAAAAAAAAAAAGTGATTAATAAAATAGAAAACTAACCAATAAATGTCTTCATGTCAAAATATATTGCTCATTTCATCACTTTAGACATTGGAATATTCCAAAGTTCCTTATTAGGTTAATGCCCTTTTCAAATAGAATGAACTGATGAAGTCACTTTAAAGGAAAACTTGGTAAAGGGGATACCCTGCAGTCATATCAATGACATTTCAACTTCACTGTAAGATAGTTGAAATGAAATTGAGCTCAAGTTTTGAAGACAGGTTTGTTGGAAGTATAGTTTGGAAAATTGTCCAAATTGATTAACAAAGTTACAAAGTAATATCAATAATATATCAATAAAACAAGATATGCTCAAATTAATTTATAAGTAAAATAGATAAGTACAAAAACGTATAAAATTAAAGGATTAAGTAAAACTTATCGCTGAGGCACGGAACTAAATCCGCTGTCCTTAAGAAGCGATTTCACTCCCACTGGAATGAATCCGTTGGTGCAAATGGCTCAGGCGGTCACTCTCTAAGATACAACGACAACTCTGTTAATGTGCACTCACAAACAGTGTTTTGAACTCGTCACAAATGCCCAAGATAAAATTTTCAGCCAAAAACAAAGTAGCTAGAGTATCAAAAGTAATATATGTTTTATTGTTTTTAACTAATATCATATATGTAGAATTTGATAGTCTTAGAGCTCTAAAAAAGGAAGTAGTTAAAGATGATTAGAGTGAAAAGGGAAAGGAAAAAACAAAGGAATTTTCTTTCCCATTGATGTCACAAGCTGCTATGTATTTTCTACAAAACATGGGAAGGTGCAACTGACTATTTTATAAGGAAATATGAGAAAATTGAGGGTTTTGTTTGCTGCCAAAAATTCCCAAGGAAAATTTTAGAGCATGGGCCTGGGCTTTACAAAAAAATATCATGGACTTAGATTTTAAAACATACCCAACAAAGTTTTGGACACAATCTGATTTATCACACCTAGTTGTCTAATCAGTTCTAGTACATATTCTTAATTTCTTATATTGGGTTTGACATCAATTTTGAGATGTTAGAACCTAGAAGTATATGCTAAATGTTTAAATTTACCTTATTTCAATTGCTTAAACTTTTTGAATAATCAATACTATTTAACATGAGACGTATAATAAGAAGTTGATTTTAAAAGCTCGTAATATTATAACATGAGAGTTGAGACGCATAATAAGAGGTTGATTTTCCGCTAATCCAATTTTTGAGCTGAGTACTTTGCATGCACTTCCTCCATCCCCTAGATCCCATCTTTGTTTTCACATTCCTAAATCAGTTGGGTCCTGTTAGTGTCAAAGAGATATGAAATGTTTAGTTGTTTACCATACTCAAGCTTAGTTTATCAGGACAATTTCCCGTGAGTCCATAACAAAAAATTCCAGGTAAATGAATATTGGGCACCGGTCAATATATGAGTTACTAATTTCGTCTAATGGGTTGTCTTGATGTTGGATGTGCCTAATTTTTCTATCCAATCTCACTAGCGAGTACCCATTTATCCTTTTATTGAGGGCTAGGAGTTCAAGTTCAAGATAATGAGTGAAACAATGCTTGCGATGAGGCAAGAGATAAGATAACGTTTGGGGTGGCCACACAGGACTGTCTTTTTTGATGAACCAAAGAACTATCTTGGAGTATTGTTTCATGAGGATTGGCATGTGTTATGGCGCAATACCTCTTGCTTCACACATACCAAAGTCATTGAATTTGGCTTAAACTATGTAGCCTTTCCACGATAATATCTAGCAGTCACTTATGCGTTGTTTGGTTACAAACGAGGGAAAAGAAGAGAAAAGAAATAAATAGTAGTAAGGAAATGAGAAAGAAAAGAAAAGAAAAGAAATCAATTCTCTTGTGTATGTTTGGAAATAGGTAGAAAAGAGGAAAAGAAAAAAGAAGAATGTATTTCTTTTTCTTTTGTTTGGTTTGCCGTATAGAAGGAAATGAAAAGAAAAGAAAAGAAAATATATATATATATATATATTTATATATATTTTATGCCCATATAAATGTACGAGATGCATAAAAGTTATAGGCAAATATTTAACTTCATGTCATACTATATTATTTATGTGAACCCTATTTTTTAAAAACCATTTTCCCCCTTCAAATCCTCCCAATTTGGACGGATTACAAATATGTGAGTTCAAGGAAAATGGTTTCTTCCATTTTATTTATTCTATGATAACCAAACAGAGGAAATGATTGCATTTCTTCTCATTTCTCTTCTTTTCCTCTCTCCTCTAGCCTTTCCAAATGCATTGTTACAGTAGACGCACAAGTGACATATAGTTGACTAGTTGTGAATTTGCATATTATATTTTTCATTACATAGTGATAACATTGATAAGTATTACAATCAAGCTCACAAATTGTCACAGACTTTAACCTGAATCTCACATAACATAGTCTCTCTAACTCTCTCATCATTAGATACAATTGTTTGCTAATTCTTTCACTAGACGAAGACCAAATTTTATTTTAGGTATGTTAACAAATGTCGTTGGGCATTTGTTAAGGGGAATTTTATAACGTAGTCAGTTTGCTTTTTATGGGAAATCAAGCAACTTTTAGTTTAATGGACATTTTTCTATCAACTTTTACTACTATTCAATGCAAGTGGAACTTGTTTGAAGTCTCCTTAATGAATGCACAAGAACACCCATTAACAAAAGTCTTTTTATTAACTAACATTTGGGATTGTTTTTCATTTTGATCCATTATGTTCTAAAAGTTTCATTTGAACCTTTCATGTTTAATTAGTTTTCATATTGGCTTTTTGCATTTCAAAATGTTTAATTTTAGCTCTATAAGTTTGACTCCATTTTCTATTTGGCCCTTTACATTTTAAGAGTGTAAAAGTTCAAAAATAAAACAATTCCAAACTTTAAGAGCCAAAAATATACTTTATTCTTTTATTTTTAACTCTTTCAAACACAATAAGGTTACACCACACCATTATATTATTATATACATAAGGGATTATAACCTCTTTACATCTTTTTTCCCTTATACATCAATGTGGACTAACAATACTACTAATAGGAATTAATGTACCTTCTTATCATTATTCTTCTAGTTGATCATATAGGATTCCAAAACTGATTAGAAACCCTCAAAACTTTTTTAGACTTAACAATATCTTATATTTGGATCATCGTCAAGAAACAATAAGTCTAGATTATGTTTCCAGTTTCCTATCCTCTCTGTTTTTTAGCAGCATTACTTTCACCTTTCTTGACTTGTACAACCTATTATTGTATTTTCAGAACTTGTACAATGTGTTATTGTTAAGATTTAGAAAGGCCGTTTAACTCTTTTTTTTTTTTTTTTTTTTGATACGAGGCCGTTTAACTCTTATCTAGGATCACTGGTAAGAATTTGCATTAGAGAAGGTTCTGATCCTAACTTGAATAACATATGCTACTAGCTGGAGCTTTTGTCCAAAGTCAAAAAGAAGGTGGACAAGGGTACAAATTACTGTAGCTTAAAAGCAATAGGATTTATGGTAGAATAGTGAAAAATATTTACTCCAATAAATATTAGGATTTTTTTTAGAAGAAAAACAGTGAATTTATTAATGAAGGCTGATAATATTGGTCTCTAATAAAGTAATGATATTTGGTGGTACATCTTTCATCCAAACTTGGAATTGTAAGGTGGAAATTGCCCATCTCACAAGCGAGTGAACTACAATATTACAATGCCTGCAAACATGTGAATAATCTAACATTGAAAAGTGGGGGGCAAGATACTATTAGAATCTGGATCATCATATTCTTCTCAATCCAATTAGGTTACTTGGTTGTCTGCTATATAAGCTGTAGTGTTTGGACAAACCCATGCCAAGAAACTAAAAATTAGGTGATGCCACCTTGACCTAATTATCACCTTTGTCATTAAAACATTTTTCCTTTTTAGGTCAGACGATTGGGACACACTTCAACTAATTTGTAACTAGAGTTTGAGATTTAGAGAGAATATTTCTTGTAAAGTGGAAGTACAAAATCAAGAGCTAGCTAGCATATTCTAGCTATTCAACGTTTTTATTTATTTATTTATTTTTAATAATTTTATTTGTAGGCAAGAAGGAAGCGATATTTGCTTACTCGATCTGAACTAGAATTGTTGAACAATAACAATGGCTTCCTAGTCAGAATAGACCACTACTGGTATGGCTATAAAACTTCATGACACAATAATAATAATTCTTATTATTATCGGTGAGATCATAATCACTAACAAACAAAAAAGAAGTGCTGGGCCTGCGGCACATCCATAATGCAGCAACCAAGCTAGCATTATTGGTTGAGGAAATTAGGAGGCGTTTGGTAATGTTGTTCTAGTAACGTTATTTATATTTTTTGAAAATATGTGTGGATGAAAAATTGTGTGGAAATAAGTGTAATGTTGTTTAAATTACCTTACCAGACACCCCTTAGATATGAACCACACACACATTATATTTCTCAGTACTTATAATTAAATCCGGTATTATAAAGATATTTATGTTGATTGTTATGCTGCACATTTTTATGTTTATTTATTTATTTTTTGAGAAGAAATTACGATGTTTAATTTAAAAACGTAAAAAAAGTTATTAATTTTACTATAAGATGTTTATACATTGATATGTCAATAAATGTGATTTTTGTCACATTATACGATGTTTATACATTGATATGTTAATACATGTGTATTCTCTCCATCTTGTGACAATGGAGCATTTGGCACTGACATCTTGTGAATATGTTTGGTTGTTTTTTTTTTTTTCCTTTTCTTTTTCAGAAGAATAAAGATTTTTTTTCTTATTACAAAAAAAGAAAAAAAAAAAAGAGGACACCAAGCATGGGCCTGAGCTTGAGTGAGATTGTAGGGCCAATATCGAACTGCAAAGTTGGGCCCCAAGTCTTGTGAGTATAAATTTTGTCTTAAATGTCTGCAAGAAGTTTGGAGTGGGCCACGGGATATGAACATCTTTATTTGAAATGGGTCAAAGTATTGACTGTTGAGCGTACCGTAGGTGTTACGTAGCTCCAATGGGTTTTCAGTGTGGGCCGAAGAAGAAGAAGAAGAAGAAAACGAAAGTATAGAAGACGTGGGAATATTAAATTTGACAAATTTGAGTTTATTTGGTAATAATATTGTGGACAACAAAATCAGGTTATTTGAAAATTGAAAGTATGACTAATAAACCATCTAGAAAAATAGTAAAGTTAAAGATCTAGCTTCAAAAATTAAAGCAGCAATAATCCAATGGCCCGGGTTGGGATGAGTGGTTCTGAAGTGGGGTGATCCAATATTTGGTATTGCTAGTAAGGCTTCACAAGCTTCAGCTTTTAAGGGGTTCTGCTCCACAATCAAACCCATCCAAACAAAAATAACTTTCTTCTTTTTGTTTCTACCCCACAATTGCTATGCATGTCTTTTCTTCTTTAATGGCTGCATCAAAATTAACCTTCACGCAAGCAAGGAGAGAGGATCCCATTCCCTGATTTTATAATCGAAATATGACATGACATTATTTGGAGGGTTACTTCTAGTAAAAAAAGAAAAAAGAAATATAAGATAAATTAATCAAAATTTTATGGCATTTCTTTTTCTGTTACTATATTTTCACAACAACAGAAGAAGAGGATTTCAAAAAGATGTTATTTTAGAGCATAGCTTCAATTAAAGCACAAGAAATATTGCACCAAATTCAATGTTAACTAAGACTCTAATAAGTGAGTTCTAGTTAGATTAACTGCTAAAGTCTCTAATGGTTGAATAAGAGATCTGGGGTTAGTTCCCACATATAGGGATGGCAATGGGACGGGGCGGGTTCGAAGGATGAGGTCTTCGCTCTCGCTCCGTAAGGTTTTGTCTTGCCCCATCCTTGCCCCGCATAACGGGGAAATATTTTTTGCCCCATCCTCGCCCATTAGGGCCCTGTGAAGCCCCGCCTCTTCCCATAAAACTCTACTTCTTGTTAATTTGCCTACAATTATTACAATTTTTTTAATAAAACCTGTTTTGTTAATAAAAATATATTTGAAATTATAAATAAATTTATCCCATCAAATCAAACTAGTTTTTAGCAAAAATTGAATAATATTATCAAAGTGTTTAACAAGATAATATCACAACAAAAACAAAAATCTGATAATATAAAATCAATGATTTAATAGTATATAAATCTGTTTCTAATAAGGACAAAATAAAATGTTAAAATTGGTATATTATTTCCAACTTTGCTAAAGGGAAAAAAGAAGAAAAAGAAAAAAGAAGCAGAGAGTCATGTTGGGTAGAATAAAATAAACTGATGATATATTTGTTTAAATATTAGGGTTTTAGAGTATGAAAAATTTACAATTTAACCCTTATCAACACAAGGTAGGGATGGGGCGGGGCGGGTCTAAAAAGTCTAAACCCATCCTTGCCTCGCTCTGTAGTGTGGGACTAAAATCTCGCCCCATCACCTTTGCAAAACGGGGAAAATCCGCACAGGACAGAGTGAGGAGGGGCGAGTCAAATTGTCATTTCTACCCGCATACACTAAAAACCGATTGGTATCTTGATCTGATGATAAATAGTTATCATCAGAAGCGGACGTCATAAGTTGAAACTCTTTTTCAAAAAAAAAAAAAAAAAAAAAAACAGACTAAGACTCTAATAGCGCTTGGTTCTTCTCATGAGAAGATTCTTCATTTGAATTCCTTCTCCCAATAGTGTTTTTTCTTTTAAAATATACTAATTTGGAAATCATCTAGAGATTTGGTACATGCTATGACATATATTTAACCATCCTCACATTGGATAAGAGTTGGATAGGAGTAATTCTATGTTTGTGGGTCCACCCTTGTGGCCTTATTTGAGGGGCAATTGTAAGATAGTCCCTAATCCCTATGCATTGCTTGATAGTTGAGACTACCTAAACTTTTTTCCTTATTTGAGAGAGTAGTTACATATATTTAATACTCAATATCATTTTTTCCTAAATGAGGCAATTTCTCTTCTTTTGCACTATTGGCGGACGTTATTACTTAACTCAAGTCTTGAGCTCAATGGCGTGTAATTTAAGGAAAAGAGAATTCATTTTCCATAAATAAAAAACTATATAGACTTCAACATAACTCAACGCCTCACCCCATCCTCTGCCTTTGCCCCCATACAGAACGCAATTCCTAAGCCCCACCCATGCACTAATTGTTTTAGACCCCTTATTTACAAAAGTCAGGGGTCATAACATAACAATATCCCCAACCTATTTAATATCAATTTTGTTATGGACACATTTTGTTATGGGCACAATTTGTTGAGATATCGTGAATGTATATACCTACCATTTACCTTCTTTCTTTTTTTTCTTTTTTTTTTTTTCTTTTTTTTTTTTTCTTTTTTTTTTTTCACTACTCATAACTTGTCATTTTAACAAATTGTGGAACAAGTTTTGTTTCTAAACTTATTCATTTAATATGTATAACGGCTCTTAGCCTCTAATTATCCATGTACACACCTTTTTTTTTTATACATATTATCCACTGATCTCTATGCATTAGCAAAACGTTGATATAAGATTTTTGATACGAGGATATCAAAGGGGGAAAAATGCACTCTTGAATGTTTATCTTTGTCTTATTGAACCACAAAAGATTCATAAATAAGTGTCATGTCTGCTAAAGTATCGTGGGGGCACAAAAAAGAGGAATAGAGGAGCACTTAAAGTTAAGTAGGTCAATTTTGACTGTATAAAGTATAAACCATTGAGTCTCAACTCCCAAGTCATTCCAATCAAGGCATGAGTTTTGGTAAGATGGGCCATTTCTTCAATTCTTCCTCTTCACTTTGGCCTGGCATTCGGCTTCAAGGGACATTCAGTATTTTTCTTTCCATCGTACACGTCGGTGAGGCAATACTTTGGCACATGCTTTAACTCGAAGAGCGAGACTTTCTTTTTCTGTTTTAGTTTGAATAAAGTCTGTTCCTCTTGATATTTATAAGTACTATGTTTTTGAGTTCTTAGCAATTAAATAAACTAGTGTATAATCCATGCATATGCATGATACAATTAAAAACAACACAATTACACATATATGGATTCAAATTATACCTTGTTTAAGTCATAGATATATACATGAATTTTACTCTTTCTTTATTCTTTATTATTTTATTTTTTTTGATATATACATGAGTTTACTCTTTTTTATTGGGTTTTTTATTTTTATTTTATTTTTACGGTTTATTTATATTAGACTCTTCATCTTTTACAAAACATTAACTCACCTAAAAATTAAAAATATATATAGATAAAATTAGACAACAATTAGAATTCTATTTGAAATCTAATTGGATTTTCTCTTAGTTTTATCTATTAATTTATATATAAATTGGCTTGATTGGCCTGTGATCTCTCAAAAAAGAAAAAGAAAAAGGAACATTCAACCTCTCTTTATTCAGTATTCACCAAATAACAGAATTTGATTTGGATTGCTTGACTTGGTTGGAAAGAAAGACTGTTAGAAAATGTATCAAATTGTCTATATGCGTGTCCCATTTCATTCCACAAGCTAAGATACATAGAAAAGCAAAAATAGAAGAATAACTGTATATATATCGGCTTGATATTGACTTCAAATTTCTTTCGTTTACATTCATCGACAATCACGGAGGACACTATTGCTAAATAATCCTTTTCTCTTTCTAATTTCCAAACCATACAATAAAAGAACATAAAAATGACCATCATACCGCACAAGACACACACAACCTTCTACAACTATAACATACTATCTCTAATGCACATGGTGACTTTAAAGGTACACCTTATTCAATACAACACACCGGAGTCATAATCAACGTGATTGCACAGACCAAATCAATGAGATTACTGACCCTGGTGTGACTTATTATTGTAACCTAATTAATAAACACTAATTAAGCTTCGTATACAATTCTTTTTTACTGTGAATTTAGTATGGTGCTGGGGCAACTATTGGTGCAATAGTGTATTCCACAGGCAACACGGGTCCTGGTGCACCCGTCAACTTCCCAGGCTGCACAGGTCCTGGAGCAACATGACCAGAGCTTTTGATCTCAGACATTGCTCGTCGCGTATTTGCTCCTTGTGCTTCACATAATTTGGGTAGAAATACACCTAAATCGACAACCAAACAAAGAAAAAAAAAAGTTGAATTGAGTACCTAACAATAAATATCAACATTAAATATAGCAATATAAAATATCTCACAACTTTTTTCTAAAACCATTGAATTGACTTTCATT
Organism: Quercus tomentella; assembly: GCA_028535165.1. NCBI lineage: Eukaryota > Viridiplantae > Streptophyta > Magnoliopsida > Fagales > Fagaceae > Quercus > Quercus tomentella. Next base: position 25,166,413 of record JAPQVY010000144.1, read on the forward strand.
TTTGTACCATAAATTTGGGTTCATAACTCATAAGTAAACCCATAAATTAATGTTATAGTAATCACAATTTATTAAAAAGGTTGTGAAATTTGTTAACTCGAGCATTCCTCAAACACAGAGGTAGCAATATGGCTTTCATGCACTAAGCTTCTAGAGTAAATAATTGGAATAAATATTCTTTCCTACGCTCTTAGCGTTTTATTTTATACATTACTACCAACTATAATATGTCATGCGTCTTTTTATCTTTTCTCTTTTCTTTAAAACTTTAACTATTTTATAAGAAAAAAAATAATGGCATGGGATATTCTTTAATTGGTTGACTATAACATGATCAATATACTCATGGTGAGAAGGTATTTTTTATTTAAATGGTTGGTCTTAATAACTTTAAATGATATATGTTTATACCTTCACCAGCGGCAAGATTGAAGTATAGGTCAATAATGTTGGGGCAGCTTCCATAGCACTGAGTTGAGCAAAGCTTTTCTGTGAAGCGAGGCTCAAGGAGAGAGTCAGATGAGATTCCAAGTGTTTTACGGTCAAGCCCACATCCTTTGATGCACTGGTCAGTCTCGATCAAGTCTTGTATTTTGTCTGCCTCAATTTCTGATGTACGGCATGTGTATGCTTCCTCTCCGCTCCTTTTTACGTGTTTCTCAAGCACACAGCGTTTGCCGGAGGATGACACTGCGAATGCGCATGTGTTCTCGTCCAGATTCTCACATGTTATTGCTCCTGCAACCACCAACAAAGAAAACTAGATAAAGTGCTATGATTTGTAAGTATATGAAAAGTTTAGTTTTTAGAGTTTACGGCGTATAGATTATCATGTTATTTAAAACTTTAAAGCACTAAATACATCTTAAGATTTGACACGAAACACATTTATTTCAAATGGTATATAAAGTTGTAGTGTAACTTTATATATTACACTCCAAATGAGAGAAAAAAGAATCTCAAATGGTTCATTTTCAAGAAAAAAATGCATGTAAAGAAAGAAAATTTTCTTGATTTATGAATGTAATGATAAATTCTACCCTTGAATTGTAAGATAGCTAAAAAAAAACTAAATAAATTTTTGTAGCATCAAGAAATAGGTGATGAGTGAATGTAAGGGAAGAAAAAAAAAAAATGAAGGTTTACTAATTGGTTTTGGTGTTGGAAATAATTATGTTCATACCTAGAGTGCCTTGCACACAGAGGGCAATTGCAAGAACCAAGACTGCCAGGGTCTTCAAGCTAATATGAGAGGCCATTGCACTGTTCTAAATGTAAAAAGAAGAGCTGGTGCTGAGGCCAAATTAGCTAAAGGGCTTTCGTAAAGCTAGTAAAACTTTGTGTTTCTACTTGGAGGAATGCTGTGAAGTTTCATGGGTCGTTAGGACCATTTATAGCAGCTTCAATGCACTGTAGATTTCAAAAACTACGACCACGTAGAATGTAATTTCAATGTTAAGAAATGCGAAAAGTCTTGGTGAACCTTACTTTAGAAACGTGTGAAGCTATGGTCCATTTTGTGTGACCCCACCATGAGGAAATTGAGTATGTCAGGGTCTTTTTTTATTTTTTTATTTTTTATGAGGCGCCAGAAGATTGGTAATTACTAGTCAATGACTGCCGCTATCAAAGGCGGAGGCATGGCTGTAACATATATGCCACCGGCATGTAAAAACAAAAATATGGTTTTCAATAATTATCTATATAATTTGGTCGGCACTGTACATTAGAGGCTGCTTATTTGAAAATTGTTTACATGATCGATGCCGATTTTTGTTCTCGCATGTGCCTTGCAAGAATAAATATAAAGATAAATTTGGTTACAAACTTTATTGTAACTTAAAGCTATAATTTCACTCCATATTATCAAAGGCGGAGGCATGGTTGTAACATATATGCCACCGGCATGTAAGAACAAAAATATGGTTTTCAATAATTATATATAATTTGGTCGGCACTGTACATTAGAGGCTGCTTATTTGAAAATTGTTTACATGATTGATGCCGATTTTTGTTCTCGCATGTGCCTTGCAAGAATAAATATAAAGATAAAATTTGGTTACAAACTTTATTGTAACTTAAAGCTACAACTTCACTCGATATCTTTTTAATAGATTTGAATTTTAACAAATCCACCAATAGATCACATTATCTTCTTATATGCACCTTACTTGTAAAATTTTTAGGAGATTAAAGATCAATAGTTATGTCATCAATTAATTGTTTAAATTGAAAGTTTTTGTAGTCTAAAATTATGCTTAAAAATTAAGTTTATGGATCATATAATAAATAACATCCGATTAACACAAAATTTGACATGTGTATTAAGAGTGTAAATGACAGACAATCCAACAGTTAAATTTTCAAAATATGTAGCATGCTAATTTGTTTTTAAAAACATTTGTAGTCTTAGGTTATAATTAAGTTTGCAACCAAATTTTGTCTATAAAATAATAAGAATGTAAACTCCTCAACTGATTTGACTTCCCCCTTACAAAATGAGAATGAAAAGAATGCAGTGCCTAATGTCTCTGGAAATTTGGTACCTTACCATTAACTTGACAAATGTGTTCCTTTCTAGGAGCAACTTTTCAATCAATTAAGTACTTTTCTTTTAAGTTATCTTAGGAGTACAATAAATATTTACAATATTTTCAAATTAATCTACCACTTTATTAAAAAAAAAATTAAATTACAAATTAAGTGAAGACATATATGAAGTAGTAGGCTAATTTAAGAATGTTATGAAACTATTGTAAATTTTTATTGTGTTTCAAATTTTATTATTATTATTTTTCTTCTTCTCCTTTATTATACTAGCATGTAACTCATGCATATGCATAAATATATTTAGAAATAAACGGATTTTATTAATCATAAAAATATACATAGTTGATTGAATCATTAGAAAAAATAAACTTAATTAGATGCATATTAAAATTCTTACATAAGTTTCTATTTATGATCATTTTATTCTAATTTTTAATACTATATATTATAGGGTGAGTTGCAGCTTGCCCTTAGCCCCTTGCCATAAGAAGTTCTCTAAGATTCATTATGCTTGCTTTAATAAGATTATCACATGATTACTCATTACATGCTTATTTTTCATTTTGTTTTTCAATCATGTGATAAATATATGAAAGTTAAAGTTAAATATGACAATAATTGGGGAATTTGACATTGAATGGAAATTGCAAGTTGCAACTAGTCACCTAGGAAATTAATTGCTCAACATATAAGTCAGCAAGACCCAATTCTTATACCCCTAACAACACTTCTTTCATTAAGTATTTTTGTAACTTAAACTTCTGATAAAAGTTAAATGAAGGCGGCTCTTAGACGCTAGCCTAGAAATCTATTGGCATGGCCTTTAATTTTCTTATCCTCAAACTAGTAGCAAATTTGGGTTTCAAGAAGCTATAACTCGTAAACACAAGCCTAGAAATCTATTGGCCTTTTATTTATCACCCTTTTATTTTATTTTATATAAAATAGAAATTTTACCCTAGTCTAATATAAATGTGTGAAACTCTCTCCTGGAGACTTGAACTCCGATCCTTACCCCCCACACACCCACAAACACTTATACTTGTTGAGTAACCATCGCTCTAAGAGTGTGCAATGGTATTTATCAACCAATTAACTAGTTGCACATTTGGATTTCAAGAGGATATAAGTGTTTATGAGTCTTTTTTTTTTTTTTTTTGAGAATGGTTAACGAGTCGTATTGATTTGAAATAAGAGTATAAGACCATAAATTTTAATTAAGCTTAAGTCTATAAAGACTAGATAATAGAGATTAGAGAGAGGGAGAGGGAGAGGAGAGATTGCCGCATACGACATTGCGCAAGGTAATTTGGAGATTTCAGTTACCAAAACCAAAAGCATCTTTTGTTCCTACGTTATTCATAATAAGCTATGGAATTTAATACGAGACACATAAATTTTAACGGTATAGTTAATAGTTTACCACTTTCTTGGCAATGATTTCTTGGCAGTGTTAGGAACGCAAGAAAGGAGGACCTGCCTTTAATGATTGTATCTCAATGTAAGACCGCCTTCAAAAACGAACCAATTTTCTGGTCAAACTCAAACAAAGCATTCCCTAATTAAGAAAATAAGTTTATGTCAAACAAATCATTTCCTAAGAAAATAAAAGGAAAATTTCTATGAAGCTCCTCTTTATTTTCCTCCACTAACAAAACTGAAGAAAAGAAAAGAAAAAAGTAATGAAATATTTTGCTAGGCCATAAGGACCGATATGTATCTCATACATCTAATATACGCATCATTTATCTCAAACCTTATAACATCCACTTCATGATGATTACTGGTTGTTATCATCATATTAGGACACCAATTATTTATATATTTTTTTGGTATGCAAGGTTTGAATCTTATATCTCCTATTCGACGACATAAGACTTTACCTGTTAATTTAACTAGAATCTACCACAATATATGAGTCCTACAATGTAAAATCTCCAAATTTATTAGAGAGATAATATATATATCGGATGTATAAAATACTTCTTCAGTTCTTCCATATGAACATTTTTTTATTATTATGTAATGAAAGAAGAATAAAGAGAAGATGACATCATGAATGACTTCTCTACTTGATCGAGTGCGACTATAATAAATACTCTCACCTAGTGGAGTTGTAAGGAAGGAAGCTGTAAAACCATAGCTATACCCTAACCTCACGACGACATTAGTGAGCAAAAGGACTGGCCGACTGGGGCATGGGGGGCTCCATAATGATAGTCTATAGTCTATATAGAGTTAGTTATGAGTTGAACTTTGATATATATATATATATATATATATATATATATATGGGAAATAAATTTGGTATTAGTCAGCCATTAGTTCAATTTCTTGGACTTTTCTTCCCCGGTGTTTGCGGGGGGCAAAGGTTACAAGTTATCAATGTTATTTTTATTAGGGGGCATGAATAACGGGGACGGAGATAGTTGTTAGTGTGGACTGTAACTTTGATCATCCAGTGGAGTTGAAAGCTTTAGCAATTAGCAATTCCCATGATTATGGGATGAATTTTTTTTTTGGTAGAAATTATGGGATGAATTGAAACTAGGGATACGCTTTTTAATGTACTTTCATATTCTACTAATTTTTTTAGATCCCGAACTTTCGTGAACACTATAGGTTCCATCTTAATCACTAAAATGACTGATTTGATTTTTTGATGTTGACACCCATGATGAAATTAATCCAAGTACAATCAACTATTCTATTCTTAACCCCATCAAAAAAAAAAAAAAAAAAAAATATTCTTGACTATTTGCTAAGGAAGTGAAAGGTGAGAGCAACATAATGAACTGGTAAGAAAATTATTATTACAAAAACAGTGTTTCATCACCATTGAGAGAGGTAGCCTAGTAGTCTCGGTGTGAATGCGGGAGAACTAAATCCCATTTTCAATTTCCAATGGGCAAACTAGGGCTGTCCACGGGTCGGTCCGGGTCGGGTTTGTGCCCAACCCGGAACCGACCCGATCACTTCGGGTTTCTCATGCACAGACTCGCCGCCGACCGGTGAACGGAGTCGGTTTGGGTGGTCGGATTTTCATCAGGTGCAGATCGGTCCTCGGTCGGTTTTGGGTTGTGAGAAAAACTGCCGGATTTTGCCAAAAGTCGCCGGATCTGGCGAGACCTAACCGGATCTTGGCGAGATTTCGGCAGATCTCGAAGAGATCAAGCTGATCTTGGCTAGATCTGGTCGGATCTTGATGAGATCTCGGCATATCTCGAAGAGATCAGGCCGAATCTCGACGAGATCTCGCCTGAACTCGAACGGATCTCCTCAGATCGGACAGAAAATCAGCGCTTTCCAGTCAGTATACAGTCGGGTCGGTTGAAAATTAGTTTCTCAGTCTCAACCCGCCAACCGACCCGCCATTTTCGGGTTCAGGGGGCAAAGATCCGCCACCAACCCGTCACCGGCGTCGGGTGGGCCGGTTCTCGGGCCGGATCGGACGGTTTGGCTGGGTGGGTCGGTTCTCGGTTTTGTTTGGACACCCCTAGGGCAAACTATGAGATTTTTGCCCCCACCCCCCTTTTCGGCCATTAAAAAAGAAAAAAAAAAAAAAACCAAAACAAAACAAAACAGTGTTTCATCAGCCTAGAACCCAAATCACTTTAAACTATGTGTCTCGTTTCTATTATATTTTGGAGTAACCGCTCACCCATAAATCATAATCACCATTTATACACTATTATCCTTTGTTTTGTAGCTTTTATTGCCAAGACTCAAGAGGCACCTTCGAAAAGTAAAGGCAGAACTTAAAACTTAAAAGTTCAATTAATTTTTTTTTTCTTTTTGAGAAGGAAAAGTTCAATTAATTTGGTATTTGCTGACTTTTTTTTACCCAATCAAAAATACAATTTTGGTCCATATATGGTACATCAAAATTTAATTTAATTCATGAACTATTGATAATTTTTCAATATGGTTAATTTTTTAATAATTCGATAATTATAATAATAAGGAAATAATTTTTTTTAATTTCTTTTGTTGTTGCTGAAATAAGTAGAGGGAGGTGTGAGATTCGAACTACAAACATAGAGATTGGAACACCACAAAAAATACTATTATCACTAAGCCACCCTATGGGAAATTGAGGATGAGAGATTTGAACCTTGATTTTGGAAAGTTTAGACTATAGTATTACTAAATTACAAAACTCTTGACAACTTTCACCTAATTTGTAGTAGATTCTTTTCATAAACAATTAACATATCTATATAATGCAAGGCACATTTTGGTTTCAAAGAAAAAAATTTATGGACATCAAATATTTGTTAGGGAAATTTATATTTTAAATCTTACAATTTAGAATCTTACGATTTACATAATTTTTTACTTTTAAAATTACAGAATTTGATTTTTTTTTTTTAATTTCTAGATTTAATTTGTTACTTTTGAAGTTACAATGTTTAATTTGGACACCCCAAAACTATAGGATTTCAAATGTAATTTTTGTTTTTGTTATTAATATGTTATTTTAAAAGAAATTAAATTCACTTTATTTATATATATATATATATATACCGATTTTTTTTTTTGCTGTATATATATATATATATATATATATATATATATATATATATACCGATTTATGAGACCAACATGTGATCTAACATATCACATAAGCATTACTCCTATAATAAAAGTAAGGACAACTGTATGAAAAACATCTATTACATCAGCAGTTGTCATTAGCATGATGACGATAAAGTAGCCAGAATGAGGATAGCATTAATGCATGATGACGACAAAGTAGCTAGGACATTTTTGAAACTCCTAGGACTATATATTGAAATAATTGACAATTAGCCTCCGTTTAGGTAGTGCTTTTAGGTAGTGTTGAAAAGTATTGTGGCTGCGTTTCACTTTTTTTTTAGAAGAGCGTTTCACGTGTATTGTGAGTTTCGTACAGGAACAGAAAGAAAAATTATGCTTTTACAATGAGGCCCGCAAGTACTTTATTAAGAAAAACTATAAAACTGAGTTCCACAGTATTATTCACATATTTAAAAATTATTTTATTACAGTGTTTTCAGTTTTTAGCAAAATAAGCGGTATCCAAATACACCAAAAACTTCTAAATCTAGGTAAAAATCTTTTATCATGAAAAATATCTGATTGTTGGATGAAATGGAATAGTTTGGTGGTCTTGAATTTGGAAAACAACAATTTCACCAGCAACATTCCAGCTTCGATTGGATCCTTGACTCTTCTTAAGTCTTTGCAGCTGTACAACAACAAGTTCTCTGGAAATTTACCATCTTCTTTGAAAATTTTTAAAAGTTGGTGATTATTGATGTTGCTGAAAATAAGTTTGAAGGAAGCATACCTTCTTGGATAGGACATAGATGTTCAAGCTTAATGGTTCTCAACCTTCGATCAAATAATTTCTATGGTCACATACCGAAAGAACTTTGTGCTCTAACTTTACTCCAAATCTTGGATCTTTCACATAATAAGTTTTCTGGAAGCATACCAACATGTGTTAAAAATTTTAGTGCCATGGCCACTGAAAATAATTCAAATCATGACATGACTTTTAATCGCTCGACAATTTTTTATGGTGAATGTATTTCTCTTGAAATTGAATTGCTTGTGATAAAGGGGAAAGTTTTTGAGTATAGCACCATTCTCCAACTGGTAAAAAGTATGGATTTATCCAAGAACAATTTATTAGGAGAGATCCCCAAAGAAGTGACCAGTTTACAAGGATTACAATCATTGAATTTGTCATATAATCTCTTAAGCAGAAGTATTCCTGAGAACATAGGTTCTATGGGATCATTGGAGTCTATTGATTTTTCGGTGAATAAGCTTTTAGGTCAAATTCCCTTAAGTATGTCAAATATGACATTTCTAAATCATTTGAACTTGTCAAACAACAATTTGATTGGGGAAATCCCTTTGAGCACTCAGATACAGAGCCTCAATGCGTCCAATTTTATTGAAAACAAACTCTGCAGACCACCACTTACTGATAATTGTATTGTAAATGAAGTAAAACCCAACAATGTAAACATAGAGAGTAAAGATACTAGTGGAGTTGAAGTGGATTGGTTCTATGTGAGCATGGCACTTGGCTTTGTTGTTGGGTTTTTTGGTGTATGCAATCCTTTACTATTGTACATGCCATGGAGAATTATGTACTTTGAGTTCCTAGATCACATGGGGTACAAGCTTAAAAGGTGTTGTTTTGTAGTAGTAAGTAATTGCTGTAAGATTCTTAATATTTAGTGTAATATCGTGATCATGTTAATCATTAGTATTTCAATGATTTCTATATAATCTTTGTGTTGGTTTATACTTATATAGTAGTTAAATTCACTCCGTTGGCATATATAAAACTGGTGTTTCCTTCTGGTTCTTAAAAAAAAAAAAAGGTTTCTTCCTCTGAAGAAGGTCAATGGCGATCCAATATGTAGTACCATACAAATAAATGATTTATTAAAAGTAATATAATATACCTTGAAATGATGCCTAACCTCTGTTTCTATTACTTAAAAAGAAAAGATGATATATTGCCACAGGTGAGCTATATGTTAACACCTAGCCTCCGTTTCTGCTATTTAAAAAGAAAATTGATACATTCCAATAGGCGATCTAAGTCTCAAACAAAAGTCGACTAGATTCTACATAATTGCGCAAACTAAATGGCTCATTGTAATAAAATCTGAGGTTATTTTGTGTTGGAGTATGTGTGTTTCAAACTCTTAAACTATGCTAGTGTCCCACATTGGTTAGAGATGAGTTCTCATGTAGGTTTATAAACCATTGCACCTCTTAAGTGATAGCTTGAAAGGTAATGGGCTAAAGGTTGGAGTTGGGCTTGGGTTGGACTTAAGTTAGTCTCTATCTCTATTGGGCCTCATTCCTTTTCCCTTTCTTTTGTTTTTAGCCCATTTTGGTTCTGACCGTTGGGCATTAAACAGCAGCCTGTTGGGACATTTATTGTGCTGCCCATTGGCTTGCACAGTAATTGTTGAGAGCAGCTAGGGGTGTGCGCGGTTCGGTCAGCTCGGTTTTTTCTCAAAATTGTTACCGAACCGATAGGGATCGGTTTTCTCATAATTAAAACTGATTCATACTGATTAGGGTTGGTTTTCCGACCTATAGCGGTGCGGTTGGTTGGCTCGATTTAATTGGTTTGGTCAGTTTGAAACATTAAAAATTCTAGTTTTTATTTTTATTTTTATGTATAAAAAAAATCTTTTCAACCTATTCAATGTTCAATGGGACTAAAGTAACAATGTAACACTACAAAGTCCAAACAAGTACTGAAAATTTGATAATAAAAAAAAAACATTTTACTAAAAAAAAATGATAAATATTACTAAGTTTATAGTTTATAGCTTCTATTTTTACTAGTTTATAGCTTCTATTGTTAAAATATTGTAAACGTAGCATTAATAATGATTCATTTTTTTTTTAAGTATAGATAAATATTAATATATATTATACACCACTATGCCTACACAGTAGACCTACACAGTGTTGGAAAAATAGAGTAATATCTAAGTCTGACACTTGGATTTTTCTTTTAAACTTTTCTTTTGTCATTTCCAAAGCTAGACATGTGTGGGGGTCATAAAAGTTGAAACGTTAAAAGACTAAAACTTTAAAAGAGTACTAATCTCTCTAGAAGACAATAGAAACTAGAAATTACAAGAGTAATAAAAGACCAGACCAGTGCACTGCAGAACGAAGAAGAACCAGTGCAAAACGAAGAAGAGAAGAAGAAGAACGGCGGCATGCAACATGGTGGAGACCATTAATGGATTTGTAATTTTTTTTTTTTTTAAAAGACAAAATCTTGGTAAAACAATGTCGTATCCAAAGTTCCAAACATCTGAAACAGGGGTCAGTATGGTTCGGCAAGGCTTCGGTTCCAAATTTGCTGCTCCGATTACTGCACCGCACCGGAGTCGGAACTCTCTTCGCGTTCTATTTGCCGGCATCGGCTCTGTCGGTCGGTTGTAGTGGCGGTGCGGGAAGGTCGGCGTCGATTGGTCTTGTCTCCGGTACTGGTTTGCACAGCCCTAGGAGCAGCCCATGTCCTTTACTTAATCAGCTTATTAAACCCTACAACACACACTATTCATTTATCATATTTCTTCCTCTTCTCCAGCCGTATCTCCCTTTTGTTTTGCTCTGTTTTGTTGCACATAAATTTTAGCTTCAATTTTATTTTATTTTATTTTATTTATTATTTATTTATTTATTTTTTTTAAGAAAGGAAAGGCAAGTAAGGTTGTTCTTAGTTCTTCTTGCTTGAGTGTGTGATCAATTTGAAGAAATTACTATAGTCTAATCTTGGGGGGTTGTTCGGCCAAGAGAGTCATTCACACCGAGTTCTACTCCGGGTGGCACGAATCAACCTTTAAAGACAATGCATTTTACGTGATTCTATAGTTTGTGAGATCTTTCTAACTCTATCTATTTATTTTTGTCATTGCTAATTTTTTAGGGTTTGTATTGTTGAATCAAAACTTGTTTATTTAGCCATATTTTCCAACAATTTTAAAGGTTGATATTTGTGTTTTAAAAATGAAGAAACAAATTGTTGATTCTCTTAAGGTCATTTTGGAAATTACAAAGCTTGAGGCTTTTGATGGAAATAATTTTAAACGTTAGAAAGAAAGGGTTTTGCCCATCTTGGAATTTACTGAAATTGACCGGGTTCTTTATGAGCCTAAACTCGAAGAAGATCCTAAAAATATAGCAAAGTGGGAAAAAACAAATAAATTGTGTGTTCATACTATTAAGTGTGGTTTATCTAACAAGTTGTTTGATAATTATTGTCATTTTACTTGTGCTAAAGATTTATGGGATGAACTTAATGGTCGTTATGGGTTTGAGGATGAGGGTGCTAAATAATTTGCTACGGCTAAATTTATGTCTTTTCAAATGGTTGAGGAAAAAAGTGTTTCTAGCCAAATTGAAGATTTTCAAAAATTAGTATCCGACCTAGTTAAAGAGGGTGATGTTTTACCCGAGAGGTTTGTGGCTCATGGTCTAATGTTTAAGTTGCCGGACTCTTGGAAAGAGTATAAACACTGGTATAGCCACCATAGAACCTATTTGAATCTTCAACAAACTATCGTTGATATTCAAATTGAAGAAACAAATAGGATGTCGGAAAAAGTTTCTAGAGTTAAGGAATTTACTTCCAAGGCTAATGTTATAGAGGGAGGACCCTCTAGACCACTACAACATAATAAGAAACATGATTTCAAGGGAAAAGGAAAATTTCATAATAAAAATGGCCCAAATCCTCAAATCCAAAAGAAAAAAGGTAATTGTTTTATTTGTGGCAAGGTAGGTCATTATGCGGCAACATGTAGGGCGAGGGGCAACTTCAACAACAATAAGAACAACAACAAAGGCTCTACATCAAATAAGGCAAATGTGGTGCAAACCGAACAGATCATTGCGGCCGTGGTGTGTGAGGCACACTTGGTGACAAAAGTGAAGGATGGGTAGTTGACTCGGCTTGCACAAGACACATTGGTGATTCAAAGAGGAGTTTAGTTCCTACACTCCTATGGCGGAAGGAATCGAATGTGTTTATGTTGGGGACAATAGGTCTGTGCCGGTGAGTAGTAAAGGGAAGGTACTCTTGAAGCTAACTTCTGGTAAAACTCTTTCACTCAATAATGTCCTTCATGTACCTCACTTTCGACATAATCTCATTTCGGTACATTTGCTTGGTAAGGCCGGTATTAAAGTTTTATTTGATGGTGGCATAGTTACTTTAACTAAGAATAAAGTCTTTGTTGGTAAGGGCTATGATGATGAAGGTCTCTTTGTACTTAATGTTGATCAAGTTATTAATGAAAAAGGTTCATCCTCTTGTGCTTACTTAGTTGATTCCATTGATGTTTGGCATGGTAGACTTGGACATGTTAATCTTGGCTATATAAAGAAAATGAAAGAATGTGGAATTATTAACTCACTAAGTGAAGCTAATATGGACAAATGTGAAATTTGTGCCGAAACTAAAATCACCAAGAAACCTTGTAAATCTATAACAAGAGAAACTGAGCTTCTTGGATTGGTACATAGTGACTTGGGTGACTTAAAACACACCATGACTAGAGGTGGTAAAAGATTTTATGTGATCTTTGTTGATGACCACTCTAGATTCACTAAACTTTATTTACTAAGAACCAAAGATGAAGCTTTGGAGATGTTTATAAAGTATAAAAGTGAAGTTAAGAACCAAAAGAATAAAAGGATTAAAAGACTTAGAACCGATAGAGGTGGGAATATGAGTCTAATCCTTTTAAGGAATTTTGTGAACAAAATGGCATAATACATTAGGTAACTCCACCTTATTCACCGGAATCTAATGGAATAGCCGAAAGGAAAAATAGAACTCTTAAAGAGATGATGAATGCTATGCTTGTTAGTTCTGGGCTATCCTCCAACATGTGGGGGGAGGCCATTTTTTCGACTTGCCATATTCAAAATAAGGTACCTCATAAGAAAACAGGTAAAACTCTTTATGAACTTTGGGAAGGACATAAGCCTAACTTGGAATACCTCAAAGTGTGGGGGTGCTTGGCTAAGGTCATGCTACCCGAGCCTAAAAGGAGAAAGCTTGGTTCTAGAACATGTGATTGTGTGTTTATTGGCTATGCTTGTAATAGTTCATGCTATAGATTTCTTGTCATCAAAAGTGATATATTAGAATCATACACTATTATTGAATCCGAAAATGCCATATTCTTTGAGCATGTGTTTCCTTTGAAAAATAAGGAAAAAGAATTGCATGATTCTATTGAAATTACTAATGATTTTGTTGATGATGTGCAAGAAATAAAAAGGAACAAACGAGCTAGGAAGGAAAAGGATTACAGTAACGATTTTCTTGCCTATGTCGTTGAAGATGAACCTGTAAGTTACTATAATGTAATTAAATCCATAGATGCACCTTTTTGGTTGAAAGCAATTAATAATGATTTAGAATCTATTATGTCTAATCATACTTGGGAATTTGTTGAGCTTCCACCCAAGGTTAAACCTATTGGTTGCAAATGGGTGTTTAAAAGAAAATTAAAACCGAATGGTACAATTGATAAGTTTAAAGCTCGCTTAGTAGTCAAGGGCTATAAGCAAAAACATAATGTGGATTATTTTGACACTTATTCTCCAATTACTAGAATTGCATCTATTAGAATTTTATTTGCCATTGCTACTATTTACAAACTTGTAGTACATCAAATGGATGTTAAAACTGCTTTTCTAAATGGTGATTTAGAAGAAGAGATTTATATGGAGCAACCCGAGGGTTATATAGTTCTTGGACAAGAACATAAAGTTTGTAAGTTAGTTAAATCTTTATATGGTTTAAAACAAGCACCTAAACAATGGCATGAAAAATTTGATAATATTATGCTTACACATGGGTATGTGATTAATGGTGCCGATAAATGCATATATAGCAAGTTTATTAATAATGAAGGTGTTATTATATGTTTATATGTTGATGACTTGCTTATATTTGGAACTAGCCTTGATGTTGTGCATGATGCTAAACACTTTCTTGCCTCTAATTTTGATATGAAAGATTTGGGTGAGGCAAATATAATCTTGGGCATCAAGATCTTTAGGGATAATGATTGCATTACACTATCACAATCTCACTATGTAGAGAAAATTCTTAAAAAGTTTGAACACTTTGATATGTCACCTATGTCTATTCCTTTTGACTCAAAAGTGCACTTGTTTAAAAATCGTGGTGATAGTGTTTCACAAGATAAATATGCACAAATTATTGGTAGTTTGATGTTTTTGACAAACTGTACTCGCCCTGATATTGCATATGTTGTTGGTAGATTGAGTAGATATACTCATAATCCTAGTATTGAACATTGGGATGCAATATTAAGATTGTTAAGATATTTAAAGGGTACTTTTGATTATGGTTTGTCATATTGTGGTTATCCTGCTATATTAGAAGGATATTGTGATGCTAATTGGATTTTTGATACATATGAGGTAAAGCCCACTAGTGGATATGTGTTCACACTAGCTGGAGGGGCTGTCTTTTGGAAATCATCCAAGTAGACTTGCATAGCGAGATCCATCATGGAATCAGAGTTAGTATACTTAGAAAAGGTTGGGTCCGAAGCTGAGTGGTTTAGGAGTTTGTTAATTGATATACCATTGTATACTAACTCTATTGCCTCTATTTGCATACATTGTGATTGCCAGGCTGCCATAGCACGTGCTAAGAACAAAATTGATAATGGGAAAACTCGACATATCCGATGGAGGCACAATATTGTGAGGCAGCTCATTGATAATGGTGTAATGTCCTTGGACTTTGTGAGGTCAGAAAGGAATTTGGCCGATCCTTTGACCAAGCCATTAGCAAGAAGGCTGGTGAGTGAGACATCGAGGGGGATAGGACTGATACCCAAATTGTGACACTATGGCCAATGCCCAACCTCTATGATGGGTGATTCCACGCAAGAGGTTAAATGGGTAGAGATCATTTGTGGTCCATATGGGGACTGTCAGTTTTTATGTGTTCCACTATCTTATTGAGGGGATAAGTGATAAGTCCATCCCTATGGTGTGAGACAGTGCTAAGTTGTAGATTGTTGGAGGTTGAGCTCTAGCTCTTAATGGATCCATAGTCCCTACCTGTTGCGATGAGGTGTACTGCACACACTCTTGATGGATGCCACCTATGTGGGAGTGGAAGTTGTGCCGTTTCCTATGAGACTTGGGTAGGTCTCTAGAGCTCTCATGAAACCCAGTGGCGCATGGCCTGTATAAGGCGCCAACCTGCTTATGGAACAACCTTGGTAAAGAAAGGTATGTGGGTGGTAAGTTTGGTTATCTAATAGTTTGGTTAAAAGAGTCTAACTCTATCATTGTCTAGTAGTTCCTACTTATTTATCCCAAGTATGGTTAAAACCTTATGGTACCATATTGATGCATACCTTTTTGAGTTTATTGCCTTTCCTATTTTAGTGTTTGTAACATGTGGGGGATTGTTGGAGTATGTGTGTTTCAAACTCTTAAACTATGCTTGTGTCCCACATTGGTTAGAGATGAGTTCTCATGTAGGTTTATAAACCATTGCATCTCTTAAGTGATTGCTTGAAAGATAATGGTCTAAGGGTTGGAGTTGGGCTTGGGTTGGACTTAAGCTAGTCTCTATCTCTCTTGGGCCTCATTCCTTTTCCATTTCTTTTGTTTTTAGCCCATTTTGGTTCTGCCCGTTGGGCATTAAACAGCAGCTCGTTGGGGCATTTATTGTGCTGCCCGTTGGCTTGCATAGTAACTGTTGGGAGCAGCCCATTTCCTTTACTTAGCTTATTAAACCCTACAACACACACTATTCATTTATCATATTTCTTCCTCTTCTCCAGCCGTATCTCCCCTCTGTTTTGTTGCACAGAAATTTTAGCTTCAATTTTTTTTTTTTTTTAAAGAAAGGAAAGGCAAGTAAGGTTGTTCCTAGTTCTTCTTGCTTGAGTGTGTGATCAACTTGAAGAAATTACTATAGCCTAATCATGGGGGGTTGTTCGGCCAAGAGAGTCATTCACATCGAGTTCCATTTCGGGTGGCACGAATCAACCTTTAAAGATAACACATTTTGCGTGATTCTATAGTTTGTGAGATCTTTCTAACTCTATCTATTTATTTTTGTCATTGCAAATTTTTTAGGGTTTGTATTGTTGAATCAAAACTTGTTTATTTAGCCATATTTTCCAACATTTTTTGGATTCTTGCAACAAGTACGTAAGAAAGAAGCCTAGGTTGCAGAAGAGTTGGTTGCTAAAGTCTATTTCTCCTGTGCAGAATCTAACCTTCAATGTTTATGGAGAATATATTTAGAGTTATTTTCTATAATTCCCAAAGAAAATTATCTTTTTCAAATAATTTTTCAATTAATAAATAAAAGGTTTAATTACCTAGGACAGTGATAAATTAGTTTAGTGCTGCACTTATGTTTTCTCAAGTTTGGCAAATGATAGTTTTAAGTAATTATATTTCTCTCCCAAATGAGTTTTCTCTCAATGGTGCTATCCTTTATTCAACATTTTGGCTTGGGCTTTCTTTGGTAACTTCAGGAAATTTAAATTTGGATGGTTCATTTATTTAAATAAATGCAGAAGAGGAACAATGTGAAAAGGAATTTGGACAATTACTTGGGATTGGCCATATGGAAGTCTTGCACTGTTTTGGACCCTTATTTAGCTGGACAGTTTCTCTGACATCATATTGGATATGAATATAGTACTTATCTTTGGCTAGATAATTGGCATCTTGAGTGTCCTCTATTGCTTAAATATGGACCTTGAACCATTTATAACTCAGTCAGTTCTGTGAATGCAAAGGTCTAAGCAGCTCTCAGTGTAGGAAACTAAAGTTGGCAACTAGCAAGATATGTGATTAAGTTTCATATTCAAGACAGGTAAATTGGGAATGCTATTAAACATAGATCATAATGCAGTAAGCAATGTCAAAAATCTAGGAATTTCAAATTTGGGGCAACATGGAATGCTATTAAAATTACCCCACTGAAATAATTGGAGTGGTGTAAGCTTATCTAATTTTCTAAATCTTTTCCCAAGCATAGTTTCATAGCTTGGTTAACCATATATAAAAAATAGATTATTCACTAGGGATTGTTAAATCTATTCCCCTATTTAACAAAGTTAAGTTTTTCACCCAAAAAGCATTGAGTTGCAAAGTACACCCCTAAATTTTGGGGTTACTTGGATTTTACACCCTAAAGTTTGAAAATTTGGATTTCACTCCCTAAAGTTTCTCTCTGTTAGCAAAAATAGCCCCTTCATTGGTGGACTTGCCTATATGGTGGTTAAGTGACATGTTGGCATCTGATGAGTAATTTTTTAGGGTTTGGCTTACCTCCAGTACTTTTATAACTGGAGGTGTTCTTTTATTTTAAATACACAATAGCAAGTGGTAGTGGGTTTTAATTTCAACATTTTATTTAGTTAGTGGGTGATGTGGTAATTTCTCATTAAAATAAAAAGAGATTCCTGTTAAAAAATTACTAGAGATAAGCCAAACTCAATTTTTTAAGGGGATAAACATGCATTCTCATAATTTAGAGAGTAAATGAGGGAGTATAGTTTAGAGGGGTGAAGTGTAATTTTCTTTTTCTAAAAACTTGCCAAATCAACTATTGTAATAATTGTTGTGTTGATAAAATTCCTCATGCAATTATCTATAAGAAAGTACGGACTACTAGATGAGCTTCTGCCCACGTAAATGAGCTTGAAGTGGATTGGTTCTACGTGAGCATGGCACTTGGCTTCGTGGTTGGTTTTTGGAGTATATGTGGTCCTTTACTATTGAACAAGCAATGGAGAATTATCTACTTTCAATTCCTAGGTCACACAGGGTACAAGCTTAAAGGTGTTATTTCATTGTAAGTAAATGTTGTAAGATTCCTAATATTTAGTGCAAATGTCATGCGATCATCTTAATCAATATTTTGATGATGTGTATAACATCTTTGTGTTAGTTAATTGTCTCCATGGGCAAATATGAATATGGTGTTTCTTCCTATGAATGTCAATAGTTGTAGTTTCATTTAATCCCTGTAGATTAATATTGTAAAATTAAATTTTAGTTCATACAAGCAATGGATTCATTAAAAGTAGCATACTACACCTTGAAATGACGCCTAGTCTTTGTTTGTCTTTCTTTTCAAACAAAATTAGTTGCAGACCTCGCAATGCGTGGGAATAGATAATTACTTTGTAATTTTGACATAAGAATAATTTGTTCTCCTAAATTTGTTGAAAATAATTTGCTCTCCCTAAAAATTAAGAGAAATGTTATTCCGACAATAATTTTACAACCCTTCCACAACAAATCATACGTAGCAGGTTGTTATTGATTGTTATTGATGGGCAAAAAAGTAAATTTAGTGATAGGTTTAAATTAGAATTGATAACAACTTGCCATAACTTCTTGTGAAAACGTTGTAGACGTAGCACTTTTAAAAAAATTAAAAAATTTCTAAAATTATTTTTCATCTTTCTATCTCTATAAATATACCATTCTATTATTTTTGGGTGTATTTGATTGATATTTATCCATTTTTAGATGGTTTATATAGTGCGTTATGTTTTCCTAATTTTTTTCTTTACAACTAAATTTTTTAAGTTTCAAATTTGCTATTCAAAATTCTCTTTCTCTTAAAAGATATTATTATGATAATCAAAACTTATCATAAAAATACCATTGATATTAGTCAAATAACCGATAAGCACACTCAAATACATAGCCAAGATTGTATTCTAATAAAAATTCAAATTTTGACTTTCAAAATAGCTAAGTAGTAACTCAAACAAAAATTAAATCAAAATAATAAGAAGAAGAGAGAGGACTTGTGATAGGAATCTCAATTCAATTCAATTGGTCTCTCCCATAATAATATCTAAATTTGTTACAACACAAAACCAAAAAAAGTAACATATCTTGTATTAAGTTATGCATCTACATTCATGAGACAACTAATATGTACATACAACAAAACTGATTTATGCTACGCATACACAAAGAGAATTATTTATCCATAATGATGAATACATCACACAATAAGAGGTATCCAAGAGTGGAAAAAAACTCATCCATGATTAACGACCACATAAACTATAGTAGTAAGAGCCCATTGTGATTCTTTTGTTGTTGGCTATTTGAACAACTGAGAGAGTTGTGTTCTTGATCTAAAGCCTTTGTTTTGCACCCCCATGA
This sequence comes from Quercus tomentella, assembly GCA_028535165.1. Lineage (NCBI taxonomy): Eukaryota > Viridiplantae > Streptophyta > Magnoliopsida > Fagales > Fagaceae > Quercus > Quercus tomentella. The sequence continues at coordinate 25,185,718 of JAPQVY010000144.1, forward strand.
AATAGCTTTCAAAAAATAGCCACGCCAAGTGCTCAATCAAATACCCATTGTATGTATTAGCCCACATGTGTCAATCCCAGTTTGAATGTTTGTGACATTGAAACCACATAGCCAAATCAAAGGAAATCACTATATAGAAAGAGTACACATGTTCTAGGACTATTGAAGGCAAGTGGGTCATTTGCAGAGGTTGCATAGAGTCAAGGCTGGCAAAGGTTTTGCAAGTTGTTGACGGTATATTTTTTTGGTGAACTTTCTATGAGGCTATTTGCATCATGTAATGGTTTTTCCATTGGAAGTGTTTTCATTTGTTTTACACATCGTGACCAATCCTTGTGTCAGTATCCTTGTGAACAACCATAGTTTTAAGATTTTTTTGGTTGGTTTATAGGAACCAATGTTGTTGGCACTTGAGCTCTCTGATGGCACATCACCAACAAAATTAATCTGGAAAATTTGAAGAATATGGGGAAAAAAAAAACTCACTTTAGAGAGACTTAGTGGATTGATAGAAAAACCAGGAAGAAGCCTAACAATATGGGTAGAGACTTAGTACCAAGAAGAAGCCCAACAATATGGGCAGAGAAGAGTTAGTGGATTGATAGAAAAATCATTAAACTTGAATGGCAGGAATAATGATTCATAGGCCCATAAAGTAAATAAATGGACGTTGAGGAAAGCAAATGGGCCTAAAGGAGCCCAAAGAGAGAAGTAGTAAACCCGTGGGCATTATGTGATGTAGAAAAGTAAGAATGGGCCACAGCAAGCCCAAAGTAATGAAGTAAGAAAGTAAGGGGTTAATGGAAAGCCTATGAGTCCCAAGGATGAAGGATAAGGTAATTGGGCCAGGGAAGTCCAAAAGAGTTAGTAAAAGCCCATGGGAATACAGAATAAGAAAATGAGCCAAGGATGCCTAAGGAAAGCAAATGGGCCAAGGATGCCCAAGAAGAAAGAAATGGGACAAAGGAGCCCACAAGCAATGTAATGGGTCAAGAAAGCCTAAAGTAGCATGAGTATAAATCCAATGACCATATTGAGTCATTGAGAGAAGATCAGGAAGCAGGCCCAAGAAAGGCCCAGCAAGCACAGGTCAAAAAATACCACGGTAGGAATAGTAGAGTGGTATGGCAGGAATGGCAACAAGATTACGGAAGGAGCAAAGAATGGGCTAAAAAGGGGAAAACCCACAATCAAGTAAGGCCCAGCCCTTGAAAGGAGCAAGCCAATAAAGAATGGAAAATCAGAAAACAGTTTACACCATAAGAGGTCAAGGATGAGCGGCAGAATCCACAGATGAGCCTCCAGACCATGGCAAATGCATGAGCAACGGACAAGCTTTTGACGTACACAGGAAATGGAGTATGCACAAGGCTCAAACACTACCAACTTGTACCCAGCCAATATAGGAGTGGTGGGTCATGGGTTAGAGGTAAGAGAGGGTATGGTCTGGCAGTGGGGAGAAGGGAAAGCCTATTTTGGAGTTCATGCTCAGATTCTTTTGGGGGTGATGTCCTGCTGGGATGACATATCACCCAAAAGAAGGAAGGATGAGTTGGAACCACTAGGTGCATGCTATGAGGGATAATAAGAGAGAATACCCATACTGTGGTGGATAAGAATGCCACGGTGAGCAAGCAAACAAAACAGTCTTCTTTGTCTGCTAATGGGGAGTGGCACAGTTAGCACAGGTAAGTGGTGGTGGCTGGGTAGTTGACAAACCGGTGGGTGGTCGGGAAGAACACCCTAAACCGGACAAAAGTAGTTAAAGGATAAAATGGTAAAATCAGTCACGGCAGGTAGTATATAAAGGGTCCTTGCCATGCACAGTAGCATCATCGCAACAGTAGCAACCACTAGGAGAGAATCATAGCACCACCATCACCATAACACTACACGAGTAAGCACTAAGAAAGAACAAAGAGGAGTGGGGAAGAATCAAAGTAACAAAACAAAGAAAAAAGAGAAAAAAGAGAAATAGAGAGTGTAGAATGACAGGCATGCACCAATAGGCTAATCCCTTCTCTCCCTCTAAAAGCTTGCACTCTGTGGAGGATAAAGAACTCGTTTGGGCACAAGCCGTTCAAGCTCGTTCCCTCAGAGTGGAAAATTTCCGATGCAAGATCCTCTTGTAAGGTTACCCACGTTAAGGAAGTGGTTCCCTCCTTGGCCTGAGCCCTGTAACATAATTGAACACAGCAAACTGATCTTTTCCTTCTTTGATTTATCACTTATTGCCATTGTTTCCTCTCTTGTCTTTGCAATTTCACCTATAATGTTTCTTGTTGCCATATCATTCGTTTTCCCTATTTTAATTAAGGATCTCTTACTTGCGTTGCTTGACAGTAACGTATTTCTTTTATTATTGTTTTATTACATTTATCTACCATAACTCTTCTGTAGCAGCTTCGCCTACCATGGGCATGTGGCCAAAGTTTTGGCAAACGGGGAATAGTTTATGTGTAAGCCGGACCAAGGTGAGTTGCAATTGGATCGGTCCCAATTCTCTTATCCAGAACACTTGGGCCTAGTGCAGTAGGAGGCAGTCCTGCCCAAAATCACAAAAGGCCCACCACATTTAAATTGGCGACTCTGCTGGGGAGTTGGGAAACAGATAGGGACAGAAGACAGAAACCCTTGCAAACAAATGCCCCCAAAAGCCAGAACAACACAAAACATGAGTGTCGTGCCCTCGCAGGCAGAGTCTAGACCAACAATGCCTCACCAACAGCAGCCTAATCAGGCGGAAGGTATCAAGAGAATGGGGGTTGAACCCCAACCACAACCGAGGATCCCTACTGACAATGCCAACGTTTTTATTGAGGTGTTGCAATCGTTGCAGCACTCACAGCAGGAAATGATGGAAGAAATCCGTCAGCTGAAAACAGACAAGACTAAGAAGAAAGAGAGCTAGCATGACCCAGAGCATGCGGCAGACAAAGAGGAGACACCAGTTGGAGGTGCTCCATAAAATGTAGAACAACGTTTCATCACTATGGTTGAAGTAACAGCTCTTCTAGAGCAGGAGAGGGCCAGGGCGCCTAAGGAGATATTCTATGCACAATGACCTCCTTACCCATTAAGGATACTCAGCAAACCATACCCAGAGAGATATGAACCACGAGTCTTTGCGCAGTACGATGGCAGGAAGGGAAGTGCTGTCGAGCACGTAAGCAAGTTTATCAATACTCTTGGCCCTTATGCGGCAAATGAGAACTTATGTCTTCGGGAATTTTCTAAATCACTATGTGACCGTGCGTATACCTGGTACATCGGTCTAAAGTCAGGATCAATCCCAACTTAGGATGATATGGTGGATGTATTTTGCACTAAATACTTCCATGGAGAGGAAGCAGTAATGCTTGCGACCTTGCAAGCAACTAAGCAAAGGAATGGTGAGGATTTAATGGAATTTATCAAAAGATTCAGAGACATAGCACTTGATTGCTATGATCATTGCGAAGAAAAGACATTAGTGGAAATGTGTATGACAAATATGATCAAGCAGTACAAAGCCATCTCAGAAAACTTGGAAATCTCCCAGTTTGCATAGTTGTTGCGAAAGGCCAGAAAGATTGCTCAGTCAGTAAAGCCGAGCTTTGACAAAAAAAAAAGCACTCCACAGGCTATGGCAGTATTCATTGATGAAAGAAAGAGGAAAGTTGATAGAAGGGAATATGATACCCTTCCACCACTACCATGCACTCTAAATGAGCTAGATGTGCTCTTAGATAAGTGGATAGCAGACAGAGTCTTTAAGCCTAATCAAGTTTTCAGAGAGCCCACAGAGGAAGAGTGGAGGGACCCACGCTTCTGCCACCTACACAACTACATGCAACATCCTACCATAGAATGTTGGGCGCTCCACAGATTGGTACATCGTAGAATCAAGGAAGGGCTCTAAAGTTGTCTCAACCAGAAGTTCAAAGAAACCCACTCTCGAACCATGAAGGGAAGGGTGTAGCAGCATTTGTGATTTGTGCAGATCTAAGGGAGGACAAAGAAGACAGTCTAGCCCTGCTTGCTGTAACAATTACCACCTTATAGAAGAGTTCCAAGTTCAAGAATTTGTTTGACCAATTGGGGCTCATAGCGATAAAGCGAACGATAGCTACAGAAGCCCTGGTGAGCATTGCCTTTGGGGTAGGGATAGAATGTCTAACGGCTGAAGTCGCAGGTGACAGAGCTCTCCTGCAGGAGTCATGTGAGATCACTTTTAGTGACTCGAATATGGAAATGGGGTACTCGGATCATAGGTGGCTCCTTTACTTGGCAGCATCTATAAATTAGATTCCCATCAATAGAGCCTTGGTGGATACTGGCGCTTCCGTAAATCTTATCCCACTAAGCACTCTTCAAACGGTAGGAATTTCGGAGAGTAAGATTCAGGGATGCCCAATGGAAGTGACAAGATTCGGGGGAAGAGGCAAGTACACCATAGGCCACATTCAGCTATGGCTGAAGGTGGGTCCAATAGCCTCCCTAGCCCGCTTCTATGTGGTAAAAACAAAAGTCTCGTACCACGTGCTTCTGGGAAGACCATGGTTACATAAGCACCGATTAGTCTCGTCCACCTATCTCTTGGGGATCACTTTGTAAAGTTTCAATGAAAAACAACAAAATTGTGCATAACTGGGCAATCTAAACGTTGCTGTTTGTGAAAATTTCCTAGGCTATCAGTTGGATCCCTTCCAATAAGTTTCTAAGAAGGAAGCCTAGGCTACAAAATAGTGGCTCTCTAAAGTTTACTTCTCCTCCTCAACCAAATCTGGCCTTCGATGTTTGAGGAGAATATTCTTAGTTATATTCTATAATATCAAAGATATAAATAAAAGTATCTTGGACCTTGATTTTAAGATTTTCAACTTTTTTGTTTTTTCTTAAAAATGTTAATTAAATGCACACAACAATTTGATATAGTAGTAAGTGTGGTGCTATGCTTCTATCCTTTTTTATCTCCTAAATGGCAGTTAATTTACTATATACCTTTCTCCTAAATAACACATCTGTCAGTAGTACTTTCCTTGAGTTTCAGAATATTTAAAGCTGGATGGTTCATTTTATTTTTTAAATAAATGTTATTCATTTAATATCACAGTTGTGCTAGCAAAGGACTAATAGTGAAAAGGTATTGTATGGGGATCTGGACACTTAGTTGGGATTGGCCATATATTAAGGTGGACAATGTCTCAAAGCAACTTGTAAGGCAAGTTAAATAGTGTCCTGTGGAATACTTTCTCCTAGAAATTTTGAGTTCGTAAACTTTGAAGTCCTATTTAAAACTCTTTAGAGAAGCATGACCTTCGCATTTATGAAAAATTCTTGTGTCTAAAAAAAGATACCATAAACAGTATTCCACTTCTTTCTAAGGTGATTTATAAATGATTACCTTGGTTAATTACTACAGGAAATGAACAGAGTCATAAACATTATATGTGAGCTCTAGATTAATGGCTGGTTTTGGGCCATTTGGCTAAAAGCCCTATTTAACCATAAACTTTTGTTTTAGCTTTTTATGAACGTGTTAAGTTTCCTTTGAACACAATTCCTCATTATTTATTGCGTTAACATGCCTATAACTTTCATAAGTATTATGCTTCTCTTTCTTCAGTTTTCTATGTATTACCCTACAAATCTAGCTTATGTGAAGGAGCTCCAATGTAACTTGCAATTCTAAAAAGAAACGAGCCCTTTGAAGTTTCAAAGCTCTTACAAATCCTTCAAATAGGCTCGTCTTTGTCTATTCAAGAAGATTTCTATAGATAGACTGGTGTCTGATGTGACAACATAAGTAGAAGATTTGGTTGAGCTCCACCTAGGAATTTCATATTATGCTGATGGATATAAATTACCTTTTGGTGCAAGATTAATCCTTCATCACTCAAACTAGAACAACTAGATTACTTGAGTTTAATTATTCTACTGATAAGGGCATTCCAAGCTATATTGGTTACTTGAAGTGACTTAGACATTTTGACCTATCCTTTGTAGGATTTGTAATATTCATTCCTCAGCAAACTAGAAATCTATCACAGCGCTTTTTTTTTTTCCCTTAACCTACAGGGAAAATATCTTTAGGTGAATGGTCTAGGGAGGGTTTCTTATCTCTCTCCCCCGCAATATTTTTATGCAAGTGGCATGAACCTTCCAAGGGGAAAAGAAAAAGGCTTCAGATAATAAATCAACCCCCTTCCTTTTCAGCATTATGGTCATCTCAATACCAACTTCATGACACACATTGGTCCTTGAAAATGTCAATTTTTCAATCCCTTGAATAGCTTAATCTTTCTATGAACCATTTCAAGGGCACAATAACAATTAGCAATAAACTTTCATTCCTATTCTTAGACTTCAGTAATCTACAAGGCCAAGTACCAAGTACCAAACTAAATCTTTGCATCCTTGACATGTTTTGTCCAGCATTCAGCTTACTGGACGCATCTTGCATATCATTTTCTATATAATAACTTCTTCTATGGTCTCATCCCTGAATCTCTTGGAAAATTGTGAACCTTATTGATATTACATCTTGAATTGAATCAGTTGAATGTCACCACACTAGAAAGCTTGGTTCCACTCTTAAAATTGGAAGGGGTTGAGCTTTGCACAAAATTGCTTGGACGGTAATGTGTCTGAAATGCATTTTGCCGATTTGTCTTCACACTCTATTGTCATGAATGAAAGCTCCAATGGAGTTCCTATTCTTGAAATCAATGCCATCACAGTGAGTTCTTGTCAAATTGGTCCACAATTTCCTACATGGTTACCAATCTTAAGTAGGGGGACATCTTACAATTTCAGATGGTTCTAGACCGGTTCTAGATTTTGGCTATGTACCTTAAATTGATCAATCTCCCTGAGAACAAACTTGACGACAATGCATCCAAGGTATTGCTAAATTCTGAACTCATTGATTTAGCTTAAATTGTTTCAAATATCAGCTAACATGATTATTTCCTAATGTAACAATTTTGAATATTCCACTTGATTACTTTTCTATACCAATATCCTCATTTTTAAGCCAAAAACATGAATGCTTGTATCGGATAAATCTCTATCAAGAAAGCTTCATCATTGGCAGATGCATGGGCTATCTTTAACCCATAGTGAACTGGGAACAACAACCCTTCAGAAGTAATTCACAATTCTTTGGCTTCGGTGTATAAGCTTGAACCCTTGTACTTGAACAACAATTGCTTCTTCATAATTGTTTTGGGCATGAGCATAAATTGCTTATCCCATTAGGGGTGAATGCCTTTGGATTACTTGGTAATTAATACTGGCAAGTGGGGTCAATTGTCCAGAAGTTTTACTTGCTAGATGTGAGTCCAATGAACTCTTTTTTAGAAAGGTTCCCTATGTTATCCCAAAAAGAAATTGTAACTGTTCCATTGCTGCAAAACTACACACATTGTGGGCTCCTTGATCTAGATTGGAATATAGATTCATAGGGATTTGTACCAAGCTGGATGGGTGAAATTATACTCCTCCAAAAATCTGCCAACCTGCTTCTCTTTTGGTATTGGATTTTTGTCAATAATAGCCTCAGGACATATATCAAGGCGTTCAAATGAACATGAACCTCACAGTTCTTTTCTCTAGCACTTTGTAAAAGCCTTTTATTCTTCCATCTTTGTAAGGAGCTTTGACCTTTCAAGCAACTTTTCTGTATCAGTTTCTACTGAGCTCTTACTGGATTTCGTTTCTTGAACTTGTCTTAAAGTCATTTGATTGGAAAGATACCAGAAAAAGGCCAGAAACATGATATTGTTGGAATCCCTTGATCTTTGAATAAACAATCATTTTGGTGAAATTAGTTATGGCATATTTGGTTTTTCTTTTGTTGGTTACATCATACATGAACTTTCATTCATCAGTTTTTTGAGAACGATTCAATCATGCACCCTGGCAACCTGCCTAAGAGTTTTGATACATTTAGCAACATTGCCAATATTGAACTCAATGGAGCTCCTTTTCCCAAAAATGCTCAAAAGAAACTGGAAAAAATGAGGGTGTCTCTAAATACTCATGGTCATGTATAGGTATGAAAGTTGGATATTCGGTTGGTTCTCAAGGAGTTTGTAAAGTTCTCTTCTTCAAAACAACTTCAAGGCATGATGATTTTAGGTTTATCAATGACATGAAAGATCAATGTGATTACAATGTTAAAAGTGAATTGGTTCATTGAAATTGTGAGTGAGTTGGTATTAAGTGAAAGGCATCATATTCTATAAGATATACTTCAAATATCGTCCTTAACAATTGTTTGGTCTTGTTGATGTTGTACACACTGCACTGCAAATGTGATTCAATTTATATTTAACCATCTACCCAGTGGGATTTTATTTCAAAATATGTCGATATTAAAATGGAGCCAACATTTTCAATTTGTAGTCTAGTTTTGTTGACTGTTGTCAAATGAAATATGGTTCATTTTGTAATGCAGAATTCATTTTTAAAATTATTTGAGAACATAATGCTCTAGAAGGAAACAAAGTAGGCACTATAACAAGTTATTTCTCACACATTTGTAAAGTACAGTTTTGCACTACAATGCACATGTAACACACTAAAAGCATACTCAATGGCAATAACATTGATGATTTCAGTTCCTAGTTGTACATGCTTTAGAAGGAAGCTCTGGTTCATGCTTTTCAAAAGAGCACAAAAATTAGTTTGGAATTGTAATAGGTCTTAGTTCCTCCTATATTTGTTCTAAATTGTACATTAATAAAAATGGCAAACAACTAGATTTGCTTATCTATCCCAACATTTTCAATTTGTAGTCTAGTTTTGTCGACCATTGTCATATGAAATATGGTTCATTTTGTAATGCAAAATTCATTTTTAAAATTATTTGAGAACATAATGCTCTAGAAGGAAACAAAGTAGGCACTATAACAAGTTATTTCTCACACATTTGTAAAGTACAATTTTGCACTACAATGCACATGTAACACACTAAAAGCATACTCAATGGCAATAACATTGACGATTTCAGTTCCTAGTTGTACATGCTTTAGAAGGAAGCTTTGGTTCATGCTTTCCAAAAGAGCACAAAAATTAGTTTGGAATTGTAATAGGTCTTAGTTCCTCCTATATTTGTTCTAAATTGTACATTAATAAAAATGGCAAACAACTAGATTTGCTTATCTATTCCAACATTTTCAATTTGTAGTCTAGTTTTGTTGACCGTTGTCATATGAAATATGGTTCATTTTGTAATGCAGAATTCATTTTTAAAATTATTTGAGAACATAATGCTCTAGAAGGAAACAAAGTAGGCACTATAACAAGTTATTTCTCACACATTTGTAAAGTACAGTTTTGCACTACAATGCACATGTAACACACTAAAAGCATACTCAATGGCAATAACATTGATGATTTCAGTTCCTAGTTGTACATGCTTTAGAAGGAAGCTCTGGTTCATGCTTTCCAAAAGAGCACAAAAATTAGTTTGGAATTGTAATAGGACTTAGTTCCTCCTATATTTGTTCTAAATTGTACGTTAATAAAAATGGCAAACAACTAGATTTGCTTATCTATCCCATAAAATTGGCAAACAACCTAAGAAGTAGTAATCAGGCCAGATGAGTTCATAGTATGACATTACACCATACAAGCTTAGTATAAGCCCATACACTAGTAAAGAATAAATAGTACAAGGGACAGAAAAACAATGCGCACAGAATGTAATTGTTAGAAGGGCAAAGGCCAAAATGGGCTTTTACCCCTTTCTCACAAATTTTCCAACAAAATGCCTCATGTCTGAAACTAATTAGGGAAATGCCTCTGTTTTGAAACTCGATTTTTGGAACATCGAGTTATAGCGAACGTGGACTTAAGAAATTTTTTTTTTTTTTTTTTGGAACTTGAGTTCCATGAACTTGAGTATAGTCCCACTTGAATGTTTTCAAGGAACTCGAGTACTTCACATGGTACTTGAGTTCACAGAACTCGAGTTCCAGAAATTTTTTTTTTTGTTTTTTAATTTTTTCAGTTTGCTATAACTCAATTGTCCAAAAATCGAGTTTTAAATTGAAACTCAATTTTTAGAAAATTGAGTTCCAAAATAGGGGCATTTCCCTAATTAGTTTCAGATATGGGGCATTTTACTAAAAAGTTTTGGCGAAAGGGGCAAATGCCCATTTTCTCCAAAGGGCAAAACATCAAAACGGTGAAGTGAAAAAAATTAAATTGCCGCCCTTGTACAATGTCAAGGCTCATTTCTTTGAGTACTAATAATGGTGCCTTCCTTTATTCTTTATATTAACATGCTACTATGTACACCAAAGAAAAAACAGTAGTCTTTATGTATGCAAATGAAAAAAAAAAAAAAAAAAATCTTGTTTTTTTGGAAATCCTCAACAGGCCAGAAGGTCATTGGCAACCATAGATGATACATGAGTAATAGTGTCACAAAGTAGTTATTTTTAGGACAATTCCCTTTTATGAGAAATTGTACTGGTCCAACTAAATTATGTAATGACTTGGAGGGAAAGAAAATGATATGTACTATTTAGCAATTTAATGACCCCTCGATTTCTATTGATGTAATTTTTCTCCAAACAACTTGAACTTAGATTTGGTTACAAAAATGAGCTCAGTTATCACTGAGCAACCAAGCTTGTACATGGAACATGTTAGTCATCATCATCTATGTTCCACAATTATCAATGAAGCACACATCTATTGGTGCCTGGTGACTAAATTATTTCTCAAACATAAAATTTTGAATGCATTAAATCTTGTTTTCTTTTGTTTGGTTTTTGTTTTTGTTTTTGTTTTTTTTTTGTGAGACTTCGAATTATGAAATTATTGCATTTGTTAAAAGCAAAAAGGACACATGACTTTAGGTGGAAGAAGCCAAATGAAGCTAAGACACAATCATACAATAATATTACAATAGATTTTGAACATAGCCTAGCATACTAGAACAATGAGGGGTCGAATTTGGCTCTTCAATCATCAATACTTGGGGATTGCAAACTTAGTACCCTACTATGCATTAATTATTCCATTAAAATAACATTTCTTTAGTGAGTTTGATTTTCTAATAGAATATATATATATATATATATATATATATATATATATATATATATTATTTATAATTTATTTCTTTGAACATATTTTATTACATCTCTAAAATCTGTCTTTTTTTTAGCATTCTTATGGTCACTCTTACTAGACGTGGTAAAACGGGCGGGTCGGATTGGGTTTGGGTTGGGTCAATCGGGTTGCGGGACGGGTTGAGTTGACCCGTATTTTTGAAGATTTTTTTTTTTTTTTTTGAAATAGATGCAATCTATCATTGTTTCTTAGTTCCTTAACTGTGATTAGATTCTCACTAGTGATACTGTTACCACTTATTAATTACCACTAAACACTTGATACCCAAATTTGGTGTAACTATTATTCCAGCTTTCTAGAAGCTAATCTTGGTATAATCTTCGATCTGTTTAAAGTAGAAAGAGAAAATGAAGGTGGCAAGTAAAGTATGACAAATTATAATGGAGTACATAACATATTAAGTAAAGAAGAATAAGTAAATATTTTATAAGAATAAAACCTCAATCTCAATCTACTCAACATTGGTAGAATTGGCAAAACGGGCGGGTCAGGTCGGGTCAATCAGGTTGCGGGTCAAAACGTGTCATTTTTAAATGGGTCAATCGAGTTGCGGGTCAAACGGGTCAGGTCAGAAAATTCTGACCCGTTTTGCCATGTCTAACTCTTACTTTGTTAGAGTCTTCTCATCAAAGTTGACAAAATATGTTCCCCAAAAGTAGGGATTGGATATCTATGATTTGACTTTTTGTACTGCATCACAATCCTTACGGTGTATATTTGTTATTAATGGCTTATCATATCATTAAATATAGGGAAATTTAAAATACTATTATGTTTTTTAGAGTTTTGGTTGAAGTTGGAGAGCGATCTAGTTGAGATAAAGTTGGCCCCAAGAAAGATACACTCTTTTGTTTTGGGGAGCAAAGTAAAAAAATCTAATTTAAAATGAGCCATGAACAAATATTTTTTATGTGAGCAAAAGGTATAAGTTTTGTTCTAAAGAGAGAAACTTTTAAATAGGATGGTACATTTTTATGTCCAATGGGCTTTTCTTTTGATAAACCAAAGTGAGAGTTTTAGCCCAAAAATGGATGGAGCATGTTTTTAACAATTGTTAATGGACCAATCTGTCCATAGATCATAGCATTGCTGGTAACTAAAGGGTAACCAAAATGAGAAAATATGCATTATTTCCGTAGTACTTGATTATTTATTTAATTTTTGAATACAGTGGAAGTATATAAATGCTTAACCCTTTTATAAAAGTTTTAAAACAAAGAAACACTTTCATTTTAAAATTCAAAGCATGAATTTTTTATCTTTTTTTTTATAGAATTAATACTGCATAGTCATGTACTTCCCAAAAAAAAAAAAAAAAAAAATTGCATGGTAAAAAAATAGAATCAAAATATGGAAGTTTATGTTTTAATTATATCCAAATCAAAATAAGAAAGTACAGATTATTTCCATTTTTTCAAGATTATTTAAAATCATAAAGTGTAGGGCAAATGAGTAATTCATGCTCCTCGTAAGTTTCTCATACACAGACGACGTCGTATTTTTATGGCTCTCCCTAGTCTCACTTTCACGCTCAATCTCTCTCTCACTGGAATCTGACAAATACAGCTTCAAAGGAGAATTAAAAAAGCTCAAGTTTGATTTCTCTCATATTCTATACAATCTTTCGAATTAACAATTAAATGGGTCTAGTTGAGTAAATCTTTTAAATACATTTGTTCTCTTCTATGAAATTGCTTTGGGGCATATTTGGTTTGTCTTTGAAAATTCCTGGTTATGTATTGTATAAGGTATGCTTTAAACATTATGTCCTTAATAATTGTGTGGTCTTGTTTAATGGTGACGTTGTAGGTACTGCGTTCCAAATTTGATTTAATTTGTAGCTAACCTTCTACCTAGTGGGATTTTGGTTTTAGAAATATGCTCATACAATGGTGGTGCCAATGTTTTCAGTTTTAATAGTTTTGTTGATTATTGTCATACGAAATATGGTTCATTTAGAATTGCGTACTTCATTTTTAAACTATTTGAGAACAAATTGCTACTGAAGGAAACAGAGTTGGCACTGTGACGAGTATTTCTTGCACATTTGTATCATAAAGTATTGTATTACGGTGAGCATGTAACTTTCTAAAAGCTTACTCTGGGGGAAATACAGTTGATTATTGCAGGTCCTTATTAAGGGTTTGTGTGCTCTGTGCTCCAAGTGCCCACAAATATTAGTTTGGAATTGCTTGGGATTATGATTTCTGCCTATGATCTGTACTGTACGAACTATTTATGTATGGATTGGTATGTAATTTCACTTTGCACTATAAAGAATAGAACATTAGGTTAGTTGTTTATATCTTTCCAGTTTTAAGCAAGTCTGTAAACAACTAAATTTATTTATCTATTCCTTGATATAATACAACACACCGGAGTCATAATCAACGTGATTGCACAGCTAGACCAAATCAATGAGATTACTGACCCTGGTGTGACTTATTATTGTAACCTAATTAATAAAAACTAATTAAGCTTCGTATACAATTCTTTTTTACTGTGAATTTAGTATGGTGCTGGGGCAACTATTGGTGCAATAGTGAATTCCACTGGCAACATGGGTCCTGGTGCACCCGTCAACTTCCCAGGCTGCACAGGTCCTGGAGCAACATGACCAGAGCTTTTGATCTCAGACATTGCTCGTCGCGTATTTGCTCCTTGTGCTTCACATAATTTGGGTAGAAATACACCTAAATCGACAACCAAAAAAAGAAAAAAAAAAAAAAGAAAGTTGAATGAGTACCTAAATAATAAATATCAACATTAAATATAGCAATATAAAATATCTCATAACTTTTTTCTAAAACAATTGAATTGACTTTCATTTTTGTACCATAAATTTGGGGTCATAACTCATAAGTAAACCCATAAATTAATGTTATAGTAATCACAATTTATTAAAAAGGTTGTGAAATTTGTTAACTCGAGCATTCCTCAAACACAGAAGTAGCAATAAGGCTTGCATGCACTAAGCTTGTAGAGTAAATAATTGGAATAAATATTCTTTATTACGCTCTAAGCGTTTTACTTTATATACTAGTACTAACTGTAATATGTCATGTGCCTATTTATCTTTTATCTTTTATCTTTTCTTTAAAACTTTAGTTATTTTGTAAGAAAAAAAAATGCATGGCATGGGATATTCTTTAATTGGTTGACTATAAAATGATCAATATACTCATGGTGAGAAGGTATTTTTTATTTAAATGGTTGGTCTTTAAGAATTTATAATGATATATGTTTATACCTTCACCAGCGGCAAGATTGAAGTATAGGTCAATAATGTTGGGGCAGCTTCCATAGCACTGAGTTGAGCAAAGCTTTTCTGTGAAACGAGGCTCAAGGAGAGAGTCAGATGAGATTCCAAGTGTTTTACGGTCAAGCCCACATTCTTTGATGCATTGGTCAGTCTCGATCAAGTCTTGTATTTTGTCTGCCTCAATTTCTGATGTACGGCATGTGTATGCTTCCTCTCCGCTCCTTTTTACGTGCTTCTCAAGCACACAGCGTTTGCCGGAGGATGACACTGCGAATGCGCATGTGTTCTCGTCCAGATTCTCACATGTTATTGCTCCTGCAACCACCAACAAAGAAAACTAGATAAAGTGCTATGGTTTGGAAGTATATGAAAAGTTTAGTTTTTAGCGTTTACGGCGTATAGATTATCATGTTATTTAAGACTTTAAGGCGCTAAATACATCTTAAGATTTGACACGAAAAACATTTATTTCAAATGGTATATAAAGTTGTAGTGTAACTTTATATATTACACTCCAAATGAGAGAAAAAAGAATCTCAAATGGTTCATTTTCAAGAAAAAAATGCATGTAAAGGGAAGATAAATTCTACCCTTGAATTGTGAGATAGCTAAAAAAAAACTAATTAAATTTTTGTAGCATCAAGAAATAGGTGATGAGTGAATGTAAGGGAAGAAAAAAAAAATGAAGGTTTACTAATTGGTTTTGGTGTTGGAAATAATTATGTTCATACCTAGAGTGCTTTGCACAAAGAGGGCAATTGCAAGAACCAAGACTGCCAGGGTCTTCAAGCTAATATGAGAGGCCATTGCACTGTTCTAAATGTAAAAAGAAGAGCTGGTGCTGAGGCCAAATTAGCTAAGGGGCTTTCGTAAAGCTAGTAAAACTTTGCGTTTCTACTTGGAGGAATGCTGTGAAGTTTCATGGTTCGTTAGGACCATTTTATAGTTGCTTAAATGCACTGTAGATTTCAAAAAATACGACCACGTAGAATGTAATTTCAATGTTAAGAAATGCGAAAAGTCTTGGTGAACCTTACTTTAGAAACTAGTGAAGCTATGGTCCATTTTGTGTGACCCCACCATGAGGAAATTGAGTATGTCTCTGGGTCTTTTTTTTTTTTTTTTTTGAGGCCCCAGAAGATTGGTAATTATTAGTCAATGACTGCCGCTATCAAAGGCGGAGGCATGGCTGTAACATATATGCCACCGGCATGTAAAAACAAAAATATGGTTTTCAATAATTATATATAATTTGGTCGGCACTGTACATTAGAGGTTGCTTATTTGAAAATTGTTTACATGATCGATGCTGATTTTTGTTCTCGCATGTGCCTTGCAAGAATAAAAATAAAGATAAAGTTTGGTTACTAACTTTATTGTAGCTTAAAGCTACAACTTCACTTGATATCTTTTTAATGAATTTGAATTTTAACAAATCCACCAATAGATCACATTATCTTCTTATATCCACATTGCTTGTAAAATGTTTTAGAGATTAAATATCAATAGTTATGTCATCAATCAATTATTTAAATTGAAAGTTTTTGTAGTTTAAAATTATGCTTAAAAAATAAGTTTATGGATCACATAGTAAATAACATCCGATTAACACAAAATTTGACATGTGTATTAAGAGTGTAAAAGACAAACAATCTAACAGTATTAGATTTTCAAGATATGTAGCATGCTAATTTGTTTTTAAAAACGTTTGTAGCCTTAGGCTACAATTAAGTTTGCAATCAAACTTTGTCCATAAAATAATAAGAATGTAAACTCTTCAACTGATTTGACTTCCCCCTTACAAAATGAGAATGAAAAGAATGCATGCGCAGTGCCTAATGTCTTTGGAAATTTGGTACCTTACCATTAACTTGACAAATGTGTTCCTTGCTAGGAGCAACTTTTCAAACCAATTAAGTACTTTTCTTTTAAGTTATCTTAGGAGTACAATAAATATTTACAATATTTTCAAATTAATTTACCACTTTATTAAAAAAATTAAATTACAAATTGTAGTGAACACATATATGGAGTAGTATGCTAATTTAAGAATGTTATGAAACTATTGTAAATTTTTATTGTGTTTCAAATTTTATTATTATTATTTTTCTTCTTCTCCTTTATTATACTAGCATGTAACTCATGCATATGCATAACTGCATTTTGAAATAAACATATTTTATTAATCATAAGAATATACATAATTGATTGAATCATTAGGAAAAATAAACTTAATTAGATGCATATTAAAATTCTTACGTAAGTTTAATACTATTTATGATCATTTTATTCTAATTTTTAATACTATATATTATAGGGTGAGTTGCAGCTTGCCCATAGCCCCTTGCCATAAGAAGTTCGTTCTCTAAGATTCATTATGCTTGCTTTAATAAGATTATTACATGATTACTCATTACATGCTTATTTTTCATTTTGTTTTTCAATCAAGTGATAATATATGAAAGTTAAAGTTAAATATGAAAAAAATTGGGGAATTTGACATTGAATGGAAATTGCAAGTTGCTACTAGTCACCTAGGAAATTAATTGCTCAAGATATAAGTAAGCAAAACCCAATTCTTATACCCCTAACAACACTTCTTTCATTAAGTATTTTTGTAACTTAAACTTCTAATAAAAGATTAAATGAAGGCGGCTCTAAGACACTAGCCTAGAAATCTATTGGCATGGCTGATGGGAGTGACGAGATTACGTCCCCTAGACGAAGTCAACACTCATGACGAGGTCATCCTGAGTGACGAGGAAACCAGTCGTCACTGACGAGGACAAGAAAATCATTCAATATAGCCAGCCAGTGACTTGGGCAGTTACGAGACCAGCCGAGCAGACCGTTGGGAGCCTATTAAAAGCCCCATTATTGGGCGGGAGACGTTACTAAGAAAGGCATTAACATCACGACAGCTAGCAACCAAAACCACATATATAAAGCCCTCACATTGTCAACAGAAGGTACATACACACACTCTAAGAAACACCCCTTATTATTTTGCTAATCTATTTTCATTTCACAAAGTGCTTTCCTATTCTAACTTTGGCATCGGAGGTGTTGTGGCAGGCACCACACCGGTGACCATCTTTAAGTATACATTCACACGGATCGGAGGTCGATTCCATCTGCCTAATTCTACTGACGAATTCATGCTTCATCAGTTTGGCGCCATCTGTGGGGAACGACATTTTCGGATTCATATTTGAAAACGTAGTTTCCATCAACTTCTACATTCAGATGGAACCCAACCCAGATTCCGCAGCTTTGGCCCAGCAAGTTCAAGCTCTCGCAGCCACCATTGAAGAACTCACCAAACAAAATCAGGAAATGAAGCTACGGCTTCAACAGATTTAGCAGGCTCAACAGGTAGAGAACCGATCCAAGGATAACGTGGAAGGAGAAGGGGATAGCCAGAGGAGGAGCATTCATCAAAGACCAATTACTCCGGACGAACAGAATTCGGACCTCCTTCGAGAGATGAGGAAGGAGATGGATGAACTGAGAAACACCATCAAGGAGAAGACAGACCGAAGCGTAGACAAAATGATAAGGGCCACGGATTCACCCTTCACCGCGGCGGTACTTGAATGCCCCGTGCCGTCAAAGTTTCGTTTACCTCTGCTTGAGCCGTTCGACGGACTCAGAGATCCTCAGGATCACCTTAACACCTTCAAGACGACGCTAGGTCTTCAACAGCCACCCGACGAGATATTGTGTCGTTCCTTTCCCACCACTCTCAAGGGAGCTGCAAGGGAATGGTTCACAAAGTTGCCGACATCGTCCGTGGACAACTTTGGGCAATTGAGCAATCCCTTCTTGCGTCATTTCATAGGGGGGCAGCGTCCAAAGAGGCCGGCGGACCGCTTACTCACCATTAGACAGGGAGAGAAGGAAACCCTGAGGTCGTACGTGAAACGTTTTACTCGCGAGACTCTAGAGGTGGACGAAGTTGATGACAAGGTGCAGCTGACAACCTTCAAAGCAGGACTGAGATCCAGGGATCTTGTGGCTTCACTGGCGAAGAACCCCCCAAAGACGATGGCAGAAATGCTCCTGAAGGCACAGAAGTACATGAACGCTAAAGATGCTTTAGCAGCCATAAGGGATGTAGAGAAGTCGGGAGACAAGGCAAAGAAAGAAGACGACCGTAGGGGTTAGAAGAGAGAGCGCCCAGATCGTCGGAACAATGACGGGAATAGGAGGAGAGATGATAAAGGTCCTCGGACGGTAAGATTTACTCTTTTGGTTATGCCTGTTGACAAAATTTTAACGCAGATCAAGGACGAGCATTGTCTCAAATGGCCAAGACCATTGCACTCATCCCCCAATGTCCGTGACAAGAACAAGTACTGTCGATTCCATAAAGATCACGGCCACAACACGGAAGATTGTAGAGACCTAAAGGAGCAGATAGAGGAGTTGATAAGGAAAGGGAAATTACAGAAATATGTGAAGAAGGGAGAATATAGTAAGTTCAGGGACGGTAATAAGAACCAGCATGGGTCCTCTTCCCGGGATGATGACCGTCCGTCCCAACCTCCGCAGGATGTGATCGGGGAGATAAAGACAATTACAGGAGGGCCATTCTCAGGAGGATCCTTTAAGTCCCTCAAGAAAGCATACCAGAGGCAGGTAAATAGTGTCCACACAATACCTCTGTCTAAGCAACAACGAATAGACCGGGACATGTCCTTCAATGAAGGAGACGCCAGAGGAGTGAAGCAGGCCCTACAATGATCCTTTAGTCATAATGCTGAACATAGAGGGATTCAATACCAAGAGGATCCTCGTGGACAACGATAGCTCTGCAGACATCATCTACCTCCCCGCCTTCCAGTAGCTAAGGCTAGATCCAAGGAGACTGTGCCTATTTGACTCTCCCCTCGTCAGCTTCAGCGGAGATAGGGTATACCCCAAGGGCATAGTGACGTTGACAGTGACGGTGGGGACCTACCCGGTGCAGTTGACTCGTCAGTTAGACTTCCTAGTGGTGGACTGCCCCTCATCCTACAATGTCATCATTGGGAGGCCCACGCTTAACAAATGGAAAGCGGCCACGTCCACCTACTGTTTGAAGGTGAAATTCCCAACAGATAACGGTGTCGGTGAAGTAAAAGGAGATCAAGTTCTGGCCAGAGAGTGTTATCAAGCCGTCCTGGCTGTAAAGGAGAACCACACATGGATGATTGAAGAGAAGGACGAAGACAAGATGGAAGCCCTGGAAATAGTGGAACTGGCTGAAGGAGAAGCGCACAAGACGACAAAGATAGGGACGACGCTAAGCCCTGAGATGAGAACAAGACTTATCCAATTCCTTAAAGAGAATATAGATGTCTTCACATGAAGCCACGAGGACATGTCGGGCATAGCTCCAGAAGTCATCCAGCATAAGTTGAATGTGGATCCAAAGCGGAAGCCCGTCCAGCAAAGGCGAAGAGTCTTCGCCCCAAAATGAGATCAAGTAGTTACAGATGAAGTTACCAAACTATTGGCAGCAGGGTTCATCCGGGAAGTGTACTATCCTGAATGGCTCGCAAACGTCGTCCTAGTGAAGAAAGCAAGTGGAAAATGGAGGATGTGTGTAGACTTCACAGACCTGAACAAAGCGTGCCCAAAGGACAGCTTCCCTCTACCGAGAATAGACCAGCTTGTGGACTCTACAGCCGTGCACAAGTTACTGACGTTCATGGACGCTTTCTCGGGATATAACCAGATAAGGATGGCTAAGGAAGACCAGGAGAAGACTGCCTTCATCACGAGTCAAGGACTCTATTGTTACAAGGTAATGCCTTTTGGATTAAAGAATGCCGGAGCTACATATCAGAGGCTGGTGAACAAAATGTTCAGCCAACAGATCGGAAGGAACATGGAAGTATACGTGGACGATATGCTCGTCAAGAGTAAGGAAGAGCTCACACATCTGGACGACCTGAAAGAGACGTTTGCCACCCTCAAAAAATACCAGATGAGATTGAATCCAAGTAAGTGTGTTTTTGGAGTAGCTTCAGGGAAATTCCTGGGATTCATGGTGTCCCAAAGAGGAATAGAAGCAAACCCAGAGAAAGTGCGAGCCATAATCAACATGGCGTCACCCAGGATAGTCAAGGAAGTTCAGAAACTCACAGGAAGGATAGCAGCTTTAAACAAGTTCGTCTCTAGAGCTACAGACAAGTGCCTACCCTTCTTCAAGACCTTGAAGCAGGCTTTCGCCTGGACCGATGAATGTGAAGCAGCATTCCAGGACCTAAAGCGTTACCTGAGTAGTCCACCCCTCTTAAGCTCGTCCAAAGAAGGGGAAGACCTATACTTATACCCCGTAGTGTCAGCTTCAGCAGTAAGTGCAGCCTTGATTAGAGAAGAAGGCACGAAGCAGCTCCCAGTTTACTACGTCAGCCAAGCCTTTCAAAGGGCTGAGTCCAGGTATCCACGGATTGAAAAGTTCGCGTTTGCATTAGTAGTAGCCTCGCGCAAGCTAAGGCAATACTTTCAGGCAAACCCCATCCTTGTAATGATGGACCAACCGATCAAGAAATCAATGAACAAACTTGAGGCAGCCAGAAGAATTGTCCAGTGGGTGATTGAACTTAGTCAATTTGACATCGAGTACCATCCGAGAACAGCAATCAAGGCACAAGCTCTGGCGGACTTCATCGCAGAGTTCACCCTTACGGACGAAGACAGCATGACCACCCCCGACGAAGTTGAGAGATGGACGATACAAATTGATGGTTCGTCAGCCCAAAGGAGGGGGGGAGTGGGGGTCGTCATAACCACCCCCGACGGAGAGATGCTCAAGTATGGGGTTCAACTGAAATTTCCGGCTACCAACAACGAAGCTGAATGCGAGGGGATACTGACGGGATTGAGGCTTGGAAAGGCACTTGGAGCTAAGAACCTGTTAATCCAAAATGATTCAAAGCTAGTGATCAGGCAGATCAGAGGGGAGTACGAAGTGAAGGAAGAGAAGATGCAGAAATACCTCAGGTTGACGAAACATCTGACTCAGGAGTTCGATATAGTGGAGTTCGTGCAAATCCCAAGAAGCCAGAATATGGGGGCAGACGAAGTCTCGATGCTAGCGTCATCAGAAAAAGGGGAGATTAACATGGATTTGGCGATGGAAGTCCAGAAACACCCCAGCATTGAAGAGGTCCCAACATTTACCATCCAGAGCACAAACAGCTGGATGACACCCATAATGTCTTTCCTCCAGGACGGGCACCTCCCTCAGAACACTGAAGAAGCTAAAAGGATCAAGAAGAGGGCAGCCAGGTTCACGATCCTTAATGACGCCGTATACAAGAGAGGCTTCTCCATGCCTTACTTGAAGTGTGTCGACGAAGAAGAAGCTGGATACATACTGGAAGAAATCCATTGAGGAGTTTGCGACGACCACGCCGGCCCCAGATCCTTGGTAAACAAGGTAGTACGAACATGTTATTTCTAGCCGACTATGCAGGTGGACGCTGTTGAAATCGTCAAGAGGTGCGACAAGTGCCAGCGATACGGGAATGTACAACGGCTTCCAGTAGAGAGACTGACGACGATAGCCTCCCTTGGCCATTTGCACAATGGGGGATCGACATCGTCGGCCCATTACCCCAAGGTAAAGGTCAGGTAAAATTCCTACTAGTTGCTATTGATTACTTCACAAAAGGGGTTGAAGTAGAGGCTCTAGCAACAATCACCGAGGCAAGAATTCGGAGCTTTGTGTGGAAGAATATAATCTGCAGGTTCGGGGTTCCCTTGACGATTATATCAGATAATGGGAGGCAGTTCGACAGCCAAGGCTTCAGAGACTTCTGTTCAAACCTTGGAATCAAGAATCAGTTCTCGTTCCTGGGGCATCCCCAGGCAAACAGACAGACGGAGGTAATGAATTGGACATTGCTCAAGATTATCAAAACCAAGCTAGACGATGCGAAGGGTGCCTGGCCAGAAGAATTACCTAATGTCCTGTGGGCTTACAGAACCACGGCAAGAACCCCAACAGGAGAGACCCCCTTCAGGCTTACCTATGGCACCGAAGCAGTAATCCCGGTCGAAGTAGGAGTAACAAGCGTCAGACGAGAAATGTTCAACGAAGAGTGCAATGACGATGAACTGCGACTCAACCTGGATTGTCTGGACGAAGTAAGAGACAAAGCCTTCAGCAAGATGACAAAGTACCAGCTAAAGATGGCCGAATACTACAATAAGAGGGTTAAACTCAGACGACTGGACATAGGAGACCTTGTCCTGCGCAAGACCACCACAGCAACTAAAGACCCTACCCAAGGAAAACTGGGTCCCACATGGGAAGGGCCTTACCGGGTCATTCACTACTCAAGACAAGGCAGTTACCACTTGGAAACCATGGACGGACAAAGACTCCCCCGACCATAGAACATTGAGCATTTAAAGAAGTACCACCAATAGATGTAACAAACAAATATACTCATTCTTGAAATTAATAAAAGAGTTATTCATCTAATGTCTTTGTGTAAGCAGGTCTAGTCAATCGTACGACATGCAATGACCAAGTAACAAGATTCTGCATTGACGGATGTAAGTTACTGACGATACCTTTAATGGGTGAAGGCCATAGAATGGCTAAGTAACAAGATTCCGCCTTGACGGATGTAAGTTACTAACGAAGCCACAGGCATAACAAAACCCCTTAAATGGATAGGCCAAGTAACAAGATTCCGCATTGACGGATGTAAGTTACTGACGAATCCATAAACCTAACAAAACCCCTAAAATGGGTATATGCCAAGTAACAAGATTCCGCCTTGACGGATGTAAGTTATTAGAGAAGCCACAGGCATGACGAAATCCCTTGAAAGAGCTAAGTAACAAGATTTCGCCTTGACGGATGTAAGTTACTGACGCAGCTAGAATCTTTTGGCGGGCACAAATATCGACGAATCCATGTAAAAGAAAAGAAAAAGAAAAAGAAAAAGGGACAAGAACCTTGCAACAAATCAAAATAAAACTCAAGCTGAACTGAAACCTCTCTGTAGGATGGTGAGTTGCAGACTAAGTATCAAATCAGTGACGAAAGGAGGGAAAGGGTCACAGCTGAAAGTTTCGCTAAGGGCGAGATACGAATGAACTCAAAGCACCACAAACATGTTAGGTGCCAACAAAGTACAATTATACAAGCAGGTAAGTGCGAAATCATAAAGTCAATTAAAACCCAAAAACAGCGGGCAATTATCCTTGTTCTTTCTAAAGACCCATAAACACTGGGCCAAGAAACATTGTTCCTAAAATAGATAAAAAAAAACTGCTATCAAAGAGCCCAAAACATAACGGGCACACACAACAGATAAAATTTTTCACAAGTGTTAGGTCCGAGCGTTAGTGGGAGCGTCACCAGAAGGATCGTCACTAACAGGAACGTCACCAGACGGTGCGGTATCGCCAGGAGTCCTCTCAGGGGCATCACCTTCATGGGCCGAAGACTGGGTAGCCTCGTCCATCGCCATCTCCTGATCAACCACTTCGAGGTTTAGGCTCGGTAGGTCAACTCCAGTAGGATGCTTGACGAGGTACCTCCGTAGAAGCTCGATGCCCTTGAAATACCAACTGAAGAGCACTGTGGAATACTCCTCAGTTTGCTGGAAGGCTTCGACGGACCTAGCAGCAATGGTTTTGAGCTTTTCTTTGGCTGCCTGAAGCTGGTCATCCTTCTCCAGGTTTAGCTGACGCTTAACCCTAAGATCGGCATTTAAGGCCTTGACGTTTTCCTTCAAAGTGGTAGCTTCGTCGATTGAATCGATAAGCTTCCTCTTCAACGTGGAGTTCTCCTTCTCCAAAACCTCCATCCTGGATGCTAGAGACGCCACCTTAGCCTCTTGAGTAAGACACTTTGAAGCAAGGTGAAGACTCTCCCCCAACACTTGGTGAAGGAAACTAAGTCCGTCAAAAAAAAAAAAAAAAAAAGGAGGAGAACAAAGAAAATGCAGAAGTATTTTACCTGGACGATCCTGTGCACGTGCTAACTCGCAACTGCGTTGAGTGGCACCCCGGAAAAGACCTTGAGGTCCTCAGCATTCACAACACCGTGTGCCCGCTCCACGGCAATACCCTCGTCATCCCAGACGGATGAACCAACTCTCTCCTTTTCCCTCTCCTTACCCGACACTCATTGCCTTTTGGAAGAAAGGGTAGGGATCTCCTCAATCGAGGTAGCCGGAGAAGCCGTCCTTACGTTCTCAACTCTGGAGACGATGGGAGTGACGTCTGTAGCTGGGGGAACGGACGGACCCTTCCCTGTGACGCGGACCACCTTCTTCCCAATATTCGCCAAAGGCTCGTCCTTCTTGGACCTCATCTTGGCGTACATGTCCTTATTAAACCTGGTCGTCATCTCTAAAAAAAAAAAACTTAGAGATGCAAGTACACACGAGAAAATCAATACTGACGAAGTCAACACTTACTCTTTTTTTCCTCAATGTCAATGTTGCGCAAGACGTAGGGAGATGGGTCTGGGCCTAAGCAAAAGACCGCAAGCGTTCGTGGGTCTACAAGATCCTCCCAACTTTCGATCGAATTGGCAGATTCTATCGCCTTTTCAACACGACCCTGGTACTTGCTTTTTAACTTGGGATGTCTTTTAACTGCCCAAGAAATGACTAGAGGGGTTAGAGACGACCACATAAGCAAAATGAAGATTAACAGACGAGGAGAAACATTGACGCACCTAAATTTGGGGTTCCCCACCGATGGAGTAACCTTGGGATATCACCCCAAGCCTCGCTAGAAGGGGTCTCAAAATCGTCCCCGGACACGAAAAAGAAACGGGACTTCCAATACCTGAATGACGAGGCTAAACCCTTGACAATCCTAGTCCTCCTCGCCCAAGGGACTAGCTCATAATATCCATACTCTTTTGACTCTTTTAGACGGTAAAGGTAGATGAGCTCACTCACCTTGATCATATCCTCGTTAGCGGCCAACCATATCTCCATACAGTTGATCACTATCCTCCATGAATTGGGCATAAGTTGCTCGAGAGCAATACCAAAGTAACCTAAAAGCTCCATCACCAACGGATGGACGGGTAGCCTAAGCCCACAAGTGAAAGCAGCCTCGTAGAAGCATACCTCACCAGGGAAGAAGTGGCAGGCCCGATCCTCACTACTGGGCCGACGAACACACACCCGCTCAGGAAACTGAAATCTATCCTTGAACCTAGCCACAGTATCAGCGTCCAGCCCACACGCCTCCCCAAGGGCGTAAAAAGCCCTAACTGGACGAGGGGTGGAGATGGCCGTATCACCCTCCACTGGGCCTTCGTTGGACGACAACCCAGTTTCAAGTTCGCTAGATCTCACCTCTGACATCCTCTTCCTTTCACCCTCAAACCAAGTAAGTGACTGGCCTAATATTGGAGATAGCTCTCCTAAAACTACACTCAACCCACAACCTTCAAAAATAAAGTCTCCAACCAAAGGGAGAAAGTCACCGGAAACACCCAAAGCCGCCCCTAAGCGAGCAAAAAAGAAAGAGACCGAGGGGCAAGCTATCCTAACCTTAGAAGAACTGACCATGAAAAGGGGAATAAAATCCTAAAAACCCGAAAATCAAACACAACGACAAAAGCAAAGGGCAAAGGAAAAATCAGGAACTCATAAAAAGATTACGAAGGAAAGGGAACAGAAGAAGAAGAAAAGAGGAGCGTACCTTGAAGAATAAACAATTGGAGCCAGGAAAAATCTGAAGAGAAACGTTGCCGGAGCAGGATCAGAACAGTCGCAGGAATAAATGGAAAAATAAAACTCAGAGCAAATGATTAAAGTGAAGGAAAAGAAATTTTTGAAACCAAGACCCAAGAAAACTGAAAAATAGCGGGAAACCCAAGGGTCATGCCATTAACGCCCTCAATCAGCACGCGCCACGTGGCCACATTGCGTGTTGCGCCACTAGTACGCATTAAATTCGGAGCAGAACCCCAAGAGTCACAGACAGCTCAGGAAAACTTTTCATCTTCTATGGTCCTCATGACACGTCACAGACGACCACAGAACCTGGGGGGCAACTGATGGGAGTGACGAGATTACGTCCCCTAGACGAAGTCAGCACTCATGACGTGGTCATCCTGAGTGACGAGGAAACCAGTCATCACTGACGAGGATAGGAAAATCATTCAATATAGCCAGCCTGTGACTTGGGCAGTTACGAAACCAGCCAAGCAGACCGTTGGGAGCCTATTAAAAGCCCCATTATTGGGCGGGAGGCGTTACTAAGAAAGGCATTAACATCACAACGGCTAGCAACCAAAACCACATATATAAAGCCCTCACATTGTCAACAGAAGGTACATACACACACTCTAAGAAACACCCCTTATTATTTTGCTAATCTATTTTCATTTCACAAAGTGCTTTCCTATTCTAACTTTGGCATCGGAGGCATTGTGGCAGGCACCACACCGGTGACCATCTTTGAGGATACATTCACACGGATCGGAGGTTGATTCCATCTGCCTAATTCTACTGACGAATTCACGCTTCATCAATGGCCTTTTCTTATCCTGATCAAACTAGTAGCAAATTTGGGTTTCAAGAAGCTATAACTTGTAAACACAAGCCTAGAAATCTATTGGCCTTTTATTTATCACACAATTTTATATATATATATATATATATATATATATATATTTTTTATATATATACACAAGATAGAAATTCTACCTTAACCTAATCTAAGTGTGTAAGTTTGTGAAATTCCCTCTTGGAGACTTGAATCCCGTTTCTTACCCTCATACACCCCACAAACACTTATATTTGTTGAGTGATTATCGCGCCAAGGGTGCGCGATAGTAATTATCACCCAATTAATTAGTTGCACATTTGGATTTCAAGAGGTTATAAGAGTTTACGAGTTTTGTAGCTGAATTGGCACATTCCCATGTAAAAAATGCTTGGGGGTCTAAGGAAGAAAGGGTCTGAGCTGCAGAGCTAGCAGCATGTTTTAATTATCTCTAAAAACAAACGTGTTTACGAGTCTTATTGATTTGAAATAAGAGTATAAGGCCATAAATTTCAATTAAGCTTAAGCCTAGGACAAAATGGGCTTCTGCCCTTTTCGGGCAAATTAATTAGCTTTTTGCCCTTCTTTCCAAACTAAATAGGGAAATGCCCCTCTTTTGAAAATCGATTTTTTCAAAATCAAGTTAAGCCCTATAGTGACGTTTTCAAGGACCTATAGTGACGGATATCAAGTTATAAAACGTCACTATAGGTTTTTAAAACGTCACTATAGGTCCTTAAAAACGTCACTATAGGATTCCAGATTTTTTTTTTTTTTTTTTTTTTAACTCGATTTTGAGAAACTCGATTTTCAAAAGAGGGACATTTTCTTATTTAGTTTGGAAAGAAGGGCAAAAGGCTAATTAATTTACCCGAAAAGAACAAAAGCCCATTTTGTTCCTTAAGCCTATAAAGAGTAGATAATAGAGATTAGAGAGAGGGAGAGGAGAGATTTGCCGTATACGACATTGCGCAAGAGATTTCAGTTACGAAAACCAAAAGCATCTTTTATTCCTACGCTGTTCATAATAAGCTGTGGAATTTAATACGAGACATAAATTTTAACGGTATAGTTAATAGTTTACCACTTTCTTGGCAATGATTTCTTGGCAGTGTTAGGAACGCAAGAAAGGAGGACCTGCCTTCAATGATTGTATCTCAATGTAAGACCGCCTTCAAAAACGAACCAATTTTCTGGTCAAACTCAAACAAAGCATTCCCTAAGAAAATAAGTTTCTGGTCAAACAAAGCATTTCCTAAGAAAATAAAATGAAAAATTCTATGAAGCTCCTCTTTATATTCTTCCACTAACAAAACTGGAAAAAAAAAAAAAAGTAATGAAATATTTTGCTAGGCCATAAAGACCGATATGTATCTCATACATCTAACATACGCATCATTTCTCTCAAACCTTATAACATCCACTCTATGATGATTACTGATCGTTATCATCAAATTAGAACACCAATTTGTTTTTTTTTTTTTTGTATATGTGAGGTTTGAATCTTGTATTTCTCATTCGATGACATAAGACTTTACCTATTAAGTTAACTAGAACCCACCACAACATATAAGTCTTACAATGTAAAATCTCCAAATTTATTAGAGAGATAATACATATATTGGATGTATAAAATATTTCTCCCATAAGAACATTTTTTAATTATTATGTAATGAAAGAAGGATAGAGAGAAGATGACGTCGTGAATGACTTCCCTACTTGAGTACAATCATAATAAATACTCTTACCTATTGGACTTACAAGAAAGGGAACCGTAAAATCCTAACCCCACGACGACATTAGTGAGCAAAGGGAATGAGGCATGGGGGGCTCCATAATGATAGTCTATAGTCTATATAGAGTTAGTTATGAGTTGAACTTTGACATATATGGGAAAAAAATTTGGTATTAGTCAGCCATTAGTTCAATTTCTTGGACTTTTCTTCCCCGGTGTTTGCGGGGCAAAGGTTTACAAGTTATCAATGTTATTTTTGTTAGGGGGCATGAATAACGGGGACGGAGTTAGTTGTTAGTGCGGACTGTAACTTTGATCATCAAGTGGAGTTGAAAACTTTAGCAATTAGCAATTCCCATGATTATGGGATGAATTGAAACTAGGGATGCTTTTTAATGTACTTTCATATTCTACTAATTTTTTTAGATCCCGAACTTTCGTTAACACTATAGGTTCCATCTTAATCACTAAAATAACTGATTTGATTTTTTGATGTTGACACCCATGATGAAATTAATTTAAGTAAGTACAATCAACTATTCTATTCTTAACATTCTCAAAAAAATAAAAAAACTATTCTATTCTTGAGTATTTGCTAAGGAAGCAAAAGGTGAGAAGAACAAAATGAACTGGTAAGAAAATTATTGTTACAAAAACAGTGTTTCATCACCATTGACATTGAGAGAGGTGGCCTAATAGTTTTCGTGTGAACGCCGGAGCACTAGATCCCATGTTCGATTTTTAATGGGCAAACTGTGAGATTTTTGCTCCCGCCCCCTTTTCGGCCATTAAAAAAAAAAAAAAAGAAGAAGACAAAACAGTGTTTCATCAGCCCAGAATCCAAATCACCTTAAACTATGTGTCTCGTTTCTATTATCTTTTGGAATAACCGCTCATCCATAAATCATAATCACCATTTATACACTATTATCCTTTGTTTTGTAGCTTATGTCCAAGACTCAAGAGGCACCTTCCAAAAGTAAAGGCAGAACTTAAAACTTAAAAGTTCAATTAATTTTTTTTTTTCTTTTTGAGAAGGAAAATTTCAATTAATTTGGTATTTGCTGACTTTTTTTTTACCCAATCAAAAATACAATTTTGGTCCATATATGGTACATCAAAATTTAATTTTATTCATGAACTATTGATAATTTTTTAATAATTCAATAATTACAATAATAAGGAAATATTTTTTTTTTTAATTTCTTTTGTTGTTGTTGAAATAAGTAGAGGGAGGTGTGAGATTCGAACTACAAACATAGAGATTGGAACACCACAAAAAATACTGTTATCACTAAGCCACCCTATGAGAAATTGAGGATGGGAGATTTGAACCTTGATTTTGGAAAGTTTAGACTATAGTATTACTAAATTACAAAACTCTTGACAACTTTCACCTAATTTGTAGTAGATTCTTCTCATAAACAATTAACATATCTATATAATGCAAGGCACATTTTGGTTTCAAAGAAAAAAAATTTATGGACATCAAATATTTGTTAGGGAAATTTATATTTTAAATCTTACAATTTAGAATCTTACGATTTACATAATTTTTTACTTTTAAAATTATGGAATTTGATTTTTTTTTTTTAATTTCTAGATTTAATTTGTTACTTTTGAAGTTACAATGTTTAATTTGGACACCCCAAAACTATAGGATTTCAAATGTAATTTTTGTATTTGTTATTAATATGTTATTTTAAAAGAAATTAAATTCACTTTATATATACCATTTTTTTTTTTTTTGCTGAATAATATATATATATATATATATATATACCGATTTATGAGACCAACATGTGATCTACATATATATATATATATATACCGATTTATGAGACCAACATGTGATCTACATATATATATATATATATATATATATATATACCATATCACATAAGTATTACTCCTATAATAAAAGTAAGGACAACTGTATGAAAAACATCTATTACATCAGCAGTTGTCATTAGCATGATAACGATAAATAGCCAGAATGAGGATAGCATTAATGCATGATGACGATAAAGTAGCCAGAATGAGGATAGCATTAATGCATGATGACGACAAAGTAGCTAGGACGTTTTTGAAACTCCTAGGACTCTATATTGAAATAATTGACAACTAGCCTTCCTTTAGATAGTGTTGAAAAGCATTGTGGCTGCGTTTCACTTTTTTTTTTTAGAAGAGTGTTTCATGTGTACTGTGGGTCCTGATTGATGCTTAGATTGCCAGTAGAAATATTTGTCCAGAGGGGAGTCGTCCACAGCTAATCTTGATCCTGCAACAAGGCAAATTGTGAAAAGAAAGAGCGTGGTCATCGGTGTGGTGCCTGCCACAGGGCCTCCGATGCCAAAATTAGAATGGCTAGAATAATAACAGAATGTCAATCGTTGTGAATTTAGAGTGTCTGTGTACCTTTTTTTTGGACCTTATGGATCGGTATTTATAAGTGTTTTCTTCTTCCTTCTAGCCGTTAGTGCTACCTTAATAGTGATTTTATTCTTGTATCAATAACGCCTTCATAGAGCATTGATGGTGGGTTATCTCCCCAACGGTATGGAAATTCATCATTGCTTTGTAACACTTCATCAATGATTAAGGACGGACGAGTTTGTCCTAGCCTGATGACGATCACTAACTGGACGGTTCTTAGAATTGTCCTCGTCTTCGTGTCTTCCTATAGACGAGGATATAATCGGGACCATCAGGTCCCGTGCAGGAAGAGAAAGAAAAATTATGCTTTTCCAATGGGACCTGCAAGTACTTTATTAAGAAAAACTTTAAAACTAGGTTCCACAATACTATTAACATATTTAAAAATTATTTTGTTACAATGTTTTCAGCAGAATAAGTGGTATCCAAACACACCCAAAACTTCTAAATCTAGGTAAAAATCTTTTATCATGAAAAATATCTGATTGTTGGATGAAATGGAATAGTTTGGTGGTCTTGAATTTGGAAAACAACAATTTCAATGGCAACATTCTAGCTTTGATTGAATGCTTGACTCTTCTTAAGTCTTTGCACCTATACAACAAGAAGTTCTCTAGAAATTTACCATCTTCTTTGAAAATTTTTAAAAGTTGGTGATTATTGATGTTGTTGAAAATAAGTTTGAAGGAAGCATACCTTCTTGGATAGGACATAGATGTTCAAGCTTAATGGTTCTCAACCTTCGATCAAATAATTTCTATGGTCACATACTGAAAGAACTTTGTTCTCTAACTTTACTCCAAATCTTGGATCTTTCACATAAAAAGTTTTCTGGAAGCATACCAACATGTGTTAAAATTTTTAGCGCCATGGCCACTGAAAATAATTCAAATCATGACATGACTTTTAATCGCTCGACAATTTTTTATGGTGAATGTATTTCTCCTGAAATTGAATTGCTTGTGATAAAGGGGAAAGTTTCTGAGTATAGCACCATTCTCCAACTGGTAAAAAGTATGGATTTATCCAAGACAAATTTATTAGGAGAGATCCCCAAAGAAGTGACCAGTTTACAAGGATTACAATCATTGAATTTGTCATATAATCTCTTAAGCAGAAGTATTCCTGAGAACATAGGTTCTATGGGATCATTGGAGTCTATTGATTTTTCAGTGAATAAGCTTTCAGGTCAAATTCCCTTAAGTATGTCAAATATGACATTTCTAAATCATTTGAACTTGTCAAACAACAATTTGATTGGGAAAATCCCTTTGAGCACTCAGATACAAAGCCTCAATGCGTCCAATTTTATTGAAAACAAACTCTGCAGACCACCACTTACTAACAATTGTATTGTAAATGAAGTAAAACCCAACAATGTAAACATAGGGAGTAAAGATACTGGTGGAGTTGTAGTGGATTGGTTCTATGTGAGCATGGCACTTGGCTTTGTTGTTGGGTTTTTTGGTGTATGCAGTCCTTTACTATTGTACATGCCATGGAGAATTATGTACTTTGAGTTCCTAGATCACATGGGGTACAAGCTTAAAAGGTGTTGTTTTGTAGTAGTAAGTAATTGCTGTAAGATTCTTAATTTTTAGTATAATGTCGTGATCATGTTAATCATTAGTATTTCAATGATTTCTATATAATCTTTGTGTTGGTTTATACTTATATGGTAGTAAAATTCACTCCGTTGGCATATATAAAACTGGTGTTTCCTTCTAGTTCTTAAAAAAAAAAGGTTTCTTCCTATGAAGAAGGTCAATGGTGATCCAATATGTAGTACCATACAAATAAATGATTTATTAAAAGTAATATAATATACCTTGAAACGATGCCTAATCTCTGTTTCTATTACTTAAAAAGAAAAGATGATATATTCCCACAGGTGAGCTAATTGTTGACACCTAGCCTCCGTTTCTGCTATTTAAAAAGAAAATTGATTCATTCCAATAGGCGATCTAAGTCTCAAACAAAAGTCGACTAGATTCTACATAATTGCGCAAACTAAATGGCTCATTGTAACAAAATCTGAGGCTATTTTGTGTTGGAGTATGTGTGTTTCAAACTCTTAAACTATGCTTGTGTCCCACATTGGTTAGAGATGAGTTCTCATATAGGTTTATAAACCATTGCACCTCTTAAGTGATAGCTTGAAAGATAATGGGCTAAGGGTTGGAGTTGGGCTTGGGTTGGACTTAAGCTAGTCTCTATCTCTCTTAGGCCTCATTCCTTTTCCCTTTCTTTTGTTTTTAGCCCATTTTGGTTCTACCCGTTGGGCATTAAACAGCAGCTTGTTGGGGCATTTATTGTGCTACCCGTTGGTTTGCATAGTAACCATTGGGAGCAGCCCATGTCCTTTACTTAGTCAGCTTATTAAACCCTACAACACACACTATTCATTTATCATATTTCTTCCTCTTCTCCAGCTGTATCTCCCCTCTGTTTTGCTGCACAAAAATTTCAGCTTCAATTATTTTTTTTTAAAGAAAGGAAAGGCAAGCAAGGTTATTCCTAGTTTTTCTTGCTTGAGTGTGTGATCAACTTGAAGAAATTATTATAGTCTAATCTTAGGGGGTTGTTTGGCCAAGAGAGCCATTCACACCAAGTTCTATTCCGGGTGGCACAAATCAACCTTTAAAGACAACACATTTTGCATGATTCTATAGTTTGTGAGATTTTTCTAGTTCTATCTATTTATTTTTGTCATTGCTAATTTTTTAGGGTTTGTATTGTTGAATCAAAACCTGTTTATTTAGCCATATTTTCTAACAATTTTAAAGGTTGATATTCGTGTTTTAAAAATGAAGAAACAAGTTGTTGATTCTCTTAAGGTCATTTCAGAAATTACAAAGCTTGAGGCTTTTGATGGAAATAATTTTAAACGTTGGAAAGAAAGGGTTTTGCCCATCTTGGAATTTACCGAAATTGACTGGTTTCTTTATGAGCCTAAACTCGAAGAAGATCCTAAAAATATAGCAAAGTGGGAAAAAACAAATAAGTTCATACTATTAAGTGTGGTTTATCTAACAAGTTGTTTGATAATTATTGTCATTTTACTTGTGCTAAAGATTTATGAGATGAACTTAATGGTCGTTATGGGTTTGAGGATGAGGGTGCTAAAAAATTTGCTACGGCTAAATTTATGTTTTTTCAAATGGTTGAGGAAAAAAGTGCCCATTTGTTTCAGCGTTTTCAGCCCAAAATGCGCGTTTTCAAAAAAGCCAGCCTGAAAATAGTGTTTGGTAAGTATAAAACGCAACTTTTTGGAAAAAGTTGTGTTTTATATTTATGAAGAAACATGCGTTTGAGTTTATGGAGCTCTGGAGGTCCATAAACAAAAACTTATGCGCGTTTTGATTTTGATCCGTTGGGCTCTTCCAAAAATTACTAAATTATCCTTGATAA
The DNA here is from genome assembly GCA_028535165.1 of Quercus tomentella. Classification (NCBI taxonomy): domain Eukaryota; kingdom Viridiplantae; phylum Streptophyta; class Magnoliopsida; order Fagales; family Fagaceae; genus Quercus; species Quercus tomentella. The sequence continues at coordinate 25,220,226 of JAPQVY010000144.1, forward strand.
ATCATCAGTTCTCATCTCATCTCTCTACTCTCCCAACAAATTTCCAAATCCAAACACAAAAAAATCTATAACAAATTCCCAAATCATCTCTCTACTCTCCCAACAAATTTACAAATCCAAACACAAAAAAATCTATAACAAATTCCCAAATCAGCTAAGGAAAAAAAAATCAATCCCTTGCAAATTAGGATTCCTCAAAATGCAAAAAAAAAAAAAAATCAGAATATAGCAAAATCTTTCAAATGGAGTTTGTACCCATCTTGCGGTGGATGAGTTCCGGTGGAGAAGAAGTTGGAGAGTCTCTCCAAGAGGACGGATGAGTTCCGGTGGCTCTTAGAACATGCCGGGAACGCAATCATCAAAGCGACCGGCACCGAAACAGTCCCCGCCATCGCCGTCTCCGTCGAAGGGACCCTCCAAATGCCAACAACCACTCGCGACTCCACCACGGCCACCGCCACCTCCACAACCACCACCGCGAAGAAACGTAAACGACTGTCAAATAGCGAATTCGTGGACGTTGTAAACGACGGCAAGGAAAAAAAATTAAAAAAAAAAAAAACAAAAAAGAGGAAGAAGGAGAGCTTGGAGCGTTTTGGAGTTTGGAAGAATAAACAAAGGAGGAAAGAAGGATAAAAAAGAAAAGGGTAAGGGTACGTGTGTGGAGGAGAAAAAAAGAGGGGAAAAAAAGGGAAAAAAAAAAAGAAAAGGAAATGTTATTACAATATTTTCACTATTTTTTTGCAATAAATCTTAAGTGGTAGGTTATTATTAACTAATATTGGTGAGAAAAGAATAATTTTTTTAGAAAGAGAAAAAAATAATTTTAATAGTACGTTAAAATTAAAATCAATATGAATTTTTATCACAATATTTTCACAATACTTTCACAATAAATTTTAAGTGGTAGGTTATTATTAGCTAATATTGATGAGAAAAAAATAAATTTTTTTAGAAAGAGAAAAAAATAATTTTAATAGTACGTTAAAATTAAAATCAGTATCAATTTTTATCACAATATTTTCACAATACTTTCACAATAAATCTTAAGTGGTAGGTTATTATTAGCTAAAATTGGTGAGAAAAAAATAATTTTTTTAGAAAGAGAAAAATTGATTTTTAAGTATGATGAAGTAGTTGATTTAAGTATGAAACAAACTCCTTTATATTTACATTGTCCTTTTTAGTAATTTACCACTCAAACCACCGCTTTTATAAGTGCCAGCCAAACACTCAGTTTTTTCAAAAAGCACTTTTTAACAGCTTTTACTAAACACTCAGCTTTTTGAAAAATCACTTTTTCATTATGCACTTTTTGAAAACTCCACTTTTTAGAAAAAGCCAACTCTCAAAAAACTGAACCAAACTCACCCAAAGTGTTTCTAGCCAAATTAAAGATTTTCAAAAATTAGTATCCGACTTAGTTAAAGAGGGTGATGTTTTACTCGAGAGGTTTGTGGCTCATGGCCTAGTGTTTAAGTTGCCGGACTCTTGGAAAGAGTATAAACACCGGTATAGCCACCACAAAACCTATTTGAATCTTCAACAAACTATCGTTGATATTCAAATTGAAGAAACAAATCGGATGTTGGAAAAAGTTTGTAGAGCTAAGGAATTTACTTCCAAGGCTAATGTTGTAGAGGGAGGACCCTCTAGACCTCTACAACATAATAAGAAACATGATTTCAAGGGAAAAGGAAAATTTCATAATAAAAATGGCCCAAATCCTCAAATCCAAAAGAAAAAAGGTAATTTTTTTATTTGTGGCAAGGTAGGTCATTATGCGGCAACATGTAGGGCGAGGGCAACTTCAACAACAATAAGAACAACAACAAAGGCTCTACATCAAATAAGGCAAATGTGGTGCAAACCGAAGAGATCATTGCGGCTGTGGTGTGTGAGGCACACTTGGTGACAAAAGTGAAAGGATGGGTAGTTGACTCGGCTTGCACAAGACACATTGGTGATTCAAAGAGGAGTTTAGTTCCTACACGTCTATGGCGGAAGGCATCGAATGTGTCTATGCTGGGGACAATAGGTCCGTGCCAATGAGTGGTAAAGGGAAGGTACTCTTGAAGCTAACTTCCAGTAAAACTCTTTCACTCAATAATGTCCTTCATGTACCTCACTTTCGACACAATCTCATTTCAGTACATTTGCTTGGTAAGGCCGGTATTAAAGTTTTATTTGATGGTGGCATAGTTACTTTAACTAAGATTGAAGTCTTTGTTGGTAAGAGCTATGATGATGAAGGTCTCTTTGTACTTAATGTTGATCAAGTTATTAATGAAAAAAGTTCATCTTCTTGTGCTTACTTAGTTGATTCCATTGATGTTTCGCATGGTAGACTTGGAAATGTTAATATTGGCTATATAAAGAAAATGAAAGAATATGGAATTATTAACTCACTAAGTGAAGCTAATATGGACAAATGTGAAATTTGTGACGAAACTAAAATCACTAAGAAACCTTGTAAATCTATAACAAGAGAAACCGAGCTTCTTGGATTGGTACATAGTGACTTGGGTGACTTAAAACACACCATGACTAAAGGTGGTAAAAGATTTTATGTGATCTTTGTTGATGACCACTCTAGATTCACTAAACTTTATTTACTAAGAACCAAGGATGAAGCTTTGGAGATGTTTATAAAGTATAAAAGTGAAGTTGAGAACCAAAAGAATATAAGGATTAAAAGACTTAGAATCGATAGAGGTGGTGAATATGAGTCTAATCCTTTTAAGGAATTTTGTGAACAAAATGGCATAATACATGAGGTAACTCCACCTTATTCACCAGAATCTAATGGAATAGCCGAAAGGAAAAATAGAGCTCTTAAAGAGATGATGAATGCTATGCTTGTTAGTTCTGGGCTATCCTCCAACATGTGGGGGGAGGCCATTCTTTCGACTTGCCATATTCAAAATAAGGTACCTCATAAGAAAACTGGTAAAACTCCTTATGAACTTTGGGAAGGGCGTAAGCCTAACTTGGAATACCTTAAAATGTGGGGGTGCTTGGCTAAGGTAATGGTACTCGAGCCTAAAAGAAGAAAGCTTGGTTCTAGAACATGTGATTGTGTGTTTATTGGCTATGCTTGTAATAGTTCATGCTATAGATTTCTTGTCATCAAAAGTGATATATTAGAATCATACACTATTATTGAATCCGAAAATGCCATATTCTTTGAGCATGTGTTTCCTTTGAAAAATAAGGAAAAACAATTGCATAATTCTATTGAAATTTCTAATGACTTTGTTGATGATGTGCAAGAAATAAGAAGGAGCAAACGAGCTAGGAAGGAAAAGGATTACGGTAACGATTTTCTTGCCTATATTGTTGAAGATGAACTTGTAAGTTACTATGATGCAATTAAATCCATAGATGCACCTTTTTGTTTGGAAGCAATTAATAATGAATTAGAATCTATTATGTCTAATCATACTTGGGAATTAGTTGAGCTTCCACTCAAGGTTAAACCTATTGGTTGCAAATGGGTGTTTAAAAGGAAATTAAAACCGGATGGTACAATTGATAAGTTTAAAGCTCGCTTAGTAGCCAAGGGCTATAAGCAAAAACATAATGTGGATTATTTTGACACTTATTCTCCAATTACTAGAATTGCATCTATTAGAATTTTATTTGCCATTGCTACTATTTACAAACTTGTAGTACATCAAATGGATGTTAAAACTGCTTTTCTAAATGGTGATTTAGAAGAAGAGATTTATATGGAGCAACCCGAGGGTTATGTAGTTCTTGGACAAGAACATAAAGTTTGTAAGTTAGTTAAATCTTTATATGGTTTAAAACAAGCACCTAAACAATGGCATGAAAAATTTGATAATGTTATGCTTACACATGGGTGTGTCATCAATGGTGCCGATAAATGCATATATAGCAAGTTTATTAATAACGAAGGTATTATTATATGTTTATATGTTGATGACTTGCTTATATTTGGAACTAGCTTTGATGTTGTGCATGATGCTAAACACTTTCTTGCCTCTAATTTTGATATGAAAGATTTGGGTGAGGCAAATATAATCTTGGGCATCAAGATCTTTAGGGATAATGATTGCATTACCCTATCACAATCTCACTATGTAGAGAAAATTCTTAAAAAGTTTGAACACTTTGATATGTCACCTATGTCTACTCCTTTTGACTCAAAGGTGCACTTGTTTAAAAATCGTGGTGATTGTGTTTCACAAGATAAATATGCACAAATTATTGATAGTTTGATGTTTTTGACAAACTGTACTCGCCCTGATATTGCATATGATGTTGGTAGATTGAGTAGATATACTCATAATCCTAGTATTGTACATTGGGATGTAATATCAAGATTGTTAAGATATTTAAAGGGTACTTTTGATTATGGTTTGTCATATTGTGGTTATCCTGCTATATTAGAAGGATATTGTGATGCTAATTGGATCTCTAATACATATGAGGTAAAGCCCACTAGTGGATATGTGTTCACACTAGCTAGAGGGGCTGTCTCTTGGAAATCATCGAAACAGACTTGCGTAGCGAGATCCAACATGGAATCAGAGTTAGTAGCCTTAGAAAAGGCTGGGTTCGAAGCCGAGTGGCTTAGGAGTCTGTTAATTGATATATCATTGCATACTAACTCTATTGCCTCTATTTGCGTACATTGTGATTGCCAGGCTGCCATAGCACGTGCTAAGAACAAAATCTATAATGGGAAAAGTTGACATATCCGATGGAGGCACAATATTGTGAGGCAGCTCATTGATAATGGTGTAATGTCCTTGGACTTTGTGAGGTCAGAAAGGAATTTGGCCGATCCTTTGACCAAGCCACTAGCAAGAAGGCTGGTGAGTGAGACATCGAGGGAAATAGGACTGATACCCAAATTGTGACACTATGGCCAATGCCCAACCTCTATGATGGGTGATTCCACGTAAGGGGTTAAATGGGTAGAGGTCATTTGTGGTCCATATGAGGACTATCAATTTTTATGTGTTTTGCTATCTTATTGAGGAGATAAGTGATGAGTCCATCCCTATGGTGTGAGACAGTGCTAAGTTGCAGATTGTTGGAGGTTGAGCTCTTGCTCTTAATGGATCCATAGTCCCTACCTGTTGGGATGAGGTGTACTGCACACACTTTTGATGGATGCCACCTATGTGGGAGTGGAAGTTGTGCCGCTTCCTATGAGATTTGGGTAGGTCTCTAGAGCTCTCATGAAACCCAGTGGCGCATGGCCTATATAAGGCGCCAACCTGCTTATGGAACAACCTTGGTAAAGAAAGGTATGTGGGTGGTAAGTTTGGTTGTCTAATAGCTTGGTTAAAGAGTCTAACTCTACCATTGTTTAGTAGTTCCTACTTATTTATCCTAAGTATGGTTAAAACCTTATGGTACCATATTGATGCATACCTTCTTGAGTTTATTGCCTTTCCTATTTTAGTGTTTGTAACATGTGGGGGATTGTTGGAGTATGTGTGTTTCAAACTCTTAAACTATGCTTGTGTCCCACATTGGTTAGAGATGAGTTCTCATGTAGGTTTATAAACCATTGCATCCCTTAAGTGATAGCTTGAAAGATAATGGGCTAAGGGTTGGAGTTGGGCTTGGGTTGGACTTAAGCTAGTCTCTATCTCTCTTGGGCCTCATTCCTTTTCCCTTTCTTTTGTTTTTAGCCCATTTTGGTTCTGCTCGTTGGGCATTAAACAGCAGCCCGTTGGGGCATTTATTGTGCTGCCCGTTGGCTTGCACAGTAACCGTTGGGAGCAGCCCATGTCCTTTACTTAGTCAACTTATTAAACCCTATAACACACACTATTCATTTATCATATTTCTTCCTCTTCTCCAGCCGTATCTCCCCTTTGTTTTGCTGCACAGAAATTTCAGCTTTAATTTTTTTTTTTTTTAAAGAAAGGAAATGCAAATAAGGTTGTTCCTAGTTCTTCTTGCTTGAGTGTGTAATCAACTTGAAGAAATTACTATAATCTAATCTTGGGAGGTTGTTGGGCCAAGAGAGCCATTCACACCAAGTTCTATTCCGGGTGGCGCAAATCAACCTTTAAAGACAACATATTTTGCGTGATTCTATAGTTTGTGAGATCTTTCTAACTCTATCTATTTATTTTTGTCATTGCTAATTTTTTAGGGTTTGTATTGTTGAATCAAAACTTGTTTATTTAGCCACATTTTCCAACATTTTGTGGATTCTTGCAACCAGTATGTAAGAAAGAAGCCCAGACTACAGAAGAGTTAGTTGCTAAAGTTTATTTCTCCTGTGCAGAATCTGACCTTCAATGTTTATGGAGAATATATTCAGAGTTATTTTCTATAATCTCCAAAGAAAATTATCTTTTTCAAATAATTTTTCAATTAATAAATAAAAGGTTTAATTACCTAGGACATTGATAAATTAGTTTAGTGCTGCACTTATGTTTTCTCAAGTTTGGCAAATGATAGTTTTAAGTAATTATATTTCTCTCCCAAATGAGTTTTCTCTCAATGGTGCTATCCTTTATTCAACATTTTGGCTTGGGCTTTCTTTGGTAACTTCAGGAAATTTAAATTTGGATGGTTCATTTATTTAAATAAATGCAGAAGAGGAACAATGTGAAAAGGAATTTGGACAATTACTTGGGATTGGCCATATGGAAGTCTTGCACTGTTTTGGACCCTTATTTAGCTGGACAGTTTCTCTGACATCATATTGGATATGAATATAGTACTTATCTTTGGCTAGATAATTGGCATCTTGAGTGTCCTCTATTGCTTAAATATGGACCTTGAATCATTTATAACTCAGTCAGTTCTGTGAATGCAAAGGTCTAAAAGCAGCTCTCAGTGCAGGAAACTAAAGTTGGCAACCAGCAAGATATGTGATTAAGTTTCATATTCAAGAGAGGTAAATTGGGAATGCTATTAAACATAGATCATAATGCAGTAAGCAATGTCAAAAATCTAGGAATTTCAAATTTGGGGCAACATGGAATGCTGTTAAAATTACCCCACTGAAATAATTGGAGTGGTGTAAGCTTATCTAATTTTCTAAATCTATTCCCAAGCATAGTTTCAAAGCTTGGTTAACTATATATAAAGAATAGATTATTCACTAGGGATTGTTAAATCTATTCCCCTATTTAACAAAGTTAAGTTTTTCGCCCAAAAAGCATTGAGTTGCAAAGTACACCCCTAAATTTTGGGGTTACTTGGATTTTACACCCTAAAGTTGGAAAAATTGGATTTCACTCCCTAAAGTTTCTCTCTGTTAGCAAAAATAGCCCCTTCATTAGTCGACTTGCCTATATGGTGGTTAAGTGACATGCTGGCGTTTGATGAGTAATTTTTTAGGGTTTGGCTTACCTCCAGTATTTTTTTAACTGGAGGTGTCATTTTATTTTAAATACACAATAGCAAGTGGTAGTGGGTTTTAATTTCCACATTTTATTTAGTTAGTGGGTGATGTGGTAATTTCTCATTAAAATAAAAAGAGATTCTTGTTAAAAAATTACTGGAGATAAGCCAAACCCAATTTTTTAAGGGGATAAACATGCATTCTCATAATTTAGAGAGTAAATGAGGGGGTATAGTTTAGAGGGGTAAAGTGTAATTTTCTTTTTCTAAAAACTTGCCAAATCAACTATTGTAATAATTGTTGTGTTGATAAAATTCCTCATGCAATTATCTATAAGAAAGTATGGACTACTAGATGAGCTTCTGCCTGCTCAAATGAGCTTGAAGTGGATTGGTTCTACGTGAGCATGGCACTTGGCTTCGTGGTTGGCTTTTGGAGTATATGTGGTCCTTTACTATTGAACAAGCAATGGAGAATTATCTACTTTCAATTCTTAGGTCACACAAGGTACAAGCTTAAAGGTGTTATTTCATTGTAAGTAAATGTTGTAAGATTCCTAATATTTAGTGCAAATGTCATGTGATTATCTTAATCAATATTTTGATGACGTCTATAACATCTTTGTGTTAGTTAATTGTCTCCATGGGCAAATATGAATATGGTGTTTCTTCCTATGAATGTCAATAGTTGTAGTTTCATTTAAACCCTGTAGATTAATATTGTAAAATTAAATTTTAGTTCATACAAGCAATGGATTCATTAAAAGTAGCATACTACACCTTGAAATGATGCCTAGTCTTTGTTTGTCTTACTTTTAAAACAAAATTAGTTGCAAACTCACGCGATGCGTGGGAATAGATAATTGCTTTGTAATTTTGACATAAGAATAATTTGTTCTCCTAAATTTGTTGAAAATAATTTGCTCTCCCTAAAAATTAAGAGAAATGTTATTTCGACAATAATTTTACAACCCTTCCACAACAAATCATACGTAGCAGGTTGTTATTGATGGGCAAAAAACTTGTTGATAACAACTTGCCAACTATAACTTGTTGTGAAAACGTTGTAGACGTAGCACTTTTAAAAAAATTAAACAATTTCTGAAATTATTTTTCATCTTTCTATCTCTACAAATATACCATTCTATTATTTTTGGGTGTCTTTGATTGATATTTATCCATTTTTAGATGGTTCATATAGTGCGTTATGTTTTCCTAATTTTTTTTCTTAACAACTAAATTTTTTAAGTTTCAAATTTGCTATTCAAAATTCTCTTTCTCTTAAAAGATATTATTATGATAATCAAACTTATCACAAAAATACCGTTGATATTAGTCAAATAACCGATAAGCACACTCAAATACATAGCCAAGATTGTGTTTAAATCTAAATTCAAATTTTGACTTTCAAAATAGCTAAGTAGTAACTCAAACAAAAATTAAATCAAAATAATAAGAAGAAGAGAGAGGACTTGTGATAGGAATCTCAATTCAATTCAATTCAATTGGTCTCTCCCATAATAATATCTAAATTTTTTACAATACAAAACAAAAAAAAAGTAACATATCCTGTATTAAGTTATGCATCTACATTCATGAGACAACTAATATGTACATACAATAGAACTAATTTATGCTATGCATACACAAGGAGAATTATTTATCCATAATGGTGAATACATCACACAAATACACATAAGAGGTATCCAAGAGTGGAATAAAACTCATCCATGATTAACGACCACATAAACTATAGTAGTAAGAGCCCATTGCAATTATTTTGTTGTTGGCTATTTGAACAACCAAGAGAGTTGTGTTCTTGATCTAGAGCCTTTGTTTCGCACCCCCATGAAATAGCTATCAAAAAATAGCCACGCCAAGTGCTCAATCAAATACCCATTGTATGTATTAGCCCACATATGTCAATCCCAGTTTGAATGTTTGTGACATTGAAACCACGTAGCCAAATCAAAGGAAATCATTATATAGAAAGAGTACACATGTTCTAGGACTATTGAAGGCAAGTGGGTCATTTGCAGAGGTTGCATAGAGTCAAGGCTGGCAAAGGTTTTGCAAGTTGCTGACGGTATATTTTTTTGGTGAACTTTCTATGAGGCTATTTGCATCATGTAATGGTTTTTCCATTGGAAATGTTTTCATTTGTTTTACACTTCATGACCAATCCTTGCGTCAGTATCCTTGTGAACAACCATGGTTTTAAGATTTTTTTGGTTGGTTTACGAGAACCAATGTTGTTGGCATTTGAGCTCTCTGATGGCACATCACCAACAAAATTAATCTGGAAAATTTGAAGAATATGGGAAAAAAAAAAAAAAAAAAAAACTCACTTTAGAGAGACTTAGTGGATTGATAGAAAAACCAGGAAGAAGCCCAACAATATGGGCAGAGACTTAGTACTAAGAAGAACCCCAACAATATGGGCAGAGAAGAATTAGTGGATTGATAGAAAAACCATTAAACTTGAATGACAGGAATAATGATTCATAGGCCCATAAAGTAAATAAATGCGCCTAAAGGAGCCCAAAGAGAGAAGTAGTAAACCCATGAGCGTTATGTGATGTAGAAAAGTAAGAATGGGCCATAGCAAGCCCAAAGTAATGAAGTAAGAAAGTAAGGGGTTGATGGAAAGCCTATGAGCCCCAAGGGTGAAGGATAAGGTAATTGGGCCAGGGAAGCCTAAAAGAGTTAGTAAAAGCCCATGAGAATGTAGAATTAAAAAATGGGCCGAGGATGCCCAAGGAAAGCAAATGGGCCAAGGATGCCCAAGAAGAAAGAAATGGGACAAAGGAGCCGACAAGCAATGTAATTGGTCAAGAAAGCCCAAAGTAGCATGAGTATAAATCTAATGACCATACTGAGTCATTGAGAGAAGAACAGGAAGTAGGCCTAAGAAAGGCCCAGCAAGTACAGGTCAAAAAACACCACGGTAGGAATAGCAGAGTGGTATGGCAGGAATGGCAACAAGATTACAGAAGGAGCAAAGAATGGGCCAAAGAGGGGAAAACCCACAATCAAGTAAGGCCTAGCCCTTGAAAGGAGCAAGCCAATAAAGAATGGAAAATCAAAAAACAGTTTACGCCATAAGAGGTCAAGGATGAGCGGCAGAATGCACAGATGAGCCTCCAGACCATGGCAAATGCATGAGCAGAGGACAAGCTTTTGACGTACACGGGAAGTGGAGCACGTACAAGGACCAGACACACCCAGCCAATACAGGAGTGGTTGGTCATGGGTCAGAGGTAAGAGAGGGTATAGTCTGGCAGTGGGGAGAAGGGAAAGCCTATTTTGGGGTTCCTGCTCAGATTCATTTGGGGGTGATGTCTTGCTGGGATGACATACCACCTAAAAGAAGGAAGGATGAGTTGAAACCACTAGGTGCATGCCTTGAGGGATAGTAAGAGAGAATACCCACACTGTGGTGGATAAGAATGCCATGATGAGCAAGCAAACAAAATTGTCTTCTTTGTTTGCTAATGGGGAATGGCACAGCCAGTGCAGGTAAGTGGTTGTGGCTAGGAAGTTGACAAACCAGTGGATGGTCGGGAAGAACACCCTAAACTAGACAAAAGTAGTTAAAGGCTAAAATGGTAAAAACAGTCACGACAGACAGTATATAAAAGGTCCTTGCCATGCATAGTAGCATCATCTCAACAGTAGCAGCCACTAGGAGAGAATCACAGCACCACTAGCACCATAACACTACACATGTAAGCACTAAGAAAGAACAAAGAGGAGTGGGGAAGAATCAAAGTAACAAAACGGAGAAAAAAGAGAAAGAAGAGAAATAGAGAGTGTAGAATGGCAGGCATGCACCAATAGGCTAATCCCTTCTCTCCCTCTAAAAGCCTACGTTCTGTGGAGGATAAAGAACTCGTTTGGGCACAAGCCATTCAAGCTTCTTCCCTCAAAGTGGAAAATTTCCGCAGCAAGATCCTCTTGTGAGGTTACCCACGTTAAGGAAGTGGTTCCCTCCTTGGCCTTAGCCTCGTAACATAACTGAACACGGCAAACTGATCTTTTTTTCTTTGATTTTATCACTTATTGCCATTGTTTCCTCTCTTGTCTTTGCAATTTCACCTATAATGTTTCTTGTTGCCATATCGTTCTTTTTCCCTATTTTAATTAAGGATCTCTTACTTGCGTTGCCTGACAGTAACGTATTTCTTTTATTATTGTTTTATTACATTTATCTGCCATAACTCTTCTGTAGCAGCTTCACCTACCATGGGCACGTGACCAAAGTTTCGGCAAATGGGGTATAGTTTGTGTGCAAGCTGGACTAAGGTGAGTTGCAATTGGACCGGTCCCAATTCTCTTATCCAGAACACTTGGGCCTAATGCAGTAGGAGGCAGTCCTGCCTAAAATCACAAAAGGCCCACCACATTTAAATTGGCGACTCTGCTAGGGAGTTGGGAAATAGATAGGGACAGAAGACAGAAACCTTCGCAAACAAATGCCCCCAAAAGCCAAAAAAACACGAATCATGAATGTCGTGCCCTCGCAAGCAGAGTCTAGACCAACAACGCCTCACCAACAGCAGCCTAATCAGGCGAAAGGTATCAACAGAATGGGGGTTGAACCCCAACCACAGCCGAGGATCCCCACTGACAATGCCAACATTTATTATTGAGGTGTTGCAATCGTTGCAGCTCTCATAGCAGCAAATGATGGAAGAAATTCGTCAGCTGAAAACAGACAAGATTAAGAAGAAAGGGAGCTAGCATGACCTGGAGCATGCAGCAGATAAAGAGGGGACACCAGTTGGAGGTGCTCTGCAGAATGCGGAACAACGTTTCATCACTATGGCTGAAGTAACAGCTCTTCTAGAGCAGGAGAGGGCCAGGGCGCCTAAGGAGAGATTCTATGCACAATGACCTCCTTACCCATTAAGGATACTCAGCAAACCATACCCAGAGAGATATGAACCACGAGTCTTTGGGCAGTACGATGGCAAGAAGGGAAGTGTTGTCGAGCATGTAAGCAAGTTTATCAATACTCTCGGCCCTTATGCAGCAGACGAGGACTTATGTCTTCGGGAATTTTCTAAATCACTATGTGACCGTGCGTATACCTAGTACATCGATCTAAAACCAAGATCAATCCCAACTTGGGATGACATTGTGGATGTATTTTGCACTAAATACTTCCATGGAGAGGAAGTAGTAACGCTTGTAACCTTGCAAGCAACTAAGCAAAGGAATGGTGATGATTTAATGGAATTCATCAAAAGATTCAGAGACATAGCACTTGATTGCTATAATCATTGCAAAAAAAAGACATTGGTGGAAATGTGTATGACAAATATGATCAAGGAGTACAAAGCCGTCTTGGAAAACTTGGAAATCTCCTAGTATGCATAGTTGTTGCAGAAGGCCAGAAAGATTACTCAGTCAGTGAAGCCAAGCTTTGACAAAAAAAAGCACTCCACAGGCTATGGCAGTATCCATTGGTGAAAGAAAGAGGAAAGTTGACAAAAGGGAATATGATACCCCTCCACCACTACCATGCATTCTAAAGGAGCTAAATGTGTTCCTAGACAAGTGGATAGAAGACAGAGTCTTTAAGCTTAATCAAGTTTTCAGAGAGCCCACAGAGGAAGAGCGGAGAGACCCACGCTTCTGCCACCTGCACAACTACATGCAACATCCTATCGCAGAATGTTGGGCGCTCCGCAGATTGGTACACCGTAGAATCAAGGAAGGGACTCTAAAGTTGTCTCAACCGGAAGTTCAAAGAAACCCACTCCCGAACCATGAAGGGAAGGGTGTAGCAGCAGTTGTGATTTGTGCAGATCTAGGGGAGGACAAAGAAGAGTGTCCAGCCCTGCCTGCCGCAGCAATTACCACCTTATAAAAGAGTTCCAAGTTCAAGAATTTGTTCGACCAATTGGGGCTCACAGCGAAAGAGAGAACGATAGCTACAAAAGCCCTGGTGAGCATTGCCTTTGAGGTGGGGATAGAATGTCTAATGGTTGAAGTTGTAGGTGACAGAGCTCTCCTGCAGGAGTCAAGTGAGATCACTTTTAGTGACGAGGATATGGAAATGAGGTACTCGGATCATAGGAGGCCCCTTTACTTGACAGCATCTATAAATTAGATTCCCATCAAGAGAGCCTTGGTGGATACAGGCGCTTCCGTAAATTTTATCCCACTAAGCACTCTTTAAGCGGCAGGAATTTTGGAGAGGAAGATTCAGGGATGCCCAATGGAAGTGACAGGATTCGGGGGAAGAGGCGAGTACACCGCAGGCCACATTCAGCTATGGCTGAAGGTGGGTCCAATAGCCTCCCTAGCCCGCTTCCATGTGGTAAAAACGAAAGTCTCGTACCATGTGCTTCTAGAAGACCATGGTTACATAAGCACTGATTAGTCCCGTCCACCTATCTCTTAGGGATCACTTTGTTAAGTTTCAATGAAAAACAACAAAATTGTGCATAACTGGGCAATCTAAACGTTGTTGTTTGTGAAAATTTCCTAGGCTATCAGTTGGATCCCTTCCAATAAGTTTCTAAGAAGGAAGCCTAGGCTACAAAATAGTGGCTCTCTAAAGTTTACTTCTCCTCCTCAGCCAAATCTGGCCTTCGATGTCTGAGGAGAATATTCCTAGTTATATTCTATAATATCAAAGATATAAATAAAAGTACCTTGGACCTTGATTTTAAGATTTTCAGCTTTTTTGTTTTTTCTTAAAAATGTTAATTAAATGCACACAACAATTTGATATAGTAGTAAGTGTGGTGCTATGCTTCTATCCTCTTTTGTCTCCCAAATGACAGTTAATTTACTATATACCTTTCTCCTAAATAACACATTTGTCAGTAGTGCTTTCCTTGAGTTTCAGAATATTTAAAACTGGATGGTTCATTTTATTTTTTAAATAAATGTTATTCATTTAATATCCCAGTTGTGCAAGCAAAGGACCAATAGTGAAAAGGTACTCTATGGGGATCTGGACACTAAGTTGGGATTGGCCATATATTAAGGTTGGACAATGTCTCAAAGCAACTTGCAAGGCAAGTTAAATAGTGTCCTGTGGAATACTTTCTCCCAAAAATTTTGAGTTCGTAAACTTTGAAGTCCTATTTAAAACTCTTTAGAGAAACATGACCTTAGCATATATGAAAAATTCTTGTGTCTAAAAAAAGATACCATAAACAGTATTCCACTTCTTTCTAAGGTGATTTATAAATGATTACCTTGGTTAATTACTAGAGGAAATGAACAGAGTCATAAACATTATATGTGAACTCTAGATCAATGGCTGGTTTTAGGCCATTTGGCTAAAAGCTTATTTAACCATAAACTTTTGTTTTAGCTTGTTATGAACGTGTTAAGTTTCCTTTGAACACAATTCCTCATTATTTATTGCTTTAACATGCCTATATCTTTCATAAGTATTATGCTTCTCTTTCTTCAGTTTTCTATGTATTACCCTACAAATCCAGCTTATGCGAAGGAGCTCCAATGTAACTTGCAATTCTAAAAAGAACGAGCCCTTCAAAGTTTCAAAGCACTTACAAATCCTTCAAATAGGCTCATCTTTGTCTATTCAAGAAGATTGCTATAGATAAACTGGTGTCTGATGTGACAACATAAGTAGAAGATTTGGTTGAGCTCCACCTAGGAATTTCATATTATGCTGATGGATATAAATTACCTTTGGGTGCAAGATTAATCCTTCATCACTTAAACTAGAACAACTAGATTACTTGAGTTTAATTATTCTACTGGTAAGGGCATTCCAAGCTATATTGGTTACTTGGAGTGACTTAGACATTTTGACCTATCCTTTGCAGGATTTGTAATATTCATTCCTCAATAAACTAGAAATCTATCACAGCGCTTTTTTTTTTCCTTAACCTACAGGGAAAATATCTTTAGGTGAATGGTCTAGGGAGGGTTTCTTATCTCTCTCCCCCGCAATATTTTTATGCAAGTGGCATGAACCTTCCAAGGGGAAAAGAAAAAGGCTTCAGACAATAAATCAACCCCCTTCCATTTCAGCATTATGGTCATCTCAATACCAACTTCATGACACACATTGGTCCCTGAAAATGTCAATTTTTCAATCCCTTGAATAGCTTAATCTTTCTATGAACCATTTCAAGGGCACAATAACAATTAGCAATAAACTTTCATTCCTGTTCTTAGACTTCAGTAATCTACAAGGCCAAGTACCAAGTACCAAACTAAATCTTTGCATCCTTGACATGTTTTGTCCAGCACTCAACTTACTGGACGCATCTTGCATATCATTTTCTATATAATAACTTCTTCTATGGTCTCACCCTTGAATCTCTTGGAAAATTGTGAACCTTATCGATATTACATCTTGAATTGAATCAGTTGAATGTCACCACACTAGAAAGCTTGGTTCCACTCTCAAAATTGGAAGGGGTTGAGCTTTGCACAAAATTGCTTGGAGGCTAATGTGTCTGAAATGCATTTTGCCGATTTGTATTCACACTCTATTGTCATGAATGAAAGCTCCAATGGAGTTCCTACTCTTGAAATCAATGTCGTCACAGTGAGTTCTTGTCAGATTGGTCCACAATTTCTTGCATGGTTACCAATCTTAAGCAGTGGGACATCTCACAATTTCAGACGGTTCTAGACCGGTTCTAGATTTTGGCTATGTACCTTAAATTGATCAATCTCCCTGAGAACAAACTTGACAACAATGCATCCAAGGTATTGCTAAATTCTGAACTCATTGATTTAGCTTAAATTGTTTCAAATATCAGTTAACATGATTATTTCCTAATGTAACAATTTTGAATATTCCACTTGATTACTTTTATATACCAATATCCTCATTTTTAAGCCAAAAAACATGAATGCTTGTATTGGATAAATCTCTATCAAGAAAGCTTCATCATTGGCAAATGCATGGGCTATCTTTAACCCGTAGTGAACTAGGAACAACAACCCTTCAGATGTAATTCACAATTCTTTGGCTCCCGTGTATAAGCTTGAACCCTTGTACTTGAACAACAATCGCTTCTTCATAATTGGTTTTGGGCATGAGCATAAATTGCTTATCCCATTAGGGGTGAATGCCCTTGGATTACTTGGTAATTAATACTGGCAGGTGGGGTCAATTTTCCGTAAGTTTTACTTGCTAGATGCGAGTCCAATGAACTCTCTTTTAGAAAGGTTCCCTATGTTATCCCAAAAAGAAATTGTACCTGTTCCATTGCTACAGAACTTCACACATTATGGGCTTCTTGATCTAGACTAGAATATAGATTCACAGGGATTTGTACCAATTTGGATGGGTGAAATTATACTCCTCCAAAAATTTGCCAACTTGCTTCACTTTTGGTATTGGATTTTTGTCAATAATAGCCCCAAGACATATACCAAGGTGTTCAAATGAACATGAACCTCAGAGTTCTTTTCTCTAGCACTTTGTAAAAGCCTTTTATTCTTCCATATTTGTAAGGAGCTTTGACCTTTCAAGCAACTTTTCTGTATCAATTTCTACTAAGCTCTTACTGGATTTCGTTTCTTGAACTTGTCTCAAAGTCATTTGATTGGAAAGATACCAAAAAAAGGCCAGAAACATGATATTGTTGGAATCCTTTGATCTCTGAATAAACAATCATTTTAGTGAAATTAGCTGTGGCATATTTGGTTTTTCTTTTGTTGGTTACATCATACATGAACTTTCATTTATTAGTTTTTCAAGAACGATTCAATCATGCACCCTGCCTAAGAGTTTTGATACATTTAGCTACATCGCCAATATTGAACTCAATGGAGCTCCTTTTCCCAAAAATGCTCAAAAGAAACTGGAAAAAATGAGGGTGTCTCTAAATACTCATGGTCATGTATAGGTATGAAAGTTGGATATTCGGTTGGTTCTCAAGGAGTCTGTAAAGTTCTCTTCTTCAAAAGAACTTCAAGGCATGATGATTTTAGGTTTATCAATGACATGAAAGATCAATGTGATTACAATGTTAAAAGTGAATTGGTTCATTGAAATTGTGAGTGAGCTAGTATTAAGTGAAAGGCATCATATTCTATAAGATATACTTCAAATATCGTCCTTAACAATTGTTTGGTCTTGTTGATGTTGTACACACTGCATTGCAAATGTGATTCAATTTATATTTAACCGTCTACCCAGTGGGATTTTATTTCAGAATATGTCGATATTAAAATGGAGCCAACATTTTCAATTTGTAGTCTAGTTTTGTTGACCGTTGTCATATGAAATATGGTTCATTTTGTAATGTAGAATTCATTTTTAAAATTATTTGAGAACACAATGCTCTAGAAGGAAACAAAGTAGGCACTATAACAAGTTATTTCTCACACATTTGTAAAGTACAGTTTTGCACTACAATGCACATGTAACACACTAAAAGCATACTCAATGGCAATAACATTTATGATTTCAGTTCCTAGTTGTACATGCTTTAGAAGGAAGCTCTGGTTCATGCTTTCCAAAAGAGCACAAAAATTAATTTGGAATTGTAATAGGTCTTAGTTCCTCCTGTATTTGTTCTAAATTGTACATTAATAAAAATGGCAAACAACTAGATTTGCTTATCTATCCCATAAAATTGGCAAACAACCTAAGTAGTAATCAGGCCAGATGAGTTCATAGTATGACATTACACTATACAGGCTTAGTATAAGCCCATACACTAGTAAAGAATAAACAGTAAAAGGGACAGAAAAACAATGCGCACAGAATGTAATTGTTAGAAGGGCAAAGGCCAAAATGGGCTTTTACCCCTTTCTCACAAATTTTCCAGCAAAATGTTTCATGTCTGAAACTAATTAGGGAAATGCCCCTGTTTTAAAACTCGATTTTCTAAAAATTGAGTTCCAAATATAAAACTCGATTTTTGGAACATCGAGTTATAGCAAATGTGGACTTAGGAATTTTTTTTTTTTTTTGGAACTTAAGTTCCATGAACTCGAGTATAGTTCCACTTGAATTTTTTCAAGGAACTCGAGTTCCATGAACTTAAGTACTTCACATGGTACTCGAGTTTAGTTCTAGAAAAAAAAAATTATTTAATTTTTTCAGTTTGCTATAACTCAATTGTCCAAAAATCGAGTTCCAAAACAGGGGCATTTCCCTAATTAGTTTCAGATATGGGGCATTTTACTGAAAAGTTTTGGCGAAAGGGGCAAATGCCCATTTTCTCCAAAGGGCAAAACATCAAAACGATGAAGTGAAAAAAATTAATTTGCCACCCTTGTACAATGTCAAGGCTCATTTCTTTGAGTACTAATAATGGTGCCTTCCCTCATTCTTTATATCAACATGCTACTATGTACACCAAAGAAAAAACAGTAGTCTTTATGCATGCAAATGATGAAAAAAAAAAATCTTGTTTTTTTGGAAATCCTCAACAGGCCAGAAGGTCATTGGCAACCATAGATGATACATGAGTAATAGTGTCACAAAATAGTTATTTTTAGGACAATTCCCTTTTATGAGAAATTGTACTGGTCCAACTAAATTATGTAATGACTTGGAGGGAAAGAAAATGATATGTACTATTTAGCAATTTAATGACCCCTCGATTTTCTATTGATGTAATTTTTCTCCAAACAACTTGAACTTAGATTTGGTTACAAAAATGAGCTTAGTTATCACTAAGCAACCAAGCTTGTACATGGAACATGTTAGTCATCATCATCTATGTTCCACAATTATCAATGAAGCACACATCTATTGGTGCCTAGTGACTAAATTATTTCTCAAACATAAAATTCTGAATGCATTAAATCTTGTTTTGTTTTGTTTGGTTTTTTTTTTTTTTTTTTTTTTTTTTTTTTTTTTTCCCTTGAGACTTCGAATTATGAAATTATTGCATTTGTTAAAAGCAAAAAGGACACATGACTTTAGGTGGAAGAAGCCAAATGAAGCTAAGACACGATCATACAATAATATTACAATAGATTTTGAACATAGCCTAGCATACTAGAACAATGAGGGGTCGAATTTGGCTCTTCAATCATTAATACTTAGGGATTGCAAACTTAGTACCCTACTATGCATTAATTATTCCATTAAAATAACATTTTTTTTAATGAGTTCGATTTTCTGATAGAATATATATATATTATTTATAATTTATTTATTTGAACACATTTTATTACATCTCTAAAATCTGGCTTTTTTTAGCATTCTTATGGTCACTCTTACTAGACGTGGCAAAACAGGCGGGTCGAATTGGGTTCGGGTCGGGTCAATCGGGTTTGCCGGTCAATCGGGTCGCAGGTCAAAACGGTTCATTTTTAAACGAGTCAATCGAGTCGCGGGATAGGTCGAGTTGACCCGTATTTTTCAAGCAAATTTTTTTTTTTTTTTTTTGAAATAGATGCAATCTATCATTGTTTCTAAGTTCCTTAACTATGATTAGATTCTCACTGGTGATACTGTTACCATTTACCAATTACCACTAAACACTTGATACCCAAATTTGGTGCAACTCTTGTTCCAGCTTTCTAGAAGCTAATCTTGGTATAATCTTCGATCTATTTAAAGTAGAGAGAGAAAATGAAGGTGGCAAGTAAAGAATGACAAACTATAATGGAGTACATAACATATTAAGTAAAGAAGAATAAGTAAATATTTTATAAGAATTTCACCTCAATCTCAATCTACTCAACGTTGGTAGATGTGGCAAAACGGGCGGGTCAGGTCGGGCTAATCGGGTCGCGGGTCAAAACGGGTCACGGGTCAAAACGGGTTATTTTTAAACAGGTCAATCGGGTTGTGGGTCAAACGGGTCAGGTCAGAAAATTTTGACCCGTTTTGCCATGTCTAACTCTTACTTTGTTAGAGTCTTCTCATCAAAGTTGACAAAAAATGTTCCCCAAAAGTAGGGATTGGATATCTATGATTTGACTTTTTGTACCGCATCACAATCCTTATGGTGTATATTTGTTACTAATGGCTTATCATATCATTAAATATAGGGAAATTTAAAATACTATTATGTTTTTTAGAGTTTTGGTTGGAGTTGGAGAGCAATCTAGTTGAGATAAAGTTGGCCCCAAGAAAGATACACTCTTTTGTTTTGGGGAGCAAAGTAAAAAAATCTAATTTAAAATGAGCCATGAACAAATATTTTTTATGTGAGCAAAAGGTATAAGTTTTGTTCTAAAGAGAGAAACTTTTAAATAGGATGGTATATTTTTATGTCCAATGGGCTTTTCTTTTGATAAACCAAAGTGAGAGTTTTAGCCCAAACATGGGTGGAGCATGTTTTTAACAATTGTTAATGGACCAATCTCTCCATAGATCATAGCATTGGTGGTAACTAAAGGGTAACCAAAATGAGAAAATATGCATTATTTCCGTAGTGCTTGATTATTTATTTAATTTTTGAATACAGTGGAAGTATATAAATGCTTAGTCCTTTTATAAAAGTTAAAAAACAAAGAAACACTTTCATTTTAAAATTCAAAGCATGAATTTTTTATCTTTTTTTTTTTAGAATTAATACTGCATAGTCATGTACTTCCCAAAAAAAAAACAAAAAAAATTTGCATGGTAAAAAAATAGAATCAAAATATGGAAGTTTATGTTTTAATTATATCCAAATCAAAATAAGAAAGTACAGATTATTTCCATTTTTTCAAGATTATTTAAAATCATTAAGTGAAGGGCAAATGAGTAATTCATGCTCCTCCTAAGTTTCTAATACACAGACGACGTCGTATCTCTCTTTTTATGGCTCTCTCCAGTCTCACTTTCACGCTCAATCTCTCTCTCACTGGAATCTGACAAATACCGCTTCAAAGGAGAATTGAAAAAGCTCAGGTTTGATTTCTCTCATATTCTATACAATCTTTCGAATTAACAATTAAATGGGTCTAGTTGAGTAAATCTTTTAAATACATTTGTTCTCTTCTGCGAAATTGCTTTGGGGCATATTTGGTTTGTCTTTGAAAATTCCTAGTTATGTATTGTATAAGGTATGCTTTAAACATTATGTCCTTAATAATTGTACGGTCTTGTTTAATGGTGACATTGTAGGTAATGCTTTCCAAATTTGATTTAATTTGTAGCTAACCTTCTACCTAGTGGGATTTTGGTTTCGGAAATATGCTCATACTAAGGTGGTGCCAATGTTTTCAGTTTTAATAGTTTTGTTGATTATTGTCATACGAAATATGGTTTATTTAGAATTGCATACTTCATTTTTAAACTATTTGAGAACACAATGCTACTGAAGGAAACAGAGTTGGCACTGTGACGAGTATTTCTTACACATTTGTATCATAAAGTGTTGTATTACGGTGAGCATGTAACTTGCTAAAAGCTTACTCTGGGGGAAATACAATTGATTATTGCAGGTCCTTATTAAGGGTTCGTGTGCTCTGTGCTCCAAGTGGCCACAAATGTTAGTTTGGAAATGCTTGGGATTATGATTTCTGCCTATGATCTGTACGAACTATTTATGTACGGATTGGTATGTCATTTCACTTTGCACTATAAAGAATAGAACACTAGGTTAGTTGTTTACATCTTTCAAGTTTTAAGCGAGTCTGTAAACAAACTAAATTTATTAATCTATTCCTTAATATAATACAACACACCGGAGTCATAATCAACGTGATTGCACAGACCAAATCAATGAG
This sequence comes from Quercus tomentella, assembly GCA_028535165.1. NCBI lineage: Eukaryota > Viridiplantae > Streptophyta > Magnoliopsida > Fagales > Fagaceae > Quercus > Quercus tomentella. The sequence goes on from JAPQVY010000144.1 coordinate 25,242,207, forward strand.
ATTACTGACCCTGGTGTGACTTATTATTGTAACCTAATTAATAACCACTAATTAAGCTTCGTATACAATTCTTTTTCACTGTGAATTTAGTATGGTGCTGGGGCAACTATTGGTGCAATAGTGAATTCCACAGGCATCACGGGTCCTGGTGCACCCGTCAACTTCCCAGGCTGCACAGGTCCTGGAGCAACATGACCAGAGCTTTTGATCTCAGACATTGCTCGTCGCGTATTTGCTCCTTGTGCTTCACATAATTTGGGTAGAAATACACCTAAATCGACAACCAAAAAAAGAAAAAAAAAAGTTGAATGAGTACCTAAATAATAAATATCAACATTAAATATAGCAATATAAAATATCTCATAACTTTTTTCTAAAACCATTGAATTGACTTTCATTTTTGTACCATAAATTTGGGGTCATAACTCATAAGTAAACCCATAAATTAATGTTATAGTAATCACAATTTATTAAAAAGGTTGTGAAATTTGTTAACTTGAGCATTCCTCAAACACAGAGGTAGCAATAAGGCTTGCTTGCACTAAGCTTGTAAAGTAAATAATTGGAATAAATATTCTTTATTACGCTCTAAGCATTTTACTTTATATACTACTACTAATTATAATATGTCAGGTGTCTTTTTATCTTTTATCTTTTCTTTAAAACTTTAGTTATTTTATAAGAAAAAAAAAATGCATGGCATGGGATATTCTTTAATTGGTTGACTATAAAATGATCAATATACTCATGGTGAGAAGGTATTTTTTATTTAAATGGTTGGTCTTTAATAATTTATAATGATACATGTTTATACCTTCACCAGCGGCAAGATTGAAGTATAGGTCAATAATGTTGGGGCAGCTTCCATAGCACTGAGTTGAGCAAAGCTTTTCTGTGAAACGAGGCTCAAGGAGAGAGTCAGATGAGATTCCAAGTGTTTTACGGTCAAGCCCACATCCTTTGATGCACTGGTCAGTCTCGATCAAGTCTTGTATTTTGTCTGCCTCAATTTCTGATGTACGGCATGTGTATGCTTCCTCTCCGCTCCTTTTTACGTGCTTCTCAAGCACACAGCGTTTGCTGGAGGATGACACTGCGAATGCGCATGTGTTCTCGTCCAGATTCTCACATGTTATTGCTCCTGCAACCGCCAACAAAAAAAAAAACTAGATAAAGTGCTATGGTTTGGAAGTATATGAAAAGTTTAGTTTTTGGATTTCACAGTGTATAGATTATCACGTTAGGCACTAAATACACCTTAAGATTTGACACAAAACACATTTATTTCAAATGGTATATAAAGTTGTAGTGTAACTTTATATATCACACTCCGAATGAGAGAAAAACGAATCTCAAGTCGTTCATTTTGAAGAAAAAAATGCATGTAAAGAAAGAAAATTTACTGGATTTATGAATATAATGATAAATTCTACCATTGAATTGTAAGATAGCTAAAAAAAAAAAAACTAAATTTTTGTAGCATCAAGAAATAGGTGATGAGTGAATGTAAGGGAAGAAAAAAAAATGTAGGTTTACTAATTGGTTTTGGTGTTGGAAATAATTATGTTCATACCTAGAGTGCCTTGCACAGAGAGGGCAATTGCAAGAACCAAGACTGCCAGGGTCTTCAAGCTAATATGAGAGGCCATTGCACTGTTCTAAATGGAAAAAAGAAGAGCTAGTGCTGAGGCCAAATTAGCTATAGGGCTTTCGTAAAGCTAGTAAAACTTTGTGTTTCTACTTGGAGGAATGCTGTGAAGTTTCATGGGTCGTTAGGACCATTTATAGCAGCTTCAATGCACTGTAGATTTCGAAAACTACGACCACGTAGAATGTAATTTCAATGTTAAGAAATGCGAAAAGTCTTGGTTAACCTTACTTTAGAAACGTGTGAAGCTATGGTCCATTTTGTGTGACCCCACCATGAGGAAATTGAGTATGTCGGGGTCTTTTTTTTTATGAGGCCCCAGAATATTGGTAATTACTGGTCAATGACTGCCGCTATCAAAGGCGGAGGCATGGCTGTAACATATATGTCACCGGCATGTAAAAACAAAAATATGGTTTTCAATAATTATATATAATTTGGTCCGCACTGTACATTAGAGGTTGCTTATTTGAAAATTGTTTACATGATCGATGCTGATTTTTGTTCTCGCATGTGCCTTGCAAGAATAAAAATAAAGATAAAATTTGGTTACAAACTTTATTGTAGCTTAAAGCTACAACTTCATTCGATATCTTTTTAATAGATTTGAATTTTAACAAATCCACCAATAGATCACATTATCTTCTTATATCCACATTGCTTGTAAATTTTTTTAGAGATTAAAGATCAATAGTTATGTCATCAATCAATTATTTAAATTGAAAGTTTTTGTAGTCTAAAATTATGCTTAAAAAATAAGTTTATGGATCACATAGTAAATAACATCCGATTAACACAAAATTTGACATGTGTATTAAGAGTGTAAAAAACAGACAATTCAACGGTTAAATTTTCATGATATGTAGCATGCTAATTTTTTTTTTAAAACGTTTGTAGTCTTAGGCTACAATTAAGTTTGCAACCAAATTTTGTCCATAAAATAATAAGAATGTAAACTCTTCAACTGATTTGACTTCCCCCTTACAAAATGAGAATGAAAAGAATGCAGTGCCTAATGTCTTTGGAAATTTGGTACCTTACCATTAACTTGACAAATGTGTTCCTTGCTAGGAGCAACTTTTCAAACCAATTAAGTACTTTTCTTTTAAGTTATCTTAGGAGTAGAATAAATATTTACAATATTTTCAAATTAATCTACCACTTTATTAAAAAAAAATTAAATTACAAATTGTAGTGAACACATATATGAAGTAGTAGGCTAATTTAAGAATGTTATGAAACTATTGTAAATTTTTATTGTGTTTCAAATTTTATTATTATTATTTTTCTTCTTCTCCTTTATTATACTAGCATGTAACTCATGCATATGCATAACTGCATTTCGAAATAAACAAATTTTATTAATCATAAGAATATACATAATTGATTGAATCATTAGGAAAAATAAACTTAATTAGATGCATAATAAATTCTTATGTATGTTTAATACTGTTTATGATCATTTTATTCTAATTTTTAATACTATATATTATAGGGTGAGTTGCAGCTTGCCCTTAGCCCCTTGCCATAAGAAGTTCTCTAAGATTCATTATGCTTGCTTTAATAAGATTATCACATGATTACTAATTACATGCTTATTTTTCATTTTGTTTTTCAATCATTTGATAATATATGAAAGTTAAAGTTAAATATGACAAAAATTGGGGAATTTGACATTGAGTGGAAATTGCAAGTTGCTACTAGTCACCTAGGAAATTAAGTGCTCAAGATATAAGTCAGCAAGACCCAATTCTTATACCCCTAACAACACTTCTTTCATTAAGTATTTTTGTAACTTAAACTTCTGATAAAAGATTAAATGAAGGCGGCTCTAAGACACTAGCCTAGAAATCTATTGGCATGGCCTTTTCTTATCCTCAAACTAGTAGCAATTTTGGGTTTCAAGAAGTTATAACTCGTAAACACAAGCCTAGAAATCTATTGGCCTTTTATTTATCACACAATTTTTATTTTTTTATATTTTTTATATACAAGATAGAAATTCTACCTTAACCTAATCTAAGTGTGTAAGTTTGTGAAATTCTCTCTTGGAGACTTGAATCCTGTTTCTTGCCCTCACACACCCCACAAACACTTATACTTGTTGAGTGATCATTGCGTCAAGGGTGCGCGATGGTATTTATCACCCAATTAATTAGTTGCACATTTGGATTTCAAGAGGTTATAAGAGTTTACGAGTCTTGTAGCTGAATTGACACATTCCCATGTAAAAAATGCTTAGGGGTCTAAAGAAGAAAGGGTTCGAACTGCAGAGCTAGCAGCATGTTTTAATTATCTCTAAAAACAAACGTGTTTATGAGTCTTATTGATTTGAAATAAGAGTATAATGCCATAAATTTTAATTAAGCTTAAGCCTATAAAGAGTAGATAATAGAGATTAGAGAGAGGGAGAGGAGAGATTGCCGTATACGACATTGCACAAGAGATTTCAGTTACGAAAACCAAAAGCATCTTTTATTCCTACGTTGTTCATAATAAGCTGTGGAATTTAATACGAGACATAAATTTTAACGGTATAGTTAATAGTTTACCACTTTCTTGGCAATGATTTCTTGGCAGTGTTAGGAACGCAAGAAAGGAGGACCTGCCTTCAATGATTGTATCTCAATGTAAGACCGCCTTCAAAAACGAACCAATTTTCTGGTCAAACTCAAACAAAGCATTCCCTAAGAAAATAAGTTTCTGGTCAAACAAAGCATTTCCTAAGAAAATAAAATGAAAAATTCTATGAAGCTCCTCTTTATTTTCTTCCACTAACCAAACTGAAGAAAAAAAAAAAGTAATGAAATACATAAGGACTGATATGTATCTCATACATCTAACATACGCATCATTTCTCTCAAACCTTATAACATCCACTCTATGATGGTTACCGATCGTTATCATCAGATTAGAACACCAATTTGTTTTTTTTGTATATGCGAGATTTGAATCTTATATCTCTCATTCGATAACATAAGACTTTACCTGTTAAGTTAACTAGAACCCACCACAACATATGAGTCTTACAATGTAAAATCTCCAAATTTATTAGAGAGATAATACATATATTGGAGGTATAAAATACTTCTTCTATAAGAACATTTTTTTTAATTATTATGTAATGAAAGAAGGATAGAGAGAAGATGACGTCGTGAATGACTTCCCTACTTGAGTACAATCATAATAAATACTCTCACCTATTGGACTTCCAAGAAAGGGAACCGTAAAACCCTAACCCCACGACGACATTAGTGAGCAAATGGACTGGGGCATGGGGGGCTCCATAATGATAGTCTATAGTCTATATAGAGTTAGTTATATGGGAAATAAATTTGGTATTAGTCAGCCATTAGTTCAATTTCTTGGACTTTTCTTCCCCGGTGTTTGCGGGGCAAAGGTTTACAAGTTATCAATGTTATTTTTGTTAGGGGGCATGAATAACGGGGACGGAGTTAGTTGTTAGTGCGGACTGTAACTTTCATCATCAAGTGGAGTTGAAAACTTTAGCAATTAGCAATTCCCATGATTATGGGATGAATTGAAACTAGTGATATGCTTTTTAATGTACTTTCATATTCTACTAATTTTTTTAGATCCCGAACTTTCGTGAACACTATAGGTTCCATCTTAATCACTAAAATAACTGATTTGATTTTTTGATGTTGACACCCATGATGAAATTAATTTAAGTAAGTACAATCAACTATTCTATTCTTAACATTCTCAAAAAAATAAAAAAACTATTCTATTCTTGACTATTTGCTAAGGAAGCAAAAGGTGAGAAGAACAGAATGAATTGGTAAGAAAATTATTGTTACAAAAACAGTGTTTCATCACCATTGACATTGAGAGAGGTGGCCTAATAGTTTTCGTGTGAGCACTAGATCCCATGTTCGATTTTTAATGGGCAAACTATGAGATTTTTGCCCCCGCCCCCTTTTCGGCAAAAAAAATAAAAAATAAAAAATAAAAAGACAAAACAGTGTTTCATCAGCCCAGAATCCAAATCACCTTAAACTATGTGTCTCGTTTCTATTATCTTTTGGAATAACCGCTCATCCGTAAATCATAATCAACATTTATACACTATTATCCTTTGTTTTGTAGCTTATGTCCAAGACTCAAGAGGCACCTTCCAAAAGTAAAGGCAGAACTTAAAACTTAAAAGTTCAATTAAATTTTTTTTTTCTTTTTGAGAAGGAAAAGTTCAATTAATTTGGTACTTGCTGACTTTTTTTTACCCAATCAAAAATACAATTTTGGTCCATATATGGTACATCAAAATTTAATTTTATTCATGAACTATTGATAATTTTTCAATATGGTTAATTTTTTAATAATTCGATAATTACAATAATAAGGAAATGATTTTTTTTAAATTTCTTTTGTTGTTGTTGAAATAAGTAGAGGGAGGTGTGAGATTTGAAATACAAACATAGAGATTGGGACACCACAAAAAAATACAATTATCACCCTATGGGAAATTGGGAATGGGAGATTTGAACCTTGATTTTGGAAAGTTTAGACTATAGTATTACTAAATTACAAAACTCTTGACAACTTTCACCTAATTTGTAGTAGATTCTTTTCATAAACAATTAACATATCTATATAATGCAAGGCACATTTTGGTTTCAAAGAAAAAAATTTATGGACATCAAATATTTGTTAGGGAAATTTATATTTTAAATCTTACAATTTAGAATCTTATCATTTACATAATTTTTTACTTTTAAAATTATGGAATTTGATTTTTTTTTTTTTTAATTTCTAGATTTAATTTGTTACTTTTGAAGTTACAATGTTTAATTTGGACACCCCTAAAACTATAGGATTTCAAATGTAATTTTTGTATTTGTTTTGTTTTTTGTTTTTTTTGTTTTTTTTATTTTATTTGAGAAACTTGTATTTGTTATTAATATGTTATTTCAAATGAAATTAAATTCATTTTTATTTATTTATATATATACCGATTTATGAGACCAACATGTGATCTAACATACCACATAAGTATTACTCCTGTAATAAAAGTAAGGACAACTCCCAAAAAAAAAAAAAAAGAGTAAGGACAACTGTATGAAAAACATCTATTACATCAGCAGTTGTCATTAGCATGATGACGATAAAGTAGATAGAATGAGGATAGCATTACTGAATGATGACGACAAAGTAGCTAGGACGTTTTTGAAACTCCCAGGACTATATTGAAATAATTGACAATTAATGCTTGAAATTGAACTTTGAGTCATAGTGCAAGAATCAAACCACGCTTAGTGTGACTTGATTTTAGGAGTTTTTATGTCAGCACCTATTGAGGAGCGGTTCAAATGATAGTTCCAGCAAGACTTTTGTGGTATACATGATATTATTTATTACCGTCACATAGTGTGGAGTCGATGAGCTCACACTAAAAACTTTTTTTTATTAAAAAAAAAGTCCAGATGTCAAAAGCATAATTAATTTGACTTTCTTCTTCTTCTCCTTCATTTTTATTTATTTTTTATTTTTTTATAATAAAGATAGATTGTGGACTTAAGGGAAGGTTATTTTAAGCATGTGGCAAAAGGTCAAGCCCAACCCAGCCTAATATTGGGTTTCCCATAATAGATTGCGTGACACCCTTTCATACAGAAAATTATCCTTTTTCGCTTAAACCTTTTTGTAGTTCGTTTGTTCTTGTAAGTAATGTTTGATAAGTGGGCAACAAATAACCCAGGTAGACAATATTGGAAGTGATGTTCAAAAGGTGGGCTTAGATTGGGCTTTTGGGCTCATAAACCCATGTAAAAAAAACTTGAATTCCACTTTCTCATTAGAAGTTGATCTCTACATTTGACCCTAACAAACAAGGTTCCAGTGTTGAAATCATGGTTAAATCATTAAATTCATAATTTTTTCAATAGTTTAAGCTTTTAGAATAATCAATTATTTATCATGTTATTGGAGCAAGTGATCTTAAGTTCAAATGTTGTCTCTAAAATTCTTCCTTAGGAAACATTATCCCCTTATTCAAAGTTCAAACCAAAGGATACAATTGGAAATGCCATTGAGTGAAGCAACTATATATTGGTATTTTAGTATATTTATTTTTACTTGAGTATGTGATACATCATACATATGAATGAGGATAGCATTACTGCATGATGACGACAAAGTAGCTAGGACGTTTTTGAAACTCCAAGGACTATATTGAAATAATTGACAATTAATGCATGAAATTGAACTTTGAGGCATAGTTCAAGAATCAAACCACGCCAAGTGTGACTTGATAGTAGAAGTTTTTGTGCCAGCACCCAAAGAGGAGCGGTTTAAGTGATAGTTCCAACAAGACCTTTGTGATATACGTGATATTACCTATTGTCATCACGTGACGTGAGGTCGATAAACCCACATTGAAGATTTTTTTTTTTTTAATTCAAAAAAAAAAAGTTCAGAAAATCAAAAGCATAATTAATTTGACTTTCTTCTTCTTCTTCTTTATTATTATTATTATTATTATTATTATTATTATTATTTAATTTTTATAACAAAGATAGACTGTGGACTTAAGGGAAGGTTATTTTAAGCATGTGGCGAAAGGTCAAGCCCAACCCAGCCTAATATTGGGTTTCCCCTAGTAGATTGCGTGACACCCTTTCATACAGAAAATTATTCTTAAGAGCACCCACGTTAGATGTGGGATATGTGCCAAATGTTAAATATTTGGCACATATCCCACACCAAACACAAAAAAATAGCTTCCTAGCAGATATTGCATATGTTGCATATATTTGGCACATATACCATTTTGTGTCCGTACTGTTGCAAATTGCCAGATGCTAAATATTTGGCACATATCCCACACCAAACACAAAAAATAGCTCTCTAGCAGATGTTACATATGTTGCATATATTTGGCACATATACCATTTTGTGTCCGTACCGTTGCAAATTTGCAACGGTACGGACAGATGTGGTAAACCAAAATAATGTATCTTAATGTGTAGTAAATATTATTTTAATGTATTTTAATGTGTAGTAAATATTATTTTAATGTATAGAATTGAATTATAAAAAATCTGATAAATGAGATGTTGTAAAATGATGTGGTAAAATAATAAAGTAGCATTTGGTGTGGCAAAATGGCATAATTTTTGCACCAGCTGCTACGGCTGCTCTAAGTAATGTTTGATAAGTGGGCAACAAATAACCCAGGTAGACAATATTGGAAGTGATGTTCAAAAGGTGTGCTTAGAGCATCCACAGCAGTGAAGCTAAAAATTTAGCTTTTTAGCTCCACTAAAAGTTACTTTATCTATTTTCCCTACACACATGTTGCAGCAGTGGATCTATTTTAGCTTTCAACACAATAAAATAATATATAAACATCACAATAAAATAATATAACCACTACAATAAAGTAATATATCCCACTACTCAAAAAAATATCCACAGCACCAACCACAACCACTCTACCATCAGCCACAGCCACAACCACACCCATCATCACCACCACCACCAGTCCACAGCAGGAAAAAGAAAAAAAAAAAAAAAAAAACCCACAGCACCACAAAACACGGCACAACCACCACCAACACAGCATCACAAAACAAACCCACAGCACACCACAAAGTAAAGCCACAGCCACAAATCACAAATCGGACCCACAAATCACAAATCGAACCCATGCTGATACGACCCACCACCACCACCATCTCCATTGTGACCCCTGAAATACAGCAACCCAAACGCCGAAACCCACCAAACCCAAATCTAGTTACCCAAACGTCGAAACCACACACCGATCTCAACCCCGATACCAATGCACACCAGAGCACAACCACGACCCAGCGATGGAGTGGAGGTGAGGGAAGCCACTTCGATCCACGAGGCTGGAGGCGATCGACGGCGTGGGTCTGAGGCGGATGGCGGCGTGGGTCTGAGGCGGATGGCGGCGTGGGTCTAAGGCGATCAGCGCTGGGCAGGAGCTTGGGTCAGCGGCGAGTGGAGGAAGGAGGAGAAAGAAAAAAAAAATGGCAAAGGAGGAGAGGAGCAACGGGTAGAAATGAGGAAGAAGGAGAAAGAAAAAAAATATATTCTAATCATAGTGTGAATACAAAATAAAATAATTTTTTTTTTTTACCTTTGAGCTACAGTGCACATCTATTTTTAGATGTGCACTGTAGCTGAGAAGCAAAAAATTTTGCTTATAGCTCCATTGCTGTGCTCTTCTTTTGTGATCAGTGGTGCTAAAAAATAACAATATAGCTATTTAGCACCACTGCTGTGAGTTCTCTTAGATTGGGCTTTTGGGCTCATAAACCCATGTAAAAAAACTTGAATTCCACTTTCTTTTTCTTTCTTTTTTTTTTTTTTTTTTTTTTTTTTTTTTTTTTTGTTGAGAAACGAATTCCACTTTCTGATCATTAGAAGTTTGACCCTAACAAACAAGGTCCCAGCGTTCAAATCATGGTTAAATCATTAAATTCATAATTTTTTTAATAGTTTAAGTTTTTAAAATAATCAATTATTTATCATGTTATCGGAGCAAGTGATCTTAAGTTCAAATGTTGTCTTTACAATTCTACCTTAGGAAATATTATCCCCTTATTCAAACCAAAGGATCAATTGGACATGCCATTGAGTGAAGCAACTATATATTGATATTTTAGTACATTTATTTTTACTTGAGTATGTGATACATCATACATATGAATGGCCTTTACTTGATATCTTAGTTAGGACTTGTTAATATATTTGTTTATGGTCCTAATGTTTGTGGTTTGAACCCACCTACCCTCTTTCCTACTATTTACCTAGCAAAAAAAATATATATATATATATAAATATATATATATATATATATATATATATATATATATATGTTCCCTTTCTGTGGGATTAATTTAGTTAAGAAATCATATCCCTTTATTTACTTTTAACCCAAAAAATAAAATGAATTATTTTTACTGTTTGGTATGAATAGAAGGTATAAGATTTTGAAAGTATGGTAGCCTCAAATGGATTGGTGGAGGATAACTAATCTATAAAAACTTGTATATGTTTATGAGCCGAAGAAGAGGTTGTGTTGAAGTTAGGTCTGGTGGCATGACAAAAATATATTTTGACATGTATTTTCCCCTTCAATTAGATAATATTAAAATGCTACAATATAAATAAACATGGAATTAAGTTTGATGAGTAAGAATATAAAACTTTTTTGAGAAAGTGATCGCACATAGGTTAAGACATAAAACAACAATATCGGATAATCAATTTGGTTGTATACCAATGTGATATACCATGGCATTCTCAAAAAAAGAAGATGATATACCATGGTAACTATTTCTTGAAACATTTAATAACAAAAAAAATATTAAAAAACTCGTAAAGATATCCATATAATTTTTATTGATCTAGAGAAAGCATATAATAATAATTTTAGAGACAAAAAGCCTTCAATAATTATACATCTTTCACAATTTTTGAAATATATAATGGCAATTCCTTACTTTCTAGTTCATTGCAAATTTGCAAACGAAGGCAATAACTTTTCCATTTTTATATAGCTATAGAAATTAAATGCAATAAAAAGACTTGTAGACTTTTTTTTTACTAGGTTTGATAGGATTTGAAGCCATATACATACATATATATATATATATATATATGTGGTGTATTTTTATACCATAAAATAAAGACACCAATTAATTTATGATTGGTGTGTGTGAGAGTGGTACACACTACACAATTTGATATGTGTCTAGGAAGACAAATTTCTTTTTTTGTTGGGAAAATGTTGATATTTTTATTTTTTATCACCTATTGTGGGTGCATTTTTAGCTCTAGGCCAATAGCTTGCTTGTAACCTTTGGCTTTACGTGCTATCCCACATCGAAGAGAACTTCCCCCACCTTCGCTTCAGAGCTTATAAGGTAGAAAGTGGGAGAAGTTCTCTTCGATGTGGGATAGCACGTAAAGCCAAAGGTTACAAGCAAGCTATTGGCCTGGAGCTAAAAATGCACCCACACCTATGAATTTTATTATAATTCCTATTTGAAGCATATTTCATGTGGGATTGCTAATTAATATTGACAGTGGCAATTATATCGCCACAACTAATTTAAAAAAAAAAAAAAAATTTAAGAGTATTAAAATTTTTTTATTAAACTTTAATGGGTTTTAATTACATACATCAACTAAAAATTTAAATAGAGAGTAATTAGAGAGACTTACCAAAACCTACCAAAGATGGGAGACTTTCTTGAGACATGGGCACTCTAAAAATATATGCTTGAACAAGTGAAAATACATCAGAATAATCAAGCAAAGAACAGCTGTATTAAACTCATATAGCCTATAAATTGGTAATATGTTGGCATGTGTTGAAATCTCATGTGAAGGAAAAATTAAAAATAGAGAATACATACGGACTAGTGAAGATTATGTAAGTGATTTTTTGAACTAGTAAGAGCCTCACAAATGATGGACTTTTTCATAAAATTAGAAAAAAAGATGCATTTGATTTGAAGATAGCATTAGCAGAGTTTTGTCAAGGGTCTTATAGCTGAATTAACATATTTCCGTGCACAAAAGGTTTGAGATCTAAAGGGGAAAGAATTCGAGATGCGAGATTAGCAGTATAAATTGTAATTATTTCTTTAAAAAAAAAAAAAACATTGGCAAAGTCTCCAATTAAGGTAGCAAAATAAATATAATGCTCAAGAAGTGAACAATAAAGACTGGCTGCCAAATTTCCCATGTAATTCGAAAAATATTCTATATTTGTTATGAAATATTCTTGCACATTACCAGTGCACATGCAAATTTCTATACATTTTGATATGTACCTCAGACACAGTACGTTTCTCGTCATTACGCCATGTTTTTTCATTCCTGCTGTGTGGCCATGAATGCTAAATAACGACACAAAAGTCACAACCTAGAAACATATTGGTTCAAGTATCACATTCTCAAAATAAATCAAATTCCGACAAACCAAGACGATGATTGATGGGTTTTGACAAAGAGGTCATTCATGTCTCTTACCATAGAAAATATCATGTGATCTATCTACTGTGTTTTCCTAACTGTTAGCAAAGATTTCGGCCATGAATACAATCCACATCGGCTTGAGAAACAAAAAAACATATTGTCTTTGAAAATGTACCTAGAATTAATAATTAAGTCCTGACTGAGTGACATCATATATATGTAGAAGAATCCCATTTGATTGAAAAATAATTTACCATGTGATTTTGAAGAAATAGTACGGTTATTATGATTTCATACATTAATTAGTTAAAGGAAAAAAAATTAAAAATTATTGAATAATATAATTAAATAAGATTATGGTATACTAATGATCATCTACAAAAGCATATATAAATACGATGAGATTATGTTAAACTTGATGGATCAACATAAAATTAAACACTTTGAAGTAAAAAAAAAAAAAAAAAAACATAAAATTAAACACTGATTCCAACTATTATGCAGCATATGGATGATGATGATGATAAGTTTTAGGCTTTTAGCACACATGTAGATTTTGAGAGAGTGCAGAAGATCTTTAAGAGTGTAAGGATAGTCCATACTTTAAGATTACCCACACACGTACACATATGAACCAGCTAATGAGAATACATACTTCAAAGTAATTAAGATAATTCTGCGAGTTTTAAAACAACCAACGCCAACTGCCAAGTTCCTAGTGGTCGGTTTTCAGCATATTAATATGTCTTTCCATCAAATACACACACGCACAGTTATATATATATATATATATATATATATATATAATTAACATGAGATATATATCTTATTGACCAAATTGCCAGTTACACATGAGAAACTCGCAGCCTAGCTAATTAAGAAGAAAAAAAAAAACATGAATATCTTTAACAAATCATAATTTCTAAAGAAATGACTCTAAAACACTGCCATAAATCCTCAAATTAACAAAGAAAAATTAAGCATTAAATTATTCAAAAAAAGGTTAAAGAATAAATTTTGAAAAGGGGAAAAGGAACAAGAATATATTAAAAGAGGTAAGTCCATGCAATTCACATGAAGAAACACAAAATTCTAAAATATTGTTGAGTTACCTTGAAAGCATACTATTTATAAATTTAAAAAAAAAAAAAAAAAATACCTTGAAAGGATGGTGTTAATTTAGAGCTATCAATGGAAAATTCCCAAGGGATCGCATGATCCAATGAATTAGCTAAATGAAATAAACCAACCCATGGACTCATTTGGGCATCCATGAACATTAGATCAATGCGATCCCTTTGGAACTCTCCATCTGCTCTAAGAACTTTAAGGCAGCCAAGAAAATAGGCTTTCCTTTAGCTAGGTTTGTGATAAAAAAAAGCTTCTTATCTATGAGGATATATATAGAGAGTTGATTACAAACCTTGGCATGGTGCATGTGATTTATAAAAAGCAAGAAAATAAGCAAAGTGTGGCTTAGGAAACTCCTATGCGTTCACGCAATTTTTGTGTGATGGGCAGTTAGGCAGCTTCCAATGCTAGCTAACCTTCTAATGTGAATTTACTAAACTAGCATGGTATTCTTATTATTATTACTCTCCTTGAGAAAGCACATGTGTACCTTACTATTCGAATCCTTTGTATGTATTTGTTTGTAAACGTATTTTAGGGGCCGACCATAGAAATGGAATCCCAGCTCATCCATCCATTCACTCTTGATGTTGATAGCAATGTGATGGATTGGTTGCACATTAAGTAGGATACGTGTCATCAATTCCATTCCTAACATGTTTGAAACAATTTCAGTGTTATGATTATCCCCTTTCTTTTTACATTTCGAGCAATTTATGTGAAGATATTTTACAAATCGAATGCTAATAATATATAGTTAGGGGTGCTTACAAGTCGGTCAAGCTCAGGTTGAGTATCAACTCACTAAGTGACTTAATCACATTAGGTTGTGTATCAATTTAACTAATGTCAATCAAGACACCATTGATTTTTTATTGATCTAGTTAATTAGGTTATGCCGACAATTGGTCAAGTTTGACGTTCTAAAACATGTCTACAATTGGATTTGGATCTGGCCAGGCCAAACAAGTGAGTTTCTCTATCACCCCTAGGTGTAATTAACCTTGATCTTCACCAAAGGGTTCAAAATATGCATGAATAGCATGATTTAAAGAAGTTTCTTTGATCATAGGTGAGAATAAGTGTACTGTATTTAACTATTTTTAAATTAGGGACGAAAATTGACATAATTAATCATTATGGAAAAAATTGAACTATGGTACATATTTAGAGATACAAATAGTTGTTTAGCCTAAAAAGGTCATTTTGACCATGCTTTCCCTTAGACTAAATTTGGTCTTCCTTGACTCTTTAGGCTGTTTGAAGGATTAAAAGTCTTATTGAATTATGTTTAATTCCTACGACATGACGAAACAACTAACTTATAACTTTTATAACAGTTGGTGTAACATTGCTTAAAATTACACCACTTAATATTTTTTAATTGGATGAGAATTTTGGCAAACCCATTGTTGCATTATATTATCTTCGTATATTCTCCATATTTACAAAATTTCAAGGTGATTAAAGATTGATAGTCATGCCATCAATCAATTGTTTAAATTCAAGTTTGTATAGTTTAAAATATTTCATAAAAAATAAGTTTATGAATCGAATGGTAAATAATAACCGATTGACATGAAAATTGGCATACATGTTAAGAATATATAGAACATATAATCCAACGGTGAGATTTTCAAAATATGAATTTAATAACAAATTATTGAGTGGTGTAATATTACTTAGAGTTACGCCAAGTATAACTTGAAAATATATATATATAAAATTTGCACAATCTATAGACAAATGTTCTAAAATTTGGCTGTCATGCATTAAGAGGGTGATCATAGCCATCGGTTTGTAGTGCACCAAGTTGGAGGGCACTTAAAAAACTCATACGTGCAACAAGTTTTCCCTTTGATTTATGCAAAAGATCCTCTTCACGGCCAATACTTGTCATCATATAAAAAATTTGTGGTTCAAAATCTGTCTCTACCAAAAATCAATTAATATTTTAATTTGATAATAAAAAGCAGTAAGTAATCATTAAGCGAACGTTATAGATTAGAAATTCTATCTTATCTAAAAATAATTATTTTTCTTTTAAAAAAATTAGTGAGAGTTTAGGAGGTTTTCAGCTTTTATTGTTTGGAGGGAAAAAGTCAAGTTGTGTTCCCCCTTCATTAATTGACTTTTACAATTATTCAAGCTATCAGCTATCACAGTTTCCCCATTAACCAATAATCGAGTTTGTGTTACTAATCACGGGGGCAAGCAAGATAATTAGAGCTTTCAGTCCTTTGTATGGTTTTAAGGCAGTTGAAGGTTTCAATCAAATAGCTAATGCTGCCTGCAAGAAACTTAGCACTTAGTCCGATATGAGGATGACATATTTCACGCCCATTTAATATCTCATTTATTAGGGTGATCTTGATTCATATATTCCATTTACATTATTAAGGGCAATTCTTAGGTGGTCTCAGAGCACTCTATTTCGGGCTCTCGCAAAAAGGGTGGACCTCACACGTGGGTCAATAAGTTTTTTCCCATTGTTAAAGTTAAACACAAAGTCAATAGATATTTAAAGCCATATACAATTCTAAATGCATGCCTGAGTGCCGATTGAAATCTCAACATGTCTAAGATTGGTTAGCTCAACTAAGTTCCAATTGATTTAAAGCCGAATTTGATTCATTTATTTGTTAGGATGGAAATGAATCAAAGACCGATTGCACAAGAACTTTCAGTCAATGCCGTTGTATATGATTGTGCATAGTTGTGATGGATGATCACATCATGATATGGTGCACTCTCATGTACATATAAAATAACCTATCTTAGTGGATATTGTGTAGCTTCAGAAAAGCTGTATTTTTTTTTTTTTTGAGAGATAATTACAATATTCTATTAACCTCGTAATTCAAACTTTTTTTTCCTTAATCCCCAAGCACTTTATGCATAGGGAGGTGCCAATTCAGCTAAAGCTGTTTCGGTAGACAGAAACTAATATTTAGATAAAGTTGTAACTCTTTAAGTTAATGTATTTATACATACAATTGTGTCTATTCCTAAGGGATACATATTTGCTTATAAATATGAGGACCATTTTTGTAATCAGACACATGACTTTAGTTTATGATCATCATCATAATAAGACCACGATTCACGTTTGGGACCGACAATATGACGTGCATTTTAAGATGAATCGTTGAAGACAACATGTATGATAACTTTGATAGTACTGTGTATTATATTCATATGTATGACAACCTCGCCAAGGTTTTGTCGAATTTTACTTCTTTTCTTTTCTTTTCTTTTCTTTTTTCTTTTTCTCTTTTTGGTAAAATACTTTTTTCTTTGCTTACATTATATATACGAATTAAAAAGGTGGGGGAGACACATTTCAAACCCTATTCTTTGAAAAATCTATTTCATGAGACTATTAAGTTGATGCAATCATGCAAGTGCGAAAAGACATCCACCAAAAACAATGAGAAGAAGTTAATATAGCGCATAGTTTTGAGATACCAACCTCAAATCACGGATCCATCTACCAATTACGATTCTGTGCCTTGTACGTGGAGAAGGTATCAATGATTGATTGGAGATCTAGAGTTCATATTTCTTTAACACAAACATATGTTTCTTACTTGTTGGACACTTTCTTTGATTCTATTAGGATAGGTAATGGTTAATTAGTTTTAGATTAGTTTATTTTCACCTCAAAACTAATTTTTTTAAAGTATCACCATTTTTAAGGTATAATTGTACTTTTTACACAATAAACAAAACAAACTTAGCAGACTCTTTACCGTTCTGCTAAGGCAAGCTCAGTCGAGCCAAGCTCCTTTTGCCTTGGACAAGCTGCCAATATGGTGTGGCCAAGATGCCATGACATCGCTGTGTGTCGAGGTATCACATCATCAGCTCTTTCTAGAGTTGTGTGAGGAGTTTTATATGCAGTTAGAGTATGTGTAAAAGTGCGTATAATAGAATGTAGGCCAAAATGGGGTTTTACCATTTTCTCACAAACTTTTCAGTAAAATGCCCCATGTCTGAAACTAATTAGGGAAATATCCCTATTTTGAAACTCGATTTTATAAAAATCGAGTTTCAAATGTAAAACTCGATTTTTGGAACATCGAGTTATAGCGAACATAGACTTAGAATTTTTTTTTTTTTTTGGAACTTGAGTTCCATGTGAAGTACTCGAGTTCATAGAACTCGAGTTCCACTTGAATTTTTTCAAGGAACTCAAGTTCCATGAACTCGAGTTCCTTGAATAGAACTCGAGTCAGAATTTTTTTTTTTTTTTTTTAATTTTCAGTTCACTATAACTCGATTGTCCAAAAATCAAGTTTTAAATTGAAACTCGATTTTTAGAAAATTGAGTTTCAAAATAGGAGCATTTCCCTAAATAGTTTTAGATATGTGGCATTTTGCTGAAAAGTTTTGGCGAAAGGGGCAAATATCCATTTTCTCCATAGAATGTAAGTAATAAACACCACCCATAGCTGAACTGAAAGGTGTACATTGAAGTCATTATGTGACATAATGTAGTTATTAGTTCATAAAATGTTACTACAAAATAAATTTTAGTCATAGATGGTAAAGTAAATAAGCTTCATGGGGCTGCAAAGCAAAAGAAGAGTTTACTTCAACATGCATTATTATCGTAAACATCTCTATCCAAAGGACCAAGCTCAAGAATAGCACCAGAGGTGCGACGAGGGTAAAGTCCAAAACTTCCATGACAAATAAAGTATAGGCACGTCACACACACGCAGTGTCCACGCATGATTCCCTCGTGCACTTGGTTACTCTGTCTCCTTGATTCGATACTTGTGGGTTCCTGTGCTGCTGGCCACTAGTAACTTATTTGAAAAAATTTGCAAGACAACTCGAAATTCAATTTAATTTCTCTCAACTTCATAATTAGTGAATATTTATTTTAGGGCATTTGCTAACCAACCGTTGTAAAAAAAAATTAATTATTTTTTATATTTCATATAAAATTTTAAAAGTATTTTCTAAATAAGTATCCTTAGGCATTCGTTAACAAAATCTTGCTTTTTAATTAGTATAATTTTTTTTTTTTAAATGCCTTCAATATATTGAATATAAAGGATAAGAATGCATGTTATAAGGCTCCATTTGGTGGGGAAAAAAGCTGAGAGAATAAAAATATTAATAGAATGAATTTTTTATTATATATGTTTGGTAGAGAATATAAAAAATTGAGATTAAATTACTATTATGTTCTTATTAAAAGGGTGTTCTTATTAAAAGGGTAAGGATAGAACAATGGGGATAATTTTATACTTTTTTCTCAATGTTATTTTCTTTTCAATTTTCCTCTCAATTTGGAAAGAAAAAAAAAATGGTGTATCCAATTAGAAAACTTCAACTACTCCCATTTTCTGAGAAACATGTCCACATGTTCATGTGCATGCATATATAACCTATCATGTTAATATAACTCATGATTTAAGTCATTTCATCTTTTCCCCCCCAAGGATTTGGCCTCTATGAGACTATGAGTTGGAAATCATGGACCATGATGCTCCATTAAATTGACATTAACGAGAGCATAAAATATATGGAATAATGAAATCAATGGAGTCCATATCACGCTCCTCCATTTATTATTTATTACCTTTTTTTTTTCGTTGGGTAGAATTTATTGGTTATTAATTAATACACACAAATTGTGAATTATGATATAGAAAGAAAATAGTAGGGTATGATAAATCTATTTGCTCATAATTAGAAAACAAATTTTCTTGAGGAAAAATTTATTAAGGGCCCAACTGGGTTCGAACCGATGACCTCTTGATCTGCAGTCAAATGCTCTGCCACTGAGCTATGGATCCACCCTCATGATAATACAAACATACGTAATTTATTGAGTATATTTTATTGGATTTTCTTATCTTAGAGGCACACTAATGTGAGAAAGTGATTGAAGGAGGTAAAAAAACTAATGTCACTTGTATTCTACGACTATTCTTATATTAACAAATATAGGTATTTATATTAACAAATAAAACAATAATATAAAACAAAATATTGATTTTAATTGATTAAGGAAATATATAACCAAAGGTTATAATTAGTTTTTTTTTTTTTTTTTGGTGTATGTGAATATATATGGGCGTACTTGAAAGGGACCAAAATCCTCATAAAAAGCACACAAGGCACCAAGTTTCATCGTCCCGTGCAGTTATGGGAACAGCATACTTTCCATTTTGTTATTATTATTATTTTTTTTTGAGAATCGTCCATTTTGTTATTAACTTATGAAGCCAAACGACAATTGTTAGTCAGTAACGTGGAGTAATTGTGCGCCTAAGTTATTTAAGTCTTCATTCTCAAAAAAAAAAAAAAGTTATTTAAGTCTTTGACAATCACTTTTTCGTGGCAAGTAATAGTAAGTAATGTGGGTTAGCTTGGATTATATTTAGTGTTGTGTGTCTAAGTTGTTTGAGCCTTGGACAACTACTCCATTGTGTGTCTAAGTTGTTTTGAGTCTTTTATAACCACTCTCTTCCGTAAACTCTCCCTTTAAGTATGTGAGAGGCACATGCACTGGAACATATTATATAATTTATTATTATTATTATTTATTTATTTTTCAAATAAAGAGTTGATGCCTTATTTTTTTTTTTTTGAGAAACTGTTGATGCCTTATTATTGTCTTTGACAATCACTTTTTTCATGGCAAGCAATAGAAAGTAATGTGGGTTGGCTTGGATTAGTTTTAGTGTTGTGAGTCTAAGTTTTTTGAGCCTTTGACAAGTGACAACCACTCCCTTGTGTGTCTAAGTTATTTGAGTCTTTTACAACCTCTCTCTCTCTCTCTCTCTCTCTCTCTCTCTCTCTCTCTCTCTCTCTCTCTCTCTCTCTCTCTCGTAAAGGCGTAAAATTTCCCTTTAACTACGTGAGAGGCATGTGCATTTGCACATATTATATCATTTTATTACCATTCATTATTATTATTATTATTATTTATTTTTCAAATAAAGATTTGATGCCTTGTTATTATCTATGATTTATAAATCATGGACCGTGATTGAAAAATCACGAGAATCCATTAGTGAGCAGCATATAACATATATTGAATCATTGATTGATTTTTCAAAACATAAAATAAAATATTGAATATATTTTAATTCAATAGCTTAAAAAAAAATATATTACATATGAGGTTGAATTGTAATGTATTTCACCCAATAATTCTGCATATTCATTATATATATTATTATTATCATTATAAAAAACTCAAATAAAAGAAGGGAAAAAAGGTATCGAATAAAAGAAGGAAAAAATAAAAAACACAATGAATCTAGTAATTCGGGATTTAATCATTTAAATGAATAGTTTTTGGAGGTTGAATTGTAATGTATTTCACCCTATGATAGTGCATACTCATTATATATTATTATTATCATTATAAAAAAACTCAAATAAAAGAAGGGAAAAAAAAGTATCTAAAAAAGAAGTAAAAAAAAAAAAAAAAATCTAGTATCTCGGGATTTAATCATTTAAATGAATATTTTTTGAAGAAAAAGAAATAGAAAGTTATTGAGGGCCCAACCGGGTTCGAACCGGTGACCTCTTGATCTGCAGTCAAATGCTCTACCACTGAGCTATGGACCCGTTTACACGATCTAAATACCTCCATAAAAAATAAATATAATCCCAAAAGCGTTAAACCCTAGAAAAGTAAAATCACATCACCTCCTTCCCGCCTCACTCACTCTCCTCTCACGAAGCAGAAGAAAGAACAGAAACCAAACAATGGCGACTCCGTACGGCATCAAGTTGGCCGTACACCTCATCACCAATCACTTCGGCAATCTCGTCGCCGTAAATCTCTATCTCTCTCTCTCTGTAAAACCTATACACATATACCTGTCTCTCTGTATCTAATACGTTGTGTTTTGTTTTGAAAAAAATGCAGAAAGTGTGTGAGAATCTTCTTCGAAGAGGACCACTAACGCTCCAACAAGTAATTCGGTACACGGAGCTCACTCCTCAACAGGTCAAGAACTCTCTTCTCATCTTGATCCAACACAATTGCGTTCAAGCTTTCTCTCTCGAATCACAAGGTCATTTCTTATTCCCCAAATTGTGCGAATTTTGATTGTATTGGATTGGATTGGATTGGATTGTTTGAGTTTGTGTATATAAGCGCAGATGTGGCTAGCACTTTTCGTCACGTCGTTACATGTATAGTATGGTAGGAGTTGTTGGGTTTAGGGTTTTTCATTGATTCTAATTTCTAAATTGTGTTATTTGTATAAATTCTAGCTATATAACGGTGACTTTGCTGATTGGTTGCTTAAAAGAGCGTTTTTAAAACTCAAAACTCTGTTTTGAAACCACAACTCCTCTTAGCTTTTTTTTACAAACGCTTATTTTAAACTCAAAACACCGTTTTCCAACATTAAGTAGGATGAAAATTGGGGTTTTTTAGATGTAATCTTTGTTGTGATTTTATCTTCAACCCTTAACATTGTGTTTGGGAGTTCATAAAAGAGTTGGTTGACTTTGCTGATTGGTTGCCATGACAATGTAGGATAATCCTGCAATGAAATGGAACTACCAAACTGTTCTAGACCGTTTAGTTTCATTTATAGCTTATTAACAAATATACACACACATAAAAGAAAAGAAAGTACAATGTGGGAATTGGAGAACAAATTTAAGTTAAGAATTGGGGTGAAGGGTTTTTTACAAGTGACCCAAAAGTCTTGATAAAGACTATTTTTTGGTTTGTCACTTTGACCATGGATTTTAAAGTGAAGTACCCAATAAAGAGAGTTTGATTTGCAAACAAGATTTTTGAATTCAACTGTATTAAATAAAAAAAAAAAAAAAAATCCACTGTGTTGGAATATCATGAAATTATGGTTTCATTGGTTTGTAAATGCAGGTAATTTGTGCCAATAAAAAATTGTTGGCTAAATTTAATGGAAAAGAATCAAAAGATACAAGTATATAGCTTTCCTAGCAACCAACAAGAGGGTAAACTAAACTCATGATGATGATATGAATAATTATACTTGCAGGTGGTTTTGGAGATGGGCCAAAAGCTAATACCCAGTATATGGTGTTGTTTAGTAACATACTCCATCGCATGAGGTTTCCCAAATTCTTGGAGATTGTGTCTCGTGAACTTGATCAAGAAGTTAGTATATTTAGTTTTTGGCTTGATGCTTTACACGGTTTTTGAAGTTGAGAAAAAATTATTTTGTTGAGTTTGTTTCTTTGTTTTTGTAGTGTAAAGAACTTCTTGAGGGTTTGCTTCAGAATGGTAGGCTTACACTGGTGCAAATGGTTGAAAGAGCCAAATCGAAGAGAAAAGATGGCAAGTGTCTTATGAATTTCTTATTATTTTGAATTTCTGCTTGTATCCTAGATATAAATATAATACAAAAATATACAGGGAGTATCGTTTAGATTGAAGTTTTTGCCTAAAAAGCCTTCAGTAATTCTATATGTATAATTTTTTGTGACTATAATTGATGATAACATACCATGTGATATCAATAAGAGTCTCTCAACAGCAACATCTGATCTTTAGACAATCAAGGGGCATGTGAGCAAGGCATAACAATAATTTAGAAAATCAGATATATTCTATTGTCCTTGGTAGATTAGATCACCTTAAAAAATCAATTTTGAATAGTTTCAGTGTAGCTATCTACTGTCCATGTTGTATTAGTCAGATTTGGTGTTGCCATTTGGAGGTTGGAATATATCATAGATTTTTATTATTAAAATAGATGTGAGATCATACCTATCCATAAAAAAAGAAGAAGCGAGATCATAAAAGAAGGTATTAGATTATGTGGCAGAAAACATATAGTGTGATGATAGATTGGTGGATCACTGTCCTAAACAACTAACACTGCCCCTCCTTTGAGCAATTTCCTGGGACTAATTTCCAAAAATATTGATGTGGATGGTCATCTCTAAGCAAGTACGGGTAAGAGTGTAATAGACTAATAGTCGTATCTTTGATGATACAGAAAGATCATAGGCTCAGTTGGAATCATTGCTGATTCAAACTTTGTTTGATTGATCTCTTCTTTGGGGTCTTACAAGTAGTATTTCCCTCTTATATTTCACAGAAAGATCATAGGCTCAGTTGGAATCATTGCTGATTCAAACCTGTTTGATTGGTCTCGCCTGTGGGGTCTAACAAGTAGCATTTCCCTCTTAGATTTCACAGAATCACTTCACTCTTGTGCATAATTCTTATAGGTTATGTTGTGTTCATCATTGTGAACATGAAGTAATCTTTTCTTTTAATAAAATATCTTGACTTATAAAAAAGTATAGAAGTATGGTGAACTGTCAACATATACATATACACCTAGTCAGAATGCAAACAAAAATAAATTTTAGATGGAAAATCAGAGAGTAAAAAGCTTGATGAGGATGGTGCATTTCCAGAGGTTGCACAAAAGAATACACACTTAACGTGATATCCCTGCCTGTAGACAACCAGTGCATGGCATCATTACTGGACCTCTATCTTTGTGTGTGATTAATGGAGTATAGGGCGCTTTTTTTTAGGGGGGGGTACTAAAAGGACTATAAAAGGACCAATCAACTTGGCAGGGCAACTGGGGCGTGGGCAAGGCAGGTTGAGATGAGTCTGGAGTGTGCATATTAAGAGGGCATTTGTGATTGGTTCCAAAACATAAGTAGGCATTTTTTTGCATGAATGGATTTCCTACAAAATGCCCTTACAATTAACAGTAGACTCTTTCTTAGATATTCTAGCTTTATCATGTAATTCCTAATTTCCTAGGGCTTTTTTCTACTTATTTTGACTTTGTATACTTGGAAGTGCCTCCCCTTGCTAATGCTTTGTAGCTCAAGGGGCACCTCCTTATCCTTTAAGTACAGGGTGGAGAGTAAAGTTGTGGGTTCAAGACCCATAGGGGTACACCTCCTGTGCATTTCCCTTGGAAATCCGTATGGAGGGCCAAGACAACCATGAGAGTTTTTTTTTTTTGTTTTTTTTTTTTTGTGTGTGTGTGGGGGGGGGGGGGGGGGGGGGGACTTGGGGCAAAATTCTTACCTGTGAGAACCTCGTCAACAAGGGTTAATGGTGAGTTGGTATTATATGTGATGTTGTAGTGGGGAGACCGTGGACCACCTCTTGATGTGGCCTTTGAGTTGTGGATTCGATATTCAAGATGTTTGGGGTTCAATGGGTATTACCAGAGAAGGTTCTTGATTTTTCATGTGGGTGGCGGAGTAGGGGACCTAATTCAGATGTTAGTCTTCCTCCTTTATGTTTGATGTGGATTATAATTTATATGGAGGGAAAGAAATTGGTGTACTTTTGAAGATGTGGAGTGTCAACTCAATTGAAAGCATCCTTCATTAGTTCTCTTTATGAGTGGTCTTTTGTTTAAGGTCTCACAGATTGTAACTGTTCATTACTTTATAGAGTCGATCCATATGTATATATTTTTACAATTGGAATTCTTTAGGCTACTTCGTGTCAATTTTTACAAGGTAGTCTCGTTTCAATAAGATTATTTTTACCTATGAAAAGAAAAAAGGCCCATCAGGGGTACATGTGTAACTTACTGATAAAAATAAAGATAAAAAGATGGAAATGCCTCCTTTTCCCCTTTACCTTCTATAAGATAAAATATCTCAACAGGAAACCTTGGGTATCCAATCTTGAGTGCCTACTCATATTTTTTGCCAGGTGAACTCAAATATATGTAAGTACTTATGTCCTTTATTAAGCAATGTTTGTTTTGGATATTTGAGTTGTGAAAGGAAGAGGATGTATATTGAGACTTGAGAGAAAAAAAGTACTTTTGAGTTAGTAAAATTAATTGATTATCAAGTAGTGATACTTCAATATCACATGAATGGCTTCTTTGGAAGTCTTATGCATCCTAAATTTATTTGATGATATTTCATTTAAGAGGAGAATAATAGGGATCAATGCTTGCCTCCTTGTATATTGTTTTTTAATATATATGGTGAATGGGGAAGATTCTTGGTTCCAGCAGACTTGGTTTGTTGTTCTTGGTGGAATGTTATGTTAGGTTCATTAGTTGGCATGTTGGAAGACTTATCTGGAAATTCATCTTTATGACTGCTGGATTATGTTGCCAAAGTATTTATAAACTATTTACTTTCCTTGAGTCTTTTGTTGTGCTACTTTAAGTCTAGAAGTTTCTTGATCAGATTTGAAACGGAATTTTCCCAAGGTATAGGAAATGTTTCCCTGCATTAGGGTGGCTGTTTTGTTTGACTTATTTGCATGATTCTTCTCTTTGCTATGGGGTTGATTTGGAAGAGCAGACAATGGGTTCTCTAGAAGGTCACCCTTTACCCTGCAGAATTCATTCATAATTAGTTTGTTTTTCTATTAATAATTCTACTTGTACCAGACTAGTTAAAGAGGGGCCATCATCTGTGCAATTTGTAAAAGTCTATTGTTTTCAAGTGCAAGTGCATGGGGTCCAATTCTTGAGAGTGCTTGGTTCATGGAAAAATACTGTAAAGTAGGACTATATCCGTATAACTTTTCATAGACATGCTACGTAATGACCTTTTTATCCTGGAATAGTTCGAGGCACTTAGCTTTTGAAAGAATGGGTATAAATTATTCCCTCTGTATTTACTGAGGTGCCATGCTCTGACTATATTGTCGCTCTTCTAATAATCCTACACTTCTAGAATAGTTCAAGGTGTTTCTATTCTTAAGTTTCTAAAGGATAGAATTAGATTGTTTCTGATATATATACAAACATGATATTAATATGTTGTTATACTTTTGAAGTAGGAAAACTATTATACTGATGTAAGTGATTCAGGCGATCTAATATGTCCTGCACACACACACACTTTTCAGGATGTCGTGAAGATGTTGTACAAGAAGGCCTTACTAAGCTTTTGGCTGCCCATTTTGTTGAACGCTGCCCAGCCCCTGAACCACTTGTTCCTGAACCAGTTAAAGTAGAAACAACTTCCAAGAAACGAGGTGCTAAATCTGCTAAGGTAATTGTTGACTCCTGTCAAATTTACTTGGTGGTGATTTTATGTTTTACAGAGATGGGTGACAGTTGATTATTCTTGCATTGCATGCACATATGCATATTCTATCTTTAGATCAACAGTGCACATGCTACTGGGATCTAAGTTGCAGTTATACTCTGTGTGGACTGGAGTGATATTGGTATTGCTATGTGTAGATAAAAAGATTTTGATTAAACTTATTGCCCATTTAAAAAAAGTCAAACCGTGTAAGTCTAATATATTTTGCCTATTGGCTAAAATAGATAGTGCAATTGCACAAAGTTTATAAGTTCAAATTTTGTGAAAGTTCTTTCAATTTCTTCAAATTTTTATATAGTAAATTTGAAAATCAATGGACAATATGATAATAATCTAGTCATAGAAAGTCTAAACGTAATATTATATATATATATATATATTTTTTTTTTTGAAAAACATTTTATATAATTTTCTTATGCTTTTAAAAATCATATTTGTGATAACTATGATCAAACGAGGAATGGGTAGACTATTGAATCTATTGATCACTTACTTCTACATTGTCCAGTAGCTCAAGAGTTGTGGAATATGGTGTGTTCCCTGTTTGGTGTTCATTGTGTCATGCCTTGTAGTGTTGTGAAACTTTAGCTAGTTGGTTAGGCAAGTTTAATGGACTCAGAACTAAGATGCTTTGGAGTATGATCTATCATTGTCTTATGTGGGTCATATGGAGGGAAAGAACGTACTTATGAAGGGGATTAAAGGTCGGTTCATGAGTTGAAACTTGTCTTCTTTTAGACTTTGTTTGAATGAGCAAATGCTTCAGGTGTTGTTACTTTCACGTCTCTGCCTGGCATGCTTGATTTTTATACTTCCGTTGCTGTTTAGTTTCCTTTTTTTTTGTTGCCTTTTAGCACACTTCCTTTTTTTCATCTTTTTGTCCTTATTTTAATTTCAACGAAGTTTATTACTTATCGATAAAAAAGGAAGTATATGGCTGAAACAAAATATTTCCAAAATGCAAAGACTAGAGAGTCCAGAATAGTAAATTGTCATGGTTCATGTCCTTTGACAGGTAATTTATATAGATAGATAGATAGATAGTGTAATATTGCACACTAAGAATATTGTTTTTGTAATAAATCAATGGTCCATGCTTCAAGATTGAGCAATTAATTTTAATGAATTTTATTATCTAAAAAAAAAAAAGCTTTTTCAAAAAGCACCTAAAAAGTGTGCTTAAGGCTTGCTTCATTAAAAGAACTCCGCTTTGACGAAGCGAAGCGCTTAGACATTGGGGCTTTGAGCTTTAAGCACACTTTTAACAACATTGCATTTAAAGATAGAATTGGTCGCTATAAATGAAAAGATGCAGGGGAATCACTTGAGATGGTATGGTCATTTGCTTGATTTAAGTCTAGGGAATAAGAAGAAAAGGTAGAGGAAGACCTAAAATAACATAATAGTAGTAAAAAAGGATATATCAATTGAGGAGACAATAAAGTGTATGACATGTGGCCGATCTTGATTTGTTGAGGATTCATAGATGACCCAAAAATTTTGAGACTAAGGCCTGATTGTTGTTTGTATTTTTTTCATAAATGAAGTGCTTTACTTATTTATGGTTATTTATCATTTATCACTTATACATTTTTTGTAAATATCTATTAAAGAGCTTTTGGTATGAGGATTATCAATCTAGGTTGCACCGACACGCCATTTTTGGCAAAGTACCGGTGTTCGACACGTGTCGGACACTGATACCGGTAAGACTCGTTGGACTCTGGTGTCCGAGCGGTGTCTTTTTTTTTTTTTCTTTGCGCTGACACGGTGTGGACCAATGTTTTGAATATAGTTCTGTTCCGGCCAGGCCGAAATGTGAATACTGAAAATTTTTCATACCTTGAGAGTGAAATCTTGGGGAAGAAGGGAGATGGGAGAAAAAAAATAAAAGAAAAAATTGATAAAAAGGAAACTATGAACCTGGATCTGCAACAGGAAACGCAGGCTTGAGAATTGAGGAGAACAAATCGAAGGTGATAACAACTGGTGGGAGTTACAGTGCTGCAAAAGGAAGAAGGAAACAAACAAAAGGAAGAAGTAAAAATAAAGAGTGAATGAATGTGCGGTGGGAGTTTGGAGAAAGAAGAAAATGTAAATAAAATAAAGATTGTTTGGCTTTGATGAGAAGTTGATGTGACAATTGGCAGGTACGGGGGAGGGAATACAGGATGAAATAAAAAGAGGGAAAAATTTTGTTTTGGATTTGGCTTAAGCTTAACTTTTAGTTGGGTTTTATTTTATTATTATAATACAAAATTACAAATAAAGGTAAAATAAACTAAATTCTAGACATAAACATATTTTATGTCTAAAAATATTAAAAAATATGCCTAAATATAAAATTTAATTAATTATTTAATTGTCGTACACACGCTGTGTCGTACCCTTATTTTTCAAAAATTGCCATACCCCCTTATCCGTACCCGTGTCGTATCCGTACCCATGTCCGTGTCAATGCTACTTAGATTATCATTTTGAGTTAATATGGTTACTAAGTTTGAGTGCTTAAAATTTATCTTTCAGTTGGGATGGGGCTTAATAGAGTTTGTTTGAAATTATCAATAAACCATAAAGCAAGTGAAATGAACTATTAGGATTGATTCTTCTATCAAAAGATAATATTAAGCTACACATGTTGGGTGTCTCTTTGCCTCCCAAATTCTTACCTTCTTAGAGGTTGAAGTTGAATTCAAGAATTACTCCTTATCAAAGACTAAAGAGGGAGAGGTACAACTTGGCTAAAGGGGGGATGTTAAAATTAGTCTTTGATTTTGCCAATGAGTTCTAGTTGAAACAACACCTTCTCCTTCCATAAGAAGGGGTGGAAGGTAAGATTGTGGGTTCAAAACCTATTGGGGTTGTGTGTAAAGTCTTTGATTTCAGGCTATCTTGCTTTACCTTTTGGTAATCAAGTTGCACCATCAATACTTTTAGTTCGTAATCTACTTACTCATACTTAAAGCGTAACTTAGAAAAATATTTTAAAATAAAAATAAGCACAAGGAAAAAAAAATCTTGATATGTAATGATGTAAGCTACATTTGGATCCTTATAATTCCCTTCTAAATAAATGCTAACAGATAAATGAAGAGTCTGAGACCATAGAACAACGTGTTCTAGCAGCAGCAGGGCCTATGGAAGCACAAAGATTTTCCATGATAACAAATACCGAATTTGACGTCAATGGAGAAACAAGCACAGATGATTCCCCTAGTTTGATTGTTGGAGAAAAGGTTGGTATATGAATTGTCATTTCAGGTTGCAGGGTTACTTGAATTGTGATTGTAATTTTCTCATTTTATAGCGTAAGCGTGATTCTTTGGAATTGGATAGAGAATCTACAGCTGAAGAAGGGGAAGTAGTTCTTTGGCGTGCCAATTTTGAGGAATTTCTGCGTCGTCTTAGGCATATGGTTGGTTTTTTGTTGTCTCTCTCTCTCTCATGCTCAATTGTCTAATGTTTTGCATCTTGCAGTGTCACGTTCTACCTGTTCTTTTTATATCTTCAGATGAATCAAATTTGTTCCTTTTCCTTTCTATCCTCAATATTTTCTTTTGTTTTTGTTTTTTTTTTCTATGTGAGATGAAATGTTTTAAACTTCAATTCACTATTTTTATATTAGCTTTGATATCATAATTGAAATAGTATGTTGTGTATATGTTCTAGGCTTGCATTGAGAATGTGAGAGCATCCCTGGATGATGGAGCTGTAAAAGTCTTAAAAGCAAAGCTGGATGCAACTAGAGGTTTAGAGAAGAAAGTGAAAACAGAAAAATCAGGTAAACTGCAATTTTTTTTTTTTTTTTTTTTTTTTTTATACTTTATGTTTTAACATTATATTTAGATTGTGATTGATTCGTGCGTGCGCGCACACACATGTACTATCTATTTAGGTTTGTCTCATGAGAAATGGAAAGATATATGATGTCTAATATTGAAGTCCTCATATGGTGCTTCCAATTCTGGATAGGCTATCACATGGGGAAATGATCTAATCAGTACTGGTGTTGGATTGGGGCTTTTTGGCCATTTGAAGGACTTATACCTAGTAATAAGTCTAAATAAGGAAGAACGGATGGGAGAGCAAAATTCAGCAGTACTTAATAATCAGAAATTGCATGCAAGATACCTTTTACTATGGTTGCTCAGTGATGCAGCCATGCAGGCCTAGACTTAGTTTGCTCACTATAAACTACTCTAGCTTATCTTGGTTTGTTTGGGCAGTCCAATTGTTTAGTCAGCCCAGGCCCCAGACATTAGATGGTTTATATCTAGGATGCAATTTAAGAGAGTGGAAGTGGGAGGGAGCATGAGAATGACATTCTACAATTCATAAGGTCCACACGATCTACAATATATATGTGTAATGTGTATATGTACTTGTTTATTTATTTCTGGTTATATAATATGTATGAAGGTAGAGTTCATCTTCTGGTAAGGAACTAATCTTGGGGCAATTCTTATAATTGAGTTTCTCTTGCTGTACAGTGCTTTCATTTTGGATTAAAGAAAAAAAAATGAGTTAATTTATTCTAATCACAGAGTGGAGAGTGGTTCAGCACTCTCTTCCACAGATTATTTTCCATAGGTCTAGGTTTATATATCTGTAATTAATATCTAGTGAAAGTATCACGTGGCTTTTCAATTAGTATCCAGTGAAAGTATCACGTGGCTTTCAATTAGGATCTAGTGAAAGTATCTTTTCACCTAAAATTAAGCGTTGTCCAATGTTTTAATAAATGGACTAGATTGGTGGTCCAACTGTGAACTGCTTCCTTACACTGTCCAATTAATCTTAAATAACTGTATATGTGAATAACCACTCTAAAGTCTAAACTGTTGACCTGCGGGTCTAACTGTGCAAATCAGCAACCTCTTCTTGGGTCAAGTGGTGAGTGGTTTGAGTTTCTGTCTTAGAACGCCATTTCAATAACACGGAAACCCCATACTTCTTTTATCAGCATGCTGCTAAGGGTGTTTGGCCTTTAAAAACACTTCACCCAAAACACCATAGTCCCCATTCTTGACCAAATATACTGGCAAATTCTTAAATAGACAAACACCCAGTCTGCTGGCTCCCATTGTCTGTCTATGAGCCACCCACCACAAAATACACCTGGTGTGAGCACCACTAGGGCATAGATAGATTAGATAGCTATTTTATATACCCCTTATTTTTGTCTTCAGTATCTTGAAATTGATCTTTGTGACCTTTATTTTTTACTTCTGTATCTTCAAATTTGGTGGCATTTATTATGATTGTAATTGGGAGCCTATGAGAAGAGGCTCCCCAGACATTTTGTAGCAGTGTATTTTGATAATAAGAGATATTGTCTGAGTTTGTGTTCTACATTTCATGGTGATGCCAAACATCCTAAGGTAGTGAAGACTAGGGTTTTGTTTTGTTTCTCTTATATTCTATCTTATACCTACACGTTCTACATCAATACCTATCCCAGTTTTGGTAAAAGCGTCAAGCGCACAGATCTCATGGAACCTAGGAATGGAGGCTCGAAGATGTTGTTCTATATATTAAATTATTTGTATTTTAATTAAATATTAATTAAATTATTTATGAAATTATTCCCCCTGGTTCTTTATTCAGTCTGGTTTTTGAAAGTATCGAAACCATTTAGTTGTTTAGGTAGAAGTGGAGTTAATTATATTAGTTCTAACAGTTTTTTCTTCGTCTTATAAGAAGTCCAAAGCTTGTAAGGTCATAAGATAAAAACCCATGCCTTATGTCATTCATATTGAATATTGTATTTTAATAGAGTGGAGGAACTCCGGAGAGATTTCTTGCATGATGGTAGATATGTCTAAATTGCATGTGGTTGATCAGGGTTGTGGTGTGTTCTCCATTGAAAGAGTGAGGATTAAGGATTTGTAAATCGAGTAGTTTTAATCAAGCCCTCTTAGATAAATGGTTGTGGCAGTTTGGAGTTGATAAGGAATATTTTTTTTTTTTTTGATAGATAACGAAAAATTTTATTAAAAAAGTAGCCAACCCGAGTACATTGGGGATGTACTGTGGGGGCAAAAATCAAGAAACAAAATTACAATGATCAAATAAAACTGGAATGGAAGAACAAGTAAAATGCGATAAAGCCACACTCCAAGCAAGGAGAGTGTGACAGAAAAAAGATTTAATCTCTAGCAAGGACCGTTAGTTGATAAGGAATATTTCTGGAGATGTGTTATTTCTGTGAAATACAGAGAAACATGGGGACAATGGAGGTGCTTAGGGGATCGCATGGAGATGGTTTGTGGAAGAGTTATTAGAGGAGGGTGGAATACCTTCTCTAAATATAAGAAGTTTGTCATTGGGATGGCTCTCATGTTCATTTTTGGTCTGATCCATGGCGTGGGACTGCTCTCTAAGAGATCTCTTTCCTAACTTATTTACATTGGCCCTGGATAAGGATGCTTCGCTAGTGGTCTTGGTATGCGGTATTGGAATCCTCAACTCACTTGATCCTTTTAGGATTGGGAATTAGAGCCCGTAGAGTTTTTTTTTTTTTTTTTTTTTTTTTTTTTTTTTTTCTTTGTTATCTAACCGGGGGACCAATCATCTTGGAGTTTGTCTAAGAATGGAAGGTTTGAAGTTCACTTGTACTCTGAAATTATGAGACAGTCCACAGGTGTTCACTTTCCCTGGAGATGCATTTAGGGTGCTTGTAAATTGGTGCTGTATGTGCAAGAATAGTGTCTTGTAGTTATGTGAACTGAACTTTTGAGAGTCTTTCGTAGTTAATATGATTCCTTTCTTTTCAATTCAGTTTACTTTTTCAGTTATCAAAAAATTTAATTTACTTTTTCATAATTTAGTTGCTTAACCTGCTTGTACTAAGCTAATGCATTTCTTTTTCTTTGCTCATATGCGCTATATGGGTTCTTTTTAAATGTATTTTCTAAAACACGCTTTCTTTTCTTAGAAATCGTAACATAAAAAATGGAAACAAGAGAAATGATTCACAAGTCTTTCCTCTGCATTCATTTCTCTCCAATACCATTATCCCATTCTAACTCATAAGCTTATTTTTCTGTATTACATGTTCCAGTTCCCCTATCACTGGATAACATTTTTGAAGAGGTTATAAAGAGTGAAGAAGGACGTGTTATGACCTTAGACGATGTTAGAGCTTCCCTTGTCCAGTTGGGTTGTCCTGCCTCTGCTAGAGGGACAGCTGACTCATATAGTATCGGTATCCCATTCTCTTTGTCTAATTTCAATTTTTTTTATCTAGGAAGCATGGACATGGACACGGGTATGGAAAGGGTGCAACACAGCAATTTTTGAAAAATTAGGACACGATATTGCGGGGATACACATAAAAATAAATTATTAAATTTTTTTTTTTTTTATATTTTAAAATATTGTTATGCATTTATTTTTTCATATAATGTTTTATATATATATATATATATATATATCAATTTTAGAGCAATGATGGATAAAAAGTGAATTCATGAGTAATAAATGATGTTTAGAGATTAGAATATAAATCAAGAATAAGATCCAAAGGAGTAAATAAAAGATAAGTGGATAAGTGTCTCTCCTGTGTCCCGCAATTTTTCAAAAAAAAAAAGGACAGTTAGAACATGCATGCAGAAGTGTCCCAAACATGTCTTGTGTCCGACAGGTATGGTACCTATTTGGTGTCCGTGCTTCCTAGACTCTTTATCTTGTGATATAAAGCTCACATCATTAATGAGTTCACTCAATCTTTCTATTTAGCTGGTTTATTTATTATTTGGTCTCTATTGACACATTCATATGTGTTGTTCAGATTTGAAGAAAATTATTGAATCAGCACAGAATGATGAGGTTTCTTGACTTATGTTTTGTTTCAAAATATATGAGAATTCATAAATTCCATCACTAAAAGATGTCTTACATTTTCTTCACTACAGGTAGAATCAATTGTGTTGAAAAGATATGGAAGGGATGCTTATAGAATTTTCAGATTACTCTCAAAAAATGGCCGCCTAGTTGAGACTGATAAGGTAATTGATAAATTATTGCTTGTCCCAAAAGTTTAAATTGTTAGGAAATGGTGATTTTTTTATTTTTTTATTTTCCATTTAACCATTCTAACACTTCCCTCTGTCTTAATTTGTGTGCCTAACCTGTGCGATTTTAACTTTTTTTAAATGGGAGGTAAAATGGAGATAGGGTTTGAACTCCTAACCGTATGCTCTAATACCATGTCTCTGGAAGTGTGTTTTGGGCATTCGAAGTTCATTACCCTTACACAAATATTATTTATATATGTGGGCGATTACAATGATAATTCTATTTAGCCTCTGACTCGATACAAACCCATAACAGTAATAACTAGTTTCACTAAAAACAATTTTTCTTTTTCAGTCACTTGTTTTTTCCATGACCTTTTTTGGAAGCAATTGCTCTTCAAAGAAGCTTTTTCAGATACACCTGGAAGGATATGTTTGATGTGTTATTTAATCCAACTTTTTCCTTAATGTAGATTTCAGATACCACATTTGTGGAAAAGAAGGATGCGCCCAAGATTCTTTATAAGATGTGGAAGGATGAGTACTTGCATATGGAGGTGAATGGCTGTCATTTATACAATATATGTATCAATATTTCATATAAGTATTGAGATTTAGGTCAAAATTATTCAATATATTTTTGAAAATACTAATGCTAAATGAGATTTTTTAAAAACTGAGTTCCTCTTGTACGATTTTTTTGGCAGGGTCATCATGCTCACACACTTGAATTTCTTTTAGGTTTCGTTTTTTTCTTCTACTCTTACTTGAGTTAATATTTTTACTTCATTTTCTTCATTTTAGTTGCCCCTATTAGGGTAAATTTCTGATTGGATTCTGCTTCCCTATTGGTATTTTTTTCACTTTTTTTCTTGATGCTCTCTCTCTCTTGCGTGTGCCCCTGCACACACAAGACTACAGAGAATTTGGGATTGAAAAGTCTTTTCCAATTTTGTACTGAGGTTGGATTCAAAGTAATTAGTTTTTATTTTTCTAAACCTCTCTCTCTCTCTCTACTAATATAAACCCTAATTTTTTTTTTAAACTTTATCAAAAGAAACACTTTAAACTCTAATTCAGTTATACTCACATGCAACACACAGAGAGAAAAGGCTAGTATATATGTGTACCCATGTTTTGTGTGTGTGCGCGCACAATTCTGTGAGTTCTTTATGATAATTTTTAATTCTCCTTGCAGAAATTAGTTTTAGCACCAAATAGAAATATATTGTTGTGGAAAGTAAATAAGCGCCCTCTGTGGGAACATGTACTAGATGAGATGTTCCATGCTGCTTTAAATTTGAGTCTACGTGCAGTTTACGAATGGGATAAGGAAAAAGAGGTATGTAGAATATGAACTACTAATCTCTTGTGTGCCTTCCCTTTGAATGAGTTCTTATTTATGTTGCTTATGGTTTTTTCCTTGTCAAATCTCCTGGGAAGTGGTAACTTTTCCCATGAATGCCTCATACTACTAGGCTCATGGTTTCATGCATATTGGGAGGAGTTTCTAATTGAGGAGTTTTATATATTGGATTACATTTTTTTCTTATATCATCGATACTTGCAAAATCTCTAGAAGATCCAAGATCAATAGCTATGCCATCAATCAATTGTTTAAATTGCACGTCTTTGTAGTCTAAAATTATGCATAAAAAATAAGTTTGTAGATCATATAGTAAATAACATCCGATTGACACAAAATTTAATGTGTGTTAATAGTGTAAAGAACATACAATTCAACGGTTAGATTTCAAAATATGTAGCAATGTTAATTTTTTTTAAAGGAAGTTGTAGCCTTAAACTACAACTATGTTTGTAGCCAATCTTTGTCCTTGTTTGGATCATCAAGGTTGTATTGTTGTTTCTTTTTGGGAGTGCAAGTAGTGGATTGGAGTGCTGTTGATGGCTTGGAGATCTTTGTACCAGAAATTTATTATTGGGGCTACTACTGTGTCTAAACCATTGAGGCATTTCGTGTTTCATGACACGGGTGGGTTGTAGCCAGAGATGAGGGCCGCACTAGAGCTTAGGGTGCAAGCTGGGGGGCCATGGTTCAAGATTAAGGGGCCAGGCGGAGTTTGATGGGTATTAAATTAACCAACTCTTGGTGGTAAATGATTGTCTGCATTGCTAGCAGCCCTCTTTCATATGGACTTTTTACTTCAATGTGGATGACAATATTTATTTGCCTGTGGGTATTATGCCTTTGTGCTCAATAATTTCCATGATAATACTCAGTAAGAAGAATACTTTGTCCAGTGGTGCTCTGCTTGAATGATTCTACATAAAAATCCTGTCCAATTCTACTCCCAATGAACTGCACTAATTTAAACGTCTTACCTAATTTTTTTCTCTTCTTTTTATTTTTTATTTTTTTATTTTAAGAAAGGCAGAATGCTTGCACTTTGGCATCTAAGATGCTATGACAATTTTTAGTGGGGTTTGGGACTTGGGAGTGTTTAGAATAGTAATCCATTAAGTTTATTGTAAAATCACATGAGAAACATGTGAGCAAGGATATGTGGTCTCTTTTAGAGAATGCCACTTATCAGTTTGGAAAATTGTCCTCCAAAATAATTTAGTGGAAAACTTTATCGTTAATCCTATGATGATTGGTGGATTTTAAGTCACCTTACCATTAATCAGTATCAAAAGGCTTAGATCATCATATTTTGAATTCAGATTCTTCAGCAAATGTCTATTTGTTCATTTTTCTTATATTGTTCTGCCAACAGGTGCATTCAGAAGTGATTTTCTTTGCTTTTCTGATTTGATTTCTTCTATATGGTTTGTTGTTATTTGATTTCCTGCTTCTGACAAGTCTATTCAGTTTGCAAAAGGGAACAGTTCCTAGACCAAATAATTTAACTGGCCTGATACTACTGAAATTATACCAGAACCTGACTGCAAGCACTGAGAATAATAGAATAACTGTGTCCTTGACTGCAAAATAGTAGTTGAATCCGTTCCTGACAATGAAGGGTCTTTGCATCCTAATTAATGTTAAGATGTTCAACCCAGTCCAAACAGTTTAACCACTCATTGTGAAACTCCACACACATTTCCTTTTGAATAACATTTTTTCCCCCGTTCTTGACATTGTTGCATTAGTATTTTAAAATCACTTCACTGTTTCTCTTTGGATATTCAGATTCCTCTATGAAATTTAGTTGTTAAATCACCTGCACTTTCATCACCTTGTTACAACCATTATTACTTTACACCTTTATTTTGATAAATGTATGTACTAATAATTTTCTATGTTAAAACTCCTTCCAGGTTATAAACCCCCTTGAAGCTATGACAAAAGAGGAAAGACAAAAACAAAAGAACATCAGGATTCTTCTGGATTCATCGCTGCTGAAACTTGATGATGCTATCATGCTTTTCCATAACTTCTGAATTTATTAAGTTTTGCCTATGACTGACATATCTTTAAATGAAAATGAGGGATGCTTTATGGGTAACACATAACTTGTTCTCTTATTTCCTTTACTTGGATACAAAGCAAGTATTTATAGAACTGATGAATAAGAAAATAGATAACTTTAGAATCATATTGTGTGTTTCGTGTAGTCTGAGTGTGATCTAGGTTCCCCTTCCCCCAGCCCACCCTGTGGGGATCAATTTGTGTTTATTGCCATTTCTTTTTCAGTTGATAGGTTCCATTTTCTTTTCAATTTTTTGTGGCTAGGCTTTGAAAATTGGAGGGCCTCATTGAAACAAAGTTGGTTCAAGATGGACTCATCTACTTCTTCAAATTTAGAGGTGTGCTGCATCCTGACAGAGTCTGGTGTGAACAAGATTGGGCCAGAAAATGGTACTTCCCTTCAAGGTTTTGGAAAGAAATGAAATGGAATGGTTAGGGAATATATTTCCCTTGGTAAAACCGTGGAAATAGTGAGAAAACAGTTGAGGTGTGTGTTGAGTTTTGTTCGTTTGTTGTAATTTATAAATTTTATGATTTTTTTTTTTTCAAAAAATAAAGTGAGCATTTTGTTTAGGCACCTTGAGTTTAGGTTCCAACGGTAATGATATGCAGTCTTCAGCCATGAGAACTTGATTTGATGCTTTTGAATCAGAGTTTTAAAAACCCAAACAGGGCAAAACACCATTCAAGAGGGCTGCATGCATGCGTGGAGCATTATTTACTAATTTTACTTAAAGCTGATAAACTACTATAAATCAAAGAACTATTCCATAAGTTGCTTTTACACTGTACGCGTGGGCTGTTCCAAAGAAGTAAAATTGACAGGATAAACCTCAGTCATGTTAGGATGAAATAACCCTAAATTCTGCTCAACATCGGCAGGCTTAAGATCTTCATTAACTCTAAAACTTTCGAACTTAAACTTTGCATTGGATGGAAATAAATTAACAGTGGAATAAATTTATATTGCATTTTCTATAATGATTTGGGTCATTAATGCCAAATGATTTTCTTTTTCAAACTTAAATTTGAACTTATCATTTTATTGGGAAGGAATTTTTATTTTTATTTTTATTTTTGAAGAGTAGACCCAAAGTGCGACATGAGACTCGATGCACCCACCAGTTAAAACGAAATTTCAGGCAGGTTAAAAATGGTCGGGTTTGGGTTCTGTCTGGTTGAGGTGCTAGTCGGGCTTGAAACCGACCAGACCTGACCCATAATTTGCTCTATGTGCCATCAACCCTGGAATCAAAGAGCATAGTATATTGATTAGCCCCATCAGTCACGACCGTCCCTAGTGCATAGTCTAAGTGCACATTTTTGGGATCATTTACATATGTAAAATAAGGGTACACATTGACTAGAAGTGAACATTAATTTTGCACCAAAAAAATTTGACACAATGGATCCAATAACAAAGTCATTTTCCGAAAATGCACCGTTTGAAGGAGGATATGATACACTTATTATGGCACATGAAACAACAGTGCTAATTGGTACAGTAATATTAGCAGATTTTAGGGCTGCATCAAAGTTTTGCATGGCACCATACACAAATGTTGCTAGAGACCCCAGAATGGCCTCGTTGCCTGTGGTTACGTACCTAAATTCACTGCTGTGACATGTATTAGCAACCCATGTAGTGGCTGAATTTGGATCTGATGCTAGATGTTGGAGGTCTTCGTTTCTAACTCCTTGGACAACTTTTATGTTACAGGGTTGGGTTCGAAAATCCAAACTTCGGTTATATTTCTTTATTTCAATAGCCCAATGGCTGCTTCAGGGACTGGAAGGTTGTCACCTAGTGGTCTATAGTTCACACCAACACCTTGGGCCCTTTATTAAGAATAGAATTGGAAATTAACAAATTTTGGAGAATAGAAAAATATCCAATCTTATAAGCTTTAACAACACAAAAGAAAGACTTCCTCAAAAAAAAACACAGATTTTTATTTTTTTATTTTTATAAATAACAAAATAAAATAACCATCTTTAAAATACTTATATCATTTTGAGAACTCTTCTTACTATCCCTCTCTTTTAGTCTTTTCTCCCTTATTAGTTGTAGAGTCACCTCATTAAGGATGACAAAATACCTTCAACTTACCTTGCTCCTATCTTACTGTGTTCTCACTCTACGTAGATTTTTCCAATCCTAAAAGAAGTGGGTGGAAAGGAGACATATACTCATGATTAGACCTTGAACTATACCATTTTTGTTATTCTTAAAGTTGAGTGTAGAAAATAATAGCATTGCACAAGAAACAAACATACAAACAAGATTTGATTTTGATGAGTTTATTTTCACTTCAAGAGAGAATGTATACCTTTTATACAATAAACAAAATAAACTCATCTAAATGCACAATAAAAATTATTACTATAATTAATTGAACAATCATTTTATGTGTATATGGACGTGCTCACATTGACACACAAAACATGTATACAAACTACAAAGACACATGAGGATTCACCAACCTGATTTAGCAACGAAGAAATTCTCAAAGATGCAAAAGAAGAGCAATGAAAGAGCCATCGTATGTACAATTTAGGGTGAAAAAGAAAGAGTGAAGCATATATGTATATAGGCATTATAGGATGCAATAGTGGTTCATCATTCTCAAGTCAAACCTCAGTAGCAAAGTCAAAATAGATAAATAATTTAACCCTAATTATCGTAAGGAAATCGAGATATAGCACATATAACATGGGATCTTTAATTACAATGGTATCAATTTCAAAAGCAAAAGCAAATGTAGCATAGCCTTTTAAGAGATTCCATTTTATCAACTAGTTAGTAACTCAAAAAAACTAATCAGTAACTCATGCAATGTGCAAAAAGAGTTTGACACAATATGATTTATTTATTTTTATTCTTTTTTACTTTCTATCTAAATATAAAATTTGATAATTTTATGGTAGTTGTTAATAAGCTTTTATAATGACTGAGATTCTATATGGAACAATCTATTCTACCATTTAATAAAAATATGAATTTGCTAGATTATAGTGAAAGGCTTAAATATATAATAGAATTTAAACTCAATTAAAAATATTATTTAAAATAATAATGTGTAATATTGTTTAAGACGTTAAAAGTTTATGTAGTATCATTAGAAAAAGTCAACAAAGTATGAATTTGACAATTATGATTGTTACTAATAAACTTTTAATAGATATGTATTATGACCATGTTTGAGGCCATGTTACTCTTTGCTCATCATCTATTGATAATAGAACTTCCAAATGAACATTTTTCTTTTGATAAATAGAGTTTTAATCTATGCAGTCTACTCCATGATAATTGCTCATATTATCAGGCTAAGACACCAATTTGTTATTAGTATAGACGGAGTTTAAATTTGAACTTCAAATCTCTTATTTGATAATAAAAGACTTTACCAATTAAGTTAATCGAACCTACTACTCTATGTTGAGATATTTTAGTCTTTGATTTTGATGAGTTAAAAGTAGGTAGTAGTTAGCTTAGTTTTATCTTATATTTTAGTTTTCTATGATAAAATATTGATAATAGAACTTCTACAAGAAAGCGACTAATATGTACCTCAAATCCGATATTGATAAAATCATTGAATTTTATATTTTCAAACTTACCTTATATTAGCTTACACCCATGAAACCTCCTTCCAAAAAATTACCTACTGTCCAAGTCATTCTCACTACAGATCTTACTCCACATTCATACATGATACAAGAACCCACTCGTGTAGAAAATATTTGATGAAGACGGCAGAAAAGCTTTCAAATGGTACACATCAAAATAAAACTCAAGCTACTCTGCCAATATTTTGTGACCGAACTTAAATTGCAAACTCAAAATTTCAGTACAAAATTTTGGAGTAGATGACCGAAAAGCTTGGAAAGCGTCTTATTGTTTCAGAACATAAGACTAGGAAGCATTCTAGGAAAGTTGATGGGCTTTAGTCAAATGACTAATACAATCCATAAGTTTACCCAGGTATCTAAGGCAGAGTGTGGATTACCAAGGTATCTAAGGTTAGATGGTAGGATTGAGTTTGTTTGGGATATGATAAAAGTTCAGTTTATTTGAGTTTTTAGCTTCTTTTTGGTACTATTCATGGGTTCCTTTGTACTATTCAGTTAGCTTTTAACTTCTTCTTCTTTTTTCTACATTTTCAGCAAAAAAAATTTCAGTTTTAGCTAAATAGGTTGTTCTCAAACGGACCTGGGTAATCATAAAAGCGAGTAAATTGATGAATTTGCCCCCATATTGATGAGTTCTCCCTTCCCAACTATGTCAAGGAATTTGTTGAATTTGGGGGATATTGATGATGATACCTACCCTAAGGGGCTACCTGAAGGCTGTTGATAAATTTGGAATACCATGCTGTTGGATTGGATCTAATCTAGAATTTAGTATCTCAAGCTTGTCAGAGTACCATATGATGCATCGCTTGCAGACATGGACCAAAAGACAATAAGGCAGGATGAACCATGTAAAAATTGAGATTACAAAATGTAGGACACAAATTACTGGCACGGCAACATGGAGAGTAAATATATTGATGCAAAAAAGACTTTACAAACATCATATTCAAACTTGTTCCTATCAACAAAATTTCTATGTGAAACTATACAGCGCAAATGGTATACTACATCCTCTCACATAATGGTGGAACTTACTTGTAGGTGCCATAAATGGGAGTCACATAATGGTGGAACTTACTTGTAGGTGCCATAAATGGGAGTCCACACTTATACGAGGGAAAACATGTAATACACCATTTGTACAGAATAATTTCTCAAATTCTATAGCTGCTATGGGAAGGACACCATTTCCTGGCTAAACAAGGTGCTTCTTTACTGTAGGTAGCTTCTTGTCATCAAAACTGTGAGTTGTTCACAACAGATTATCGCTTCTTGTACCTACTGCGATGGGACTCCTTTGTCACCCCGTAATAAACAGGTTTACTACCCAAATATGTGATGAAGTTCTTACCAAAATCTGAATTGCCCAAGATATAGCTTCCCTTGAGATGGCCGCTATTGGTTTTCTCTGAGCTGAAAGGAATGGTTGGAGGCATATTTTCTGCTGAGTTCATGAAATGCTGAGCTTGAAGTGGCTTTGGTCGCTTTCCCTTTTGATTTCCCTTTCCAAGCATGTTTCCACTGGAAAAAACCTGGCAATGTGGTACAAACTTCCTTGGATTTCCCATCTCCACAGTCATCTGTTTGTATAGATCCAAAAGAAGCCTCATACCTGGAAGTTGCATCATAAATTTATCACACAACATCCCACTGGAAAATCTTTTTCTTTTTTGGGAAAATAAATACATTCTATGAAGGAAACCAAGGAGGCATGACTAAAGTAGACCACTAGAACGTAGGAGATGTGATCAGTGCCTTTTAAACAACACATGCTAAGCTTAAATTATTTTATAAAACAAAAAGAAAAAGTAGGAAATTTTCCAAAAGTTAATGCTGAGCTCAGGAATTCTAAATAGTTGCAACTTACAAATTCCAGAGACCAGACTAAACTATAATAATGTTTGAATTTCAAGCTTATCACAAAACAATGTTCACAAAGTAAATCTAATGTTGGGTTCTCAGATGGTTAGGAACTCAGGACTCAATGAGCTCTAAATCCTTGACTAAAGTGAGAGCATGTCCAACCTAGGGAGCACGACCCAAAAGCTAATTGAGAAAGCATCAGGTGATTGAGGCCATAGCATGTTAGTCCAAAACAAAAAAAAATGTGCCCAAGGTAATCTAATATTTCATATTCATGCAAATACTTAAGTACAATTTGTATATGAAGTGGAGTTTTAATTAGCTCAATTGGTAAAGTCTCTTGTTGAATGAGGGATTCGAGATCGAATCCCGCAAACACCAAAAAGAAACCCATTGATTTCTTGGTCT
Organism: Quercus tomentella; assembly: GCA_028535165.1. Lineage (NCBI taxonomy): Eukaryota > Viridiplantae > Streptophyta > Magnoliopsida > Fagales > Fagaceae > Quercus > Quercus tomentella. Next base: position 25,286,365 of record JAPQVY010000144.1, read on the forward strand.
AATGGTAAGTAACAATTATCATGAAACGAATGTCATAATCTAAAATCCTATCGTATGTATAGAAGAAAAAAAATGTATAATGAAGAACTCACGTTTTCGAACTTCATCGGCTGCCTTGCAGTTCCGAAAGTCTGGGGTGTGGAGAACCTACATATAGAACAAAAATATAATTAAACAATGTCCATCTCTTCACACTATTATAAGCTTAGAGAGATGCAGATTCTGAAATGTTGCATGAGGGGACAAGATATTGCATAGCTAAAATAACTCTTTCATTTTTGCCCCTAGCTTAAAAAGAATTGAACCTGAAAGATTGACACCCCAAGTCACCCAAAATCTGTCCATTTGAGACAAAGTCCAAGTGGGGATAACTTTTGGGACTATATCAATAACTCGTAACACCAGTTATTATAAATATATTAGATCATTTTGAATCAAAAAGCCACTAAGCACTGCCAGAGATGAGTATAAATATATGTTGAATGATGGGAGTCTAGTTTGTAATCAATATTTGAGGCTACTTTGGATGGGAATTTAATTGAGAGAAAGAGAGAGAAAATAATATATTTATATGATGCACAACATTGCCAATGAGCTATAATTCAACTGACACTTCCTCGTCTCATAATAATGAGGCAGAGGGTAAGGTTGTGGACTTGAGACTCATTGGGTGCGTACAACTTATTTATATATATATATATATATATATATGATGTATGAAAATAGGGAACATAATGTCATTTCTAAGACTAGGAAGTAAGTTCCTGACATTTCTCAAACCCTTGAGAAGGTTGGTATAATGTACCCCCAAAAAGTATTAAAATTGAGAAAACATAACCAAGGCATGCAAATGGGAAATGAACAAACAAAAACTCATCCAATCAGGCCAAAACTAAATCAATAATCAAAAGACTGTTAAGTCAGCATCTCAAAAATCAGAAGTGATAGATTTGTATAAATATCAAATTAGATCCCAAGGGATATTTCACAACAATGAACTATATTAGAATGCTACTCCACAGCTCCATCTTAATTGGAAGAAGTCTCCATCCTTTGTTTTAAGATGGCCTACAAAAACTCTGCTTTTTCCTCTTTAATAGGGAAATCCCCACTCCAGGTTGATATACAGCTCTTAACAATTCCAACTTTTACAACAAATTTTTATATGTTTGAAAATTGACATCTCATTGCTTCTATTTAAACAATTCCAACTTTTACAACAAATTTTTATATGTTTGAAAATTGACATCTTATTGCTTCTATTTAAACAAAAGCTACCAGACATATTTTCCTAATTCCAATAAAGAAAGGTGAATTTAACCATAAGCATTATGGTCAGGACATTGATCCACATGGTGTATTTCTTTTGAGCTATGGCATGTCCAAATACTACTACACAATGTGTAATGGAAAGTTATGTGGGGGCTTGGACAACATATATCACAAAACATGGCAATAAAACATATACCAGTAGTAGAGTACAATAAACTGGAATTCACAGCTAACAACAGTGTGATTTTTCAAAATGACGTCAGAATTCTTAGCCTAAAACCACTTCAAGCAAAAACAATAATGTTTTTGAATCTGGTTGCTAAGCAAATGTAGTGAAGAAAAATCATCAATCCATAGACATTGTACAATTGGGCCCTTGTATACAAGCCAACACCAACCAAGCCTGAGACCCAAAATTTAGGAGTCGGCTATGTATCTTGGACAGAAGAGTCAGGGTCAGCCAAATGTATTCTTTTCTGCCGCACCATTATAAATCAAGTCATCAATGTCTTGTCTTTTCCTAAGCTTTCAAGCAACCAAACATTAGATATGAAATGAAAGACAACGGAATACTCCAAGGAAACCTACCTGCTATTCAGAAACATAATAAAGCCCAAATTGCCCAAACTCAAAAACAGAACAAACCCATCAAATAGCTATGCTGCATGCAACCCAATAAAACAGAGAATGAAAAGAGAGCCATTTTATGACCCATTGATGACAACCCATTTGCAACAAATGTTATTCATTCCTTTCCTTTACAAACAAATAGAGGATAGTGAAATTTTAAAACACACACACACAAATAAAACTAGAACCCCACGAAAAAGTAGGGTCGTAAACTAGTGAGCTGAGCCAAATATTAAAAGTTCAAGTTCATTTGTTTAATTTTTTTTTGAACACAAGCTCGAGCTCATCACCAGACAATATTTTATGTTTAAGCTTGACTCATTTTCTTGTCAAGCAAACTCGAACTTGTTCACGAACTACTTGATTAACTTATTATTTTCCTATATATTGTGAAACTATGACTAAAATGCTTTACCTTTTCACAAATCTATGATTTTTTGCTACAAAAAATAGATTGTTTATATCATTAATAAGCTACAAATATTAATTTAATATCATATGAACATATTGACAAACTTATTAAATCCAATTTCAAGTTTATATAAATATATGTTTAGACAAGTATACATATAAATACTATTATATATAGTAAAATCAAACTCCATGTTGAACAATCACATTATTATGTTTGAACTTAGCATTTCAGTAAAGGCTTGAACTTGGCTTGTTTTCTGAAAACAAGCCAACATATACCAGCTTTTTCTTGAACCGAGATTTTCAGCCCTACAAAAAAGCAACATAGACCCACCAAGAATAGGACCACATTGTTCAAGAAAACAGAAAGACACGCATACAAATATTGATAAAGGAGATGTTTTTGACATGTAGCGTAATGTACCTCGATGAAATGGGGGCGAAGTTGTTGAGTAAGAGCGCGGATTTTGAAGTAGGAGGAGTTGGGGTTGGAGAAGGTGGTATCAATCAGCTTTCTTTTGTTGGTCTTGGGAAGAATGGGACGCATAGGACGAGTGGGTACCGAAGGTGGGCCTTGTGGTTGTGGTTTTGGTGCGCTTTGTGACATTGGTGTCAAATGGGTCTTTGGCATTGAGCCTTCAACAGGTTTTGGATTTGCTGCCATGGATTTCCTCTGATTCTCAATTCTCACTCAGCAAATTGCAATGGGTCGTAATTCCTAAGAAATCAAGATGATTTTGTAATATACACATTTTATAAGGGCGAATTTGACATTTCATAAAGTAAATAGTTTCAGAATAAAAACTTAACAAATAATAGTATTATTTTTTTTATGAGGTCCTTTTTATTTTTTATTATTTTTATTTTTTTAATGAGGAACAAATAATAGTATTATTATACATGAGAAATGACAAAGTTTGAATATTAAATTGCTTGTAACTCATCACAACAATTCTATTCAATATCTTTTTATTGAATGTGAATTATAACAAATTCACAATTTGGTTACATTTTTTTTTTTTTTTGATGAACAAAATGGGTGAGCGAGCGCAGCCATTGTGACGGACCCCTATGGGCGTCACCATTGGAGCACTCACCCGTTAGTAAATGTTGGATTGAGCCATAGTTACTGCTGTCCGGAGTGACAACAGACTTCACCCTAACCCCACGAGAATGCTAATACACTTGGGCTAGCTACAGGAGGGAATTCCCACATTCCGCCCATTGGGGTTCGAACATGAGACCTCTAGTAGCGCTGCACTCTTACGTTTTCTTTTTATATTTTTCATGCTTGCAAAATTTTCACAAAATCAAAGATTAATAGTTATATTATCAATCAAATGTTTAAATTTCACGTTTTTGTAGTCTAAAATTATGCACAAAAATAAGTTTATGAATTGAATAGTAAATAATATCTAATTGACATAAAATTTGAGATGTGTATTGATAACATAAAAAATGTGTAATCTAATAATTAGACTTTCAAAATATGTAATTAAGTTAATTTTTTAGTATTTTCAACGAAAATGTTTAGGATTTAGATCTCACTTCCCTCAACTATTGAATTATCAAGATTATTAATCTCACTTTAATTTAGACTTAAAAAAAAAAAAAAAAAAAAGTCCTAAAATACATGCCAAACACTTTGAAATTAGTTTTTATTCAACACAAAATATGGATTATACAGTTACACTTACACCATTAGAGCATTCACATAAGCTTGTGCAAAATTTTTTGTTTATTTTAGCTTAAGAACCTTTTTTTTTTTCCTATCTTATGTATGTACAGTCACCAAGCCCAAAAGTAGGGCATACTGGATGTGCTTCATAATGAGCTAATCCGCCATCACCACATGTCTAAGGCATAGCAGAATAATAAGAAAAGAAAGATAAAAAGATATGTACAAAGGAGAAAGCATGTAGCCATTAGCTGTGGTCCACATGTCCAAGATAGTGGGTAAAAGTAATAGCAAGATCAGTCATGGACCATTACAACTGTAGCAACAAATCTCAGCCACATGCTATAGGTTTTGGGCATATTACAATAGAGAACTAGCTTGTTGAAGAAGCATTATTGCGTGTAGTACAAGCAAAAACACACTTGTCAAAGAAGCACCAAATGCATGTGGTTCATTTTGTCAAGACTCTACCTTGTCCTTTTCCAATGGGAAGATAACACCTTACCCATTGGGAAAGTGACACATGCCCATTTTCACCATTATTAAAGGATATAGGACTCAATGAAGAAAAGACGCACTTTAACACTACGATGGAAGCCTTCTCCCACCTTTTCTTTCTTTATGATCCCATTGTTTCTTTCTCTCTTTCTCCATTGTAACACAATACCCCCATTGTAACCATTTTCAGAAAAAATAGTGGAATATTCGGTTGGCTAGTGTTCGTGGTTTTCTACCTCTCCCAATATAGAGGGTTTCTATGTTAAAAAAACTTGGGTATATATCTCTTGCAACTTTACTCTCATGTTTTTCATTTTCGTACAAGCACAAAAACACTGTTTTTAACAAAGATGATGTTTAAATGTACTGTTAAGGTTTTAGAGATTTTTACAAAATAATCTCAAAAATCTAACTTGCACGTACATATATTTACTTTTCAAAACGGTCCACATCAGATTATTTATTTTATACTATTTCATTAAAATATCAATTTTCTTGATTTTTTTAATTGTTTTTCTTTCTTTACACATAACAACCATCATTCACTATCTTCTTTCATCCTTAGGGTACATAAAAAAAATAACTAGTGTAAATTTATATGGTTACTACAGTACATAACCATGTTTTTTTACAAAACTTTGCATAAATTGATATGAGTGAGTTTTGAAATTTGTTAAACAAATACTGATGCGCGTGCTGATAAGAATTTACTATTCCTATCCTAAACAAGAAATGAACAGAGGATTTAGAGAATGAATGGAACAATGAAGAATTAGAGAGAAAAAGGAAGAGAGAGATTAGGGAGAGTAGAGAATTGGGTATTGCATCAGATTCTTCATTGATACCTTCCCTAAAACCATTCCTCCCCTTTATACCCGAGCCTTAACAGAGCTATAGTACAATGGTATCACCCTATAACTACTTCTAACTAACTAACTAACCACCCCATCATTTAACGGATGTCACTAACAGAATGGTCCCTAATACTTACTCAATTAAATAACCACTCGCTGTCACTGTTACATTTTAGCTTAGAACAGATTATACTCTCATCAGCACGTGGCAGCAACAACACTTGTTCAGCAGCCCTTGACCACATCAGCACCCCAATGCACCAGAACATTTAAGCAACTCCTATCACGTGCTCGCAATGTATTCTACAACAAAATGTGGAGGTTCCTCTCCATTCCAACCTTTGCCACATCTCAATAGTCTATCCTAGTTTTGTACAGCTAAAAACATAAACAGCCTAGTTAAATTTTTCGTTTATCCATTTAGTATGCGTTTGTGATTGCTTAAAAAGTCAGTTTTTTTTACTATTCAGTTTATTTTTTCTAATATTTATGAGTCCTATTGCACATTTTGGTACTATTCATAAACCTTACTGTACTATTTCAACTACTTTTTAACTTTATCTACAATACTTTTGCTTATCCTCTAAAATACGACCCTCACTAGATCTTACTGGCCTGAGCTAGCCTAAGTGTGCGTTTGGATTAGGATTAAAAATTAAAATTATTTCACTATTCAGTTTATTTTTGCAACTATTCATGGCCCCACTGTACTTTTTGACACTATTCATGACCCCATTGTACTATTTCAACTAACTTTTACCTTTATTTACCGTACTTTCAGCAATAATTTTTTAATTTCAACAAAATAAGCGATATCTAAACACACCTTAATTATTAGTCTATAATTTTTTAAAAGTAACGTGAGATAATTGAAACAAGCCTTTGATTTCTTTTTTTAAGCAAACCTTTGATTTCTTAATTCATACTGACAAGTGACATATCCTAATTAATCCCAGTATAATTTTGAATTTTCTAATAATATTCCATACCGACGAACAAGTGACACACATATATATATATATATCCTAGTATTGATTTTTCTAATGATAACAGTGGGGTAAAATATTGCGGCGATGGCTCAATTACAATTAGCATGGTAAAAATGTTGGACTCGCTAATAAATTATGCCAAGAACACATGCAAAGATGTTGTAATATATAAATTATAATAATACCCAACTTTCAAGAAGGAGATTATTATGAGACTCAATCTTTGCTTTTCCACACGTTTTACCGAAACACGTACAGACATTTTTCTTGTATTAAACGACATTAATTATTCATGTGCACATGTTAATGTCAGTATGTTACTTAGCACAAAATAATTAACTGTGCTTTACAATACGTAGGTCTTGCATTAAACGACATTATTCACATGCTAATGTTTTTTCAAATGCTTTCTAATAATCATAATTGTTTTTCAAATGCTTTACAATACGTGTAGGGAATTGGCTTGGTAGAGTTTCTATAAGAAAATTGAATGTAATCTATATCTATAATATTTAATAATGAAAACCTTTATGTCGGTTTTGGTGACTTCTATTGTTGTAACATAATGTTGTCAAAAAGAAGGTTTTTCACAAATTTTTAACTGAAAATTTCGACTATAGTTTTTTTTTTTTTTTGGAAAACATAGTATAAAATTAAAACTACATAGCAAAGTCAACTTCATTCTTAGAAAAATGAAGGGAAACATCACAAACTTTTTAAAGAAATTATATTAAAAATTCAAATCATAATAGACAACAGTAGTTTAGAATTGCATTCAATATCGTTCCAAATAAAATATTTTGATTTGTTTTGGTATTAATTTCAGTCAATATTTTCATAAAACTATAGATCCATAATTATAAATGGTGCCATTAATATAATTGGAGTTACATTGTGATTGATTATAAGGACCAAGAGGAAATATTATAGGGACCACTGCAAAAATATTATAAGGACCACCGTACACCCTTGGTGCGATAGTCACTCCACAAGTATAAGTGCTTGTGGGGTGTGGGGGGCAAGGGCCGGGGTTCAAGTTTCCAGGAGGGAGCTTCACACATATATACACTTAGATTAAGGTAGAGTAGAATTCTATCTTGTATAAAATATATATATATATATATATATATTATAGGGACTCTTAAAACACACTTACTCAACTTCTTCAATTATATTCCTTTCGGGCTGCGCCGGGGGGGGGGGGGGGGAGGTGAAAGATTATTATTTTTAGAATATGGAAGATGATATATTTGAATTTTATTATATCTTTATTGTGGTGAATGAATCTATGTGAAATTTTAATTTGACAATTGAATTTGAATTTCGACTGTATTGACTGTTATAGGCCGAGCCCATTCAAAAATTTACTGGGCTCATATATAAGCAGGCCTAGGCATGCGATGGCTCATTTGGAGTCTTTCCTATTCTATGTACCACATAAGAAGATGAAGATATATCTCGTTTTAATAACGTTCTATTTGTTTGGAGTGGAAAATCTTGTGTAAAGACAGTTTGTCTTATTTTTTTAGTGTTCGGTAGTATAAAAAAAAATGAGTCAAAGGAAAACTATATTTAGTCAACATAAAATGTATGACTTATTTTTAAAGATTTTTTTCCATTAAATTTTTTTTTGAAAAACAACTCTATCTCATAGCGAGCTATATAAGGGAAATTAGGAGATTATTTTTCAACTCATTTAAGAAAACATAAGAAAATCAAATAGCTTTATAGAAAATGCTTTTTGAAAAATGATTCATTTTCTAGAAAATATCATCGTTGAAACAAACAAAGCGTAAGATACATATGTATTCTCTCTCTTATAGTACATGAGTTTCGCATAATTATGAGGTCTATGAACTATAAAAACAAGGGGATTCTAGCATTTTACTCATTTTTTTTAAAAAAATTGGCAATATGCCCTTGTTTCCAAACTATATAGGGGCGTGCCCCTGTGTTCAAAACTCGATTTTATCAAAATCGAGTTATGCTTGATCAAACTTAAAAAATAAATTAAAAAAAAAAAAATAATGCATGGAACTCGAGTTCCAAAACGCCACTATAGGGTTTTAAAACGCCACTATAAGGCTTAAAAAGGCCACTATAAAGCTTAAAAAGGCCACTATATGGCTCCCTGAACCTGGTATGGGGCGATTACACTTATAAAAAAAAAATTGCAAGAAAACGTCACTATAGGGCTTTAAAACATCACTATAGGGCTTTAAAACATCACTATAGGGCTTAAAAACGTCACTATAGGGCTCCCTGAACCTGGTATGGGGTGATCACACTTATAAAAAAAAATTTGTTGGAAAACGCCACTATAGGGCTTTAAAACGTCACTATAGGGCTTAAAAACGCCATTATAGGATTCCCTGAACCTGGTATGGGGCGATCAAAAAAAAAAAAAAAAATTGCATGGAACTCGAGTTCCATGCAATTTTTTTTTTTTTTTTTTTTTTTTTAAAGTTTGATTGGACATAACTCGATTTTCTACAAATCGAGTATTTAATTGAAACTCGATTTTAAGTTAACTGAGTATCGAAACAGGGGCACGCCCCTATATAGTTTGGAAACAGGAGCATATTGCCAAATTTTTTTTTAAAAAGGGGTAATGTGCCAGAATCTCCATAAAAACAATACTGTATATATTTGATACATGAGAGTAGCATTACTTAGTCTTTTCTTGTGCTGTTGACAAACATCATGTTTGGTGTGTTTAATGCAATAAAATGGTTATATGTTGTATACAAGTAGATGTAATATCATAATTACAAGATTCTAAATTTTCTCTTATTTATATGTTAGCTCTTATTGTATTTTCCAGCAACGAAACCAAGTTTTAGGCAATTTAGAATGTTCTATTTAATTATGTTTTATACATATGAAATGATGGTATGAACTATGAAAACAACATGGCTAGCTCTTATTCGGTTCTTACAGTGTTTTTGGAAGTTTGGAGGGAGAAGAGAATAGATGGTATATATGAGCGGAAGATGGGCGACCTTATTTGGATGTTTTAAAAATTAAGTAGGGAGAGGAGATAGATACTCCTCCCCTTTATTTAGATGTTTTACAAATTAAAAATGGGAATAAAATGAAATGATAAGACATCATTTAAATTACAATTATACCCCTATTTTTTTCCATTTAATGGAATAGATATAAATTGTCAATAAAACAGTAAAATTGAAAATTTATTTATTTTTAAATATAATTGGAACTACAAATTTCCTCAATTTGGGGGAATTAAAAATGATAAACCTCCAAATCCCCTCTAATGCCTTCTCTATTCCTTTTAAAACACATCAAAACAAGGTTAATTAACACCACTCTTCCCCTCAGGGATGGACCCAGGATTTCAAGCTAAGAGGGCTGGAGATAAGTGAAAAAAAAAATTCAAATACACATCCATATAGTATTAAGAAACTTTCAACCAAGACAAATACACAAAAATCATTGTTTTTTAATATATTAAGATGCAATTATCTACCAACAAAAACAAAAATGCAAAACACTATTGTTTCTTAATACACAAAATACTATTGTTTCTTTACATTTTTTTTTTTTTTTTAAGATTTACATGGGCTGGGTTAATGATTCATGATTTTGGAGGGGGGCCCAAGCTACAAAGTAAGGGAGCCCAAGTCTAAATTTTTTATTTTTTACTGAAAATTAAATTACTAAAAAAAAAGTTTTGGCCCCCACCTAGGTCCGTCCCTACTTCCCCTCCTCTCAACTTCTTTCTCCTCCCCTCCTATTCAAACACACTGTTAGGCAATTGACTAAGATCATAAAAGAGGAAAAAGTATCTTATGAAACGATCTCATAAGACCTCTTTTGGATAACATGTGGATCCTACACACACATACGCATGCGTGCGAGAAGTCTATATACATTTTCACTATTTTTCTCATCAACTTAAATAAAACTATTTGCCTCATTTACCCCCCCCCCCCCCAAAATAAACTCTCTCTCTCTCTCTCTCTCTCTCTCTCTCTCTCTCTCTCTCTCTCTCTCTCTCTCATTTACTAAAAAAACAAAAGTCATGAACAACCCACTATTTTTTCTATTATCTCTAAACTTATTTTCACAATTTACATTTAAGATAAATAAGTTTATTTATTTATATATATAATTAATGAGAAATTTTTTGAAAATCCATTTTTTATTGTGAATGTCGAGGTTATGAGATGAATGAAATGAAGTTGTAAAGAAAATAGCTTCTTTTGTTCTACATTTTTAAATTTACTGTTTACATATAATAAAATATCTCACTTAAATATATTATCTCAGACATCAAATTATATCGAGCCAATCCCTTGTAAACAAGTTTAATTTTGGGGATCACAAGTTGACAAGATAATTATTGTCTTGTAAGCTAACTCGATTAGGATTGCGATTGAACCATGGATGTATAAATCCAATCCAACAAAAGTTTTCCCCCTAGAATTTTCTTTAGTTTGAAGTTTGAACAGAAAATTTTGAAAAGTTCTTTGAATTTATGGTATCAATTATTTTAATTTATTTTATGTATACTTATTGCAAATGTTCAAAGTTGTGATCTCAAAGTGAGGATTGAAGTGCTTCACAATTGCATTTTTGTCAAAGAAAACAGAAAATTCTTGTTTTGTACACTTTACTAAAAAGGGCCAAAAGAGATTATTGAAACCATTAGTTGTTGAAGTCTTAAGTATTAGGTTTCAAATAAATTATGGGTCATGCTTACCAATCCATTTTATGAAAGTTTTGACATTACTTTTATGGGAAATAAAAAAAGTTGTCAAAACATTAATTGTTTTTTTTTTTTTTCTTTTCTTATAAAAACTTTCTTTAACTGAATTCTTAACTAGTGCCCTAAGGGCACTCGTTAGCATTTCCCATAAATTATAGTAAATATTGGAGGGAAGACGATTTCCTCCTCATTTCCCCAAGAACATACAAATGCATGGTCCAAGAAGAATGAAAGGAAGAAAATCTACCTCACAGTTTGTAATGGCAAGGCATGTATTACCAAGGAAATGGTCATGTTTTCCGCAAGCTTTACTGTCATCCATTAGCATTGAGCAGCAATTCCAACAATCCCAGTTTCTCTTGGGTAAGCCTCAAGCAATTACAGTTAATCCTTTGCATGCCTTTGACCACTACCACGTGTTGCCACTTGCCAAGTCATATTTGAGTGTTGACACATTTCAATGTTTTCATATTAATGAAAAAGAACATTATTTTTTGTTAAGGGGGGACCAAGATTTTAGTTTAAATTGAAGGTTGACCAAAATTTTAATTCTTTGTCCCAGCCGTCCATGCATGTAAAGAACCGCTTATCAACGTTTAATTCGTTTCCTTATCATGAATATTGATTGTTAAACTAATTCACAATTTTCACTACTTTTGGTGGTGCTGAAAAATACTGAAGTACAAATAAAATGAGCCTATTTTACCTTGGAATTGGATTACTCAAGTATGCCATTTGAAGTTTTGAACATGCTGATGAATTCTATTACAAATATTTACCAAAAATAAAAGAGCTCTATTACAAATTAATAATACATATTCAGATATTCTATTTGTAAAAGTAATATGGGGCCATGGAGGGTGAGAGGTATTGGTAGTTTAAAACCCTATTACATGCCTAAAATTAAAAAATAAATAAATTCCACATCCCGTGGGCTACCTACCGGCCTACTAGGAGAAATTCCATATTTTAGTTTCTGCCTTTTACTTTTTCCAATTCTAGTGTTAAATTTGTGCAAGAAATTTGATACAAAGAAAAAAGTCCTTATAAAATGTAAGAGAAAAATCCTTACACGGTCTTATTGATATTTTTTTTTTGAAAATGCGGTCTTATTGATATACATGTATACATATTCACGTTTGTAATGTGTGTGGTGATATTAGGTTAGTATCTCGATCAAAAGTTAGTGCATTCCAAACCCAGTCCCTGGAAAAAGCTGACACGTATCAAGAAGTAGGGTTTTTAGTTGTCAGTTAACATCTTCCACTGAATTGCCTAATTATTACAGTAGCTGACTATATTGGCGGCAAACAAACCAACAGCCTAATTTCATCTTTATTATTCTTCATAGCAAAAAATGTTTTTTTTTTTTTTTGCTGAAAGCAACAAATGTATATGATACTATCATTTTGTTTTATTAACTAGCTAGCCCCTACTTTTTTTTTTTTAATAGTGAGAAATGTTATGTTTATAACATTTTTTTAGTAAGAAATGTTAAGTGGTAGGTTGTTATTGGTTGTTATGGATGGAGAAAAAAGTAATTTAAGTTTTGGATTCAAATTAGAATAAATACCAACTTACTACCTATGATTTGATATGAAAATGTTGTAGACACAAGATTTCTCTTTTTCATTTTAAAAAAAAAAGGAAGAAATTCTTTTGATATGATACCCAAGGCTGGTGCAATGAATTTGGGACCTGAAGCGACAATTTTATTAGGATCTTTTTTATATTTGAATATTAATTAAATCATATTATTTAACTTTTGGTATTAATTTTTTCTTTACTTAAATTTTTTTTTTGCCTTTTGAGATGCAAAATAATTAATTTAGTTTTTTATTCAAATTCTACTAACATTTTATTTTTTTATTTATAACATGACTATTCTACTCACGTATTTCTACTTTTTATCTCATTTTTTCTAAACACAAGTATAATTTAGCACTATTTTAACAAAAAAAAAAAACTAAATAAGTTGATATCAAACACATATCATATTATGTGTATTAAGTTAAATTACAAGGAAAAAAAAAATAGTAAAGTAAAATACTAAATGTCACGTGGGAGGCTATGCTATTATGATGTGAATAGTTGATGTGATAACTCATACTAACTACAAAGAGGGAAAAGTACTCAAGGAAAAAGAAAAAGTAGAAAATATCTATTAACTTTATTTGGTTTGGGAGATATACAGGACCTTAATTTTGTCTTTTTACCTATTGATTGTAATAGACAATGCATTTTATTGGTTAAAAGAAAAAAAAAAAAAAATTCTAAGTGAGAGAGATTTTATTAAAATATGCATTAGCAAAACGGATAAATATAATATTTTTTATTGATAAAAAGAGAGGGTCTTTTTATTTTATTTTATTTGAGAGCCTTCCGCAGTTGCCTTGTTTGCCTATAGCGTTAAGTCGACACTTATGATACCATCTAGTCTCACATCAGCCTAGTTGTAACTGAGATATGAATAGTGACTCAAAGAAATATCTATATGTACTCACAATTTTCTAATTAAAGCTCGGCTTCTTTTGGCCGAAAATATTATTTTAAAATTAATATATTCGCTTACAAAAAAATTGATTGATCATTTATTGTGACCTGAAAATGATCTGGAATTAAATATTTTATGTGGAAATCATTAGTATTTTTTGTAGTCGTAAATAATATTCATTCTAACAAAAATTTCATTCACAAAACCAATTTTATACAGAGAGTAATTAGAAATTCAACCATTTTTATTTTCAAATACACCATTATTAGTTCACAAACATTTGAATATATATATATATACACACACATATAAGAATAGCCACCTAAAATAGTTAAATTATAGTAAATCATCTACAAAATCATTCCAAATAATTTAACATTTTACATGCCTATACGGAAAATGTTTTAACTCGAGCAGCTTCAATTTTAAGGGTGAAAAATGTTTTCCACCTAAAACCTATCGTTTTTCATTGACCAAGAAACAAAATTTCTTTTGACTAGACTCACTAGAGTTTTATGGCATACCAAATATTGGAATATGTTTTCCACCAAAATAAATGGATATGAATTTTCAATAATTTTATCAAATATATTTTTCTATGTGAAAGCCTTTATTGAGAAAGTTAAAAAGAAGCTTTTTGTTTTTTATCAAATATTTTATTTGGTCATTTCACTAATTTTAGCGGGTAATGTAAAGCATTAATATTTTGTTTATATAATTAGTGTTTGCTAGGTACATTTTTAAGAGATAGAAATGGTAGATTGATTGCAAAGAAGAGAAGAGGAAATGTATTTTGTTTGGTTGAACACTCGGGAGAGGAAGAGAAGATAAAATGGTAGAGGAATGAAAAAAGGAAAAAAAGAGATGAGGAAATGATGTACTTTTTTTTGTATGTTTGGTAAAAGTTGATCCTAAAATTCTATGGGTCAGACTTTATTATTATTATTATTATTATTATTATTATTATTGTTAGATTTTAGTTTTAGGTTGGCAAATCATGAACAAAAGAGTCTTTTATAGTGCTTTAAAAGTCCGTATGAATAGTGCAGACTGCTACCCAAGTTATGCAAGTTACCGTGCTACATTAAGCTTTTCTATAGCTTTATATAGTTGTTCAATTGATCGAAAGGCCCAGTTTTCAGTAGATCAATCTTTAGTTGGATCAATTGACTTATGTGATTTCAAAAATGTAAATTCAACCCATCAAGTATTTAGGGTTTTGTGTATGCAAGCCAAAGGTATTTAAGAAAACCCTAATACATCTGAAAAAGACTTCTAGGGTTCTACTAATTGTAAATCTAAAGGTATTGTGCCTCCAGCTTTCAAAAACCTCTATTGGTGATCAAAGTAAAGCATATTCAAAACCAATGATATTAAGGTTGTTGTAATTCTAGTTTTCTCAAGTGCTGGACCAAAATCTTCAAGTGGGTACTTGAAGTCATGGACAAGAGGTTTAGGTGCAACATCTCCATAACTAAAGAAGTCCGTAGATTTGGATTACATTGAGTAACATTAGTAAATTTTACTAGAAATAGAATTATTTGTTATTGTAAAACTTTTATTCAATTAGTATATTTGTTTTTGCTTTAGGGTTGCCAGGTTAAACGGTTAAACCCCCCTCCGTTGGCTTTAACTTTGGCATTTATATTTCATTGGTTTTTTCAGGGGTATATTGTTGTGTTATGCATTTTTCACTTTACTTTTTGTTTGAACAATATTGGTGATTATTTGTATAACCAAAGACCATTCATAATTTGATTAAATAACAACTTGACTTTAATACATGATTAACATGGATCTAATAACCAACTGTGATTGTATATTTGTATGTTTAGTAAAAGCAAGAAGTAAAGAAAAGGAGCAAGAATTCCTCTATTTGTAGCAGGGAAGGGAATGAAATATTGATAGTTATGGTGATTTAATTTTTAATTATATCCCTCAAAAGTTATATTAAAATATTTGATAATGGTCGGTAAGTTGTAAGGATATAAAAGTAATGGTGTGCAAAAAAAAAAAGAACTTTCATTATACTTCAGCTTCAAATCAAGTTTTTTTTTTTTTTTTTTTTTTTTTTTTTTTTTTTAAATTAAAAAAAAAAAAAAAAAAGATGTGGATCCTAGTTTCGCAATTCCCATTTTCTAAAGATAACACCCACCCTTCCTCCACACCTTTTTGTTTCCCTCGTTTCTCTCCCACATAGAAAAAAGAAAAAAAGACAAAAACAAATCTACTCTTTTTCCTTTCCTTCAAAGTTCAAACCAAAAGCAAGTGAAAACCTCAAAATTGACTAGAAATCTCTATTTACAAATTTGAAATTAATTTCCACAAAAAGTAGTGTTCGTATGTGTAAGAGAGAACAACCATTGCGGCCGTGCGTGCGTAGTAGTACTATCCCACGCCCAAAAAGGTCGCTGCCATTACCATGCCTCTAAAATGGTTTCAAAGGTCACAAAAGTAAACAAATACATATACGAGTGACACCTAGTTATAGTCCAATAGTTGACTAAACTATCACTTCAGCGCCAACAATTTTTTATACTGTGTATAGTATATTTATATCATCTGTGTGGCTAGCTACGTCCCTGTCACAAGGGAATGATATATCATACATACCTCGACAATGGTTTGAGACTTTTGATTTTTCGGTTTTTTGACTAACAAAATCTGATGACAGAGTCGGCACATTCACTGTATTCTATAATTGACTGGTCAGTGTTCATGCACACATTGATTCAGGTAGATTAGGATTCATATTTTAGGGCTGACATCTAACACCGGCCATGCTTTTTGTGATCATTTCTACAATTTTTTTTTTCTTTCACACCTATCTTTATCCGTACATTTGATGATGATGGATAATATATATTTGGCTGCCATTTCGAACAGCATGCTGCATGCATTATCCACTTCCCCTAGCGTACATCTTACAAAGAAAACGTATGGTGTGGTAGGATTGAATTTCACAATTATTAAAGTGTCATGCGGGTTTGGCTAAAGCCGTGACGCGACACAGATATAACATATATCTTAGAATAACAACATGTAGGTCCCGAATTTCATCCAGTACTCCTTAATCGTGTTAAATAATGTTTAAATAAAGAAAAATAAATCTTTTTGACTATACCTAATTTTTGAAACATTTTCAAAAATTGGAAAGGTAATAAATCAGGTATAGTTGATGCATTTAGATTGGCCTTTTACTTTAAAAAAACGTTTATTTAAATTGGAAAGGTAATAAATCAGGTATAGTTGATGCATTTAGATTGGCCTTTTACTTTAAAAAAACGTTTATTTTTTATTTAATAAAAGTTGGTAGAAGTACAGTTGTAATTAAAATAAAAATAAAACTTAAAAAAATTACATAAACAAATAAGTTAGAAGAAAACCTATAACAGTTTTATATGTTGAACTAAAAATAGAAGTATTTTTAGGATAAATAATAAACAATAAGTCTAGGAATACATCCAATTTCAACTTGTTGAAGGTATTTTCAAAGTACAATAACGTAATACATTTTCCTCTTATATTTACGGTGAATTTCACAATAAATTTAACTAGGGAGATTTACCATAAATGTGAGAGAAAAGAGTATCATTTCATTGTACTCTAAGAGTACCCTTTTTTTGATGAACTCCAAGTTGTAATTTAGGAGTATCTAATTATTACTATTGAAGTGATCAACTATGAGTCGGTAAGTGATAAAAAAAAAGTAATTATTCGTAAAAGTGATTGTCCACCAATTTACAATCGATTACTTTAGCAAATTGTGAAATTAAAGCTACATTTTTTTTTTGACGCAAAATATTTAATGAAAAATATCCTCTCTAATTGCGGGTGTTTAGTGCGATTGAAAATGCTGGCCAACTTGAAAATATTTTCATGTTAATCATAAAATTTTGGCTACCCCCAAAATTTTCAGAAATCATTTTTCCATCATTTGTTGGAGGATATAAAAACCAAAAAAAAAAACACATCCCTAAGACCCCTCACCCAACCCTCAACCAGCCTAAGAACCACCCCCACCAATGAGATCGGACAAACAATGATTGAATCGGACCACCAACGACGAGGTCCACAATTGCCACCGATCTTGGACTACTTTTCTCTCTCTCATTGAACCCATGCGACAACGATGAGACCCAACCACACATGCGACGATTGAATTGTTGATGACACTGCCTTCTCACCAATTGATATGTTTTTCTCTCTATATTTCTCGTGTGACCGTCAATGTAGTGTTCTCTCTTTTCTTTTTTGCATGTTTAGTATTTTTATTGTAGATTTGTTGGTTATGGATTTTTTTTTCTTCAGGATTTTGTGAGTTAATGGTGAACTTTTTGTTGAGGGTTTTTTTTTTTCTTTCCTAAATGGGTCAAACACTTGAAAATGTTTTTCGGAACATTTTTAACAGAAAATAAATTATTTTCCCGAAAACATTTTTAGCTGAAAATATTTTACAATCGAAAAATATTTTATATCAAAACAAACGCTTAGGTGTGCAATTAGGTGTACCCTAGCATTGTTGGATAATAAAGCAAGATTAAGTAGCTGCTTTTAGAATACTCATTTCATTGCTAGAATTTTGTGCAGACTACGATTCTCCTTACATTAATTTGACATTCTTTTTTGGGTTAAATTATTGAATTAACATCTTAACGGGACAATATATTCACCTTTAAATTTGTTAATTATCAATCTTGTACCATTAAATTTATTCTCTTCATTTTTATTTTATTTATAAATACAATAGAATTTCAACTAATGATGCATTCCCTTCATTTTAAACACATAAAAGATGGATTAGGGTTTAACTTTTAAACATACGAAAAGAAAATCAAGTGAATAGCCTAAAAACCCCTAGGGGATTGTGCCATGCAGCTTCACCTCGCTAGCTAGCTCTAGGGGTAGCACCAAGTACACTTCCTAAATGAAAAGAGCAAGACAATATGGGAATCAAGTCAATTAATTAACCCTCCGGCCGTCTTGGGTTTGTAGTTTGTACTCCCCATTCTAGAAACGAATGCATAAGATTCACGTTTGTAATGTGTTAAGTTTATGGCAAGAGAGCCGCAAGACTCCTAACTTTACGGGGTAAATTAATTTTTGTGGTGAGGTTCAGTGAATTGAATTCCCAATGACATGTTTTTCTTTACTTTCCAATTCAAGAAAGCCAAATTTAGCATGCCTTATAAAGTAAAAGTATATATGCTCCGTACTGAATATGTAAATTGTCATTAATTCCACTTAATTAAGAAAACTAATAAAGATTTATTATTTTTGGAGGAGAAGAAGGCCGGAAGTGTGGACCACGCCCAATACATCTCATATTATATGAATTTACCAAAACAAACCCCATAAACATTTGTAAAAGTATCAAATGTTTTATTAAACTGTTTTTTTTTTCTTTTTCTTTTTTTTTTCTTTTCGATTTTGGAATGTTAAGAACAAAGGAGACAAGAAGTTGAATTATCAAAAAAGAAAAAAAAATGAACGAAGAAGTTGGCAACTTAACTTAGCATACTCCTTATTGTATTCTTTGTTTTTTAATGGTATTAATTAAGTTTTCATTGTGGCAAAAATATTAATTAAGTTCAAGGTGGACAACGAATTATAAATCAATGGAGTGTCATGGCCAGAAGCAGCCCTAGGGACAAGAAGTTTGGGCAAATGATCCCATTGTTTCTCAGCCTAGCTAGATTGAAATCTGAATTCTAATTGACAAAAAGTAAGAGATTGTTCTATTTTCTAGGTTAGTTGTCCAATCGCTTAGGTTTAATTATACTAACTCATAAGCGTTAAGGGACTAAGGTTTGATGAGTTCTAAGTTTAAAACCTTGTTTATTTATTACTAATGGTTGAGGTACTTACTACTAACTCTTACCCAGAAAAGAAAAGGGGGAAAAAAAACAGTCTGGTTGAGGTGGTACTTAATTAGTGCTAAGGGACTTCGTAGTGAAAAATGTTATTTACATATCTCCTGAGATAATCATTTTATCCATAACGCATATTTATATTACTGATTTTGAATATAATTATCATACATCACAATTGGATATGATATTAACAATGCAAATGGAAGGCATGCATGGAAGATTTGTGTGCACAATATTTTCAAATTGTATCTTAGTTGATGAGAAGTAATTAAGTGAACTAGGTTAGTCAATGAAAAGTAATTAAGTGAACTAGGTTTGTTAAACAAACAAACCAAGTTCACACTTAATTACTTCTCATCAACTAAGCACATACACACAAAGGAAAAAAAAAAGGAATGCGGTTCTAACACAAAAGGCACACCACAAACTCCATAACAGATGCCACAATAAAGCTTTGTACTTAAGACCTTTTATCAACACACATTCAGATATATATATATATATATATATATCGATGACGGCTCTAGAATTTTTTCTCAGGGTGTTTATTAAAAAGCATAAATTATATAATCAAATAAAAAGAGAAATTCATATGTTGACAACAATAATATAAAAAAAAAACATGCAAATACATAAAGTTTACAATTGCCTTCTACGAGTTTTCATATTTTGAAATTGTTGCATGATAGTCTCATTATCAATGCTACAAGCTATATCTCTTTCAATGTTAACAACCAAGCAATCATTTATCCACTGAATGTAAAACAAATTATGGAGCAAAATTTAATTTTATTGACATAAAAAAAAATTAAAAAAAAAAATTGAAGGGGTTCCCTGTGGGGGCTAGGGCCCAAAATAATGTATTGGGCCTTGTCCGAGGATGCTAACAAGTCCGAGGAGAGAAACACGACTTGAATGATCTACGTAACAAGCCTCATCAGTGGGAGACAATGGGAAGAATGTCCGAGGAGGAACTCCTCCTCGGACACGGCAAACGCAGACCAAGTGTATACTTAAGCCGTTGAAGTATGCCCCCTGAACACGTGAGAGGGAAGAAAACTCAAAATATCTAAGGAAAAGCTGCCACCACCACATTAAATATATTGCAGCTACTTTTCTAGCCGCATTTAATGTGGAGAAGACCCCTGAACAGTGCTGCCTTGGCTGCCGCAACTCACAGAGAACTGAAAGGGGTGTCTGATGGGATGGGTACTCAAGTGGGGATCCAGGTGATCAACAAGTGTAAGGTCCAGATGATCAGGAAGAGTTTATATAATGTGGAAAAGCTCTCATGAAGAGGGGGCAGAGAAAAGAAAGGAGCGGGAGAGAATACTGTAGCATACTAAACAATCATAATATTGTGATCTATATATGGGAAATTCTAGTCTCCTCGGATCAAACATATTTTCTTTACAATAATGACTTTTATCGGTGTTTGATTGATCTTTAACTCCATGCTAGCCGTTGCTTAACTTATCTAGACCTAGTTCTCTGACTCATACTCTACAAAATTCATTGTATTGGGCTTATTAGACCAAGATTCCAGACATTTGGGTTTGGGCTCAGAATCCTGCCCCTACATTCCCATTTTTTTTTTGAAGGGTAGACAAATAAAAAATTTTAATTATTATATATTAATTTAGCCTTAAGGTGGCGCCACCCCTGATATATATACACACACTTACCAAATTAGGGCTGGTGAAATTGGTTGTTATGATGTGTCTCACCAATAAAATCAAATGTTGTAAGTTTCTAAGGAATTGTAAATTTAATAACTTAATTGTTGTTCTAACATGGTCAGTCAAGAAGAAATTTCAATCAAAGAATATTTCTTCTCTATATCAATTGGAGGTTGTTGCAGAACTGCTAGTGCTAAGTGGTAAAATCTAAAATAATACATGTGTACCACATCGAGCTTAAGTTACACGACTTTGAAATCAACTTTACACGGTACCCAGTGATCACCGACGACCCATACTTTCTCATCTGATTGAGTGAGGTACGTCAAAACACTAAGTGGTAATTGTACCCTTTTGCGGCGGAGGCATGGAATAGATGAAGAATTGAAGACAAGCCCTTGGTGAATTTCAACCTCTCTCTTCCGTTCCTCTCAACAAAATACCATATTCAAAAAAGTACTCATTTATAATTACGTAGTTAATAATACAAATTGCTTTTGGGAGACTACGAACCTAGGTCTTAGGTCAAATTTGTAACAACTCATGTGTTTAAGGTTCAAAATTTCCCCATTTATTTTGAAAGCTCTTAAAATTTTCGGTCAAAGGTTTGCAAAATTTTGCCAAAAAAGGGGTCGTTTTTACACATATCTTGTGTTCTTCTTGATTGTTATGAAGTTTGAGCAATGGTTAAGATTTTGGAAATTAAATTACACAAAATTTTCAAGTGCTTTTCTCTTAAAACATATAAAACACTTAATCCCTTTGTCATATTATTGTATTTAAAACTATAAGAGGGTTACGTATTTTATAAAGGAAAACTACATGAGATTTTTTGTTGAGATTTTACTTGCGGAAGGCTTGCTGAAAATTGATGCAACAATTTTGGTCAATGTGGCATTGCCAAGTGGCCTCTTTTGGTTTTATCAAAGAATAGAGCTCGAGGCATCAAGAAAAACAAGAAGATATATCATGTAGCTTCTCACACCATGTAGTGTGTGAGAAGGTAGATGACTAAATGCATACACATGCATTAAACATAATATACTTTTTTTGGTGAAAAACACCAATCTCAAACATTCACCTTAATTGGGCCCCATTGCAATACAATGTAAGGTGTGTGAGAATTTTGATTTTTTTTTTTTTTTCACGGGGCACAATACACTGAACCTAAGCGTTATCCTTTTTTGTCTAGCTCTCGTAATCTCCTTTAGTGAATGTGAAAAAGGGTTAAGGCGTGTTTCTAGCGATTTCCATGCGTTTTTAATTCATTTTGAGAAAGTTTAGAGCACAATAAAATTTTACGATATTTTCACAATATTTTTGTTTTGAGTTGTAATAATTATATATATATAATTTCATTTTATTTTGACTTTATAAACTAACATTTTAGTTTTTTATAAAAATATTTTGAGGTTTTATTGTGGCCTTGGAAAGAAGTCTTAATTTCTTTATTTTCTTCTTCTTTTCCATTTAGAGAGAGGTTGACGGAGCAAATTAATTACGGAACGACCACGGTTAAGTGACTTAATAAGGACGAGACTTAAGCATGGAGAGAAACACGTGGACCCTTCTTAGGGTTTAAAATTTGCAATTGCAGGACAATCTTTTCCAACTAAGAACAAGTTGCCTCTGACTAAGCAAAACGAAATCAAGAAATCATTATAATCCTGGCCAATAATGCAAGTTCAGAGATTGACTTAAGCTAAAACATGATAATGATGTAGTATGAGCTTGAATTTCATGAATTCTAGGTATGAACTTGAATTTGAATCAAATCATGAATTTTTATTAATTTTCTCGTAGTGAGTTTTACAAACATAGAAAGATAGAACCCACGTGAACTACACTTACGAACTTTTCAACACTAAAAACCTTCTACGTGATTTGTATGCGATATTGTCTTTTTCCTCTATTTTCTTAATACACTGTTTTCTTTATGTTTATTTGATTAGGATTTTGGCGTGAGAAAGTTGTTATGTTGGCCTTTGGGGCACTACGAAATACGAATACCTCATATACGTAAGATTTTTTGGCACTTTTATTGGTTTACAATTATTCCATGTCTAGCTAGGCGTATACGTAAGTATACATATACGTAAGTATAACCGTATAAGTATGTCGTTTTCAACTAATGGAGAATTATTAATCAAGGATTATATTCCTATGATTAAAATCTTGAAATTATATGATGGGACAAAATGGGCTTTTGCCCTTTTCGGACAAATTAATTAGCTTTATATCCTATAGTGGTGTTTCGGGCAAATTAATTAGCTTTATATCCTATAGTAACGTTTTAAAGTCGAGTTATAGGTAAAAAAAATTGCCTATAACTCAATTTCACTGAAGTCGAGTTAAAAAACGTCACTATAGGTCTTAAAAACGTCACTATAGGCTCATTAAAACACCACTATAGGGCTTCAGAAATTTTTTTTTTCTAACTCGATTTATCATAAATCAAGTTTTAAAAGAGGGGCATTTCCCTACTTAGTTTGGGAAATGGGGTATAAAACTAATTAATTTGCCCGAAAAGGGCAAAATCCCATTTTGTCCTATATGATGTCATCAAAGTTTTAGGGTTTGATTTGACATGGGGTTTGATTTTTACAATTCAATATATATATTTAACTAGCTTTAGTAATGATAGTAATGATGTTATCATGCATTACCATTTTTTTATATAAAAAAATTCACCACATGCCTCAACAAATTAAACAGCTATGATGACAACTTATTACCTCACTATTAGGTTGAAAGTGTAGGAGTATCAACTTCTTCACCTTACTGTATAGCCCAAAGTTATATGCAAATATTGCATGTTAGCATGAATGTACTGATGTACGGTTTAACATGCAGAAATACTATAGCAAAATATTCATGAGATGCATAGGTTAAATAACAAAAAAAAAAAGGTCTAATTTAATCATATTCGAAAACATATGTACATAATATAACTAAGACTATCTAAAAATTAAAATTTTAAAAATAATAAGTAATATTTTGCATTTAATTATAAGAAGAATATTAATTTATTTATAGATGTAATATAAGTTTTATTTTAAATTCCTCAAAAGGGAAATACACAACTCTTATGTTTCCGCGTAAAATACAAAAACCCTTTAAGGTTTTGACTTTTGAGTGCAACAGTATTAGATTTTGTTATCTAATATAAGAGCGAATTCTAATTGGTTTTAACCAAAATGTAACAAAAATCAAATTAAAAATATATTGTACTAATGATATACAAATTGTAAAATTTATTAGACAACGTAATAGATTGCATATATATAGCTAAGGATCCATGTGATGTCCCATATTGATTGGATATTTTTTGAATGTTTGTCGTATGTGTGGGTGTATGTGAAGTCACACATCAAAAATATACATGACTGACTTGGGATTTATTAACCATTATAAGGAGTTCAATTGCTATTAAACTAGTCTTTTTGAGTTCTAGACACAAATGTGATTTGTAGTTTTCCTTGTTACACTAGTCAATTGGTTGGTTCCTTTGTGGAGTGAGCATTAGGTTCAAAACCTTTATGTAGCCATTCTTAAAAAAAAAAAGGGATAGCTTGTAGTGATTGCAGCTAGAGAGACCTATAGTTTAGCATGGCCCTTACCTTCAACACACGGAGAAGAATAATATAAAATTGTAAGAAAAATGGAGAAGAGTCAAAGTGTCAAACCTCAACCTTTGACATTTGAAGGTTCAAATCCTTTTAGTTACTACTTGCTTCATTTAATTAACAGCATAAGCAAAGATCTCATTTAGTCTGCCACACATGTTATGATGCCTAATAATTTTCACTTATTTGAGATCCGCTTATTTTATTGAAACTGAAAACTTTTTATTAAAAGTATTGTAAATAAATATAAAAATTAGTTAAAATAGTACAGTGAGATCTATAAATAGTGCAAAAAAATGCAGTTGAGCCCATAAATAGTAACAAAAATAAACTGAATAGATAAGCTGGTTTTTTAATTTGAAACCAAATGCATTCTTAATAGTAGAGCACTTGGATTAAAACTTTGCGATGTACATAACTAGAATTTCATTGAAAAGTTTTCTTTACATAGTTTATACATATATAAAAGAAACTTTTACTTATTCCGCCCACCCGGTAGCTGAGCAATTAGTCAAAACGCGTCCTTTTTTTGTGTGTAAAAGTCTTTTATTTCGTGAGCAATGATCTCAGACCTCACTAAGGGCCAATAATTCTGTAATAAAATAGAAGTGCAAAAGCCATGGTGCTGAACTTATTATACATAGAATAAGAGATTTTATAAGTAACATGGAATTTTATTCGAGTTGTTATTTTCATCAACGTTATAGGTCGTAGGTGGGAGAAGAATAATTGTGCACTAGTCCATCATGGTCTTTGAAAGTTTGAAGCATGGAGTACTGTTTGTATTGCCTATTTATCTATATTTCAAACACGTGTCTTCTTACTTGAGTTTCTCGTTGATTATGAATGATAGTCTAGGTCACAACTTCGGACATAACTTGTTAGAATGGTCGATTATCAGCGGTGACAGTAATGGATATATATAAATAATCAACGATTTTAACAAGTTGTGGTAAAATTTGTATCTTTACACTTTTCGTCTTGAGTGTAGTTGTTTTTGTGGACCTTATTTGGTATCTTAAGATATTAGGTTTATTATAAGGATGGGCTCTATCTGGTTTGTGATTCTCACATCTTTGTAAGATAATTTTAACATAGAATTCTTAAAATATATTTATATATAGTGGAATGAGGGCCAAAATGGGTATTTGTCCCTTTCGCCAAAACTTTCCAGCAAATGCCCTCTGTCTGAAACTATTTAGGAAAATGCCCATATTTTGAAACTCAATTTTCTAAAAATCAAGTTTCAATTTAAAACTCGATTTTTGGACAATTGAGTTATAGCGAACTGAAAATTAAAAATAAATAAATAAAAATTTGAGGAACTCGAGTTCCAGAATTTTTTTTTTTTTTTTTCTAAGTCCAAGTTCGCTATAACTCGATTGTCCAAAAATCGAGTTTTACATTTGAAACTCAATTTTCTAAAAATCGAATTTCAAAACAGGGTATTTTCCTAAATAGTTTCAGACAGTGTTCATTTTGCTAGAAAGTTTATGAGAAATGGGTAAAACCCCATTTTGGCCGCGGAATGAGTTATTGAATTTTTCACCATTAATAATTTAAATAAATACTAAAAAGTATTAGTCAATATTTGTTGGAATGTCGATAATTGATAAAATCTAATTTAATTATTTTACAATAATTAAATAGAATTTTTAAAAGCTCGATGAAGTTGCAGTAAAAACTCTATAGATCTTAATCAAAATTTTCAATCATATACGCATGCTCCGTTCCATATGTATTGTTTCACGTGCTTCAATGAAATCTCCTGTTAGTAATTTAGTATAGCTCAATTACTTTTAAAAAAAAAGTAATTATAAATAATAAAAATATATAAAAACCTTTTTTACTCTTTTTCCAGCTTATAGTGACTAGACTCTAATCGTCATAGAGCTTGTGCTTTGTTGGTCTAGTTGTTAATAACCATTGTAGGAAAAAGCATGTAGAGAATTAATCATATACTTGAACAAAGATGGGTTAATTCATGCATGCATGGAATAAATTAATCATGTGTAATGGCAATGGCCACGGAAGGAGAGCTGTGTAAGGAGAGCAAGTTTGGTTTGAAAAAAGTTTTATGCCTTTTAAAAGCGTAAATAGACCTTTTGAGTTAATTAACAATTTTCAATTTCACCAAATTGAAAATGTTATCAAATAATTTCTAGAAAATAATTTTTTTACCTAAACAAATGGAACCTAAGGCATGATTCCCAAAAAAAAAAAAAAAAAAAAAAAAAAGGACTTATATATTATTCTTCATTGGGTAAAATAATATTATGGTCCCTAAACTTTATCAAAAGTTTATTTTTCATCCCTAAACTTTAAGAAGTTCATTTTTTGTCCCTAAACTATTGAAAAGTTCATATTTCATCCCCAAACTATTGAAAATGTTTTATTTATATCCTTAAAACTTTACTAAAAGTTTGTTTTTCATTCCTAAACTATTGAAAAAGTTTTTTTTTCATCTTTATTTCCGTCTCTATACTATTCAAAAAACTCTTTACAAAATTTAGGGATGAAAAAAGAACTTTTTAAAATTTAGAGACGAAAAACAAATTTTTAATAAAGTTTACAAACCAAAATAGTATTTTACCCATTTGATCAAAATTATCTGAACAAAACTAGGTTGATTTACTTTTACTGCCGCAATTTCTTTATTTGATCAAAATTAAATATTCAACCCACAAGTAGTCAATGGTTTTTTTTTTTTTTTTTTTTTTTTTTAAAGAATAGAGAAGTCAGTACGTTTACATGTAAAAGATTATCTGAACAAAACTAGGTTGATTTACTTTTACTGCTGCAATTTTTTCCTCTTTATTATAAGCTCTATTAGTCTAATGTTTCTTTCTTTTATTTTTTTGCTTTTCCTTTTTTGAAAACATCGTCGATTACTGACACTGTTTACCAAAAGTGAAGAGACAAAGTGCTATTCAAATTTGACAAATCCATGTCCACTGCATTATTTATACTACTTTAATGTTGTATCACAGTCGGTGTCACAAGCTTAATAAGAGTTCAGTAATATTATAATAATGGGTGAGTTTGATTCAACTTTTTAAAGCTGGCCTTTTTGAAAAAGTGGGGTTTTCAAAAAGTGTGATATGAAAAAGTGCTTTTTGAAAAATTTGAATATTTAGTAAAAACTGTTAAAAAGTGCTTTTTGAAAAAGTTGAGTGTTTGGCTAGTACTTATAAAAGTGACAATTTGAGGGATAAATTATCAAAAAGGAAAATGTATATATAAAGGAGTTTATTTCATACTTAAATCAACTACTTCATATACTTACTAAAAAAAAAACTAAGGTAAAATATCATTTTCATCCCTAAACTATCATAAAAGTTCGCTTTTCATCCCTAAATTTTTAAAAGTTTGTTTTTCATCCCTAAACTTTACAAAACGTTCTACTTTTCATCCTTTCATTAATGTCCTTTAATTTATGTCCTATGTGGCATAACGGAAATCTGACGTGGTAATTGACTTGGACTAAACTATTTTATTTAAAAAATATATGGACAAGTGGCTTATAATGATTCGTACATGTGGATTAAATATTTTAGTGAGACAAATTTATTATTCACACTAGCCGTAGTCGTGCGTTAATCCTGATAGAAAATCCCCAACTGGAAACCCCATTGCCCAAACATTAAAACTGAATACCCAACGCCCAACCCCTCCCAGAAGCTCACCTTATAGAAGAGAAGAAACAATTAAAAATTCCAAAGCTTAGAGAGAGAGAGAGCGCTTATAGCTTCATTTAATTTTAATCCACTCGAGGGCTACTGCTTCAACTACAAACCCATTTTACAAGAAGTATTGCCGCACACATATAGCTCCAAATCAGGCAAAAGTTTTGAGTCGCAAACTATAAAATACTTTAATTTTTCGCTATGTTCAAGAAATTGTTGTTTATGCATATCCAAACTTATCAACTAATCAAGGTAGTGGGCTCCAAGTTATCTTTTCTTGTCAAATCTATAAGCAAATACAGAATGAAAGGATTTTTGTCAACCAAGGGCTTGAGATTTCATTGGGCTTGGGGGTACGGGTTAGTGCCACTGTATCTTGTTTTTGTTGCTGGCCTCGAGATCTCTTCTGAGAGAAGCTAGGTGCAGTTGGTCGTGAGAACAGGGAAGAAAGAATCATTAAAGGGGTAAATTTGTCTCACTAAAGTATTTAATCCATATGTACAAATTATTGTGAGCCATGTGTCCATATTTTTAAAAATAAAATGGTTTAGTCCAAGTAAGTTACCACATCAGTACTCCATTAGGCCACGTAGGACATAAACTAACGGACATTAATGGAAGGATGAAAAGTAGAACACTTTGCAAAGTTCAGGGATGAAAAACAAACTTTTGAAAGTTTAGGGACGAAAAACGAACTTCTGTGAAAGTTTAGGGACGAAAATGATATTTTACCCAAAAAAACTAATTAATAATAATAATAATAATAATAATATATTATTGGTAATATTTTAATAATGTTTGGCCAATTTTTCTTTTTAGTGTCATAATTATTTGTTATTACCATTAATGACTTCTTATCAATATTAATTAAATCTAAATAATTTTCATCATCATGAAGCACAAAATGAAAATGTAAAAAGATGATAAAGTACACACCAATAATCCAAGTTTAAATTGTATTACATAAAAATGTAAAAAGATGATAAAATACATACTAATAACCCAAGTTTAAATTGTACTACATGATATTATAAAAAAAAAAAAAAGAAAAAAAAAAGACAACTACTAATTATTATCCCCCCAAATGGAATTAGCAATGGAATCACGAAGAACCACCATCTCAGGGTCTGTTAAAGATCTTGAGTTCTGCTCATAACTGCTACCTACTTTACTATTATGTTCTCTTCTAGAAATTGAATCTCGATTGGCATGTATGGAGCCCCTATCATCCTTAGTATTTAGTCTAACAAAATTATGAAGAGCCATAGTAGCAGAAACAATAAGTATTTGGATATGGAATGGAAAAGATGGCATGTTTATGATAATTCTCCATTTATTCTTCCACACACCAAAAGTGTGCTCAATCACACATCGAAGAAATGAGTGAGCATGATTAAATTTTTCATGTCTAGTTCTAGGGCTTCCACCTCTCCTTCGAAATTCCTGAAGATGGTAAGATATCCCCTTGTATGGTGCCAAATAGCCTTTCTTCATTGGGTATCCAGAATCAACTACATAATATTTCCCTAGAAAAAAAAATTCAATTATATTAACACACACACAATATGTCATTATAATGAACAATTGATTAACCAATGACAAACCCGGTGGTGGGTTTGGAAAGTTCTTACTTTGTTTATGAATAGTATCAAGAAAAATGGAGGTGTCGTGTACTGAACCTTCCCATCCAGGCAAAAGAAATATGAATAACATATCAAAGTCACATGTAGCCATCACATTTTGGGTTGGATATCCCTTTCTTCCAAAGTATGGAATGGACTTATCAGTAGTGTGCCATCAATCGCACCAATGCAATCCTAATAAAAACATTAATTGTTTTCAGTTCCACATGCATTGTATTATCTTATAGACAATAGCACTTATTCAAATATACAATAGTACACATACTTGGAAATGTGGCCAATAAATTGGATGGTCTTGTAATTGTGTTGGAACTTCACTAAAAGTTGGATCCGAAGGCTTTACATATGCAGCTGCAAAGCGAGCACCCAACAGAGTGATCATCTTCTCAAAATGTCTACTTATGGTTTCACCCGAATGCTGAAATATTTCTTATGGGTTAAAAGCTATAGACAAGACTACTATCCAAGCTTTGACTTTTAGCTAGCAGCATGCCAGCAACAAACTTTAAACGTGTTATGGGTTTCCCTCATCTAAGCCTAGTGTACAAAACTCAACTACTTCATCAATAACTATTTTTTCTCAAAAAAAAAAAAAAAAAAAAAAAAAAAAAAAAAAAAAACAACAACAACAAAATAGAAAGACAAAAACTAAACCGACCCACTTGAAGCTAATTCAAAATAAACTTGGAAACTTCAACAACTTTGCTTTTCATCAACTGGTAAAAACTTATATGGTAATAAATAATATACGTGTCAACTGCTATATTAATCGAATACTAAAATAGAATTAGGAGTACTGGCCAAGTCTTTCTCAGAAGGTCAATGAAAAAGCTGTAAGAAGCAAAGAATAATAGAATGAAATACCCAGATAGAAAGTGCAATCTTGCATGAACAAGAACAACTCAGAAAAATACTACATAGCTGGCATTCTGGGACTGATTTTCTGTGGTAACTAACATGCACAAACAAATCAAATTAGAGGTAATATTTAAGGCATGTAAACAAGCCAAGCAGAAACATGAAGCCATCTAATGAATGTTCAAAAAACATAGGAACTATTTCTCTTCACAAAACTCTCTCTTTCTCTTTCTCACGCTATTGCTATTGCTATTGCTATGTCTTTTTTTAGTGTTTCTACACAACCATACGACTTCAATAATAAACTCTTCTGCCAAAGGACAAGCATTTTACAAACTATGACAATGAATTAAACACATACAAGACAACAAAATTCCTTTAAAAAGTCAAACTTGAAACAAAAACTAAAATACCCAATTCCAAACTACATGACACAAATCATGCTTAAACTTAAAAAATCATATCTCAATCCAAACTTAAAAATACCTAATTCCAAGAGTTTGTTGTCTAATGAGACAACTAGCAAGTTAATTTATGGCACAAGCACCTCATGCAAAACAATACTTCAGCAGTTGATTTCGAGGACAACAAGCCTCCAAGAACAGGGGACAAGCGAGAACAGAGAGATAGAGAGAATAGAGAGAACAGGGGACACCTTGCAGCACCTCACCATGCAGCAACACATGCATGCCTCATCAGCACCACATGCACTCCCCATCAGCACCCCACACACATATACACCTACACACTCCTAACATTAAGCCCAGTGGTTCAATTTTAAAGAATAAAGACCTTAATTTTAAGGCAATAATCCAAAACTTACAAGGGATATAATAGGAAATTGAAACTTTACAAACCCTAGATCTCTAAAACCTACAAACCCTAAATCTCTAAACCTTCTTATAAATATCTAGTTTTTTTTTTTTTTTTAATATTTCAGCCATACGACTCACTCTACTATCTTATTGTCTCATGCCCAATTCTCAAACTCAAAGTCTCAAATTGGTTATTGCTCTCTCTCTCTCTCTCTCTCTCTCTCTCTCTCTCTCTCTCTCTCTCTCTCTCTCTCTCTCTCTCTCTATGGATGATAATCGTAGTCATAGTCAAGATTAGTCTACTGTTTGCTCCAATTCTTTCAATATTGATGCTTAGCATTTGGTGAGTTCCAAGGATATTATATTTTTATTGAACTATGTTATTTTTGTTAAACTATTTTATTTCGAATTTGGGTTGAAGTGTATGCACTTCTTTTGGAGTGTAAAGAACTTATTTCTAGATGAATGTTATATTTTTGTTGAATTATATTATTTTGAATGTGGTTTGAATACTTGAAGTGTATGCATTACTTTTGGGATGTAAAAAAAAAAAATATTTTTAGATGGATGTTATATTAAATATTATGCATGTTGAAATGAGTTGTGTTACATTCGTGTCAACCCAACACGACTCGTTCATTAAGCTTGTCAAATGGGTTGGGCCAGGTCAACCCGCCTTATTAATAGGTCAGGTTAGGGTTAAAGGATCATGACACGGTTATTAAATGGATCGGGTTAGGGTTGAGCCATTTAGTCGAATACCCTTACCTCGACACGACACGAACCCAATACGTTAACCCAAATTGACACCCTTACCTTTATTCAAATCAAAATCAACATCACCACCACTCAAAACAAATACAAAGCATGTACCCACGAATTTTTTCAGTACCCAAAACAAAACAAATAGATCATTAGCAAGAACAAAGAAAGCATGCATAGATCTGAAAATTTTTCAACAAATATTTCAGAATCTTTGGTGGTACCTGGTGGTTTTTGTAGCAGATCAGTGGTACCTGGTGGTTTTCTCAGATCAGATATATAGACATAAATAAAATTTTCTTAAAAAAAATATACAAACGAGAAGAGAAGAAGAAGAAGACGAAGAAGAAAGAAGAAGAAGATGAAGAATTTGTTGAAGAACGGCTTGTGTAGCAGCAGGAAGAATTTACTTGCAGTAGCACGGAGAGGATTGTGTAGCAGCATGGAGGAGAGGCTTGTTCTGAAGATGAGATGAGAGGAATTGGGTGAGCTACAAACCTTGATTTATCAAAGGGAAAAATCGGGTTTTCAATAAAATGTTTGGGCAATTTGGTAATTCAAGATAGCTTCTCAACAGTAACATTTATCAACGTGCGTTGGCTTTTGCAAAAGCTCGCCAGAGCTGTGTTGTGTTAAAAGCCCGTTTGTTCACATTTCAAAAAGTAACGTTTTAGAAAAAGTAGGATGAAAGTGTCTTACCAAACGGGCAGGATGAAAAAGTGGTTTGAAAAAGCACTTTTTGCACTTGGAAAAATGCAAACAAACGGGCACAATGTTAGGGGTATAATCTTTTTTACTTTTTTTTTTTCCGCAACTCCTAATATGACTTGTTGGGATTGAAGTGAGATTACTATCTCAATCCATCATTAACAACATTTTTATCATAGATTAATTATAATTAGTGTATAACCCATGCATATGCATGGTACAATTAAAAAAATTACAATTATATACATATATGGATTCAAATTATATTCTTTCTCTTTTATTTTTTTTATTTTAATTTCTTTAGGATATACACATGAGTTTACTCTTTCTTTTTATTATTATTTTTTGTTTATTGGGCTTTTGATGATTTATTTATATTAGACCTTTCGTCTTTTGCACCTCATTAACTCATCTAAAACAAAAATTAAAAAAAAAAAAAAAAACTTAAATAGGACATGTGACACAAAATTAGACAACAATTGGAATCCAATTTAGAACCTAATTAGATTTTCTTTCAGTTTTACCTATTAACACACACACACACACACACACACACATATATATATATATATATAGATAGGTTACATCAGGCTATCAACAATTGTAAATAAAAAATATGGTAAATTGTAAATTACACCCCTAGAGTTTGGGGGTGTTTGGATTTTACACCATAACGTTTCATAATTTAGATTTTACCTTCTAAATTTTAGGATTGTTTGGATTTTACTCCCTAAAGTTTGGGAGTGTTTGAATTTTATACCCTAAAGTTTTAGAATTGGGGGTGTAAAATCCAAACACTTCCAAACTTTAAGGGAGTAAAATCCAAAATTTAAAACTTTAAGGTGTAAAATCTAAATTAACACCACCAAACTTTAGATGTGTAATTTGCAATTCACCCTAAAAAATAAAAAAATTGTATTCATCTAAACTTATGGATAATATTATGGTGTCTAGTTGTTAGGATCATATTTTGTATGAATTGGCAAATTCAAGTCAAAACGCACTTATGATATATTTGTTTCTTAGTCTAGTTTATTCTTAAAGTGTTCAAGTGGTATTAATTGAAGACTAAACCAAAATAGCTCAAGAATTGCTCAAAACTATGCTGCAACTACTGCCCTAATAGATCTCTCAATAGCAACTGATCAATCGAGGTCACTTATACCTCAATGGCAAGCTAGATAATAGTCAATCAATCAAGCTTCATTTATATAGAATACTAGATTTTGTTTAGATGATGTGGCATCCTTGGATTTG
Organism: Quercus tomentella; assembly: GCA_028535165.1. NCBI lineage: Eukaryota > Viridiplantae > Streptophyta > Magnoliopsida > Fagales > Fagaceae > Quercus > Quercus tomentella. Next base: position 25,320,833 of record JAPQVY010000144.1, read on the forward strand.
TGCACTAGGGTTCCAGGACACCTTAAAATATTATTTTTAAAAGTCGTCGTCACATACACAATAGACACACATCATTGAGAAGTTGCTACGACCTTGTGCTCCTTAAGGTTTTGTACCAAGCTACTTCAAGTTAATTTGTTAAAGCGTGTTGTTATGAAGAACTTTGCATCCACCATCTACATCAATTAAAAGTTGTTGTAGACAGTCAGTCACATTGATAAAAGATCTGATTCGTGCAACTGTTAGCTACGTTGATAGGAGATTCATGCTAATCGAATAAGTCTACTATCAATCTTGGTCCATTTGGATTGGAGCTGAACTAGTTCCAATAGGTTTTACAATCATAGGTATTTGGGATTGGGTAATCTCTATGCTTATAACCTTTATTATGTTTTAGTGGAATCTTCAAGAGTGATAACCTACATAATCTTCTAGTGAGGTTTTGCCTATGAAGGTTTTTCCTAACGTGATTATATCGTTTTGTCAACTTATTTTTTTCCCTGCACCTAGTTTACACAATATGGTTGTGCCTTTGATGTTGCAATTGAATATGGTATGAAATTAATCTAATTAGTAAACTTTTTGTTTTTGTTTTTGTTTTGTTTTTTGTTTTTTGTTTTTTTTTTTTGGAGAATCAACATCACAAACTTTATTAATTGTGGCTATGAAAATCAGTCTGAAGTACATCTGCAATCTCTAGTGGTACATCTTCCATCAAGACTTGTAATGAAGAAAATGAAATTGCTCATCTCGTAAGCGAGTGAGCTACAGTATTACAATACCTCCTTACATGAGAATAAGAAATAATGGAGAAATGAGAGGCTAAGTACTGTATATCATTTACAATATGACCAAATTGGGAGAGACTGTGAGAGTTTGTGGTTAGAGCATTCATAAGGATCTGTGAGTCACCCTCTAAAACTCCTTTATTGAGACCAGTTTCCAGAGCCAACTTCATTGCACGCCTTGCTGCCAACGCCTCAACCTCTATGGCTATATTGGGCAGGGGGATTCGCTATGACATAGACACCATCACTTGCCCCTCACTGTCTCGGATTATCACCCCTATTCCAGCATAATTCTCTGCCTTGAAGAGTGTCCCATCAAAATTTATTTTGTATTGCTGGTGCTCTGGTGGCTGCCACTGAGTTAGAGGTCTTCCTATGAGTTCCACCATGGAAGTATTATGCCTCGAAAATTCCCTCAATCTACTATGAGCTTGCTACATGAGGTGTGTGAGAGTTTCATAGCTCTTACCCACCCGCAATTCATTTTGTCTCTTCCATAGAGCCCACACCACCATAGCAAACAGCTCCGGGTCCCTATTCTCCGCCAGAATGCATCCTATGAGATCGACAAAATTAGTTGTTTGCTGTAGACTGCGTTGATTCCATGCAGGTACCGAGAGCCAAATTTCCTTTAGTTTTGAACAGAGATAGAGGGCATGGAGGACATCTCCGTGCTGCGATTGGCAGTGATCACAGTAGTCGTCGTTGATAATCTTTCTTCTCACTAAGTTTTGCTTTGTGGGAAGGGAATTTTTTGCAACTCGCCATATCAAATTTTTCACTTTGCTTCGGTACTTGAGACTCCATATCCCTTGCCATAGTGGTTTGAGCAACAGAGTATTAGACTGTCTAGGTTGTTGATTCTGGTTCTCCGTCTGCAAAAAACGATAGCCAGTCTTGACCGTGTAAGCACTAGTAGCACTGTGAGGCCAGATTAGCTCATCGGGCTATTCTGTAATGCAAAGGGGTATGCTTTTCACCAACACTGCCTCGAATTCCATCAGTGTTTCTTCTATCAAATTTGTCCTCCAACATCTTCCGTCTTCATCAATTAAGCTATGAACCTTAGCTTCAACCAGCCCTCCTATTTGTGGAGATAAAATCATTGGTGAGTGCCGTTGGGGCAGCCACCTATCTCCCTAAATATTGACAAACTTCCCATCACCAATTCTCTATATTGCTCTACGCTTAATAACTTCTCTCCCTTTTATGATGCTTTTCCATGCATAGGATGCCGAGCTTGGACATGTGGTTTCCATGATCGAACAATGTGGGAAAAATCTCGCTTTAAAAATCCGGTAGAAAAGCATAGATTTATCATGGAGGAGTCTCCAAGTTTGTTTTTCGAGCAATGCATCATTGAAGCGTGATAAATCCTTGAAGCCCATCACTCCTTGCTCCTTTGGCTTACATAGCTCTCCTACCTTACCCAATGCACCTTTCGACTATCTCCCCCCCGTTGCCCCCAAGGCTTTGTTTGGTTGGAGGAGTGGAAAAGTGGGAGGATGGAAAATTGTGGGAGGATGGAAAAGTAGGAGAATTGAAAATATTTAGTTTTCCCTCTTGTGTGTTTGGTTGGAGGAGTGGAAAATTGGGAGGATGGAAAACTTTTTTGTTTGGTTGGAGAGAAAAAGAGGAGGATGAAAAATGTAATTTATATAAATTGACTATTATACCCTTGTTACATAATATGTAAGAAATAAATTTATTTATACTTATTAAATAATATAAAATTTATCACATCATATATATAAATTTATATTATTATTTTTATTGTTATAATGTAAAAATTACAATAGTGTACATATAAATTTAATTGGGCAAAAGATTTTGTAACCAGCAAAAAGGTGGTTAGCAAATTTACACTACATCCAACCCACAAAAACGTGGTCAGCAAAGATGAAGGCCAGCAAACTTTAGTAAAGTCAATACAAAATCAAAAAATGAAAACAAAATAGAGAAAGAAAATCAGGTGGGTAGGTGCTAAAATGGTAAAATGCTGGTGGGTGGGGAGGCTAAAATGGTAAAAATGCTGGGAGAGAACTTTTCTCTCCCAGCTTTTCCTCCCAAATTGGGGAGACAAACATTTGTGGGCCCGGAGAGAAAGTTTTCTCCCAGTTTTCCACTCCCTCTCATTTTCCTCCCTTCCCAAACAGCAGAAAATCCACATTTTCTCTCCTATATTTTCCATCCCTCCTAAATTCCATCCAACCAAACACAGTGCAAAAGAATCTTCGAATGAAAGCTTCAATGTCATGGCAAAGACCAACTGGTAATTTAAAACATGACATAATATAAGTAGGGAGTGCTTGAGCCACCGCTTTAATCAAAATTACTCTCCCAACTTGTGATAGGAGCTTGCCTTCCCATCCTTGAAGCTTCTTCCACACTCTTTGCTTGATATTGTTAAAACTTTCCTTCTTTTTTTGGCCTATGAAACTTGGTAATCCCAAGTACTTCTCATATTGTTTGACCACGAGTACTCCAATAGCCTCTTGTATTGAAGCTTGCATCTGTTGGGAGGTAGATTTGCTGAAAAATAGAGTTGTTTTGTCTCTATTTATTTGTTGTCCAGATGCTCGTTCATAAGTGGCTAGGATCTCCAGGAGCTTTTCACACTCATTTATTTTTGCCCTGCAAAAAATAAGGCTATCATTTGCAAAAAGAAGGTGTGTTAGTTTTGGTGCACTTCGACAAATAGAAACACCCCTTATGTCTCCATTCTCCTCTGGTTTTCTCAATAATCCATGGAAGCCCTCCGTGCATAATAAGAATAAGTATGGAGATAGTGGATCCCCTTGGCGCAGCCCCCATGTGGGTTTGATGTGACCATATGGCTCCCTATTGATCAATACCAAGAAAGTTGCTTTAAAGATGCATTGCATCATTAGATTTATCCATGTGTCCCCAAAACCCATCTTCTTCATTAGTTGCCCCGTATATTGCCACTCCACCCTATCATACGCCTTGCTCATGTCTAGTTTAAGTGTCATATACCCCGTCTCTCCCGAACTATGATTTCCCATGTAATGGAGAGTTTCAAAGGCCACTATAATATTATTAGAAATCAACCTGTCCTTCACAAAAGCACTTTGTTGTTCCGACACTAAATGTGGTAGAATTTTTTTTCAACCAGTTAGCCAACACTTTTGAAAAAATTCTATACAAGACATTGCTAAGACTAATAGGGCGATATTGTGAAACATATTTAGGATTATTAACTTTAGGGAACAAAGTTATAAATGAATGACACAAAGATGGAGGGAGGTTACCCAAATTGAGGAATAATAAAATTGCATCAACAACATTGTTGCCCACCAAGGACCAGTAGTGTTGGTAGAAAATGGGCGGTATTCTATCTGGTCCGAGTGATTTCGAAGGAGCCATTTGCTTAAGGGCTGTCTCTACTTCTTCAGCCTTAAATTCAACCATCAACTCAATGTTCATCTCAGTTGTTACAACTTGAGGTACTTGTGCCAAAATCTCATCAAAGCTATCTGGGTTTTGGGAGGTGAAAGGAGCTTGATAAAACTCTAAAACAATGTCCACCACACGGCTTGGAGTTGTTCACCATTGTCCATTATTGTTATACAGCCCCTTAATATAATTTTTTCTCCTTCTTTGTGAAGATTTGCTATGAAAAAACTTTGTATTCCTATCACCATCTTTCGGCCATTGAACCTTCGCCTGCTGCCTCCACATCTGTGCCTCTCAATCAAGGAATTTTTTTATTTCTTTCTCTAATTTTTTCATCAAGTTCACCAATCCCCCACTGTGTGCTAGTCTCTCGGCTTGGGCAAGGTTTTTTTTTTTTTTTTTTTTTTTTTTTTTTTTTTTTTCTAGCTCCCTTCTTACATTTCGGAAACATGTCTTGCTCCATTCGGTCAATCTTTTCCAACAAGTGTTAATCTTTTTTTTATCACTCTCTCACCCACTGGATCTATACAGACCTGCTGCCAAACAGCTACAATTGTTGCCCCGTACCCCGGTTCACTCATCCACATCTGCTCAAACTGAAAAGGCCTTTGTTGCTTGCATTCCATTCCATCTGGAGTAATTAACAGTGGCTTATGGTCCGAAGTAGTAACATCTAGTTGATGAACTTGTGTATCCGGAAACAAAGAAAACCACTCATTGGTTGCCACCGCTCTATCCAACCTCTACCATACTATGAAATTATCAAAATGCTTATGCCAAGTGAACCTTGATCCCATAAAACCAAGATCCATAAATCCACATTCATCCAAGATGTCTCTAAATGCTTGCATCTGTGTATGAGGTCGAACTCTTCCACCTAATTTCTCTGATTGCTTTGTGACTTCATTAAAATCTCCCGCACATAACCAAGGTGCTTGACTTCGGGTTCTCAAGTTTCTCAAACATGCCCAAGCTTCATGTTTGAGTCGAGTATCCGGTTCTCCGTAAAAACCTGTGAATTTCAACTCCCCTTCCTTATTTTTGCAAATTGTGGCATCAATATGGTTTTTCGAAAAGGTCTTAATTGTTAAATCAAACTCCTCCTTCCAATACATCACCAAACCCCCTGATTTATTTCTCCTAGGTGCAACAAATCTGTGCTTAAACTTCAAACGGTCTTGAATTAAAATTAGCCTAGCTTCATCCGTCCATGTCTCGGCTAAAAACACAATGGAGGGATCTTTTGCCCACACTATCTTTGCAAGTTGATTTTCTGTTCATTGGTTCCCAAGCCCCTAACAGTTCTAACATAAAAGACTCATTGCTTCTGGCGGGGTTGGGAACCAACCTTCGCCAATATCACATTGTCACCTTTGCCTACCCGAGAAACAAATTTCTTCTTCTTTTGTAACTCGGATTGACCCCCATTAGGACGAGCACTCCTTTTTTACCCCACTGCCTCTGCCATAATGACATCTGTGCCTGTGATGGACCTAGCCAAACGTTTCCAAGTAGCTGAGTTCCTTGTGTTGATGTTTGAAGTTTCGGGTATAACAAAGAGTGGTACACAAGAAAGACCATGTGGTGTTGCACGTGATTGAGTGGACTTCAAAAAGATTTCATTAATAGTCATTGACTCCAAATTGTTTTCCTTACTCGTAGAAGAGTTTGATTCTGAATGAAATTCTGTGGCTGCATCAAATTTCCTCAAATCACAGTTTATTTCCTTAAGTTTCTCTTCAAACAGGTCAGCAGATAAACTTCCCATATTTTGTTCCGGATTAGTAGCATTGACTTCACAAAAATCATTGTAATTCGTACGGGAAGGGCTTGATTCCATTGGATTTGCCTCCTAAAAATTAGGGAATTTATTCCCTTCCTGATTTGGTGTCTCACTTCCCTTATCTGGTCTTATAATCTCCGGCGCCGGTCCTCCTCTTCGAATCACCATCGGTGGTTTTTTAGACGGTTTTGAGGTGGAGGTTGTCGTTGGACCAATAGATTTTGTTTTATAGAATCCCGGAACAGATACTGAATTTCTTTTTGATTGCACGAAGGGTGGTGCTCTGATCCATGCACCGTATTGTTGAGCCTTAGTTGGTAACGTACCCTCGCTTTCAATCCACAACTCACAGTCTCGGTCATCGTGTGCAAGGCTGCCACACCAGTAGCACAGGTTTGACAGTCGTTCATACTTGAAAGAGACCCATAGTTCCTTGCCATTCTCTAAAGAAATCACTCTGCCTCTACACAAAGGTTTGGAAATATCCACCTTAACCTGTACTCGAATAAAGCCATCTCCCATAGTTTCTCCTTCATCTGTGTTCTTATCCACCAGACCTACTACCCCACAGATTTTTTCAGCTACTGCCCTTGTTCGGAACCGGATTGGTATATCATGTACCTGAATCCAGAAAGTATCGTGTTAAATTCTATATCGAGTACATCAACCTCTTTATCATACCGGTGTAGAATCATAAGGTGCTTGTCAAAGCTCCATGGTTCGGTATTCAAGACTTGCTCCATGTCAGTTTGGTTGTCAAAGGTAAAGAGGACCACATGATCACTCTCTTTAGTCACCCTAAATTCGTTCTTCATTCTCCATAGGGGTGTGAATGTTTTTGCAATGGCCTTGACATTCAAAGCACGCTTAGTGAGAAACTTTGCAGCAAGGACATAATCTAAAACTGCTTCCAATTCTGTAATGCTAAGGTCAGACCCTTCAACATCCGAGAGGGTAAGACAACTCCAAGATTTTGCTAACTCCTCCATCGATTTGAAACTAAGGAAATGAAAAAAAGAAAAAACTAAAAGAAACTAGAAAGTGTTTCCCCAACCTCGAAAGAAAGGAAAAACCACAAAACCTTGAAGGTAAACTTGTTACCTCAAGGTACAAAAAACACCTTCGAAGAAGGGATGGCTATTCTATGACCTAGGAGAAGATGGAGACACTACAAAAAGGGGGTCTATAGCCGCGTTTCAAAAACGTGGCTATAGACCCCAAAAACGCAGCTATAGGATATAGCCGTGTTTACAATAGCGCCCTACGGGTTTAAAGCTGCGTTTTTATAACACAGCTAAAGGTTAGACCTATAGCTGCATTTTTTAATCGCGGCTATAGGATTCAGACCTATAGCTACGTTTTTAGAAACACGGCTACAGGCTGAGACCTATAGCTGCGTTTTTAAAAAACGCGGCTACAGACCAGTTTGAGTTGCGTTTATAACCATGGTTATAGCTTCGGACCTATAGCCGCGTTTTTAAAACGCGGCTTCAGAGCTGGTCTATAGCTGCGTTTAGTAAACACGGCTTAAAGTCTCACCTGTAGCCGCATTTTACAAAAACACAACTAAAAAACACGGCTTAAAAACGCGTTTTTTGTAGTAAGAGGAGCCACCTTTTGCTAGCGAAGAGAAACTCTATGAGTTATGAGGGGTTTTAGTCAAGCTTAAAAGTCCATGGTTGCAAAAATCATAATTTCTTGACCCAACACTAATAATTTTGGTATGTATTACAAAATAGATATCGTGGCTGCAAAAATCATATTGCAAAGATGATAAAAAGCCACAAAACATTTAATCATTTTATGGAAACCCTTTTTTTTATTGCCACAGATATAAAAATCAGTACAATGCATTTATTAATTTCATAGAATTAAAAATTGTATAATTATTTACTGTTTTCGATCAGAGTTCAACTTTTATAAGCCACCGCTGTTAACGTTTATTTTTTTAAAACATCATCATCATCTTCATAGCACAGGTGTAAACAAGCACGACTGGGCAAAAATTTAATTTGTTCTCCATTGTTGAAAATAAATTAAGGACCAACTCTTATTTTGTACAATTTTTTAATATAAAGCTGAAAGTTCCACCCACAAACAGAGAAAACCATACCTCAGAAGAATGCTACTAATTTGGTTTTTGAATCTTCAAATTACACTGCGATTTAACAACAATTGAGAACCAAAACATGGGATAGTCTTGTAATTTGGATGATGACTGCCTGGTTGTTTGTAATGGATGGTTGTGTTATTTGGAAAGACAATCTTTGTTTTGGGTTTAAAAGGAAGGCATGCCAAGTGCTTGGATGTAAGTTTTAATCTCCACGGTAGATTTGTTAGTAGGTGGTGTGGCAGTTTTTATTTAAAACAAAAGAGATATCTTTTTAAAAATTTACTGGAGGTAAGCTGGATCCTATTTTTAATTAAGTTTAAATTATATTCTATATTTAAATCATTATTTAGAAGCTTATCACAATTATAATAAATATCTATTAATAACATCATAATAAAACAACAATCATAATAAATTCTTATCAACAACTACTATAATTATCAAATTTTATATTTAATTTTTAATAGATAATCACAATCAAATCATAGGCAAAAGGAGAGAGAATTTTTTTTTTTTTTTTGAAAAACAAATCTTCTTTTTTTAGATAAAATTTTTCGGTGTATTTCAGGGGTTGGTGACTAGTTGAGTTAATGCTTTAATCCTAGATCATTTTGTAAGGATTACAAAGAAATAAGTTGGTGAATATTTTTTTTTTCTTTTGTGGAAATTATGATTCAGATTTATTTTTTATCATTAGCCACATGGAAAAAACTATAATCTACTTTGGTTGATTAATTATCTTTCTAACAAATCACCTATACTTGGTACTTTTCCAAGAAATCACACGATGGCTTTACTTCTCGTGCTCCACATACAACGTTGACAAAAGGCAAGACCCCGTCAAACAAGCCTACGTGGTAAACACCAATTGGTTGAAACCTATGGGAAGGTAGGACGGTTTCCACAGAGAATGAGAACTCATCTTTTGCCGTGATGGGCTGGAATGGTTGACAAAGCAAACCAAAAAAAAAAAAAAGAAGCAAAACTATTAAAATTAGAGGACTGCAAAAAAAAATAAAAATAAATAAAAATAAAGAATATTCAAAGTGGAAGTCTTGAACCCCGAAATCCTCTATAAATACCTACTTCATGTTTCTCAACATCCACCAACATAAACAAACTATTAGTGCTTTTGCGTTTTGAAAGAGAGACTATATACAAAACCATTAGTGCTTTTTGAGTTTTGAGAGAGACTATACAAAAAACCCATCAGTACTTTCACACAAACCACAAAGAGAGAGAGAGAGAGAGATATGGGGTTGCTTGAGCTGGCTACAGGTTTTAACATAGCCGTGTCGCTGGTCTTTTTTCTCTTCCTGGTCACCTTAAGAGTGTTATTTTCTTGCTGGATTTCACCAACTCTTAAGTATTGGAAAATTCGGAGAAATGGGTTTGGAGGACCAACTCCAAGTTTTCCTTTTGGTAACATTAAGGATATCGTTAAGATGTCCGGTGATTCTTCGTTGCAGTCTTCGAATTCTCCACATGATATACACTCAAATGTTTTTCCCTACTTTGCACAATGGCAAAAGAGTCATGGTGAGCTCCTAGCTAGCTAGCTAGCTAGCTAGATATAAATTGATAAAAGTAAAACTATATATGTGCTGTCAAATTTGAATCAATAATATTTGCATTTAGTATATATATATATATATATATATATATATATATATATATTTTTTTTTTTTTCATTTAGAAATTATTGGTAATACAATTGTATGGAAACACAAAAATGAAGTCCTTTTGACAAGGTATATGCTACTAATGGAGTTCATCAACTATATACACTGCAAAGAGGTTGATTTTTTTTTTTTTTTTTTTTTTTTTTTTTTTTTTAAATGATACAAAAATTTACATACTAGGTATTCATAAAATTTTGTGTAGGGCTAATATATAAGTGTAATTTGTGGTGCAGGAAAAACGTTCATATACTGGTTGGGCACAGAGCCATTTTTATATATAGCAGAACCTGAGTTCCTAAAGAAAATGTCTGGATCGGTCATGGCAAAGAGTTGGGGAAAGCCAACTGTGTTCAAAAATGATAGAGACCCTATGTTTGGCAATGGTTTGGTCATGGTTGAAGGAGATGAGTGGGTTCGCCAGCGACATGTCATTACTCCTGCATTCAATCCAATCAACCTGAAGGTCTCTCTCTCTATTCCTGATCTCTCACCCAAAATGGAAAAATATCTAGCTGATTCTCTTAGAATCTAAAACTAAATTTCATTATAGTACATCCATAAAAGAAACAATAATTGGTCAACAAATTATCTTTCATTTAGAAATTTTTTTTTATTTTTTTTATTTTTTTATTTTTATTTTTGTTCTTACAAACATTAATTAGTAAAACATAACTATATACTTCTCCTTTACTTCTCAAAGTTAGTCTCTACTGATTAATTTCCATTCTGTTAATTAATTCCCACTAAAGATCTAAACTTTCTTTCTTTGTTTAATTTTCTAGGTTATGGCAAGCTTAATGGTGGAGTCAGCCACTAATATGCTAGATAATTGGACTACCTTCTTTAATTCAGGAAAACCAGAGATTGATGCAGAGAGAGAAATTATAAAAACAGCTGGAGAGATCATTGCTAAGACAAGCTTTGGTGTAAGTTACAAAACTGGCCAGAATGTGTTAGAAAAACTAAGAGCCCTGCAAGTGACTCTCTTTAAGTCTAACCGTTTTGTGGGGGTCCCTTTTAGCAAATTCTTTTTCCCTAAGAAAACCCTTGAGGCCAAAAGACTTGGCAAGGAAATCGACCAACTCTTTTTATCAATCATAAATGATCGAAAAAATTCGATTAAAGGGAAAACTCCACAAGACTTGCTAGGCATATTGCTTCAACGGAGTCCTGTTGATAGTCGATTAGGAAAGACATTATCACAGCAGGAATTAGTGGATGAGTGCAAGACTTTCTTCTTTGGAGGCCATGAGACAACAGCATTGGCAATCACATGGACATTGTTACTTTTGGCCATGAATCCAGAGTGGCAAGACCAGTTGAGAGATGAGATCAGAGAAGTTGTTAAAGATGGAGAGATTGATGTTAATACGCTTGCTGGACTAAAGAAGGTATGATAAATTTTTTTTCATATCATATATTAGTAGCACTGTACTTGTGTCCTATGAATTTGTTAGCTGGATATAGAGGCGCAATTAATGTCTTAAGGTACTATGTATAAAAATGAAATATAAGGCAGTAAAGATACATTGTGGCTGTGATTTAAATATATATATATATATATATATATATATATATATATATATATATATATATATATATATGGGAATTAAGGTTGCAATCCTTGAACAGCATATATAGAGGCATAGAGTTTTGGGGATATGGTTGCCAGTTAAGAAAACCATATCATCTTAGAATTATTATAGAAATAAACATTGTTTTTGGGGGTGGGATAAGATAGAACCAACCAACTACAATACATTAGCAAATCTTTCTTTGTAATTTAATGAAGAATGGATATCTTTTTAGTTGGATGATACATGATAGGTGTTAGAAGTAGCCAAATTTATATGACCTAAAACACTAATTGCTTTAGTTTATGGGATAGACATGCATGCAGTCGTTCACATGCATGATCAATAATGGTGAGAGAATTAATGCTTGAAATTAGATTTGTATGCATTATTTTTAACTTTTCATAATATTTATCACTCAAATTTAAAGAGACTTCTGTCTGGTCTCATTTTTTAGAAATACAATATTGTTCTAAAAATTTCCAACAAAAAAAAAAAAAAAAAAAGGAATAAAAGGGTCACTCAAAAACTTTGAGTGCATTATGGGTTGGATTTTGAAATACGTTTTGATATATATTTTAAATTATTTTTTAATGTATATTTTTTTTAAATTGCCTAATTAATTATTTATTTACTTTTCAATTTTTAAACAACCATCTCAAGTTCTAGAGAAATAAAATCATTATTTTAATTTTGAGATGATCTGATTTTGGATTCAAGAAATGGAGAAGTAGAGAGACAATTATATTATCTATTACATGCAATCAAGGTTTCACAATAAATAAAAATCACACACTCATATATATATAAACCCTACATTTTTTTTGTAAAAGAAGAGAAGGGGTTAAAAATTATTCTTACACAAGCCTAGTTAATGTCTTAGAAATTTATCCCTTCTTCTCTCTCTCTCTCTCTCTCTCTCTCTCTCTCTCTCTCATAAAAATAAGAAAGTAGCCAACCTATGAAAAGAGGTCAATGATAGGTCAATGTTGGGCAAAAAAAGAGTGGCCAGCTATGCCAGGAGTTAGGCGTGTGGGGGCTGGGGGCTGAAGCACATGATTATTATGGCTTGGACTCATTTAGATTGTTGGATAGAGAGTAGTATTGGTCATTGTCATGTAGATACTACTACTAAATGGCATTGCAAATTCAACAGTACCTCACTTTAGGGTACTATGCCACCTCCACACGCCCTACCTTGACATTTGCCATCACCCTATTGGGACGACCGTCCAAAATCTTTACTTTCCTAGATACACTTTGCGTTTTCTACTTGGGTCTCCGTCTATGTACAACCAGAGCTATGGATGGATATATTGAGGCCTGCCGGCCATGAATTCTATGTTTTTTTTTTTTTTTTTTTTTTTTTCCCTTTTTATTTGGATAGATTTTTTTCCCTCACTTAATAATAATATTCTTTTTATAAAATATCAACTTCAAGAGTTAGACTTAAGTATAAAATTAATAAACAAAAATCACAAAACCTAGGCATAGTTACTTAGGTATCTTAGTGAATAAATTACATTGATGAAGTTAAGTATCATTTATAGAAAGATAAACTTGTTTACATGTAGTATTAGTTAATGTAATTATATGTTTGAATTTGAATTTAAGAACATGCATGCATAGATAAAAAGGGTTTTCTATTTATGATTTTTTACTAAACCATGTTGAAATCTTACAAATGTAATTGTAATTGCAGATGGGATGGGTGTTAAATGAGGTTCTTCGGCTTTACCCATCATCACCAAACGTACAAAGGCAAGCAAGAGAAGACATTCGAGTGGATGACTTAACAATTCCTAATGGAACCAACATGTGGATTGACGTGGTGGCCATGCACCATGACCCGGAACTGTGGGGTGAGGATGTGAATGAGTTCAAGCCAGAGAGGTTCAAGGGTGACATGTATGGAGGGTGCAAGCACAAGATGGGGTATCTGCCTTTTGGGTTTGGAGGAAGAATGTGTGTTGGTAGGAACTTGACGTTTATGGAGTATAAGATTGTCCTTACCCTAATTCTCTCTAGGTTTTCTTTTACCCTCTCCCCAACTTACACTCATTCTCCTACTATTTTGCTCTCTCTAAGGCCTAAGTATGGACTGCCTCTCAGATTTCAACCCCTTTAGACCAACTAGTTCGACATACCAACACCAACCGATTACTTTATTGTTCTAGCTAGTAAAATATAAACCACATGAAGCATTTGTCTTTCTTTTAGCTCGAAATATATATGTTGAATGAAAAGAACTTATTAATTACTCCCAAAACCATTCTGTGTATCTTCACCTACATTATGTTATGGGATCTTGTAGCGAAAAGCATGTGTTCTATATATCTTTCAAATTAGGAGAGAGATTCGTCTCTTTTTATGTCCCAATATATATAACAGGTAGTCCTGTCTTCATTGTCAATATCTTTATGTCATATTTTTAAATGGTGGCCTGAAATGAATTGTCCTATTGATTGCTCTCATATGAGATAAAGACAATTATCTATCAGTAGGTCGTTGTGACATTTCATTAGTCATTACAAAGTATATGCAAGCTCTAGCAAGTTGAAGATTCCATGAGACCTAGCAACAAAGCCTCATTGGTCATTAAGATCACCCAATAAGAGGCTTGGATTCGAAATAGTAAATCATGCTAAATTCAAAATATCCCAAACCCAACCGAAAGAGATACGGTAGCTAGTAATAGAACTATATTCGCATACACATGCTTAATCAGGAGCTCATAAAATTTGACACCAAAACTGTGTGTCCAAACTGTACTTTACCCAAAAATCATTTTTCAACTCGAGAAGCAAATTCAACTTTGAATGAAATTTGATGGATTCGGTAATGTCTCAATCAATAGAACTTTTGGCAAAGAAAGATTGAAAAAACACAATAAAGTAAAACTAAAGCAAATAGAAAAAACAATTAAGAAATTTACTTGGATTAATCAAAAAACATTATAAACGTAACCAAAGCCTCTTGTGAGGATTTTACTAATAACAAACAATTACATAGAAGGCCTAAGTAATTTTTAGATGCTCTCAAATTATGGAGAATTATGTTTTATTCTCTCATATTCATAGTGGAGTCCACTTATTAAACATAACCAAAGCCTTTTGTGAGAATTTCACTAATAACAAACAATTATATAGAAGGCTTGAGTAATTCTTAGGTACTCCCAGAGTAAGGAGAGTGGTACTCCCTCCTCTCACATTCATAGTATGGTCTACTCATTAAATTCATGATGGAGTCTACGGTCTACCATGAATGTGAGAGGAGGGAGTACCATTTCACTATATTCCACAAACACCTAAAAATTTTCCGTGGTGAAAGACCAATGAATTACGTACATCAATACTAGTTTTACAAAGGAAAAACTAAGGAAAATTACACTTTACCACCCTAAACTATGTACTAGATTACACTTTGCACCATAAACTATCCGACTGCACACTTTGTACCCTATCACACTTATCACACTTTGCACCCTAGTGTTTTTGTTGTTGTTATATTTAACAAAATCTTACTGCATGTGACAAGACACAGTCTTACTTAGGTGGAACAAAGTTAAGGGGAAAAGCAATAAAAACGACTTTACTCCTTGAATAAAAGACATCTTGAAGAAGTGTTGGTGTTCGATGCTTTCTTAAAAGCAGCCCTCAGTATGGTCCATATCTTTGGCCAAATAACTACTCAATTTGGCTGTTTTGGTCCGTTACTTTTATCAACGATGCTACTCGATGTTGGTTTCGATTTCATTATGTTGATTGGAGTGGTCCCGAAGAAAGAGGGGTCTTGATTTTAATATCAAGATCACTCTTTGGTCTCAATCTTGAGACCACATTTTAGTCTTGATGTCAAGACCAGATTGAGATGGGCGAGCCAAGAGCTTGCACTTGCTGATCCTCCCAGGTGAGCCAAATCATTGTCCCATCTCCTAATATATTGAGATTATCTTTTGGAATAATAAATAGTTAAACACATTTATATATATACAATATCTAAAAGTTGAAGCGCAGCATTTAAGCTTACTACATTTTTGTTGAGGCACATCATCGGCCACATCATCATTTTTTATTTTTTATTTGTTTCTCTAATTTTTTTTTTAGAGAGTTTCAACTTATGGCGTCCACTCCTGATGATAGTTCTTTATCATCAGACTAAGACACCAATTAGTTTTTGGTGTAGACGGGGATTGAACCCCAGATCTCTTATACAACCATCAGAGACTTTATCAGTTGAGCTAACTGGAACTCACTTCTCCTTATATATTGAGATTATCTTTTGGAATAATAAATAGTTAAACACATTTATATCTATACAATATCTAAAAGTTGAAGCGCAGCATTTAAGCTTACTACATTTTTGTTGAGGCACATCATCGGCCACATCATCATTTTTTATTTTTTATTTGTTTTTCTAATTTTTTTATAATATTAAATATATTAACCGATTGATTTTATATATTCATTTTAAGTAGTTTTTTTTCTAATAATATTTTTGACAATTTTAACTTTATATATACTTTGTATTTACACATTCATTTACTTTAATAGTATTTATTATTACTACGCTATTATTGAGCCACATTAAAGTAACATTTCGGTCCATTTAAGTTAATTTGGTATATTCAGTCCAATTGGTATATTCGGTCCATTTCGGTCCTGTTCAGTCCCACTCGGTCCACTTTGTCCATTTCCGTGTATAATATGTTTGTTTTGCTGTTGATTAAGTTTTTGTTCCACCACAACAATACAACCATCAAACAAAAATAAACAGAAACGAAAACGCAGCTATAGTTTATTGATAACTTTGTAGCCTTTGTTTCTCAAAAAAAAAAAAAAATGTGTAGCCTTTCAAATCGACAAAGTTATGCAAGCTGCTTAGCTGTGCAAACCATGCAGCCACAAAATTCTGAAATCTGTTCTGGTTCTTTCTACAGGCCAAATTATTCTCCTTTCCTTTTTTCGATTTTTTTTTCTTATTATTATTATTTTTAAAATTAAGCTAAGCAAAATTATTTATAGACAAAATGATAATAGATCCAACAAAATTTAAAGAAAGAGCCCAATGGGCCAAGCTGCGAGCTATAATAGTAAAAAGTCAAGAAGTAATTACACAACTAATACAAGAATAACCGAAGGCATTTGCAATGGTGGCTGAACAATCATCATCCCAACTAGGTCTGTAGATCAATGTTGAATGGGATCCTTGCATCGGATCCAAAAATGATGAAACTGATCCTAAATTAGAGGTAATTTGGAAAGTTATTAAAGTTGTAGTTCAATTAGCACTTCTTTTATATCGTTTTTAATGGAAATGTCTAAGATTCAAATCTTACTTTCCCAACTATCAAATTATATAAAATAAAATAAAAATGATAAAAAAATTTTTCATAGGAATTATATAAGTGCTTTGTATATTCATATTTTGAGTCCAATTTATTTTATAAACCAAATTTTATTTTACTATTAGTATTAGTAGGAGGAAGAGGAACTCCCTCTCTCTCTCTCTCTTACATTTTTAATGTAGAAACTGGAATTCCCAACTTTAGCTTAAAGGTAAACTTTGAAGAGAGAAAAAACCTGTTAGTGAAATTATCAAGCTAGTGATAATTTTTGCTAAATACTCCTACTAGCTTTAAGCCCCCTTACAGCTCTTTTCCCTCCATTTTGATGAAATGTCAAACTTTGTGTTAGTGTGTCTTTCTTTCTTTCTTTTTTTCTTTTTTTCTTTTTTTCTTTTTTTAAGATTTAATTATTTGCAGCTTCCTAAAACTTTTGTTTTTTTTAGGTCTGTACTTTTACTTGGTTTATTTTTTAAGCAAGGTAAGGGGAAGAAAATAACTAACCCAAACACGAGGGTCAATCATATTGGATAACGGTAGCCCAATAAGCTTGAACAAGATTGCTAATTTGCTACGCAGCACAGCGAGGCAAGCTATTCCTTGCTGAAAAGCAGCAGCATCACACGCATTTCAACCAGCCCAGAATGGACCAGCATAAACTTTAGGAAGGAACCCATTCACAATCAGCAACGCTGGGAAAGTCCCGAGTTTAATGATATGAAAAGTTGGATACCACCATACCAGTATAGGCAGTTGAACACAAGATTCCACTATGGCAAAAAATCAAAAGTTTAAGGAATCAGTAATCCCGTGGGGTACAGAATAGTAAAGAGCCTAATAAACGCTGAATTAGGATCTTTATTAGGCACATCACATGACTTCAGAGAATCTGACTTTACTATGAATGATTTAATTGAACAGGAGTGTGACTTTGACATTCAATTGCATGAAACGCACTCATTGGATGCATGTTATTTCGAAAGGATCTGTGTGTACAGGAATAAATTATTCGAATGGGCCTATAGGGTACTAATTCAATACAAGACACCTGATCTGAAATTGAGCAACCTTTTAGAAAAGTGGCAAGCTGGCTGGAAATCGCACGTGCATCCATTGTCTTTCATATGTTACCAAATGACTCCATCCAATCTCATCAAGCAAAGAGAGTTTCAGTTCATAGAGCTTCTTCTTTGGAGGTTCCCCATCATCTTGAATTATGTCATTCAATGCCAGCTCCAGTAATAGGTTTAATTTAGACAAATGATCGATTCATAAGTGAAATTCTTCAAATTTTATGTTTTTCTTTTCATGTTGGACGTCATATCCAGTAAAGCAGATGCAATATGATAGATTGGCAAACAACTATGGGGTTGCACATGTCTCATTATAGAAACAGGTACTGTCCAGTATTTAAAGAAAATTTTGTGAAATTGGCAGCTGCTTGAAAATATTACCAATCTGAAAAGTTTTGTAATTTGTCAATCATATGAACACTTACATCATTTTGATTAAAGGATGGACAGATAAAATACTTTATTGCAAAAAATATAATATTATGATACTGGACCCCAAAGTTATACAGGCATGGAAAAGCATTCTGTATCATTTCAGAAGTCTTAAGTTGAAAAACAATTGGAATGTACTGCTCTAGTACAAGGATGAAGGTATTTCTGCAGGGTAACACTTCATAGACATAGAATACAATTATAATCTCAACTCAACAGGTAATGATAGTTTTTGTTATTTCTGATAGAGTGCTTTCCCCACCCCACCCTACCCCACTCCACCCCCCAGTGCCGGGAGTGGATTTTTCTTATCCTAAAAATGTTTAATAAGACAAACTACACCGTTACAAACTATAGAGCAAATCAACATGCCCGCCTGAAAAACATAGAACTGAACATAGGCATCTAACTCTGAGTTCCAGCCACTCAACAACCATAAATATATATGTAAACGTGAAATATAAAATTCCATGATTGTCAGACAATAGATGAACATGAATGATGGAAGAAAAATACCTTCAATGCTGTTCCAAGCCTTCCACTACGTCTCTCACGTAGCACTAGGAGGATGCCATGTTTAGACGACTTCAAATCAACCCATTTCTTTAATTCTTTGAAGTTCTCTTCAAACAGATGATCTGGCTGGACACCAGACTCTGGTTGAGATTGATCACAAGTAATCTCCAAATCTTTAGATGAAGCCAAGGACGATGCCTCCTTGCCCGGAAACAATAACGAGAAGGATGATGATAACAAGAACAACAATGATGGTGATGATATTGATACACAACTATATGTCTATATCAATGAAATCTTTTTTTTTTTTTTTTTTTTGACAAGTAACATAAGAAATTTTATTATAAAAACCAACCCAGTAAACTAGAAGTGTACTATAGCGGCACAACTTTTGATTGAACCATATCAATGAAATCTTGCTGCTTCTTCTTCTCTCTTTTTTTTCTTATTTGCATACTTTCCAACAAAAAATTTATAAAACTAAAATGATAATTATAATTTTAAAAAAATAAATAAATAAATAAATAAACCCTATTTAGATGTCACCTAATAAATTCGTCTGAAAAGGGAAATTGACTTTGACAAGAAGACAGATGAGTCTCACTAAATCCCAAACTTCTACATGGTAATAATCAGATGAGTTATCCCATTACCCAATAATCTCTCCTAGAGATATGGACTAAAATGGTGGGAAACATGATGCATGAGCTGTGCATACTGTCTATGCCAATGGCTCTTACTAAAGTTAATTAGATATGTTTCATCAGCAGCCATAGCTTAAAAATGCAGCAAGGAATAAGCCTTATATTATGGCAATCATGGCCTCAAAAGGTGATACATCTTACCTTCTCACTGAAGGAATTCAGACAATAAGCAAACACAGCCCTCAAAAAGTGACAATTTTTTGTTTTTGTTTTCTTGTTTATTTTTTGCTAACATGATTATCTAGAGCTCTTTGAGTATTTAACTATTCCATCGGGTATTTGTAGCCCTTGGTCCCACACATACCAAGAAATTACATGGAATCTCTTGGGGTTGCCCCCAGATGCTGGCCAGAAGTCTCAAAAAGTGACACAATTTAGTTTTACCTTTTCAATAATCACTTGCTTGTTGTAAAAGAGGCAATCATTTTCAAGCTAAGTATCACCTTTAAATCACACAAATTGGGATTTCCTATCTTCAGAATTTGGTTCATATATTTGTCTTACAATTTCAATTTCAACTAGAACAGCTAAGCAGGCTTGCACAATTTTAACCATAAGCATTATGGTCAGGACATTGATGCACATGGTGTATATCTTTTGAGCTATGGCATGAATACTACAATGCTGCATGCAATCCAATGCAACCCAATGAAACATAATAAAGCCCAAGTTGCCCAAACTCCAAAACAGAACAAACCCATCAAATAGTTATAACCCAATGCTGCATGCAACCCAATAAAACAGAGAATGAAAAGAGAGCCATTTTATGAACCATTGATGACAACCCATTTGCAACAAATGCTATTCATTCCTTTCCTTTACAAACAAATAGAGGATAGTGAAATTTTAAAACACACACACACAAATAAAACCAGAACCCCACAAAAAAGTAGGGTTGTAAACAAGCCGAGTCGAGCCAAATATTAAAAGTTCAAGTTTGTTTGTTTGTTTATTTTTTATTTATTTATTTATTTATTATTTTTTTTTTTAACACGAGCTCGAGCTCATCACCAGTCAATATTTTATGTTTAAGCTTGGCTCATTTTCTCGTCAAGCAAACTCAAGCTTGTTCACGAGTTATTTGATTAACTTATTATTTTCATATATATTGTAAAACCATGACTAAAATGTTTTACCTCTTCACAAATCTATAATTTTTTACTACAAAAAATAGATTGTTTATATCATTAATAAGCTACAAATACTAATTTAATATCATATGAACATAGACAAGCTTATTAAATCCAATTTCAAGTCTATATAAATATATGTTTATACAACTATACATATAAATATAATTATATAATATTATATAGTTAAATCAAACCCCATGTTCACGAACTTGTTCACAGACCTAAAGTTGGCAAACTTAAAGTTAAGTCTTGAATTTGGCTTGTTTTCTGAAAACAAACAAGTTTTTTCTTGAACCGAGCTTTTCAACCCTACAAAAAAGCAACATGGACCCACCAAGAATAGGACCCACATTGTTCAAGAAAACAGAAAGACATGCATACAAATATCGATAAAGAAGATGTTTTTGACATGTAGTGTAATGTACCTTGATGAAATGGGGGCGAAGTTGTTGAGTAAGAGCGCGGATTTTAAAGTAGGAGGAGTTGGGAATGGAGAAGGTGGTATCAGTGAGCTTTCTTTTGTTGGTCTTGGGAAGAATGGGACGCATAGGACGAGTGGGTACCGAAGGTGGGCCTTGTGGTTGTGGTTGTGGTTTTGATGCGCTTTGTGATATTGGTGTCAAATGGGTCTTTGGCATTGAGCCTTCAATGGGTTTTGGATTTGCTGCCATGGATTTCCTCTTATTCTCAATTCTCACTCAGCAAATTGCAATGGGTCGTAATTCCTAAAAAATCATGATGATTTTGGAATATACACATTTTATAAGGGTGAATTTGACATTTCATAAAATAAATAGTTTCAGAATAAAAACTTACAAATAATAGTATTATGTTTTATACAAGGTCTTTTTTTTTTCTTTTTTCTTTTTTTTTTTTTAATTTTTTATGAGGAACAAATAATAGTATTATTATACATGAGAAATGACAAAGTTTGAATATTAAATTGCTTGTAACTCATCACAACAATTCTATTTAATATCTTTTTATTGAACGTGAATTATAACAAATTCACAATTTGGTTACAATTTTTTTTTTGATGAACAAAATGGGTGAGCAAGGGCAACTATTTTGGCAGACCCTTATGGAGGTGATCGATGGAGCACTCACTCGCTAGGGAATGTTGGATTGAGACATAGCTAATGCTGTCTAGGGTGACAACAGACCTCACCCTAACCCCACGTGAAAGCTAGTACCCTTAGGCTAGCTACAGGAGGGAATTCCCACATTCCGCCCATTGGGGTTTGAACATGAGACCTCTAGTAGCGCTGCACTCTTGCGTTTTTTTCTTATATTCTTCATGCTTGCAAAATTTTCACAAAATCAAAGATTAATAATTATATTATCAACCAAATGACTAAATTTCACATTTTTATAGTCTAAAATTTTGCACAAAAATAAGTTTATGAATTGAATAGTAAATAATATTTAATTGACATAAAATTTGAGATGTGTGTTGATAACATAAAAAAATGTGTAATCTAATAATTAGACTTTCAAAATATGTAATTAAGTTAATTTTTTAGTATTTTCAACAAAAATGTTTAGGATTTAGATCTCACTTCCCTCAACTATTGAATTATCAAGATTATTAATCTCACTTTAATTTAGACTTTTTAAAAAAAAAAAAAATAGTCCTAAAATACATGCCAAACACTTTGAAGTTAGTTTTTATTCAACACAAAATATGGATTATACAATTACACTTACACCATTAGAGCATTCACATAAGCTTGTGCAAATTTTTTTTGTTTATTTTAGCTTAAGAACTTCTTTTTTTTTTTTTTCTCTTTTTTTTCTATCTTATATACTATACAATCACCAAGCCCAAAAGTAGGGCATACTGGATGTGCTTCATAATGAGCCAATCCGCCATCACCACATGTCCAAGGCATAGCAGAATAATAAGAAAAGAAAGATAAAAAGATATGTATAAAGGAGAAAGCATGTAGCCATTAGTTGTGGTCCACATGTCCAAGATAGTGGGTAAAAGTAATAGCAAGATCAATCATGGACCATTACAGCTGTAGCAACAAATCTCAGCCGCATGCTATAGGTTTTGGGCATATTACAGTAGAGGGCTAGCTTGTTGAAGAAGCATTATTGCGTGTAGTATAAGCACAAACACACTTGTCAAAGAAGCACCAAATGCATATGGTCCATTTTGTCAAGATTCTACCTTGTCCTTCTCCAATGGGAAGATAATGTCTTACCCATTGGGAAAGTGACACATGCCCATTTCCACCATTATTAAAGGATGTAGGACTCAATGAAGAAAATACACACTTTAACACTACGATGGAAGCCTTCTTCCCACCTCTTCTTTCTTTATGATCCCATTGTTTCATTATCTCTTTCTCTGTTGTAACACAATACTCCCATTGTAACCATTTTCAGAAAAAATAGTGGAATATTCGATTGGTTAGTGTTCGTGGTTTTCTACCTCTCCCAACATAGAGGGTTTCTATGTTAAAAAAACTTGTGTATATATCTCTTGCAACTTTATTCTCATGTTTTTCATTTTCTTACAAGCACAAAAACACTGTTTTTAACAAAGATGATGTTTAAATGTACTGTTAAGGTTTTAGAGATTTTTACAAAATAATCTCAGAAATCTAACTTGCACGTACATATATTTACTTTTCAAAACAGTCCACATCAGATTATTTATTTTATACTATTTCATTAAAATATCAATTTTCTTGATTTTTTTAATTGTTTTTCTTTCTTTACACATAACAACCATCATTCACTATCTTCTTTCACCCTCAAGATACATAAACAAATAACTAGTGTAAATTTATATGGTTATTACAGTACATAACCATGTTTTTTTACAAAACTTTGCATAAATTGATATGAGTGAATTTTGAAATTTGTTAAACAAATACTGATGCGCGTGCTTATAAGAATTTACTATTCCTATCCTAAACAAGAAATGAATAGAGGATTTAGAGAATGAATGGAACAGTGAAGAATTAGAGAGAAAAAGGAAGAGAGAGATTAGGGAGAGTAGAGAATTGGGTATTGCATCAGATTCTTCATTGATACCTTCCCTAAAACCATTCCTCCCCTTTATACCCGAGCCTTAACAAAGCTATAGTACAATGGTATCACCCTATAACTACTTCTAACTAACTAACTAACCACCCCATCATTTAACAGATGTCACTAACAGAATGGTCCCTAATACTTACTCAATTAAATAACCACTCGCTGCCACTGTTACATTTTAGCTTAGAACAGATTATACTCTCATCAGCACGTGGCAGCAACAACACTTGTTCAGCAGCCCTTGACCACATCAGCACCCCAATGCACCAGAACATTTAAGCAACTCCTATTATGTGCTCACAATGTATTCTACAACAAAATGTGGAGGTTCCTCTCCATTCCAACCTTTGCCACATCTCAATAGTCTATCCTAGTTTTGTACAGCTAAAAACATAAACAGCCTAGTTAAATTTTTCGTTTATCCATTTAGTATGCGTTTGGGATTGCTTAAAAATTTAGTTTTTTTTACTATTCAGTTTATTTTTTCTAATATTTATGAGTCCTATTGCACATTTTAGTACTATTCATGAACCTTACTGTACTATTTCAGCTACTTTTTAACTTTATCTACAATACTTTTGCTTATCCTCTAAAATACGACCCTCACTAGATCTTACTGGCCTGAGCTAGCCTAAGTGTGCGTTTGGATTAGGATTAAAAATTAAAATTATTTCACTATTCAGTATATTTTTGCAACTATTCATGGCTCCACTGTACTTTTTGATACTATTCATGACCCCATTGTACTATTTCAACTAACTTTTACCTTTATTTACCGTACTTTCAGCAATAATTTTTTAATTTCAGCAAAATAAGCGATATCTAAACACACCCTAATTATTAGTCTATAATTTTTTAAAAGTAACGTGGGATAATTGAAACAAGCCTTTGATTTCCTTTTTTAAGCAAACCTTTGATTTCTTAATTCATACTGACAAGTGACATATCCTAATTAATCCCAGTATAATTTTGAATTTTCTAATAATATTCCATACCGACGAACAAGTGACACACACATATATATATATATATATATATCCTAGTATTGATTTTTCTAATGATAACAGTGGGGTAAAATATTGCGGCGATGGCTCAATTACAATTAGCATGATAAAAATGTTGGACTCGCTAATAAATTATGCCAAGAACACATGCAAAGATGTTGTAATATATAAATTATAATAATACCCAACTTTCAAGAAGGAGATTATTATGAGACTCAATCTTTACTTTTCCACACGTTTTACCGAAACACGTACAGACATTTTTCTTGTATTAAACGACATTAATTATTCATGTGCACATGTCAATGTCAGTATGTTACTTAGCACAAAATAATTAACTGTGCTTTACAATACGTAGGTCTTGCATTAAACGACATTATTCACATGCTAATGTTTTTTCAAATGCTTTCTAATAATCATAATTGTTTTTCAAATGCTTTACAATACGTGTAGGGAATTAGCTTGGTAGAGTTTCTATAAGAAAATTGAATGTAATCTATATCTATAATATTTAATAATGAAAACCTTTATGTCGGTTTTGGTGACTTCTATTGTTGTAACATAATGTTGTCAAAAAGAAGGTTTTTCACAAATTTTTAACTGAAAATTTTGACTATAGTTTTTTTTTTTTTTTTTTGAAAACATAGTATAAAATTAAAACTACATAGCAAAGTCAACTTCATTCTTAGAAAAATGAAGGGAAACATCAAAAACTTTTTAAAGAAATTATATTAAAAATTCAAATCATAATAGACAACAGTAGTTTAGAATTGCATTCAATATTGTTCCAAATAAAATATTTTGATTTGTTTTGGTATTAATTTCAGTCAATATTTTCATAAAACTATAGATCCATAATTACAAATGGCGCCATTAATATAATTGGATTTACATTATGATTGATTATAAGGACTAAGAGTAAATATTATAGGGACCACCGCACACCCTTGGTGCGATGGTCACTCCACAAGTATAAGTGCTTGTGAGGTATGGGGGGCAAAGGTCGGAGTTCATGTCTCTATGAAGGAGCTTCACACACATATACACTTAGATTAGGCTAGAGTAGAATTTTATCTTGTATAAATATATATATATATATATATATATATATATATATATAAATATATATTATAGGGACTCTTAAAACACACTTACTCAACTTCTTTAGTTATATTCCTTTCAGGGCGGGGCGGGGTTGAAAGATTATTATTTTTAGAATATGGAAGATGATATATTTGAATTTTATTATATCTTTATTGTGGTAAATGAATCTATGTGAAATTTTAATTTGACAATTGAATTTGAATTCCGACTGTATTGACTGTTATAGGCCGAGCCCATTCAAAAATTTACTGGGCTCATATATAAGCAGGCCTAGGCATGCAATGGCTCATTTGGAGTCTTTCCTATTCTATGTACCACATAAGAAGATGAAGATATATCTCATTTTAATAACGTTCTGTTTGTTTGGAGTGGAAAATCTTGTGTCAAGACAGTTTTTCTTATTTTTTAGTGTTCGGTAGCATAAAAAAAATGAGTCAAAGGAAAACTATATTTAGTCAACATAAAAAGTATGACTTACTTTTAAAGATTTTTTTCCATTAATTTTTTTTTGAAAAACAACTCTATCTCATAGCAAACTAAATAAGGGAAATTAGGAGATTTTTTTTCAACTCATTTAAGAAAATATAAGAAAATCAAATAGCTTTATAGAAAATGCTTTTTGAAAAATGATTCATTTTCTAGAAAATATCATCGTTGAAACAAACAAAGCGTAAGATACATATGTATTCTCTCACTTATAGTACATGAGTTCCGCATAATTATGAGGTCTATGAACTATAAAAAGAATACTATATATATTTGATACATTAGAGTAGCATTACTTAGTCTTTTCTTGTGCTGTTGACAAACATCATGTTTGGTGTGTTTAATGCAATAAAATGGTTATATGTTGTATGCAAGTAGATGTAATATCATAATTACAAGATTCTAAATTTTCTCTTATTTATATGTTAGCTCTTATTGTATTTTCCAGCAACGAAACCAAGTTTTAGGCAATTTAGAATGTTCTATTTAATTATGTTTTATACATATGAAATGATGGTATGAACTATGAAAACAACATGGCTAGCTCTTATTCGGTTCTTACAGTGTTTTTGGAAGCTTGGAGGGAGAAGAGAATAGATGGTATATATGAGTAGAAGATGGGCGACCTTATTTGGATGTTTTAAAAATTAAGTAGGGAGAGGAGAATAGATACTCCTCCCCTTTATTTAGATGTTTTACAAATTAAAAATGGGAATAAAATGAAATGATAAGACATCATTTAAATTACAATTATACCCCTATTTTTTTTCCATTTAATTGAATAGATATAAATTGTCAATATAACGGTAAAATTGAAAATTTATTTATTTTTAAATATAATTGGAACTACAAATTTCCTCAATTTGGGGGAATTAAAAATGATAAACCTCCAAATCCCCTCTAATGCCTTCTCTATTCCTTTTAAAACACATCAAAACAAGGTTAATTAACACCACTCTTCCCCTCAAGGACAGATCCAGGATTTCAAGCTAAGAGGGCTGGAGATAAGCGAAAAAAAAAAAAAAAAAAAAAAAAAAATTCAAATACACATCCATATAGTATTAAGAAACTTTCAACTAAGACAAATACATAAAAATCATTGTTTCTTAATATATTAAGATGCAATCATCTAC
This sequence comes from Quercus tomentella, assembly GCA_028535165.1. Classification (NCBI taxonomy): domain Eukaryota; kingdom Viridiplantae; phylum Streptophyta; class Magnoliopsida; order Fagales; family Fagaceae; genus Quercus; species Quercus tomentella. Next base: position 25,348,170 of record JAPQVY010000144.1, read on the forward strand.
CAATAAAAACAAAGACGCAAAACACTATTGTTTCTTAATACACAAAACACTATTGTTTCTTTACATTTTTTTTCTTTTTAAAGATTTACATGGGCTGGGTTAATGATTCATGATTTTGGAGGGGGGCCCAAGCTACAAAGTAAGGGAGCCCAAGTCTAAATTTTTTATTTTTTACTGAAAATTAAATTACTAAAAAAAAAGTTTTGGCCCAGGGGGCTTAGGCCCCCACCTAGGTCCGTCCTTGCTTCCCCTCCTCTCAACTTCTTTATCCTCCCCCTCTATTCAAGCACACTGTTAGGCAATTGGCTAAGATCATAAAAGAGGAAAAAGTATCTTATGAAACAATCTCATAAGACCTCTTTTGGATAACATGTGGATCCTACACACACATACACGCATGCAAGAAGTCTATATACATTTTCACTATTTTTCTCATCAACTTAAATAAAACTATAAAACTATTTGCCTCATTTACCCCCCGCCCCCCCAAAAAAAAAACTCTCTCTCTCTCTCTCTCTCTCTCTCTCTCTCTCTCTCATTTACTAAAAAACAAAACTCATGAACAACCCACTATTTTTTCTATTATCTCTAAACTTATTTTCATAATTTACATTTAAGATAAATAAGTTTATTTATTTATATATATAATTAATGAGAAATTTTTTGAAAATCCATTTTTGATTGTGAATGTCGAGGTTATGAGATGAATGAAATGAAGTTGCAAAGAAAATAACTTCTTTTGTTCTACATTTTTAAATTTACTTATGGAAAATATTATTCTTTTATTTATAAATACTTTTAATTTTAAATTTCTACATGAACATATGATTCTAGTGTCGAGAAAATAAATCACGCACCCAAATGACCCAACATTTAGAGAGAGAGAGAGAGAGAGAGAGAGAGAGAGAGAGAGAGAGAGAGAGAGAGAGAGAGAGAGAGAGAGAGAGAGAGAGAGAGAGAGAGAGAGAGAGAGAGAGAGAGAGAGAGAGAGAGAGAGAGAGAGAGAGAGAGAGGTAAGTGAACCTCATAAAAGATTTTTTTTTTGAAAATTTGTTATTAATAATAAAAATATAACTTACTTAATTAGTAATATTCTTTTTCAAAAATAAAAATATAACTTACTTAATTAGTAATATTCTTTTTCAAAAATTAAGAAGAATAGATTTAAAATAAAAACTGTAATCTAAATAATTAAATAAATATTACTTATTACTTAATTTTCTTTGAGAAATACTCATTACTGTTTACATATAATAAAATATCTTGCTTAAATATATTATCTCAGACATCAAATTATATCGAGCCAATCCTTGAAAACAAGTTTAATTTTGGGGATCACAAGTTGACAAGATAATTATGGTCTTGTAAGCTAACTTGATTAGGATTGCGATTGAACCATGGATGTATAAATCCAATCCAACAAAAGTTTTTCCCCCTAGAATTTTCTTTAGTTTGAAATTTGAACAGAAAATTTTGAAAAGTTCTTTGAATTTATGGTATCAATTATTTTAATTTATTTTATGTATACTTATTGCAAATGTTCAAAGTTGTGATCTCAAAGTGAGGATTGGAGTGCTTCACAATTGCATTTTTGTCAAAGAAAACAGAAAAGTCTTGTTTTGTACACTTTACTAAAAAGGGCCAAAAGAGATTATTGAAACCATTAGTTGTTGAAGTCTTTAAGTATTAGGTTTCAAATAAATTATAGTAAATATTGGAGGGAAGACGATTTCCTCCTCATTCCCCCAAGAACATACAAATGCATGGTCCAAGAAGAATGAAAGGAAGAAAATCTACCTCACAGTTTGTAATGGCAAGGCATGTATTACCAAGGAAATGGTCATGTTTTCCACAAGCTTTACTGTCATCCATTAGCATTGAGCAACAATTCCAACAATCCCAGTTTCTCTTGGGTAAGCCTCAAGCAATTACAGTTAATCCTTTGCATGCCTTTGACCACTACCACGTGTTGCCACTTGCCAAGTCATATTTGAGTGTTGACACATTTCAATGTTTTCATATTAATGAAAAAGAACGTTATTTTTTGTTAAGGGGGGACCAAGATTTTATTTTAAATTGAAGGTTGACCAAAATTTTAATTCTTTGTCCCAGCCGTCCATGCATGTAAAGAACCGCTTATCAACGTTTAATTCGTTCCTTATCATGAATATTGATTGTAAAACTAATTCACAATTTTCACTACATTTGGTGGTGCTGAAAAATACTGAAGTACTAATAAAATGAGCCTATTTTACCTTGGAATTGGATTACTCAAGTATGCCATTTGAAGTTTTGAACATACTGATGAATTCTATTACAAATATTTACCAAAAATAAAAGAGCTCTATTACAAATTAATAATACATATTCAGATATTCTATTTATAAAAGTAATATGGGCCGAGAGATATTAGTAGTTTAAAACCCTATTACATGCCTAAAATTAAAAAATAAATAAATTCCACATCCCGTGGGCTACCTACCCTACTAGGAGAAATTCCATATTTTAGTTTCTGCCTTTTACTTTTTCCAATTCTAGTGTTAAATTTGTGCAAGAAATTTGATACAAAGAAAAAAGTCCTTATAAAATGTAAGAGAAAAATCCTTACACGGTCTTATTGATATACATGTATACATATTCACGTTTGTAATGTGTGTGGTGATATTAGGTTAGTATCTCGATCAAAAGTTAGTGCATTCCAAACCCAGTCCCTGGAAAAAGCTGACACGTATCAAGAAGTAGGGTTTTTAGTTGTCAGTTAACATCTTCCACTGAATTGCCTAATTATTACAGTAGCTGACTATATTGACGGCAAACAAACCAACAGCCTAATTTCATCTTTATTATTCTTCATAGCAAAAAATGTTTTTTTTTTTTTTTGGCTGAAAGCAACAAATTTATATGATACTATCATTTTGTTTTATTAACTAGCTAGCCCCTACTCTTTTTTTTTTTTTTTTTTTTAATAGTGAGAAATACTATGTTTATAACATTTTTTTAGTAAGAAATGTTAAGTGGTATGTTGTTATTGGTTGTTATGGATGGAGAAAAAAGTAATTTAAGTTTTGGACTCAAATTAGAATAAATACCAACTTACTACTTATGATTTGATATAAAAATGTTGTAGACACAAGATCTTTCTTTTTCATTTAAGGAAAAAAAAAAAGGAAGAAATTCTTTTGATATGATACCCAAGGCTGGTGCAATGTATTTGGGACCTAAAGCGACAATTTTATTAGGATCTTTTTTATATTTGAATATTAATTAAATCATATTATTTAACTTTTGGTATTAATTTTTTCTTTACTTAAATTTTTTTTTTTTTGCCTTTTGAGATGCAAAATAATTAATTTAGTTTTTTATTCAAATTCTACTAACATTTTATTTTTTATTTATAACATGACTATTTTACTCACGTATTTCTACTTTTTTCTCATTTTTTCAAAACACAAGTATAATTTAGCACTATTTCAACAACAACAAAAAAACTAAATAAACTGTTATCAAATACACATCATATTATGTGTATTAAGTTAAATTACAAGGAAAAAAAAATAGTAAAGTAAAATACTAAATGTCACGTGGGAGGCTATGCTATTATGATGTGAATAGTTGATGTGATAACTCATTCTAACTACAAAGAGGGAAAAGTACTCAAGGAAAAAGAAAAAGTAGAAAATATCTATTAACTTTATTTGGTTTGGGAGATATACAGGACCTTAATTTTGTCTTTTTACCTATTGATTGTAATAGACAATGCAGTTTATTGGTCAAAAGAAAAAAAAAATTCTAAGTGAGAGAGATTTTATTAAAATATGCATGAGCAGAACGGATAAATATAATATTTTTATTGATAAAAAGAGAGGGTCTTTTTATTTTATTTGAGAGCCTTCAGCAGTTGCCTTGTTTGCCTATAACGTCAAGTCGACACTTATGATACCATCTAGTCTGGAGAAAATGGGTAAATGTTCCTTTCAAAAACAAAAATTAGTATTTTATTCCCTTTTTCAAATTAATTAGCGAAATATCCCTCTTTTAAAACTCGATTTTCTTAAAATCGAGTTATAAAAAAAAAAAATTCTAGAGCCCTATAGTGGCGTTTTAAGGAGCCTATAGTGACGTTTTAAGGACCTATAGCGGCGTTTTGTAACTTGATCTCCATGAAGTCGAGTTACATGCAATTTTTTTTCTTTTTTTTACCTATAACTCGATTTTATGGAGATCGAGTTACAAAACGCCACTATAGGTCCTTAAAACGTCACTACAGGCTCCTTAAAAACGCCACTATAGGGCTTAACTCGATTATGAGAAAATCGAGTTTCAAAAGAGAGGCATTTCTCTAATTAGTTTGGGAAAGAAGTCAAAATGCTGGATTATTTTTTTGAAAGGGGCAAAGGCCAATTTTTTCCCATCTAGTCTCACATGAGCCTAGTTGTAACTGAGAAATGAATAGTGACTCAAAGAAATATCTATATGTACTCACAATTTTCTAATTAAAGCTCAGCTTCTTTTGGCCGAAAATATTATTTTAAAATTAATATATTCGCTTACAAAAAAATTGATTGATCATTTATTGTGACCTGAAAATGATCTGGAATTAAATATTTTATGTGGAAATCATTAGTATTTTTTGTAGTCGTAAATAATCATTCTAACAAAAATTTCATCCACAAACCAATTTTATACAGAGAGTAATTAGAAATTCAACCATTTTTATTTTCAAATACACCATTATTAGTTCACAAACATTTGAATATATATATATACACACACATATAAGAATAGCCACCTAAAATAGTTAAATTATAGTAAATCATCTACATAATCATTCCAAATAATTTAACATTTTACATGCCTATACGGAAAATGTTTTAACTCGAGCAGCTTCAATTTTAAGGGTGAAAAATGTTTTCCACCTAAAACCTATCGTTTTTCATTGACCAAGAAACAAATTTTCTTTTGACTAGACTCACTAGAGTTTTATGGCATACCAAATATTGGAATATGTTTTCCACCAAAATAAATGGATATGAATTTTCAATAATTTTATCAAATATATTTTTCTATGTGAAAGCCTTTATTGAGAAAGTTAAAAAGAAGCTTTTTTTTTTTTTATCAAATATTTTATTTTGTCATTTCACTAATTTTAGCGGGTAATGTAAAGCATTAATATTTTGTTTATATAATTAGTGTTTGCTAGCTACATTTTTAAGAGATAGAAATGGTAGATTGATTGCAAAGAAGAGAAGAGGAAATGTACTTTGTTTGGTTGAACACGTGGGAGAGGAAAAGAAGATAAAATGGTAGAGGAATGAAAAAAAGGAAAAAAAGAGATGAGGAAATGATGTACTTTTTTTTTGTATGTTTGGTAAAAGTTGATCCTAAAATTCTATGGGTCAGACTTTATTATTATTATTATTATTATTATTATTATTATTATTGTTAGATTTTAGTTTTAGGTTGGCAAATTATGATGAACAAAAGAGTCTTTTATAGTGCTTTAAAAGTCCTTATGAATAGTGCAGACTGCTACCCAAGTTATGCAAGTTACCGTGCTACATTAAGCTTTTCTATAGCTTTATATAGTTGTTCAATTGATCGAAAGGCCCAGTTTTCAGTAGATCAATCTTTAGTTGGATCAATTGAGTTATGTGATTTCAAAAATGTAAATTCAACCCATCAAGTATTTAGGGTTTTGTGTATGCAAGCCAAAGGTATTTAAGAAATCCCTAATACATGTGAAAAAGACTTCTAGGGTTCTACTAATTGTAAATCTAAAGGTCTTGTGCCTCCAGCTTTCAAAAACCTCTATTGGTGATCAAAGTAAAGCATATTCAAAACCAATGATATTAAGGTTGTTGTAATTCTAGTTTTCTCAAGTGCTGGACCAAAATCTTCAAGTGGGTACTTGAAGTCATGGACAGGAGGTTTAGGTGCAACATCTCCATAACTAAAGAAGTCCATAGATTTGGATTACATTGAGTAACATTAGTAAATTTTACTAGAAATAGAATTATTTGATATTGTAAAACTTTTATTCAATTAGTATATTTGTTTTTGCTTTAGGGTTGCCAAGTTAAACAGTTAAACCCCCCTCCATTGGCTTTAACTTTGGCATTTATATTTCATTGGTTTTTTCAGGGGCATATTGTTGTGTTATGCATTTTTCACTTTACTTTTTGTTTGAACAATATTGGTGATTATTTGTATAACCAAAGACCATTCATAATTTGACTAAGTAACAACTTGACTTTAATACATGATTAACATGGATCTAATAACCAACTGTGATTGTATATTTTTATGTTTAATAAAAGCAAGAAGTAAAGAAAAGGAGCAAGAATTCCTCTATTTGTAATAGGGAAGGGAATGAAATATTGATAGTTATGGTGATTTAATTTTTAATTATATCCCTCAAAAGTTATATTAAAATATTTGATAATAGTTGGTAAGTTGTAAGGATATAAAAGTAATGGTGTGCAAAAAAAAAAAAAAAACTTTCATTACACTTCAGCTTCAAATCAATTTTTTTTTTTTTTTTAATTAAAAAAAAAAAAGATGTGGATCCTAGTTTCGCAATTCCCATTTTCTAAAGATAACACCCACCCTTCCTCCACACCTTTTTGTTTCCCTCGTTTCTCTCCCACATAGAAAAAAGAAAAAAGACAAAAACAAATCTACTCTTTTTCCTTTCCTTCAAAGTTCAAACCAAAAGCAAGGGATCGGGATCCTCTCCATTTCCCTTTGAAATGGAGAGGGTCCAGTTCACAGTAGGGATTTTTTTTAAAATGATCCACGCTAAAAAACGTGCCACGTCATTTAAAATGTTAAAACACACTTAACTCAACAAATTCAAACTCTGGTTAAACCAAGGTTATTAACTCTGCATATTATTTTCTCTCACCTGAAATTTCAAAGTTCAAACTCTCATCTCCAAGGATTTTCTTTCTCCATCCCACGGTCCTCACCGTCGCCAGTGCCACCAGCCATTGTGCTATTCTTTTCTCTCACCAGCCCATCTGAAATTTCAAAGTTCAAACTCTCATCTTAAAGGATATTCTCTCTCCATCCCACGGCCCTCATCGTCGCCGATGCCACCAGCCATCGTGCCAAGCCACCGTTGTTGCGTGGGCTATGTCTCACACCAACCTAGGCATCATCGTGCCCAATAAGTTTTCTCTCTTTGTTTGGTTTCATCCGCCAGAAGTTGCTTTGGGGTTTTTGATTTTCTTGGGGTTTTTGATTTTCTTTTGAATTGGGATTAGTTTATACCTAAACATAGTGCCCCGCCATCACTGTTGCTTTGTTTTGCTTTGTGATAGTGCTTTCTTGGGGTTTTTGATTTTCTTTTGAATTGGGATTAGTTTATACACTTCAAATTTTTATATATTATCTCTGTGTGTGTGTTTTATGCTGTGGTTATTAGAATGTTTGGTTCCATTTTTTTGGTTTGTGGGTATTTTTTTTGGTCTCACTGTTATGTAAATGTTTGTGCTTTTGCATGGATTTTGATTTTATTTTTAATTGTTCACTTTATTATGAAAGGTTTTAGGGAATATGACTGGACCTTTTCTGCTTTGGTTGTTGACATAAACGAAGATTTGAGCACAAAAGATGAAAAAGAGATAAGCGTAAGTTCTGTATTGAGTGAATTATTATTGAATGGTATACAATAATTTTGGTTCATTCTTTCTTAAATTTGTGATCTTATTTTTCACTGGATGTCCATTATCATTTTTTCAGAATAGCTTTATGTTGACTAGAAAAGGTTATGAAGAAAACAAACAAAATGTAAGTGCAGCAATGTTCCTAGCTACAGCTTATGACAAGGCATCTGAGGCTTGGACCAGATTCTCTCCAAACGTATTGGTTGGTAGTTCCTTTAAATTCAACTTGGTTGCCTAATTGTTTAAAAGCTGAAGCATCCTCTCATATGTTTGTGCTTGCTAATTTATGGCATCGGTTGATAGTTCCTTTAAATTCAATTTGCTTGTGCTTATTTGACAATATTGTTACTTTTTTAATGAATATTCCTTTTCCATTAAAACATTTCTTGTGAGTTGTATTGTGAGAGTATCTTGGTAGCTTTCCTGCAAACATTGACTTGGCCAAGAGGAAATTCTTTGGTATCATCTAGATTTTGCTCAGTGGAGACACTCTCAACATCTATTTGCCTGCATCCAGTTCTTGTTTTTATATGTGCAAATAGTGTTAGATTTAGTATGGATTGTGTCCTATTCTATATTGACACATGGAAACTGTTTTACTCAAAAGGAACTTAAAAGGTTGGTGGCTTATGCTAGAAGCAGTGCAAACTTGTTGAACAAACTCATCTTGCAGGACCAGATTGATTCCTATAAATAGGAGGTGAGTCTGAAACATTTGTCAGGTTTTAGAGGGTTATGGTTTTTTAATTTTTTGATTTCTATGTACATGAGTTGTTATAGCATCATTTTTTTCTTACAGTGCCTTTGGAGCTATGATACATCCCAAAGCTTTGATACCAAAAGAACTTACATAACAAAGAAGCATCATACATTCATACCAAGAGATGGGGCAAGTTGTTTAACGCGAGGCAAGTCGAAGTGATCAAGCTAATTAAGATTGAAAATTGTAGACTTTGGATGGAATGTATAATCAAGAAGCAAGAGGTGGAATGTATAGTCAAGCAATAAGCACACCAATTGTAGAAGTTTCATGTTATTATAATCAAAATGTTTATTTTAATGAAATTCTTGTTATGTGATCAAAGTGTACATTTTAATAAAATTTGTTCATTTTTTTTATTAAATTCTCTTATTGTCTACTCTGTTGGATTAAATTTTGATTGTAATGCCAAGTAACTCATAAGGGTGCAACCCAAGTACAATGACAGTGTGGATATTTGCAGATATTTGTAACATGTGTGGATATTTGCAGATATTTGTAAATAAGGATTGTGACAGTTGTGGGCTACTGATATTTGTAGATATTTGTAAGTAGGTGTAAGGGTGTATACAGGTGGTGCGGGTAAAGTTGCTGGGGTGTGTGTGTAGGTGTAACTGTGTGTGTGTGGGTGTGCACAGGTGGTGCGGGTAAAGCTACTAGGGTGTGTGTAGGTGTGACAACTGTGTGTGTAAAGGTGTGTAGGGGACTGTGCATGTGGGTGTGCACTGGTGGTGCGGGAATAGCTACTGGGGTGTGCGTGTGTGCCTGCATGTGGGTGCGTGGGAGTGTGCAGTGGCTAGACTGTACTGCAGATAAATTGTACTGCATTGTGGGTTGTTAGTTGGTTGGGCCAAGGTGTCAATAGGTAGTTAGTTGGTTACGTGGAGTGCTTATAAGGAGAGGAAAAGGATTGTAAAACTCATGCAGATAAGGATTGTAAAACTCATGCAAAAGAATAATTTACACACCAATTAACATGCATACAACTCAAAGCTTGGCTTATTTATATAATTTTTTTCCCCTAAACAGCAACACTTATATATAAAAACAACTCCTGCCTAGCATAACAATTATGCAGAAAAACAGTAATCATGCAGAATGTGCAATACCGGACCTATTCTGCAGAAAGAGTAATTATGCAGAATGTGCAATACCAGACCTATGCAGTAAAAGTAATTATGCAGTAACAGTAACAGTAATTATGCAGAAACCAGACCTATGCAAAAAAACATAATTATGCAGAAACGGTAATTATGCAGTAATTATACAGAAATAGTAACAATTTCTGCAGCAACAAATAATTATGCAGAAATTAACACCTTGTAGAGATACATCAGACGTGCAGATTAAGTATTCTTTCCAAATAATAAAAAATCTAAACATTTGAATGTGACTAAGTTTTGGACCATCAAAACTCCAGTCCTAAACTAGGAAAATTACAAAACAAGAGCAATTAATCTCAACATGTGTCATAGATTATAAAACATGATCCTAAATTAGAAAAATGGCTTGACTTTATGAACCACCGGATTCCATCCACTTGTAATACTTTCTTGAGTCAAGAGACCTCCACTTGCAACACTTCATTGAGTCAAGAGACCTCCTGCACCATTAACTTTTTCGTTGGAGCCTACAACACTTGATATACTCTCTAAATGTGATGTTAATGCAACACTTACTGATGAGCCTCCTTGATATGCTGCAGAACTTGTAGAAGCCAACTACAAAAAATCCAATTACACATTACACATATCACAAGCTTAGCATTAAAATTATCAAATCATGCATCTAAACTATTATTAATATCAAAGTAAAATATATAATTGTAAATATCTTTACCATTAAAAGTTGTGTAAAATTAGTAATATTTCCAGAAGAGATATTTTCAGTTTTCTTTTGTGCCATGACGTCATGTGCATATATTTCCTATAAAAATTGTACTAGTTTAGCAACAATAATAGTATACTATATTAATGTGTAAAAATAAAATAGAATGATGAAAATAAGGGTAATTTAGAAGATTACCTCCTGTACTTTTCTTTTCTTTGTTTGCTTCTTTGATGTGCCTTCCTTTGGCTTCGGCATCTTTTCTATCCATGATTTCGTCCTACACTTTTTATTACGATAAATCTCCCTTTTCTTTATCCCTTTTGGTACAATCGTAATCGAAGCACATAATTGATCTTCTTTTTCTACAAAATCGGTGGAAGGCGTAATGATGTCTTCTTCTACATTAGCTTTGCAATTCCTAAGGTCACAAAGTTTTTTTTTCAAATTTGCAATTGCTAAGCTTAGAATATTATGGCCTTCTTTAGTTTCACATGCCTCATTCACCAATTGAATATATTTTGGACATAAATCTCGATATCGATCTACATATTCCAGTCGAGTATCCAGCTTAATATTATGTGTTGTGCAATTTTTTCCGCTTCCATCTTTTGTATCTCTTCTCCACCTCTTCATGATATATCTATTAGGAATCAACTTGATATCCAATACATCAAGAACTTTCAAACCATACCTACATAAAATACCAAATGACTCAAACTTTTTGCAACTACAAGATAGAGTCTCATCTAATGGATTCCACATGACCTCATATTTTCCATTTTGATTGAAAACTCCAACCACATAACTATGTGTTTGACTCACATTGCGTTCTAGGATGGAAAGTGCCATTACCTCTTCAACTTCTGTCTGAAATAAATCAAACAACTTAGGCGTGTACACTGTTGCTACTTGGTTAAGCATAGGAGAGCTTTTGAGTTTCAATCTTTGAAATTTCTATCTAGAGTTGTATTCTGCTTCTAACTCCTTATCCCGCTTTTGATTGACAACTGTTTCAAAATGAGTGAAAAACTCTACTATATTGAGATCAGTACGCAAGCAATCCTTCAAGTCAACATTGAAACTCTCACTAAGCTGGGTTGTCTTCATTCCTATAGTGAAAGTTCTCTTAACATATGCTTGGACCCATTTTTCCTTCAATTTAAATAGATCAATTAGCCATTTATTTTCATGAACATTGTACTTATCTAGCATTTCATTCCAAGCTGTAAGAAACTCATCTTCACCGTCATACTCATAGATACATGCTAAGAAATCAGCGTTAAATTGAGACTTATTTTTGAGTAAATGACCCAAGTGTTTCTCAGCATTCTGCCACATATGCCAACTACACAATGCATGATATGTCTTAGGCATGACTACTTTTATTGCAGCTGACATTGCTGCATCTTAATCTGTGAAAATAGTGATTGGCTTTTTTTCAGACATTGCTTCTAAGAAGGTCTCAAATAACCATACAAAAGATTCAATCATTTCATCATATAAAAGTGCACCTCCAAATACAACAGTTTCTCTATGGTGATTGAGACCCAAAAATACTCCAAGTGGCCTTGCATCTCTATTTGTACTATACGTTGTATCAAACATTATTACATCACCGAAGTGGCTATAGTCAATGATCATTCTTGCATCGGCCCAAAAGATATTAGTAATCAACTCTTCACAGTCCAATTGAGTAGCGAAATAATATGAAGGATTTTCCTTAAGTTGACGACTGAAATATCTTCCCAAGCTAGCAGCTTCCCCATGCTCCATGTCTCTCTGTCGCTTAGTGCGTAAGTAGTTTTTATGATCTTGCTTGGTAAAACCAAGATTATCATATCCACCAACTTGCTTACTAAGAAGCTCATAAGATTGCTTTAATCTTAATCATGATTCATGTGCCAAATCAATTTCAATAGCATGAGTTGCAGCCACTTTCCGTTGTGATGGCATCATGTGCACAATTGATGGGAGGTGGAGATAGTGGTTATGCTCAGCAATAAATTCACTCACCACATATTTTTTACTAGCTCAATTAAGTACAATAACCAAACGTGCTTCACAACCACATCTTGTTTCTGCTCATGGATTCTTTACATTCTGATCTCTCTTGTCTTTGCCTCGAACTCCCTCCTTCGCGCACACAAATCTCCTTGAAGTAACCACTCCAGTCTTTTTACATTTATTTACATACTCTTTTCTAATACTAAAACCAGCCTTTCTGCCATATTCATTATAAAAATCATATGCAATCTCATTCGCTTCAAACTCCATTCCTTTAAATGGGGTAGATTCCATGGGCACATTAGAAGGAACATGTATTCCCATCATTATCCCTAGAAAACATTGAACATAAATTTATTATAACTTTCACCTATCATTTGTTTTCAAAACAGAGATGATGTAAAAAAAAAATGGGAATGTAATGAATGATCAAGATAGTAATGAGGATGTACCTCATATGAGAGAGATGTTATATATCTTTGTTACTAAACATAAAAATTCTTATGTCATCTACTCGGTTTGCATACATTATATTAGAATCAACCTAATTTGAATTGGGTCAAGATGACCAAGCGTGATTTCAACTCGGCTCACTCAAAAGCCAGTCAATTTAAACATGACAGTAATAAACATGTTCTTTAAAATCTTGCATCCATAATATGCCATCAAGAATCATTATAAAGGAATCTTCTTATTATGATTAAAGAACTTATTTATTATGAGAATTTTTTTTTTCAAAAGAGAGAAATTTATTCATTTAAATATCTAAACCTTGTGATCAACACCACAACAATATCCTTTTGATCACCTCTCTATATATGTCCATAAGCCACATTAAGCACACAAGTAATCATTTTTTAATTTCACATAAACTCATCATTGATACTATTTTCTTATGAACCGATTGTAATAGACTATATTAACAGTTGTGGAAATATATATACATATATATATATATATATATATATATATATATTTTATATTGTGCCACTAAACTTATTGATTACACTATGATTTAGGATCATGTGTGTAAGGATTTTAGTGTTGATCCAATCCATAACATTTTATGGTAATAAATTCAAATTTATTGATGTAATTGTATCCGTTTGAAAATCTAGTTAGTTTTTTAGTTTATATTTAGAGCTACTCAAAGAAATGCTTACTAAAGAGGTTTGCTTGAGCGAAGGTCGAGATCGATTAAGTGCAATGTGAGGTATGCTCAAGCAAGATGGTAAACTTGGTTAAGTGGAACATTAAAGGTCCGAGATTTTGCATGTCTCTCGCTTGAGTGAGGTCGTAAAAATATACTTTCCTAATCTACTTTCCGAAGTGGTTTCTCCATTAAAGATATTCTTCTTTGATTTTCCACTTCGTCACCAAATGTTATGTCATGCTTAATTGTGCTTTTTATATTACTTATTGATTTGTTAATTGCTTAACTATAGTGAAAAATTAATTGTTTGAGTGGATCACTTCACCAATATAATTTGATAATTTTGCTCATTAATTCACATTGGGGTCTAAACAGAAATTTCAATGTTCAATCTTATTTAATTATATGAAATTTTTAAGGAAGACTCTAACTTGCATCCAGCCATCAAAACAACAATATAAACTCACCAAGACAACAATATAAATGTAGAAAAATGAGATGGACTCCAAGAATCATCTAGCCATTATAAAGATTCAATCTTTATCTCAAAAAATTAAAAATAAAAATTCAGATAGACTCTAACTTGCATCCAGCCACCAAAACAACAATACAAACTCACCAAGACAACAATATAAATGCAGAAAAATGATCAAACATCAAATAAGATAAGCATAAACAAGTTTACGAATATACCTCTGTTTTGGCAAGATAGAAACAGAGATGCTCTGAAGCTGAACTTGTTCTCTAAACCTTCTGGGAAGCTTTTTTTTTTTTTTTTTTTGGGTTAAAATCTGTGAAGCTTTGAACGTGCAACCTCTATCTCACTTTTCCCTCCTAAAAGGTCTTTTTTGTTTTCCGGAAGAACTTGCACGGATAACATCTGTTTCACTTTTCCCACCTAAAAGTTTTTTTTTGTTTTCCAATACAATTTGTCCAGTTGAGTTAAACAAACCTCTAGTTTAAGTGTTGAACTCCAGTTAAGTGTGTTTTAACATTTTAAATGACGTGGCATGTTTTTTAGCGTGGATCATTTTAAAAAAAATTCCTGCCGTGAATTGGACCCTCTCCATTTCAAAGGGAAATGGAGAGGATCCGGATCCAAAAGCAAGTGAAAACCTCAAAATTGACTAGAAATCTCTATTTACAAATTTGAAATTAATTTCCACAAAAAGTAGTGTTCGTATGTGTAAGAGAGAACAACCATTGCAGCCGCGCGTGCGTAGTAGTACTATTCCACGCCCAAAAAGGTCGCTGCCATTACCATGCCTCTAAAATGGTTTCAAAGGTCACAAAAGTAAACAAATACATATACGAGTGACACCTAGATATAGTCCAATAGTTGACTAAACTCACTTCAGCGCCAACAATTTTTTATACTGTGTATAGTATATTTATATCATCTGTGTGGCTAGCTACGTCCCTGTCACAAGGGAATGATATATCATACATACCTCGACAATGGTTTGAGACTTTTGATTTTTCGGTTTTTTGACTAACAAAATCTGATGACAGAGTCGGCACATTCACTGTATTCTATAATTGACTGGTCAGTGTTCATGCACACATTGATTCAGGTAGATTAGGATTCATATTTTAGGGCTGACATCTAACACCGGCCATGCTTTTTGTGATCATTTCTACAATTTTTTTTTTCTTTCACACCTATCTTTATCCGTACATTTGATGATGATGGATAATATATATTTGGCTGCCATTTCGAACAGTATGCTGCATGCATTATCCACTTCCCCAAGCGTATATCTTACAAAGAAAACGTATGGTGTGGTAGGATTGAATTTCACAATTATTAAAGTGTAATGTGGGTTTGGCTAAAGCCATGATGCAACACAGACATAACATATATCTTAGAATAACATGTAGGTCCTGAATTTCATCCAGTACTCTTTAATTGTGTTAAATAATGTTTAAACAAAAAAAAAACTTTTTGACTATACCTAATTTTTGAAACATTTTTCAAAAATTGGAAAGGTAATAAATCAGGTACAGATGATGCATCTAGATTGGCCTTTTACTTTAAAAAAACGTTTATTTTTTATTTAATAAAAGTTGGTAGAAGTACAGTTGTAATAAAAATAAAAATAAAACTTAAAAAAATTACATAAACAAATAAGTTAAAAGAAAACCTATAACAGTTTTATATGTTGAACTAAAAATAGAAGTATTTTTAGGATAAATAATAAACAATAAGTCTAGGAATACATCCAATTTCAACTTGTTGAAGGTATTTTCAAAGTACAATGACGTAATACCTTTTCCTCTTATATTTACGGTGAATTTCACAATAAATTTAACTAGTGAGATTTATCATAAATGTGAGAAGAAAGAGTATTATTTCATTGTACTCTAAGAGTACCCTTTTTTTTATGAACTCCAAGTCGTAATTTAAGAGTATCTAATTATTACTATTGAAGTGATCAACTATGAGTCGGTAAGTGATAAAAAAAAAAGTAATTATTCATAAAAGTGATTGTCCACCACTTTACAATCGATTACTTTAGCAAATTGTGAAATTAAAGCTACATTTTTTTTTGACGCAAAATATTTAATGAAAAATATCCTCTCTAATTGCGAGTGTTTAGTGCGATTGAAAATGCTGGTGAACTTGAAAATATTTTCATGTTAATCATAAAATTTTGGCTACCCCCAAAATTTTCAGAAATCATTTTTCCATCATTTGTTGGAGGATATAAAAAATAAAAATAAAAAAAAAATAAAAAAAAAAACCACATCCCTAAGACCCCTCACCCAACCCTCAACCAGCCTAAGAACCACCCCCACCACTGAGATCGGACAGACAATGATTGAATCAGACCACCAACGACGAGGTCCACAACTGCCACCAATCTTGGACTACTTTTCTCTCTCTCATCGAACCCATGCGACAACGATGAGACCCAGCCACACATGCGACGATTGAATTGTTGATGACGCCGCCTTCTCACCAATTGATATGTTTTTCTCTCTATATTTCTCGTGTAACCGTCAATCTAGTGTTCTCTCTTTTCTTTTTTGTATGTTTAGTATTTTTATTGTGGATTTGTTGGTTATGGATTTTTTTTTCTTCAGGATTTTGTGAGTTAATGGTGAACTTTTTGTTGAGGGTTTTTTTTTCCTTTCCTAAATGGGTCAAACACTTGAAAATGTTTTTCGGAACATTTTTAACAGAAAATAAATTATTTTCCCGAAAACATTTTTAACTGAAAATATTTTACAATCAAAAAATATTTTATATCAAAACAAACGCTTAGGTGTGCAATTAGGTGTACCCTAGCATTGTTGGATAATAAAGCAAGATTAAGTAGCTGCTTTTAGAATACTCATTTCATTGCTAGAATTTTGTGCAGACTTCGATTCTCCTTATATTAATTTGACATTCTTTTTGGGTTAAATTATTGAATTAACATCTTAACGGGACAATATATTCACCTTTAAATTTGTTAATTATCAATCTTGTACCATTAAATTTATTCTCTTCATTTTTATTTTATTTATAAATACAATAGAATTTCAACTAATGATGCATTCCCTTCATTTTAAACACATAAAAGATGGATTAGGGTTTAACTTTTAAACATACGAAAAGAAAGTCAAGTGAATAGCCTAAAAACCCCTAGGGGATTGTGCCATGCAGCTTCACCTCGCTAGCTAGCTCTAGGGGCAGCACCAAGTACACTTCCTAAATGAAAAGAGCCAGACAATATGGGAATCAAGTCAATTAATTAACCCTCCGGCCGTCTTGGGTTTGTAGTTTGTACTCCCCATTCTAGAAACGAATGCATAAGATTCACGTTTGTAATGTGTTAAGTTTATGGCAAGAGAGCCGCAAGACTCCTAACTTTACGGGGTAAATTAATTTTTGTGGTGAGGGTCAGTGAATTGAATTCCCAATGACATGTTTTTCTTTACTTTCCAATTCAAGAAAGCCAAATTTAGCATGCCTTATAAAGTAAAAGTATATATGCTCCGTACTGAATATGTAAATTGTCATTAATTCCACTTAATTAAGAAAACTAATAAAGATTTATTATTTTTGGAGGAGAAGAAGGCCGGAAGTGTGGACCACGCCCAATACATCTCATATTATATGAATTTACCAAAACAAACCCCATAAACATTTGTAAAAGTATCAAATGTTTTATTAAACTGTTTTTTTTTCTTTTTTTCTTTTTTCTTTTTCTTTTCGATTTTGGAATGTTAAGAACAAAGAAGACAAGAAGTTGAATTATCAAAAAAGAAAAAAAAATGAACGAAGAAGTTGGCAACTTAACTTAGCATACTCCTTATTGTATTCTTTGTTTTTTAATGGTATTAATTATGTTCAAGGTGGACAACGAATTATAAATTAATGGAGTGTCATGGCCAGAAGCAGCCCTAGGAGCAAGAAGTTTGGGCAAATGATCCCATTGTTTCTCAGCCTAGCTAGATTGAAATCTGAATTCTAATTGACAAAAAGTATGAGATTGTTCTATTTTCTAGGTTAGTTGTCCAATCGCTTAGGTTTAATTATACTAACTCATAAGCGTTAAGGGACTAAGGTTTGATGAGTTCTAAGTTTAAAACCTTGTTTATTTATTACTAATGTTGAGGTACTTACTACTAACTCTTACCCAGAAAAGAAAAGGGGAAAAAAAAAACAGTCTGGTTGAGGTGGTACTTAATTAGTGCTAAGGGACTTCGTAGTGAAAAATGTAATTTACATATCTCCTGAGATAATCATTTTATCCATAACGCATATTTATATTGCTGATTTTGAATATAATTATCATTATCATATATCACAATTGGATATGATATTAACAATGCAAATGGAAGGCATGCATGGAAGATTTGTGTGCACAATATTTCAAATTGTATCTTAGTTGATGAGAAGTAATTAAGTGAACTAGGTTAGTCAATGAAAAGTAATTAAGTGAACTAGGTTTGTTAAACAAACAAACCAAGTTCGCACTTAATTACTTGTCATCAACTAAGCACATACACACAAAGGAAAAAAAAAAAGGAATGCGGTTCTAACACAAAAGGCACACCACAAACTCCATAACAGATGCCACAATAAAGCTTTGTACTTAAGACTTTTTATCAACACACATTCAGATATTATATATATATATATATATTTATATATATCGATGGCGGCTCTAGAAATTTTTCTCAGGGTGTTTCCTAAGAAGCATAAATTATACAATCAAATAAAAAAAGAAATTCATATATTGACAACAACAATAAAAAAAAAAAAAAAAAAAAAAAAAAAAAAAAAACACGCAAATACATAAAGTCTACAATTGCCTTCTACGAGTTTTCATATTTTAAAATTGTTGCATGATAGTCTCATTATCAATACTACAAGCTATACCTCCTTCAATGTTCACAACCAAGCAATCATTTATCCACTGAATTCATATTTTGAAATTGTTGCATGATAGTCTCATTATCAATGCTACAAGCTATATCTCCTTCAATGTTCACAACCAAGCAATCATTTATCCACTGAATGTAAAACAAATTATGGAGCAAAATTTAATTTTAATGCCATAAAAAAAATAAAAAAATAAAAAAAAACTGAAGGTGTTCCCAAATTTTTTTTGAAGGGTAGACAAATAAAAAAATTTAAATTATTATATATTAATTTTTTTTTTTTAGGTAAGGGTGGTCCTAGGACCACCTTGGCTTTAAGGTGGCGCCACCCCTGATATATATACACACACACTTACCAAATTAGGGCTGGTGAAATTGGTTGTTATGATGTGTCTCACCAATAAAATCAAATGTTGTAAGTTTCTAAGGAATTGTAAATTTAATAACTTAATTGTTGTTCTAACATGGTCAGTCAAGAAGAAATTTCAATCAAAGAATATTTCTTCTCTATATCAATTGGAGGTTGTTGCAGAACTGCTAGTGCTAAGTGGTAAAATCTAAAATAATACATGTGTACCACATCGAGCTTAAGTTACACGACTTTGAAATCAACTTTACACGGTACCCAGTGATCACCGACGACCCATACTTTCTCATCTGATTGAGTGAGGTACGTCAAAACACTAAGTGGTAATTTTACCCTTTTGCGGCGGAGGCATGGAATAGATGAAGAATTGAAGACAAGCCCTTGGTGAATTTCAACCTCTCTCTTCCGTTCCTCTCAACAAAATACCATATTCAAAAAAGTACTCATTTATAATTACGTAGTTAATAATACAAATTGCTTTTGGGAGACTACGAACCTAGGTCTTAGGTCAAATTTGTAACAACCCATGTGTTTAAGGTTCAAAATTTCCCCATTTATTTTGAAAGCTCTTAAAATTTTCGGTCAAAGGTTTGCAAAATTTTGCCAAAAAAGGGGTCGTTTTTACACATATCTTGTGTTCTTCTTGATTGTTATGAAGTTTGAGCAATGGTTAAGATTTTGGAAATTAAATTACACAAAATTTTCAAGTGCTTTTCTCTTAAAACATATAAAACACTTAATCCCTTTTGTCATATTATTGTATTTAAAACTATAAGAGGGTTACGTATTTTATAAAGGAAAACTACATGAGATTTTTTGTTGAGATTTTACTTGCGGAAGGCTTGCTGAAAATTGATGCAACAATTTTGGTCAATGTGGCATTGCCAAGTGGCCTCTTTTGGTTTTATTAAAGAATAGAGCTCGAGGCATCAAGAAAAACAAGAAGATATATCATGTAGCTTCTCACACCATGTAGTGTGTAAAGAATAGAGCTCGAGGCATCAAGAAAAACAAGAAGATATATCATGTAGCTTCTCACACCATGTAGTGTGTGAGAAGGTAGATGACTAAATGCATACACATGCATTAAGCATAATATACTTTTTTTCGTGAAAAACACCAATCTCAAACATTCACCTTAATTGGGCCCCATTGCAATACAATGTAAGGTGTGTGAGAATTTTTTTTTTTTTTCACGGGACACAATACACCGAACCTAAGCATTATCCTTTTTTGTCTATCTCTCGTAATCTCCTTTAGTGAATGTGAAAAAGGGTTAAGGCGTGTTTCTAGCGATTTCCATGTGTTTTTAATTCCTTTTGAGAAAGTCTAGAGCACAATAAAATTTTACGATATTTTTACAATATTTTTGTTTTGAGTTGTAATAATTATATATATAATTTCATTTTATTTTGACTTTATAAACTAACATTTTAGTTTGTTATAAAAATATTTTGAGGTTTTATTGTGGCCTTGGAAAGAAGTCTTAATTTCTTTATTTTCTTCTTCTTTTCTATTTAGAGAGAGGTTGACGGAGCAAATTAATTACGGAACGACCACGGTTAAGTGACTTAATAAGGACGAGACTTAAGCATGGAGAGAAACACGTGGACCCTTCTTAGGGTTTAAAATTTGCAATTGCAGGACAATCTTTTCCAACTAAGAACAAGTTGCCTCTGACTAAGCAAAACGAAATCAACAAATCATTCTAATCCTGGCCAATAATGCAAGTTCAGAGATTGACTTAAGCTAAAACATGATAATGATGTAGTATGAGCTTGAATTTCATGAATTCTAGGTATGAACTTGAATTTGAATCAAATCATGAATTTTTATTAATTTTCTCGTAGTGAGTTTTACAAACATAGAAAGATAGAACCCACGTGAACTACGCTCACGAACTTTTCAACACTAAAAACCTTCTACGTGATTTGTATGCGATATTGTCTTTTTACTCTATTTTCTTAATACACTATTTTCTTTATGTTTATTTGATTAGGATTTTGGCGTGAGAAAGTTGTTATGTTGGCCTTTTGGGCACTACGAAATACGAATACCTCATATACGTAAGATTTTTCTGCACTTTTATTGGTTTACAATTATTCCATGTCTAGCTAGGCGAATGGGGTATAACCGTATAAGTATGTCGTTTTCAACTAATGGAGAATTATTAATCAAGGATTATATTCCTATGATTAAAATCTTGAAATTATATGATGCCATCAAAGTTTTAGGGTTTGATTTGACATGGGGTTTGATTTTTACAATTCAATATATATATTTAACTAGCTTTAGTAATGATAGTAATGATGTTATCATGCATTACCATTTTTTTATATAAAAAAATTCACCACATGCCTCAACAAATTAAACAGCTATGATGACAACTTATTACCTCACTATTAGGTTGAAAGTGTAGGAGTATCAACTTCTTCACCTTACTGTATAGCCCAAAGTTATATGCAAATATTGCATGTTAGCATGAATGTACTGATGTACGGTTTAACATGCAGAAATACTATAGCAAAATATTCATGAGATGCATAGGTTAAATAACAAAAAAAAAAGGTCTAATTTAATCATATTCGAAAACATATGTACATAATATAACTAAGACTATCTAAAAATTAAAATTTTAAAAATAATAAGTAATATTTTGCATTTAATTATAAGAAGAATATTAATTTATTTATAGATGTAATATAAGTTTTATTTTAAATTCCTCAAAAGGGAAATACACAACTCTTATGTTTCCGCGTAAAATACAAAAACCCTTTAAGGTTTTGACTTTTGAGTGCAACAGTATTAGATTTTGTTATCTAATATAAGAGCGAATTCTAATTGGTTTTAACCAAAATGTAACAAAAATCAAATTAAAAATATATTGTACTAATGATATACAAATTGTAAAATTTATTAGACAACGTAATAGATTGCATATATATAGCTAAGGATCCATGTGATGTCCCATATTGATTGGATATTTTTTGAATGTTTGTCGTATATGTGGGTGTATGTGAAGTCACACATCAAAAATATACATGACTGACTTGGGATTTATTAACCATTATAAGGAGTTCAATTGCTATTAAACTAGTCTTTTTGAGTTCTAGACACAAATGTGATTTGTAGTTTTCCTTGTTACACTAGTCAATTGGTTGGTTCCTTTGTGGAGTGAGGATTAGGTTCAAAACCTTTATGTAGCCATTCTTAAAAAAAAAAAGGGATAGCTTGTAGTGATTGCAGCTAGAGAGACCTATAGTTTAGCATGGCCCTTACCTTCAACACACGGAGAAGAATAATATAAAATAGTAAGAACAATGGAGAAGAGTCAAAGTGTCAAACCTCAAGCTTTGACATTTGAAGGTTCAAATCCTTTTAGTTACTAGTTGATTCATTTAATTAACAGCATAAGCAATGATCTCATTTAGTCCGCCACACATGTTATGATGCCTGATAATTTTCACTTATTTGAGATCCGTTTATTTTATTGAAACTGAAAACTTTTTATTAAAAGTATTGTAAATAAAGATAAAAATTAGCTGAAATAGTACAGTGAGACCTATAAATAGTGCAAAAAAATGCAGTTGAGTTCATAAATAGTAACAAAAATAAACTGAATAGATAAACTGATTTTTTAATTTGAAACCAAATGCATTCTTAATAGTAGAGCACCTGGATTAAAACTTTGCGATGTACATAACTAGAATTTCATTGAAAAGTTTTCTTTACATAGTTTATACATATATAAAAGAAACTTTTACTTATTCCGCCCACCCGGTAGCTGAGCAATTAGTCAAAACGCGTCCTTTTTTTGTGTGTAAGTCTTTTATTCCGTGAGCAATGATCTCAGACCTCACTAAGGGCCAATAATTCTGTAATGAAATAGAAGTGCAAAAGCCATGGTGCTGAACTTATTATACATAGAATAAGAGATTTTATAAGTAACATGGAATTTTTATTCGAGTTGTTATTTTCATCAACGTTATAGGTCGTAGGTGGGAGAAGAATAATTGTGCACTAGTCCATCATGGTCTTTGAAAGTTTGAAGCATGGAGTACTGTTTGTATTGCCTATTTATCTATATTCCAAACACGTGTCTTCTTACTTGAGTTTCTTGTTGATTATGAATGATAGTCTAGGTCGCAACTTCGGACATAACTTGTTAGAATGGTCGATTATGAGCGGTGACAGTAATGGATATATATAAATAATCAACGATTTTAACAAGTTGTGGTAAAATTTGTGTCTTTACACTTTTCGTCTTGAGTGTAGTTGTTTTTGTGGACCTTATTTGGTATCTTAAGATATTAGGTTTATTATAAGGATGGGCTCTATCTGGTTTGTGATTCTCACATCTTCGTAAGATAATTTTAACATAGAATTCTTAAAATATATTTATATACAGCGGAATGAGGGCCAAGATGGGAATTTGCCCCTTTCGTCAAAACTTTCCAGCAAATGCCCTCTGTCTGAAACTATTTAGGGAAATGCCCCTATTTTGAAACTCGATTTTCTAAAAATCAAGTTTCAATTTAAAACTCAATTTTTGGACAATTGAGTTATAGCGAATTGAAAATTAAAAATAAATAAATAAAAATTTGAGGAACTCGAGTTCCAGAATTTTTTTTTTTTTTTTTTTTTTTTTTTTTTTTTTTTTAAGTTCAAGTTCGCTATAACTCAATTGTCCAAAAATTGAGTTTTACATTTGAAACTCAATTTTCTAAAAATCGAGTTTCAAAACAGGGGCATTTTCCTAAATAATTTCAGACAGTATTCATTTTGCTGGAAAGTTTGTGAGAAATGGGTAAAACCCCATGTTGGCCGCGGAATGAGTTATTGAATTTTTCACCATTAATAATTTAAATAAATACTAAAAAGTATTAGTCAATATTTGTTGGAATGTCGATAATTGATAAAAAAATAATTTAATTATTTTACAATAATTAAATAGAATTTTTAAAAGCTCGATGAAGTTGCAGTAAAAACTCTATAGATCTTAATCAAAATTTTCAATCATATACGCATGCTCCGTTCCATATATATTGTTTCACGTGCTTCAATGAAATCTCCTGTTAGTAATTTAGTATAGCTCAATTACTTTTTAAAAAAAAAGTAATTATAAATAATAAAAATTAAAAACCTTTTTTACTCTTTTTCCAGCTTATAGTGACTAGACTCTAATCGTCATAGAGCTTGTGCTTTGTTGGTCTAGTTGTTAATAACCATTGTAGGAAAAAGCATGTAGAGAATAATGAGAATTAATCATATACTTGAACAAAGATGGGTTAATTCATGCATGCTTGGAATAAATTAATCATGTGTAATGGCAATGGCCACGGAATGGCCACGGAAGGAAAGCTGTGTAAGGACAGCAAGTTTGGTTTGAAAAAAGTTTTATGCCTTTTAAAAGCGTAAGTAGACCTTTTGAGTTAATTAACAATTTTCAATTTCACCAAATTGAAAATGTTATCAAATAATTTCTAGAAAATAATTATTTTACCTAAACAAATGGAACCTAAGGCATGATTCCAAAAGAAAAAGGCATCTTTTTTTTTCTTTCTTTGTTTTTTTCTAAAAAGAAAGTAATTATTTAAAGAGGACTTAAATATTATTCTTCATTGGGTAAAAAATAATATTATGGTCCCTAAACTTTACAAAAAGTTTATTTTTCATCCCTAAATTTTAAGAAGTTCATTTTTTGTCCCTAAACTATTGAAAAGTTCATATTTCATCCCCAAACTATTGAAAATGTTTTATTTATATCCTTAAAACTTTACTAAAAGTTTTTCATTCTTAAACTATTGAAAAAGTTTTTTTTTTTCATCTTTATTTCCGTCTCTATACTATTTAAAAAACTCTTTACAAAATTTAGGGAAGAAAAAAGAACTTTTTAAAATTTAGAGACAAAAAACAAACTTTTAATAAAATTTACGAACCCAAATAGTATTTTACCCATTTGATCAAAATTATCTGAACAAAACTAGGTTGATTTACTTTTACTGCCGCAATTTCTTTATTTGATCAAAATTAAATATTCAATCCACAAGTCAATGGTTTTTTTTTTTTTTTTTTAAATAAGAATAGAGAAGTCAGTACGTTTACATGTAAAAGATATCTGAACAAAACTAGGTTGATTTACTTTTACTGCTGCAATTTTTTCCTCTTTATTATAAGCTCTATTAGTCTAATGTTTCTTTCTTTTATTTTTTTGCTTTTCCTTTTTTGAAAACATCGTCGATTACTGACACTGTTTACCAAAAGTGAAGAGACAAAGTGCTATTCAAATTTGACAAATCCATGTCCACTGCATTATGCATACTACTTTAATGTTACATCACAGTCGGTGTCACAAGCTTAATAAGAGTTCAGTAATATTATAATAATGGGTGAGTTTGATTCAACTTTTTAAAACTAGGCTTTTTGAAAAAGTGGGATTTTCAAAAAGTGTGATATGAAAAAGTGTTTTTTGAAAAATTTGAATATTTAGTAAAAACTGTTAAAAAGTGTTTTTTGAAAAAGCTGAGTGTTTGGCTAGTACTTATAAAAGTGGCAATTTGAGGGATAAATTACCAAAAAGGACAATGTATATATAAAGGAGTTTATTTCATACTTAAATCAACTACTTCATATACTTACTAAAAAAAAACTAAGGTAAAATATCATTTTCATCCCTAAACTATCATAAAAGTTCGTTTTTCATCCCTAAATTTTTAAAAGTTTGTTTTTCATCCTTAAACTTTACAAAACGTTCTACTTTTCATCCTTTCATTAATGTACTTTAATTTATGTCCTATGTGGCATAACGGAAATCTGACGTGGTAATTGACTTGGACTAAACTATTTTATTTAAAAAATATATGGACAAGTGGCTTATAATGATTCGTGCATGTGGATTAAATATTTTAGTGAGACAAATTTATCATTCACTCTAGCCGTAGTCGTGCATTAATCCTGATAGAAAATCCCCAACTGGACCCATTGCCCAAACATTAAAACTGAATACCCAACGCCCAACCCCTCCCAGAAGCTCACCTTATAGAAGAGAAGAAACGATTAAAAATTCCAAAGCTTAGAGAGAGAGCGCTTATAGCTTCATTTAATTTTAATCCACTCGAGGGCTACTACTTCAACTACAAACCCATTTTACAAGAAGTATTGACGCACACATATAGCTCTAAATCAGGCAAAAGTTTTGAGTCACAAACTATAAAATACTTTAATTTTTCGCTATGTTCAAGAAATTGTTGTTTATGCATATCCAAACTTATCAACTAATCAAGGTAGTGGGCTCCATGTTATCTTTTCTTTTCAAATCTATAAGCAAATACAAAATGAAAGGATTTTTGTCAACCAAGGGCTTGAGATTTCATTGGGCTCGGGGGTACGGGTTAGTGCCACTGTATCTTGTTTTTGTTGCTGGCGTCGAGATCTCTTCTGAGAGAAGCTAGGTGCAGTTGGTCGTGAGAACAAGTAAGAAAGAATCATTAAAGGGGTAAATTTGTCTCACTAAAGTATTTAATCCATATGTACAAATCATTGTGAGCCATGTGGTCATATTTTTAAAAATAAAATGGTTTAGTCCAAGTAAGTTACCACATCAGTACTCCATTAGGCCACGTAGGACATAAACTAATGGACATTAATGGAAGGATGAAAAGTAGAACACTTTGCAAAGTTCAGGAATGAAAAACAAACTTTTGAAAGTTTAGGGACGAAAAACGAACTTCTGTGAAAGTTTAGGGACGAAAATGATATTTTACCCAAAAAAACTAATTAATAATAATAATAATAATAATAATAGTAATAATATATTATTGGTAATATTTTAATAATGTTTGGCCAATTTTTCTTTTTAGTGTCATAATTATTTGTTATTACCATTAATGACTTCTTATCAATATTAATTAAATCTAAATAATTTTCATCATCATGAAGCACAAAATGAAAATGTAAAAAGATGATAAAGTACACACCAATAATCCAAGTTTAAATTGTATTACATAAAAATGTAAAAAGATGATAAAATACATACCAATAATCCAAGTTTAAATTGTACTACATAAAAATGTAAAAAGATGATAAAATACATACCAATAACCCAAGTTTAAATTGTACTACATGATATTATAATAATAATAATAAAAAAAAAAAAAAAAAAAAAGACAACTACTAATTATTATCCCCCCAAATGGAATTAGCAATGGAATCACGAAGAACCACCATCTCAGGGTCTATTAAAGATCTTGAGTTCTGCTCATAACTGCTACCTACTTCACTATTATGTTCTCTTCTAGAAATTGAATCTCGATTGGCGTGTATGAAGCCCCTATCATCCTTAGTATTTAGTCTAACAAAATTATGAAGAGCCATAGTAGCAGATACAATAAGTATTTGGATATGGAATGGAAAAGATGGCATGTTTATGATAATTCTCCATTTATTCTTCCACACATCAAAAGTGTGCTCAATCACACATCGAATAAATGAGTGAGCATGATCAAATTTTTCATGTCTAGTTCTAGGGCTTCCACCTCTCCTTCAAAATTCCTGAAGATGGTAAGATATCCCCTTGTATGGTGCCAAATAGCCTTTCTTCATTGGGTATCCAGAATCAACTACATAATATTTCCCTAGAAAAAAAAATTCAATTATATTAACACACATAATATGTCATTATAATGAACAATTGATTAACCAATTACAAACCCGGTGGTGGGTTTGGAAAGTTCTTACTTTGTTTACGAATAATATCAAGAAAAATGGAGGTGTCGTGTACTAAACCTTCTCATCCAGGCAAAACAAATATGAATAACATATCAAAGTCACATGTAGCCGTCACATTTTGGGTTGGATATCCCTTTCTTCCAAAGTATGGAATGGACTTATCAATAGTGTGCCATCAATCGCACTGATGCAATCCTAATAAAAACATTAATAGTTTTCAGTTCCACATGCATTGTATTATCTTATAGACAATAGCACTTATTCAAATATACAATAGTACACATACTTGGAAATGTGGCCAATAAATTGGATGGTCTTGTAATTGGGTTGGAACTTCACTAAAAGTTGGATTT
Organism: Quercus tomentella; assembly: GCA_028535165.1. Taxonomy (NCBI): domain Eukaryota; kingdom Viridiplantae; phylum Streptophyta; class Magnoliopsida; order Fagales; family Fagaceae; genus Quercus; species Quercus tomentella. The sequence continues at coordinate 25,376,407 of JAPQVY010000144.1, forward strand.
GAAGGCTTTACATATGCAGCTGCAAAGCGAGCACCCAACAGAGTGATCATCTTCTCAAAATGTCTACTTACGGTTTCACCCAAATGCTAAAATATTTCTTATGGGTTAAAAGCTATAGACAAGACTACTATCCAAGCTTTGACTTTTAGCTAGTAGCATGCCAACAACAAACTTTAAACGTGTTATGGGTTTCCCTCATCTAAGCCTAGTGTACAAAACTCAACTACTTTATCAATAACTATTTTTTCTTTAAAAAAAAAAAAATAGAAAGACAAAAACTAAACCGACCCACTTGAAGCTAATTCAAAATAAACTTGGAAACTTCAACAACTTTGCTTTTCATCAATTGGTAAAAACTTATATGGTAATAAATAATATACGTGTCAACTGCTATATTAATCAAATACTAAAATAGAATTAGGACTATTGGCCAAGTCTTTCTAGAAGGTCAATGAAAAAGCTGTAAGAAGCAAAGAATAATAGAATGAAATACCCAGACAGAAAGTGCAATCTTGCATGAACAAGAACAACTCAGAAAAATACTACATAGCTGGCATTCTGGGACTGATTTTGTGGTAACTAACATGCACAAACAAATCAAATTAGAGGCAATATTTAAGGCATGTAAACAAGCCAAGCAGAAACATGAAGCCATCTAATGAGTGTTCAGAAAACATAGGAACTATTTCTCTTCACAAAACTCTCTCTTTCTCTTTCTCACGCTATTGCTATTGCTATTGCTATTGCTATGTCTTTTTTTAGTGTTTCTACGCAACCATACGGCTTCAATAATAAACTCTTCTGCCAAAGGACAAGCATTTTACAAACTATGACAATGAATCAAACACATACAAGACAACAAAATTGCTTTAAAAAGTCAAACCTGAAACAAAAACTAAAATACCCAATTCCAAACTATGTGACACAAATCATGCTTAAACTCAAAAAATCATATCTCAATCCAAACTTAAAAATACCCAATTCCAAGAGTTTGTTGTCTAATGAGACAACTAGCAAATTAATTTATGGCACAAGCACCTCATGCAAAACAATACTTCAGCAGTTGATTTCGAGGACAACAAGCCTCCAAGAACAGGGGGACAAGCGAGAACAGAGAGATAGAGAGAATAGAGAGAACAGGGGACACCTTGCAGCACCTCACCATGCAGCAACACACGCATGCCTCATCAAGTCCACATGCACTCCCCATCAGCACCCCACACACATATACACCTACACACTCCTAACATTAAGCCCAGTGGTTCAATTTTAAAGAATAAAGACCTTAATTTTAAGGCAATAATCCAAAACTTACAAGGGATATTGTGGGGCCCGAAATCTGAGGTCCCAGCCCACTTCGTGTTAAGGGCCCAAAGCCCAGGCCGAGGAGCCCTACTGCCGAGGAGGCGCGATGAAAGTTCCTTGAAGGCCCAAGGATGTGGCTGAGGACAGTCTCACGTTCAACACATCACAAAATATCTGAGGAAAAGGACAAACTCAGTACAAGAACAGTACAAACGAGAAAGCTGCCAACACCATAATGTGGAGCCCAGCGCCTGACAAGCCCATACTCCACACCATGCCATCCAGCTTTTCCCCAACCACCCTGACGTATAGATTGATAGGACAAGTAATTACTCCCAAACGAGGAAGAACTGACACGTAGATGGAGAACGGGAAGTGAATACCAGTATAAAAGGGAAGGAGAACTAAAGAAAGAAGGGGGGGAGAGAAGAATGGTGAGAGGGTGATGCTCCTCGGATTAAGTCCAAGGAGTCAAACCCTCCAAGCCACATCGGTATAAGGCTCAACTATTCAAGCCATACCTACCTTTGTATGAGCTGTCATTAAACCAAGACCAGATCGTTGCCCAGTGACCAAGGGCAAGCCTTTCCAAACCCACTCTCTACAAATCATATTGTCCGGGCCCTTTACACACAAGCCCAACGTCATCCTTGGGTCGTTAAAAATCGTGTCCCTACAATTGGCGCCGTCTGTGGGAAGGCTTGCGCGTTGGCGTAGATGGCGATGGATTCAAGTCTCTATCAGGCGGAAGTTCACGAAGTTTCCTCCATCTTCAGCGACATGCAGTTGTTGCTCCGACATAAACTTCTGCTAGAGGCTACGCCTTGCGGTGCCAGTGGCACGGGCAGCTCTAGGGGCTTCCAGCCTCAAGCTAGCTCTCCCCGCCTTGGTCTAGGGGCTAACCATCGAAAAATAAATAAATAAACACAAAAGAAGAAAAAATTACAAGTTTTGGACAGAACCAAGGCCTTGTATGGTCCTCGGACTCAAGCCTATGGGGAAACCAAGTACACAAAGAAAAAACTGCAAGTTTTGGACAGAACCAAGGCCTTGTATGGTCCTCGGACTCAAGCCTATGGGGAAACCAAGTACACAAAGAAAAAATTACAAGTTTTGGACAGAACCAAGGCCTTGTATGGTCCTCGGACTCAAGCCTATGGGGAAACCAAGTACACAAAGAAAAAACTACAAGTTTTGGACAGAACCAAGACCTTGTATGGTCCTCGGACTCAAGCCTATGGGGAAACCAAGTACACAAAGAAAAAACTACAAGTTTTGGACAGAACCAAGGCCTTGTATGGTCCTCGGACTCAAGCCTATGGGGAAACCAAGTACACAAAGAAAAAATTACAAGTTTTGGACAGAACCAAGGCCTTGTATGGTCCTCGGACTCAAGCCTATGGGGAAACCAAGTACACAAAGAAAAAACTACAAGTTTTGGACAGAACCAAGGCCTTGTATGGTCCTCGGACTCAAGCCTATGGGGAAACCAAGTACACAAAGAAAAAACTACAAGTTTTGGACAGAACCAAGGCCTTGTATGGTCCTCGGACTCAAGCCTATGGGGAAACCAAGTACACAAAGAGAAAACTACAAGTTTTGGACAGAACCAAGGCCTTGTATGGTCCTCGGACTCAAGCCTATGGGGAAACCAAGTACACAAAGAAAAAATTACAAGTTTTGGACAGAACCAAGGCCTTGTATGGTCCTCGGACTCAAGCCTATGGGGAAACCAAGTACACAAAGAAAAAACTGAAAGTTTTGGACAGAACCAAGGCCTTGTATGGTCCTCGGACTCAAGCCTATGGGGAAACCAAGTACACAAAGAAAAAACTACAAGTTTTGGACAGAACCAAGGCCTTGTATGGTCCTCGGACTCAAGCCTATGGGGAAACCAAGTACACACAGAAAAAACTACAAGTTTTGGACAGAACCAAGGCCTTGTATGGTCCTCGGACTCAAGCCTATAGGGAAACCAAGTACACAAAGAAAAAACTACAAGTTTTGGACAGAACTAAGGCCTTGTATGGTCCTCGGACTCAAGCCTATGGGGAAACCAAGTACACAAAGAAAAAACTGCAAGTTTTGGACAGAACCAAGGCCTTGTATGGTCCTCGGACTCAAGCCTATGGGGAAACCAAGTACACAAAGAAAAAACTACAAGTTTTGGACAGAACCAAGGCCTTGTATGGTCCTCGGACTCAAGCCTATGGGGAAACCAAGTACACAAAGAAAAAACTACAAGTTTTGGACAGAACCAAGGCCTTGTATGGTCCTCGGACTCAAGCCTATGGGGAAACCAAGTACACACAGAAAAAATTACAAGTTTTGGACAGAACCAAGGCCTTGTATGGTCCTCGGACTCAAGCCTATGGGGAAACCAAGTACACAAAGAAAAAAGTACAAGTTTTGGACAGAACCAAAGCCTTGTATGGTCCTCGGACTCAAGCCTATGGGGAAACCAAGTACACAAAGAAAAAACTGCAAGTTTTGGACAGAACCAAGGCCTTGTATGGTCCTCGGACTCAAGCCTATGGGGAAACCAAGTACACAAAGAAAAAATTACAAGTTTTGGACAGAACCAAAGCCTTGTATGGTCCTCGGACTCAAGCCTATGGGGAAACCAAGTACACAAAGAAAAAACTACAAGTTTTGGACAGAACCAAGGCCTTGTATGGTCCTCGGACTCAAGCCTATGGGGAAACCAAGTACACAAAGAAAAAACTACAAGTTTTGGACAGAACCAAGGCCTTGTATGGTGCTCGGACTCAAGCCTATGGGGAAACCAAGTACACAAAGAAAAAATTACAAGTTTTGGACAGAACCAAGGCCTTGTATGGTCCTCGGACTCAAGCCTATGGGGAAACCAAGTACACAAAGAAAAAACTGCAAGTTTTGGACAGAACCAAGGCCTTGTATGGTCCTCGGACTCAAGCCTATGGGGAAACCAAGTACACAAAGAAAAAACTACAAGTTTTGGACAGAACCAAGGCCTTGTATGGTCCTCGGACTCAAGCCTATGGGGAAACCAAGTACACAAAGAAAAAACTACAAGTTTTGGACAGAACCAAGGCCTTGTATGGTCCTCGGACTCAAGCCTATGGGGAAACCAAGTACACACAGAAAAAATTACAAGTTTTGGACAGAACCAAGGCCTTGTATGGTCCTCGGACTCAAGCCTATGGGGAAACCAAGTACACAAAGAAAAAAGTACAAGTTTTGGACAGAACCAAAGCCTTGTATGGTCCTCGGACTCAAGCCTATGGGGAAACCAAGTACACAAAGAAAAAACTGCAAGTTTTGGACAGAACCAAGGCCTTGTATGGTCCTCGGACTCAAGCCTATGGGGAAACCAAGTACACAAAGAAAAAATTACAAGTTTTGGACAGAACCAAAGCCTTGTATGGTCCTCGGACTCAAGCCTATGGGGAAACCAAGTACACAAAGAAAAAACTACAAGTTTTGGACAGAACCAAGGCCTTGTATGGTCCTCGGACTCAAGCCTATGGGGAAACCAAGTACACAAAGAAAAAACTGCAAGTTTTGGACAGAACCAAGGCCTTGTATGGTCCTCGGACTCAAGCCTATGGGGAAACCAAGTACACAAAGAAAAAATTACAAGTTTTGGACAGAACCAAAGCCTTGTATGGTCCTCGGACTCAAGCCTATGGGGAAACCAAGTACACAAAGAAAAAAGTACAAGTTTTGGACAGAACCAAAGCCTTGTATGGTCCTCGGACTCAAGCCTATGGGGAAACCAAGTACACAAAGAAAAAACTGCAAGTTTTGGACAGAACCAAGGCCTTGTATGGTCCTCGGACTCAAGCCTATGGGGAAACCAAGTACACAAAGAAAAAATTACAAGTTTTGGACAGAACCAAAGCCTTGTATGGTCCTCGGACTCAAGCCTATGGGGAAACCAAGTACACAAAGAAAAAACTACAAGTTTTGGACAGAACCAAGGCCTTGTATGGTCCTCGGACTCAAGCCTATGGGGAAACCAAGTACACAAAGAAAAAACTACAAGTTTTGGACAGAACCAAGGCCTTGTATGGTGCTCGGACTCAAGCCTATGGGGAAACCAAGTACACAAAGAAAAAATTACAAGTTTTGGACAGAACCAAGGCCTTGTATGGTCCTCGGACTCAAGCCTATGGGGAAACCAAGTACACAAAGAAAAAACTGCAAGTTTTGGACAGAACCAAGGCCTTGTATGGTCCTCGGACTCAAGCCTATGGGGAAACCAAGTACACAAAGAAAAAACTACAAGTTTTGGACAGAACCAAGGCCTTGTATGGTCCTCGGACTCAAGCCTATGGGGAAACCAAGTACACAAAGAAAAAACTACAAGTTTTGGACAGAACCAAGGCCTTGTATGGTCCTCGGACTCAAGCCTATGGGGAAACCAAGTACACACAGAAAAAACTACAAGTTTTGGACAGAACCAAGGCCTTGTATGGTCCTCGGACTCAAGCCTATGGGGAAACCAAGTACACAAAGAAAAAATTACAAGTTTTGGACAGAACCAAAGCCTTGTATGGTCCTCGGACTCAAGCCTATGGGGAAACCAAGTACACAAAGAAAAAACTACAAGTTTTGGACAGAACCAAGGCCTTGTATGGTCCTCGGACTCAAGCCTATGGGGAAACCAAGTACTCAAAAGAAAAATTACAAGTTTTGGACAGAACCAAGGCCTTGTATGGTCCTCGGACTCAAGCCTATGGGGAAACCAAGTACTCAAAAGAAAAATTACAAGTTTTGGACAGAACCAAGGCCTTGCATGGTTCTCGGACTCAAGCCTATGGGGAAACCAACTACTCAACAGAAGAACTACAACCTATGGACACGACCTGGACGTTATATGACCCTTAGAATTTACCCCGGAGAAGAGTTCCCCATTGATAAGTGGGCTAATCCCAAAGCTGCATGGATTCCCCAGCCTACCCTCGGATTCTCGGTACCAGGGGAATTGGTGCAACTGCAATATAGTGCCATACATTGTCAAAACGGAGTTAGAGCCCCTCACTGCTCGGCTACCCCCTCGGATAAATCATTTAGAGTTTATCGCTCTTGGACGGACTCCTCACACGCATTACGGAGTATTCAACTACTATCTCGGTTAGTTTCATGAGTTTAATTTACTGGGAATTATCATTATTATGCCTGGTAATGTTGGTAAATTAGAATTAGTCGGATTATGTTTCAAAGTTTTCCTGCTCTAAGTATCATTGAAGAAAAACACACATGGAGCACACCCATTCACAAAGTAGTTGTTGCAGAAAGGAAAAATATTTAAAACGAGTAAATAAATTCATCTTTTATTAAGACAAAGAAACAGTACAGCGTACAATGAAAGAGCATAAATAAGCTCATATTGAATCTAACTACATAAGCGAAAAGAAAAGATACAAGGGAGCGAAGGAAAAGCCAAAGAAGAGGTGCAGACAAGAGACATGCTGCCGTTCCAAAATTTTGTCTAAGGAGACCATTCCTCAATACTTGTACATGCCTATAACTCAGGCAGCAAAAGAGCCCAACTTCGGGCTAGCACCGTTGAAGAAAAGGTGCAGGGAGCCGGAGGTTGATGAGCCTCCACGTAACCACGCCTGCGATAGAGCAGACGGCGCTGATGGCGGAAAACCTTACTTCTGACGCACCAAGAATTTGATGCGACCAGTACCTGCTTCGGATTCTGACTGAAAGAGGGAGGAATACCATTTCCCCCTTGCCAAAACGGAAGATTATCTTGAATCTGTGCCTCCCCTGTCCAGGCCGCACCACCTTGAGTCTCGGGAGAACCTGGTGCCTCCGTGGCAGGTGTAAATCCTTTACCCCTATCCGTGTCTCAAACATATTGCGCTAAGGATATGGAGACTGATTATAGCTGAAGGTTTCTGACTCTGAAGAAAGCCAAAGGGTTTGTATATAAGGGGGATAACCTCCTATCCTATTTATATAAAAGATGAGGTGGTGGCATTCAACTCGTGCAGCTTTCCAAGGAATGCTACGGACAAGGCAGACTTGGCTCAACTTCCAACATCATCCGCAGCCGTAGGATCTGAAGATCCTCGTGAAGGCGCGCCTCGAGTACCGAAATGTCAAAGGACTCCACGTGAGTGAAAAATAAAGGAGTGCCTCTTATTTTGGCACGTCTCCCATGTAAATGGAGAAACACAAATACTAGTAGAGTACAGGACTTGAGCGAGCCATAATGTGGGCCTAACGTCACCAAAACCCTCCTCCCCAACTAGAAAGTCGGGCAGCAGGATTTTGAGGGGCTATTGTGGGGCCCGAAATCTGAGGTCCCAGCCCACTTCGTGTTAAGGGCCCAAAGCCCAGGCCGAGGAGCCCTACTGCCGAGGAGGCGCGATGAAAGTTCCTTGAAGGCCCAAGGATGTGGCTGAGGACAGTCTCACGTTCAACACCTCACAAAATATCTGAGGAAAAGGACAAACTCAGTACAAGAACAGTACAAACGAGAAAGCTGCCAACACCATAATGTGGAGCCCAGCGCCTGACAAGCCCATACTCCACACCATGCCATCCAGCTTTTCCCCAACCACCCTGACGTATAGATTGATAGGACTAGTAATTACTCCCAAACGAGGAAGAACTGACACGTAGATGGAGAACGGGAAGTGAATACTAGTATAAAAGGGAAGGAGAACTAAAGAAAGAAAGAGGGGAGAGAAGAATGGTGAGAGGGTGATGCTCCTCGGATTAAGTCCGAGGAGTCAAACCCTCCAAGCCACATCGGTATAAGGCTCAACTATTCAAGCCATACCTACCTTTGTATGAGCTCTCATTAAACCAAGACCAGATCGTTGCCTAGTGACCAAGAGCAAGCCTTTCCAAACCCACTCTCAACAAATCATATTGTTCGGGCCCTTTACACACGAGCCCAACGTCATCCCTGGGTCGTTAAAAATCGTGTCCCTACAGATATAATAGGAAATTGAAACTTTACAAACCCTAGATCTCTAAACCCTACAAACCCTAAATCTCTAAACCTTCTTATAAATATCTAATTTTTTTTTTTTTATATTTCCGCCGTACTACTCATTCTACTATCTTATTGTCTCATGCCCAATTCTCAAACTCAAAGTCTCAAATTGGTTATTGCTCTCTCTCTCTCTCTCTCTCTCTCTCTCTCTCTCTCTCTCTCTCTCTCTCTCTCTCTCTCTCTCTCTCTCTATGGATGATAATCATAGTCATAGTCAGGATTAGTCTATTGTTTGCTCCAATTCTTTCAATATTGATACTTAGCATTTGGTGAGTTCCAAGGATATTATATTTTTGTTAAACTGTGTTATTTTTGTTAAACTATTTTATTTCAAATTTGGGTTGAAGTGTATGCACTTCTTTTGGATTGTAAAGAACTTATTTCTAGATGAATGTTATATTTTTGTTGAACTATATTATTTTGAATGTGGGTTGAAGACTTGAAGTGTATGCACTGCTTTTGGGATGTAAAAAAAAAAATATTTCTAGATGGATGTTATATTAAATATTATGCATGTTGAAATAAGTTGTGTTACATTCGTGTCAACCCAACACGACTCGTTCATTAAGCATGTCAAATGAGTTGGGTCAAGTCAACCCGCCTTATTAACAAGTCGGGTTAGGGTTGAAGGATCATGACATGGTTATTAAATGGATCGGGTTAGGGTTGAGCCATTTAGTCGAATACCCCTACCTCGACACGACACGAACCCAACACGCTAACCCAAATTGACACCCCTACCTTTATTCAAATCAAAATCAACATCACCACCGCTCAAAACAAATACAAAGCATGTATCCACAAAAGAAAAAAAAAATACAAAGCATGTACCCACAAATTTTTTCAATACCCAGAACAGAACAAATAGATCATTAGCAAGAACAAATAAAGCATGCATAGATTTGAAAATTTTTCAACAAATATTTCAGAATCTTTGGTGGTACCTGGTGGTTTTTGGTAGCAGATAAGTTTTTGATAGCAGATCAGTGGTACCTAGTGGTTTTCTCAGATCAGATATATAGACGTAAATAAAAAAAATTTTAAAAAAATATACAAACGAGAAGAGAAGAAGAAGAAGAAGACGAAGAAGAAAGAAGTAGAAGATGAAGAATTTGTTGAAGAACGGCTTATGTAGCAGCACGAAGAATTTACCTGCAGTAGCACAGAGAGGATTGTGTAGCAGCATGGAGGAGAGGCTTGTTCTGAAGATGAGATGCGAGGAATTCGGTGAGCTACAAACCTTGATTTATCAAAGGGAAAAATCGGGTTTTCAATAAAATGTTTGGGCAATTTGGTAATTGAAAACAGCTTCTCAACGGTAACATTTAACAACGTGCGTTGGCTTTTGCAAAAGCTCGCCAGAGCTGTGTTGTGTTAAAAGCCCGTTTGTTCACATTTCAAAGAGTAACGTTTTAGAAAAAGCAGGAAGAAAGCGTCTTACCAAACGGGCAGGATGAAAAAGTGGTTTGAAAAAGCACTTTTTGCACTTGGAAAAGTGCAAACAAACGGGCACAATGTTAGGGGTATAATCTTTTTTACTTTTTTTTTTTTTTCCGCAACTCCTAATATGACTTGTTGGGATTGAAGTGAGATTACTATCTCAATCCATCATTAACAACATTTTTATCATGCATTAATTATAATTAGTGTATAACCCATGCATATGTATGGTACAATTAAAAAAAATTACAATTATACACATATATGGATTCAAATTATATTCTCTCTCTTTTACTTTTTTTATTTTAATTTCTTTAGGATTTACACATGAGTTTACTCTTTCTTTTTATTATTATTTTTTGTTTATTGGGCTTTTGATGATTTATTTATATTAGACCTTTCATCTTTTGCACCTCATTAACTCATCTAAAACAAAAATTAAAAAAATTAAAAAAACTTAAATAGGACATGTGACACAAAATTAGACAACAATTGGAATCCAATTTAGAACCTAATTAGATTTTCTCTCAGTTTTACCTATTAACATATATATAGATAGGTTACATCAGGCTATCAACAATTGTAAATAAAAAATATGGTAAATTGTAAATTACACCCCTAGAGTTTGGGGGTGTTTGGATTTTACACCATAACGTTTCATAATTTAGATTTTACCCCCTAAATTTTAGGGTTGTTTGGATTTTACTCCCTAAAGTTTGGGAGTGTTTGAATTTTATACCCTAAAGTTTTAGAATTGGGTGTGTAAAATCCAAACACTTCCAAACTTTAAGGGAGTAAAATCCAAATTTTGAAACTTTAAGGTGTAAAATCTAAATTAACACCATCAAACTTTAGATGTGTAATTTGCAATTCACCCTAAAAAATAAAAAATTGTATTCATCTAAACTTATGGATAATATTATGGTGTCTAGTTGTTAGGATCATGTTTTGTATGAATTGGCAAATTCAAGTCAAAACGCACTTATGATATATTTGATTCTTAGTCTAGTTTATTCTTAAAGTGTTCAAGTGGTATTAATTGAAGACTAAACCAAAATAGATCAAGAATTGCTCAAAACTATGCTGCAACTACTGCCCTAATAGATCTCTCAATAGCAACTGATCAATCGAGGTCACTTATACCTCAATGGCAAGCTAGATAATAGTCAATCAATCAAGCTTCATTTATATAGAATTCTAGATTTTGTTTAGATGATGTGGCATCCTTGGATTTGTGCACTTGGGTTCCAGGACACCTTAAAATATTATTTTTAAGAGTCGTCATCACATACACAATAGACACACATCATTGAGAAGTTGCTACAACCTTGTGCTCCTTAAGGTTTTGTACCAAGCTACTTCAAGTTAATCTGTTAAAGCGTGTTGTTATGATGAACTTTGCATCCACCGTCTACATTAATTAAAAGTTATTGTAAACAGTCAGTCACGTTGATAGAAGATCTGATTCATGCAACTGTTAGCTACGTTGATAGGAGATTCATGCTAATCGAATAAGTCTACTATCAATCTTGGTCCATTTGGATTGGAGCTGAACTAGTTCCAATAGGTTTTACAATCATAGGTATTTGGGATTGGGTAATCTCTATGCTTATAACCTTTATTATGTTTTAGTGGAATCTTCAAGAGTGATAACCTACATAATCTTCTAGTGAGGTTTTGCCTATGAAGGTTTTTCCTAACGTGACCATATCGTTTTGTCAACTTATTTTTTTCCCTGCACCTAGTTTACACAATATGGTTGTGCCTTTTGACGTTGTAATTGAATATTGTATGAAATTAATCTAATTAATAAACTTTTTTTTTTTTTTTTTTTTTGAGAATCAACATCACAAACTTTATTAATTTTGGCTATGAAAATCAGCCTGAAGTACATCTGCAATCTCTAGTGGTACATCTTCCATCCAGACTTGTAATGAAGAAAATGAAATTGCTCGTCTCGAAAGCGAGTGAGCTATAGTATTACAATACCTCCTTACATGAGAATAAGAAATAATGGAGAAATGAGAAGCTAAGTACTGTATATCATTTACAATATGACCAAATTGGGAGAGACTGTGAGAGTTTATGGATAGAGCATTCATAAGGATCTGTGAGTCACCCTCTAAAACTCCTTTATTGAGACTTGTTTCCAGAGCCAACTCCATTGCACGCCTTGCTGCCAACGCCTCAACCTCTATGGCTATATTGGGCAGGGGGATTCGCTGCGACATAGACACCATCACTTGCCCCTCACTGTCTCGGATTATCACCCCTATTCCAGCATAATTCTCTGCCTTGAAGAGTGTCCCATCGAAATTTATTTTGTATTGCTGGTGCTCTGGTGGCTGCCACTGAGTTGGAGGTCTTCCTATGAGTTCCACAATGGAAGTATTATGCCGCGAAAATTCCCTCAATCTACTATGAGCTTGCTATATGAGGTGTGTGAGAGTTTCATAGCTCTTACCCACCTGCAATTCATTTTGTCTCTTCCATAGAGCCCACACCACCATAGCAAACAGCTCCGGGTCCCTATTCTCCGCCAGAATGCATCTTATGAGATCGACAAAATTAGTTGTTTGCTGTAGACTGCGTTGATTCCATGCTGGTACCAAGAGCCAAATTTCCTTTAGTTTCGAACAGAGATAGAGGGCATGGAGGACATCTTCGTGCTGCGATTGGCAGTGATAACAGTAGTCGTCGTTGATAATCTTTCTTCTCACTAAGTTTTGCTTTGTGGGGAGGGAATTTTTTGCAACTCGCCATATCAAAATTTTCACTTTGCTTAGGTACTTGAGACTCCATATCCCTTGCCACAGTGGTTTGAGCAACAGAGTGTCAGACTGTCTAGTTTGTTGATTCTGGTTCTCCGTCTGCAGAAAATGATAGCCAGTCTTGACCGTGTAAGCACTGGTAGCACTGTGAGGCCAGATTAGCTCATTGGGCTATTTTGTAATGCAAAGGGGTATGCTTTTCACCAACGCTACCTCGAATTCCATTAGTGTTTCGTATATCAAATCTATCCTCCAACATCTTCCGTCTTCATCAATTAAGCTATGAACCTTAGCTTCAACCAGCCCTCCTATTTGTGGAGATAAAATCATTGGTGAGTGCCGTTGGGGCAGCCACCTATCTCCCTAAATATTGACAAACTTCCCACCACCAATTCTTTATATTGCTCCGCGCTTAATAACATCTCTCCCTTTTATGATGCTTTTCCATGCATAGGATGCCGAGCTTGGACATGTGGTTTCCATGATCGAACAATGTGGGAAAAATCTCGCTTTAAAAATCCGGTAGAAAAGCATAGATTTATCATGGAGGAGTCTCCAAGTTTTTTTGGCGAGCAATGCATCATTGAAGCGTGATAAATCCTTGAAGCCCATCCCTCCTTGCTCCTTTGGCTTACATAGCTCTTCCCACCTTACCCAATGCACCTTTCAACTATCTCCCCCCCGTTGCCCCCAAAAGAATCTTCGAATGAAAGCTTCAATGTCATGGCAAAGACCAACCGGTAATTTAAAACATGACATAGTATAAGTAGGGAGTGCTTGAGCCACCGCTTTAATCAAAATTACTCTCCCAACTTTTGATAGGAGCTTGCCTTCCCATCCTTGAAGCTTCTTCCACACTCTTTGCTTGATATTGTTAAAACTTTCCTTCTTTTTTTGGCCTATGAAACTTGGTAATCTCAAGCACTTCTCATATTGTTTGACCACAAGTACTCCAATAGCCTCTTGTATTGAAGCTTGCATCTGTTGGGAGGTAGATTTGCTGAAAAATAGAGTTGTTTTGTCTCTATTTATTTGTTGTCCAGATGCTCGTTCATAAGTGGCTAGGATCTCCAAGAGCTTTTCACACTCATTTATTTTTGCCCTGTAAAAAATAAGGCTGTCATTTGCAAAAAGAAGGTGTGTTAGTTTTGGTGCACTTCGACAAATAGAAACACCCCTTATGTCTCCATTCTCCTCTAGTTTTCTCAATAATCCATGGAAGCCCTCCGTGCATAATAGGAATAAGTATGGAGATAGTGGATCCCCTTGGCGCAGCCCCGTTGTGGGTTTGATGTGACCATGTGGCTCCCTATTGATCAATACCAACAAAGTTGCTTTAGAGATACATTGCATCATCAGATTTATCCATGTGTCCCCAAAACCCATCTTCTTCATTAGTTGCCCCATATATTGCCACTCCACCCTATCATACGCCTTGCTCATGTCTAGTTTAAGTGTCATATACCCCGTCTCTCCCGAGCTATGATTTCCCATGTAATGGAGAGTTTCAAAGGCCACTATAATATTATTAGAAATCAACTTGTCCTTCACAAAAGCACTTTGTTGTTCCGACACTAAATGGGGTAGAATTTTTTTTCAACCTGTTAGCCAACACTTTTGAAAAAATTCTATACAAGACATTGCTAAGACTAATAGGGCGATATTGTGAAACATATTTAGGATTATTAACTTTAGGGATCAAAGTTATAAATGAATGACACAAAGATAGAGGGAGGTTACCCAAATTGAGGAATAATAAAATTGCATCAACAACGTCATTGCCCACCAAGGACCAATAGTGTTGGTAGAAAATGGCCGGCATTCTATCTGGTCCGAGTGATTTCAAAGGAGCCATTTGCTTAAGGGCTGTCTCTACTTCTTCAACCTTAAATTCAACCATCAACTCAATGTTCATCTCGGCTGTTACAACCTAAGGTACTTGTGCCAAAATCTCATCAAAGCTGTCCGGGTTTTGGGAGGTGAAAGGAGCTTGATAAAACTCTAAAACAATGTCCACCACACGGCTTGGAGTTGTTCACCGTTGTCCATTATTGTTATACAGCCCCTTAATATAATTTTTCCTCCTTCTTTGTGAAGCTTTGCTATGAAAAAACTTTGTATTCCTATCCCCATCTTTCGGCCATTGAACCTTCGCACGCTACCTACACATCTGTGCCTCTCGATCAAGGAATTTGTTTATTTCTTTCTCTAATTTTTTCATCAAGTTCACCGACCCTCCACTGTGTGCTAGTCTCTCGGCCTGGGCAAGTCTTTTTTTTTTTTTCCTAACTCCCTTCTTACATTTCGGAAACATGTCTTGCTCCATTCAGTCAATCTTTTCCCACAAGTGTTAATCTTATTTTTATCACTCTCTCACCCACTAGATCTGTACAGACCTGCTGCCAAACAGCTACAATTGTTGCCCCGCACCCCGATTCACTCATCCACATCTGCTCAAACCGAAAAGGCCTTTGTTGCTTGCATTCCATTCCATCTGGAGTAATTAACAGTGGCTTATGGTCCAAAGTAGTAACATCTAGTTGATGAACTTGTGTATCCGCTCTATCCAACCTCTCCCATACTATGAAATTATCAAAATGCTTATCCCAAGTGAACCTTGATCCCATAGAACCAAGATCCATAAATCCACATTCATCCAAGATGTCTCTAAATGCTTGCATCTGTGTATGAGGTCGAACTCTTCCACCCAATTTCTCTGATTGCTTTGTGACTTCATTAAAATCTCCCGCACATAACCAAGGTGCTTGACTTTGGGTTCTCAAGTTTCTCAAACGTGCCCAAGCTTCATGTTTGAGTCGAGTATCTGGTTCTCCGTAAAAACCTGTGAATTTCCACTCCCCTTCCTTATTTTTGCAAATTGTGGCATCAATATGGTTTTTCAAAAAGGTCTTAATTGTTAAATCAAACTCCTCCTTCCAATACATCACCAAACCCCCTGATTTATTTCTCCTAGGTGCAACAAATTTGTGCTTAAACTTCAAACGGTCTTGAATTAAAATTAGCCTAGCTTCATCCGTCCATGTCTCGGCTAAAAACACAACGGAGGGATCTTTTGCCCACACTATCTCTACAAGCTGATTTTCTGTTCGTTGGTTCCTAAGCCCCTGACAGTTCCAACATAAAAGACTCATTGCTTCTAGTAGGGTTGGGAACCAACCTCCGCCAATATCACATTGTCACATTTGCCTACCCGAGAAACAGATTTCTTCTTCTTTTGTAACTCAGATTGACCCCCATTAGGACGAGCACTCCTTTTTTACCCCCACTGCCTCTACCATAATGACATCTGTGCCTGTGATGGACCTAGCCAAACGTTTCCAAGTAGCTGAGTTCCCTGTGTTGATGTTTGAAGTTTCGAGTATAACAAAGAGTGGTACACGAGAAAGACCATGTGGTGTTACACGTGATTGAGTGGACTTCAAAAAGATTTCATTAATAGTCATTGACTCCAAATTGTTTTCCTTACTCGTAGAAGAGTTTGATTCTGAATGAAATTTTGTGGCTACATCAAATTTCCTCAAATCACGGTTTATTTCCTCAAGTTTCTCTTCAAACAGGTCAGCAGATAAACTTCCCATATTTTGTTTCGGATTAGTAGCATTGACTTCACAAAAATCATTGTGATCCATATGGGAAGGGCTTGATTCCATCGGATTTGCCTCCTGAAAATCAGGGAATTTACTGCCTTCCTGATTTGGTGTCTCACTTCCCTTATCTGGTCTTATAATCTCCGGCGCCGGTCCTCCTCTTCGAATCACCACCGGTGGTTTTTTAGACGGTTTTGAGGTGGAGGTTGTTGTTGGACCAATAGACTTTGTTTTATAGAATCCCGGAACAGATACTGAATTTCTTTTTGATTGCACGAAGGGTGGTGCTCTAATCCATGCACCATATTGTTGAGCCTCAGTTGGTAACGTACCCTCGCTCTCAATCCACAACTCACAGTCTCGGTCATCGTGTGCAAGGCTGCCACACCAGTAGCACAGGTTTGACAGTCATTCATACTTGAAAGAGACCCATAGTTCCTTGCCATTCTCTAAAGAAATCACTCTACCTCTGCACAAAGGTTTGGAAATATCCACCTTAACCCATACTCGAATAAAGCCATCTCCCATAGTTTCTCCTTCATCTGTGTTCTTATCCACCAGACCTACTACCCCACAAATTTTTTCAACTACTGCCCTTGTTCGGAACTGGACTGGTATATCGTGTACCTAAATCCAGAAAGTAACCGTGTTAAATTCTATATCGAGTACATCAACCTCTTTATCATACCGGTGTAGAATCATAAGGTGCTTGCCAAAGCTCCATGGTTCGGTATTCAAGACTCGCTCCATGTCAGTTTGGTTGTCAAAGGTAAAGAGGACCACATGATCACTCTCTTTAGTCACCCTAAATTCGTTCTTCATTCTCCATAGGGGTGTGAATGTTTTTGCAATGGCCTCGACATTCAAAGCACACTTAGTGAGAAACTTTGTAGCAAGGACAAAATCTAAAACTGCTTCCGCTTCTATAATGCTAAGGTGAGACCCTTCAACATCCAAGAGGGTAGGACAACTCCAAGATTTTGCTAACTCCTCCATCGATTTGAAACTAAGGAAATGAAAAAAAGAAAAAACTAAAAGAAACTAGAAAGTGTTTCCCCAATCTCCAAAGAAAGGAAAAACCACAAAACCTTGAAGGTAAACTTGTTACCTCAAGGTACAGAAAACACCTTCGAAGAAGGGACGGCTATTCTGTGACCTAGGAGAAGATGGAGACACTACAAAAAAGGGGTCTATAGCCGCGTTTCAAAAACGTGGCTATAGACCCCAAAAACACAGCTATAGGATATAGCCGCATTTCCAATAGCGCCCTGTAGGTCTATAGCCACGTTTTTATAACGCAGTTAAAGGTCAGACCTATAGCCACATTTTTTAACCGCGGCTATAGGCTGAGACCTATAGCAGCCTTTTTAAAAAAAGGCGACTACAGACCAGCTTTGAGCTGCGTTTATGACCATGGTTATAGCTTCAGACCAATAGCCGCATTTTTAAAATGTAACTTTAGAGCTAGTCTATAGCTGCGTTTAGTAAACACGGCTTAAAGTCTCACCTATAGCTGCATTTTACAAAAACGCAGCTAAAAAACATCGCTTAAAAACGCATTTTTTGTAGTGAAAGGAGCCACCTTTCGCTAGCGAAGAGAAACTCTATGAGTTATGAGGGGTTTTAGTCAAGCTTAAAAGTCCATGGCTGTAAAAATCATAATTTCTTGACCCAACACTAATAATTTTGGTATGTATTACAAAATAGATATCGTGGCTGCAAAAATCATATTGCAAAGATGATAAAAAGCCACAAAACATTTAATCATTTTATGGAAACCCTTTTTTTTATTGCCACGGATATAAAAATCAGTACAATGCATTTATTAATTTCATAGAATTAAAAATCGTATAATTATTTACTGTTTTCGATCAGAGTTCAACTTTTATAAGCCACCGCTGTTAACGTTTATTTTTTTAAAACATCATCATCATCTTCATAGCACAGGTGTAAACAAGCACAACTGGGCAAAAAATTAATTTGTTCTCCATTGTTGAAAATAAATTAAGGACCAACTCTTATTTTGTACAATTTTTTAATATAAACTGAAAGTTCCACCCACAAACAGAGAAAACCATACCTCAGAAAAATGCTACTAATGTGGTTTTTGAATCTTCAAATTACACTGCGATTTAACAACAATTGAGAACCAAAACATGGGATAGTCTTGTAATTTGGATGATGACTGCTTGGTTGTTTGTAATGGATGGTTGTGTTATTTGGAAAGACAATCTTTGTTTTGGGTTTAAAAGGAAGGCATGCCAAGTGCTTGGATGTAAGTTTTAATCTCCACGGTAGATTTGTTAGTAGGTGGTGTGGCAGTTTTTATTTAAAACAAAAGAGATATTTTTTTAAAAATTTACTGGAGGTAAGCTGGATCCTATTTTTAATTAAGTTTAAATTATATTCTATATTTAAATCATTATTTAGAAGCTTATCACAATCATAATAAATATCTATTAATAACATCGTAATAAAACAATAATCATAATAAATTCTTATCAATAACTACTATAATTATCAAATTTTATATTTAATTTTTAATAGATAATCACAATCAAAATAAATATCTATTAATAACTATCATAATTATCAAATCATAGGCGAAAGGAGAGAGAAAACCTTTTTTTTTTCTTTTTTTGAGAAACAAATCTTCTTCTTTTTTTAGATAAAATATTTCGGTGTATTACAGGGGTTGGTGGCTAGTTGAGTTAACCCTAGATCATTTTGTAAGGATTACAAACAAATAAGTTGGTGAATATTATTCTTTTTTTTCGTTTGGGGAAATTATGATTCAGATTTATTTTTTATCATTAGCCACATGGAAAATAACTATAGTCTACTTTGGTTGATTAATTACCTTTCTAAGAAATCACCTATATACTTGGTACTTTTCATATTAAATTAATGGCCATCCCCCTCTTATTGTTTTATTATTTGAATTTCCAAGAAATCACACGATGGCTTTACATCTCGTGGTCCACATGCAACGATGACAAAAGGCAAGAGCCCGTCAAACAAGCCTACGTGGTAAACACCCATTGGTTGAAACCCATGGGAAGGTAGGACGGTTTCCACAGAGAATGAGAACTCATCTTTTGCCGTGATGGGCTGGAACCTAGAATGGGTTGACAAAGCAAATAATATAAAATAAAAAAGCAAAACTATTAAAATTAGAGGACTGCAAAAAATAAAAATAAAAGAATGTTCAAAGTGGAAGTCTTAAAATTGTTCAAACGGGTCAAACTTTCGACATTCTTGAACCCCGAAATCCTCTATAAATACCTACTTCATGTTTCTCAACATCCACCAACATAAGCAAACTATTAGTGCTTTTGCGTTTTGAAAGAGAGACTATATACAAAACCATTAGTGCTTTTTGAGTTTTGAGAGAGACTATACAAAAAACCCATCAGTGCTTTCACACAAACCACAGAGAGAGAGAGAGAGAGAGAGAGAGATATGGGGTTGCTTGAGCTAGCTACAGGTTTTAACATAGCCGTGTTGCTGGTCTTTTTTCTCTTCCTGATCACCTTAAGAGTGTTATTTTCTTGCTGGATTTCACCAACTCTTAAGTATTCGAAAATTCTGAGAAATGGGTTTGGAGGACCAACTCCAAGTTTTCCGTTCGGTAACATTAAGGATATCGTTAAGATGTCCGGTGATTCTTCGTTGCAGTCTTCGAATTCTCCACATGATATACACTCAAATGTTTTTCCCTACTTTGCACAATGGCAAAAGAGTCATGGTGAGCTCCTAGCTAGCTAGCTAGATATATATTGATAAAAGTAAAACTATATATGTGCTGTCAAATTTGAATCAATATTTGCATTTAGTCAAAAATATTATATTTGTATTATATATATATTTTTTCATTTAGAAATTATTGGTAATACAATTGTATGGAAACACAAAAATGAAGTCCTTTTGACAAGTATATACTACTAATAGAGTTCATCAACTATATAAATATATATATTGATAAGCGAGTTCATCAACTATATACACTGCAAAGAGGTTGATTTATTTTTTTTTTTTTTTTTTAATGATACAAAAATTTACATACTAGGTATTCATAAAATTTTGTGTAGGGCTAATATATAAGTGTAATTTGTGGTGCAGGAAAAACGTTCATATACTGGCTGGGCACAGAGCCATTTTTATATATAGCAGAACCTGAGTTCCTAAAGAAAATGTCTGGATCGGTCATGGCAAAGAGTTGGGGAAAGCCAACTGTGTTCAAAAATGATAGAGACCCTATGTTTGGCAATGGTTTGGTCATGGTTGAAGGAGATAAGTGGGTTCGCCAGCGACATGTCATTACTCCTGCATTCAATCCAATCAACCTGAAGGTCTCTCTCTCTATTCCTGATCTCTCACCCAAAATGGAAAAATATCTAGCTGATTCTCTTAGAATCTAGAACTAAATTTCATTATAGTACATCCATAAAAGGAACAATAATTGGTCAACAAATTATCTTTCATTTAGAGTTTTTTTTTTTTTTTTTTGGTTCTTACAAACATTAATTAGTAAAACATAACTATATACTTCTCCTTTACTTCTCAAAGTTAGTCTCTACTGATTAATTTCCATTCTGTTAATTAATTCCCACTAAAGATCTAAACTTTCTTTCTTTGTTTAATTTTCTAGATTATGGCAAGCTTAATGGTGGAGTCAGCCACTAATATGCTAGATAATTGGACTACCTTCTTTAATTCAGGAAAACCAGAGATTGATGCAGAGAGAGAAATTATAAAAACAGCTGGAGAGATCATTGCTAAAACAAGCTTTGGTGTAAGTTACAAAACTGGCCAGAATGTGTTAGAAAAACTAAGAGCCCTGCAAGTGACTCTCTTTAAGTCACCGTTTTGTGGGGGTCCCTTTTAGCAAATTCTTTTTCCCTAAGAAAACCCTAGAGGCCAAAAGACTTGGCAAGGAAATCGACCAACTATTTTTATCAATCATAAATGATCGAAAAAATTCGATTAAAGGGAAAACTCCACAAGACTTGCTAGGCATATTGCTTCAAGAAAGTCCTGTTGATAGTCAATTAGGAAAGACATTATCACAGCAGGAATTAGTGGATGAGTGCAAGACTTTCTTCTTTGGAGGCCATGAGACAACAGCATTGGCAATCACGTGGACATTGTTACTTTTGGCCATGAATCCAGAGTGGCAAGACCAGTTGAGAGATGAGATCAGAGAAGTTGTTAAAGATGGAGAGATTGATGTTAATACGCTTGCTGGACTAAAGAAGGTATGATAAATTTTTTTTTCATATCATATATTAGTAGCACTGTACTTGTGTCCTATGAATTTGTTAGCTGGATATGGAGGCGCAATTAATGTCTTAAGGTACTATGTATAAAAATGAAATATAAGGCTGTAAAGATACATTCTGGCTGTGATTTTAAAAAAATATATATGGGAATTAAGGTTGTAATCCTTGAACAGCATATATAGAGGCATAGAGTTTTGGGGATATGGTTGCCAGTTAAGAAAACCATATCATCTTAGAATTATTATAGAAATAAACATTGTTTTTGGGGGACCAACTACAATACATCAGCAAATCTTTCTTTGTAATTTAATGAAGAATGAATATCTTTTTAGTTGGATGATACATGATAGGTGTTAGAAGTAGCCAAATTTTTATGACCTAAAACACTAATTGCTTTAGTTTATGGGATAGACATGCATGCAGCCGTTCACATGCATGATCAATAATGGTGAGAGAATTAATGCTTGAAATTAGATTTGTATGCATTATTTTTAACTTCTCATAATATTTATCACTCAAATATAAAGAGACTTCTGTCTGGTCTCATTTTTTAGAAACACAATATTGTTCTAAAAATTTCCAACCAAAAAAAAAGGAATAAAAAGGGTCACTCAAAAACTTTGAGTGCATTATGGGTTGGATTTTGAAATACGTTTTGATATATATTTTAAATTATTTTTTAATGTATATTTTTTTTAAATTGCCTAATTAATTATTTATTTACTTTTCAATTTTTAAACAACCATCTCAAGTTCTAGAGAAATAAGATCATTGTTTTAATTTTGAGATGATCTGATTTTGGATTCAAGAAACGGAGAAGGAGAGAGACAATTATATTATCTATTACATGCAATCAAGGTTTCACAATGAATAAAAATCACACACTCATATATATATAAACCCTACATTTTTTTGTAAAAGAAGAGAAGGGGTTAAAAATTATTCTTACACAAGCCTAGTTAATGTCTTAGAAATTTATCCCTTCTTTTCTCTCTCTCTCTCTCTCATAAAAATAAGAAAGGAGCCAACCTATGAAAAGAGGTCAATCATAGGTCAATGTTGGGCAAAAAAAGAGTGGTCAGCTATGCCAGGAGTTAAGCGTGTGGGGGCTGAAGCACATGATTATTATGGCTTGGACTCATTTGGATTGTTGGATAGAGAGTAGTATTGGTCACGTAGATACTACTACTAAATGGCATTGCAAATTCAACAGTACCTCACTTTAGGGTACTATGCCACCTCCACTCGCCCTACCTTGACATTTGCCATCACCCTATTGACACGACCGTCCAAAATCTTTACTTTCCCAGATACACTTTGCGTTTTCTACTTGGGTCTCCGTCCATGTACAACCAGAGCTATGGATGGATATATTAAGGCCTGCCGTCCATGAATTCTATGTTTTTTTTTTCCCCTTTTTATTTGGACAGATTTTTTTCCCTCACTTAATAATAATATTCTTTTTATAAAATATCAACTTCAAGAGTTAGACTTAAGTATAAAATTAATAAACAAAAATCACAAAACCTAGGCATAGTTACTTAGGTATCTTAGTGAATAAATTACATTGATGAAGTTAAGTATCATTTATAGAAAGATAAACTTGTTTACATGTAGTATTAGTTAATGTAATTATATGTTTGAATTTGAATTTAAGAACATGCATGCATAGATAAAAAGGGTTTTCTATTTATGATTTTTTACTAAACCATGTTGAAATCTTACAAATGTAATTGTAATTGCAGATGGGATGGGTGTTAAATGAGGTTCTTCGGCTTTACCCATCATCACCAAACGTACAAAGGCAAGCGAGAGAAGACATTCGAGTGGATGACTTAACAAATCCTAACGGAACCAACATGTGGATTGACGTGGTGGCCATGCACCATGACCCGGAACTGTGGGGTGAGGATGTGAATGAGTTCAAGCCAGAGAGGTTCAAGGGTGACATGTATGGAGGGTGCAAGCACAAGATGGGGTATCTGCCTTTTGGGTTTGGAGGAAGAATGTGTGTTGGTAGGAACTTGACGTTTATGGAGTATAAGATTGTCCTTACCCTAATTCTCTCTAGGTTTTCTTTTACCCTCTCCCCAACTTACACTCATTCTCCTACTATTTTGCTCTCTCTAAGGCCTAAGTATGGACTGCCTCTCAGATTTCAACCCCTTTAGACCAACTAGTTCGACATACCGTACACCAACCGATTACTTTATTGTTCTAGCTAGTAAAATATAAACCACATGAAACATTTGTCTTTCTTTTAGCTCGAAATATATATGTTGAATGAAAAAAATTTATTAATTACTCCCAAAACCATTCTGTGTATCTTCACCTACATTATGTTATGGGATCTTGTAGCGAAAAGCATGTGTTCTATATATCTTTCAAATTAGGAGAGAGCTTCGTCTCTTTTTATGTCCCAATATATATAACAGGTAGTCCTGCCTTCATTGTCAATATCTTTATGTCATATTTTTAAATGGTGGCCTGAAATGAATTGTCCTATTGATTCCTCTCATATGAGATAAAGACAATTATCTATCAGTAGGTCGTTGTGACATTTCATTAGTCATTACAAAGTATATGCGAGCTCTAGCAAGTTGAAGATTCCATGAGACCTAGCAACAAAGCCTCATTGGTCATTAAGATCACCCAATAAGAGGCTTGGATTCGAAATAGTAAATCACGCTAAATTCAAAATATCCCAAACCCAACCGATCGAAAGAGATACGGTAGCTAGTAATAGAACTATATTCGCATACACATGCTTAATCAGGAGCTCATAAAATTTGACACCAAAACTGTGTGTCCAAACTGTACTTTACCCAAAAATTATTTTCCAACTCGAGAAGCAAATTCAACTTTGAATGAAATTTGATGGATTCGATAATGTTTCAATCAATAGAACTTTTGGCAAAGAAAGATTGAAAAAACACAATAAAGTAAAACTAATGCAAATAGAAAAAACAATTAAGAAATTTACTTGGATTAATAAGAAAACATTATAAACGTAACCAAAGCCTCTTGTGAGGATTTCACTAATAACAAACAATTACATAGAAGGCCTAAGTAATTTTTAGGTGCTCTCAGATTATGGAAAATTATGTTTTATTCTCTCATATTCATAGTGGAGTCCACTCATTAAACATAAGCAAAACCTTTTGTGAGAATTTCACTAATAACAAACAATTATATAGAAGGCTTGAGTAATTCTTAGATACCCAGAGTAAGGAGAATGGTACTCCCTCCTCTCACATTCATAGTAGGGTCTACTCATTAAATTCATGATAGAATCTACCATGAATGTGAAAGGAGGAAATACCATTTCACTATATTCCACAAACACCTAAAAATTTTCCATGGTGAAAGACCAATGAATTACATCAATACTAGCTTTTCAAAGGAAAAACTAGGGAAAATTACACTTTACCACCCTAAACTATGCACTAGATTACACTTTGGACCCTAAACTATCCGACTGCACACTTTGCACCCTAAACTATCACACTTTGCACCCTGGTGTTATTTTTGTTGTTATATTTAACAGAATCTTGCTACCTGTGACAAGACATGCTTCTTACTTAGGTAGAACAAAGTTAAGAGGAAAAGCAATTAAAAAGACTTTACTCCTTGAATAAAAGACATCTTCAAGAAGTGTTGGTGTTCGATGCTTTCTTAAAAGCAGCCCTCAGTATGGTCCATATCTTTGGCTAAATAACTACTCAATTTGGCTGTTTTGGTCCGTTACTTTTATCAACGATGCTACTCGATGTTGGTGTCGATTTCATTATGTTGATTGGAGTGGTCTCGATTTTAATATCAAGATCACTCTTTGGTCTCAATCTTGAGACCACATTTTAGTCTTGATGTCAAGACCAGATTGAGATGGGCGAGCCAAGAGCTTGCACTTGCTGATCCTCCCAGGTGAGCCAAATCATTGTCCCATCTCCTTATATATTGAGATTATCTTTTGGAATAATAAATAGTTAAACACATTTATATCTATACAATATCTAAAAATTGAAGCGCAGCATTTAAGCTTACTACATTTTTGTTGAGGCACATCATCGGTCACATCATCATTTTTTATTTTTTATTTGTTTCTCTAATTTTTTTTTATAACATTAAATATATTAACCGATTGATTTTATATCTTCATTTTAAGCAGTTTTTTTTCTAATAATATTTTTGACAATTTTAACTTTATATATACTTTGTATTTACACATTCATTTACTTTAATAGTATTTATTATTACTACGCTATTATTGAGTCACATTAAAGTAACATTTCGGTCCATTTAAGTTAATTTGGTCTATTCAGTCCAATTGGTATATTTGGTCCATTTCGGTCCTGTTCAGTCCCGCTTGGTCCACTTTTGTCCATTTCCGTGTATAATATGTTTGTTTTGCTGTTGATTTGTTTTTGTTCCACCACAACAATACAACCATCAATCAAAAATAAACAGAAAAGAAAACGCAGCTATATTTTATTGATAACTTTGTAGCCTTTGTTTCTCAAAAAAAAAAAAAAAAAAATGTGTAGCCTTTCAAATCGACAAAGTTGTGCAAGCTGAGCCACAAAATTCTGAAATTTGTTCTGGTTCTTTCTACAGGCCAAATTATTCTCCTTCCCTTTTTTCGATTTTTTTTTCTTATTTTTTTTTAAAATTAAGCTAAGCAAAATTATTTATAGACAAAATGATAATAGATCCAACAAAATTTAAAGAAAGAGCCCAATGAGCCAAGTTACGAGCTATAATAGTAGAAAGTCAATAAGTAACTACACAACCAAATACAGTATAAGAATAACCGAAGGCATTTGCAATGGTGGCTGAACAATCATCATCCCAACTGGGTCTGTAGACCAATGTTGAATGGGATCCTTGCATCAAATCCAAAGATGACGAAACTGATCCTAAACGAGAGGTAATTTGGAAAGTTATTGAAGTTGTAGCTCAATTAGCACTTCTTTTATAGTGTTTTTAATAGAAATGTCTAAGATTCAAATCTTGCTTTCCTAACTATCAAATTATATAAAATAAAATAAAATTGATATAAAAAAAATTGATAGGAATTATATAAGTGCTTTGTATATTCAAATTTTGAGTTCAATTTATTTTATTAAACAATTTTTATTTTACCATTAGTATTAGTAGGAGGAAGAGGAACTCCCTCTCTCTCTCTCTTTTACATTTTCTATGTAGAAACTGGAATTCCCAACTTTAGCTTAAAGGTAAACTTTGAAGAGAGAAAAAACCTTTTAGTGAAATTATCAAACAAGTGATAATTTTTAATTGCTAAATGCTCCTAGCTTCATGCCCCCTTACAGCTCTTTTCCCTCCATTTTGATGAAATGTCAAACTTTGTGTTAGTGTGTCTTTCTTTCTTTCTTTCTTTTTTTAAGATTTAATTATTTGCAGCTTCCCAAAACCTTTTTTTTTTTTTAGGTCTGTACTTTTACTTGGTTTATTTTTTAAGCAAGGTAAGGGGAAGAAAATAACTAACCCAAACACATGAGGGTCAATCATATTGGATAACGTTAGCCCAAGCTTGAACAAGAGGAGCTTCATGATTGCTAATTTGCTACACAGCACAGCGAGGCAAGCTATTCCTTGCTGAAAAGCAGCAGCATCACACGCATTTCAACCAGCCCAGAATGGACCAGCATAAACTTTAGGAAGGAACCCATTCACCATCAGCAACGCTGGGAAAGTCCCGAGTTTAATGATATGAAAAGTTGGATACCACCATACCAGTATAGGCAGTTGAACACAAGATTCCACTATGGCAAAAAATCACAAGTTTAAGGAATCACTAATCCCGTGGGGTACAGAATAGTAAAGAGCCTAATAAACGCTGAATTAGGATCTTTATTAGGCACATCACATGATTTCAGAGAATCCGACTTTACTATGAATGATTTAATTGAACAGGAGTGTGACATTCAATTGCATGAAAAGCACTCATTGGATGCATGTTATTTCGAAAGGATCTGTGTGTACAGGAATAAATTATTCAAATGGGCCTATAGGGTACTTATTCAATACAAGACACCTGATCTGAAATTGAGCAACCTTTTAGAAAAGTGGCAAGCTGGCTGGAAATCGCACGTGCATCCATTGTCTCTCATATGTTGCCAAATGACTCCATCCAATCTCATCAAGCAAAGAGAGCTTTAGTTCATAGAGCTTCTTCTTTGGAGGTTCCCCATCATCTTGAATTATGTCATTCAATGCCTGCTCCAGTAATAGGTTTAATTTAGACAAATGATCAATTCATAAGTGAAATTCTTCAAATTTTATATTTTTCTTTTCATGTTGGACGTCATATCCAGCAAAGCAGATGCAATATGATAGATTGACAAACAACAATGGGGTTGCACATGTCTCATTATAGAAACAGGTACTGTCCAGTATTTAAAGAAAATTTTGTGAAATTGGCAGCTGCTTGAAAATATTACCAATCTGAAAAGTTTTGTAATTTGTCAATCATATGAACACTTACATCATTTTGATTAAAGGATGGACAGAGAAAATACTTTATTACAAAAAATATAATATTATGATACTGGACCCCAAAGTTATACAGGCATGGAAAAGCATTCTGTATCATTTCAGAAGTCTTAAGTTGAAAAACAATTGGAATGTACTGCTCTAGTACAAGGATGAAGGTATTTCTGCAGGGTAACACTTCGTAGACATAGAATACAATTATAATCTCAACTCAACAGGTAAAGTTAGTTTTTGTTATTTCTGATAGAGTGCTTTCCCCACCCCCCCCCCCCCCCCCCCCCCCCCCCAGTGTCGGAAGTGGATTTTTCTTATCCTAAAAATGTTTAATAAGAAGAACTACACCGTTACAAACTATAGAGCAAATCAACATGCCCGCCTGAAATACATAGAACTGAACATAGGCATCTTACCCTAAGTTCCAGCCACTCAACAACCATAAATATACATGTAAACGTGAAATATAAAATTCCATGATTGTCAGACAATAGATGAACATGAATGATGGAAGAAAATTACCTTCAATGCTGTTCCAAGCCTTCCACTACGTCTCTCACGTAGCACTAGGAGGGTGCCATATTTAGATGACTTCAAATCAACCCATTTCTTTAATTCTTTGAAGTTCTCTTCAAACAGATCTGGCAGGACACCAAACTCTGGTTGAGATTGATCACGAGTAATCTCCAAATCTTTAGATGAAGCCAAAGACGATGCCTCCTTGCCCTGAAACAATAACGAGAAGGATGATGATAACAACAACAACAATGATGGTGATGATACACAACTATATCAATGAAATCTTTTTTTTTTTTGTGATAAGTAACATAAGAAATTTTATTATAAAAACCAACCCAGTAAACTAGAAGTGTACTATAGCGGCACAACTTTTGATTGAACCATATCAATGAAATCTTGCTGCTTCTTCTTCTCTCTTTTTTTTCTTATTTGCATACTTTCCAACAAAAAATTTATAAAACTAAAATGATAATTATAATTTAAAATAAATAAATAAATAAAAAACCCTACTTAGATGTCACCTAATAAATTCGTCTGAAAAGGGGAATTGACTTTGACAAGAAGACAGATGAGTCTCCCTAAATCCCAAACTTCTACATGGTAATAATCAGATGAGTTATCCCATTACCCAATAATCTCTCCTAGAGATATGGACTAAAATAGTGGGAAACATGATGCATGAGCTGTGCATACTGTCTGTGCCAATGGCTCTTACTAAAGTTAATTAGATATGTTTCATCAGCAGCCATAGCTTAAAAATGCAGCAAGGAATAAGCCGTATATTATGGCAATCATGGCCTCAAAAGGCGATACATCTTACCTTCTCACTGAAGGAATTCAGACAATAAGCAAACACAGCCCTCAAAAAGTGACAATTTTTTTTTTTTTTTTTTGCTAATGTGATTATCTAGAACTCTTTGAGTATTTAACTATTCCATCGGATATTTGTAGCCCTTGGTCCCACACATACCAGGAAATTACATGGAATCTCTTGGGATTGGCCCCCAATGCTGGCCAGAAGTTTCAAAAAGTGACACAATTTAGTTTTACCTTTTCAATAATCACTTGCTTGTTGTAAAAGAGGCAATCATTTTCAAGCTAAGTATCACCTTTAAATCACACAAATTGGGATTTCCTATCTTCAGAATTTGGTTTATATATTTGTCTTACAATTTCAATTTCAACTAGAACAGCTAAGCAGGCTTGCACAATTTTAACCATAAGCATTATGGTCAGGACATTGATGCACATGGTGTATTTCTTTTGAGCTATGGCATGAATACTACTACACAATGTGTAATGGAAAGTTATGTGGGGGCTTGGACAACATATATCACAAAACATGGCAATAAAACATAAACCAGTAGTAGAGTACAATAAACTGGAATTCACAGCTAACAACTGTGTGATTTTCCAAAATGACGTCAGAATTTTTAGCCTAAAACCACTTCAAGCAAAACCATAATGTTTTTGAATCTGGTTGCTAAGCAAATATAGTGAAGAAGAATCATCAATTCATAGGCATTGTACAATTGGGCCCTTGTATACAAGTCAACACCAACCAAGCCTTAACCCACAATTTAGGAGTCGGCTATGTATCTTTGGCAGAAGAGTCAGGGTCAGCCAAATGTATTCTTTTCTGCCGCACCATTATAAATCAAGTCATCAATGTCTTGTCGTTTCCTAAGCTTTCAAGCAACCAAACATTAGATATGAAATGGAATACTCCTAGGAAACCTACTTGCTATTCAGAAACATAATAAAGCCCAAGTTGCCCAAACTCCAAAACAGAACAAACCCATTACATAATTATAACCCAATGCTGCATGCAACCCAATAAAACAGAGAATGAAAAGATAGCCATTTTATGAACCATTGATGTCAACCCATTTGCAACAAATGCTATTCATTCCTTTCCTTTACAAACAAATAGAGGATAGTGAAATTTTAAAACACACCTTTCTCCAAAAAAAAAAAAAAAATTTAAAACACACACACACAAATAAAACCAAAACCCCACAAAAAAGTAGGGTTGTAAACAAGCTGAGTCGAGCCAAATATTAAAAGTTCAAGTTTGTTTTTTTTTTTTTTTTTTTTTTTTTTGAACACGAGCTCGAGCTCATCACCAGTCAATATTTTATGTTTAAGCTTGGCTCATTTTCTCGTCAAGCAAACTCGAGCTTATTCACGAGTTATTTGATTAACTTATTATTTTCATATATATTGTGAAACCATGACTAAAATGTTTTACCTCTTCACAAATCTATAATTTTTTACTACAAAAAATAGATTGTTTATATCATTAATAAGCTACAAATACTAATTTAATATCATATGAACATAGACAAGCTTATTAAATCCAATTTCAAGTCTATATAAATATATGTTTATACAACTATACATATAAATATAATTATATAATATTATATAGTTAAATCAAACCCCATGTTCATGAACTTGTTCACAGACCTAAAGTTGGCAAACTTAAAGTTAAGCCTTGAATTTGGCTTATTTTCTAAAAACAAACAAGTTTTTTCTTGAACCAAGCTTTTCAACCCTACAAAAAAGCAACATGGACCCACCAAGAATAGGACCCACATTGTTCAAGAAAACAGAAAGACATGCATACAAATATCGATAAAGAAGATGTTTTTGACATGTAGTGTAATGTACCTCGATGAAATGGGGGCGAAGTTGTTGAGTAAGAACGCGGATTTTGAAGTAGGGGGAGTTGGGACTTGGAATTGGAGAAGGTGGTATCAATGAGCTTTCTTTTGTTGGTCTTGGGAAGAATGGGACGCATAGGACGAGTGGGTACCGAAGGTGGGCCTTGTGGTTGTGGTTGTGGTTTTGGTGCGCTTTGTGACATTGGTGTCAAATGGATCTTTGGCATTGAGCCTTCAACAGGTTTTGGATTTGCTGCCATGGATTTCCTCTTATTCTCAATTCTCACTCAGCAAATTGCAATGGGTCGTAATTCCTAAAAAATCAAGATGATTTTGGAATATACACATTTTATAAGGGCGAATTTGACATTTCATAAAGTAAATAGTTTCAGAATAAAAACTTAACAAATAATAGTATTATTTTTTATATGAGGTCTTTTTTTTTCTTTTTTTTTAAAAAATTTTTTATGAGGAACAAATAACAGTATTATTATACATGAGAAATGACGAAGTTTGAATATTAAATTGCTTGTAACTCATCACAACAATTCTATTCAATATCTTTTTATTAAACGTGAATTATAACAAATTCACAATTTGGTACAATTTTTTTTTTTTTTTTTTTTTTTTTGATGAACAAAATGGGTGAGCGAGGGCAACTATTGTGGCGGACCCTTATGGACGTGATTGATGGAGCACTCACCCGCTAGGGAATGTTGGACTGAGCCATAGCTAATGTTATCTAGGGTGGCAACAGACCTCACCCTAACCCCACGAGAAGGCTAGTACCCTTAGGCTAGCTACAGGAGGGAATTCCCACATTCCGCCCATTGGGGTTTGAACATGAGACCTCTAGTAGCGCTGCACTCTTGCGTTTTCTTCTTATAGTCTTCATGCTTGCAAAATTTTCACAAAATCAAAGATTAATAATTATATTATCAATCAAATGTTTAAATTTCACGTTTTTGTAGTATAAAATTATGCACAAAAATAAGTTTATGAATTGAATAGTAAATAATATTTAATTGACATAAAATTTGAGATGTGTGTTGATAACATAAAAAAATGTGTAATCTAATAATTAGACTTTCAAAATATGTAATTAAGTTAATTTTTTCGTATTTTCAACAAAAATGTTTAGGATTTAGATCTCACTTCCCTCAACTATTGAATTATCAAGATTATTAATCTCACTTTAATTTAGACTTTTTTTTAAAAAAAAAAATTAGTCCTAAAATACATGCCAAACACTTTGAAGTTAGTTTTTATTCAACACAAAATATGGATTATACAATTACACTTACACTATTAGAGCATTCACATAAGCTTGTGCAAATTTTTTTGTTTATTTTAGCTTAAGAACTTTTTTTTTTTTTCTATCTTATATACTGTACAATCACCAAGCCCAAAAGTAGGGCATACTGGATGTGCTTCATAATGAGCCAATCTGCCATCACCACATGTCCAAGGCATAGCAGAATAATAAGAAAAGAAAGATAAAAAGATATGTATAAAGGAGAAAGCATGTAGCCATTAGTTGTGGTCCACATGTCCAAGATAGTGGGTAAAAGTAATAGCAAGATCAATCATGGACCATTACAGCTGTAGCAACAAATCTCAACCGCATGCTATAGGTTTTGGGCATATTACAGTAGAGGGCTAGCTTGTTGAAGAAGCATTATTGCGTGTAGTACAAGCACAAACACACTTGTCAAAGAAGCACCAAATGCATGTGGTCCATTTTGTCAAGATTCTACCTTGTCCTTCTCCAATGGGAATATAATGTCTTAACCATTGGGAAAGTGACACATGCCAATTTCCACCATTATTAAAGGATGTAGGACTCAATGAAGAAAATACACACGTTAACACTACGATGGAAGCCTTCTTCCCACCTCTTCTTTCTTTATGATCCCACTGTTTCTTTCTCTCTTTCTCCGTTGTAACACAATACTCCCATTGTAACCATTTTCAGAAAAAATAGTGGAATATTCGATTGGTTAGTGTTCGTGGTTTTCTTCCTCTCCCAACATAGAGGGTTTCTACATTAAAAAAACTTGTGTATATTTCTCTTGCAACTTTACTCTCATGTTTTTCATTTTCTTGCACAAAAACATTGTTTTTAACAAAGATGATGTTTAAATGTACTGTTAAGGTTTTAGAGATTTTTACAAAATAATCTCAAAAATCTAACTTGCACGTACATATACTCACTTTTCAAAACAGTCCACATCAGATTATTTATTTTATACTATTTTATTAAAATATCAATTTTCTTGATTTTTTTTAATTGTTTTTTTTTATTTACACATAACAACCATCATTCACTATCTTCTTTCATCCTCAAGATACATAAAAAAATAACTAGTGTAAATTTATATGGTTATTACAGTACATAACCATGTTTTTTTACAAAACTTTGCATAAATTGATATGAGTGAATTTTGAAATTTGTTAAACAAATACTAATGCGCGTTGCTGATAAGAATTTACTATTCCTATCCTAAACAAGAAATGAACAGAGGATTTAGAGAATGAATGGAACAGTGAAGAATTAGAGAAAAAAAGGAAGAGAGAGATTAGGGAGAGTAGAGAATTGGGTATTGCATCAGATTCTTCATTGATACCTTCCCTAAAACCATTCCTCCCCTTTATACCCGAGCCTTAACAAAGCTATAGTACAATGGTATCACCCTATAACTACTTCTAACTAACTAACTAACCACCCCATCATTTAACAGATGTCACTAACAGAATGGTCCCCAATACTTACTCAATTAACTAACCACTCGCTGCCACTGTTTCAATTTAGCTTAGAACCAAGGATGTCAATACCGTACCGGAGGCCGTACCGGTTTGGCCACCGGTACGATATATTTCGGATACCGGTCAATACCGGTGTACCGTTTCAGGTTTACCGCTATTTTTTATATTTATAAATAAATATATATATATATATATATATATGTATGTATGTATGTGTCTGTGTATATATATATTATAATAAATATAAAAGTTTACCATAAAACATTTCCTCAATTCAGAACTAATTATTCATGGTTTTAGACTTTAGTATCAATTAAAAGGGAAAAATAATAATAAAAATAAAATAGAAAGCTTAAAAGTTACCATTGCATACTAAGAAAACAAATAATACTAATAAGTTAATGCAAATAACTTACAATTCTGTTCTAACAAAAATTCAAAAATTACAAAACTTAAAAAAATAAATAAATAAATAAAAAAAAAAAACTTTTTTCTGTACCGGCTGGTATTGCCCGAAATTGGCCGGTACGAGGCCGGTACGGCCGGTATTTTTTCCGGTACGAAACAGGGTGGTCGAGCGTACCGGATTGCTGGCCAGTACAATATATTCCGGCCGTACCGGCCAGTACGGTACGGAATCGATAACCTTGCTTAGAACAGATTATACTCCCATCAGCACATGGCAGCAACAACACTTGATCACAACCAAAGCAGCCCTTGACCACATCAGCACCCCAATGCACCAGAACATTTAAGCAACTCCTATCACGTGCTCGCAATGTAATCTACAACAAAATGTGGAGGTTCCTCTCCATTCCAACCTTTGCCACATCTCAATAGTCTATCCTAGTTTTGTACAGCTAAAAGCATAAACAGCCTAGTTACATTTTTCGTTTACCCATTTAGTATGCGTTTGAGATTGCTTAAAAAGTCAGTTTTTTTTACTATTCAGTTTATTTTTGCTACTATTCATGAGTTCTATTGCACATTTTAGTGCTATTCATGAACCTTACTATACTATTTCAGCTACTTTTTAACTTTATCTACAGTACTTTTCTTATCCTCTAAAATACGACCCTCACTAGATCTTACTGGCCTGAGCTAGTCTAAGTGTGCATTTGGGTTAGGATTAAAAATTAAAATTATTTCACTATTCAGCTTATTTTTGTTACTATTCATGGACTCCATTGCACTTTTTGGCACTATTCATGGCCCCACTGTACTATTTCAACTAACTTTTACCTTTATATACAGTACTTTCAGTAATAATTT
This sequence comes from Quercus tomentella, assembly GCA_028535165.1. Taxonomy (NCBI): domain Eukaryota; kingdom Viridiplantae; phylum Streptophyta; class Magnoliopsida; order Fagales; family Fagaceae; genus Quercus; species Quercus tomentella. The sequence goes on from JAPQVY010000144.1 coordinate 25,411,546, forward strand.
TTCAATTTCAGCAAAATAAGCAATATTCAAATCTACCCTAATTATTAGTACTCTATAATTTTTTAAAAGTAACGTGGGATAATTGAAACAAGCCTTTGATTTTTATTTTTATTTTTTTTTAAGCAAACCTTTGATTTCTTAATTCATACTGACAAGTGACATATCCTAATTGATCCTAGTATAATTTTGAATTTTCTAATAATATTCCATACTGACAAACAAGTGACACACATATATATCCTAGTATTGATTTTTCTAATGATAAAAGTGGGGTAAAACATTGCGGCGATGGCTCAATTATAATTAGCATGATAAAAATGTTGAACTCGCTAATCCATATGCCAAGAACACATGCAAAAATGTATGGTCCAAAGACTCCAAACACGTAGTATATATGTTGTAATATATAAATTATAATAATACCCAACTTTCAAGAAGGAGATTATTATGAGACTCAATCTTTGCTTTTCCACACGTTTTACCGAAACACGTACAGACATTTTTCTTGCATTAAACGACATTAATTATTCATATGCACATGTCAATGTCAGTATGTTACTTAGCACAAAATAATTAACTGTGATTTACAATACGTAGGTCTTGCATTAAACGACAATATTCACATGCTAATGTTTTTTCAAATGCTTTCTAAGAATCATGATTTTTTTTCAAATGCTTTACAATACGTGTAGGGAATTGGCTTGGTAGAGTTTCTATAAGAAAATTGAATGTAATCTATATCTATAATCTTTAATAATGAAAACCTTTATGTCGGTTTTGGTGACTTCTATTGTTGTAACATAATGTTGTCAAAAAGAAGGTTTTTCACAAATTTTTAACTGAAAATTTCGATTATAGTTTTTTTTTTTTTTTTGAAAACATAGTATAAAATTAAAACTACATAGCAAAGTCATCTTCATTCTTAGAAAAATGAAGGGAAACAACAAACATTTATCATTTGACAATTTGGGCACTTAAACGATTGAAACATCAAAAACTTCTTTAAAAAATTATATTAAAAATTCAAATCATAATAGACAATAGTAGTTTAGAATTGCATTCAATATTGTTCCAAATAAAATAGTTTTATTTGTTTTGGTATTAATTTCAGTCAATATTTTCATAAAACTATAGATCCATAATTACAAATGATGCCATTAATATAATTGGAGTTACATTATGATTGATTATAAGGACCAAGAGGAAATATTATAGGGACTCTTAAAACACACTCAACTTCATCAGTTATATTCCTTTCGGGGGGGCGGGGGTGAAAGATTATTATTTTTAGAATATGGAAGATGATAGATTTGAATTTTATTATATATTTATTGTGGTAAATGAATCTATGTGAAATTTTAATTTGACAGTTGAATTTGAATTCTAACTGTATTGACTATTATAGGCCGAGACCATTCAAAAATTTACTAGGCTCATATATAGGCAGACCTAGGCATGCGATGGCTCATTTGGAGTCTTTCCTATTCTATGTACCACACAAGAAGATGAAGATATATCTCATTTTAATAACGTTCTGTTTATTTGGAGTGGAAAATCTTGTGTAAAGATAGTTTTTCTTATTTTTCAGTGTTCGGTAGCATAAAAAAAATGAGTCAAATGAAAACTATATTTAGTCAATATATAAAGTATGACTTATTTTTAAAGATTTTTTTTCCATTAATTTTTAAAAAAAAAACAACTCTATCTCATAGCAAGTTAAATAAGGGAAATTAGGAGATTATTTTTCAACTCATTTAAGAAAACATAAGAAAATCAAATAGCTTTATAGAAAATGATTCATTTTCTAGAAAATATCATCGCTGAAACAAACAAAGCGTAAGATACATATATATTCTCTCTCTTATAGTACATGAGTTCCGCATAATTATGAGGTCTATGAACTATAAAAAGAATACTGTATATATTTGATACATGAGAGTAGCATTACTTAGTCTTTTCTTGTGCCGTTGACAAACATCATGTTTGGTGTGTTTAATGCAATAAAATGGTTATATGTTGTATGCAAGTAGATGTAATATCATAATTACAAGATTCAAAATTTTCTCTTATTTATATGTTAGCTCTTTTTGTATTTTCCAGCAACAAAACCAAGTTTTAGGCAATTTAGAATGTTCTATTTAATTATGTTTTATACATATGAAATGATGGTATGAACTATGAAAACAACATGGCTAGCTCTTATTCGATTCTTACAGTGTATTTGGAAGTTTGGAGGGAAAAGAGAATAGATGGTAATATATGAGCGGAAGAAGGGCGACTTTATTTGGATGTTTTAAAAATTAAGTAGGGAGAGGAGAATAGATACTCCTCCCCTTTATTTAGATGTTTTACAAATTAAAAATGGGACTAAAATGAAATGATAAGACATCATTTAAATTACAATTATACCCCTCTTTTTTTCCATTTAATGGAATAGATATAAATTCTCAATATAACGGTAAAATTGAAAATTTATTTATTTTTAAATATAATTGGAACTACAAATTTCCTTAATTTGGGGGAATTAAAAATGATAAACCTCCAAATCCCCTCTAATGCCTTCTCTATTCCTTTTAAAACACATCAAAACAAGGTTAATTAACACCACTCTTCCCCTCAGGGATAGATCCAGGATTTCAAGCTAAGAGGGCTGGAGATAAGTGGAAAAAAAAAATTCAAATACACATCCATATAGTATTAAGAAACTTTCAACCAAGACAAATACACAAAAATCATTGTTTCTTAATATATTAAGATGCAATCATCTACCAACAAAAACAAAGACGCAAAACACTATTGTTTCTTTACTTCTTCTTTTTTAAAAGATTTACACAGGCTGGGTTAATGATTCATGATTTTGGAGGGGGGCCCAAGCTACAAAGTAAGGGAGCCCAAGTCTAAATTTGTTATTTTTTACTGAAAATTAAACTACTTAAAAAAAAAAAAAAAAAATTGGCCCGGGGGGCCTGGGCCCCCACCTAGGTCCGTCCCTGCTTCCCTTCCTCTCAACTTCTTTCTCCTCCCCCTCTATTCAAACACACTATTAGGCAATTGGCTAAGATCATAAAAGAGGAAAAAGTATCTTATGAAACAATCTCATAAGACCTCTTTTGGATAACATGTGGATCATATACACACACGTGCGCGCGTGCGAGAAGTCTATATACATTTTCACTATTTTTCTCATCAACTTAAATAAAACTATTTGCCTCATTTACCTCCTCTCCCCTCCCCCCCCCCCCCCCCCCCCCCAAAAAAAAAAAAAACTCTCTCTCTCTCATTTACTAAAAAAACAAAAGTCATGAACAACCCACTATTTTTTCTATTATCTCTAAACTTATTTTCACAATTTACATTTAAGATAAATAAGTTTATTTATTTTTATATATAATTAATGAGAAATTTTTTGAAAATCCATTTTTGATTGTGAATGTCGAGGTTATGAGATGATTGAAATGAAGTTGCAAAGAAAATTGCTTCTTTTGTTCTACATTTTTAAATTTACTTATGGAAAATATTATTCTTTTATTTATAAATACTTTTAATTTTAAATTTCTACATGAACATCTGATTCTAGTGTCGAGAAAATAAATCACGCACACAAATGACCCAACATTTAGAGAGAGAGAGAGAGAGAGAGAGAGAGGGGTAAGTGAACCTCATAAAAGATTTTTTTAGAAAATTTGTTATTAACAATAAAAATATAACTTACTTAATTAGTAATATTATTTTTCAAAAATTAAGAAGAATAGATTTAAAATAAAAACTGTAATCTAAATAATTAAATAAATATTACTTATTACTTATTTTTCTTTGAGAAATACTTATTACTGTTTACATATAATAAAATATCTCGCTTAAATATATTATCTCAGACATCAAATTATATCGAACCAATCCTTGAAAACAAGTTTAATTTTGGGATCACAAATTGACAAGATTAATTATGGTCTTGTAAGCCAACTCGATTAGGATTGCGATTGAACCATGGATATTTAAATCCAATCCAACAAAAGTTTTTCCCCCTAGAATTTTCTTTAGTTTGAAGTTTGAACAGAAAATTTTGAAAAGTTCTTTGAATTTATGGTATCAATTATTTTAATTTATTTTATGTATACTTATTGCAAATGTTCAAAGTTGTGATCTCAAAGTGAGGATTGGAGTGCTTCACAATTGCATTTTTGTCAAAGAAAACAGAAAATTCTTGTTTTGTACACTAACTAAAAAGGGCCAAAAGAGATTATTGAAACCATTAGTTGTTGAAGTCTTAAGTATTAGGTTTCAAATAAATTATAGTAAATATTGGAGGGAAGACGATTTCCTCCTCATTCCCCCAAGAACATACAAATGCATGGTCCAAGAAGAATGAAAGGAAGAAAAGCAACCTCACAGTTTGTAATGGCAATGCAAGTATTACCAAGGAAATGGTCATGTTTTCCACAAGCTTTACTGTCATCCATTAGCATTGAGCAACAATTCCAACAATCCCAGTTTCTCTTGGGTGAGCCTCAAGCAATTACAATTAATCCTTTGCATGCCTTTGACCACTACCACGTGTTGCCAAGTCATATTTGAGTGTTGACACATTACAATGTTTTCATATTAATGAAAAAGAACATTATTTTTTGTGAAAGGGGGACCAAGATTTTATTTTAAATTGAAGGTTGACCAAAATTTTAATTCTTTGTCCCAGCCGTCCATGCATGTAAAGAACCGCTTATCAACGTTTAATTCGTTTCCTTATCATGAATATTGATTGTAAAACTAAATCACAATTTTCACTACTTTTGGTGGTGCTGAAAAATACTAAAGTACAAATAAAATGAGCCTATTTTACCTTGGAATTGGATTACTCAAGTATGCCATTTGAAGTTTTGAACATGCTGATGAATTCTATTACAAATATTTATCAAAAAAAAAAAGAGCTCTATTACGAATTAATAATACATATTCTATTTGTAAAAGTAATCTGGGGCCATGGAGGGTGAGAGATATTAGTAGTTTAAAACCCTATTAAATGCCTAAAATTAAAAAATAAATAAATTCCACATCCCGTGGGCTACCTACCCTACTAGGAGAAATTCCATATTTTAGTTTCTGCCTTTTACTTTTTCCAATTATAGTGTTAAATTTGTGCAAGAAATTTGATTAAAAAAAAAAAGTCCTAATAAAATGTAAGAGAAAAATCCTTACACGGTCTTATTGATATATATGTATGTATATATATTCACGTTTGTAATGTGTGTGGTGATATTAGGTTAGTATCTCGATCAAAAGTTCGTGCATTCCAAACCCAGTCCGGGGAAAAAGCTGACGTACGTATCAAGAAGTAGGGTTTTTAGTTGTCAGTTAACATCTTCCACAGAATTGCCTAATTATTCTTCATAGCATTTTTTTTTTTTTTTTTTTTTTGTGCTGAAAGCAACAAATGTATATGATACTATCATTTTTTTATTTATTAACTAGCTCCTACCTTTTCTTTTTTTTAGTGAGAAATATTATATTTACAACCTTTTTTCAATATTTGCATTACAAATCTTACATAGTAGGTTGTTATTAGTTATTATGGATAGACAAAAAAGTAATTTAAGTTTTGGGTTTAAATTAGAACAAATAACAACTTACCACCTATAATTTAATGTGAAAATGTTGCGAATGAAACCCCTCTCTTTTTCATTTAAGAAAAAAAAAAAAAAAGGAAGAAGTTCTTTTGATATGATACCCAAGGCTGGTGCAATGTATTTGGGCTAAGGCGACAATTTTACTAGGATCTTTTTTATATTTAAATATTAATTGAATCATATTTTTTTAACTTTTGGTATTAATTTTTTCTTCACTTAGTATCTGTTTGGAATCCGATTATTTTGTTAAAACTAAAAAATTTTTAATGAAAATACTGAAAATAAAGGTAAAAATTAGTTGAAATAGTACAGTGAAACTCATAAATAGTACCAAAAGTGCAGTGAAACTCATGAATAGTAACAAAAATAAGTTGAATAGTAAAATAAGTTGGCAAAAATTAGTTGTGTTTGATTTTGAATTTTCTGGGTGTGTTTGTATTGTGAGTATGTTGTGTTTGATTTTGAATTTTCTGGGTTTGTGTTTGATTTTTAATTTTCTGGGTGTGTTTGTATTGTGAGTATGTTGTGTTTGATTTAGAATTTTCTGGATGTGTTTGTATTGTGAATATGTTGTGTTTGATTTTGAATTTTCTGGGTTTGTGTTTGATTTTGAATTTTTTGGATTTGTGTTTAATTTTGAATTTTTTATATTTGAATTTTGAATTTTCTGGGGGAAAAAAAAAAAACCCAGAATTTTTTTTTTATAAAAACCCTAAAAAACGCGGCTATAGGTCTCGGCCTATAGCCGCGTTTCTAAAAACGCAGCTATAGGCCCGCATCCTATAGCCATTTATAACATGACTAATCTACTCACATCTTTTTATTTTATTTTTTTCTCACTTTTTTCAAAATACAAGTATAATTTAGTATTCTTTTAGCAAAAAAAAAAAAAAAACTAAATAAGCTAATATCAAACACACCATATTAAGTTAAACTACCAAAAAAAAAAAGTAAAGTAGAAACTAAATGTCACGTGGGAGGCTATGCTAATATGTTGTGAATAGTTGATGTGATAAGTGATAACTCATGCTAACTGCAAAGAGGGAAAAGTACTAAGGAAAAAGAAAAAGTGGACACTTTATTTGGTTTGGGAGATATATAGGACCTTAATTTTGTCTTTTTACCTACTAATTTTAATAGACAATGCATTTTATTGGTTAAAAGAAAAGTTTTTATATTTTTTCTAAGTGAGAGAGTTTTTATATTTTTTCTAAGTGAGAGAGTTTTTATTAAAATGTGCATCAGTAAAACAGATAAATATAATATATTTTATTGATAAAAAGAGAGGGTCTTTTTATTTTATTTGAGAGACTTAAGTAATTGTGCCTTGTTTGCTTATAGTGTTAAGTCGACACACTAATGATACCATCAAGTCTCACATCGGCCTAGTTGTAACTGAGATATGAATAGTGACTCAAAGAAATATCTATATGTACTCACAATTTTCTAATTAAAGCTCAGCTTCTTTTGGCCGAAAATATTATTTTAAAATTACAAAAAAATTGATTGATCATTTTATTGTGACCTGAAAATGATCTGAAATTAAATATTTTATGTGGAAAATCATTAGTGTTTTTTGTAGTTGTAAATATCATTCGAACAAAAATTTCATTCACAAAACCAATTTTATATAGAGAGTAATTAGAAATTCAACCATTTTTATTTTCAAATACACCATTATTAGTTTCATCACAAACATTTGAATATATATATATATATATATATATATACACACACACATATAAGAATAGCCACCTAAAATAGTTAAATATATTAAATCATAGTAAATCATCTACATAATCGTACCAAATAATTTAACATTTTACATGCCTATACGGAAAATGTTTTAACTCGAGCAGCTTCAATTTTAAGGGTGAAAAAAATGTTTTCCACCTAAAACCTATCGTTTTTCATTGACCAAGAAACAAATTTTCTATTGACTAGAGGTTCACTAGAGTTTTATGGCATACCAAATATTGGAATATGTTTTCCACCAAAATAAATGGAGATGAATTTTCAATAATTTTATCAAATATATTTTTCTATGTGAAAGCCTTTATTGAGAAAGTTAAAAAGAAGCTTTTTATTTTTTATCAAATATGTCACTAATTTTAGCGGGTAATGTAAAGCATTAATATTTTGTTTATATAATTAGTGTTTGCTAGGTACATTTTTAAGAGATAGAAATGGTAGGTTGATTGCAAAGAAGAGAAGAGGAAATGTACTTTGTTTGGTTGAACACGTGGGAGAGGAAGAGAAGATAAAATGGTAGAGGAATGAAAAAAAAAAAAAAAGAGGGAGATAAGGAAAATGATGTACTTTTTTTTTGTATGTTTGGTAAAAGTTGATCCTAAAATTCTATGAGTCGGACTTTATTATTATTATTATTAGATTTTAGTTTTAGGTTGGCAAATCATGAAAAAAAAAAAAGAGAGAGTCTTTTATAGTGCTTTAATTAAAAAAAGAGTCTTTTATAGTGCTTTAATTGAAAGTCCTTATGAATAGTGAAGACTGCTACCCAAGTTATGCAAGTTACCGTGCTACATTAAGCTTTTCTATAGCTTTATATAGTTGTTCAATTGATCGAAAGGCCCAGCTTTCAATAGATCAATCCTTAAGTTGGATCAATTGAGTTATGTGATTTCAAAAATGTGCCCAGTTTGGTACACCATTTTAAACACATGTTTTCAGTTTTTAAACAACATTACATGTATTTCCACAGAATTCCACATACTTTTTCACCCACACGTATTTTCAAAAAAACTGAAAACTATTGTTTAAACACACGTACCAAACAGGCCCGTAAATTCAACCCATCAAGTATTTAGGGTTTTGCGTATGCAAGCCAAAGGTATTTAAGAAAACCCTAATACATGTGAAAAAGACTTCCGGAGTTCTACTAATTGTAAATCTAAAGGTATTGTGTCTCTAGCTTTCAAAAACCTCTATTGGTGATCAAAGTAAAGCATATTCAGAACCAGTGATATTGAAGTTGTTATAATTCTAGGACCTGTTTGGTAATGTTGTTTTAGTAACGTTGTTTGTATTTTTTGGAAATATATTTGGATGAAAAAATGTGTGGAAATACGTGTAATGTTATTTAAACACTGGAAACTGTTATTCAAATTACACTACCAAACATCCTCCTAATTTTCTAAGTGCTGGACCAAAATGGGCAGGAGGTTTAGGTGCAACATCTTCATGACTAAAGAAGTCCGTGGATTTGGATTACATTGAGTAACATTAGTAAATTTTATTAGAAATAGAGTTATTTGGTATTGTAAAACTTTTATTCAATTAGTAGATTTGTTTTTGTCTTAGGGTTGCCAGGTTACCCCTTGATGGCTTTAACTTTGGAATTTATATTCCATTGGTTTTTTTTTTTTTTTTTGGACATATTGTTGTGTTATGCATTTTTCACTTTACTTGTTGTTTGAACAATATTAGTGATTATTTGTATAACCAAAGACCATTCATAATTTGACTAAGTAACAACTTGACTTTAACATTTGATCAACATGGATCTAATAACCAACCGAGATTTTATGTTTAATAAAAGCAGGTAAGGAGTAAAGAAAAGGAACAAGAATTCCTCTATTTGTTTTTGCCTCTTTGGTTTTGTATAAAGAATAGGGAAGGGAATGAAAGATTGATGGTTATGGTGATTTAATTTTTATATCCCTCAAAAGTCATATTAAAATATTTGATAATAAAGTTGATAAGTTGTAAGGACAGGCTTCTCAAAAAAAAAAGTTGTAAGGACATAAAAGTAAAGGCGTGCAAAAAAAAAAATCTTTCTTTACACTTCAGCTTCAAATCAAGTTTATATATATATATAATAAATTTTTTTTTTTTTAAATGTGGATTTTCTAAAGAATACCCCCCCCCCCCCCCCCCCCGCCCCCCACCTTTTTCTTTCCCTCGTATCTCTCTCGCATAGAAAAAAGAAAAAAGACAAACAAATCTACTCTTTTTCCTTTCCTTCAAACCAAAAGGCAAGCGAAAACCTAAAAATTGATTAGGAATCTTTGGACTTATTTGATACGTGTTTTTAAAATACAGTTCTTAATTTTTTTTAAAATATTTATAGATTAAAAAGTATATAAAAATATATATAATATTATTTAAAAATTAAAAATATGTATTTAAGTTAATGTACTAAATGGACCCTCTATTTTCAAATTTGAAATTTCCACAAAAAGTAGTGTCGGCCGTGCGTAGTAGAACTATCCCACGCCCAAAAAGGTCGCTGCCATTACCATGCCTCTAAAATGGTTTCAAAGGTCACAAAACTAAACAAATACATATGCAAGTGACACCTAGATATAGTCCAATCGTTGACTAGACTATCACTTCAGCGCCAACAATTTTTTGAACTGTGTATAGTATATTTATATCATCTGTGCGGCTACGTCCCTACCACAAGGGAATGATATATCATACAAATCTCGACAATTGTTTGAGACTTCTGAGTTTTCAGTTTTTTGACTAACAAACTCTGATGACAGAGTCGGCACATACATTGCTTTCTATACTTGACTGGTCAGTGTTCATGCACACATTGATGAAGACGGGTCTGTTTGGATTGAACTTATTTTGTTGAAATTGAAAATTGAAAACTGAAAACACTGTAGCAAAATAATTTTTAAATGTGTAAATAGTGTCGTGGGACCCATTTTTAATAAAAAAGTTGTTAAAAAGTAGAATTTATAGATCCGTAAACAGTACACTTATTTACTGTTCACAGAAGACCGGTCAACAGTTGCGACTGAAAAGGCCAAAAAAAAAAAGAAAAAAAAAGAGAAAACGCGTTTGACACAGATGCAGCACTTATAATCCGAATCCAAACTCCCTCGACATCTAACACCGGCCATGCTTTTTGTGATCATTTCTGCAATTTTTTTTTTTCTTTCACAGCTACTTTATCCGTACATTTGATGATGATGGATAATATATATTTGGCTGCCATTTCGAACAGCATGCTGCATGCATATAAGGCCGGTAATGATATTTTAGTAAGGTTGTTTGTATTTTTTTTAAATATGTGTAGATAAAAAATGTGTGAAAAAATATGTAATATTGTTTAAATACTGAAAATTGTTGTTTAAAATGCATTACCAAACACCTCAAAAGTTATCAATATCCACTTCTCCTAGCATATATATCTTAATGGGTAGGATTAAATTTCACAATTATTAAAGTGTCACGTGGATTTAACTGCACAGACACATCATATATCTTAAAATAACAATATGTAGGTTCCGTATTTTGTACAGTGCACCTTAATGATGTTAAATCATGTCAAAATTTAAAAATACTGTTTGACTATATACCTAATTCTTGAAACATTTTTCAAAAATTGAATAGGTAATAAATCATATGAGGTACAGTTGATGCATCTAGATTGGCCTTTTACTTTAAAAAAGACATTTATTTTTTATTTAATAAAAGTTGATAGAAGTACAGTTTGTAATTAAAATAAAAATAAAACTTAAAATAATTACATAAACAAATAAGTTAAAAGAAAACCTGTAACAGTTTTATATGTTGAACTAAAAATAGAAGTCTTTTTAGGATAAACAATAAACAATAAGTCTAGGGATAAATCCAATTTCAACTTGTTGAAGGTATTCTTACAGTACAATGACGTAATACCTTTTCCTCTTATATTTATAGTGAATCCTATAATAACTTTAACTAGTGAGATTTACTATAAATGTAAAAAGAGAGAGTACCATTTCATCATACTCTAAGAGTACCTTTTTTTTTTTTAATGAACTCCAAATCGTACTCTAGGAGTATCTAATTATTACTATTGAAGTGATTAACTATGAGTTTGTAAGTGATAAAAAAAAATAAAAAATTAAAAGTAATTATTCGTAAAAGTGATTGTCCACCACTTTACAGTCGATCACTTTAGCAAGTTGTGAAATTAAAGCTGCATTTTTTTTCGACACAAAATATTTTTTGAAAAATATTCTCTCTAATTGTGGGTGTTTGGTGGGATTGAAAATGCTGGCCAACCTAAAAATATTTTCATGTTAATTGTAAAATTTTGGCTACGCCCAAAATTTTCAAAAATCATTTTCCATCTTTTGTTGGAGGATATAAAAACCAAAAAAAAAAAAAAAAAAAAAAAAAAAAAAAAAAAAAAAAACACATCCCAAGCTCCCTCACCCCACCCTCAACCACGCCTAAGAACCACCCCCACCACTGAGATCGAACAAACAATAATTGAATCAGACCACCAACGACGAGGTCCACAACTACCACTGATCTTGGACTACTTTTCTATCTCTCTCATCGAACACATGCTACAACGATGAGACCCAGCCACGCATGCGACGATTGAATTGTTGATGACACCGCCTTCTCACCAATTGATATGTTTTTCTCTCTATATTTCTCATGTGATCGTCAATCTAGTGTTCTCTTTTTTCTTTTTTGCATGTTTAGTATTTTTATTGTGGATTTGTTGGTTATGGATTTTATTTTTTCCAGGATTTTGTGAGTTAAAGGTGAATTTTTTGTTGAGGGTTTTTTTTTTCTTTTCCCAAATGGGTCAAACACTTGAAAATGTTTAACATTTTTAGGAACATAATGAAATAACAGAAAACAAATTCTTTTCCCAAAAACATTTTTAACTGAAGATATTTTACAATTGAAAAATATTTCATATCAAAACAAACGCTTAGGTGTGCAATTAGGTGTACCCTAGATTTGTAGGATAATAAAGCAAGATTAAGTAGCTGCTTTTTAGAATACTCATTTCATTGCTAGAATTTTGCGTAGACTACGATTCTCCTTATATTAATTTGGCATTCTTTTTTTGGGTTTAATTATTGAATTAACATCTTAATGTGACAATATATTCACCTTTAAATTTGTTAATTATCAATCTTGTACCATTAAATTCACTCTTCATTTTTGTTTTGTTTATAAATACAATAGGATTTCAACTAACGATGCATATTCCCTTCATTTTAAACACATAAAAGATGGATTAGGGTTTAACTTTTAAACATGCGAAAAGAAAGTCAAGAGGATAACCTAAAAAACCCTAGGGGATTGTGCCATGCACCATCACCTAGCTAGCTCTGGGGGTAGCACCAAGTACACTTCCTAAATGAAAAGAGCAAGACAATATTATGGGAATTGATGATGCCGAAAAAGTCACCAGTGAGCCACAGGTACTTGCGCACTCGAAATAGCGCCTGCACAACACAGAAGAGAAGACCTTGCAGAGAGCACCGGTGTAGTGCCGGCCAAGTACCCTCCGAAGGTCAAGTTAGATCTTCTTACAACTCTAGAGTGCTAGAGAGGGGTGAATTATGCGTCCCTTGGCTAGTGAGGGTATTGGGGCTTTTATAGTAGTAGAGGGTTAACATCTCTTCCTTGATGCGGAAGTCTTTTCCTTATAGGAGTCCTTCTTGGGCGTATTTGGTGGGATCCTTTCCTTATAGGAATCCTTTGAGTATCATTAAACGTGGAGGGCAAGGCATTTCCTTATATATGTAATCGTGGGCAGCAAGTAAGCTTGCACCAGGGTCGTCAGCTTACCTTATTTCCTTCAGCCTTACTGGTGTCAGTCTGTTGATGTCTCAGCCTCTAGGTATGCCTTGCGGACTCTCCTCATTTCCCCAATCTAGAACATCATTCACTGACTCCTACATGAGGAAGCTGGCGGTTATAACTGTACCTGTCAGCTTGTGCCTGATGGCTATATCTAAAACTGTCAGCTTTATGCCTTGTATGAATAGCACTATTTTTATCCTTATCAGCTACCCCCTACTCTACATCTTCGTCGTTTTAAACTGACGGGATGTGGAGTTGAAGTTTTTTATCGGTTAACTATCTTTTGGTTCAGAGGAGTGGGAAAATCATTTATGAGTAATTCCTCAAGCCGCCAGCCATTTAATGCTTGGACACATGGTGCGCTCTCATTGGCCTCGTATCTGGACAAGGGCGTCGCCTCACCTTCCGCGCATTTTTCTTCCTATATATAACGTGCATCCTTCTTCTCATTCCTTTATTTCAACCTTGATATTTCAAGAGAGAGAGCTCGTCGCCTTTGCTTTTGCTGATCCATCACCTATTGCCAACGCCGTCACTTTCTAGGCCGTTTTCTCCTTCAAGACTTATTCACCTGTAAGTTCTTTTTCCTTCTTTCTTTGCATTTTTGCTCTAGCTGAACAATTTCTTAGTGAGGACGTCAGTTTAGGTACTTAGAATGGATCTGTCACTTGTAGATAGTCAGATGTCAAGTAACGCGTCGAGTGACCAGTCGTCAGTTCGCGATGGAGCGGGCTACGACGAAGTTTTTGGCTCAGGTCCAGAATCCGACGGCTTTTCTGAGTCGTCAGGAAGGGAAACATCAGCCCAATCTCCTAGCGACGATGTAGAAGACTATGTTGAGGGAGTTGGGGAGAAAGTAGTAGGTGAGGTTGAAGGGGAGCGAAAGAGTGACGGGGATAAGGAGGAGGATGAGGGTGACGAGGAGTCCTATGAAGAGGCTTCAGTAAGTCCCAGAGGAAACCGTCCTTTCATCCTTCCCGAGGATTGGGCCGTCAACAAATTTTTGCCCAAAATAAGTGAGAAGGTTTTCAAAGAATTACGTACCCGTTTCCAAATCCCAGACCATATTTCAATCTGTCTCCCTAGGAAAAAGGAAAAGCGTTACACATGGAGGATTGCAGACGTCGGCATGTATGACGCCATGCTTTCTGCCGGATTAAGGCTACCACTGACGGCTTTATACCGTCAGCTTGTCGACTTTATGGGGATATTCGTCAGCCAGATTGCCCCCAATGCTTGGAGGACTTTTATTGGGGCTGAGGTTTTGTGGGGCCATCTGAGCGGCGGGAACCGTCAGCTTTCTCTAGACAAGTTCTTCTATTGCTACAAACCCCGTCAGATTGTTTCGTCCAAAGGAACTTACCATTTTTTCATCAGGGAAAAGGATTTAAGGCTTGTATCTGATATGCCAGATTCCAACAGGAGTTGGAAAAGTAGATATTTTTTCCTTGAGGGATCTGACTGGGTATGCCGTCCAAAAGAGTGGGTTACCATGCCTCGTGGTTTTGATAACACCTGGGCATTAGTTAAACCCTCAGGTTTTGACAGCTTTTGATTTGCCGTCAGCTTTTTATCCTTTTATTACTCCATTTAGTGTTCTAATGCCTTCGTTTTTGTCTCTTCAGCCTGTAGCCGTCCACATATAACTGCCGAGCAAGAGGCGTTCATCCGTCGAGTTCTTGAAATCCCTTTAGAGGAACGAAAGTGTAGGGACTTGATTACCCTTGACACTATTCATTTGTACTGCGGGGGTCCAGAGCCGTCGGCTGAAGCTCGCAGACTAGACGATTTCTCTCGTCGATGTGAGTAAATTCTTTATTGCCTCTGTCAGTTTACTCATTCCGTCTGTTTGTAAATAATTGTTAGTTATTTTATGCAGAGATGGAATCTGCTAGGCAAAGGGTGAGGGTTGCTGCAGCCCGTAAAAAAGAGGAAAAGAAGGCGAAGGAGACAGAGGGGGGAACCTCGTCAGCCCCCAAGACCGTCTCTAAGGTTTCGAAAAGGAAACCTGACAGGAAAGACGATCGCCCGTCCAAAAAGACTGCCGTCACTCTTGGGGACATGTCTCCGAAGGGGAAGTCACCCCTTCAGCCAAGCCATGGTGCGGGCAAGGGGGTAATGACTTCCTCTAGTCCCGTCATCGAGGGCCCTTGTTGTCTTCTGACCCACAAGGACTATGCCGTCGGGGAAGTGGGGTCCTTCATAAAGCCGACGGATATAGGGCCTTGCGATCTGTTAGGGACGGAGGACTTAGGGGCGTCAGCTCTTTTTGACCTTACCAGGGTACGCTTGCTTCCTCAAGTTAAGTTGGTTCCGTCTCTTTCTGATTTGTTTGACTGACGCCTGTACCTTTTTCAAGCCTTGGTGCGTGTTAAGGCCTTTCAAGACCGTTGTGTTGCCAAGGAGGGGGTCGTCACCCGTGTTCGGAAGCATAATGCAAACTTGATGAATGAGCCGGGGAAATATAAGGATGTCGTCCGCACTTTAAATAGTGAGTTGAAGGAGACAAGGGGGAAGCTGGAGGAAGCAAACCGTCAGAGGGAGATGCTGCAGAAAGAGGTGACGACTTTGCTTGAAAAGGTGGAGACAGCTGGGACTGACGCTGTCCAAAATTTTAAGGCGTCACAATCATATATTGACTCTTGTGCCAACTATTATGGCATTGGTTTTGACGATTGCCTTAGACAAGTCACGTCAGTTTATCCAGAACTGGATCTATCTGGGATTACACTAGATGATCCTGCGCCGACGTCACCCGTTGTTGATGACGTTGTTGATGAAGGTGACGGCTCCCCTGAGTCCAATCTTCCTCCCAAGGATGATGGCGTTGTTGTTCTAGCTCAACCTGCTGTCAATCCTCCTCATGTTAAAAATCCTAAGTCTCAGAAAGATGACGGGAACATTGCTGACGCTCCTGCTACCTAATTTCTTTATGTGTATTTCAATTATTTTGCAAACAATTGTTTAAATGCCCCTTTGGTTTTTTGGGCTTTTAATTGTAGACAGTTTATTTTGTTATATGGCATGTTATTCCCGTCGTTTTCTACTTTTTTAATCAATGATTGTGTTGGATGAATTCGTCGGCCTGTAATACCGTCTGTTTTGGGAAACCTGTTGGCTTTATAGCCTTGTCCATGTTATGGACTTTAATCGACCTTGTTATTTTTATAATCTCACTTACTTTAACGAGACCGTCGGCTTTTTAACGTCCAACCATTTTATGGACTTAATGACTGTCATTTTGTAAGCCCGTTGGTTTTATAACCTTGTTCATGTGATGACAGTATCATCCATTTGGTGAGACCGTCAACTTTCTAGCTTCCGTCCATACTATGGACTTAATTTTATAGTCTTATCCATTTGGTGAGACCGTCAGCTTTCTAGCTTCCGTCCGTACTATGGACTTAATTTCTTAATTTTATAGTCTCATCTATTTGGTGAGACCGTCAGCTTTTTAGCTTCCGTCCGTACTATGGACTTAATTTTATAGTCTCATCCATTAGGTGAGACCGTCAGCTTTTTAGCTTCCGTCCGTACTATGGACTTAATTTTATAGTCTCATCCATTTGGTGAGACCATCAGCTTTTTAGCTTCCGTCCGTACTATGGACTTAATTTTATAATCTCATCCATTTGGTGAGACCGTCAGCTTTTTAGCTTCGGCCATGCCATGGACTCAATGACTTTGCCATTTTTATATTTTCATCTATTTGTTGAGGCCGTCGGCTTTATAGCTTCGGCCATGCCATGGACTTAATGGGCTTGTTCTCTTCTAAGAGCTCGTCGGCTTTATAGCCTCGTCCATTTATGGACTTAATGACCTTGTCATTTTTAATAACTTCATCTATTTGATGAGGCCGTCAGCTTTATAGCTTCCATCCATTCTTGTGGACTTAGTCGTTTACTTTAGTCGTCCACTTTTGTGAACTTCAAACTGTAGATTTGTAAAATAAAAACTTCAGCAATTTTTGAATAAACTCCTCTTATTGCCATGCATTAGTAAATAAAAGTAGTTCAAAAATCAAATCCTGCCCTTTGGGCTTAAAATGAAAAAGAGGTATTGTTGCGAAAACTAAAGTAAATAATAAAACTGAGGAGTATAACTAAATTTTACTATAGTGAACTGTAAATAAAAAAGGAGGGTTGGTCTTCATGCTGCCTTCTCTACTGGTAATACTTCCGTAAGTGCTCGGCGTTCCACGGATGCAGCAGCTTCTGTCCGTCTAATGTCTTCCAGGTGGTAAGTGTCTTTCCTCTGCCATGACGTGACTCGGTAAGGTCCTTCCCAATTGGGGCCGAGCTTCCCTTGGGTAGGGTCTCTAGCGGGGCCCATGACTTTCCTGAGAACGAGATCTCTAACCTAGAAGTCTCTGTGTCGGACCTGGGAGTTGTAATGCTTGGCCATGCGGTCCTGGTACCTTGTGAGCCTTTGTTCTGCCGTCGCTCTAACTTCGTCCACTAGGTCAAGCTGTAGTCGCATGGCCTCGTCGTTCTTGCTTTCGTCATGGTTGTGTACCCTGTAGCTTGTGAGTCCAATTTCGGCCGAGATGACTGCCTCGCTCCCGTATGTTAGTCGGAACGGTGTTTCTCCTGTGAGCGTCCTTGCCGTGGTCCTGTATGCCCATAGTATGCTTGGAAATTCTTCAGGCCATATACCCTTCGCCCCCTCGAGCCGAGTCTTGATAATTTTGAGCAAGGATCGATTCGTGACTTCGACTTGCCCGTTAGCCTGAGGGTGAGCAGGGGAAGAGTAGTGGTTTCGTATCCCTAACTGCGAGCAAAAGTCCTGGAAGGAGTCGTTGTTGAATTGCTTCCCGTTATCTGAGACTAAGACTCTTGGGATGCCAAACCTGCATACGATGCACTTCCAGACGAAACTCCGCACGTTCTTCTTCGTGATGGTGGCCAAGGCTTCAGCTTCCACCCACTTTGTAAAGTAGTCAATGCCTACTACCAGGAATTTCAGCTGTCGTAATGCTGTAGGGAATGGTATCATAATATCTAATCCCCACTTAGCGAACGGCCATGGGGCCGTTATCGGGGTCAACTCTTCAGTTGGTTGTCTAGTAATATTTCTGAACCTTTGGCATTTGTCGCAGATCTTGACATAAGCCTCGGCATCTTTCTACATGGTGGGCCAATAGTACCCTGCTCGCACGAGTTTGTGTACTAGTGACCTTGACCTCGAATGGTTTCCACAAATCCCCTCGTGTACCTCCCTCATGACGTAGTCCACCTCTTCCGTACCCAAGCATCTCAGATATGGACGGGAGAAGCCTCTTTTGTACAGGACATCTTTTATCAAGACGAATCTCGCCGCCTGGACCTTCAGCTTTCTTGCAACCTCCTTCCCGTCTGGCAAGACCCCGTTTTTTAAGTATGAAACTAACGGTGTGGTCCAGTTATTTTCAGAGCCGATCTCCTATATGTCGCCGGAATCTATTAGTGGAAAAAGTTGAACAAAAGAGAATACATTACCAGGGATGATCATATGTTCTGTTGAAGCAGCTTTGGCAAGACGGTCGGCTTGCTCATTTTCTCCTCTGGGGATTTGGATGATTTTGGCCTCTAGGTCGTCTACTCTTGTCCTTACTTGATCAAGGTATCTCTTCATCCTTTCGCCCTTGCACTCATAGTCTCCATTCACTTGGTTAGCTACGACCTGAGAGTCACAGTAAATGACTACGCTCGCTGCTCCTGCTACTTTGGTTAGGTCGAGGCTTGCTACTAACGCTTCGTACTCTGCTTCATTGTTGGTGGTGGGGAAGTCGAGACGGACCATACATTCAACCGTGTCTCCTTCGGGTGACAGTAGTACGATGCCAGCCCCCCCGGCTTGTCTGTTGGATGATCCGTCTGTATATATGCTCCAATGAAGGGACTTTTCTGCCCCCTTGTCTTCGTCGTGAGTGAATTCTGCTATGAAGTCTGCGATGACCTGTCCTTTGATGGCGGTCCGTGGGCGGTACTGGATATCAAACTCGCTCAACTCTATAGCCCGTAACGCTAGTCGACCCGCAGCTTCAGGATTGCTCATCGCCCGTCGCAAGGGCTTGTCGGTCCGAACGTTCACCGTATGGGCTTGAAAGTATGGCTTGAGCTTGTGAGCCGCCGTAACTAATGCAAAGGCAAGTTTCTCCATAGGTGGATATCGTTCTTCGGCACCGTGAAGCGCCCAGCTCTCGTAGTATACGGGCTTTTGTACTCTTTCTTCTTCTCTAACTAAGGCAGCGCTGACGGCTACGGGGGAGACGGCTAGATAGAGGAAAAGCTTTTCTCCTGGCTGTGATGGACTTAGTAGCGGTGGGGAGGAGAGATAAGCCTTCAACTCCTCGAATGCCTGCTGACATTCGGCAATCCACTCAAACGATCTCTTCAGTGTGCGGAAGAAGGGCAAACACTTGTCCGTTGCCCTCGACACAAACCTATTCAGTGCTGCTATTTTTCCGTTGAGGCTTTGTACCTCCTTCACATTTCTTGGCGGTGCCATCTCCATAATGGCCCGGATCTTGTCCGGGTTGGCCTCAATCCCCCTTTGAGACACCATAAATCCTAGGAATTTTCCCGCCGTCACTCCGAAGGCGCACTTTCCCGGATTGAGCTTCATGTTGTAAGAACGAAGGGTGTCGAATGTTTCCTTGAGGTCCTCCAAATGATCTTCCTCCCTTCGGCTTTTTACCAGCATGTCGTCAATGTAGACTTAGACATTCCTCCCAATTTGCTGCGCAAACATTTTGTTCATAAGCCTCTGGTACGTTGCGCCCGCATTCTTCAGGCCGAAGGGCATTACTTTATAACAGAAGAGGCCTTGACTGGTTACGAACGAAGTTTTCTCCTGATCAGCTTCGTGCATTCAGATTTGGTTGTAACTGGAGAAAGCGTCCATAAAGCTTAGCAGCTGGTGCCAAGCCATAGAGTCTACTAGGACGTCGACCCTTAGGAGGGGATAGCTGTCTTTAGGGCAAGCTTTGTTAAGGTCAGTAAAGTCCACGCACATCTGCCACTTTCCACTAGCTTTCTTAACCATTACTACGTTTGCTAGCCAATCGGGGTAGTAAACTTCCCTAATGAAACTTGCCTCCTGTAGTTTGCGGACTTCTTCCGCTATGGCCTGATCTTGCTCCGGGGCAAACACCCTCTTCTTCTGTCGAATGGGTGGAAAGGAGGGCGACACGTTCAGCCTATGTACCATGACTGAAAGGTCTATCCCTGGCATGTCTTCGTGGCTCCAGACGAATACATCCCAATTACTTCTGAGAAAGGTCGTGAGTGCCTGACGAAGCATGGGAC
The DNA here is from genome assembly GCA_028535165.1 of Quercus tomentella. Classification (NCBI taxonomy): domain Eukaryota; kingdom Viridiplantae; phylum Streptophyta; class Magnoliopsida; order Fagales; family Fagaceae; genus Quercus; species Quercus tomentella. Next base: position 25,432,031 of record JAPQVY010000144.1, read on the forward strand.
TAGCGAAGGTTCCAATTTTGGTTGTTTGGTCGAGATTGCAGTCGTCGAGAAGTATTTCTTCAAGCCTCTCTACGGGCTCCGCCGTCATGCGGTGTTCTTCTATGTTCATAGCTTGGAGGTAGTCGACCATTTCCATCATGACTACGTAGCATTCGCGTGCAGCCACTTGATCTCCGCGCAGCTCTCCCACCCCATACTCAGTAGAAAACTTAATCATTAGGTGGTAGGTTGAGGTCGCAGCCTTCCACGCGTTGAGGGTGGGTCGTCCGATGATAGCATTGTAGGCGGACGAGTAGTCAACCACTAGGAATGTTACGTCCTTGGTGATTTGCTAAGTGTAGTCACCTACCGTGACGGATAATCTGACCGCGCCCAAGGGGAACACCCTTGTTCCTCCAAAGCCGACGAGCGGGACGTTTGTCGGAATCAATCGTTCTCTGTTGATCCCTATTTGCTAGAACGCTGGGTAGTATAGGATATCTGCCGAGCTGCCATTGTCGACCAGCACCCGGTGCATGTTGTAGTCCCCTACTCGAATGCTTACAACAAGCGCGTCGTCATGGGGGTGGTGAAGTCGCCGCTCATCTTTTTCCAAAAATTCAATGACGGGGCCTTCTGTCCGTGCTATTTTTGGCATGGTGCCCATCAGCTAGACGCTTTGGACCATCCTGAGGTAAGTCTTGCGGGCCTTCTTTGACGACCCAGTGGTTGCTGTTCCCCCTATGATCATCCTAATGTTTGCTATGGGGGGCCTGGGGCGCTCATTATCCCGTTGCTGGGGCTGCTCTTAAGGAGGTGGATCCGCTCTCTCCTTTCTAACGAACTTCTGCAATTTCCCTTGCTTGATAAGGGCCTCGATCTGCTGCTTTAGGTCGTAACAATCGGTCGTGTCATGACCGTGGTCATGGTGGAAGCGGTAATATTTGTCCCTCGTTCGCTTGTTAGGATCTCCCTTCAGCTTTCCAGGGTAGGTCAGGGCATCCTCATCCTTTATCTGCATTAGGACTTGGTCTATTGGGGCTGTTAACAAGGTGAAGGTTGTGAACCTTCCTCCCAGGGGCCTGGAGCGCCTTTCATCCCTTCGGTCTCCTGTTCTTGCCTTCTTCCGCCCTTGGTCTTGCCGAGTGTCTTCTTATCTCTCCCTTTTCCTAGGCTTTTCCTCTCGAGCTAGCAGCGCATCTTTAGCATTCATGTACTTTGTGGCCCTGTAAAATACTTCTGACATGGTCTTCGGGTCGTTCTTGTATAGGGAGAACAAAAACTTCCCCTTCCGCAGCCCATTCGCAAATGCCGCTACAAGTATCTTGTCATCGGCTTCGTCGATCGATAGTGCTTCCTTATTGAAGCGGGATATTTAGGATCTCAGCGTCTCATCTTTTCGCTGCTTGATGCTCATCAAGCAAGCCGTAGACTTTTTATATCTATGTCCCCCGATAAAGTGCGCAGTAAACTGAGCGCTTAGCTCCTTGAAAGTGCTGATGGAGCCGGGCGTCAAACGGCTAAACCAAATTCTTGCCGCACCCTTCAGCGTCGTAGGGAAGGCCCTACACATGATTTCATTGGCTACTCCTTGAAGGTGCATCAAGGTCTTGAAGGTCTCTAGGTGATCTAGAGGGTCCTTGACTCCGTCGTAACTATCTATCTGTGGCATGCGAAATTTATGCGATAGGGGGAAGGAATTGACGGAGGCGGTGAACGGTCAGTTAGTTCGGTTAACAAGGTCATCAAGATCGCTGGACACTCGTCCCTTGAGAGCGTTCATCATAACTTCCATCTGTTCCTTTATCGCCTGTATCTCTACGGCCACAAGCGGCGAGGTCACATTCGTGAGGGATGGGAGGCTTACATTTGGTCGCTCCGGTCTGCTTGGGGCATTACTACCCTCTGGTCCCTCTCGGTCCCGTCGCTCAGGGCTGGTACCCTCTTGGTCCTCTTCCTGAGCACCGTGTCCTGCCTTCCAGCGTAGTTGTTCTTCCAAAATCTGGTTTTGCTTAGTGAGGCATTCCACGGCCGCGGTTAGAGTCTACACTTGTCTCTCGAGAGCAGATGGTCGCGGCTCGTCTTCCTAGACGTTGTTGGCGGTCGCCATTGATCGAGTAAGTACCATGCAACTCTTTGTCCGAGAAGCGTTTGCTATGGCTTACAAATCCCACTTTCCCACAGACAGCGCCAGCTGATGATGCCGAAAAAGTCACCAGTGAGCCACAGGTACTTGCGCACTCGAAATAGCGCCTGCACTACACAAAAGAGAAGACCTTGCAGAGAGCACCGGTGTGGTGCCGGCCAAGTACCCTCCGAAGGTCAAGTTAGATCTTCTTACAACTCTAGAGTGCTAAAGAGGGGTGAATTATGCGTCCCTTGGCTAGTGAGGGTATTGGGGCTTTTATAGTAGTAGAGGGTTGACATCTCTTCCTTGATGCGGAAGTCTTTTCCTTATTGGAGTCCTTCTTAGGCATATTTGGGGGGATCCTTTCCTTATAGGAATCCTTTGAGTATCATTAAACGTGGAGAGCAAGGCATTTCCTTATATATGTAATTGTGGGCAGCAAGTAAGCTTGCACCAGGGTCGTCAGCTTACCTTATTTCCTTCAGCCTTACTGGCATCAGTCTGTTGATGTCGTCAGCCTCTAGGTATGCCTTGCGGACTCCCCTCATTTCCCCAATCTAGAACATCATTCACTGACTCCTACATGAGGAAGCTAACGGTTATAACTGTACCTGTCAGCTTGTGCCTGATGGCTATATCTAAAACCATCAGCTTTATGCCTTGTATGAATAGCACTATTTTTATCCTTATCAGGAATTAAGTCAATTAATCAACCCTCCATCTTGGGTTTGTACTCCCCATTCTAGAAACGAATGCATAAGATTCACGTTTGTAATGTGTTAAGTTTATGGCAAGAAAGCCGCAGGACTCCTTTTTTTACGGGGTAAATTTTTGTGGTGAGGTTCAGTGAATTGAATTCCCAATGACATGTTTTTCTTTACTTTCCAATTCAAGAAAGCCAAATTTGGCATGCCTTATAAAGTAAAAGTATATATGCTCCGTACTGAATATGTAAATTGTCATTAATTCCAACTAAGAAAACTAATAAAGATTTATGAGTAATGCTACAGATACAAACTATTTTAAAATATTTTTACAAACTATTGATGTGGCAAATTCTTACTAGTTCTAATATGGGTCCATCACTAACATCACATTTTTACTTACAATAACTATTTGGAAAATGCTAAAGCCACATCAACAGTTTGTAAAAATGTTGTAAAATAGTTTGTGTCTGTAGCATTACTCTTATTTTTGGAGGAGAAGAAGGCCAGACCAGAAGGGTGGACCACGCCCAATACATCTCGTATTATATGAATTTACCAAAACAAACCCAATAAACATTTGTAAAAGTATCAAATGTTTTATTAAACTCTTTTTTTTCTTTTTTCTTTTTTTTTTCGATTTTGGAATGTTAAGAACAAAGAAGACAAGAAATTGAATTATCAAAAAAAGAAAAGAAAAAAATGAACGAAGAAGTTGGCAACTCAACTTAACATACTCCTTATTGTATTCTTTGTTTTTTAATGGTATTAATTAAGTTTCCATTGTGGCAAAAATATTAATTAAGTTCAAGGTGGAAAATAAATTATAAATTAATGGAGTATCATGGCCAAAAGCAGCCCTAGGAGCAAAAAGTTTGGGCAAATGATCCCATTGTTTCTCAGCCTAGCAAGATTGAAATCTGAATTCTAATTGACAAAAAGTATGAGATTGTTCTATTTTCTAGGTTAATTAGTTGTCCAATCGCTTAGGTTTAATCATACTAACTCATAAGCGTTAAGGGACTAAGGTTTGATGAGTTCTAAGTTTAAAACCTTGTTTATTTATTACTAATGGTTGAGGTACTTACTACTAACTCTTACCCAGAAAAGAAAAGGGAAAAAAAAACAGTCTGGTTGAGGTGGTACTTAATTAGTGCTAAGGGACTTCGTAGTGAAAAATGTTATTTACATATCTCCTGAGATAATCATTTTATCCATAACGCATATTTATATTGCTGATTTTGAATAAAATTATCATATATCACCATTGGATATGATATTAACAATGCATGGAAGACATGCATGGAAGATTTGTGTGCACAATATTTTCAAATTGCATCTTAGTTGATGAGAAGTAATTAAGTGAACTAGGTTTGTTTAAAGTTTGTTTAAACAAACCTAGTTCACTTAATTACTTCTCATCAACTAAGCACATACACACAAGAGAAAAGAAAAAAGAAATGCGGTTCTAACACAAAAGTCACACCACAAACTCCATAAGAGATGCCACACTAGAGCTTTTTACTTAAGACTTTTTACCAACCCACATTCAGATATATATACACACTTTCCAAATTAGGGCTGGTGAAATTGGTTGTTATGATGTGAATCACCAATAAAATCAAATGTTGTAAGTTTCTAAGGAATTGTAACTTTAATAACTTAATCGTTGTTCTAACATGGCCAGTCAAGAAGAAATTTCAATCAAAGAATATTTCTTCTCCATATCAATTGGAGGTTCTTGCAGAACTGCTAGTGCTAAGTGGTAAACTCTAAAATAATACATGTGAACCACATCGAGCTTAAGTTACACGACTTTGAAATCAACTTTACACGGTACCCATTGATCACCGACGACCCATACTTTCTCATCTGATTGAGTGTGGTACGTCAAAACACAAAGTGGTAATTGTACCCTTTTGCGGCGGAGGCATGGAATAGATGAAGAATTGAAGACAAGCCCTTGGTGAATTTCAACCTCTCTCTTCCGTTCCTCTCAACAAAATACCATATTCAAAAAAGTACTCATTTATAATTACGTAGTTATTACAAATTGCTTTTGGGAGACTACGAACCTAGGTCTTAGGTCAAATTTGTAACAACCCATGTGTTTAAGGTTCAAAATTTCCCCATTTATTTTGAAAGCTCTTAAAATTTTCGGTCAAAGGTTTGCAAAATTTTGCCAAAAAACGGGTTGTTTCTACACATATCTTGTGTTCTTCTTGATTGTTATGAAGTTTGAGCAATAGTTGAGATTTTGGAAAATTACACAAAATTTTCAAGTGCTTTTCTCTTAAAACTTATAAAACACTTAATCCCTTTTGTCGTATTATTATATTTAAAACTATAAGAGGGTTACGTATTTTATAAAGAGAAACTACATGCGATTTTTTGTTGAGATTTTACTTGCGGCAGGCTAGCTGAAAATTGATGCAACAATTTTGGTCAAGGTGGCATTGCCAAGTGGCCTCTTTTGGTTTTATCGAAGAATAGAGCTCGAGGCATCAAGAAAAACGAGAAGATATATCATATAGCTTCTCACACCATGTGGTGTGTGAGAAGGTAGATGATTAGATGCATACACATGCATTAAGCATAATATACTTTTTTCCGTGAACAGCAATCTCAAACATTCACCTTAATTGGGCCCCACTGCAATACAATGTAAGGTGTGTGAGAATTTTGATTTTTTTTTCACGAGGCACAATACACTGAACCCAAGCATTACCCTTTTCTATTTATCTCTTGTAATCTCATTTGGTGAATGTGAAAAAGGGTTAAGGCGTGTTTTTAGCGATTTTCATGTGTTTTTAATTCCTTTTGAGAAAGTCTAAAGCACAATAAAATTTTACGATATTTTCACAATACTCTTGTTTTGAGTTGTAATAATTTTTTATACATATATATATATATATATATATATGAGAAATGATATGTCCACAACATAATCACAACATTTTTACAACAAATCTTAAGTGGCCAGTTGTTACTGGTTGTTATTGTTGGGGCAAAAAAGTAATCTTAGTGTTTGGTTCAAATTTGAACCAATAACAACTAACCACCTATGATTTGTTATAAAAATGTTGTAAAAATATTGTGGACGTAGTACATCTATATATATATATATATATATATATATATATATATATATATATATCATTTTATTTTGACTTTATAAACTAACATTTTTCAGTCAAAAAAAAAAAACTAACATTTTAGTTTGTTATAAAAATATTTTGAGGTTTTATTGTGGCCTTGGGAAGAAGTCTTAATTTCTTTATTTTCTTCTTCTTTTCCATTTAGACAGAGGTTGACGGAGCAAATTTTAATAATGGAAGTTACGGAACGACCACGGTTAGGTGACTTAAAATAGACGAGACTTAAGCATGGAGAGAAACACGTGGACCCTTAGAGCATCTCCAGCAACTTCAGCAAATTTTTGTACTGTTTGGAGAATGAACAGTGACATTTAGCTTTTACCTACCAACTTTTTCAAATACACTTCCAACAGATTTTCTATCCCATTCTCTATCTCATTTAAATATTATTTCTTCATTCATTGTTTTTTTTTTTTTTAATTATCATTTATTCTTTTTTTAACAACTATATTTTTCAAAGAGAAGTGTTATGTTCACAACATTTTACGCAATAATTTTATAACAAAATTTATGTAGAAAGTTGTTATTAGTTCTAATTTAAACCCACTACTAAAATTATTTTTTTACTCGCCAATATTAACTAATAATAATAATCTGTTACTTAAAATTTATTGTAAAAATATTGTTGTAGTATTTTTCAATTAGGATTTTTTATTTTTTATATTATTTTTCTTCCTTTCCTTTCATTTTCATCCACCGTTTCATTTCTTCTTCTTTTTTTCTTTTTTCTTTTTCTTATTTTTCTTCTCCACACAAGACACACAGCCCCCTTCTTTTTATTTTCTTTTTCACCTCTCAAGAACATACCAGACTTTCCAGTGCTTCACATCACAGAGAAAGAGAGAGAGAGAGAGATCAGCTTAGGCCTCCACCGCATGCATCTCCACCGCTGCTCAGCATCTCCACCGCCGCTCCAGCCGCCGCTCTAGCATCTCCACCGCCGCTCGTCGTCCTCCCCACCAATCGGCTTGGGTCAGATCAGCTTTTTTTTTTTTTTTTTTTTTTCATATTTGCTTGTTCTGATTCAACTTTATTTTAAGAATTGGATTTTGTTTTGTGTTTTGTGTTTTGTGTTTGGATTAATTATTTTGCTCATGAACAGGTCTCTCTCTTCTCTTTTTTCTTTTTTTTCTTTTATTTTTCTGATTTCATTTGGTTTATGAGAAAAAAAGAAGCAACGGCAACAGAGTGAATGAGAGAATCAGAGGAAAAAAAAGAAGAAGAAGGAACGGAGAGAATGAGAGAGAAAAAGAAATATGGGAGAGAGAAAGAATTAATATAATAAGTATTGTTCTAATATTTTATTCAAGAAATTTAATAGCTAATGAACAGTAGCCCATCAGACCTGATGGGCTACTGTTCATTAGCAAAAAAAAAATTGAGGCATAGAGAAGCTGCTAGGGTAGTGAATAATAGAGATTTTAAGCAAATATTAGCTATATTTTGGCTATGCATATGCTCCTGGAGATGCTCTTAGGGTTTAAAATTTGCGATTAATTGCAGGACAATCTTTTCCAACTAAGAACAAGTTGCCTCTGACTACGCAAAACGAAATCAACAAAATCAATCTAATCCTGGCCAATAATGCAAGTTCAGAGATTGACTTAAGCTAAAACATGATAATGATGTAGTATGAGCTTGAATTTTATGAATTCTAAGTATGAGCTTGAATTTGAGTCAAATCATGAATTTTTATTTTCTCGTAGTGAATTTTACAAACATAGAAGATAGAACCCACGTGAGCTACACTTACGAACTTTTCAATGCTAAAAACCTTCTACGTGATTTGTATGCAGTATTTTGTTAGTGTGTTTGCGATATTGTCTTTTTCCTCTATTTTCTTAGTGCAATATTATTTTCCTTTATGTTTATTTGATTAGGTTTTTGACGTGAGAAAGTTGTTATGTTGGCCTTTTGGGCACTACAAAATACGAATACCCTCATACGTAAGAATTTTTTTGGCACTTTTACTGGTTTACAATTATTCCATGTCTAGCTAGGCGAATGGGGTATAAGTAATAAGTATGTCGTTTTCAACTAATGGAGAATTATTAATTAAGGATTATATTCCTATGATTAAAATCTTGAAATTATATGATGCCATCAAAGTTTTAGGGTTTGATTTGACATGGAGTTTGATTTTTACAATACATTATATATATATATATATATATATATATTTAACTAGCTATAGTAATGATAGTAATGATGTTATCATGCATTACCATTTTTTTATATAAAAAAAAAAAAAAAATTCAACGCATGCCTCAACAAATTAAACAGCTGTGATGACAACTTATTACCTCACTCTTAGGTTGAAAGTGTAGGAGTATCTACTTCTCTTCACCTTACTGTATAGCCCAAAGTTGTATGCAAATATTGCATGTTAGCATGAATGTACTGATGTACAGTTTAACATGCAGAAATACTAGCAAAATATTCATGTGATGCATAGGTTAAATAACAAATAAAAAAGGTCAAATTTAATCATATTCGAAAACATATGTACATAATATAACTAAGACTATCTAAAAATTAAAATTTTAAAAATAATAAGTAATATTTTGCATTTAATTATTAGAAGAATATTATTTTATTTATAGATGTAATATAAGTTTTATTTTAAATTCCTTAAAAGGGAAATACACAACTCTTATGTTTCCATGTAAAATACAAAACCCCTTTAAGGTTTTGACTTTTGAGTGCAACAGTATTAGATTTTGTTATCTAATATAAGAGTGAATTCTAATTGGTTTTAAACAATATGTAACAAAAATCAAATAAAAAAACATATTGTACTAATGATATACAAATTGTAAAATTTATTAGACAACATAATAGATTTTGTTGGATTACACGTACGAGTGAAGTCCCACACTGAATAATAATGAGAAGAATGAGTAGTTAATATAACATAATTAAGCACATGCCCATGCATTGGGCTTAGGTCTTTTGGGTTAAAATGTGTCTCTATATGTTATATTAATTATTCAAGAAAGCTCCCCAAAGTATTTATCTCCCCAACAAATGGTATCAGAGCTAGGTTGTTGGACGTGATTTTCTTGTATTGAATAATAATGAGAAGAATGAGTAGTTAATATAACATAATTGAGCACATACTCATTGGGTTTAGGCCTTTTTGGTTAAAGTGTGTTTCTATATGTTATATTAATTATTCAAGGAAGCTCTCCAAGGTGTTTATCTCCCCAACAAGTGGTATCAGAGCCCATGGTGGTGTGGGGCAAATGTGGCAAGGTTATCGAGGTTCCTTTCGTAGTTAGAGCGGAAATGGGACATGTGTACTTGAAGCCATTTCGCAAATGGAGTAGGATAGGTCCCTTTCGTAGTTGGAGCGGAGACGGTATATTGCACCAAGCAAGCCCATAAAGCCCACACAAACGATCTTAGAAATGGCCCAACAAAGGAGTATTATTACCAATGGTGCTAGACAACGATCAAGTGCGAGGTTCCCATGAAGAATAAAAGACGTGCAAGGTTGACACGTGGAGGCCCATGGATGATGCACTAGTGAAGGGAAATGCTCATTAGGCAATAGGAAGTGAGTAGGACTTGTTCAAGGCCCACGGAGAGGTCTTGAATCCCACAGAGAGACAGAGACTCACACGTGAGGGAGAGATTGTTGGGTTACACGTGTGAATGAAGTCCCATATTGAATAATAATGAAAAGAATGAGTAGTTAATCTAACATAATTGAGCACATACCCATTAGGCTTAGGCCATTTGGGTTAAAGTATATCTCTATATGTTATATTAATTATATAAGGAAACTCCCCAAGGTGTTTATCTCCCCAACAGATTGCACGATCCGTGTGATGTCCCATATGGATTGGATTATTTTTTAGTGTTTGTTGTGCGTGTGGGTGTATATGAAGTCACACATCAAATATATATATGGCTAACTTGGGATTTATTAACAATTATAAGGAGTTTCAATTGCTATTAAACTAGTCTTTTTGAGTTCTAGACACAAATGTGATTTGTAGTTTTCCATGTTACACTAGTCAATTGGTTGGCTCCTTTGTGGAGTGAGGATTAGACATGGCAAAATGGGTCAGAATTTTCTGACCCGACTCGAACCCGATTTTTTTGACCCGAAGCAAAAACGAGTCAATTCCCGTGACCCGACCCGTGTTTTTTGTAGGTCAACCCGACCCGAACCCAAACCATTTTTTAAAACTTTTTTTTTTGGTAAAAAAAATAATAAAATTAAGACAATATTTGTTTAATTGTTTGTTGTAAGTTTTAAGGAAACAATTGAGGCATTTACATAATTGTATGCAAATTAATTGAAAGATGAATGCTTGAGCATTCTGTAATGAGTGAAAATTTTTAGATATCAAATAGCAAAGTGCATGCCAAGATAATCTGGTTACAATACAATTAGAAACATAAGTTTAAAATTGTAGACATGTGTGAGAAACATTCTCAAGTGTGAAAATAGTGAAGTCAAAGTATCAAATTAACATAAATTATGAATGCTTAGACCTATTTTTTAACAACTTTTCAAAATAAATTATGATATTTTCTAGTGTGTGTGTGTGTGTTGCTTACTAATGATATGATATTCATAAAAGAGACCATGTATAAATAAGTAAACAATCAAACTTTAATATATATCTCAAATTGAAATAGAGTGCCAATCACAATTGACAATAGATTATAAAATTAATTTTCAAGATTGTAAATTTTTTATATGTTTTTATTCTTTGTCAAATGAATTATCCAATAAATCATTTGTAATTTTGTTTTTATATTTTGGGATGTTGATATTGTGTAGAAATAAAATTTGTGTATTTGTTTTACTTATATTTGTGTTATTTTGTTTTAGATAGCAATGTTAGGATTTGTATAATTTTAAAATTATTGAATAAGTATTAATAAATGTAATTCATTCTTGATTAAGTGGTGAATTCAAAGTAATGCATTTTACATCAAGTAATTTGTTGCATGACTTTTTGGCAAATACATGTTGTTTTCTTAAATAATAAAAAAAAAAAAAATCATGTGAAAAATACGGGTCAACCCGACCCGGCCCATAACCCGATTGACCCAAACTCGTTTTTAACCCGCTTAAAATGATCCGTTTTTGACCCACAACTCAATTGACCCGACCCGACCTGCCTGTTTTGCCATATCTACAGTGAGGATTAGGTTCAAAACGTTTATGTAATTCCCAAAAAAAATAAGGGGTAGCATGTAGTGATTGCAGCTAGAGAGACCTATAGTTTAGCATGGCCCTTACCTTCAACACACGGAGAAGAATAATATAAAATAGTAAGAACAATGGAGAAGAGTCAAAGTGTCAAACCTCAAGCTTTGACATTTGAAGGTTCAAATCCTTTAGTTACTAGTTGCTTCATTTAATTAACAGCATAAGCAATGATCTCATTTATTTCGCAACACATGTTATAATACTTAATAATTTTTATTTAGAGTCTATTTGAGATCCGTTTATTTTGTTAAAATTAAAATCTTTTTGCTAAAAGTATTGTAAATAAAAATAAAAGTTAGCTGAAATAGTATAGTGAGACTTATAAATAGTACAAAAAAGTGTAATAAAGTCCATAAATAGTAACAAAAATAAGCTGAATAATAAAATAAACAGACTTTATAATTTGAAGCCAAAGTCACGCTTAACATTAGAGCACTTGGATTAAAACTTTGCAATGTACATAACTAGAATTTCGTTGAAAAGTTTTCTTTAGATAGTTTATATAAATAAATAAATAAATATATATATATATATATATATATATAAAAGAAACTTTTACTTATTCCGCCCATCCAGTAGCTGAGCAAATGGTCAAAACACGTCCTTTTTGGTGTGTAAAGTCTCTTATTCCGTGAGCAATGATCTCAGACCTCACTAAGGGCCAATAATTCTGTAATAAAATAGAAGTGGAAAAGCCATGGTGCTGAACTTATTATACATAGGATAAGAGATTTTATAACTAACATGGAATTCTTCTTCGAGTTGTTATTTTCATCAACGTTATAGGTCGTAGGTGGGAGAAGAATAATTGTGCACTAGTCCATCATGGTCTTTGAAAGTTTGAAGCATGGAGTACTGTTTCTATTGCCTATTTATCTATATTCCAAACACGTGTCTCCTTACTTGAGTTTCTCGTTGATTATGAATGATAGTCTAGATCACATCTTCGGACATAACTTGTTATTAGAATGGTCGATTACGAGCAGTGACAGTGATGGGTATATATATATATATATATATAAATAGTCAACGATTTTAACAAGTTGTGATAAAATTTGTGTCTCTATATTTTTCCTCTTGAGTGTAGCTGTTTTTGTGGACCTTATTTGGTATCTTAATTAGGATATTTGGTTTATTATAAGGATGGGCTCTATTTAGGTTGTGATTCTCACATCTTCGTAAGATAATTCTAATATAGAATTCTTAAAATATATTTATATACCGCAGAATGAGTTATTGAATTTTTCTCATACCATGCATTAATAATTTAATAAATAAATACTAAAAAGTATTAGTTAATATTTGTTGGAATGTCGATAATTGATAAAATCTAATTTAATTATTTCACAATAAATAAATAGGACTTTTAAAAACTCGATGAAGATACCGTAAAAACTCTATAAATCTTAATCAAAATTTTCAATCATATACGCATGCTCAATTACTTTTAAAAAAAGGTAATTATAAATAATAAAAATTAAAAACCTTTTTTACTCTTTTTCCAGCTTGTAGTGACTAGACTCTAATCACCATAGAGCTTGTGCTTTGTTGGTCTAGTTGTTAATAACCATTGTAGTGAAGCATGTAGAGAATTAATCTTATCCTTGAACAAAGATGGGTTAATTCATGCATGCATGGAAATTAATCATGTGTAATGGCAATGGCCACGGAAGGAGAGCTGTGTAAAGAGAGCAAGTTTGGTTCGAAAAAAGTTTTATGCCTTTTAAAAGCGTAAATGGACCTTTTTGAGTTAAATAACAATTTTCAATTTCACCAAATTGAAAATGTTATCAAATAATTTCTAGAAAATAATTTTTTTACCTAAACAAATGGAACCTAAGGCATGATTCCAAAAAAAAAAAAAAAAATGGCATCTTTCTTGTTCTTTCTTTTTTTTTTCTAAAAAAGAAAGTAATTATTTAAAGAGGACTTATATATTATTCTTTACTATATAAAATACTATTTTGGTCTCTAAACTTTACCAAAAGTTTGTTTTTCATCCCTAAATTTTAAGAAGTTCATTTTTAGTCCTTAAACTATTGAAAATTTCATATTTCGTCCCTAAACTATTGAAAAAGTTCTTTTTTCATCCTCATTTTGTTTCTATACTATTCAAAAAACTTTTTACAAAGTTTAAGGATGAAAAAAGAACTTTTTAAAATTTAGGGACGAAAAATAAACTTTTAGTAAAGTTTAAAGACCAAAATAGTATTTTATCCATTTGATCAAAATTATCTGAACAAATCTAGGTTGATTTACTTTTACTGCCGCAATTTCTTCATTTGATCAAAATTAAATATTCAACCCCCAAGTCAATGGTCAGTTTTTTTTTTTTTTTTCCTTTTATCTTAAAAAGAATAGAGAAGTCAGTACGTTTACATGTAAAAGATTATCTGAACAAAACTAGGTTGATTTACTTTTACTGCCGCAATTTCTTCCTCTTTATTATAAGCTCTATTAGTCTAATGTTTCTTTCTTTTATTTTTTTGCTTTTCCTTTTTTGAAAACATCGTCGATTACTGAACTGTTTACCAAAAGTGAAGAGACAAAGTGCCATTCAAATTTGACAAATCCATGTCCACTGCATACTACTTTAATGTTGTATCACAGTTGGTGTCACAAGCTTAATAAGAGTTCAATAATATTATAATAATGTCAGGGGTATAATATTTTTTACTTTTTTTTTTTTATTTGCAACTCCTAATATGATTTGTCGTGATTGAAGTGAGATTACTATCTCAATCCATCATTAGCAACATTTTTATCATGTATTAATTATAACTAGTGTATAACTCATGCATTTGTACGGTACAAAAAAAAAATTACAATTACACACATATATGGATTCAAATTATATTTTTTCTCTTTTATTTTTTTTATTTTAATTTCTTTTGGATATACACATGAGTTTACTCTTTCTTTTTATTATTATTTTTTGTTTATTGGGCTTTTGATAATTTATTTATATTAGACTTTTCGTCTTTTGCACCTCATTAACTCACCTAAAACAAAAAAAAAAACAAAAATTAAAAACTTAAATAGGACACGTGCCGCAAAATTAGACAACAATTGGAATCCAATTTAGAACCTAATTGGATTTTCTCTCAGTTTTACCTATTAACATATATATATATATAAATAGGTTACATCAAGCTATCAACAATTGTAAATAAAAAATATAGTAAATTGCAAATTACACCCCTAGAGTTTGGGGGTGTTTGAATTTTACACCATAACGTTCAAAATTTAGATTTTACCCCTTAAATTTTAGGGTTGTTTGGATTTTACTCCCTAAAATTTGGGAGTATTTGAATTTTATACCCTAAAGTTTTAGAATTTGGGGGTGTATAATCCAAACACTTCCAAATTTTAAGGGGGTAAAATCCAAATTTTGAAACTTTAAGGTGTAAAATCTAAATTAACACCACCAAACTTTAGAGGTGTAATTTGAAATTTACCCTAAAAAATAAAAAATTGCATTCATCTAAACTTATGGACAATATTATGGTGTCTAGTTGTTAGGATCATATTTTGTATGAATTAGCAAATTCGGGTCAAAACACATTTTTGATATATTTGATTCTTAGTCTAGTTTATTCTTAAAGTGCTCAAGTGGTATTAATTGAAGACTAAACCAAAATAGCTCAAGAATTGCTCAAAACTATGCTACAACTGCTGTCCTAATAGATCTCTCAATAGCAACCGATCAATCGAGGTCACTTATACCTCGATGGCAAGCTAGATAATCGTCAATGCTTCATTTATATAGAATTCCAGATTTTGTTTAGATGATGTGGCATCCTTGGATTTGTGCACTAGGGTTCCAGGACACCTTAAATATTTTTTTTAAGAGTCGTCATCACGTTCACAATAGACACACATCATTGAGAAGTTGCTATGACCTTGTGCTCCTTAAGGTTTTGTACCAAGTTACTTCAAGATAATCTGTTAAAGTGTGTTGTTATGAAGAACTTTGCATCCACCATCTACATCAATTAAAAGTTGTTGTAGACAGTCAGTCACGTTGATAGAAGATCTTACCCGTGCAACTATTAGCTACGTTGATAGGAGATTCATGCTAATCGAATAAGTCTACTATCAATCTTGGTCCATTCGGATTGGAGCTAAACTAGTTCCAGTAGGTTTTACAATCATAGGTATTTGGGATTGGGTAATCTCTATGCTTGTAACCTTTATTATGTTTTAGTGGAATCTTCAAGAGTGGTAACTTACATAATTGCCTAGTGAGGTTTTGCCTATGAAGGTTTTTCCTAACGTGACCATATCGTTTTGTTAACTTATTTTTTTCCTTGCACCTAGTTTACACAATATGGTTGTGCCTTTGACGTTGTAATTGAATATTGAATGAAATTAATTTAATTAATCAACTTGGATAATTAGTTAATTGATTGGAGATTGATTTCTTGACTCAACACTAATAATTTTGATATGTATTACAAAATAGATATCGTGGCTGCAAAAATCATATTGCAAAGATAATAAAAAGCCACAAAACATTTTATCATTTTATGGAAACCTTTTTTTTTCATTGCCATAGATATAAAAATCAATACAATGCATTTATTAATTTCATAGAAAAATCATGTAATTATTTACTGTTTTCAATCAGAGTTCAACTTTTATAAGCCAACGCTGTTAGCGTCTATTTTTTTTAAACATCATCATCATCTTCATAGCACGGGTGTATGTTGGGGATATTATACAAAGTAATAATGGAAGAATAAGGTTAACACAAAAGACAAATAGAAAATAGATAACTTGGAGGCACAATATTGTTTTCCTTAGACAATATTTGCCCCTCCCCCCCACACTATTGTTGCTAAAGGGTTATAGCAAATTTGTCCCCAGGATACAACCAAGATGTTGGGTTCTAAAGATAGCAATTCTAGAAAATGACCACAGGATTTCTTATGTTTCTCTCTAACTTACTATTTTGTGGTTATTTTTCAAGTGAACATAAGTCTCTGTTTATACCGATAGGGTTATATTTCATTAAAAGGCACATATAGAGAGTTAAAATGTTTCATAAAACTGTTCACAAGGCTTGAAACCTCTTCAATCTTTCCAAACAGTCACCAAAAAAATTCTGTAGAAAATTCAGCTTCCGAGTTTCGATCGATCGAGAGGTTCTTTTGATCAATCGAATGCTCTTTTCGATCGATCGAACAAGAATCGACTAGCGATCAAACCAGGCAGAAGCTCCAGGATTTTTTCTATACCATTTCGATCGATCGAGCCAAAGCTTCGACCGATCGAAAATGCTTAATTCAGAATTTTCACTTAGAAAATTCCAGAATCTGAATTTTCACTTTATGAAACAATATTCTCTTAACTCAAACAACATTATTACAACATATCCTTGTATATACCTATATATACAACAATCACCCACTAGGTTGTAATAATATATGTCTCACTTGATTGATATTCTATCATGCATAATGGAAATTGTCTTTCAACTTAAACCTCCCCTTAGTGTAATTGCTTAAGAAATCAACAGAGTTAATGGTAGCTTAGTGCTTAAACCAATACTCTTATGTGTTGAAATCAGAAACAACACACACATGAGAATATCCACAACACATTTAGAAATCTACTGTTGTTAGCACTATTATGGTCTTGTGCTCTTCCCGATTTAGTAAACATTTACAAGAGAAAACCCTTTATTCTTGCTAGAAGAGACACCACTTCTATGTTCACAAAGGTGAAGTTCCTTTTTATGTCCCTGTTATACAGACATTTACACTTTATGAACTTCATTAAGAGTTTAAAACTCATCCTCAATTTCATCGTAATAATCTGCACTAATCCATCCTGAATGAGATACAAAATTAGTGCTCTTACTAACCACGTATCAATAGCTTGTTGTTACCCTTTAAACCTCTTTGGAATAAATCAATTTGAAGTTGGGTTCCCACTATTGGTGATTCTCTTAAAAGAAAGATTTTAGTTTCATTCCAATGGATGTTACCCCAACCATATCTCGAGACACTACTTTGGTTAAAGGGTCTGCAAAATTACTATTTGACCTTACATAGACAATTGAAATGGTACCAAATTCTATTAATTGTCTTATGTAATTATGTCTTAGACCTATATGTCTAGACTTTCCATTATACATTTTACTGTATGCTCTGCCCAAAGTGGCTTCACTATCGCAGTACATCGAAATGGCTGGTATTGGTTATGGCCACAACTCTATGTCTAACAACATATTTCTTAGCCATTCTGCTTCCTTGCCTGCTGCCGCCAAGGCTATAAATTCTGATTCCATAGTGGAATGAGAAATACATGTTTGTTTCTTTGATGCCCAAGAGATGGCACCCCTACCAAGAGTGAATATTCAACCAGACGTGGATTTGTTATCACTCACTCTAGTAATCCAACTAGCATCTGAATAATCTTCCAACACAGCTGAAAATTTAGAATAAAAGAGTCCTAAACTTATGGTTTTCTTTAAATAACCAAGAACTTTACCAATTGCTTTCCAGTGATCCACACTTGGATTACTTGTAAATCTAGAAAGTTTGCCCACTGAAAATGATAAGTCTAGTCTTGTACAATGCATAGCATACATCATGCTATCAATAGCACTAGCATACTCGAGTTGTGCAATTGCTCTTCCAGTGTTTTCACTCAACTTTATGCTCCGATCGAAAGGTGTATTTGCTTCCTTTATATTAAGATGTTCAAATCTTTGAAGTACTTTCTCAACATAATGAGATTGACACAATGAAAATCCTTCACTATGCCTTTTAATTTTGATTCCCAAAATAGGGAAAAAATTGGCCTTTGCCCTTTTTAAAAAAACAATCCAGCATTTTGCCCTTTTTCCCAAACTAATTAGGGAAATGCCCTTCTTTTGAAACTCGATTTTCTCAAAATCGAGTTAAGCCCTATAATGACGTTTTTAAGGAGCTTATAGTGGCGTTTTAAGGACCTATACGTTTTGTAACTCAATCTCCATGAAGTCGAGTTATAGGTAAAAAAAAGAAAAAAAATTGCATGTAACTCGACTTTATGGAGATCGAGTTATAAAACACCACTATAGGTCCTTAAAACGTCATTATAGGCTCCTTAAAACAGCACTATAGGGCTTTAGAATTTTTTTTTTTTTTTTTTTTATAACTTGATTTTGAGAAAATGGAGTTTCAAAAGAAGGGCATTTCCCTAATTAGTTTGGGAAATGGGGCAAACTAATTAAGGAAATGCCCCTCTTTTGAAACTCGATTTTCTCAAAATCGAGTTAAGCCCTATAGTAACATTTTTAAGAAGCCTATAGTGACGTTTTTAAGAAGCCTATAGTGACGTTTTAAGGACTTATAGTGGCGTTTTGTAACTCGATCTCCATGAAGTCGAGTTATAGGTAAAAAAAAGAAAAAAAATTGCATGTAACTCGACTTTATGGAGATCGAGTTATAAAACGCCACTATAAGTCCTTAAAACGTCATTATTGGCTCCTTAAAACGCCACTATAGGGCTTCAGAATTTTTTTTTTTTTTTTTTTATAACTCGATTTTGAGAAAATCGAGTTTCAAAAGAGTGGCATTTCCCTAATTAGTTTGGGAAAGGGGGCAAAATGCTAAATTTTTTTTTTGAAATGGGCATTTGCCCATTTTCTCCCCTAAAATAGTATCCACTTCGTTTAAATCTTTCATTTTAAACACAGAAGACAGATACTTTTTAGTTTCACATACACATTTCACATTTGTACCAAATATGAGCATATCATCCACATAAAGGCATACGATGACTCCATATTTCTTTGTGAATTTGGAATACATACATTTGTTGGAACTATTGTGCACAAAGCCATCCGACAAAAGCATTGAGTCAAACTTTTCATGCCATTGTTTTGGAACTTGTTTCAAGCCATACAAAGACTTGACTAACTTGCAAACTTTCTTTTCATTTCTAGGAAGTACAAAACTCTCAGATTGTTCCATGTAAACTTCCTCATCAAGATCACCATTTAGGAAAGCCCATTTAGGAAAGCTGTCTTAACATCCATTTGATGTACAATCAACTTGTATATGGATGCAAGAGCTAACAATACACGAATAGACATGATCCTAACCACCGGTGCATAGGTATCAAAATAGTTTACTCCTTCCCTTTGTTTAAAGTCTTTTGCCACTAACCTTGCTTTAAAGGTTTGTATTGATCCATTGGTATTATACTTTCTTCTAAATACCCATTTACAACCAATTGGTTTTGAACCAGTAGGTAGATCCACTAGGACCTAAGTATTATTGGATAATATTAAGTCCATCTCATCATTCACGACTTCTTTCCAGAAAGCTGAATCTCTAGAAGCCATAGCATCCTCATATGATTTAGGATCATCCTCTGTGTTAAACACTATAGGTATTTTATTTAGGACCACTTGTTTATTTCCTTCAACAAGAAACAATTGAGCTTGATAAGAAATGAAGTCTAGACCAAAGTCCTTTACTTTTCTTATCATTTGACTCTTTCTTTGTTCACTTGGTGAACCATTTTTAATCCTCTTAGTACCACCTAAAGTAGTATTAGGATTAGAGTCCCTTTGTTGTGTTTGAGTAGGTATCAAAGTATCCATTGAATCTTTATTGAATTTATCCTCAATAAACTCAACATCTCTTGATTCCATCATTGTATTAATTAGAGCTTAAGTCTAATAATCTATATGTTTTTGAATTTTCAGCATAACCTACAAACACACTTTTTATAGCTCTTGATCCTAACTTTGTTCTTTTTGGATCAACCACTCTATAAAAGGCTAAACACCCCCACACTTTGATATAATCAAGGTTTGGTTTTCTTCCATTCCATAACTCATATGGAGATATTTTAATCTTCTTGGAAGGTACTCTATTGTGCACATGACATGTTGTAAGCAATGCCTCTCCCCATAACTTAAATGGAAGCTCTACACTTAAGATCATGAGATTTACCATATCTACAAGAGTCCTATTTTTCCTTTCAACCAAACCATTTTGTTGGGGTGTATAAGGAGCTGAACTTTGGTGTATTATACCATGTTCCTCACAAAATGTAGAAAAATCATTAGGAAAATATTCACCACCTCTATCACTTCGTAGGATCTTTATTTTCCTATCCTTTTGATTTTCTACTTCAATTTTATAACGTTTGCACATGTCAAAAAATTCATCTTTATTTCTCATTAAATACACATATGTAAATCTAGAGAAATCATCAATGAATGTAATGAAGTAACTTTTACCTCCTCTAGTTAATACACCATTCAATTCACATACATCAGAATGTACAAGTTCGAGAATTATAGAATTTCTATCCGACTTAGAAAAAGGTTTTTTTGTCATCTTTGCTTGAATACAAATTTCACATTTCTTTTCATCATCATGCTTATATGAAATCATACCATGCTTTGACATAAACTTCAAGTATTTGAAATTTAAATGTCCTAATCTAGCATGCCACAAATATGAAAAATCAACAATATAAGCACAACCAGAAACTTTTTTATTAATAATACTTAGTTTGTATATGCCATCAGTAGCATATCCCTTTCCTACAAATATCCCATTCTTGGACAAGATTAAATTGTCCGATTCAAGTACAACTTTTTCACTACTCTTACATAACAAATTGGCTAACACAAGATTCTTTTTGATATCAGATACATGAAAAACATTGGCCAAGATCAGCATCTTGTCGGAACTCATTTTCACATCAACGATGCCCTTTTCAAGAACCTTTGCTTTATTGAGGTTGCCCATCAGCACTTGTTGTTCTATGAAAAACTCATCATAAGTCCTGAATTGCTCTTTGTTGTTGCACACATGCATCGTTGCACCCGAATCGAACCACCAATCAAAAGGATCTACAATCACAACCATATGAACTTCAGTGATCATATCAATATGTATGCCACTCACCATAACAAAAATGTCCTCAATGACATTCGTTTCAATGGTATTGCCTTCTTCATCCTTTTTCTTGTTCTTTAAGAGTTTACATTCACGAATATAATGGCCTTTCTTTCCACAATGGAAACATGCCCAGTTCTTCTTGTCCTTGTTGGGATTATTGGAGTTGTTCTACTTGAAACCACTCCCACTTTGGTTCACTTTCAAGTGGTTATTAGTCTTACTCGAACTCCCACTTTGAACATTGCTCACATTGTTCACATTCACTTTAGAATTGGTGTTAATTACATCTCTAACCCGACTTTCCTCTTCAATTCAAAGATGATGTCCGAATTGTTCTAAAGTGAGATCTACCAACATATGCAGAAGCTTCTTCCTAAAATTATTCCAACTTGGTGAGAGTTTCGCAATGATTGCACCCACTTGGAATGATTCAGGAATATTGATTGACAAATCACGGAGTTTATTGACCAAAATCTGTAACTCATGTACTTGATCCAAAACTGAAATATTATCAAGCATTTTATAATCAAAATACTTTTGAATGGTAAACTTATTTGTACCTATTTTCTCAATTTTGTACTTTGCCTCCAAAGCATTCCAAATGTCTTTCGGTGAGTTCAGTGATGTGTAGAGATCATAGAGACGATCCGAAAGATTATTGAGAATATGCCCTCTGCAAATCAGTTCGTCTTCCTCCCATTTCTTTTTTTGTGCCTTTATCTCATCAGTGTCTTCATCACTCGGAGTAGGAAAAGACATCAAATTCGGGTCCAAGACATAGAAGAGTTTGAATGTAGTAAATAGGAATTTCATCTTCTCTTTCCATCTAAAGAAATTGGTTCCATCAAAGCGATCCAATTCACCAACTCATGATTCAACATCTTCAATGCTGAAACATCACTTGTTCCTTCCATTGTAGCAAATATTGTCTAAGATTGTTGGGGATATTATACAAAGTAATAATGGAAGAACAAGGTTAACATAAAAGACAAATAGAAAATAGATAACTTGGAGGCACAATATTGTTTTCCTTAGACAATATTTGCCCCCCCCCCCCCCCACACTACTGTTGCTAAAGATTTATAGCAAATTTGTCCCCAAGATACAACCAAGATGTTGGGTTCTATAGATAGCAATTCTAGAGAATGACCACAGGATTTCTTATGTTTTTCTCTAACTTACTATTTTGTGATTATTTTTCAAGTGAACATAAGCCTCTATTTATACCCATAGGGTTATGTTTCATTAAAAGGCACGTATAGAGAGTTAAAATATTTCATAAAACCATTCACAAAGCTTGAAACCTCTTCAACCTTTCCGAACAGTCACCAGAAAAATTCTGCAGAAAATTCAGCTTTCGAGTTTCGATCAATTGAGAGGTTCTTTTGATCGATCGAATGCACTTTTCGATCGATCGAACGCTCTTTTCGATCTATTAAACAAGAATCGACTAGCGATCGAACCAGGCAGAAGCTCCAGGATTTTTTCTATACCATTTTGAATGATCGAGCCAAAGCTTCGACTGATTGAAAATGCTTAATTCAAAATTTTCACATAGAAAACTCCAGAATCTGAATTTTCACTTTATGAAACAATATTCTCTAAATTCAAACAAAATTATTACAACCTATCCTTGTATATACTTATATATACAACAGTGTAAGCACAAGTGGGCAAAAATTTAATTTGTTCTCCATTGTTGAAAAGAAATTAAGGACCAACTCTTATTTTGTACAATTTTTTAATATAAAGCTAAAAGCTCCACCCACAAACAGAGAAAACCATACCTCAAAAGAATGCTACTAATGTGGTTTTTGAATCTTCAAATTACACTGCGATTTAACAACAATTGAGAACCAAAACATGGGATAGTCTTGTAATTTGGATTAGGGCTGTCCATGGGTCGGTCCGGGTCAGGTTTGTGCCCAACCCGCAACCGACCCAATCTGAACGGGTGGAGAAGTTCCAGACCCGCGCCGACCGCGAAAAGCCACCAGTCGAGTCAGATCGGGCTCAGGTGGGCGGCGGTCGGCTTTGATTTCGACCGAAATACAAAGATCAAACATTGAACTTCGATTCTTGAAGAACAAAATCAACAGATCTACAAACCCAAAGAACAGATCCACAAATCCAAAGAACAAAAACAACAATAGATAGCAATTTCATAGATAACCAAACCTAAGAGATGAAAATTTCAAGGAGTCGAAGACGAATCTGAGAGATGGAGGTGAAGACGAGCTAGGGACATTGAGGACGAAGAGTGAACGTCAACGACGAAGAGCACGGATCAACGACGAAGAGGCAGAGATCAACGATGGAGAGGCCCAGATCGACAACGAGCAGGATCGGCAAAGGGTAGACATCGGCGAAGTGCAGATCGTGAGATTGAGACTTGGTCATATCTCGGTTCGGTCGGGTTTCTTCAGGTTTTGGGGAGAAAACCCGCCAACCGACCCGCCATTTTCGAGTTCTGGAGGCGAAGACCCGCAGCCAACCGTCACTGGCGTCGGGTCGGCCGGTTCTCGGGCCAGATAGGATGGGTTGGGCGGGTGGGTCGGGTCTCGGTTTCTATTGGACACCCCTAATTTGGATGATGACTGCCTGGTTGTTTGTAATGGGTGGTTGTGCTATTTGGAAAGGCAATCTTTGTTTTGGGTTTAAAAGGAAGGCATGCCAATTGCTTGGAGGTAAGTTTTAATCTCCATGGTAGATTTGTTAGCAGGTAGTGTGGCAGTTTTTATTTAAAACGAAAGGAGCTATCTTTTTAAAAATTTACTGAAGGTAAGCTGGATTCTATTTTTAATTAAGTTTAAATTATATTCTATATTAAAACTGTAAGGACTAGATTTGGATTGGACCCAATATAGGATTGGATTATAGCCCAACAAGCCCAAACAATAAATTTGTAGAGCTTGGGTAAAAGAACTAGTTCTATTTGGTCAAGAAGACAATAACAGTTGGTTATTTAAGAGAATCAAACACAAATAAGATAAGAAAATATGTCCTCGGCACAGTTCGAGAAGTTATGTTATAATGTCAAGCTTATGATCCAGGTTACAAGAGTTCTAAGGATTGTTACAAAGCTTCTCTTTGTTTTTCTGATCCATTTCTTTAGGCTACCTTTCCATGCTATATACTACAATCTTGGTATCATCTCTACCATGCACGTGTAGATTAGATTCTAGGAACTCCTTCTTGTCCCATCTAGCACCTCTCAGAACCATCAACTAGTAGCTGTAAGGCTGCTTGACCACTGTTCAGGTATCACCTCCACATTAATGCGGCCAGAGAGTTAGTTGGGAGGCATTTAATCTGGAGATAGCAGCTTTTGAAGATACTCGTTGCCTCCCTTTACTCATCCCTTATCCAATGTCCAACTTCTAGTTGTGATGCAACCTTGAAGAATGTCCAAGATGATAAAACATTCTTATTGACCTCGAATCTCTGTTTCCGAGATGAGTTTTCTCCTCGGACATATTTTGGACTATCACATACAATCTTTATTTCTTTTTCTTATACCATTCCCATCATAACCTTATTTGACCATCCTCAGATTGGTTAATGTCCTCGAATTGGGCCATAGGCCCAATTCGTACAGTTTCAATAGTACCTCCTCGCTAACTAGCCCCCACAAAAACCATTATTTAGAAGCTTATCACAATCATAATAAATATCTATTAATAACATCGTAATAAAACAATAATCATAATAAATTCTTATCAATAACTACTATAATTATCAAATTTTATATTTAATTTTTAATAGATAATCACAATCAAAATAAATATCTATTAATAACTATCATAATTATCAAATCATAGGCGAAAGGAGAGAGAAAACCTTCTTTTTTTTCTTTTTTTGAGAAACAGATCTTCTTCTTTTTTTAGATAAAATATTTCGGTGTATTACAGGGGTTGGTGGCTAGTTGAGTTAACCCTAGATCATTTTGTAAGGATTACAAACAAATAAGTTGGTGAATATTATTCTTTTTTTTTCGTTTGGGGAAATTATGATTCAGATTTATTTTTTATCATTAGCCACATGGAAAATAACTATAATCTACTTTGGTTGATTAATTACCTTTCTAAGAAATCACCTATATACTTGGTACTTTTCATATTAAATTAATGGCCATCCCCCTCTTATTGTTTTATTATTTGAATTTCCAAGAAATCACACGATGGCTTTACATCTCGTGGTCCACATGCAACGATGACAAAAGGCAAGAGCCCGTCAAACAAGCCTACGTGGTAAACACCCATTGGTTGAAACCCATGGGAAGGTAGGACGGTTTCCACAGAGAATGAGAACTCATCTTCTGCCGTGATGGGCTGGAACCTAGAATGGGTTGACAAAGCAAATAATATAAAATAAAAAAGCAAAACTATTAAAATTAGAGGACTGCAAAAAATAAAAATAAAAGAATGTTCAAAGTGGAAGTCTTAAAATTGTTCAAACGGGTCAAACTTCCGACATTCTTGAACCCCGAAATCCTCTATAAATACCTACTTCATGTTTCTCAACATCCACCAACATAAGCAAACTATTAGTGCTTTTGCGTTTTGAAAGAGAGACTATATACAAAACCATTAGTGCTTTTTGAGTTTTGAGAGAGACTATACAAAAAACCCATCAGTGCTTTCACACAAACCACACAGAGAGAGAGAGAGAGAGAGAGAGAGAGATATGGGGTTGCTTGAGCTGGCTACAGGTTTTAACATAGCCGTGTTGCTGGTCTTTTTTCTCTTCCTGATCACCTTAAGAGTGTTATTTTCTTGCTGGATTTCACCAACTCTTAAGTATTGGAAAATTCTGAGAAATGGGTTTGGAGGACCAATTCCAAGTTTTCCGTTCGGTAACATTAAGGATATCGTTAAGATGTCCGGTGATTCTTCGTTGCAGTCTTCGAATTCTCCACATGATATACACTCAAATGTTTTTCCCTACTTTGCACAATGGCAAAAGAGTCATGGTGAGCTCCTAGCTAGCTAGCTAGATATATATTGATAAAAGTAAAACTATATATGTGCTGTCAAATTTGAATCAATATTTGCATTTAGTCAAAAATATTATATTTGTATTATATATATATATATATTTTTTCATTTAGAAATTATTGGTAATACAATTGTATGGAAACACAGAAATGAAGTCCTTTTGACAAGGTATATACTACTAATGGAGTTCATCAACTATATAAATATATATATATATATATATATATATATATATATTGATAAGCGAGTTCATCAACTGTATACACTGCAAAGAGGTTGATTTTTTTTTTTTTATGATACAGAAATTTACATACTAGGTATTCATAAAATTTTGTGTAGGGCTAATATATAAGTGTAATTTGTGGTGCAGGAAAAACGTTCATATACTGGCTGGGCACAGAGCCATTTTTATATATAGCAGAACCTGAGTTCCTAAAGAAAATGTCTGGATCGGTCATGGCAAAGAGTTGGGGAAAGCCAACCGTGTTCAAAAATGATAGAGATCCTATGTTTGGCAATGGTTTGGTCATGGTTGAAGGAGATGAGTGGGTTCGCCAGCGACATGTCATTACTCCTGCATTCAATCCAATCAACCTGAAGGTCTCTCTCTCTTTCTATTCCTGATCTCTCACCCAAAATGGAAAAATATCTAGCTGATTCTCTTAGAATCTAGAACTAAATTTCGTTATAGTATATCCATAAAAGAAACAATGATTGGTCAACAAATTATCTTTCATTTAGAGTTTTTTTTGTTCTTACAAACATTAATTAGCAAAATATAACTATATACTTCTCCTTTTACTTCTCAAAGTTAGTCTCTACTGATTTATTTCCATTATGTTAATAATTCCCACTAAAGATCTAAACTGTCCTTTGTTTTCTAGGTTATGGCAAGCTTAATGGTGGAGTCAGCCACTAATATGATAGATAATTGGACTACCTTCATTAATTCAGGAAAACCAGAGATTGATGCAGAGAGAGAAATTATAAAAACAGCGGGAGAGATCATTGCTAAGACAAGCTTTGGGGTAAGTTACAAAACTGGCCAGAATGTGTTAGAAAAAC
Source organism: Quercus tomentella (assembly GCA_028535165.1). Lineage (NCBI taxonomy): Eukaryota > Viridiplantae > Streptophyta > Magnoliopsida > Fagales > Fagaceae > Quercus > Quercus tomentella. The sequence goes on from JAPQVY010000144.1 coordinate 25,459,212, forward strand.
TAAGATCCCTGCAAGTGACTCTCTTTAAGTCTAACCGTTTTGTGGGGGTCCCTTTTAGCAAATTCTTTTGCCCTAAGAAAACCCTAGAGGCCAAAAGACTTGGCAAGGAAATCGACCAACTGTTTTTATCAATCATAAATGATCGAAAAAAATCGATTAAAGGGAAAACTCCACAAGACTTGCTAGGCATATTGCTTCAAGGGAGTCCTGTTGATAGCCGATTAGGAAAGACATTATCACAGCAGGAATTAGTGGATGAGTGCAAGACCTTCTTCTTTGGAGGCCACGAGACAACAGCATTGGCAATCACGTGGACACTATTACTTTTGGCCATGAATCCAGAGTGGCAAGACCAGTTGAGAGATGAGATCAGAGAAGTTGTTAAAGATGGAGAGATTGATGTCAATACGCTTGCTGGACTAAAGAAGGTATGATAAAAAAATTTTCACATCATATATTAGTAGCACTGTACTTGTGTCCTGTGAATTTGTTAGCTAGATATAGAGGCGCAATTAATGTCTTAAGGTACTAGGTATAAAAATGAATTATAAGGTAGTAAAGATCTATGTTTTAAAAACCAAACAGGACCGGCTGGTTCGATCGGTTGAACAGTGAACCGAAGGCCAGTCCGGTCTGAGAAAAAGGCTCAAAACTGGTAAAAACCAATCAACAACTGGTCAAAACTTGTCAAAAACTAGTAAAAACCAAAAACCGAAGGCAAATCCAGTTTTGCCTCTGGGCCGGTTTTTAAATCCATGGTAAAAATACATTATGGCTGTGATTTTTTAAAAAAATATATGGGAATTAAGGTTGTAATCCTTGAACAGCATACATAGAGGCATAGAGTTTTGGGGATGTGGTTGCCAGTCAAGAAAACCATATCATCTTAAAATTATTATAGAAATAAACATTGTTTTTGGAGGGTGGGATAAGATAAACCAACTACAATATATCAGCAAATCTTTCTTTGTAATTTAATGAAGAATGAATATCTTTCTAGTTATATGACCTAAAACACTAATTGCTTTTGTTTATGGGATAGACATGCATGCAGTTGGTCACATGCATGATCAATAATGGTGAGAGAATTAATGCTTGAAATTAGATATGTATGCATTATTTTTAACTTTTCATAATATTTATCACTCAAATATAAAGAGTCTTCTGTTTGGTCCCATTTTTTAGAAACACAATATTGTTCTAAAAATTTCCAAAAAAAAAAAAAAAAAAAGGAATAAAAAGGATCACTCAAAAACTTTTAGTGCATTATGGGTTGGATTTTGAAATACGTTTTGATATATATTTTAAATTTTTTTTAATGTGTATATTTTTTTTAAAATTGTCTAATTAATTATTTATTTACTTTTCAATTTTTTTAAAAAACTATCTCAAGTTCTAGAGAAATAAAATCATTGTTTTAATTTAAAGATGATCTGATTTTGGATTCAAGAAATGGAGAAGTAGAGAGATAATTATATTATCTATTACATGCAATCAAGGTTTCACAATGAATAAAAATCACACACTCATATATAAACCCTACATTTATTTGTAAAAGAAGAGAAGGGGTTAAAAATTATTCTTACACAAGCCTAGTTAATGTCTTAGAAATTCATCCCTTCTTTTCTCTCTCTCTCTCTCTCTCTCTCTCTCTCATAAAAATAAGAAAGGAGCCGACCTATGAAAAGAGGTCAATGATAGGTCAATGTTGGCAAAAAAAGAGTGGCCAGCTATGCCAGGAGTTAAGCGCGTGGGGGCCGAAGCACATGATTATTATGGCTTGGACTTATTTGGATATTTGGATAGTGAGCAGTACTGGTCATTGTCACATAGATACTACTACTAATGGCATCGCAAATTCAACAGTACCTCACTTTAGGGTACTCTGCCACCTCCACACGCCCTACCTTGACATTTGCCATCACCCTATTGGCATGACCGTCCAAAATCTTTACTTCCCGGATACACTTTGCGTTTTCTACTTGGGTCTCTGTCCATGTACAACCAGAGCTATGGATGGATATATTGAGGCCTGCCGGCCATGAATTCTAAGTTTTTTTTTCCCCCTTTTTATTTGGATGGATTTTTTTCCCTCGCTTAATAATAATATTCTTTTTATAAAATATCAACTTCAAGAGTTAGACTTAAGTATAAAATTAATAAACAAAAATCACAAAACCTAGGCATAGTTACTTAGGTATCTTAGTGAATAAGTTACATTGATGAAGTTAAGTATCCTTTATAGAAAGATAAACTTGTTTACATGTAGTATTAGTTAATGCAATTATATGTTTGAATTTGAATTTAAGAACATGCATGCATAGATGAGAAGGGTTTTATTCTAGTTTGATTTTTTACTAAACCATGTGGAGTCTTATAAATGTAATTGTTATTGCAGATGGGATGGGTGTTAAATGAGGTTCTTCGACTTTATCCATCAGCACCAAACGTACAAAGGCAAGCGAGAGAAGACATTCGAGTGGATGACCTAACAATTCCTAATGGAACCAACATGTGGATTGACGTGGTGGCCATGCACCATGACCCAGAACTATGGGGTGAGGATGTGAATGAGTTCAAGCCAGAGAGGTTCAAGGGTGACATGTATGGAGGGTGCAAGCACAAGATGGGGTATCTGCCTTTTGGGTTTGGAGGAAGAATGTGTGTTGGTAGGAACTTGACGTTTATGGAGTACAAGATTGTCCTAACCCTAGTTCTCTCTAGGTTTTCTTTTACCCTCTCCCCAACTTACACTCATTCTCCTTCTATTTTGCTCTCTCTAAGACCTAAGTATGGACTGCCTCTCAGATTTCAACCCCTTTAGACCAACTAGTTCGACATACCAACTCCAACAGATTACTTTATTGTTCTAGCTAGTAAAATATAAACCACATGAAGCGTTTGTCTTTCTTTTCGCTCAAAATATATATGTTGAATGACAAGAATTTATTAATTACTCCCAAAACCATTCTGTGTATCTTCACCTACATTATGTTATGTGATCTTGTAGCGAAAAGCAGGTGTTCTATATATCTTTCCAAATTAGGTGAGAGCTTCGTCTCTTTTTATGTACCAATATATATAACAGGTAGTCCTGCCTTCATTGTCAATATCTTTATGTCATATTTTTAAATGGTGGCCTGAAATGAATTGTCCTATTGATTGCTCTCATATGAGATAAAGAAAATGAATTGTCCTATTGATTGTTCTCATATGAGATAAAGAAAATTATATATCAGTAGGTCGTTGTGACATTTCATTAATCATTACAAAGTATATGCGAGCTCTAGCAAGTTGAAGATTCCATGAGACCTGGCAACAAAGCCTCATTGGTCATTAAGATCACCCAATAAGGCTTGGATTTGAAATAGCAAATCATGCTAAATTCAAAATATCCCAAACCCAACCGAAAGAGATACGGTAGCTAGTAAAATAGAATTATATTCGCATACACATGCTTAATCAGGGGCTCATAAAAATTTGACACCGAAACTCTGTGTCCAAACTGTACTTTTACGCAAAAATTATTTTCCAACTCGAGAAGCAAATTCAACCTTGAATGAAATTTGATGGATTTGATAATGTCTCAATCAATAGAACTTTTGGCCAAGAAAGATTGAAAAAACACAATAAAGTAATGTTAAAAGCAATACTAAGTCAGATGCATGCATGTCTTCTGCAGCAACAAGCATGCAAGCATGAAATAGGCACTCAGTGTCAGGGGGAGTTGCAGGGCTGTGCAGCTCAGCATGCATTGCAGCATCAGGTTGCAGCCCAGCATGCACCACAGGAGTAGGGAAGACTGCAATTGAATGCAACACACAATGCATCCCAAGGTGCATTTGGATACCACTTATTTTGCTGAAAACTGAAAACAATAAAAAAAAAAAAACTTCGGTTACTGTTCACACTAAAAAATGTTGTTCATATGCCTTGATGCACTGTTCATATTCCATGAATAGTACACAAGCACTGGTCCAAAAAAAAGGGCTGAAATGCAAAACGTCCAAATGTGAATGTGATCCAAACGCTCATCGTATCAAAGGCAAAACAAAGTTGCAAGCCTGAGTAATGAAGACTTAGAAGATCTGTTGGAGTCAATTCCCTATCACAATCAGATTATACACTCTATACAAGGAATGATGCCAAGTGGACTGATGGTTACAAGTGGATGACACGTGTCATAGCTAGGTAGTTTTTAGTTGTAACAACTTTCTCCATGAAATCAGGAGAGGTAGTTATTTTGTTTTGTACATAACTGTATATAAAAGGATAGGTAGAGAGATTTTGGAATTCAATTCATTCATTGTATTCATTTTCAATCAATGAAAATATAGTTTCTATTTAGAGAGAGTTTTTTACAAGTAAAACTAATGCAAATAGAAAAAACAACTAAGAAATTTACTTGGATTAATCAAAAACACATTATAAATGTAACCAAAGCCTCTTGTGAGGATTTCACTAATAACAAACGATTACATAGAAGGCCTAAACAAACAATTACATAAAAAAAACATTATAAACGTAACTGAAACCTTTTGTAAGGATTTCACTATACATCACTGTCAATTTTTTTAAGACCTTCACCCCTCTCTCCGTATATATGTGTTAAAAATATTTAGTATTCTCAACAAAAAAAAAAAAAAAAAAAAGGCCTAATTAATTCTTAAGTACTCCTGGAGCATGAAAAATAGAGTTTCCTTCTCTCACATTCATAGTGAGATCCACTCATTAAACGTAAATAAAACCTCTTGTGAGGATTTCACTAATAACAAATAAGTATATAAAAGTCCTAAGTAATTCTTAAGTACTTACTGAGTAAGGAGAATGGTACTCTTTCTTCTCACATTTATAGTGGAGTTCACTCATTAAATTTATGATGGAGTTCACCATGAATGTAAGAGAAAAGAGCACCATTTTACTATACTTCGAAAACACCTAAGAATTTTCCGTGGTGAAGACCAATGAATTAGCTCAATACTAGTTTTACAAAGGAATTAAAAAATAAAATTTAGGGGGAAAAGCAATAAAAACGACTTTACTCCTTGAATAAAAGACATCTTGAAGAAGTGTCGGTGTTCGGTGCTTTCTTAAAAGCAACCCTCAGTATGGTCCATATCTTTGGCCAAGTAACAACTACTCAATTTGGCTGTTTTGGTCCGTTACTTTTATCAACAATGCTACTCGATGTTGGTTTCGATTTCATTATGTTGATGATTGGAGTGGTCCCGAAGAAAGAGTGGTCTCGATTTTTTTTTTTTTTTTGAGAAACATCTCGATTTTAATATCGAGATCACTCTTTGGTCTCAATCTTGACACCACATTTTAGTCTTGATGTCAAGACCAGGTTGAGATGGGCGAGCCAAGGGCTTGCACTTGCTGATCCTGCCAGGTGATCAGCCAAATCATTGTCCCATCTACTTATATATTGAGATTATTTTTTGAAATAATATAAATAGTTAAACACATTTATATCTATATAATATCTAAAAGTTATGAAACATAACATTTAAGCTTGCTACATTTTTGTTGAGGCACATCATTGGCCACATCACCATTTTTTATTTTTTATTTGTTTCTCAAATTTTTTTAATAATATTAAATATATTAACCGATTGATTTTATATATTCATTTTAAGCGGTTTTTTTCTAATAATATCTTTGACAATTTTAACTTTATATATACTTTGTATTTACACATTCATTTACTTTAATAGTATTTATTATTGCTACACTATTATTAAGCCACATTAAAGTAACATTTCAGCCCATTTAAGTTAATTTGGTCTATTTAGTCCAATTGGTATATTCGGTCCATTTTGGTCCTGTTCAGTCCCACTCGGTTTGCTTCTGTCCATTTCCGTGTATAATATGTTTGTTTTGCTGTTGATTAAGTTTTTGTTCCACCACAACAATACAACCATCAAACAAAAATAAACAGAAACGAAAACGCAGCTATAGTTTATTGTTAACTTTGTAGCCTTTGTTTCTCAAAAAAAAAAAATGTGTAGCCTTTCAAATCGACAAAGTTGTGCAAGCTGCTTAGCTGCGCAAACCATGCGGCCACAAAATTCTGAAATCTGTTCTGGTTCTTTCTACAGGTCAAATTATTCTCCTTTCCTTTTTTTGATTTTTTTTTCTTATTTGTTTTTTAAATTAAGCTAAGCAAAATTATTTATAGACAAAATGATAATAGATCCAACAAAATTTAAAGAAAGAGCCCAATGGACCAAGCTGCGAGCTATAAGAGTAGAACGTCAAGAAGTAACTACACAACCAAATACAATATAAGAATAACCGAAGGCATTTGCAATGGTGGCTGAACAATCATCATCCCAACTGGGTTTGTAGACCAATGCTGAATGGGATCCTTGCATCGGATCCAAAGATGACGAAACTGATCCTAAACGAGAGGTAATTTGAAAAGTTATTGAAGTTGTAGCTCAATTAGCACTTCTTTTATAGCGTTTTTAATAGAAATGTCTAAGATTCAAATCTTGCTTTCCCAACTATCAAATTATATAAAATAAAATAAAATTGATATAAAAAAAATTGATAGGAATTATATAAGTGCTTTGTATATTCAAAGTTTGAGTCCAATTTATTTTATTAAACAATTTTTATTTTACCATTAGTATTAGTAGGAGGAAGAGGAACTCTCTCTCTCTCTCTCTCTCTCTCTTACATTTTCTATGTAGAAACTGGAATTCCCAACTTTAGCTTAAAGGTAAACTTTGAAGAGAGAAAAAACCTGTTAGTGAAATTATCAAACAAGTGATCATTTTTGCTAAATACTCCTAGCTTTAAGCCCCCTTACAGCTCTTTTCCCTCCATTTTGATGAAATGTCAAACTGTGTTAGTGTATCTTTCTTTCTTTCTTTCTTTTTTTTTCTTTTTTTAAGATTTAATTATTTGCAGCTTCCCAAAACTTTTTTTTTTTTTAGGACTGTACTTTTTACTTGGTTTATTTTTTAAGCAAGGTGAGGGGAAGAAAATAACTAACCCAAACACATGAGGGTCAATCATATTGGATAACGTTAGCCCAAGCTTGAACAAGAGGAGCTTCATGATTGCTAATTTGCTACACAGCACAGCGAGGCAAGCTACTCCTTGCTGAAAAGCAGCAGCATCACACGCATTTCAACCAGCCCAGAATGGACCAGCATAAACTTTAGGAAGGAACCCATTCACAATCAGCAACGCTGGGAAAGTCCCGAGTTTAATGATATGAAAAGTTGGATACCACCATACCAGTATAGGCAGTTGAACACAAGATTCCACTATGGCAAAAAATCACAAGTTTAAGGAATCACTAATCCCGTGGGGTACAGAATAGTAAAGAGCCTAATAAACGCTGAATTAGGATCTTTATTAGGCACATCACATGACTTCAGAGAATCCGACTTTACTATGAATGATTTAATTGAACAGGAGTGTGACATTCAATTGCATGAAAAGCACTCATTGGATGCATGTTATTTCGAAAGGATCTGTGTGTACAGGAATAAATTATTCAAATGGGCCTATAGGGTACTTATTCAATACAAGACACCTGATCTGAAATTGAGCAACCTTTTAGAAAAGTGGCAAGCTGGCTGGAAATCGCACGTGCATCCATTGTCTCTCATATGTTGCCAAATGACTCCATCCAATCTCATCAAGCAAAGAGAGCTTTAGTTCATAGAGCTTCTTCTTTGGAGGTTCCCCATCATCTTGAATTATGTCATTCAATGCCTGCTCCAGTAATAGGTTTAATTTAGACAAATGATCAATTCATAAGTGAAATTCTTCAAATTTTATATTTTTCTTTTCATGTTGGACGTCATATCCAGCAAAGCAGATGCAATATGATAGATTGACAAACAACAATGGGGTTGCACATGTCTCATTATAGAAACAGGTACTGTCCAGTATTTAAAGAAAATTTTGTGAAATTGGCAGCTGCTTGAAAATATTACCAATCTGAAAAGTTTTGTAATTTGTCAATCATATGAACACTTACATCATTTTGATTAAAGGATGGACAGAGAAAATACTTTATTACAAAAAATATAATATTATGATACTGGACCCCAAAGTTATACAGGCATGGAAAAGCATTCTGTATCATTTCAGAAGTCTTAAGTTGAAAAACAATTGGAATGTACTGCTCTAGTACAAGGATGAAGGTATTTCTGCAGGGTAACACTTCGTAGACATAGAATACAATTATAATCTCAACTCAACAGGTAAAGTTAGTTTTTGTTATTTCTGACAGAGTGCTCTCCCCACCCCACCCCACCCCCCAGTGTCGGAAGTGGATTTTTCTTATCCTAAAAATGTTTAATAAGAAGAACTACACCGTTACAAACTATAGAGCAAATCAACATGCCCGCCTGAAAAACATAGAACTGAACATAGGCATCTAACCCTAAGTTCCAGCCACTCAACAACCATAAATATATATGTAAACGTGAAATATAAAATTCCATGATTGTCAGACAATAGATGAACATGAATGATGGAAGAAAATTACCTTCAATGCTGTTCCAAGCCTTCCACTACGTCTCTCACGTAGCACTAGGAGGGTGCCATATTTAGACGACTTCAAATCAACCCATTTCTTTAATTCTTTGAAGTTCTCTTCAAACAGATCTGGCAGGACACCAGACTCTGGTTGAGATTGATCACGAGTAATCTCCAAATCTTTAGATGAAGCCAAAGACGATGCCTCCTTGCCCTGAAACAGTAATGAGAAGGACGATGATAACAACAACAACAATGATGGTGACGATACACAACTATATCAATGAAATCTTTTTTTCTTTTTCTTTTTTTTTTGATAAGTAACGTAAGAAATTTTATTAGAAAAACCAAGCAAGTAAACTAAGTGTACTATAGTGGCACAACTTTTGATTGAACTATATCAATGAAATCTCACTGCTTCTTCTTCTCTCTTTTTTTTCGTATTTGCATACTTTCCAACAAAAAATTTATAAAACTAAAATGATAATTATAATTAAAAAATAAAAATAAAAAAATAAAAACCTACTTAGATGTCACCTAATAAATTCGTCTGAAAAGGGGAATTGACTTTGACAAGAAGACAAATGAGTCTCACTAAATCCCAAACTTCTACATGGTAATAATCAGATGAGTTATCCCATTACCCAATAATCGCTCTAGAGATATGGACTAAAATGGTGGGAGACATGATGCATGAGCTGTGCATACTGTCTGTGCCAATGGCTCTTACTAAAGTTAATTAGATATGTTTCATCAGCAGCCATAGCTTAAAAATGCAGCAAGGAATAAGCCATATATTATGGCAATCATGGCCTCAAAAGGTGATACATCTTACCTTCTCACTGAAAGAATTCAGACAATAAGCAAACACAGCCCTCAAAAAGTGACAATTTTTTTTTTCTTTTTTCCTTTTTTTTTTTGCTAACGTGATTATCTAGAGCTCTGAGTATTTAACTATTCCATCGGGTATTTGTAGCCCTTGGTCCCACACATACCAGGTAATTACATGGAAAAATCTCTTGGGGTTGGCCCATAGATGCTGGCCAGAAGTTTGAAAAAGTGACACAATTTTGTTTTACCTTTTCAATAATCACTTGCTTGTTGTATAAGAGGCAATCATTTTGAAGCTAAGTATCACCTTTAAATCACATAAATTGGGATTTCCTATCTTCAGAATTTGGTTCATATAAATCATGCATTGGGTTGCAAAAGAATCACATAACTGAGACATCAAACTATCTGGATTTCCTATCTTCAGAATTTGGTTCATATATTTGTCTTACAATTTCAATTTCAATTAGAACAGCTAAGCAGGCTTGCACATTTCAAACTTCAGATCAATTTCAAATAGAACAGGTAAACAAACTGTGACATCCATGGGCAAACAAACTTCAGATCAATTTCAAATAAAACAGCTAAACAGGCTTGCACATTTCAAAAATAATAAGCTAACATATGTTCCATTCCCTAAAGTTTGCATAAATTTAGTTTTTTGCCCCTAAACCTTTTCAAAATCATTGGCATTGCATGTGTAAATCTAGTAGAGATAAAATTGAGCGTTGGTCATTATACTGCTATACTACTCAGTTCTGGGAGGCTTGTGTGATGCAGGGCATTTCAAGAGGCTGTTTACATTTGCAGCCTAGACACAAAACCAATAGCTAAGTCAGCAGCTAAGTTCAGTCAGGTAGTTCACAGCAGCAGCCTATGCAATTGAGCTCCAATTCATCCAGCAGCCAAGCAAATCCTCTTGTAAGGCATTGGCCAATAGGATTTAGACAATTGTCAACCATCTGGAAGACTGCCAATGCCAAATTGGGAACTTTTCTTTGAGAACTGTGTGTTCTTTGCAGAGGTGCCTAACGCCCTAACCACCTATCAATTGTTCTAAGCAACTCACTTTCCAACTAGTTCTAAATCATGTCACAGCCCATCATACTTCCCTGCATCAAATTCGTCACATGGTTTTCTCTTTGTTTAAGTGCAACTTTATTGGACAGCGTGTCTGGCTGCCACAGAAGATGTTTGATTTGGAAAGCTATCCTCCTGCTTTGTATAATGAGGATTCTTTGGTGTGAAAGAAAAATCAGACTTTTTGGGGAATGATCTTTCTATGGAGAAGCTGACAGCTGTATTCTTTAACACATTTGTATGAATGAAGGACTGTTATGGGCAGTCTTCCATCTTTCTCTTTTCTGAATTTCTGGATTTGTTAAAGTGTACTTTTTAAAAGGATCTTTGCTATACAATTTATATATCTGTATAATTAAGAACACTTCTCTCTTTTTCCTAGTAAAAATATTCTTTACTTATTCAATATCCAACAAGAAAATGAGGCAATATTTATAAAATTTTACATGATCACAAGCACATGCTATACTTGTTTTCAAAATTTAATTCTCACATAATATTACTTGTGATGTAATTACAAAATTTCTTAAAACAGAAATAATTGCTCCTACCTTTAGAGATTCAATATCTGTTAGTGCCAATCCTTTTTGGTACAGTGCCTCTGCTAATTGGTCACGGGTTATCTCCATCTTCTTCTTGTTTTTCTAGATTAAAATAAGAAATTATCAATTTTCACTCTCCAAAAAATTTAAAGTATGTGAGAGTGGCATAAGGTAAGCAGCAATGAAAAAAATTGTTAATAGAGATCAAATTGCTAATAATGAGCCTCCAGAAAGAGAAAGAATTGGGGGGGGGGGGGGGGGGGGGGGGGGGGGAACAATTATTCAACAAGATGATACACACCTCTGCTTCCTCATCTTCAGGGTCACTTTTGAGCGAAAGAAATTTAGCCAACTCTTCTCTGTCAATACTATCAACCACCTCATTTGCACTGTCAATAACCTGCATTGTGGCACTTTATAAGCTCAAATAAAATAATAGTTCACATGTGCCCTCTCATTTAGGAATGTATCGCTTTTAAGGAAACCTGGAAAGTTTATGACTAATTCATTACACTCCCCAAAAATAATAATAATAATAATAAAATTTAAAAAAAAAAAAATTGGTACATAAGGGCAATGACCTGCATATTACCAAATTGCAAATAAAAATTTTCACTGACTATGAAACATATTAGACTGTGTCTTATAAGAAATCCAACAGAGCACATTTGACCAAATGCTTTTGAAAATCACTCTCAAAATGAGATTGGAATTGGAATTGGAATTGGAATTGGCTAAATTTTGACACATTCAACAACACTCAAAAAAAAAAAAATACTCATTATTTTTCAGCAAACTTTGCATCAACTTTCTGTTAGCGACCCTAAAATATGATGCCTATGGCTAGATTTCTCAATTAGCATTGTCCTGTTTTGGTTTGCATTTTGATGCATAACAGCTAATGCTCTCTTCTACCCATGAACATCCCACATATATAAAGAAAACTGTGATTAAGTGGGCAGAAGATTATGAGTCAAGATGCAGTACCATCTCATTTCCTTCCCCACAAAATTCAAAATCTCTCTGATTTATATGGTGAAGGTCAAGAAGAAAATGCAGTAAGCATATTCCAAGCAAATAAAGCATAGTTGGTGGTCATCACTAGGCATCTTTTTTTTATAAATGTAGAGAATTTTTCTCAATAAGAGCCCTTTGGACTTGTCTCTAGCCAGTAAAACCAGAGGACAACTGACCTCATTCGCTAGAACCAGTTGTCAGGAAATCCAAGGACATTCACCCCTGATGATATGGTCATCACAAGGTATCAGAAATGGTTTTACTTAATTCCAAAATTTCTAACCAGCTTTCAAAAAAAAACAAGTCTATGAAGGCTTGCTGACCATGCAAAGCCCAAGAGATAATTAGAAAAAGAAAAGAGAATAGCAGCCAATGTCTAGTGCCAATGTAGCTTCATGTAGTAGGTCCATTAGCCAAGAATCTAGCCTAGGTGGAAACCTAATCTTTTGAGAGTGATGAAGTACAAAACTGTTACAAAAGATTGGTATCTGCACTTCAGTTCTACTTAGACAATTGGGAACCACACCAAGTATTAGGTCTGTGTGGGGCCCAGAAGAATAATCTAGAGATCGATTATGCCGATTTGTATATGTTAAGCCCAATGAGATCGGTTTCCAGTAAATTATGGGATACTGAAACATATAATTGTGATGCAAATTGTTTTTAACTCACACCAGCATCAGGGTTAGCGAAAAACTTTTTTTTTTTTTAAAGGTTTCTTAGTATAATGTATGATGGAGTAAGAGTTACAGTTTAATCAAGAAAATGAAAATTTAACAATTATTTTATTTGTAGGATGAGCTAGGTCCACTGTGTTAGAGTAGATTTCTTTGTATCTATATGTGAGATACAAAGAAATCTACTCTAACACAGTGGACCTAGCTCATCCTACAAATAAAAAAATTGTTAAATTTTCAAAACAGTGTATCTCTTACCAATCAAAAAAAAAAAAAAGATTTCTTTGTATCTCTTCTAAACAGTGTATTTGACTAAACAGTAGAGTCAATAATTCAAATTCTCATACACGGAAGCCATGTCAATGGGCTCTAGCTAACATGGCACCTCCTCCCCAACTTAAGAACGGGTGGGGGGAACGAGCATGTATTCAAGTCCCACTAGCTGTAACTTAACACTGACAATAAAAAATAAAAATAAAAAACCATTTTTAAATCAATCTAAGATCTGGACCCACTACATTACTGCCTTAAGAAGGCACCATTGCAGCACTAGTGTAAGAGTCATATGAGAAGCCCAAAACAAATACAACAGAGGGCAACTGGAATACTATAATTGCTTGTTATAATAAATAGAGTTCATATCGCCTCTCTTTTTTTTTAATGAGTTTCACATTATCAATATGAAATAAGCAAGATTTTACATTCATTTTGACCATACACTAGTTATAGTACTTACCTCTTCATCATGGTGGATTTTGTCCTCAATATTACTCTGAGAAAGCAAGCCTTCCAAAATTTTTGCAAGTAATGGAGTGTATTTTGGATATTCAGACTGCCAAAAAACAGATGAGACAGAGAGGCTTTAGCACCTTGGGCATAATTTGGCAGTCCAGGACCAGTAGTAGTTCCAGAAAAGACTTAAATAAAATGTTCTTCAATTTGACAAATACTCAAATTAAATAAAAAGTGAGCAAGATTCTTCAATTTGAATGACCACAAAATCCCAATTATTTTTTTTGGATAAGTAAATATAGTATCTTCGAGAAATAAACATAAAGGAAGAACCAAAGAGCACAGGTTGTGTACTAAAGTATTCCCCACAAATACTGAACGTCCATAAAAAAATCCAAAAAAGACCTTAAACAATTGCCACCCTCTAAATCCCACTATGTGTGAGTTTGGATAGCGGCAGGAGTGGCGTTTTGCGCGTCTGTGTTTTTTTGGCTGGGTCCCATGCACTGTTCACGGGACCCGCAAGTACGGAATTCAGCAAATTTTTCTTTAAAACTGGGTCCCACAACACTATTCACACATTTAAAAATTATTTTGTTATAGTGTTTTCAGCAATAAGTTTTCTGTTTTCAGCAATAAACGGTATCCAAACAGACCCTATAATGGAGGGGGAAAAAATTTAAATGTTCCAGCTGACTGGAATATCAACAGGCCTAGCTGGCCTTGGGAGTTCACAAATCCTGCTACATAATGCCAATAAAACCTAAGTTGTAAATGTACAAGTCTAAATTTCATTAAGAATATGACAAGAAGCTAAGCTCTAACCTTAAGAGAGACTGATAACTTTTTCCATTCTGAGCGTTCTTCATCACTATCTTGCTTTAGGCTTGAAAGAACTTTTATCTTCGCATCTCGAACCTGATTGACAAGCAACAGCATCAAGAATCTGTAAAGCTCAGATAACAAACTGGAAACCTTACAAATAACAACCTAACAGTCCAGAAAAATTGAATCATAGAGAAATGGAAGGACTCACAACAGAAATATGCTATCAGTTTCAAAATTTAAAATATGTCACTGTCATGTGTATGTGCTCTGTCCTAGAAGAATATAATAAATACAATGTCACTACACATACTAGTGATTCTATACATATGTAGGAAAAATGAAAAATGATTTTTTCATTATATAACATCATTTTTTGATAGACTTTAAAAGCAAGCATTTAAAGGTGTTCTTTTTTTCTTTTTTTATGCATATTCTTTGGAAAAGGTAAAGTCTTCGTAGTTATCAGTATGTAGCTCCATTAATTCATCTTGCCCACCACATAAAAGGAGCCAACTCTTATCCTTTCTCGTCAATACTTATGGCCCAATGTCCAATTCACCATTGGAGATCAATACTCTACATTTTCAAAAAATATAATTGCACACAAGGCATGATAAACATTTTGACCTTTTTTTCTTGGTGGAAAGAAGACAAAACAAGTATGAAAAACCGTAAAACCTCCTGGAAGATTCTATAATAAAGAATGCAAGCACAAAGGCAAAGAACGCAACATTATTAAATTACATAACATATTGAAAGACTTGTTAATTTTATAGAAATTTGTTTGATTCCTACTTGAGGCAATGCAATGGAGAATCAATTTCTCAAACATATCATATAGAGAGCCCAATTTGCAGCATTAAGAGCAGAGTGATTGAATAAATTTTCTATATTTCTTTGCATATTTAAATACGTATTTCAATTTATTATGTTTGTTATGATACATACAGAATCTGAAAAATAACAAAGGAACACATACAATACATGATTTGACAACTATTGGTATAATATAAGCAAAAAGGCAAATCACTTGGCATAAAGTTATAAAACACCCACACCACATTAACACATTTAACTGCTGCACCACACTTACCTCTTCTTCTAAACGTTCAGAAACAGTCTTGATGCCAGTTGAAGAAGAACCTTTTCCCTTGTCCTCATCAAGCTGTCAAAGGTATTTGATAAATGATAGTGGACATGAGTTGGGAAATAAAATGATAAGAATAACATCAGATGTGACATAGGTGTCACCCAAAAAAAATTGTGAATTGTCTTAGACCATTACAAATGAAACAAAAGAGGGAAAAAAAAATACATCACAGAATGTTTTTCAACCTTATTAGGTGGCACTATGTAAGAAAGTTGATATGACACAGGGTTCTTTAGTGGATTTTTCCCCTCTTGTTGACCAAAGGATAGCTTTCCATATGATATTGCCCCCAGCAATAATGATCCTTGTGTAGAATTCTGCACACATATTACAAGTACCAGTTAACACATAAAAATTATTTTTAGAATGGAAACAGAATGGAAAATGTAATACCTTGGGGAGCTTGTCTTTGGATGGCGGGCCCAAATAAATTGATTCTTTTTTTCTACCAAGAAAGGCATTAAACCATATGTAAGCCATATGTAAATATAATAACATAATAACATACGTAAACCATACAAATAAATCATTTAGTGCCATACCCTGGAACTAAAACTGAGGTTTTAAAGGTACCATTTCCCATAACAGGGCCATCCGGTTGAGAGAAAAAGCTCAATCGAATGACATCCTGCATTAAAAAGAAACCACCAAAACATTTAATAGATGTTAAAATATCCAAACTACATTGATATCCCCATAAACCCTTTGCAAACAACCCATAGGTACTTATTATTTCAGTGAACAAAGTAATTATAATAAATTATCCTTTTTGAACACTAGAACATATATTGATACCTAAATAGCAGAAGAAGGTCATTTAATATAATCTTTTTTCTTTTGAATTTCAATGCCACTTAAAAACTTCTAAATCTCAAGCACAGATTAATCCAAACTGCATCAGTTTCAATGTTTTATATAGAGTTATAAGACCCTGCACTTATAGTGCTTTGTTTACTCTTCTTTCATTGCATGACTTATATTGCTTTTTTTAATCATTTGTTTTTGGTGAGCAATTTCTATGATACTAGTTATATCTTTTTTTTATTTGATATACACTTTTTTATTGCTGTGCATTGCACAGATATGCTGCCAGTACACACACACATAAGCATATGCAGAATATAAGCAAAACAAAGTATTTTCAATCAATTCCAATTAACCAACTCCTGAACAGTATTATGATAGGTAAGTAAGAATTCTTTTTTTTTTTTTTTTTAAAGACACCACCCAGCACATGGGATATGTACTGGTGGGGGAGAGACAGAGAGAGGATAAAATCCAATTCCCAAACAGTGTTATCATAGTAAAGCACCTACACACACAGGATAATGCAATGTGGGGGAAGAGACAATCATCCTAATAATTAAGCAACCAGATATTGTAGAGCCAATAAATAATGTTAAGTGTATCCAATGCATGAGGTAGGAAAGCTTATAGACAACTATGATAGGAAGTATTCTCAACTATACAATAATTTCTGCGCATGTTATAAGGCCAGTTTGAAAGGATACTCAGGGTTACAGATTTTTACACAAAATACCTCAGTGAAATTCCATAAATGAAATTTCAATTTTCAGTCACAAGATTTTTGTTGAAAAGAAACAAGTAAAGCAAATGTAGTAGTAACATTGAGTTTTTTAGTAAGCTAAGACATGATACAAATAAGATCAAGCAAAATGTATTGGGTAAATTGTTGAAGTATAAGGTTAAACTAGATGTTTGAAGCATCAAAGAAAAGAACTCATAGACTGTAACAGCAATTTAAAGAACATGATAATCCACCTTCTCTTCCAAATTTCTTTCAATGAAGAGCACCAATTGCTTTAATTTTTCCAAATATTGCACATTGTCATGCCTGGAAAAAGATAATTGACATGAGAGAGAAGAAATTTCAGTGGAAGCACCTCTTATTAACTGATATTTGTAATTCTTCGGAAGTTCTTTAATTGTAATAATAAATGTAGTTTTAACCATTGCAGCTTCCCAATATTACACCAATATTGGTGCTTTCTTCTAAAAAAAACAGTCAACTTAAGATAAGAGGACAGTTCCATCATTGGTTGTGGTTTTCACTGTTTATTTGACAAGACAGTAACATATTCTATATTTAAAGAAAAATTAGAATACAAAATTTAAATAGCATAAATCAAGTCCAAATGGGCACAATTTTCAGCAGAAAAGAAGAAAGAAAGAGTATGTGCTTGCATGCAGTTATGAAGAGGCCCATACCTTAGATATAGCTGTAGATTATATTCTCCCTTAGGAAGTTTTGAAAAATTTGGATAGACATCACCCATTGCATATATACGCTATAATTGGAAAGGAAAAAAATTGAAAAATTGGAATTTAGGTCAGCATATATACATGAAATAGGATTTGGAAGTAAACAACTATTACAAAACAAAAAAGGCAAAAGAAAAGTGCTAGAATATAAAAAGAAAAAAGTCACCAATTACTTCAGGGTATGTTATTCAAAAATATTACATTTGAGATTGCTCATTATATCCTTTAACTTCCTTTAAATATCAAGTGTATACGACTTTTATTCTAATGAAATAGCAAGGTACCTTGTTTGTGTCAGAAATCATATAAAATTGAGACTCAAATTTAGTGTCATATACACGGTTGTTAAGTAATGGTATTTGAGGTTTTACTTCAGCTGCATCTTCCAATTTGAACTTGTAACTGTAGAATTAGAAGAATAAATAGATCAATATAAACTCAAAGTGGAGCTAAATGAAGCAGCAAATGAGCAAAAATCACACCATAACTCACGTTAATGTAAGTGCCAGAATCTGTTTTCCAGAAGGTAGTTTGTCACGATTTGTTGCAAGGGTACAAAGTTTAGAATCAATAGGGCGATATGGAATTCTTATCTGGAACAAAGAAAGGTAAAAGATATGTATTTCAGTACAATTGACATCATCAAAAGAAATTTTATTCATAAGAGAACCTATATCATCTGTACAAGGGGGCCAACTTCACCTTGTTTAGAAGAGCAGCAGGTGCAAGTTTCTCTGATGCCAGCAAAGCTTCTGCATCTATTCTGCTGGGTGCTTCACTTCCATCAAGTACTACTTCCTCTTTATTGATGTTAATCCCATGAAACACAACCTGGGAGTTTTATGTAAAAGTCAAATGCATTGTGATTCAATAAGACTTTTCCTGCTCTTAAAGAAATAACAATAGATATCATAGCCCTAAATTCACCAGAATGAATGCAAGTTATGTAAGCATTTTTCATTCAGAAACGAAATCTTTTAAAAGGAAAGGAAAGTAGGATTCATAAGAAATCTTGAGAACATTTTAACATAATTTGGAACATTAAAAAAAATCTCTAAAAAATGTGCATATCAAATGGCCAAAGATGTAATATGTACAGCTACATACTCAAGACCACAATTACCTAGCAAGAGAGCCTCAAAAGAAAAACGCAAGATCCAAATAAAGGAAATGATGACATGGCTGGAAATGTTTAAAAACTACCAAAATTCACAAAATATCAAAAGCTCTAATAGAAGTGTGCTACCTCAAATTCAACAATAGTGCTTTCATGACTTCCTATGCCACTTGACCAAAACTGAGCTATAGCTAATTCCATTGTCTGACCACCCACAACAGGAAAGGCAAAGCTTTTGGCAGCAGGAGAAGAAAATGTCACAACGCTCTCCCACTTTTGAGGCCTTTGTAAGGGACAAATCTGGACATTTCAAAATTGTTAGAGTAGGTCAAGACAGTCTTGATACAAGTTCTCATTATATGCTGTACCTGAACAGCATCTACAAAGAATCTTCGGGTTGTATCAAATCCTGATGTTTGTATCGTTGCTTCAACCCAACTAGCACCAAGTGGCACTTCTATATATCTTCTTTCTATGTGGCCTAATAATGCAGTAGAGCCAAGAAAGAGAAGGAATTAGTTCCAGTGACTGAGTAAGTACAGAAACTAGACAAAGGACCACTCGTCCAATTTGTCTTTATTCAATCAAGCCAATTCAAAACAATCAAAACCCATAAAAGTATTGGTAATAAGAGACAGGAAAAAAAGACAGTTGACACTACACCTGGCTGGAATGGCATCCTTGAAAATGAAACTACAGGAGGCCGGCTCACTACAGCCATAGGCTTTGTGATAGTAACTGGAATTCTGAAAAGAGGGCCCCGCCATGGTGCTTTGCAATCAACCCCAGAGAGTTCAAAATAGTGCAGACCATCACTTAGATTGGAAGGATCCACAATGATACTGAAAAGAAGAGAACAAAAAATTACAGCTCAGAACCTGTTTTTTGTAAATAACTGAAAAATATTATTCAAATATAACCATTACAACTCATGTACACAAGATGTGCACTAGAAAGTTACATCATGCTTGTAAAGATAAAATTTCCAAATTACAAGATAATAAATAATAAAAACCATGCCACAATCCCAAAATTTTAAGGTCGGCTATAGATCCTCAATAGACTAATCAAGGTCAGCCACAAGATTCTATCCTATCCAAAGTCATACTCCTTAATTGACAAGTCAATTTTTACCACTTATGCTAATGTTATTTTAGGTCTTCCTCTACCTTTTTTTGTTCCCCTAACTTGAATCAACTTGTTCTTGTCATCAGTTTATTAATCACTCTCCTCTACACATGATCAAATCATCTCAAACGACTATCCCTCATCTTTTTATTAATAGGGTCACCCCTATCTTTAAACTAATTTTCTTATTTCAAATTATATCTTTCCTTATATTTCCATTTGTCCATCTTAACATTCTCATTTCAACCACACTCATGTTATGAATCTGTTGCTTCTTAACAATGCCGACCCCAAAATTAAATAAGGCTTGGTTGTTGTTGTTGTAATTACCTCTTAACAATCCAACATTCAATACTCTTATAGCAGTACAATTCTACACTATAAAAATACTCCAAATAATCACACAATACCCATGATTCATTTCACCACTTCATCCCCTTACTCTTATCCTATAATTCACTTTTTTTTTCATAGGTCTCTTATCCTATAATTCACATCCTCTTCAACCTCTCCATCCTTAAAAATTATTGGTCTGAGATATCGAAAACTCTTGCTCTTTGATGTCTTTTGACCATCAAGTCTTACAACCTTTCATCTTTGTTTCTACTTTCACATAACTTATATTCCATGAACTCTGTTTTAACCTAAAGCATCTCTCTAAATTTAACTTGACATTAATTCCACATCAAGCTTCATAGAATAAACCATATCATCTAAAAAAAAACATACGCCAAGGGACTTCCACCTAGAATTGATCTAGTGAGCCCATCCATCACTAGTGCAAAGAGAAGAGATAAGGACATAATGCTAACCCTTGATGCAAACCTATAGTGATAGGAAACTCACTTGTGATGTCTTTGCTCTCACACTAGTTATAGCTTTGTCGTACATATCCTTAATCAACTTAAAATACTCAATATTTTTGTTTCATGTCTAACTATGTTCAATCACTCTCTCCTTTTAAAGAATGTATTCTTACCTAGTAACAACTGGTACCATGAAGAATTTCTAACCAAGAAAACCATCCTACTTCAGCCATTGGAATTAAAGGTTCTCATCATTAGCATCATGAAGAGGCTCATAGAACCCACATATAGCGAACTTCAATTCCTAAACCATACACAAGGAAGAACAAAAGAGCCCAATAACTGCCAATTTAGCTTGCTTCCAGGGACTTGGCTTTCCAAGGAGTGGAATATACCCCACCCTCTGGCACCAAAAGAAAACCCTATAAAACAGGCAGGCACACCAACTGAATCCACTCAATCACCCATGCACATGAATGCGTTCGTACAATATTAATGAGGCAACATACTTCAAGCCACATATATAACTATCAAAAAAAATATAACTAAGTCTACTTGTTTGCAACAATTAATATTAAGGCATTCATACCATCAATAGAGAATTAACAAAACAAACTGTAAATATTGGGCAACAGACAGAAATAACATGTCCAATTTAACCTATTTGAGAATTCATAAAAGAGAAAGGAAAGGTGAAGTAATGCTAACTGACTTGAAGCTACGCCCATTATGAGTCAGAAGGAGATACTCAGGAGCTCTGACAACTGCCTTTTCACTGGAATGTAACTCAATGCATTCCTCAAAAGGAACCAATTCTTCTAATTTACTTGCATCTTCATGAAATTTCGGTTCAACTTGAACTGTCCACTGTGAAGGATAAGTTGCTGTATAAGAGAGATGCACTGGAATAATATATATATATATATATATATATATATATTTTTTTTTTTTTTTTTTTTTATTGGTAATTTACACACCTAGGGGGCTTGAACCCACAAGCTCACCTAGAGAAGCAATGGGTTTGTGAGAAAATGAACTGAAAAAGTTCAATTGGTTAGGAGCAATCTCCCTCAAATAATTTAAGCCCCAAATGATCAGTAAGATGGTTACTAAGCATAAATTCAGTAGATGTTGCACTTCTAAGGAAACAATAGTAAAATACACATTCTAACCAATGCTTAATTAATATTTTTACATCAGCAGAAAATTACATTCTGGAAAGTGACTAGTGTATAATGGTTCAATTTAACGGAGGTTAGTATCTAATTCAAAACAAGGTGTAACTTTATGAAAGCTTGAAAAAAATTCCATATAAATTTCCCTTATACAATCAAAATTTACCAAGTGTCAACAATCTCACCTCAGTACATTGTTGGCAAGCACTAGGCTCCCTTAGGTAGATGCCTCGAGATGTAGGAACTGCAAACAATTCACATAACAAACAACACCATAAATTCATTTCACAATCTGAACTTGAGAAGAAAAACATCTAGAATATTGGCACTAGTGGAAGCAGTAGTCACTAGTCAAACAATTGCTTGCTGAAACAGTTGCTGATAAAAAACTCATAGTATTGATAAATCAGAATACCATAAGTAACAATTTTCAATTTTTTTTTTTGATAGGTAAGAAAAAATATATTCAAAGAACTGCTAGAAGCAAATTTTTTTTTTTTTTTGTAATTAATGTCTTTTTATGTTTTTTGCTTTTCCATCTAACAATTTTCAATTATGACACATATTGTCCCAAAAATCCTATTAGGATCATAGAGATTCTAAGGCAGAGCGGGAGAGAAACTAAACTTACTTGATTTTCCAGATTGATTAATTTTTATTTGATACCAAACACATGGAACATCCCGGGACTTCTGT
This sequence comes from Quercus tomentella, assembly GCA_028535165.1. Lineage (NCBI taxonomy): Eukaryota > Viridiplantae > Streptophyta > Magnoliopsida > Fagales > Fagaceae > Quercus > Quercus tomentella. The sequence goes on from JAPQVY010000144.1 coordinate 25,481,779, forward strand.
ATATATTCGTGTGCCCTGTCATGAAGAGAAAATTTGGATAAATTATAAATTACATAGAAGTCAAAACTATTTCTCGTAGTTACAAATGAGCAAAGGGCAAGAGCAAAAAATATATAACTTGTCAATTTGCATAAGCCCGTGCCCAGTGGTTAGTTTATCTTCGGGCAAACCACCTACAGGAATAGCTGTATTCTCAAGAGCCTTCCTTACACTATATGGGCTCACAGGAATGCCCTCAGCCTGAATAGAAAACATTACACATTAGAAGCTTCAACAGATCACAAAGAGCAGAGGTAAGATGACACAAAGACAAAAACACAACTAAAGAAATGCACATTGAAAGACCTTCATTGCACTTAAGAGTAACGCTATTCCCCCACAAGCAGATGGCGATGCCATTGATGTTCCATTCATGAGCATTCGTCGTTGAAGAGTCCATGTAGGAACAGGAGCAACAGCCCCACCAGGAGCACTTATACAGACACCAAGATCTCCATCGGCTGTTGGTCCTCGGCTGGACCTGCACACAATAAAAGACATTTATGCTTCACTCAGATAAAGTCAGAACAAGGACAGAGTCAGACAAAACAAGTTTATTTACCAAGTGTATTCGAGCCCTTCACTGGGAGCTTCAACCACACAATGAGCACCAGCTGCCATTGCAGGAGAGACATAAGCACCAACTCCTATAATGCTTGAAGTGGTACCACCAGGTGCACCAACAGTGTTTAATGCTGGCCCACTATTGCCAGCACTACTTACAAATATCAGGCGATGCTTATTCACCACCTAAATCAAAACAACAGTGACATTCATGCATGTAAGAGAGCATGAAAGACAAAAGAAGCAAAAAAATAAATAAAATAACTGTCCCAAACAAGTTCACAAGGTAAGAATTCATACTTCATTGACAAGGTCAACAAATCGACCATAATCTGGCAGTAAAGTAGCTTCTCCATAACTCATGTTGATGAGGTCACACTTATGCTGCAAAAAAATTATTGTCCATGGTTAAGATGCAGTATATCTCACACCAAAAGTCTTAAATATAATTCAGCAGTGCATAAAATAGTACAAAATACACACACACCCAAATTCCATAGTGTTAAATTCCTTAACTAAACACAAAAAACATCCTAAATGTCGTTAATTTCAGAAAGACAATATAGATAAACAAACTATAAGGAACCTCCACGGCAGCTATCAAAGCTCGAGTCAATCCTGTCCCCGTCTCCATTGAACCTAAGCGTGCATCTCCAATTTTACAAGATATTAACTGTGCTCCAGGTGCAACACCATTCAACAGAGGCTCCTAACAACAATCACATATATCAAAAAGTATTGGTTTACTGTGAAAAGAAATGCATTGGATGGATAAGCTTAGGATGAGCTTATATAGTAGTACCTTTGGGTGGAAAGCAGTTGCAATACCAGCAACATGAGTACCATGAGGGGAGCAATCTGTTACAATACTCAAGATATTCCCTTCATCATAGACATTAACAACGAATGAACAGGCATCTAATTTGCTAAACACACCAAACTTCCGTTCAATCCTGTACAGATATATTCAATAGTTACATTCAAATATAAAGATTAACAAACTCCATCATCACCAACTGTAGAAAACATTCAAAAATTAAACACCAACTAGAATTAATTAAACACTTGCTAAATATAGGGAAAAAATCAGACCTTCCAAGATGACATGTTTAATTTAGAGCATCCCAAGTGTTATGCCAAATTTCAGTAAAAACAGAAACAGTTTTGACAGCCATGAAAGAAACATGCAGAACCGTGCTTGCACACACTCTCACATGCTCTCCATCATATGTTAAATTTAAGTGAAAGAGCAGTTTAGTATCTGAAAATTACAGTAGTATATGATGCTAGAAGGAGGACTTTCACTTTTTTCAAGCACGAGTTATGCACCCAAATTCACACAAGGTCTCAGTCCCAAGCAAAGGCCTTCCTTTGATGAAAATCAAATTACTAAGAAAATGACATGTGTACTGACTGAATTATGCATCCCAAATTTCCAGCAAACAAAATAATTCACAATGTCATCCATGAGCCAGATGTAGTTAAATTTTTCAGTGTGGCAGAGTAAAGAATTCCGAAAACAGTTTCATACAGTAATTTCATTAGAGTCCAAGGCAGAAGAATGTAATTCCAATATAAATACTAAAATATCGCTGTTGTTATGACTTCTTTCGTAGGCCGTCTCACATGTTTTCACAATCGCTTCAAATTAGAAGAACGTGACATATACAGGGAACTTAAACTTTGTTGAAATGGCTTACCACTTGAAATAGAACATATAATAGCATCATTTAGAAAATCAGCATGCGATGAACATATAAATACTGAAGATGAATAAGATATTGTTTCACAGGCAGCAAGAATACCATGGTTCTAGTTAAATTATCATAGCCACACAACAGCATAATACTGAAGTTGCTTGATGATGGGGATTATCAGTCAGATGTTATGCTTAAATGCAAAATCCATATACCATTAAATTTAATTAATATTTTTATATTGTATTCTCTTCCTTTCAACATCATTATACCTCTATCTAAAGAAGATCTTTGAACACATGCAGACATGCTACTATCACAAGTGATTGAACATACCTATAATTAGTTAGGGGCACAGAGTCAGCAAGTTTCCCACAGTCTGGGTCATCTTCAAGACTCTGTGTATCAAGAGCAACCCTCCATACTTCTCCGTCATGCCACACAACAGCATCAACGACAGGCCCCTTGTCGTCATAGCTCTAAAACGTAGAAACATGACAATTTGGTAAAAATGGAAACTCTGGAAACAAGAAATTAAGATACTTGGCACTCACTTCAGCTTGCTTTCGTAAAATATCAATTCTACTTTGGAGATCTTCACGAGCTCTTTTCAGGTTTGCATCCTCAACTTTAGTATGCTTCTAGAAAAAGAATAATATCACAATAAGTTAAAAAAAGAATAATATCGATAAGTTAAACAAAGAAGAGAGAAAACAGAGTGTGCTATGCAAGCAAATTAATGTGGCGTTTGGTACGGGGTAATGTTTTAGGATTCCAAGAATGTTTAAAGATTCCCATGTTTGGTTGCAAATTACACCAAGGAATCAGATGCCAGGGGAATCTGAATTCCCCCTTTAAACCCCTCTTAGTAGGAATGTGGATTTCCTTAAAAACAGGTAAGTATCTAGATTCCCAAGCTTAAAGGAAATTGTATTTTTTTAAATTGACAATTTTAACCCTTTTTCCTTATCATTTAAGCAATTAAGATAAAATATAAAACAAATCATCAATATCTTTTCCCTTAAATTTATCTTTTCCCGCCAAAATAACATAAACAGGATAGACAACTCTATTGATATATTCTTTAACAAAATTCTATTTAGGTTTCACGTGTGGGGGAAAAAAAAAAGTTTGAAGGGGACCTTCCATTATTGCCAGATATTCATTTTTGCTGTTGTGTGTGTGTTGCTCAACAAATTATTAATAATTTATATTTTGTTTTTCATTATTTATTTAGAAGAAGATTTTTTTTTAAAGGACTTGATAGTTCATATTCAAATCTAAGGATAGAATGGGAAAAATAAATAATTCAAGATTCCTGGGAATAAACCAAATATTATCATCTCACATTTCTAGAAATCTTAAGTGATTCCCAATGAAACCAAACATAGGAATAGCTACATCCCTAAGCATCCAAATTGTAAAGAATCACATTCCTAGGAGTCTGGATGCCAGAAATTATATGGATTCCCCCGTACCAAACGCCGCATAAATAAAACCATATATATCTAGAAGCATGACAGCTGAAGAGTATGCAAATACAGCTGAACAAACTCTTATCATCTGATACATAAACTTGACTGTGGATGCATTTACAAGTTTACGGTATACCATCATTCTAGTTAAATTGTCATAGCCTTATACATACAACAAAAGAAGAAAGCTAGTGTTTGCAATCTAACAAGAATGGATGAAAGGAACAAAATGCAAAAGGAACCTGCAGCACACAAGGGGGAAAAACAGCAGAAAAACAAAAAGGGGAGATCCTTTTAATTCTACGTGAAAAATGCAGCAAATAACAATATAGATACATTAAATTTCTAGTGAACATAATGTGCTTAGAATCATTTAAAAACACTAATGGTGTGAATGAAATATAAATAATTTCAGGCTAATATATGGTTCCTTAACTTGTAGGAATAGCAACAACCTGGTCAAATTCATCAAGATGCTTTATGGCCTTGGCAATTTCTTCCTGATTCTTTTCATCCCACTTTTTCTTTCTTTCTCTCTGTCAAGGGAAAAGGGCATGCAACTTCAGTAAGGCTTTAGATAAAAGAGTGCAGGCCATATAATTCACCTAATGGATCATAACAAGCAATACATACCTTCAAACGAGAAGTCAATGTGTCCGTAAATAGTTCATACACCAACTTATAACCCACACGCCATTCACCAGAAGGGTTTTTCCACGAAGAATTGACAACAAGAGAAGCCCCTACAGAAAATTTATAGTTCAAGACAGAGCATGACAATTCCAGGAACAGAAACTGACTCAAAATCCAAATAGACATATCCCTCCCCAAAAAAGTCAACATTATTTTGCAGCTAAAGATGGAATATAACAAATGTATAATTTATCTCTTTTGCTGTTTACCACAGGAAATACTCCCCATGCATAGGGTAGGATTCAGATACAGAATTTGACGGAAGCCTCTAAAGGGCCAGAAGTTTCTGATAAGCGACAATCAAAACTTATATTTCTGCCATGTATAACAAGAAACACACTACATATCTTGCATCTACAATAATTGTGCATTTTCCTTGGGCTGGACCCTCTATTTAATTAGGAATGCACAGCAAATTTGCACACCAAAATTAATCATTATAACCATATGATTGGAAGCACTAAATTTCCCCTCAACAATACTCCCATAATTCTGAACTACACATTTCAATGATCCAACTAAGTTCTAAAGTTTGACAAACATTACACAAAATTCTTACTTAATGTCCCCTTAAATTGCTATATTCAGGAAATATTCAAAATAATTACACAACCCCGAAAATTCACTAAAACGAGAATTTAAAGTCTCGGGCACAGGTTTGTTCTTAATAACAACAGATTATTATCACTTAATAGGTTAATATATCACAACATTAACCTGAAGCTCCACAAATGCAACCATCTGCATCAGCCTTCACCACCTTTGAGGTATCGACATCTCCACTCCCGGTACTGAAAACCCAAAAAAAAAAAACTCAGGTTAAACTCTATCCAGAAACAATTCAAACATAACACTAGTTTGCTCAAGTAGCTTTGTAAATACCAGTCAAGAACATCTAGTATTTTCGGCTTCCCGTCAGATGTAACTTGCAATCCAGCTGCAGCTGGGTCTACCCCAGAATCTGAAAACAGACAATGCATATATTACAAATAAATTCAACGACTTGAGCTTGAATTAAACCTAGATATTAAATACAAATTCACTGACTCGATCCTTCTCTTCTGATAATGAAAATTTTTCCTTTTCCTTTTCCTTTCTTGTCTACCAAACAGAAAAAGGAGAAATGTGATGGAAATGAAATTACCGAAGATGGCGATGAGGACGCCGCGGCCATCGAAGTGAGGGTGAGATTCGATGAAGCGATCGGCGGCAATCTCTTTCTTGGGCATGAGGGAAGCCAAGAAGGTAGACTCGTTCAGCTTGAAGTTACTCAATCGACCATTATCGTCTCCGCTAGATTCGCCGAATGAAGAACCAGGCATTGCCCTAACAATACTACTCGTTCTTGTTCTTGTTCTTCTACTACACGCTCTTCTCGTTCTTCTTGGTCTTGGTTTCGTGCTAATAAAGCTAATGCTGGGTCCTCTTGTGTTATTAATACCAATGATGAGAACTGGTGGTGGTGGGGTCAGTTTGGGAAGTTTAATTAATAATGGGTTTTGCATTTTTTTTTTTTTTTTTTTAGTGAGAAGGGGTGTTTTGGTAATTTGGGAGCGGGAGTGGCGGAGCGGCGTGGTGGTGAGTGGTGTGGAGGAGTGGTTTTAAGGGACAGGTGGTGGAGAGTTAGAGAGAGTGTGGGTTTGGTTGGATATGGTTTGGGTGGCGTGCTCTCGTTTTGTGTGAAATTACTGACTTTGTCCTTGTATGGTAACATTATGACATTTGTATCCCAAAGTGGCACTGTCCAGGTGTGGGTCCCAGTCGAGTCTTCATGAGTTGGACAAAATAAAATCTTCCAATCATTGTAGTAATACATTTATAAACTAATTTATAATATCATTTGTGACTAATTTTTTATTAATTTTTATTTAGATCTTTTATTAATATCATTTTTTTTATTTATTAACAACTACTTATTATGTCAATAGTTTGTAAATTTTTTATAAAAAGTTTGTATTTCTAATATTATTCAATTATTTAAATAATAAAAGGTTAATGTCATGACATACTGCATAATTTTTGCCACAATTTATTTGAGTGATAGGTTGTGAGTGACAGGAGAAAAAAAAAAAAAAAAAAAAGTGAGTTTATAAAACTTTATAACTTCAACAATGACGACTTATCACATTAGCCGTTAATTGCGGCAAATACTGTGCCAACTAGACTTTTTTGATTAAGCAAATGCATGGTTTATACATGATGATGATGATGATGTTGTTTGGTAATAGTATTACTGTGCTTCTCGTGAAATCATTGGGTTAGAGATTCCTCCGAGTTAAAGGAATCACGTGGACAAAGAATATCTCTATAATTGAGATTTTGAGAATTTATTCTTTCATTTGGTGGGTAACATTGAATTCCTCGTGCTGGGAAAATCATCATTCAATTGCGAAAAGATGTACTGTACACCACAAATATCTCAAAAGACTTCAAATAAAATATCTCAAAAAAAAAAAAAGGAAAATAATCAAATCACCGAGTCAAGACTTTCTTTTTCTTTTTCTTCCTCAATTTTTTTCTCCAAGTATAAGGACTTCTAGTTTCTTTATTTTCTTTTTAGAAAGAGACCCGAAGGGGACGGATATTATTCAAACAAAAACTAAATTATTGTTGAACACATCCTAGTGGTCTGGAGAGATATATACTCCATCCAAACAAGAAGAGAGTCAGAAAGCTTAGCTCTTCTAGTAAGTCTATGAGCAACATTATTTCATTTGTCTTTTACATTGATCAATTTGATTTTAACTCAAAGTTTAGGGGATGTTTTTACATTTTACCCTAAAAAATATTAACAAGGAAAAAAAAAATTTTAAAAAAAACCAAAAAATTAATAAAAACAAACAAACATAATCTAAGGATGCAACTTGGGCTCAGAGTTCACACTTGGAGTGAGGCCTTTAGCATCCCCTTAGACTATGTTTGAGAGTTTGAAAGAGAGAGGGTGGAATGAAATCAATACAACAATTGAAGGAATTAAATAATAATAAATTTTTTTTAATTCAATTGAAGGAATTATTTTCAGTTACAAGACTCATGGTAATATTTTTCCCTCTTTTATTTTGATGTTTGAATGGAATAAAAAGTAACCTTATTTTTGGATTTGAATGGCATTAATACCCATTTTCGCGACTCATTTCGTACAAACCCGATTCAACCAAACTCAACTTCCTTGTAGGCTCAATTCATGTATTATATTTTATTTTATTCTTTTAAGCATGGCCCAACCCCATGCAACTTATTGGGAAAATTGAGAAAATGTGGTTTGGAGGGTATAGGTCGGTTCCTTTCAGACCTTTTGCATGAACCCAACACATGCGTGCTACCAAGTGAGCAAGGGGACACTGGTAGTACTTTAAGCTCATAGAGGAGGCCTTGTACCCAAAATTTCCATCCAAAACAGCTTTTATGCTCTAGCTAACTGTGGCCTAAAGTTTCTACCCAAACCCTTTTTTCCTTTAAAAATAATTGGCTCTCATTAGCAACTTCAGCTGTTAACTCTCATTCAAGTAAGCCTCCAATAGTCTTAAATAATTGAAAAGGAGGAGCCAATGAGGATTTAGTCAAGCAATTCTCAAATCATGTTAAAAGCATGTCCAACTTTTCCCTAAACAAAAGCAACCCAAGCCAAGATACCAAATTAGTGTCATGAGGGATAAAAGCCTCTTGTACTACCAAAAACCCAGTCATTAACAACACCCTAAACTCTATTTAAAACTCTCTCTTCAACTCAAAAACCAATCAACTACATTTTCCCTCCACAGAGCTAAAACTTTAGAATAAAAGCTCATTCAACCAGTTAACATTCTCACAATTTTGAAGTTTAGGGGTAGAAATATAGGCACAGGGAAACATTCCCTCTCTTCCTCACAACCTCTCTCAATTTCCTCTTCTTGCTAACCGTGGGTCTAAGTTTCAAACCTATTGTATTTCATGAATTTTTATCTTTTTTGTTATTGGCATTTTCATTTCTCTCTTGTTAAAGCAACATTAGCCTTTATTTACTAAATATTGGAATTTTGGGCATGATTCTCTACAAATAAGCACTTCTAAAGAACCCAAAGAAAGATGTGGGCTAATCTTGCAATTTTGGCCTTTGTCGAAAAAACGTCCCCAACAAATGGAAAGAAAGGAAATTAATTTGTTACTATTATGCTTGTTACTTGATAAAATTATTGGCTTAGGCATTTAAGAACAAAATTGGGATTTTATTATATTATGTGGATTTCAAAAAAAAAAAATCATTAAAGTATAATTCTCTTTGGCGATGAGCAAAGCATGAACCCCATGTATAACTCTTTTATTTATCGTTTCCTTCCAATTTGGAAGGGAAAAAAATGGTGGCCTAATGGAAATCCATTCCAATCTCTCAATTGTCTCCCACCAAACAAAGGATTTGTTCTTCTCCTTAACTCTTTTTTCCTCCCCTTCTTTCCTTTCTTTCCATCTTCTGTCCAACCAAACATGTATCAATTGTAATATCCATTGAAGACTTCTACAACTTACCTAAAATTATTGTGTTTGGTATAACTGTTTGAACTCTTCAGAAATGGTCTAGTTATAAATTTGGACTTTTTTTTTATATAATTAAGTTATAAATTTGGACCTAATGAAAATAATTTATTCTAGTGCACTTTCTAGGAATTTTCGTTTTCCATATTTAGGAGCTATTATCTTTCTTAACGTATGATTATCTCTTCTTTTGGCTAGGATGTTTTACTCTCTTTCCCCATTCTATTCAGAGACAAGTTGATATCAAACACCCATAGAATGCAGCAATTCTGCTGATGTAACTCAAAACAATTATTGCTCATTGATGTACATTACATTCCAAATGCCTATGGGATACAAAGACAATGACATTCGAAGAATAATCTGTAGTCAGTTGTGGAAATTCAATGTTGTATTCTGTTTCTTTGTCTTTGTCAACAAACCAAATAGGCCTCTTAGTTTCTGTGTGTCCGGAAAATAATTAAAATCAATGAAGCTTTTATTGACTAATTGAATTAAAAAATGTAGAACATGTAAAATATTTCTCCCATCAAAAAAAAAAAACATGTAAAATATTTCCCTTTTTTTGCTTGTTCCCTTATTTTCTTTGTGGAAATAAATGCCATAACCATCATTGTGTATAAAGAATTACTTTCACTATCCCCTTCTTCCTTAAAAAGATACCAAATAACCAAGAATTTGAAGAAGCTTGAGAGAAGCACTTTGTCTTTTCAACAAACTTTGATTCTTAGCCGGGACCTGCACTATTTCTGTTTGGGTCAGATTAATGGAAACAAGAGAACCTTGTGCTCCAATAAAGCTATGAAAGATACCTGAACTTATACAGATTTCACCTGAGTTGATGGTATAAGGTTGTGGCAGGTACTGTCACATGGATATGCACAGTCGATCTCTTTGGAAACCCTTCTGCTGAAGTACCAATCACCTACTGCTTCTGCAATGGTCTGGCAAATATAATTCTAGACTTTAATTACAATGCAAATAGCTAAGATTCTCTAAGCTGATAAACTTTTGCAATTATACAAATTATGTATGCACTCATGTATTGTTGGTCATTTCCATTGAACACAACCTGTAATTTGGCTGGTAATGCAATAACTGTGAACAAAGTAACAGATATCCTGATTTTACAAATAAACTTTGCCACTCATTGAATCCAAATCAGACTGAGGTATCCAAGTCTGTAATAAGTTAATAACAGTAACAAATAGAAAGAGAAATAAATTTGCCTGTTGATTGGATTGGATCTTACTTTAAAACAGGTTTGAACTTGCAAATTGTATCACACATCAGTGTAAGATTTTAGCAGTCTCTGCTCATATGGTTGGATTTGTATACAGTTATGTGTGCGTTTGATTATTTGGGTTGTGGACCTATCTGATTTAAGTATTTATGAATATTAACGGAAAACAAATTCTATTTGCCTATGCACATGCTTAGTAAGAAATCAGAACACAGAAAGGTTTACACATTTTTTTCGAGCTTATTCAAGATCAAATAGATAATGTGACAGAAGCAAGTGTCATGAAATTAAGGTAACTCAAGTAGAATTGGTATACACTATACAGTGATTCATATCATGTCCAGCAGGTAGAGTGTAACTTAGAAGTACCTTGTTGTGAATTCTAGGGGAGTCAACTCCAAACCACGTGTCTTGTGACTCACTTTGGCAATGAGCAAAGCATGAATTTATGAACATCCCCCCACTTATTGAATCTTTGAGGAACCCTCGCAATGCTAAAAGCATGTCACGCCTGAAACCTAAACAAAAAAGGGGGAGAGGGTGACCAGATTAAAAAAAAAAATTAAAATTGAATTCAACAACTCAGCTGGTCATGATAACTTGTGAATTTAATAATTCTTTTCTTTCTAGTGCGTGAAATTTTTTATGCCACTTAATGAAGTCTGTTTTATATTCATTCAAAGAAAGAATTAAATAATAACCTTGCAATGTTTCTATCTGGCTTGCATCACATGCTGCCGGATCCTGCTTGCAACGATTCCAGTGTCCACGCGGATCAGCAGAATTTGGCACCAATATATTATGAAACTGTTAACATCAATATTTTTACTCAGTGTAAGATATAAATCAACTAGAAGTTCAAAATGGATGCTATGTGATCTAAAACCATGTAAGGCAGATAAATGTTATTACTTGGAATGTATCATATGCTGAGTTCAAGATAAAAAATGGTGTAGTGATGAATTTCAATGCATACTGCGGGAAGAAGCACTGCACAACAACAAGATAAATATCAGAACCATATCATTTACAGAATAAAATAAGGAAATGAGAGGCTAAAAATTGAGGACCTCTGCAAGGATCATACCAATTGAGGCGTGTTAAGGGAACTGGTGCAGTTTGTATCCAGATTCTGCTCTACCCCCTGTTAAATATATTCACAGTTCACAGTCAAATAGAAATTTGTACTTTTTATTATTGTTGTCATATAAGGAACCACAGTAGTTTCCTTATTCTGCAACATACACAGTCCAAGATCTAATTATATTAATTTAGGATATTTCTTGTTCTTACTTTCATGTAGTTACCTTTATTTGAACCTTTGGATTTTTGCATTATAATAAATTCATTACTTTCTTTATCTACTGCATATGATGCACATATTTTTCATAAGAATAAATTCCTTCACCCCTCCCCTGGCCCAAAACAAAAGTATCGAGGAAAAGAAGTCATTATCTCAATGATGGCACGAAGAACCATTTAGAAAGCTATGTTAAACATGATACTTCATATGTGCAATATCCAGACCCTCTACAGTTGAAGCAAATTTTCTTGAAAATAAGAAAGTGTCACTGAAGGTTTATAAAACATGCAGCAAGTGCTTCATAGCATAAGTCATGGAAAGAATGTCGTACCTGTAGCGAAACAAGATTTGTATAGAAGGTCCTCATAGTGTGCTTCAAACTAATATCTTTTCTGTGGAAAAGGAAAAGCAAAAAATTGTGACATTTGGATTGGAAAAGATAGAAGAGGTGCAAGATTGCAGTTTCATATTGATTTAAGTATTTAACAAGCGAGAAACTTACTCATCAAGAAAGAATCCAGCATCAGCCAGGCACTTCACACTGGCATTCTTTGGTAAGTAGTTGGTGAAGTTATCACAATGTAAAAAGGATGCTAAACCCCCAGCAGAGCATCCAGAAAGCAAAGCCTTTAAAAAATAAAATAAAAAAGAAGAAGAACAAGATGGAGTTAATCATTTAAACTAACATTCAAGTTCACACCAATCTTGATAAAATATTTTGTCAGGTAACCCATTGATCATGGCCTCATTGAGTGTACATAAACCTTATTGGCACTCATGTACACATAAGAAGCTCACAGATATAAATTCATCAATTTATGCAACTTTCCAATATCTAGACATGTAAATTAAAGAGGAAAGATCAATAAATTCACCTAGGTTTGGGTTTTATTACCTTACGCGCACTCCCCAAACCTTTTGGTAGAAGGTCAAGAATGATTGCTTCCCAAATCTTTTGCCCTCTGAAATAAATCAATGACGTCTGTCATTTTTTTTTTTATGCAAACACACACAAAATGAGTTAAGTTAATCACTAAATTCAGTACAATCCATGAGCTTTTACAGTAAAACACAAAAAAAATTTAGGTTTTATTTCAACTCTGCCTCTAAAATGGCTGCCAACATTGTTTACCTATTCGTTTATAATTCTCTCTCTTTTTTTGGTTAACATTTCTTTGAACCTTTTGGCCATCATAGAAAAGGCATTTTGAGATTCATAAACAACAAAACCAAAGGCATACTTGAGGACAATTCAAACCATTGAGCCACAACCCACAAATATGCCACTCCAGGTTACTGAAAGAGTGATAATACATATAGATATACAATTTGAATTGCTATAAAACTTTACTGCATTTGATAAATTGGTCACTCATAAATTAACGATTACTCCAAAGGTTAAGCTATTAGAAAATGATGCATTTTAATCATTTAACCATTCTTCTAATGGTCACATTAACATACAATACATATCCAGTGAGCTAGAATTTGCCCAGGGAACAAGATGTTACCTATGCAAGAAATTGAAAGAAAAAGATTTAAAAAACTGACTATGCTTTTTTGAAATGCAATAAATAATCGCTAAAACAGTTATGCTGATTGTCTGATTCCAAATGAAACTTAGTCTGTGCCCTGTTGAAATTAATATGGTGTACATACATGATCAGAAGGCTGAGTTCAAAAAACTCCAACATAAAAGAGTTGATTTTCTTTTGTGATAATTGTATAAATAGTTTTCTATTTCAAGTTGTACTGAAATGATACTAACAATCTCTTGTAAGCACTGCTAAACTCTAGTAAAGTTATGGGTAAATCAAACCAAGTCAAAAAGATCCCAAGTACTGAAGGCATTGGATAAAATTTAGCCAAAAGTTTGGTTGGAGACCAATTTTTTATTTTGCAAACTATGAAGCATGCCAGTAAACAAGAGCAGCAGATTATAACAAACTGGTAATTAAAAGGGAAATGTTTTGCTTATAGAATTACCTCATTTTGGAATTTGGCATCTCCAGTAAATGAGGCTCCATCACAATATCTAAGCTTCACACGGTTCCAATTGTAAAAATCTGCTCAACATTTAGCACAATGGTTATTTCCCTATATTATGTTAATACAAATGAGGCAAATTGTCCTACTTTACCCTAATAAGAGAAAGGCCAATTGTCCACAAGAGAAATGTAAATCTAGAAATTCTAGACATGGATGAAAAGTGAAAAATGTTTGGCTCCAAACATGTTTGAAGCGTTAGGCTTCAACAGTAGTTCATACTTAATAGGAAGATGATAATATGTCCCCGACATGTGTAATGTAATGCTTTTATATTTTATCAAGTTAACTTATTTCAACTTATTTGGACTACAAAATTAAAACCTGTGACACAATTTCTCCAAAGCTATTCAGCGCAAGAAAAAAAACTCCAACAACAGGACATGAATTAGAATAGAAACTATTAAGTCATAACCCAAGCACCATGATGTTGTTAGACTAACTCTTTGAACTAGATCTACTGGTTCTACCATGCATGAAATTGCCATGAATGGAAATAGGGTCTACACTCTACACTCTACATGACTACATACAAATTCTCCGCACCAATTCTCTGCATTATCTTTTGTGATGTTCACACTTTTATTTATTCTTTCTTTTCTTTTTTTGTCAAAGTTTCATGTAACAAGGGAGGGTTCATAAAATCATATGAGAATTAAGGTTGCCCCAACTTATATCCTAAAACACCAAAACACATGCTAGATTTACTTCTCTAATACATTTTTTTGCTTTGAAAAAAAAAAAGGTATATGCTGAAAATCTAAGAAGTATGGACATGAATACGGTTAAAGATTTAAGAGCAACCAAAAGCTCAATCCAAAGGAAAGCATCCTACTTGAACTATAGGTCTAATAACCATGGTTTAGTGTATTATTAGTCTAGAGTTTAGTCTCTTATAAATTTCTCACATTGAGTTAATTGTAATACATATAATTTAGCATAGTTAATATGTAACTATTTAGTGCTTTCCTCATAGACGTAGGACATTAGACTGAACTGCGTAATCTTTCTACTCTCTCTCTTAGACTCTAACATGGTATTTGGGTCGTGTCAATATCTTTGTTAGACCAATCTCATATTGCACAAATGTCCTCAAAACTCTTCTACTCAACTATGGGAAGAATAAGCCCAATCAAAGGTCCCACATGCTTGACATAATGCCAGAACTTCTAATGGTGATCTCACACGCTGCCATATCACCTAGAAAGCACGTGTACAGCTCCAGGGCTGCCGCACCCTCACTAGACTCGCAGTGACATGGTGGTGCTCCTCCGACATGCAGATTCGGCCTTTTTTTTTTTTTTTTTTTTCGATTCAAGCCGATACACATTGATTCCAGCCAATTCAGCTCCGATTTCGGCCAAAACTAGCCAAAAATCATGGGTGAAATTAGCAGAAATTGGCCGAAATCATGGCCGAAATACATGTTAAAAAAATAATAAAAATAAACTTGTGGGTTGTATCCTAATTTATGAATATCATGTTTTAGATATTATCTACTATTACTCTTAAATTGGTATATATTTACAATTATATAAAAAAGTATGCCTAGCAATATATAGAAAATATAAATAAAAATATTTTTAATAATTTTTTAATCGCCGCACCCTACTTTTTAAAAATTGTAAAGTCCCGCACCCACACTCGCACTCGAATCCGGAAACGCACCATGCATCATAGCATATCACTCCATGAGTCAACAAGTTCCCTCATGTGCCTCAATCCACCGCCACGTGTCAACACCTAAATGTGCCATGTCAACACTAAGGCCACAACAGTATTACACATCAGCGAACTTGCCACATCATCCTACTACCACGCCAGTACTCATTCAGGTTTGGTTGACCCAACCAACCTAGTTTAAATCTCAAATTAGGTCCTTAGTTTTATTGCTAAACCAAGCCGAATTTGATTCACTATCTGAACTAGACCAAACCACTGACTAGATCAAATCAGCCTATTGACTAGAGTTGACTTTATCCGATCAAGTGTATCACACAATGTTTTTTGCGCAGATTCTGATTTTGCGATTCATTTTCCCATAGGAGACACCCAAATCACACAAATTAACCCATCTCTTAGGGGCGTTAATAACATCATTTGTATTTTTTAAAAATACGTATGTGTACTATCGTATGAATCATGCACATGTTTCATCATAAATGCCATCCTTTGCCAATGTTCCTTGAACCCTTGAAGCAACCATCCTCAAGCCAAAGTAGCCCCTTCTTTTTCACTGATGTAGCTGCTCTTAGGTGCTCGTAGCCGTTTTTCAGCATTCCTCCAGTGCACGTGCTTCACCACAACATCACTCTTTGTCGACGTGCCATAGGCCTTTCCATGTAGACATCCTCCGACCATAACAGCCCTTCCTTGGTCCAAAACATGAGCAAGCATGCCCAAATTCTACGTATCCAACCGGTGAAGACCCTTTAACTAGACTCGGTTAAGTAACAGGAATCAAAAAATTTATAGAAATTTTCACACCATTCTTCACAGAGGATTGCCTATCACAGACTTAAAGAACATCAAAGGGGAAAAAGAAAAAAAATGCGATAAAGTTTATTGAAAATTTTGTGTGATCTGTATACACATGTTAACGGGACTGGACCAAGTACAATAAATAATAATGTGTGCGAGACACAAGGACAAGGGGTGCAATTGTCGTCTTATAGAGGAGTCCCACTCCCACAGACAACAAACAAACTGAAAGGTCAGATTGTCAGAAGAAAAGAGAACTGGGCAAAAGCAAATAGCTGCCATTGCCACTGCCAGCTTTTACTTTCTCAGCAATAATGCCAATTATTCACGTGAAAGAGACAATGGAGAATGTGAAAGAACATGGCCCATGTCAATGAAATTCATTATAGGTAATAGGCACCAGTCCAAAATTGAAAATTCCAAATAGAAATTGGTGTTTATAATAATTTTATAATTTGCCTTTTTTTCATGTCTTTTGTTTTAACAGTATCTTCTAAAGTGTCAAACTCTTTTTTCTTTTTCTTTTTAATACCCTTTTTCCACTGAATCCTAAACTATGTATTATAATAGACCATTTGCATTGTTAATAACTTTAATTCAAATTTTTAATATAATTTTTTAATACATCAAACCAAAATTTTTTTAATTATTAAAAGAATACAGTTTTTTGCTTTCAATCTCAACTTTTTTATTAGATTTTATAAAACACAAACAAAACAGCTATTTTCTATCGCTATTGCTTTTTGGGGTGCTAGAGTTAGCTGTAATTATTGGATTTGGTGGTTCATAAGATTATTTGTGATGGGTAATTTAATTATAAGATTATTTCATAAGAAATTCCAATTAAAACATAAGATGGGAAGATTAATTACTTAGCACCTTAGCAGTTAGCACAATATGATTTTTAATTTTGACTTCATAAAACTACTTAGGCAGTTAGAGAACTATTTACACATGCCTGGATTTAGAGAAGCATTGTTGCTTAGAATTCCAGAAAAGACTTCATATTTACTCATGAGACTTGTTGATCCTCTGCGCGTTTTGGCTCTCTCCAAGCATGATTGTAAGCTGTTGCACCAGGCACCACCCTGTAATATAAAGAGAGATTTAGAATATGTTTGGTACGCTAATTGAAAAAAAAATTTAACTACCCCATTATTATTTCACTGAAGTATGCAACATTTTAATTTAGAATTCAAATGAAACAAATTATACATTACAAAAACAATGTTATTTCAATCGCAACTTATCATTTTAAGAGGTTATATTGTAAATACTATTCGCTTTTTATTTATTGGGTTCATAGTTTCCTCTCTTTTTTTTTTTTTTTTTGAATCAGGTTCATAGTTTCTTGAATGTATATAGTCTAATTGCTAAAAATTCTCTCTTGAGAAATTAATTTGGCTTTGGGACCGTGGGGTGGGTCTACCTTTGCGTGATAAGGAAGTGAGTGATTTCTGAGGCCCATAGTAAATCCCATCATAACAACCCCTTTGTGCAGAGAGGACTTTTACTACAAGTCTACAACAACTTGTATGTGGGAGCTATATGCAACTTAGCTTTTTAGCCTTTTTTTTTTTTTTTCCCCCCTCAGCAATCAATATGGTCCATTGATTATCAAAAAAAAAAAAAAAAAATCAAGTGTAAAATGCAAAACTGATCTTCTAAGTTTCTTTAGATTTTATTTTAGTCTTCTAACTTTGTTTTTATTCATTTCAGTTCTCTAACTTTCAAGTTTATTCAATTAAGGCTTTTCTATCAACTTTTGTTATATGTTGTGGTTAATTTTTCAATTTTATAAATTTTTCTTCAAATTTTTTAAATTAAAAAAATTTAATTAATGATTGAAAAATATTTTCTACATTTTTTTTTTCAAAAAATTTTAACAAAAGTTAACGGAAATACCTTAATTGAATAAATCTGAAACTTAGAGGACTGAAATGAACGAAAGTAAAATTAGAAAACTGAAATGAAATCTGAAGAAAGTTAGAAAGTTAGTTTTGCATTTTAGCTAAAAATCAATATAGTGCATTATATGCAATCATGATATATGCATGCTTATTTGGAAAGAAGACTTATTATACACCAACAAATATGACAAAACTAAATTGGTATGTTTGATATGATCACATTCATATAGCTGTATATCATTGTGTGGTAACGAGAAATTGACAAATTGGTACTTCTATTCTATCCACTTGTCTCCATTATTAATTTATTTATATACCAATCATACCACGTCAAATCTACCTATCACTTAATCACGTCATGTGAAATACATTTTTATCAACAGCCAGCCTTTTCTTCTTCTTTTTTTCTTTGTAATCAGAGAAAAAGCTATCTAAATTTGAATCCAAACAATCATAAACAGACTACCTAAAATATTATCTGTACACTTCAAGGTGATGAGTTCGAATTGGCTTTTAGTTTATTTGTTGATAACTTCATATACATCTTTTTTGTAAAGTCTCATGTTAAAAAAAAAAAGAATATATATATATATAACAATATTTTTATCTTTTTATTAGCAAATTAGCAAATAAATTTCCTGTGAAAGACAAATTCAAACTTGTTTTTTTTTTTTTTTTTTTTTTTTTTTTTAAGAAAGACTAATTCAAATTTATTGTTTTGATTATATCCAAACTCGGACCATTGTTATTCAATTTATTATGCGCTTAAATTAGACTTATTTGTTAAAAGCTAATTTACTTCTACATTAAAAAAAAAAAAAAAAAAAGCTTTTTAAGAAAACTGCAAACAAACAAATAAGAGTCAATTTAGTATACACTCTTTCTAAGTATGCATCACACATATATAATCTTAATCATTAACATATTATTATAAAATTATATTTTAATTAGAACATCGTCGCATATTAACCATTAGAACTTCAAAACTTTCCTCTATTTAAAAAAGTTATATAATTCATTAAAAAATCATATAACTAAAAATATATATCAATGTTCTTTTCAAAATATGTTCAAATCAATAATATAGGGATAAACTTTTTCAACAATAAAAAAGGAGAAGAGTTTGCATCTAAATCGATTAGGAGAACATTTACTCAAATCTATTTACTAAAATCATGTCAAGTATCAATCACGCAAACCTTTTTTTTTTTTTTTTGAGAGGCATCAATCACGCAAACCTAATGGGTTGACTTCATCCATAAAAAAACGAAAGCGAATAATGCATGGCCTAGCGCAGTAGCTAACATAATATCGGCCAAGCCACTTGGTGCCCACAGTAATTAATAATTAATATACAAACAGTGACTCAGTGACTTGCACAGAACACTAGGTACCACATTGTACAGTGCAACACAAACTCCTTCACTACCATCCAATCCAATCAATCATCCCAAAAGAAAAAACCAATAAACATCTCTCTAAAACTAG
The DNA here is from genome assembly GCA_028535165.1 of Quercus tomentella. NCBI lineage: Eukaryota > Viridiplantae > Streptophyta > Magnoliopsida > Fagales > Fagaceae > Quercus > Quercus tomentella. The sequence goes on from JAPQVY010000144.1 coordinate 25,501,227, forward strand.
CTAGTTGTCAAAGCAAATATTCTTCACCGAACTCCACCAAAACCAATCACTGAACTCGTGAGTACTATCATTACTGAAATGGCCATTCTTTATTTGTCAACAACATCATACCTAATTTGTTTTGTTACTAACTACTACTATTACTATCACAAAACAGTTTCAGAACCCACAATTTTTTTCACAATAATTAAATTGATAAGTTTTCAATTTCATGTTTTTATCTAAACGCTTGATATTAGCAACAACAACAACAACAACAACAACAACAAAAAAAAAAAAAAATTAATGCTTTTACCTAAAAGCATTACTTTATAACTATCATTAATAGCTTGCCTCTAATGGTAACAGATTTGGGCCAACTAGAAATTCATTAGTGTTCTTTGTAACCTGTTATCTAGGAGTGATTAGAGTGTTATTATAGTGACGTCCAAATAAGAAACGACATTAACCGGTACTATTATTTAAAAAATAAATAAATAAAAATAACAACCTGCCATTTTTGCCAAAATATGTGTGTACTTGGACTTTTGTATTGTTGCAACAAAATCAGAAGCAAAAATTACCTCGAATTGTAAAAGCCAGTTGTTTTTCCCAGCTCCAAATCCCCTGTGAATATGATACGCTGGCAAACTCCCATCCAAGCAAACTACAAATTTTCCCAAACAGGAAAAGAAAAACTATGATACCCATCAAACCAAATATAAAGAAAAACACAAAAACAGAATGTAAAGCTTGAGATTAATTTGCTTTTTCTTACAGGCATGGAGAGCAGAAGCGTTCCGAACCAGAGTCATGGGCACGAGAAGCCGCTGCTCTTGCCCATGACATGTTAGCAATAGCAGAGCCACCACAACTGCAACTGTTACATTCAAACTCATCTCCATAATCTTCAACTTCACTGATTTCTCAGATTCTGAAACGACTAGAAAGAAAGAACAAACATATATATATCACGTTTGATATGATGATATATATGCTGTTTCTGTGCTTTATATTATGCCACATAAAGAGATCTCAGTCTATATCTCAATATATAGATTCCGAGTATATAGGGGTTGAGAAATATCAAGATAGTGTTTTACGTAAATTGGTTTTGTTTTATGATGTGTATGTGTGTGTTTGTTGTGTTGGTTTTTTTTTTTTTTTTTAAATGAAAGTTGAACGATTCAAGAAAAAGACTGAATGCCAGGTTCTGTTATTGTGAAAAGAACAAGACATTATAAAAGCAGTGAAACTTTTCTGTTCATTTTTTGGAAAGTTAAATCGGAATAGTAAATACCTAATGACCAATTAAGAATGTGTTTTAATTTATGGTTTATTACGCTAATAAAACAAAATTTTGTGACTGTCTGTTTAGCAATCTAGCTTTTATTATGCAATTTTTTTTTTCTTTGCTTAGATGTCAAAATCTAATTTGTTCGTCACTTTTTACCAAATAATATATATATATATATATATATAATAGATTAACTCTAAAAAAAAAAAACAAATAAGTTAGCAAAGTTAGAGGTGCCAAACCATTGAAAGCGAATGCCTTTTTGGTTGGAATATGAAAATGGCACTTTGATAGATAATGGGACCACCACCCTAACGAATGGTTGTTGATGATAATGATACGCGGTGGAGAAATTAAAGTTAAATAAAGCTTTCACCAATCCTACCCAACATTTAATTCTTAGCATCAAAGTAAATGAAATAAATAGAAACTTATAATAGAATAGAAATCGTATGTATTAATTTATATTTCATCAATTATAATTCTATTTGTGTATGATTTTTTTTTTCTTATTCTAATCATATTTGATTGTTTTATAAGTTAAGAAAAAAAATTATGTAACAAATTATGGTTGAGGGAGCGTAAAATGAAAACAAAAAAGAGTAACAATAAGAGATTTTTATTTCTTAAATTAGACAATTGCATGCGTTATATTTATTTCCATATCAAACATGGTCAAAACCGTTGATGGTATTGGTAGGTCGCTAAGTTCGAATTGAATGGAAAATTCATGCGTAACGGGCAGGTTTAAGAATTGGAAAGAGTATTGCCTAAGCATTTATCAGCAATTTATTATGGCGTGTAGGTCCAAAAATGCAAAATTGTTACCAAGGTGTGCAAGGTTTCCATTGGATTGGTTTTCGGATATGGTTCAATCAAACCCAAGTTTTTCATATTGAGAAATCTATAATCCAACTCAACAGTTGGATATTTTGTATATCCAAGTAGGTTTTTTTTTTTTTTTTTTTTTTTTTTTTGAGAAAGAAGACTAAAACTTTTATAAAATCAGCCAGGATCGGCAAAGAGTACATCAACTAAGTGTGGTGGAACATCCTCCATCCACACTGACAAACCTCTGACATTTCTAGCATGTCTAGCTAGGTTATGAGCTATTTTGTTACCGCTTCTACGTACATGGGAGAAGTTTATGCACTTACTTGACACAAGCATGGACTTAGCTGATTCCAGTAGGTGTCCAAACGATGAGAAAGAGGCTTCACTGCTGCGAAGGGAGTTGATCACCACATCTGAATCTCCTTCAAGAACGAATTCAGCTATACCCAATTCTTGAGCAAAAACTAAAGCCCTTGCAGCTGCCATGGCTTCCACAATGTCTGAGGAGAATGGTAGAGGCGCTTGTTCCGACAATGAAGCAATCACATTCCCTTGACTATCATGGACGGCCACTCCCAGTCCAGCCTTACCCAACTCCGGAAAAGAAGCCCCATCGAAATTCAATTTGAAGCAATTCATAAGGGGCGGACTCCACTGTGTATGTAGAGGATGACATGGAGACATAGGGAGCTGGCATGAGGATCTTTGGCTTTGCTGGAAGGCTGTCAGGGCCTGATTTGCTTGTTGGAGGACCTGCGATCTAGGGAACTCATTTGAACTGACTCGGAGCTGGTTGCGGCGGTACCAGATCGTCCACATTATCATGGCCATTAATTCCAGATTTTTCTTTTTCTCATGCAGAACAGAAATCAGGTCTCTAGTATTTGAGATGGCATGTTGTCTTCGGTCTTCAAAGCCTGGAACAACCTCCCATATTTCATCAAGCTTGGTACATTCCCATACTGCATGAATCACTGTTTCGGACTCCATTCCGCACTGCTCACATTTGTCTTCCACTAAGATCTTTCTCCTCATTAAGTTATGCTTTGATGGTATCGCTTCCTTGCACATTCTCTATATGAAATGCCTCACTTTATTTGGGACATTAAGCCCCCAAACCTGGTTCCAAATGCCACTTTGCCGCTACTGGTTGGCTGAAGGATTCTGCACAAAATTGGATTTAGTTAGAAATTTTGACCCTGAATTTACAGTATACTTACCTGATGGGGTGAAGGGCCAAATGATCTTGTCCTCCAAAGGTATGTGGCTCAATGGAATGCTAAGAACTAAATCAGCTTCATCCGGAGACAATAAACCATGCACTAAGTTGTGATCCCATGTTCTTGTGAGTGGATTGATGAGGTCAGACACTCTCCCATTTTCAAAGCCTGGAACAATATCAGATAAAACTCGTGGGTGCTCTAAGGATGGTAACCATGCATCATTCCATATGCATGTTTGATCCTATTTTTAAGGTGGAATAAGATAATTATTAATCTCTTTAAAAAAGCAATAGTGTGAAAAAAATATATATAAAAGCAAGTAAAAAATGCATTTGTTATATTTTCGTTTGTAATTCGATTGATTGATATTTAAACGATAATCCAACGAAAGTTTATGTTTGACAATTTTAGTTTTCTCATAAGAAACTTGATCAATTGAACCTTCAACAGCGGAGCTATGACTTTTTTTCAAGGGGGTCAGACTAGATATGTCAAAAAATAAAATAACTCAAAGAATAACCTACTCTTCTTTTTTTAGATTAAGGTAAGTTAGATCACAAAAGATACTTCATGAATCTAAAATACATATTTTGAATGTTAATCTAGATTAATATTGAATGCCTATAATTAAGTGGGAGTTATTTTTTATTTTATTTTTGATACATAAGTGGGAGTTATTTAAACCTGGAATGATGGATGTATGCATGGGTACAAAATTGTTGAGGCATGTTACTCCTCTATTGAGAGAGTTAGGGAAAGAATTTCCCCCACCCCCCTTTCAAGGCTTCATTTGGGAGTTTGTAAATGAATAGAATAAAATGAAATGAGTAAATTACAAAGAAATGGAAAGAAATATGATAGAGCTAATTTATTTGAATTGGACGTTTTAAATAAATGAGTAGTTAAGAGTTTTGTAGCACAACTGACATCTTCTAGTGTTTTGAACAACGATGTCTAGGCTTCAAATCTCCTATTCTCATCTACCAAATAAAAATGAAAAAAAAAAAATGAAAAAAAGAAGAAGAAGAAGAAGAAGAAGAATGGAACAAAGCAAGACCGTTTGGGAGTAGCTTCATAATAAATGGGAATGAATGATTTTGTTGTTATTGTTATTTCTATATAATTAGTAATAATAACAATAAGGGTTTGTTTGGGATCCGCTTATTTTGCTGAAACTGAAAACTTTTTGCTGAAAGTACTATAAATAAAAGTAAAAGTTAGCTGAAATAGTACAGTGAGACCTATAAATAATACCAAAAAATGCAGTGAGATTCATGAATAATACCAAAAAAAGCTTAATAATAAAATAAGTTGGCAAAATTAAGCTATGCCAAACACACACTAATTATTATTATTTTAGGATAAAAAACAAAAAGATAAAAGTTCCAACAAAATTAATAATAAAATAAGTTGGCAAAATTAAGCCATGCCAAACACACACTAATTATTATTATTTTAGGATAAAAAACAAAAAGATAAAAGTTCCAACAAAATTCCGATCATGATGATGACTTAGAGAATAGCTCATCAAAAAAAGAAAAAGAAAAAGTATAGCTTATTTAGTGTGAGAAAACAAGACTCAGATAAAAAAATTAAGGATAAAGAGTAAAAAAAATGATGAAATATCATTAGGTAAAGTGAGCAAATAATAAGAGAGGGGTATTGCATAAAATTTGTAAATTAGAAATGGAAATTATAAATAATTTGGTCAAAATTTCATTATATTCTATTTCATTTCATCTAATTCCACTCAATTTCGGGAATGAGAAATCGGGCTTTTGAGAGGAAAAAGAGAAATGAGTGCTCCTTTATGATTATTCTATTCTCTCTCATCTCATTTGAAAACAAAGGCCAAACAAGGACAAGGAATGAAGATTTAAAAAAAAAAAAAAATTCAATTCCTTTCACTTCCACTGGTTTCTCTACTCTAAATGGGCTATAAAGGTGCAGAAGAGAAGAAAAAAAAAGATATGAACTAGAAAACTAGATCAAAGTAGTTTTGCATTGTGTTGGATTAGATTACCAATTTACCAGAACAGACAACCCTCATGTATCTTAATTTATGATAGGACTCTTGGCTATCACAAATTAAGCATGGTTCCAAAAAAGAAAATTGTGAAACCTGGCTATAAAAGAATTTTGTTAATACTGAAGGTTATCTCACTAACGTGTGGATACTAATTTTGTCAATTCAAGAGAAAATCTCAATTTATTTAATTTTTTTCTAACCCCCTTTTGTGAGTATTTCCAAAATTTAACCGAGGATCTAATTCTACATTTTGATAGGAGAGGAAATAAATGGAAATGAAATGAATGAATATAATTGTTTTGTATTTCTTTAAGATAATGAATGTATAAAAAGTCCAAAAAAAAATAAAGCATACCTCGAGTTGTTGTTGTTCAAGTGATTTGTGGCGAAAATCCTATTACAGAACTATAAGATACGAATGAATTCTTCTAGTCCATAGCCTTCTCCTCCTTAGAAACAATTTGATGGAGAATACAAGTTTCTTTTCAAGGCTAGACTAGACTAGGGGCTTTATAGCAAAGCTATGGACACAACAAAAATTTACAACATTCTTAGATTAACCTACAACCTCTCATATTCCCAAATTATTTATCATTCGACGAGTATCTCGCCAAAAAATATATATACTCGTTCAATTGGTTTCCTATTTATAACTCCTTTTATCAAGGAGTATCTATTAATTGAAAGTCATCTATTTAACAAATAACTTAATAAGTGTCTAGAGAGAGAGAGAGAGAGGACTGGATGAGTCTTTGTCCATCACTCTTATAATTATAAAAATAAAACAAATAATAATTAAATAATTAAAATAAAATGTATGTGGAGGCTACATTAAGTATCCTAAATGGATTTCCTAAAAAAAATAAAATTGTTGGAGTGAACAATGTTTCTTTTGGTGGTTTCGTATGTACTTAGAAAATCCATTGGACCACGAATTCTTTCGCATAAGCAATAATCTAACTCGTTATCACTTTCAAAACTAATGTATTAACTTTTTGAGTCTAGACCAGCAATTGAAGCTACTGAATCATGCTTTGTTTTGCCTATATGAGACTTAAATTGACTTGATTTTGGATGTGCTAAAAATTGCCTGTGTGTTATTTTTTGACGACATAATAATGTACTGTCAAACAACATTGTTTGCTTTCTATTTTCTTTTTTTGATAAATAATTTGTTTTCCTTTTAAAATTTTACAAAGTCCTAGCTCAATTAATATTTGTAAGCTGAAATACAATATTTTTCACAACCTATTAGTCAAGTTATTGATTTTCACATGGACGAACTAGAAAAAAAAAAAAAAAAAAAATTCACATGGATGAACCACTCACACTACTTTATTATCTATTGTTTAGAATTTTACCATCTTAGTAATTGTGAGAAAAATTGATGTATTTATACGAGTATTATTTAAGGAGCTTCCCTTGTTTGGGATCCTCATTTTTTGGTTCAAAAATGTCCAAACATCCCTATGTTTAAATAGAGACAAAATAAAAGGATAATTAGGTAAAAATACAGGTCTAACTCCCACTAAAATATTGCCTAAAAAATATGGTCACTCTTCTGTAGATTTTCAAATTTCTTTATCCACTTATAAATTAGATTCTCAAAATAAAAATTATATATTTAAAATAAAAACATAGTTTTTTTTTTTTTTTTGGCTACAAAATAGAACCACTAGAAGAAAAAAAAAAAAAAAAACAACAACAACAACCTTATCGCACGTGCGAAGCACGTGTGATGAGGCTAATTTTATAACTTAATAGTATAATAGAAGCTCTTGACAAAGTATATCAAGGTCTAATATCCTTGTTTTCGTACTGCTTTCATTAATTTTCTTTCGCCATGACCATATGCATTCTAAATGGCTCATATTTTATTGGAGTTGTTCTAGAACCACAACTCTAATGTGTTGGACTGTGAATGACTATTTATCACATAAATCCATCATTTTTTCTCCACCACTCATATTTGCGGTATCAAAATTGTTGCAAAAAAAAAGGTTGTGGTCCTATATTTCTCAATTTGACTGTTTGTTGCTTGCCTCAGATATTTCAGTTTTCAAAGAAGCTGACAACCAAAGGTCCGTTTGGTACGTGTGTTTAAACAACAGTTTTTAGATTTTTTAGAAATACGTGTAAGTAAAAAAGTATGTAGAAATACGTATAATGTTATTTAAAAATTGAAAACATATATTTAAGATCATGTACCAAATAGGCCTTGTTTCCAAGGACAAAGCAAAAGCAAGTGCTTGATGATCTCGGGCTCACTCTCACACACATGGGTTGTTGAACAAATCTTGATCTTGAACACCTTTCACTTTCATAAAGCAGAATTCCAATTTACATATATTCCATAGGCCCATGTATATTCAGTTCAGAGCTAGCCCAGTACATTCCTTATTGGGCTCCAACAAACCATATTTCTTCAATAATTCTAAGTTCTAACTTTTTGTTTATTAAAAAAAAAAAAGTTCTAACATTTTTTTATAATACATTGATTTCACTATTGTAATTGTCTACTGTCTTTGTCTTCTTCTTCTTCTTCTTCTTCTTCTTCTTTTTTTGATGAATATGTAACTTTCTACTGTCGGCCTAACCACATTGTCTACAAAATATTCAAATATTAAATTTAACCCACTAAAAATTAGATTAAAATGAGATTGTTAGGACTTGGGAAGCCACGTGATCCATTTGTGGATAATTTTTTATTTAAATTTTGGAAGGAATGCTAATGACTTTTATTTTTTTTTTATTTTTGGAAACAAATACTAGTGAAGGCGGTCCTTCCCCTTCTCTTAGACAATAGAATTGTAGTACCTTCTTGTAAGGTTTTTTCTCCCCTCTGGCAACAACGTTGCGTGTAGGGCTTATGGTTTCTTTTCTTTTTCGGGGCTTGGGGAACAGTTTTCTTCTGTGCCTCTTTTCCCTTATCAATACTGTGTTGCTTAGATTTTATTTTTCATGTTGCTTAGAGTTTTAGTTTCTAGGGTCTTTCCATATTCATCATGGAAGAACTTACGAAACATTGGAACTGCTTGTCTTTGTTCGAGAGGGAGGGGGACGATCTATGTGTCAAAAAAGATCGCTGTTCACAAGAGCACGTTATAGCAGCTCTATTCCTCACTAAACGGGCACTGAATATGGATGCAATAGCTCGGACTTTCAAGCCGCTGTGGAGAGCAGATAACGGCTTTATAGTGAGCAATGAGGGATCTCATAGGGTTCTTTTTGTTTTTGATAATAAGGAGTATGTGGATCGCATCCTGTCCAGCGAGCCATGGAGTTTCGATAAAAGCTTGATTATTCTTGAAAGATATGACAGAAAAACTCCTCTTGACAATCTAAAACTGGACAAGGCATCCTTTTGGGTTCAAATGCACAACATCCCAATTGGATACAGAAATAAGTCAGTTGCTGAAGATATATGTGGAGCCATTGGCCGGGTTGATCGTTCCACTAGCGTTGCAGATTGTGAGGGAGGCAGTTACATCAGAGTGCGAGTTACATTGGTTGTTTTTCAACCGCTGTGCCGAGGAAGAGTTGTTACTTTCGAGGATGGTGGAAAAATATGGATCAATTTCAGGTATGAAAGATTGCCTAACATATGTTATTGGTGTAGCTGTTTTGACCATGGTGACAGGGACTGTGATCTTTGGATACAAAGCAAAGGCACTCTCAGTCAAGAAGAGCAACAATTTGGTTCATGGATTCGAGCAATCCAATCGGGACCTTCAAGGAAGAATGTTGTTCGGGTGTCAAGTTTATATGAGGGTAGAACGGAGAACGTTTCAACCCGGCGGCGTAGGGAGGAGCAACCCAGGCCGAGGACGAATCCGATTCAAAGGTCAAACTCGGTGATGAATCCTGATAAGGAAAATACAGATATGGAGGCGGATTCTATGGAGACTAAAAACCAAAACTCCAATATTTCCGCAAAGATTAATGAGAATCCAACTCCCCCATTTCAGGATCACGGAAATAAAGGAGAATACTTTGCTCAAAAATTAAAGGAGATTGACAAAGATCTTGGCATTTATGAGGAGCCTCCAAGCACGAAATTTTGCCATAAGGAAGCCTTTCCTTTATTCAACATGGAGAATCTCCGGGCTGAGCTAGCTATCAATGAGAATGTGGTTTTGACCCCACCACGTGAGCATCACAGCCATGCAGAACATGCAGCCCCATTATGTGACATTTCCAACTACTCCCACACTCTCACAAACTCTGAGATTTTTCCCCAGCCAAAATGGAAACGCCTCTTACAGGTTAATACAGGCTCTGTTTCCAGCACTGAGGAACACATTGGTGCAAAACATTCCATGAATGGGACTGATGATCTCTGTGAGTTACCATGTAAAAAGCTTCAGGTTCACACGAGGATAAAGAAAACTTCCCAATATTGGTGGAGGCTGTTGTTCAGCCCCGCCAAGAGCAATGAGTTGCATCGCTTGGAACTGCAGGGGGCTTGGGAACCCCCTGGCTGTTCAAGAGCTTGCGGATTTGGTGCAGGCAAAAGCTCCCACTTTAGTGTTCTTGGCCGAAACACTAGCGAATGAAGCAAGGCTAGATTATGTAAAGGATCGGATTTGTCTTGACAAAAAATTCTTTGTGCAGAGGATTAATAAAGGTGGAGGTTTGGTTATGTACTGGAAGAATGATATAATGGTTGATGTAGTTTCTTCTTTTGTGAATCACATTGATGCGATCATAAATAAAGATTCCGAGGCAGCTTGGCGTTTCACCGGATTTTACGGTGAACCGGAAACATGCAAACGACATGAATCATGGGACCTTCTACGGAGTTTACACCAACAGAGCTCATTACCTTGGCTGTGCGCCGGGGATTTCAATGAGATTGTTAAACAATCTGAGAAGCTTGGAGGATGAGTAAGACCACAAGGACAAATGCAACTCTTTCGTGAAGTTTTGGATGAGTGTGGTTTCATAGATATTGGTTTCAAGGGCTCTCCATTCACCTGGAGTAAGCATTACAGCAGTGGGGTCTCGATATGGGAATGGTTGGATCAAGCTGTGGTCTCTTATGATTGGTTTGTGAAATTCCCAGGGACTCGGGTTAATCATGTGGATAGCACAACTTCGAATCACAAGCTCTTATGGATAGAACAGTCGGAGTTGGACCTTTTACCGAAGAAAAAACTATTTAGATTCGAAGAGATGTGGTTAGACAACAAGGGATGTGGAGAAACCGCGGAGGGAGTTTGGCAGGTCAGCTATGAAGAAGTGGGGTCCACTAGAGTGATCAAGAAAGTGGACAAGTGTGGGCAAGCCTTAATGAAGTGGAGTAAGGATTGCTTCGGGAATGTTCGAACTGAGCTAGAGAAAAAGAGAAAGGAATTGGTCCGGGCTGAGAAAATGGCTTTGCAGAGAGGTTACTCAGACAACCTTATTCAACTGAAGAAAGAAATAAATTCACTCATGGATAAAGAAGAGAGGATGTGGTGTCAAAGGTCACGCACTTTGTATCTCAAAGACGGTGATCGCAATACCCGATTTTTCCATTGCAGAGCAACTTAGAGAAGACGAAGGAATCTTATAACGGGGATCAAAAACCAGTCAAACGATTGGTGCACTCAACCAAATCAGATTTCAGCCATTTTCTTGGAATATTATTAGCAACTGTTCTCCTCATCCAATCCAGAAGCTTCGGTGGGTGACTTGGACTCTATTCCACAAGTAGTAACAGTGGACATGAATGAGACTTTAACTAGAGAATTTCAGGCATGGGGAGTAGAAAGTGCATTGAAGCAAATGGCGCCACTTAAGGCTCCGGGTCCGGATGGGATGCCGTCTCTATTTTATCAGAATTTTTGGGAGTTGGTAAGAGGTGATGTAATCCATGATGTGCTTATTTTTATGAATTCGGGTACTTTGCCCAAGCCTCTCAATCATACTTTCATCACTTTAATTCCCAAAACAAAAAATCTTGAAAATGTTACTGAATACAGACCTATTAGTCTCTGTAACGTGCTTTACAAGATCTTTTCAAAAGTCCTTGCAAACAGGTTAAAAAGGGTGCTTCCTCAAATAATCTCAGAGCATCAGAGTGCTTTCATCAAAGGTCGACTGATCACAGATAACATCCTTGTGGCTTTTGAGACTTTGCATTATATGAAGAATCACAACTCTAGAAATACGGGTTACATGGCGCTCAAACTTGATATTAGCAAGGCCTATGATAGGGTGGAATGGTCTTTCTTAAAAGATGTGATGATCAAAATGGGGTTTAATGATAAGTGGGTGGCTTTAGTCATGGAGTGCATCACTTCAATTACATATTCCTTATTGATCAATGGGGAACCATTTGGAGACATTAAGCCAAGTCATGGTATATGTCAAAGAGATCCACTCTCGCCCTACCTCTTTTTGCTTTGTTCAGAGGGTCTTCACAGAATGATCCAAAAGGCTACTGGGAGAGGTGAAATACAAGGTGTTTCTATTTGTCGTAATGGTCCCAAACTAACTCACTTATTTTTTGCAGACAACAGCCTTTTGTTTTGTAGGGCCACTACTCATAATTGTCAAAAAGTATTGGAGATCCTGTCAAACTATGAGAGGGTGTCGGGGCAAAAATTAAATAGGGAGAAGACAGCTTTGTTTTTCAGCAAATCTACTCCAAGTGAGATGCAAAAGGAAATTATGGATCTACTTGGGGTAAATGAGTTGAAGCAGTATGAAGAATATTTGGGCTTACCGACTTTGGTAGGAAGGAATAAAAGGGCAAGTTTTGACCGATTGAAGCAAAAGGTTTGGAAGAGACTTCAAGGGTGGGAGGGAAAGCTTTTGTCTCAAGCCGGAAGGGAAGTCCTCATTAAATCGGTGATCCAAGCCATACCCACCTTTACAATGAGTTGCTTTAAACTCCCTACCACATTATGTCATGAGATTGAGACCCTCATTCGAAAATTTTGGTGGGGACAAAGAGGTGAGAGAAGGAAAGTACATTGGGTGAAATGGGAGGATTTGTGTCAAGACAAGGGCCAAGGAGGTATGGGTTTCAAAGATTTGACAATGTTCAATGAAGCGATGCTTGCAAAGTTAGCATGGAGATTACTCCATGATGACAACTCCTTATTCTATAGGGTCTTCAAGGCAAAGTTCTTTCCTAGGGAAACTATTCTTGAAGCGAAAGACTCCTCATCCGCTTCATATGCTTGGAAAAGCACCCTTAAAGGCCGTGATGTTATCTTAAAAGGTGCACTTTGGAGAATAGGTGATGGGAAAAAGGTGAGGATATGGGGTGATAATTGGCTGCCATAAAAAACATCTGCCAGAATTGTTACACCGGTTCTTTATGGTCAAGAGAATTCAAATGTGGAGGTCCTAATAAATCCACGAACTAGGTGCTGGAGAAATAATATAATAGACCATGTCTTTAATGTGCAGGAAGCAGAGATGATAAAAAGCATTCCACTTAGCTCAACAACCCAACCGGACACTCTGATTTGGCCTTTCACCCCCTTTGGTATATACTTTATGAAATTGGGATACCGGTTCTTGTTGGATAATTTTGTCCAATTTTAGAGAACAAGCCAAGATGCTGAATTCTGGAAAAAAGTGTGGAGTTTGGAGGTGCCGAGCAAAATAAAAAATTTTGTTTGGCGAGCTAGCAAAGACACCCTGCCCGTTAAGAAGAACTTGCTACGTAGAAAGATTGCATAGGATGGGCAATGTGATATTTGCAAGGCAGGGGATGAGGATTGCTTACATGCTCTCTTTTTTTGTTCTGAGGTGCAAGCTATGTGGACCGCAAACCCACAATGGAGGTGGCTTTCGGAGATGCATGGGAGTACCGTAAAAGATATTTTCAAGAGAGCTTTTTTAGAGAGAAGGGACGCAGAGCTCTTAGCTTTCACGAGTTGGGCAGTTTGGAACCGACGAAACCAGCTACGTTTCAATGAAGCATCTTGTCCTCTGAACTAGATTCTACCCTTGTCTAAGGATAGAAAAGCAGAGTTTCAACGCATTCACCCAGTGACAGGGACGCCGCAACACAGAAACCATACCAGATGGAAGCCGCCTGAACAAGGAGTTTATAAAGTGAATTACGACGGGGCTGTATTTAGCCAACAGGGTAAAGCCGGTCTCGGTGTAATCATCAGGAATCATGAAAGAGCTGTTATGGCATCAATGGTGCAACAAATTCCACTCCCTACAACAGTGGCTCAAGTAGAAGCCCTTGCAGTATGGAGAGCTACTAAATTTGCGTTGGAAATTGGTATCACTACGGCAATATTGGAGGGCGACTCAGAAACCATTGTCAAGGAGCTTATGGAACCAAATCCTTCTCTGGCACTGCATGGCCATTTGATTCAGGATATTAAAAGTTTACAAAACTCTTTTAATTCCCTTAATTTTACTCATGTATGTCATCAAGGGAATAATGTTGCACATGCACTGGCAAGATGGGCTATTAAGAAGCCTAATTTAACTGTCTGGATGGAAGATGTACCACCAGATATTTGTTAATTTGTAATGGCTGATTCAGCCATGATTTGATTTTTTATAAATGAAAGCTTCTTTCTCAAAAAAAAAAAAAAAGTCTATAAATTGATTATAAAAAAAAAGTTTAAAAATTAAATGTGATAGAGATGACCAAATTGGGTAAATTTATAAGTTACCCTTTTGTTCAATTAGACTAATCAACCTTTCCTACCCCTCTCTAAAAAAAATAAAAAAATACCCCCTAATATATATTTTTATCCCAAAGGCCACTTTTGCATTCATACACACAAAACCTCATTTGAATGAGCTCCTTCTCACCCTCCATGGGATACTAGGTGGTGGACTCCATGATTTAAGGCATTAAAAAGAAAAAAGAAAAAAGAAAAAAGAAAAAAGAAAAAACCCACTAGGAGTATAAAAGAAAAAGGACTTTAGGAGGTCTTACGATATGATATGAAGTGAAATAATCTGATTAAATGTTTTGAAAATACTAAAAATTATTAGTCGAGCTAAAAAGACTCTCGATATTCATAAAACAAAAATAGAAAGAAAAAAAAAAAAGTTAGTTGAGCTTCAAAGGCTCTAGATATTCATAAAACAAAGAAAGAAAAAAGAAAAAGAAAAAGAGTGTCTTTTAAGAGAGAGGATAAAACCTAAAATAGTGGGGTCACACAGCAAATTAGCAAAAAATCTTAGTGGGGTCACATGGCAAATTAGCAAAAAAATATAGCCTCTCTCTCTCTCCGACCTTTGTTATACATTATTATACTTTGATAGTTTTTGATTACATTCAGCCCCCGTGAAAAAAAGACCACACTCACACCAGGCCAAGGTTTGATCAGAGAAACACGGAGAGAGAAAGAGAACAGGTTTTTCAAACTCTTAAAAGTCCAAGGTGAGTCCTTCTCTCTCCCCAATTTCCACCTCCAAAAACCCTAATTTTCCCAACTCCAATAACTTCTTCTTTCAGATCTTCATCTACATGTATAGTTTTTTATGTATCTATTTTTGTATATGTACTCACACACATGCATCAGTTCTTTTTGTTTATCTTTTTATGCTATAGATGTTGGGTTTTCTTGGTGGGTTGATAATTTGTTTAATTAGTGGGAAAAAGATTCAAGAAGAAATGGAAAATTTTAGATTTTGGGTCATTATCTCCCTGTTTGGTTACTCAGAAAACTAAGGAAAAGTAAATGAAATGATAAAGTTTGATTCTTTTTTATATTTTGGGGGTTAATTCTATAGAATTAGTGAAATGGTCAGCTCAGTATTTTAGACTCAGTTGGGTGGAGGGATGTTGCTATATTGGGTCTTGGGCAAGAATAAAGATTTGGAATTTGGAATTTCAATTCCTGTTATTTTCTTACTTACCCTAAAAAAAATTGTTGTTTAGCTGGAAATAATGTGATCTTTGGGCCAAATAAGAGTGAAGTTTTTTATTGATTGAAGTTTTCTGCTGATTTTTGGTGGAATAGATTCCTTTCCTCTTAGTTGGGATACTGGGGTAGCTTACTTAGGTGAAGTAAAGGACAAAAGCATTAAGGTTTTGCATATGCTATTCTTGATGTTCGTAATGTAACTTTTTTTTTTGGGGTCATTGAGAATGGAACTGAAAGAATGGAAAAATTGGCTTTGCTAGGATGCATTAGTGTAGTGGTTTTCCACTTCTGAAACAAAGGAGAGAGAAAGAACATGAAAATTACTTGTGAGAATGCTGGGAAAACATGTATGCATTAGATGCTCTTGGAATCAACCCTTTTCATGGAAATGTCGAGAGTTTTCCTTTTGCTTAATTTTTATAATCGAGTTTCATGTGAAATGGATAATGCCAAAATAGATTTCTTATGGCTTTTTCTTTGCCCAAGAATTCTAATTTTTTGAGAGATAATATTCGCATGCACTCTTACATGGTTTCTTTTAATATGATTTTTTTTGCAGGTTGCATGGACTTCTCTGGTCTGTGTTTATCAGAGGGCCAATGCAACTTTGGTTGCGGAAATTGTAATTGTTAACTTCTTATATTGATACTTATTTGGGCAAAAAAACTAGTTTAAGATAACAAATTAGAAGGAACTGTGTATTTGGTAAGTCATGGAGTCCCTGTGGAAGCTTTTATATTTGCTGGAGCCAGCACCCATTACACTCATTGTGACAGCAGTAGCTGTAACATTTGGATCTGCATTTCGGGCTCTAAATTACGAGAAAGAAATGGAGCGAAACCGTGACTTGTCTGAGGCATCCATTACATTAGATAGGTCCCAAGCACTAATGATCCCAGTAATGAGCTCTTGCAGTTTGCTGTTGATGTTCTACCTGTTCTCTTCTGTCTCACAACTCCTTACTGCATTTACAGCCATTGCCTCTGTTTCATCACTTTTCTTTTGTCTATCTCCACACGTTGCATATCTGAAGTCACAATTTGGTTTGACTGACCCATATGTGTCACGCTGCTGCTCAAAGTCGTTCACACGAATTCAAGCTTTATTATTGCTGGCGTGCATAGGTACTGTTGCAGCCTGGCTTGTTTCTGGCCATTGGATATTGAATAATTTATTGGGCATCTCCATATGTATTGCATTTGTGAGCCATGTGCGGCTTCCAAACATTAAAATATGTGCAATGCTCCTCGTTTGTTTGTTTGTATATGACATATTCTGGGTGTTTTTCTCCGAGAGATTTTTTGGGGCAAATGTCATGGTTTCAGTGGCAACACAACAAGCATCAAATCCTGTTCATACAGTTGCTAATAGTTTGAGTCTACCTGGGTCGCAATTGATAACAAAAAAGCTGGAGTTGCCTGTGAAGATAGTTTTTCCTAGGGATTTGTTGGGTGGAGCGGTTTCTGGAGGAAATGGTTCAGACTTCATGATGCTTGGTCTAGGTGACATGGTAGACATCCTGTTCTTTTAATTGATATTATATTACTTTAATTACTTTTATTTTTTGCCAAATTTGGGAGGTCTACTGTATTTGACCCTGTCACATTTTAATCAGTATCTTGTTGCAATTAATTTTTCTGCTGACTGTCATCATTGTATATGTACTACCAAACAATATTGAAGCCCCCTCATACTATTCAATTAGGCAAGTTATACTTGAGGGCATATCCATAAGTTTTAGTTTGTTTTTCCAGAGAAAAAATTTCATTGTGGAAGATCCAGCCATGTTTTTATCAGTCTCTTGGTTTATTAAAAATTTGTTTCCTGATGTTAAAAAGTATTAAGTGATCCATGTTTTAAAACTTCACCAGGCATTGATATTTGTTCTGTTGTTCTATGATTTGCTAGACGTGCTGTGCCAAAATATTATGTTGTGTTCTTCCTACTCTAGGTTCAGGTTGATATCATTGGGGTAGCATTCACTTATTTTTGTGTGTAGTAATGTATCACATCCTCTTATCTTTTAATTCGCTCTCTAATTTGGTTGTTACTTTGTGCAAACTACGTTGTTGGCACTGTTGACATTATTTAGTCAGATGCAAGTTTGAATTTATACTCATATACACACGAAATTTGTTAAGCTTAGAGATCCAAGTGGATATTAATTATTTCGTATGTGGATCCTTGATTTTTTTTTTAACTGATGGACAGCATTTTTTTAACAAAATTTACTCATAACATCATGATTTGAATTGCATAACCCACTTACCTGACAATTCTTCACCTTATACTGCATAATTCGCATTTGGCCTCATGCCCAGTAGATTATTATATATGGATCCCCTTTGAGCTAGCCTTGAGCTCATTTCTAGTGAGGTAGTCATAGTTTGAGGTCACTTGACTGGTATTCAGCAAACTTGCAAGTAGCTTGAACTCAGCTGGTGGAAGTTATTCCCAAACTCAATAACTTAACCTATTTTTGGACAATTGAAAATGCGGAAAAGCTGGATGTGATGTGCTAATGAAGGACATCAGTGAGTAATACTTACTACTTAGGAGGAAAACAACTTCTTTTTGAGTATATTCTTTTGCTTGTGACACATGCAGCAAAACTTTTGTGATATATACATGCTTTTGAAAGATGTGAAAAACCCCAATGAAACCAGATGTTCTGGCTGGGAGATTCATTTCATAACTTCAATGTCCCTCAGTAGTGAGATTAAGTGCAGAACTTACAGCAGCTTGGTGATTGAGAATCTTCAAGTGACATTGATGGTTAGTCTTATCCTTTCTTGGGAATGGGCCACAGAACACAAAAAAAAAAAAAAAAAAAAAAAAAAATCTTGATTGTGCCAAACAAAGAGATATGAGAAAAGGTTTTCCATTGTCAATTTTTTTTTTTTTTTAAACTCCTCTTTTGAGGAGCTCGTTAACAGAACATGGCCCATTGATAGTCATGGTGGATGTTAGGGTCCTCAAATTGTTAAGGGCACTCTTTTAAATAAGATCTGCTCTAATGCATTTAATATTGTATGTACCCTTATCTAATTTGGTTTTGGTAATCAGCTTGTCTATTCCAAAACCATCCTGAACCTGATTAAGTTTATCTATCTTTTCTTGAGTTGTTTCAAGCCCTATGAAACATGCCTGTTCTGGTTGTGGTGGGGTCAGATAACCAAATAAAGCTGACAAATTGCTACCCCTATGGTGAAGCTATCACTGAATAGTGACAGTGTACCGCCCAACTATGATTATGCTTTCTAAATTCTCCTTGAATGTTGAAGTTATCGTATGGAATGAATATATTGAACATCTTGTACAAAAGTGAAGATCAAAAGGCAAATGTTTTACCATTACAGTGGGCATGACATTGTTCAGTATCTATCATAATTCTTATGCCAAGAAAGAGACATGTTCATACCCATATTTTGCTTCAATTTTCTTTTGAGGGTATTGCCTTTCTGTTTGAGCTAATTTTGCCTTCTGCTATATTTGCTAATTTTGTTTTGGTCATGTTCTTATGGCAGGCTATTCCTGCCATGCTTTTAGCTTTAGTCCTCAGCTTTGATCATCGGAAGATCAGAGATTCAGTAAATCTCTTAGACATAAATTCTTCGAAGGGGCACAAATACATATGGTATGCCCTTGCTGGGTATGCCATTGGACTGGTAACTGCTTTAGCTGCTGGTGTTTTGACTCACTCACCTCAACCTGCACTTCTGTATCTGGTATTTTTCTTTTTCAATTTTCATTTTTTTGTGTGTTTTTACTTATCAATTTTTTTTTTATGATCTTTGTCAAGTTTGTTGGTATCTTCTGCAAATATTTATGCATGCAAATTCTTTTTGCTCTGTTCTTTTTAGCAGTTTATTGGTCTATTGTGTATATATGAATCCATATAAAATTAACAAGTACAAACTTAAGTCAGCAGCTTCTTTGGTCTGCTTTGTTGGTTCAGATTTTTGCGTCAATGAGATTTTTGGTGTCCTTCATAGGCCTCTATGGGTGGTAAATGTTGGAAATGGTTTTGAGTCTCCTGCAATGTCTTATTTTATACAAATATACAATAATTAGCTTATGCATTGGATATTGTTATCTACCATCTCATAATATGTGGACCCCACAGCTGTGCGGGATTACACAATATGAGATGGAGGATGTATATATTTGATGCATAAGATGTCTTCTTTTATGACAATAAATACTGATATTTTGGTTTTAAACTCCTGCAATGTCTAATTGTACGCAATACTTAGCTTGTATGTGTATCTTCCATCTCACAATGTGTGGGCCCCACAGCTGTGGGGGATTACATGATTAGCTTGTATGTGTATCTTCCATCTCCAATTCATAAGATATCTTCTCGATTTATGACACTAAATACTGATATTTTTGGTTTTAAACTCTGAAAAACAAAACCCTCCCCCCTCCCAGAAAACCAAAAACCAAAAACGAAACACACCACAGCACATCTTGAGTAGCATGGTTGCAACACAATACTAGTGGATTGGCCTTGTTCTTGATAGTACTCTAGTTTTATGTAAAGGAACCACTATTGCTCCTTTTTACCTCTTACCCTCTTTCATATTTTTGGTGAATGTAGGTACCTTCTACTCTAGGACCTATTGTTGTGATCTCTTGGCTAAGAAAGGAGCTAATGGAGCTATGGGAAGGAAACATACCGAACCCAAATGAAAAAGCTCACCAAACAGAAGTTTGAGACGTTTTATGATCCAATCCAACACATCGCTGCCTGCAGTGCCAAGTGAAAGTTGTAGATTCACTTGATAGTTCTTGTTAAACTTAAATAGAAAATCAATTATGTTTATTTTGCCTTATCCAACATTTGGCAAAAGAGGTTTCCCTCTAATTGCCCAGCAATGATAATAGGGAAATTTCTGTTAGCCTTGTTGTACCCTTCTTTGGGCTCTCTCTTGAGACAAGAGAACATCCGTTACCATACTAAATCTGTGACATGAATGAGACCCAATTTGAGGGTGTTGGAGGGAAAAAGGTTACACATACTCTTGGCACCAATATTCATGTAATCTTCTTGCTCTCCCAGGCTTCTGAACCAAGAAGTGAGACAAATACACGTGATGTAATGTGAAATATGAAATTTTTTAAAAAAGTGCCACCATTTTAATTTTTTTGTTTAGCAAAAAAGATAAGCAATATAAGAGTAGTGTTGTGTTGGATTGAAATGGTTAGAATAATCTCTGTTTGGGGTAAAAAGATAAGCAAGCTTCAATTTTAGAAGAGTAGTGTTGTGTTGGATTGAAATGGTCGGAATAATCTATGATTGGGGTAGACACTAGAAATGATATGAGCTCCAAGAGTATGCATTTATACGAGAATGCTGGAATCATGTCATTTTCGAAGGAGACTCCAAGATCTGTATTGACGCTGCCCTGGATCGCTCTGGCAGTTCTGTTTGGGCCATTGAGCACCCGGTTTCTGATATTTGTCTCTTTGCTAGGTCCTTTTTATTTTGTTCTTTTGTTTGGGTCAATAGAAGTTGCAACAATGCTGCCCACACAGCAGCAAAGTTCGCGTTTGAGTCCAATGTGTCTTGTGTTTTTTTAGTTCAGGTAATCTTCCCCCTTGTTTTGCAGCTGCTTGTAGGGAAGACTCCCCCTTTTGTCTCTATGTTTCTTAGCCAATATATTGCAGATTATCAAAAAAAACAAAAACAAAAAAAACAAAATGTAATGGAGGGATATCAATGTGACACTCACTATCTAGTCTCCAAACACTGAGCAAGCATAAGACTCTTAGCACTAAACTTGCGCAAAAGCAAAAGTATTGGAGTAAAATTCTTATTCTTCAAATATAACATATAAAAAATTCTAATATCCATTACATTGAATAAAAAAACAGTTAATGGTAAAATGCATATATTTTATTAAACTTAAAATAATAATATGTTTTTTGTCTACTAGCTTAAATGGATAATACAATTGTATGTATAAAGTTTGTAAGTTCATTTTTATAAAATTTATTCTAATTTCTAAAACAAAATTATATAATAAATTTAAAAAAAATAATTGATGGATAATATGACAATATTCTAGTCAAATAAAAAGGTTAAACATAATATTGTATATGGTTCTTTTGTCCTTTATAAAAACACACAATAGTGAAAGTTATGGACAAAATGAAATATATGTTCCGATTGAAATAATATAATCCAAAATCCAAAGATATAAAATTACAAGAATGGTAAATTTTCTTTGTTCTTATCTTTTGATAGTTAGTTTTTGTATAATAAATCAATGGTTTCATGCTATTTATTTTAAGATCTAAGTGGCTAATTTAAATCTTCATATATATATATATATATTAGTAAAATAATAATAATAATAAAGCACACTTGAGAATAGAGATACACCTTATTAAACGAGTTTCTTTTTTTTTTTTTAATTTTTTATGATTTATCCATTCCATTATATTTCTTTATGAACTCCTCTCTAAAAATAGATTCTAAGACAACTTTTATTGAGAAACTTACTGAGGATGTGAACAGTGGCCAATATCACACAATTTTTATTCACAAATTAATCACAACTTCTAATCATGAAAAAAAAAAAAAGTGTGTAGATATAAATTATTTCCAATTTTCCATTCCACACAATTACTATGCTCATACTAAACGACGCCGTGCAAAAACTGTGTAGGCTTACTATAGGCTGTACTTAAAAAAAACCTCTCAAAAAGAAAAACGCTTGAAAAACGACACCGTCCTCCTCGCTTCCCCGCCGATCCCTCCTCATCATTCCTCATTTTTAAGACCCAAAAAAAAAGGTTTCAGAGCTAGAGAGAGAGAGAGAGAGAGAGATGGGAACTTCAGTGCAGGTGAGTCCACTATGTGGAGTGTACAACGAGAACCCACTCTCATACTTAGTCTCCATCGACAGCTTCAACTTCCTCATCGACTGTGGCTGGAACGACCACTTCGACCCCACTCTCCTCCAACCTCTCTCCAAGTACCATACAATCTCTCTCCTCATTCTCTCTCTCTATAAAAAACCTCATTTGCTGATTTTGCTTTTGCAGGGTAGCGTCGACGATAGACGCGGTACTGGTGTCGCATCCAGACACTCTTCACCTCGGCGCGCTTCCTTATGCCATGAAGCAGCTCGGACTCAACGCTCCCGTTTACGCCACCGAGCCGGTTTACAGATTAGGTCTTCTTACTATGTACGAGCAGTTTCTCTCACGAAAGGTGAACCTTGTTTTTCTTCTTTTTCTTCCATAACTCGATTTCTTTTGAGTAATGTGTATTATTGTAAATTTTATTTGAAATGTGATTTTCTAGATATATAGTGTGATATACTTTGATTGAATGTATCTTAATTGCGTTATTAACTGATTAAGCGTATCTTAATTGCGTTATTAACTTGATGAGGAAGTAGCTTTAATGGTGGATTCTAGTTAGTTTAACTGGTAAAGTCCTGTACTTGAAGGAGCGATGCGACCTGAGATCAAATTCCGCTTACACAGAAAATGTACATATTGGTATCTTTGTCTGCTAGTAATGAGTGACGCCAAAGGTTCAAATCCTATAGTATCTAATTAAATAATAATAAAAAATTAATGTCGGCCTTTTCTGCGTTCAGTATATATGATCGGTCAAGATGTACATAAACAAATGAAAATTTGTGAATTCATTACTTAGGTCTTCTCACTATGTACGAGCAGTTTCTCTCACGAAAGGTGAACCTTTTTTTTTCTTCTTCCAAAACTCGATTTCTTTGAGTACTGTGTATTATTGTAAATTATTTGAAATGCGATTTCCTAGATATGTAGTGTGATATACTTTGATTGAATGTATCTTAATTGCGTTCTTAACTTGATGAGGGAGTAGCTTTAATGGTGTTTTCTAACTAGAAAAGTCTCTTATTCCTGAACGAGCAACGCTACCTGAGGTCAAATTTCGCTTACACGGAAAATGTACATTTTGGTATCTTTGTCTGCTAGTAATGAGTGACGCCAAAGGTTCAAATCCTATAGTATCTAATTAAATATAAAGAATAATTTAATGTTGGCCTTTTCTGCGTTCAGTATATATGATTGGTCAAGATGTACATAAACAAATGAAAATTTGTGAATTTATTACTTAGGATGCATTTGGGATTTGAGAAAAAGTTAACTTATTTTACTTTTTAGCTTATTTTTGCTCCTAAAGTGGGTCCCATTGCTCCAAAAGTCAGCTTTTAGCTTTTTTTTCTACTTTTAGCAAAATAGGCGGTTCCCAAACGGACTCTTAATCTAGATAGTAAAGAAGCTTGGGTTAAAAATTAGAACACTATGCTATTTATCAGGAAAAAACGAGAAAGAAAATCTGCACTCACAATGTAAGTCATGAAATAGGAACAGAATGACTTATCTGGTTATTTTTTGCAAAAATTGTTCTTGGAGTGTTCTCCTTTTAGCCTTTAAATCATCAATCATCAGTCACTTTAACTGCCTTTTTTTGCAACACATTTTTTGTTGTTGTGAAGATTGTATTTTCTTTTATCAAAACCAATTTGTGCATTTAACTTTTTTCCTTGAGTTCTCTTATTCTGATTTGTGGTTCTTTTGGAACTTGCATCTGTTTGTTGCAATTTTTTTTTTTTTTTGGTGTTATGTGTGCTGATAAGTTAATTTGGCGTGTAATTATATCTCTTCTTTTGCAGCAAATATCAGAGTTTGATCTGTTTACTTTAGATGATATTGATTCTGCTTTCCAAGCTATGACCAGACTAACCTATTCTCAGAACCATCATCTCACTGGTATGCATTTTTAGTGATGATCTATGTTCACTTTTGGGGGTTTATACATGTACATTCATTCTTTTCTCTTCTTTCGAGTTAAGTGATTTGGGTGAAAAAAAAAAAGGAATTTACGGGTTAAGGTGTCAGTTTTCTGCCGTCTGTTCTACAAAGCTTTTGATGTACATGTTGTAGATTATGAGAATCGATGCTCTGTATGGACTTGTACCTCGTGAGTACAATGATGTATCTATAAAGTGAATGGTGTTTTAAGTTAAAAAAGGAGAAGGTATATTATCAATCCAATAAGGCATGACAGTTTTAAGCATGTCCACTTTTGGAATGTTTTCACATTTGGTATCCATTTGGGAACAGCTTATCTAGCTTTTTGCTGAAATTTTTTTACTGAAAGTATGCTAAAGTATACTTGTATCTTGAAAAATTTTGGAAAAGTGAGAAAAATGCTGAAAAAATGGGGTTTTAAAAAGCTATACATAAAAGCTAAAAGCTAAAAGCTAAAATCTAAAGTTGATGCCAAACAGACTCTTAGAGGGGCTTCTTCCCTATTCATCAATTTTGATATGGATTGAGACGATTGGATGCTAAATCGGGTTGGTCATGTATACATTATCAGTGGAATTTGGATGTGACATGTATTTTAGATGCATTGATAATCTTATTTTTGCCTCCCTCCCCCTCCTCTTGCTTTCTCCCCTTTTAATTTTTAAAATTTTTTTTTTCCTTCTTTTGTTTTTGGAATTATTATACTAATGTTAGGCAAAGGGGAGGGAATTGTGATTGCTCCTCATGTGGCTGGGCATCTTTTGGGAGGTACTATGTGGAAGATAACAAAGGATGGTGAGGATGTCATATATGCTGTTGACTTAAACCATCGCAAAGAAAGGTACATCTTCCTTCCAACAATTGCCATAATACAATATTCTGGTAGAGAACCACATTCCAGACAACTCAATCCAAAATGTGGTACATTTCATCCAAATACACTAATTTTGGGAATTGAAAATTTCCTTCTTTGTCTTTCATTATTTATACTTTAAAAAGTTGATATTTTAGGTTAAATTAACATCTTTCATCTATCACGTTTAAGTCTAACCCCATCATTCCATGTGGTGGTGTGCTACATTCCCATATTGTTCCATATACTACAACAATTTGCTTCATAGGTGACTTGGACCTTCATTCTAATTGATTTTACTTGTTTACACTTCAATAAAGAAATAGGAAAAAATACTTATTGGTGTGGTTTTTATCAGGCATTTGAATGGAACTGTTCTAGCATCTTTTGTGCGGCCTGCTGTTCTAATTACAGATGCTTATAACGCTCTGAATAATCAGCCTTATAGACGTGGTGAAAAGGAGAATGAATTTGGAGGTACCATATTCTTATGATTCTGAAACTTTTCATCCACCTTTATGTCCCATAATTTTTTTATTCTAATTTGGTAAATTACACATGCACCCATTGGGTCTTGAACTCACGGCCTCACCCTCCATCCCATTATTCTATGAGGAGGAAGTGCTAGTTAAGCCATTGGTCATTGGCACTTTTAGATCCTTACTTTTGTTGGCTGTGTTGAATTTTGGTATTTCCTGTAGAAAAAATATATGCACATGCATAAACACTGATCAAATAGTTGTAGATAACGTATGTGCGTGGGTTTATGATTGTTATGCTACCTTTTATGTGACTGGTCTATCATCTTTCTCCAGCCCTCAGTCCTAATAACGGGTGTTGTCAATGCTTTTAACAATCAGCCTAATAGATGCGAGAAAAAACAATGTATTTTGACTAATGTGTTGGTTTATGATATAATACATGTTCCTCCCTGTTTTTATAAATTTTTTTAATGTGTAATTTTCGTTTTTAATATTTCAAAGTTATACACGCATGCATGAATGCCTAGCACATAGTCATTGATAACAACTATATATTTCAAGATTATGTTCCTCTTCCCACAAGAGTGGACAAAGGGTGAGGTTGTGTGTTCAAAACCCACCGAGTGCATGTGTAACTTACCAGTAAAAAAACTTATATATTTCAAGATTATGCTGAGGAACATGGTTTTTGTATTCTTATGTTATCTTGCTTTGTTTATTTAGAAACCATAAAGAAAACTCTAGGTGCTGGTGGAAATGTATTACTACCTGTGGACACAGTTGGGCGAGTATTGGAGCTTATTTTAACATTAGAACAGGTTAGTAGGGAATATGCACTTTTCTAGGTCTGATTAACTGTATAGTATTCCTTGTACAATTATCATTCAGTGATTTTTGATGTTGGGCCTTGGTCATGGTTGCAGTATTGGACGGATAAAAGCTTGAACTATCCCATCTTCTTTCTTACATACGTCGCATCTAGCACGATTGATTATGTTAAGAGTTTCCTTGAGTGGATGAGTGATTCCATTGCAAAGTCTTTTGAACAGAATCGTGAAAATCCCTTTCTTCTTAAGTAAGTTGCTATTTCTTAATAAATTATTTTCCTAAGAATATTCTGCACTTTAATATTGCCATTGCTTTTTGTGCAGCCTTAGATTTTATTTTCTTGTTTTCTGTGTACTTAAAGACAATCTAAAATATCTGAATAACTAAACATATAAAATGCAGCTTCATATTCTTGGGTAATATTTCTTACAGGAAATTTTCATTTGCAGACATGTCAGATTTTGTATTAGCAAGAGTGAACTTGATAATGCTCCAGATGGTCCAAAGGTTAGATTGCCTCTGTATACATTAACTTCGCTTTTGCCCACTATTGATGGAAATGACACATACATTTTATATTCTTAGCCACACAAAAAAGGACTTATACATTTAATGCAGGTTGTTCTAGCATCCGTGGCGAGTTTGGAAGTGGGTTTTTCACATGATATATTTGTCGAATGGGCAACAGATGCCAAGAATCTTGTCCTCTTCACTGAAAGAGGCCAGGTATATTTTTTAGGACCTTGGATGTTGACTTGTCCATGATAGGCATTTAAGCTGTTTACTTATGAAAAAGAATTTTGAGTTGTCTTACACTCTCTGAAGTTTAGATATTGATAACTAATCTGGAATTTGTCCTTGAAGCTAATGCTGTGATTGAGTTTGCGTGCTTCAATTTGTTATATCCAAACCTGGAATTTGAGAATTCACAATCCCCTGTCATTGCAGCTGTGAAACTTCTAATTCTGCAAACACAAAGAAGATTGTGTTTGAGTTCATTCCCATTTCATTTGTGCTTTATCCTTTTCAATGAAATCATACTTTCATGATATCTCCTCCCCCTTAAAGAAATCGAACTGTTTTGCTCATGTAGAATTTACCATGCATGCTAGGTCTTAATTGATGCTGCTGCTCAATCTTAAAATGTTAAAAAAGTAAACAGATGCTTTCATGGAAATCCACAAGGGTGTCATTGGCTTTTTTAACTTCTTGGGTTGACAGTTGGCTACACAGGTCCTTATTAGTCAAATGCCTCTATTGAGGTCGATATCTTCTATATGTATCCCAAGCCATTGCCTAAATCATTTTCTTTTGTTTATTCTATTCTTGCTTTGGTATACATTTGACTTAAAAATTTCGTAATTTTGGCCTTATTATGCGTTGTAAACACTTCCCAACTTCTTTCATCTTGCCCTTCAATATGGTTTGTCCTCTTAAACTGCTTCTGTTGTCATGGTTGATCCATCCCAGATCTAGAATGCAGTTTTCACAGCCTTGAGGACATCAGTTTTAACTATTTTCTCATTACCAAGCCTGGCTTTTCTTAGTTACAACCTTTAGTCCTCTTAAAGCACCTTTTTCATGACTTCATCATATAACATCCCTGTTCTAGTATTTTCAATAAGACCATATGTTTACGCAGGTGTCATTGTGCTTCTTCTTGAATAATTTTGTTAAGTTTGTCTTTGGGCAATGTCCATGTGACAATAGGTAAAGAGATATTTGATCGTCTGATTCCTTCATATTAAAATATTCAGATGTATTATGATCCTTTAAAGTCAATATATCACATTTGATAACATTCCTCTATTGAGGATTTCTTTTATTGATGGAATGGGATATTTTTCACTATATTGCATAATGCTCTATAATTCGTTCTGTTCAAGATTTAATGAACTATTGTGGTTACTGATATTATACCCATGTGAATGACAGAATCTACTTTCTTAAGCCTTATTTGAATTTATTTTCAGTTTTCAGTAAGCATTGGGAGTGAACTTTCTATCCTCTCCCCCCCCCCCCCCCCTCCCCCCCCTTTTCTTAATTTCATTTTTCTTTCCACTTGTTTGCATATCTATTGTCTTTTCCATTCTTTATCAAGAGTATTTTTGGTAAATCATGCCATTTTTTTCTTTTGACCTAATCTAGTAAGTTAATAGCATTCACTACTCATGTACATAACTTTTAAGTATGATTTGACTGCTATTTATTATTCCAATTTCATTGCAAAATTATCTGGAAAATCTTTTTCTGTATTAAAACATAAATGTACTGACACCTTACTGTGAATATGTAGTTTGCTTCATTAGCTCGTATACTCCAGGCAGATCCACCTCCAAAAGCTGTTAAAGTCACCATGTCCAAGAGGGTTCCTTTGGTTGGAGATGAGCTAATTGCTTATGAAGAAGAGCAAAACCGAATAAAAAAGGAAGAAGCTTTAAAAGCTACTCTCATCAAAGAGGAGGAATCGAAGGCATCTCAAAGTGCTGATATTAATGCGAGCGATCCAATGGTTATCGATGTTAGCAAAACACTTGCTTCACCAGATGGTATGTACCAATAATTGCAGTTCCCTTCCAGGGAATGAGTGCTTTGAAGGATTATTCTGAGGATCCTAGATAATCCCCTTGTAAGGCACATGTTCTAGTTCAAAATGAACAGCAGCGCATTGTTGTTGCTTCTGCTGTTGCTATTCTTGTGGGTTTATATAATACGTATATGTGTGTATATTTGTTTATATATCTTTATGTGTAAAACTGGATGATATCTTAGAAATATAAGTGTGTTCTGTATGTCATTGGATGGATCTGCTTTTATTTAATTGATTCCTAAAAGTGATAAGTTCCCATTGGTTTGATAAATAAATCAGAAGACTAAAACTCCATTTGCCTCCCTTGACCTTAAACTAGTTGGATGTAGAATAATGATATAATGATTTCTGCACTTGAAACTTATTGCTATCGACGAAAGTATACTCTTTGTGCACTTATGCATGACGACAATAATGCTATCATCATCTATGTACTGACTTCTTGAATTTGTCTGTACATGATGAGAATAATGCTATCATTATGCATGACAACAGTAATTCCTCATCTCCTCAAAAACTTATAGCAGGCATCCAACTACCATTCGAATTTGTCCATGAAATTTCTCGCATATGTTTTTCTCCTGAAATAGACAAAATCTGGTTTCACCACCATTTAGTCTTTGTTTGGTGATTCTTGATGGTACTATTGATCTTGTGCTTACGGATTATCCCGTATTCTAGAATTAGTTGATATCTATTTTAGAGTAACATTGTACCATTTTTCAGTGCGAATACTGAGTTTTTCTGACTGTACCCTGCAGTGGCTGGTCAACACAGTGCTGGGTACCGGGACATATTAATCGACGGATTTGTTCCTCCATCCACCAGTGTTGCCCCAATGTTTCCCTTTTACGAAAATACTTTTGACTGGGATGATTTTGGGGAAGTTATAAATCCTGATGATTATGTAATCAAGGATGAAGACATGGACCAAACAGGAATGCATGTGAGTTTCTATTTGTGAGATATTCCTCTTTGGTTGCAATGAAGCTTGACATCAGAGTAGTATACTTTACTGTTAAATGTGCTTTTGTTTATTTGCTGATGTATTTTTTTAGTAAGTGTTTATTAGTTGATGTATTTCACTGGGATATCCTTTCTACAAAAGAATTTCCTTATCTTGTATGTTTTTTTGATAAGTACCTTAACTTGTATGTAACATTGGGAGTTATAATTTTTATTCTTTATCTAGTACTTGAGGGAAAGGAATTCTTGAATACTTGTGCCCCTCTTAGCAAGTTATTTGGGTATGAGGATGATGCCTTAACTTCTGTTGCAAAGTGCTAAAAAAATTTGCTAATAAAAAAAATTGTGGAATAGTTGCTTGGTAATAACAGTAATGCTAGGACCAAAACTAAAGCCACAACTTGTCCACATGGCAAGTTGTGAGTGGTGGAGTTGTGGATCCACCACTCACAATTCGCCACGTGAGCAAGTTTTGGCAAAATTGGTCTTAGCATTTTTGTGGTAATAATGACCGTGTATCCAAGATTGATTATCATAGTTGTGTCCTGGATAAAAGAATCCTAAAATGGTTCTTATTTAGCGTTAAGGAAACTTGCAATTTTGGCAAGTGAAATGAGATTAGAATATAGAGTTCTGGAATAGTCACAAGACTGAAGTCTTATAAAAAAAAATAGTCACAAGACTGAAGTGATGGCTGTACCAATTCTGAATATCTGGACGGCTTAGAAAGAAATGAGGAGATCAAACATGGTGAGGTTTGCAAAAAGTGAAGGTGAAAAACATGGACAGTCATATACTAATTTTTTTTCTTAGAAAATAAATCTGAAAACTGTATGTTCCTTGAAAGGTAAGAAAAAGTGGAGTGAAGGAATCCGTAGTTTGACCTAAAAATTAACGCTGTTTGATATTTTTCAGAGAAAGAGTAAGTAGCTTGAATTAACAGTTTTTGCCAGGGTTCCATGCATAACTTTGTGATTTTTCTTAAATATTATCACCCATATGTGTCTCTCTTTTATGGAAATGATTATACTACCATCTCTGCTTCATTTCATCAATATTTTAAAATGGTGGATGGAGAATTGTGTATATTATTATGCTCAAGTCTTATGGATGATCATCATATTTCTCATCTACCTCAGGTTGGTGGCAATTTAGATGGAAAATTTGATGAAGGCTCTGCCAATTTGATCCTTGACACAAAACCTTCAAAAGTCGTGTCTAATGAATTAACAGTAAGTTGAACTCTGGCTTAGGGTTGTATGAAGGTTTATTTCTTTTCTCGTCATGCTCAGATTATATCTTTGTGGATTTTTCACATAATTGTTGCTGTTTTGACATTCTACAGTGTGCATATGTCATTACAATATACTTTGACTCATTTCTGTTCTAATTTCATGCGGTTTCATGTGGTGTCTTTAGAGGGAGAGAAATAGTAGATGTTTTGAAGATATTGAGAGATCTATTCCGGAACTCAAGCTATTCTTTTTTAGAACTTTATTGGATTGGTTGTTTGCTTTGCAAAAACAATCATTCCCTTCTTTTATTGATTTCCTAGATTCTTGCAATTTTTGTATTTGATTTGTTGACCCCTTGTACACTCCCTGTGTACTAGGGTGTTCCTTTTTGATATCAATAAAACTTATTACTTATCAAAAAAAAAAATTTCATGCGGTTTCATGTGTATAAATGGATTTAAAAAAAAAAAAAAAAAAATTATTATGGTCCAAAAAGTGATTCTGTCTATTTCAAACCTTTTTCTCCTTAAAATAATCATTATTACAGTAAAATGTGTTTCCCTTCTGATGGTGTCATTTTCTTGCTTGTAGTTTTTGTTTTCTTTCCTGTTGGGGGGATGGGTTTACAAATTTTAATATATATTTTTTAACTTTTAATTTCTTGTTCTTCCCTGTAAATGTTGGTCTTTGTTAATGAAAAATAATGGTGCTCTCTTGTAATTCTATAGGATTGGTTCAAATGTGCACATTGTCTATTTGAACTCTCTCCTCTATGAAGTCGAGGAGAGAGTTCGCATTATTTTACTTATTAAAAAAAATAGTGGTGTTCCTTGTTTTAGACTTTTTGTGAATTGAGGAATAAATTTATTTTTCTGTTTTTGCTAATATATTGTATTTTTTTTAATATGAACAATAATAAACTTTAATGAAATTTTACTTAATATGGTGACATGCTGTCTTAAATGGTGGACCTCATTTAAGAATTTATTGATGTAAGAGTTGTTGCTATGTCTTTTGCCTGTTTTCTTAATAATGTGGCTCTGAAACTTGAAATGATGGACAGGTTTACTTCTGGACATAGGGCCTCTCTCAAGTTCTTGATGTGATGTTACTTTGTTGTTGTGGTTTCTTGGAATTGGCTATTCATTGAAATTATGTTCTAAATTGGTGATGACATTCTCTATTTCAGGTGCACGTGAAGTGTTCGTTGATTTATATGGACTTTGAGGGCCGTTCTGATGGCCGATCTATTAAATCAATTCTCTCCCAAGTGGCTCCCCTGAAGCTTGTAAGAATGCTTTCTTTATACTTGTCAGTTTGCTTCTTAGTCATGTGCTCTAGTTTAAATGACTCTTCTTCACCTCGCAAGATCAAATGTAAGGGAATACATCTTTAGTTTAAAATTCATTGGGTGCATGCATAACTTACGAATAAAAAACTAATTCCCTAATTATCTTTCAACTTTTGGTAGTTAAGGCCAAACTTTTGTAGTCTACATTGCTTAGTATCCCCTATTCATTTTGAGTATGCTAGTTTCAGATGATTATGTGATCATGGTGACAAATATATAGCACTGTTTGCTAGTTGCCATGCTTTCATGAACACAATGCCTTCTATGTGGATGTCCTGTACTTATTCCTGAGCAATGCAAAGTTTCTCAAATGAAATTGAGTTTTCCAAAAGGGGACTGACATAAGACATGCAAAGCTCTAGAATGGTAGGAAAGTGAGAGAATTTATTTTGTAAGTGTTATATTATTGTGTGAGTTATTGCTGTTTTATCTTTCTTTTCAGATGATTCAAAAGTCATTCCATGTATTCTGATTTTTGGATCCAAGTAGAGATCTTTCAGCACTTGCATGTGGAGGCTTGATCAGCTTTGACTTACCCTATACATATACTTGTTTTTCCTTAAGGTTCTGGTGCATGGATCAGCCGAGGCCACAGAGCATTTGAAGCAACACTGCTTGAAGCATGTTTGCCCGCACGTTTATGCTCCTCATATTGAGGAAACGATTGATGTCACCTCTGATTTGTGCGCTTATAAGGTATAAGTAGAGACATATCTGTTTTCTATGTGGACCAGTGATTTCAGAAACTTAAATTCGTTATATTCTTGTTACGTGAAATGCAGGTACAACTTTCAGAGAAGCTGATGAGTAATGTGCTCTTTAAGAAGGTAAGCACATAGTAGTCTCGTGTCTAAACAATATCATAGCATTTATATGTGATCTCCCTCAGCATGTCTGATGTAAATGCAATCACAGCTTGGAGATTATGAGATAGCCTGGGTTGATGCTGAAGTAGGGAAGACAGACAGTGGCATGCTGTCTCTACTTCCCTGTTCAAATGCAGCTCCATTGCATAAATCTGTTCTTGTTGGTGATCTTAAAATGGCAGATTTCAAGCAGTTTCTCGCCAGTAAGGGCGTCCAGGTACAGTTCCTCTGCTTGGGTGTCATTTATTACCTTGTATTTCCCTTATGAGTCTATGACACATGCAATAAATGTGAGCCACTTGATAATCAAGAACTGTCAGTTGGTTTGCCCATGTTTGGTCCTTCAGTATAGAAATATGGTAAATGGAATTATCTTATGTGCTAGAGCCAAAGTAAGGAAAGATTTTAGGCCAGTATGGAATGTGCTTGATAGAGGAAAAGATTATAGCTTGTTAACTTTACAGGTTGAATTTGCTGGTGGGGCTTTGCGATGTGGGGAGTATGTGACAATACGCAAGGTTGGGGATGCAAGCCAGAAAGTGAGTGATTCTGCTTTACACTTTTGTTTTTGGTTGTGCAAGGGAATTGAACTTTCTTTCAAGCTAGTAGCAGTTTTGAACTAAGACAATTGCAGGGCTGATCCTCTTTTCCTGTTTGTGGATGTAAAGCCTCATTAGTAACTCGTCTTTTTTGCAGGGTGGTGGTTCTGGTCTTCAGCAAATTCTAATTGAAGGCCCCTTATGTGAAGATTATTATAAGATCCGGGATTATTTATATTCACAGTTCTTTTTGCTTTAAGTCTAGATTTAATACCTGTAATCCCATTTGGCTAAAGCTCTATGTGAAATTGGTAGTACTTCCTGTAAGTGGAGAACACTAACTTCTAAGTTATTCTGTGCAAGCGCAATCTAGTTTAGTATTTGTAAATGTATCATGCAAGCGCAATCAAGCCCTTCTTTTTAATTTTTTTTTTTTTTTAATTTAAAAATTATGTATTAGACTGAATAGGTAATCTCTTTTTTTTTTTAATACCAGAATAGGTACTTTTAGTTCATTTGTGCGTGCAATTTCTTATGAAAGATGAATTAAAATTGTGTTTTTATTCTATTCATTTTCGAGTATTAAAATCTCCACCTGAGCTTCTGTAAAAGCGAGCAATTTGTAATTTTTTTACAAAACCGCTCAATGTTTATGTTCCCTTTCATCATTCAGTAATGTTAATTTGTGGCTATCTATTATTGTTTAAAGTGATACACTATTTAATATGCGATCCACTGTATCAGCTATCAATGTACGATACAACTATCATCTCAAAAAAAAAGAATGTGCGATACAAATAAACCATTTCAAGTCTCACCTATTCTGACAGAAATTTAATATAGGGTAGGCAAGAAGTATATACCAATATGCTAGTGTAAATATATTTTTTATAATTCAAATAGCTGGGACCTTTTTTTTTTTTTTTGATAGGAAAATAGCTGGGACTTGGGAGCTTGTAATTTGAATTTTGGATATTTTTGTTGAAAATACTAAGAGGTATTAACCGATTACAAGGTTTTTAGCTGTGTAAATAGTTTTAAAAAAATTTATTTTTTACAGCAAATTAATAGTAAATACGTATTAATAACTTAATACATGTGTCTAAATTCGGTTTGGTTGCTGAATACTTTTTACCTTGGATGGACTTTGGCTATATTCTCAAATACTCATTACTTACTCTTTACTAAGCAGAAAAAAATAATAATAATAACAAAAAAAATAATTAAAAAAAAAAAAAAAAAAACAACAACAACAACAACAAAAGAAGGGCTTGGTTCATTGCAAAGATGTTTGGATTTTCATTTCGGATTACCCGGTCCCTCTTGACCGTGCCCACAACGTATAGATACAATTGTGAATGGGACATCTTGAAAAATACCAGATTGGAGGCATTTAGATTTTAAATTGATAACAGTCCAAAACGTTAGGATTGATTTGTCTTAACAAATGAATTGATGTCAACATTGTATCCGTAGTCGGTAGTTCTGTACTATGTTCACATGTCTCACTCCCAACATGTATCATGCCTTGGGTTGTCTTTTTCGGACATTGGATTTGTCTTGCTAATCCTCCTGAGATTAAGTAGGCATGGAGCTTAGTTGTATGGACCCAAAAATTGGTGACTTGTAGTGGTGTGCAGTCAACCGCCAAAACCGATCCAATTCAACATAACCCGTTGAGTTTGGTCGGTTTTTAGGGGGTTGGTGGGTAGGTTTGGGTTGTGAAATTTTTTTTTACAGTTGGTCGGGCTATAAGATTTACAAATTCGCCTAACCCGACCCGACCCACCTATATTTAATATATATTTAAAATTTAAAAAATATATTATACAATTTTATTTATTTACTTTTTTGTCCCTCTTCCTAAATAAATCTCAAACCCTAAAAGTTCTCCTTATAAGATTTACAAATTCGCCTAACCCGACCCAACCCACCTATATTTAATATATATTTAAATTTTAAAAAATATATTATACAATTTATTTATTTACTTTTTTGTCCCTCTTCCTAAATAAATCGCAAACCCTAAAAGTTCTCCTCATATAGTTTATGTTGGTTTGATGTTATTTTTAGAATTATTTACTTATAAATTTGTTCTTATTTGTGGCAGTGTTGTTCTAATACTCAATTTAATAATAATAAATAATAGTAATTAAAAAAACTGTCCAACTTATGGGTCCAACTTGATCCATGTGGGTTGAGTTGGACCCCTGTGATGGGTTAGGTTAAAAAAACCCTTCAACCCGACGCATACACACCCTTAAAACTAACTTGAAACTATAATGATATACAAGTGAATGAGTGATGGTGCATTATAAAAATTGTTGGAACATGCCAAATAGATACATGGACTACTGATACATGGAAGAAGGCACATTTAAGGGTATGTTTAATTTTTTTTTTTGAGAATCAAGGGTATGTTTAATTTATGGTGAGATTTACCCCTTTTTTTTTTCCATTTTTAAAAGCGCATTGTCAGGACCCTTTGTATATTAAAAAGGTCAGTACAACTAGAAATAGGAAACACTTATTTCAGGAAAAATATTATAAACACAAAAAAAAATTGATATATTTATTTTTCAATGCGAAGATAATAGGGAAAAAAAAAATTTTGAAGCTACAATAAATTAAGCAATTTTGAATTTATTTTCGCCATAATAAAATTGAAAATACAATTTTGAGAATAATCACAAAATATGCTCCATTCCTCATTTCTTTCATTAATATGATATCTCGTTAAAAAATAAATAAATAATTTTGAGTATATAAAATTTTTCAAAAAAATAATACGATTCTACTAAACTTGTCTAAGCTAAATAGATTACAAAAAATCAATCAGACCATATATTTAAACAAGTCAAAATCAATCTAAAAATTGGGTGACTAGTTCAACTAGTTAGGTGTGTGTTTGTCTCCAAAAAAAAATTGTCTCAAAAAAAAAGTTAGGTGTGTGTATATATATATAAATGTTTAATAATAAAAATTATAAACCCATGTAATTCAATTTATAGGGAAAAATGTGGGGTTTTTTTTGGGATCAAATAAAAAATGTGGTTTTTTAAAACTTAGTGGGCATTTCTATTACTTTCCTAGTGTCTAGAGGGTGGTGATTGTAATTTAAGTAGTTAACAAAAAATAAAGTGATAGCGAGAGAGAGTGGAGAAGAAGGAGACACAAACAGAGTCACCGGTAGTAATACATACACAGACACACAGAAAAATCACTATCTACTATCTTCCTCTTCTTCACTATACAACAAACAAAAACCCTAGAAATCTCAGCTCCTCTCTAACAAAAAATTCTATCTCCTTGCAAAAATCCAAACCCGCGGTTTCTCTATCTATCTATGGCTTCTGCCACGTGGTCACCGAGCTCGCTCCAGCTCCGACTAGCTCTCAATTGTAGGAATTGCAGGAAATCCCCTGCGATTCTGGTACGGACGCAGCTGGGGAATCCGGGTCGTCGGATTCGGGTGTTCTGTGTGGCTCAAGACGAAGCTAGAAATGAAAATGGAGTGGAGCGGCGTCGTAATGAGGGTCCATTGGTCGGGTCGGATTCTACGGCTAACGGGTTCTCCGGTTGGTCCGAGTCCGACCCTGTTGATTCGCAGAGTAACAAGTGGTTTGGAGGTAATGATAAATTTTTTTTAAAAATAAATTCTCTGTTTGGCTTCTCGGAAAATCCGAGGTATTGAAATGAAATGAAAAGAAAATGTTCAATATGCATATAGTTGAGTCGTGGTGTTTGTTTTGTTGGAATCTAAAAAGTGGAAAAATGTTGGAACTTTAAATATATATATATATATATATATTTTTTCTATTATATCTGAGCACCCAAATAGAGAATTTGGAAACTTTGTGAGTTAGTGTATGGATTGGAATGTATATGAGATAGTGTTGAATTTTGTTTGATAATTGTAGCTTTGCGAATGGTGTTGATTGTCGTGTTGAATACATAAACAATAGAACCCAACATTTGTATGGAACAGTGATTTTGGAGTTGTTTGGTATCTTTTGATTGACTAATTAACATTTTTAAAGTAGTTTGCTTTCAGGGGTTGTGGGAGCAGGAGTAGTTGGAGTCATTCTTGTCTCGGGGCTTGCATTTGCAGCGTTCTCATTGAGTAAACGAAACAGCTTAAGTAAGTTTTCATTGTCTCTTGTAGTCACATTAGTAGCTGTTATTTTGTTCTAGATGTGCTCTTTTTATAGTATTTATTGTTATACGTCAATGTGGGCTTTGAACAATTGTTTCTTACATTTGTGTTTCGCTACATTATGTGTTTGTTGGAATAAATTTCGCCGAGTTGTGTCTGCTATCTCACTAGTCTTTTCCTTTATCTATAAATACACGTGTGGCTCTATGTAGAACCAGATCAACAGATGAAGCCCTTGACTACTGAGCAGGAAGTGTTGTTGGCCTCTGATGACCAGAATGACAGTGTTAAAGAAGATGGAAATGCAGGTGGCAATGTTCCAGAAGATACTAGTCTGGAAAGCAGTAAAGGTACATATAAGGATTCTTCATCTCCTGAATTTGATGAAACTCCCAGTGAAAGTAGAGTTGGTGATGATTCTGATAGTGGGTCCTCATCAGTACAAGATGTTGAATATGCATCTAATGTTACTGATGCCATTAACAATGCTTCCATTCAAGAAGATTTGCAAAATGAACCAACTTTTGATAACAAGTCAGTTTCCCCTGAGACAAGCTCAGTTTCACTTGATTTTCCTGAATCTAAGAATTTTGGTGGTTCTTTTGTTGCGGGTACAGAAGAATTAAGTTCTGAACTTACAGAGAATCCGTTTGATGTCAAACCAACCAATTCATTAGTCTCTGATGGTAATCCTTCAGATCTTAACACTGAACTCCAGGATGAAATGCGTGATTCTTCTTTTAGTACTATGACCCCAATAGTCAATGAGCCTGTGGCTCTGAATGTTTCTGTCAATTCACAGTCAGATTCAACTTTCGACACTCAAAATTTACCCAAAAACGATTTAGATACTTTAGCCCCACCTTCAACCGAAGAAAGTCCTGACCTGAGCAAAACAACACTGGTCTCAGCTGAGAAAAATAGTTCATCCCTGGACAATCGTAACTATAGTGAAAGTGAGTTATCTGAAAATTCTCGGTCAGAATTCACCTATCCACTTGCAAATTATAATAATGAGATGAATAGAAGCAGATCACAATCATCAAATCTTGTGAATTCCTTCTCCTCTGCTGGTATACCTGCTCCATCTGTAGTTTCTGCAGCTCTACAGGTGCTTCCTGGAAAAGTTTTGGTTCCTGCAACTGTTGATCAGGTTCAAGGTCAGGCATTAGCTGCGCTACAAGTATTAAAGGTGCTTCTTTGCCCTAATTCATGCATATCATGTTATTTCATAGATTTTATGGCGCCATTATGCATTGCAAAGGGTGAATTGTATATATGTCTTTTTGAATTTTTGGTCTCTGTTCTCATTTTACTAGTTTGCAAGAAAACTTTAGGAAACCGAAGTAACAATGGAGGAAGCTACTTTCCCCATATGCATCTGGTTGTAATAATTATTAGGAGAGCTTGTTCTCTTCTTTTTCCCAGTCATGCAATTTGGTGTGTTTGGTTTATTTTTCTCATCTCTAATCATTTATGAGAATCCTTTGTCACTGTGTGTTTGAACTGAAGGGATTTTCTTTGTTTAAAAAAAAAAAAAAAAAATTGTTTTAGGTGGCTTCAGGTGGACCTTATTTATATGGGCTAATAATTGAATTGAATTTTGCACTGTAATTGTCATATAGTCTTCAGATATGTAGATATGAGAAGGCTTGCTATAAAAAAAAAAATTTAACATCAGAATGGTATTCAGGTCATTGAGGCTGATGTTCAACCTGGCGATCTATGTACACGCCGTGAATATGCTCGTTGGTTAGTGTCTGCAAGCAGTGCTCTTTCAAGGTATATATTTCTCTCTTTTTTCTATGACCGTGGTATGTAGTGCTCTTTTTCAAAATCATACTTTGTCTAGAATTTTAGAACAAATGACTTTTCCGTTACCTGTAGGAACACAACTTCAAAAGTATATCCTGCAATGTATATAGAGAATGTTTCTGAGCTAGCATTTGATGATATCACACCCAAGGACCCTGATTTTTCATCCATTCAAGGTGAGAATTGGATGTTAAACTTTTGGGTTTAAACTTTAAAGCTTCCTTTTTAGCTTCATAATTTGCAATTGATTTGTGCTTTACAGGCTTGGCTGAAGCTGGACTTATTGCAAGCAAGCTTTCAAGAAAGGATATGCTTTCTTCTTTAGATGAAGATCAAAGCCCATTCTACTTCTCTCCAGAGAGGTGCTTACACAATTACCATGCATGATACTGCGGCCTAATTTTTCTAGATTGTTGTTTTATTTGAATACAAATTTCCATTTGAATTGTACCATCAGTTGGTGGAATTAAAATAACAAGACCTGCATTTTTGGCCCTTAATAAGGGCAATATCATTTTCTCACCAGCTCCTATAAACCATTTTCCTTAGTAATTCTTCACACTGCTTGATAGGTCAGACAGAGGCATATGCTTGGTGTTTCATATTTGTGGCTAAGATACATTTTCAATTGTTTTATATTTACCTCCTTTTTCTTCTACTATCCTTATTGCAGCCCTCTATCACGTCAAGATCTTATCAGTTGGAAGATGGCCTTAGAGAAAAGACAGCTCCCAGAAGCTGACAGAAAGGTTGCTTTTAATTTGAAGTTTGGGTTAATATTATTATTTTAGCTTCTCTGTCACTAGTTGTAAATATATTTTTTTAATGGAAAAATTGTGCCCATGGACAGAAGCTGCACCAAATTTCTGGTTTTATAGACATTGATAAGATACACCCAGATGCTTGTCCTGCACTTGTAGCTGACATATCTGCTGGAGAACAGGGAATCATAGCTCTTGCATTTGGTAAGGTTTAGTCCCTGACTACTACTTGATAATTTTTTATCTTCATTTCATAATCAATATGTCTTGTTTTTGGGATAGGTTACACACGACTCTTCCAGCCAGATAAACCGGTCACAAATGCCCAGGCTGCTATTGCCCTTGCTACTGGTGAGGCTTCTGATTCAGTGAGTGAGGAGCTTGCACGAATTGAAGCAGAATCAATGGCAGAAAATGCTGTTGCTGCACATACTGCTTTAGTAGCTGAAGTTGAGAAAGATGTCAATGCAAGTTTTGAAAAAGAACTTTCCTTAGAGAGGGAAAAGATTGATGCAGTGCAGAAAATGGCTGAAGAGGCAAGGTACGAATTGAAAAAGTTAAGAGCTGACAGAGAGATAGAGAATATTTCCTTGATGAAGGAACGTGCTGCTGTTGAATCAGAAATGGAAGTTCTCTCACGGTTAAGGCGTGAGGTGGAGGAGCAGTTGCAGAGCCTAATGAGTAACAAGGCAGAGATATCATATGAAAAGGAAAGGATCAGTCAACTCCGGAAAGAGGCTGAAAATGAAAACCAGGAGATTTCCCGCTTACAATATGAGCTAGAAGTTGAGCGAAAAGCCTTGTCTATGGCCAGGTAAGAAAGTATAATTATATTTCAAGGAGGCAATCATGTTTGGTTTGCATTCCAATATTTGATGCAACGATGAGGAAGATAGTCTATAGTTGGTTTGGCAAATATTAGATATCAATATAATTCATATTTTAAGAAAATATGTTCCATGGATTGATTAAGTGTAGTGATTAACAATTTGAAGTCTTTCATGCTGCATCTACCTTAGTAATAATTCTTGTATTGTCTGGGCTTTGAAAGCATGGATGTGAATCCGTTATCAATTTGTTAGCTTCATTATGAATTTGTTTATCTTTTATCTAGCTTCTTAATGAGTTTTATTGTTTCTGTCATCCAGGGCTTGGGCTGAGGACGAGGCAAAAAGAGCAAGTGAACAGGCAAAAGCCCTGGAGGAGGCTAGAGATCGGTGGGAGAGGCAGGGCATCAAAGTAGTTGTTGATGATGACCTTCGGGAAGAGACCACTGCTGGTGTTTCATGGCTCAATGCTGGAAAGCCATTCTCGGTTGAAGGGACTGTTAGCAGGGCTGAAAACTTGATGGACAAGCTGAAGGTAATGGCAGGGGATTTAAGAGGGAAATCCAGAGATATAATCAACATGATCATTCAGAAGATAGCCTTATTAATATCAAATTTGAGAGAATGGACCAGCAAGGCTGGAAAACGAGCTGAAGAAGTACAACATGCTGTCATTTCAAAGGCAAGTATATCAGCACAAGACTTGCAGCAAAGCACTGCAGAATTTAGCTTAGCTCTCAGGGAAGGGGCAAAGAAAGTTGCTGGAGATTGTAGGGAAGGAGTTGAGAAACTCACCCATAGGTTCAAGACATGATTTCTCTCCTCTCTCTCTCTCTCTCTCCCCCCAATAATTTTTTTGCAGTGATTGGCTGTTGAGAAGTCAAAATTGTAATTTTGTTTTTGTTTCCCTTCATTCCTCCCATGTATTAATAAATGGGGAATTTGGCCTGTACCATCATATACTGAGATGTGTATGAAACACCTGTACTAAGAATTGATTGTACCCGATTGAAAACAAAGAGAGAAACAAAAAAACTAATGATTGATTGTGGGATAACACAATTTCATTACTAAGATCATTTTTGATGGGGCAAGATGCTATGAAACAGCAATAGAAAAAAGCAACACAAACCTGTTTTTGACCAATAATTATTCATGCATATGGTATATATGCGTCACAAACAAAAAAATTATGATAAATCATTAAGATAATTTTAATTAATGATAAATTCTGTCGATCTTTTTGAAATTTGCTATTATAAACTTGTAAAACTTTAGTAACAAGACTATTACTTGAAACGGGCTATATGACAGAAACGCGTTGTACCCCGTTTAACAGTCTTCTCTTTGTATCAGGACAAACGGGTAAACGTACCATTTTTTATGCATATGACATACATTCGTATTTTAACTTTTTATTGAGTTATATTAAGAGAACATGCAAGATAGAACTTTTTATATATTACCTATGATATACATGTATTTCACAGAAGAAAATGTGTTTGTTGTAAATACTAAATAGTCATCAACCACACTTAATCTCTTAAGTTAGATCAAGGTCTTCGGATTCGCAGCTGACATTTTCCATCTTCTTTCACTTTTTGACCTTCTGACCTTCAAAGTTCATTGTTTTCTGAATCAGATTAAAAGCAAATGCCATTGTTATTAGAATCTGAATCGGAACATGGATATGAAATTATGAAGATAAATGTTATGTTCACAACATTTTTACAACAAATGTTAAGTTCACAACATTTTTACAACAAATGTTAAGTGATAGTTTGTTACTTTCTATTATTGGTGGGCAAAAAAATAATCTCAATGGTGGATTCAAATAAAACACCTGTAACAACTCACCTAAGATTTGCTGTGAAAGTATTATAAAAATGTTGTAAACATAGCACTTCTCAATTATGAATGCTAGCTCAACAACTCCCATCTACGACTGAGCAAGGACTCAATCAACCCAATCCACCCA
This sequence comes from Quercus tomentella, assembly GCA_028535165.1. Taxonomy (NCBI): domain Eukaryota; kingdom Viridiplantae; phylum Streptophyta; class Magnoliopsida; order Fagales; family Fagaceae; genus Quercus; species Quercus tomentella. Next base: position 25,544,501 of record JAPQVY010000144.1, read on the forward strand.
CTCGACCTGAAGGGTCTTGGGTTAATTGATTCAACAAACAAATTATTATTATTATCATTTTTATATAAGATAGAAATTTTACTCTAGTCTAAATCTAATTGTATGTGTGTGAAACTCTTCTATTAACTAATTATTGATTCACTTGAAATGATTTTTTATTTTTTGGATAATTGACTCTTTTGTTTATAAGATACTTTGTACTCTAGAACAAACTACGAGATTACATCAATGAACTCCTCTACATTCATAGCCAAAGACTCCGTTACGAATTACAACCTGAAATAATTGACACCACGCTGACGATGATGTTAACATGCCTCTTGTTAGGATTACTAAGTCGTTGATAGTCCATTGATAATTTGTGAATGAAATCCATCTGAAAACCGGAAATGGAGCTGGATGTGTTACCAAGTTAGAGGAGCTGATTCTATTATTTGAAGTGCCTCACCAACATCAATGATTTGCACAGTAAAGAGTTGATGGTTGTAGCCAAGGGGATAGGGCTGGGAATGGTGAGAAATGAAGATGGACACAAGGTCAGGAAAGAAGTGTGTAATGGGATATGCAACTGTTAGACAAGTGTAGTTGTTGACTTCTTGTTTGTTTAACGTTGGTCGGGCTTTTCTTGTTATCTACTATTCTTCCCCCTATCGTTTTCAATAGGTTTCCATTCAAATAATATTGCCGATATCTTATGTAACCCATTACTTAAACGTGGATTTTTAACGGGATGGCTGATCCAAGTTTGGTAGAAAAGCAGTAGAGTTTCAGAGTTTCTGCAGTAGAGGTGTGATAGTTGAAGACCCGTGTAATTGCACCCCAGTGAACTGTCGAAGTCTTATAGTTGATATGCTATAACATTTTCCTAGTAACAAATGTATTGTCATCTTTACTTTGTAGTACTTTGTGCATAATGTTTGTTGCAGCTTTTGAAACTTAGCTTTATAGTAAGTATTATCTCGTATGTTTTTCCAGGCAAGGGTATATATTCCAATTTCTTATGTGATTCCTAGTTTTTATGTAATTACTAGTAATTCCTCCGGAACAATAGCCAATTCTAATTACTAATAAGTAACAATGCAAAAATTCAACCGCCTAATCCTGTAAAAAAGAGATAAATGATATGATGATTATATGAGAACATCCAGGAAGACACCTTGAATTTTCCCAGTATCAGCAGTGTTCTAAATCAGAAATGCAGAGAAAAGTGAAGTCATTAATTCCAGATATGATAACAGATTTTGACAAAACAATCTTAGTTTCATGACTTCACAAACCATATCATGTGCATACTAACGTGTCCGTTTGGCAAAGATTATTTTTGTCAACTTATTTTACTATTCAACTTATTTTTGTTACTATTCATAAATTCCACTGCACTTTTTAATACTATTCATAAACCCATTGTACTATTTCAAATAATTTTTACCAATTTTTACTTTATGTACCGTACTTTCATAAGTTTTCAATTTCAGTAGAATAAGCAAATACATTATAGCGTTTTTTTTTGGAGAGGGGGGGGGGGGGGGGTTGTGAAACCTCATAAATCATTCTAGTAGGATATTTTGATACTAGGTGCATTTATTTCAAGTAATAATTAAGATACGCCTAGTATTTGGGCATGAATTAGAAGCAAGAAAATCATTTTTAGCAATGATGAGAAGAACAGTTTTGGCAAACAGGCACAAAAGATAACTGTAAAACAACATTAATAAAAGATCAATGTCTACCACAACAGTAGGCCACATCTAAATTCTGAAAAACAAAATAAATGGGAATGAAGTACTTAGCATTCTCAAATCTCATTTGAAACAATACTTAAAAATTCAAAACAGTCTCAGACTAAAGAGATTGAATAAGCTGAACACAACTCTAATAACAAGAGCCTCTACTTGAGATTGAGGTAGTAAGATCACTTTTTCTTTTCTCCACCTCCAGCAGACCTGCATGCAAAATTCCATAAACGAAAATAAGAGATTGTGGCTAAAAATTCCAAATCCCAAACTATATCATGAGTACCATGTTACAAAAACAATGCTCAATAAAATTATAGTAGACTGAAACAGAACTCAGAATTTAAAAATTTTTGGAGGCTTGATAATAGACTTACCTCATCTTACGGAGAGTGTTAGACATTTCCTCACGCTTCTTCTTTGCCCTCTTGTGAGTGCCCAACTTTCTTTTAGCAACTTTCAAAGCACGCTTATCCTTTCCAACTTTAAGAAGCTCGGTGATCCTCTTCTCATATGGTGCCTGTCCAGCAACTTCCTTGATCAAATTCCTCACAAAGAGGACTCTTTTACTGGTTTTCTACATTTAGTAAAAACAATGGAAAGAGATCATATTAACAGGTTATGCCATGTAAAAATCTTAAAGTTCAGATTTAAATGCACAAAAAGAAATCATAACCCAAGGCAACATCTTCCTTAAGATGATAAAATCAATGGCCTATTTTGCTTTAACAAGTCCCACAACTTGGAGGTATACAAACAATGAAGATTTGAACCCTATAAAGATATGGATGGAACAGAAACAACTTACTCCCTTGCGATCAGAGGGACGAGGAGCCAATTCTTTCTTAGTCACAATGTGGCCTCTATTTGCACCCACGAAGAGGCCAGTATTTGGCTGTTTTGGAGCCATTACCTGCTAATAAAGTCAAAATTCAATTAATGTATAATCAAACCGAAATCACAGCATTCTGCACCCACAGATTTGACACATTACATTCTGAAGTTATTTACTGTAATCAGCCAATTTTGAACGAACATTTAACAGTTTAGAAAATCACAAATTTTTTTTAAATGTTCATCTACATTAAAGCGTTCTCACTTATCAAACCAAAACAAAATTACAAATGACTGTACATGCAAATTTGCTTCATTAAAACCTGAAGTTATTCATTATGATTAGCTGATTGTGTCCATACATTAAGCTGAGATTTCTTGACATTCAATTTCAAGGGTACATTTTGGTTATAATAACATTTATCTCATTCCGTTATCATTTCCTACAATCAATGAAGTCTTTAAACTATATTAATGCTCTTCAACAAGCAAATTCATTGATTTATAAGGGTAAAAGTAAAACCTCTCCCAAAAAAAAAAAAGTGAATTATTTTACATATAGAAAGCTTTCATGAACAAAACCCAGTTGGGTTTTCAAAAGTATAACATATACTCTTCATATAAATCTCAGCAACAAACAAGTAGCAACCCTCATTCAACAAAAAAATTTGCCATACCTACTAAATCCCCAAAGAATCTTTCATTAAAACCAAATAAAAGAACAAATACTAACATGGGCTCTCATATATATTCACAAACACTTGGAATATGCAAAACTCAGATCCACAATACAATAGCAAGCCCTTATACATATGCAAATACAGACTTATTAACACATTAGATCTCTATGCATAAACAAACACATATGAAAACAAAAACCATTAACTCCAAGCAACACGCACACAGACAAACACATACATATAAAATAAAGAATTTGAAATCTGGGTTTTGTATTGTCGATGGGAAATGAATGAAAGAAAAGCAAAAATAATATTAGTAACTAAAAAAAAATCAAAGATTCAGAAACTGTGCTATGTGATTCAACGAATGAGAGAAAGTGATCGATTATACTAACAGATTAACATGTTAGAGAAAGCTCAATGAGAGAGAGAGAGGGTTTTGTTACCTTGAGCTTGGAGGAGCTTGAGGCAGGTCTGAGAAAAGAGGAGCTAGGGTTTTCAGGGTTTGGTTGTGATTGGATTTATATACGAACTCGGGGAGGAAAATGGAAAAAAGTTGAAGGGTGATTTCGTCAATTCGGAAAAAAAGGTCCATGGGCTTATATGCGTGACAGAAGGGCTACAACCCTGAGTGTGGGCTAATGAGGCCCGTAATTGTTGTGCCTCGGCCCAATTACCGACAAGGAGCAAGGTACAATACCATGAAATTGTTGTAAATAGTGTTTTTTTTTTTTTTTTTTGGTAAATAACGACTATCATAGAACTAAAGAGAAGCTACAGTGTTATGAGGAAAGATCCTCTCATAATACACACCAGAGCAATTAGAAAATAAAAGCATAGCAATGTTCATAGGCGGACTATCAAAAACAATAAGGTCTTGTTGAATGAATGGGCCCTTCTTAGTTAGAGTGTTTGCGCACTTATTGGCTTCTCTAAAGCAGTGGCATATCTTCACTTGGAGAGTTAGGCCGGTGATGGTCCTGCAATCTATAATAAGAGAATAGTAATTACTATCAAGTTTGACAATAAAAAACAAAACAAACCATTCTTCATTTGGAATTTCATAGTGGGGGAGAGAAAAACAGAACTTCTGTTAGGATAGAAAGATTTCATAATTTGTACATGGTTATTAGTTGTTCACATGATACTTGTCTTGTACTATTGAATCATTATTAATATTAAGTTCATCTAACTAATTGTCTAAATCATATTATATAATTATGACATCATCAAATTCAAACAAATGATATGTTGAATTCAATTTTTATTTAATAAAAATAAATTAATGCAACGGCATTTCGTGATTGCTATGGTTATATGAAATATTAAATCATCTAAAAAATTACTATCTTGTTTTGGTAAAAGAAAAAATGCTTTTTTTTTCAATTTTTTATCATTACAAAAAATATATGAGAGATTCAAAATATAAAATCACTTATCTATCAAACTTCCCATCTTAACTCTATTAAATAAAAAATCATATTAACTTTATATTTTAATTTACTTTCTTCTTCTCTTAGGGGAGGAAAAAACTACGTTTCTTCAAATTTGAACTCACTTGACATGAGTCTTGTAGTTCAGTTTGTATTTTTTAGTGTTTTCCAAAAAAGATGTATGAAAGAGGCAAAATTTTAGGCAAATTATAAAATGTCATATCAAAAATTTAGTGACAAATCTATTTATATATTAATAGGCAAAACTCATAAAAAGTTCAATTAGAATCCAATTTTGCGCTATGTGTTTAAATTTACATGGGGACCATACCATAATTATCTACTTAAGTTTGTGTCATGTGTCCACTTAAGTTTTTTAATCTTTTTTTTATTAAATTTTTTTTAATCTTTATGCCAAATGAGTTAATGAGTGCAAAATACTAAGAATCTAATATTAATGAACTATAAAATTTATAAAATAAAATAAAATAACCAATCACATATGCTCAATAAAATTCACCATACAACAAAGATCACCACAAATTCTATCTTGTAAAAATTAGGAAATAAAAAATCATAAGTAGTATTAAATTTAGGTAAAAATTTTAATATGTGACTGATTACATTTACTTTTTAAAAATAATTTGACTAATTATTATATTTTTGTGATAAAAACTGTGTTTAATTTTAAATACATCCATGCATTTGCATGAGTTACATGCTAGTTCCAAATTAATATATCATTAAATCAATTAAATCAAATGATGACATTTGTCATCCAAATTGATATCACATTGGCATATTGAAATTTGCGACGTGTCATTTGGCCCACAAAATAAAGATAAATTTCCTATTCAAAATTTATGGATAATTATCTTTATTAAAATAAATAAATAAAATAGAGATAATTACTTGTCTTTATCGATTATTATATGAATCAAAATATGATCTTTATCAAAATAGATAAATAAAGATAATTATCTATAAGCAAAATTTGGGCCAATCAGAGTCTACTACATTTCTTCAAGCATATCAATTCAAAGAGGAGCTTATCCTCTTAAACCACTATAAATAGAGGACATTCCCTCTCATTTTCAATACTAAGTTTTCAAGAAGCCCAAACTTTGGAGAAATTATGTCTCAAGAATCTTCGAAGAACTTGAATAACATTCGAAGTACTTAAAAAACTTGAAGAACAACAAATCTCTAACAAGCTCAAAGCTAGAGATTTGTTGTGAAGACCGTTCGATCCATCTTCTAACCAAAGTCAGGAAGATTTCTTGTTCAAGTCAAGTTCAAAGAAGATAGAATCAGAGGATTATTTTGTTGTAAGATAATCAAAACAGAGATTTTACTTACTACTCGACTAATACAAAATTATAATTGTAGAACATGTTGGAATATTTTAATATTAAATAATTAAAATGAGTAAATGTTATAACATAAATGTAAAGATGTGGGAGTGAATATGGAAGATGAAGAGTTGTGAAAATGTTTAATCCCACATTGAAAAGGAGAGAGACTATTTTATTCTATTTAATTGTAGTGATTAATGGGCTAACATGAATTGTCTCAGATATTGGGCTAGATACGTGCGCAAGGGGGAGGTGAAGAATGGAGGTATCAAAAATGGAAATGAATCAGAATAATTGGACCTAATTAATCAGAATAAATTGGGTAGTAATTTCGTAAGGCCCATTGAGCCTTTAAATAGACTCATTCAGACCCAATCCATGTTACTGCAATATACAATACACACAAAAAATAGAGAGATTATTGGCAAGGAAGGGTGTTCTTTCTGGTGGAGTTTTGGGCTTGAACACTTTGTGCAGAGGTTGTTCTAGCCATACGACACTTGTTGGGCTGTTGTATCCTGAGGGAGACAAATCAGAGAAGGTCTGCACCGGTTACAAGATTTAGCCAACCAAGGGCTTGAATCTCCTTAAAGAGAGCGAGTGCCGCGCCTCAATCCAAATAGTGTTGTGTATTTCCTTTCTTTATATTAATAATATTCAGAAGTACTATTCAGTTTCTCTTTGTGTATTATTTCCATTATTATTGTGTTTGCACCAACAATTTTAAGGAGATTCATTACATGGAGCCTACACAAGAGAAGCCAAATGAGCTTGTTGGATATCTCAACAAGCCCTTTCGCTTTAAGGGAGCCCATTTCAAGAGGTGGAAAGGAAAAGTCCTCTTCTACTTGAGTCTTCTCAAAGTCTCCTACATCCTCACTGACAAGAATCCGTTAAAAGTTCCTACCGATGAGATGAGTGAGGAAGAATATATTCTCCATCAAGAAAAAATAGATAAGTATACAAAAGATGAATATAATTGTCGCTCTTATCTATTAAATTGTCTTGCCGATCATTTCTATGATTATTATGATACAACTTACAATTCTGCTAAGAAAATTTGAAAAGCTTTACAAAACAAGTATGATACCGAGGAGGCAGGTGCAAAGAAGTATGCTGCTAGTAGATTTTTCCGTTACCAAATGGTGGATGGAAAATCGGTGGTGGATCAAGCACAAGACTTCCAAATGATTGTGGCAGAATTGAGATCCGAAGGCATAAAGATTGGAGACAATTTGGTGGTAGCTGGCATAATTGATAAACTACCACAATCTTCGAGGGAGTTCCAAAAGACTTTGCGGCACAAACAAAAGGAGACATCCTTGGAGACTTTGATCACACGCATCCGTGTGGAGGAGGAGGCTAGAGGACAAGATGCACTCATGACACAAGAGAGCAATGGTAATTCCACCACAAAGGTAAACCTTATTTCATCCAATAATAATATGCCCAAAAATCATTTTCCTAGAAATGTTCAATTGAAGCCTAAAAAAAAAGCCTTTTAAAATAATAATAGACATCAAGGAAGGGGAAACCCAAATAAAAATTACAATAAGAACCAAGGACCCCCTTCACAAGATCAATTTAATAAATCCTATTTTGTCTGTGGCAAGAGTGGGCATATTGCTCGATTTTGCAAATTTCGGAAACGTGAATTTGTCCCGCAGGCTAACGTAACCGAAGAGCCTTTAGTGGCTATGATTACAGACATCAATATGGTGCAATATGTTGAAGGGTGGTAGGCAGATTCCGGTGCTAATAGGCACGTCTGCTATGACAAGAATTGGTTCAAATTGTACACTCCTTTTGAAGAAGAAAAAACTGTTATGCTTGGTGACTCTAGTAAAACCAAGGTTCTTGGGAGTGGTGAGGTTGAATTGAAATTCACTTCTGGACGTGTGTTAACATTGAAAGATGTACTTTACACTCCGTCCATGAGGAAGAATTTGATGTCAAGTTTTTTGCTTCACAAGGCTAGCTTCAAGCAAACTATGGAATCTGATAATTATGTAATCACAAAAAAGGGATTATTTGTGGGCAAGGGTTATGCTTGTGATGGAATGTTTAAATTGAATGTTGAGAATAATAAAGCATCTACCAGTTCAGTTTATATGCTTTCTTCTATTAATTTTTGGCATGCTCGTTTGTGTCATATAAATAGTAGATATGTGGGAATCATGAGTAGTTTAGGATTAATTCCAAGACTGTCAAAAGATTTTGAAAAATGTGAAACTTGTAGTCAAGCTAAGATTACAAAAAGGCCTCATAAAAATGTTGTAAGAAATACCGAATTGCTTGAGTTAATTCATTCCGATTTATGTGAATTTGAGGGAATTTTAACTCGTGGAGGAAATAGATATATTATCACTTTTATTGATGATTTCTCAAAATATACAACTATTTATTTGTTGAAAAATAAAAGTGATGCTTTTGAAAAATTTCAAGATTTTTTAAAAGAAGTTGAAAATCAATTCGGTAGAAAAATAAAAAGAATAAGAAGTGATAGAGGCCGTGAGTATGAATCAAGTGCATTCAACTCATTTGCTCAGTCTTTGGGAATTATCCATGAAACTACCGCACCATATTCACCTGCTTCTAATGGTGTGGCTGAAAGAAAAAATAGAACTTTAATTGAGTTAACAAATGCCATGTTAATTGAATCTGGTGCACCTTTACATTTTTGGGGTGAAGCTATTTTAACTGCATGTCATGTTTTGAATAGGGTGCCACATAAAAAGTCACACACCATACCTTTTGAAATGTGGAAAGGACATAAGCCAAATTTGGGATATTTGAGAGTATGGGGTTGTCTTACTTATGTAAGGCTTACTGACCCTAAAATGCCTAAATTAGGTATAAGAGCTACTACCTGTGCTTTTCTTGGTTATGCGATTAATAGTGCAGCCTATAGATTTTTTGATCTTGAAAACAAAATAATTTTTGAATTTGGTGATGCAATTTTTCATGAAGAAAAATTTCCTTTTAAATTGAAAAATAGTGGGGGTCAAGAAAATATTTTGTCACAACCTAGTTCTTCTACTTCACATTTACAAAATCAAGAAAATTTTGAAATGGAACCTAGAAGGAGTAAAAGAGCTAGAGTTGAAAAGGATTTTGGTCCTGATTATTATGTTTTTAACATTGAGGAAAATCCCCAAAATTTAAAAGAGGCTTTAACATCACCTGATGCTATATTTTGGAAAGAGGCTATAAATGATGAGATGAAATCTCTAATTTCTAATAGAACTTGGAAATTAGTAGATCTTCCACCGGGTTGTAAGACCATAGGTTGTAAATGGGTCCTTAGAAAAAAGTTGAAACCGGATGGGTCAATAGATAAGTTTAAAGTTAGACTTGTTGCAAAAGGTTTTAAACAAAAAGCTGATCTTGATTTCTTTGATACATTTTCTCCGGTAACAAGAATTACATCTATTAGATTGTTAATTGCCATTGCCGCAATTTTTGATTTGAAAATTCATCAAATGGATGTAAAAACTGCTTTTCTAAATGGGGACCTAGAGGAAGAGATTTATATGGACCAACCCGAAGGCTTTGTAGAGCCTGGACAAGAAAGCAAGGTATGTAAGCTAACTAAATCCCTATATGGCTTAAAACAAGCACCTAAGCAATGGCATGAAAAGTTTGATTCCTGCATGATTGAGAATGGTTATAAATCAAATGAATGTGATAAATGTATTTATTCTAAATCATGGAATAATTTACATGTTATTATTAGCCTCTATGTGGATGATATGTTGATTTTTGGCTCAAATATGCATGTTATAAATGAAACAAAAAATATGCTTAAAAGCCATTTTGATATGAAAGATCTTGGTGAGGCTAATTTTATTTTGGGCATGAAAATTACAAAAACATGTGATGGAATATATCTTGATCAATCACATTACGTTGAGAAAATATTGAGAAAATATAATTTTCATGATCACAAAAGTGTAGCTACTCCTTTTGATTCTAGTGTTCATTTATTTCCAGTGAATAATGATGATGAGATTTTTAATCAAAAGGATTATGCTAGTATCATTGGTAGTTTGCGTTATGCTACTGATTGTACTAGACCTGACATTGCATATGCAGTAGGAGTGCTTAGCAGATTTACTAGCAAGCCTAGTAAAGACCATTGGCTAGCTATTGAGCGAGTTATGAGATATTTAATTGGTACCAAAAACTATGGCTTATTTTATAAAAAGTACCCTGCTGTGATTAAAGCTTTTAGTGATGCCGATTGGAATACTTTGTCAGGTGATTCTCTCTCTACCACTGGTTATATTTTTACTTTAGGTAGTGGTTCTATTTGTTGGAAATCTAAAAAGCAAACGATAATTGCTAATTCAACAATGAAAGCTGAATTAATAGCATTAGCTTCAGCTAGTGAAGAAGCAAATTGGCTTGGAGATTTGTTATATGAAATTCCACTTTGGGAAAAGCCAATTCCACCTATATTAATTCATCGTGATAGCACTGCCGCAATTGGTAGAGTTAAAAACCGTTACTACAACGGTAAATCCAGACCTATAAGAAGAAAGCACAGTACCGTGCGATCTTATTTGAGTAGTGGCATCATAACTGTGGATTATATTAAATCTAATGATAATCTTGCAGATCTATTTACCAAGGCCTTGGCAAAAGATAGAGTCTGGAATACATCGAGGGGGATGGGACTAAAGTCCATAGAATCATGAGCCATGTATGAGGATACCCAACCCAAGGACCAGAGATCCTAAGAATTGGGTTCAATGGGAAAAACGAATCATATGATGGTCGTAAGAAATGCACTACTTATTTATTTTTTTAAATTATTTATTCTGTAAATAATTTTTTAATTGTTCATCCCTATGATGTAAGTGCATTTATCTTGTAATGTGAAGAGGTTGAGTAAAAAAGTCTTAATGAAATTTGTAGCTCATATGAGTGGGGTGTCAGAATTACAGGAGCACTCTTGACAAATTTCACCTATGTGAGTGTGGGGGTGGGGCCGCTCCCTATGAGATTTGGACTAAATCTCAAATACACTTATGAAACTGGGATCAGCACATGACCGTAAAGTGCTAGCTATAAAAGCTCATGTCAACACCTGGGTTGTTATGTGTAAGCAGTGATGCTTAATTTCCCTAAAGCAGTCCTAGTTCAAGTCGAAGACCACTACGACTCTAGAGTTGAGATCGTTGTTTTACTAAGTGAAGGTTCAATGCAGAGCACACCTTCATGATGCATAGTGACCCATCTTTGCTTGGTAATCTCTCTTTAACTAAAATTTAATATTAAAATGAGTGGGGGATTGTTGGAACATTTTAATAGTAAATAATTAAAATGAGTAAATGTTATAACATAAATGTAAAGATGTGGGAGTGAATATGGAAGATGAAGAGTTGTGAAAATGTTTAATCCCACATTAAAAAGGAGAGAGACTATTTTATTCTATTTAATTGTGGTGATTAATGGGCTAACGTGAATTGTCTCAGATATTGGGCTAGATACGTGCGCAAGGGGGAGGTGAAGAGTGGAGGTATCAAAAATGGAAATGAATCAGCCCCTTGGATCCTCCTACTTTGTCTCAGATATTGGGCTAGATACGTGCGCAAGGGGGAGGTGAAGAGTGGAGGTATCAAAAATGGAAATGAATCAGCCCCTTGGATCCTCCTACTTGACAGCCCATTCAGAATAAATTGGGTAGTAATTTCGTAAGGCCCATTAAGCCTTTAAATAGACTCATTCAGACCCAATCCATGTTACTGCAATATACAATACACAAAAAAAAATAGAGAGATTATTGGCAAGGAAGGGTGTTCTTTCTGGTGGAGCTTTGGGCTTGAACACTTTGTGCAGAGGTTATTTTAGCCATACGACACTTGTTGGGCTGTTGTATCCTGGGGGAGACAAGTCAGAGAAGGTCTACACCGGTTACAAGATTTAGCCAACCAAGGGCTTGAATCTCCTTAAAGAGAGCGAGTGCCGCGCCTCAGTCCAAATAGTGTTGTGTATTTCCTTTCTTTATATTAATAATATTCAGAAGTACTATTCAGTTTCTCTTTGTGTATTATTTCCATTATTATTGTGTTTGCACCAACAGAACACTTTTCAATTTGTTTGGTTTTCAAACTTTGAGAAATATTGTGTTTACAATGTCCATAGTTTAAATTCTCTTTCCCCAACTCACTATGTTTCTTTTATTTCATTCAAAAAGAGTAGTATTTAAAAATCATGCATACTTTTGAGATTGAAGAATGAACAAACTTGTATATTTGATAAGCTTTTGACTCTAATATGTCGTTATTTGTTTTTATTATAAATTAGGGATGACAATGTGACGAGATATAGTCGAATCAGAAGTGTCTTGTTCCCTCTTTGAGGCAAGAGTAGAGTAAGTAAGAGGCGAGGCAAGTTGGAGGTATTTTAGGAGATAGTAATTGAATCTTCATAAAAATAAATAAATGTAGGACATTTATAATAAATATTAAATTCTATATAAATTATTTAAATATATATTAATAAAGAAGAATATATCAGGCCAGAAGTTGAACTTGATGCATTTGCAGCAATTTCCCTAGTTGTTAGCAATATCAATTCTAATGTGGATCTTTTTGGCTTTATTGATCATTACAAGGATTTGCTGTTGCAACTGCCTTAAGTTAAGATGTTTCATTGATTCAAAGAAGCCAACTGTTGTGCTGATGCCTTAGCTAGACTAGAATCATCCCAATATAATGTTTCTTTTCATTTTGTATCCCCCCTCCTCTGTTGTATGCTGATTTGTTGGGAATGTATCATTCTAGACCCTGTCCAGCTACAGTTGGGGACAATGTTGGTTAATTTATAGAGGAGTGCTATGTCCACAACATTTTTCATAACAAATCATAGGTGGTAAGTTGTTATTGGTTATAATTTGAATCTATAACTTAAATTACTTTTTTGCCTACTCATATCAACCCATCACTTAAAATTTATTGTGAAAATGTTATGAATATAACATTTCTCTAATTTATAATATCTATCCTATTTACAAAAAAAGAAAAAAAAAAAAGAAAAGAAAAAGAAAAATATATATACACAATCAGGTGGGGCAAGATTAGGCAAGCAAGTCTCATCCTTGTCCCATCACCTCTTCGAGGCAAGAAACACTCAGCCTAAGATAAAGAGAGTCATATGAGGTGATGAATCTCCTCTATCATTATGTAAAGCCCCATATTTTATGAATATGTATTTTTGTGAGCTAAAATAATCATCATAGTTTTTAGTTCATCACTTATAAGTTATGAGTTTTTAGTTGATCTTGCCGATACAAAGGTTTTAATAAAATTGAAATTAGTATACTAATTTGAAAAAAAAAATTATTAGCCCCAGTTTGATGCGTGGTGTGATCCACAAATGTGGCCAACAAATGTTCAAAATCCAAAACTAAAAATGTGAATAAAGAGAGACAGAAAGGGAATTAGGGAATATTTTCCAAGTTTTTCAAACTCAAAGTCTCTTTTAGTGAAGGAATCCCGGAACTCAGAAACAAGCGTTTAACGGTCCAAAGGGAGAAGCACGTGGATCACGTGACATTGCATCATCTACTAATCAGCAGAATCTGGTCAAGCCAGTAGATCACAAAACGATCTACTAACTCCCCTCTATACCCACCCCCCAAAAAAAAAAAAAAAAAAAAATCCCCAAAAACAAATTGCCACTAGAAGTATGGAATATTTACACATTTACCATAACCAATCAAAGTTTTTTTTTTTTTTTTTTTTTTAGAATAAAAAAAAGGGACTTGCGTGTGGTAGTTATTGTCCCACACCTTACGGTACAGTTGGGTAAACCCATGAGTAACACTAGCTCGAACTGGAGTTCGGAAACTCCAAACCCACACACACTAGGTTCTATTGGTTTCTAGGATTTTTAAAAATTACAATTACAGTTCTCATGAGAACTCAAACCTAGGATGTGGTAAAGTTTCGGCAGTCTGTACCAATCAAAGCTTTTTTTTTTTTTTTTTTTTTGAGAAACAAGTACCAATCAAAGCTAATCGTGAAAGTGTTTCACCTTATCAAAAAAACAAATGAAAGTGTTTCACATTTACTATGTACTAAAATGCAATATTCTTAAACTGAAAGAAAGCGTGTACTATAATCAACATGTTTTCCTACACATCCAACTTTGAAGCAATCACAGTAAAACCCCGAATGGGCTTTGACTTGCGGATATAGATGGTCCTTTAAATATTTTTTTATTTTATTGTCTTTTCCATTCAATATCTTATAATTTTCATACAATTACAACTCATCAGCCCAAACTCACAAATCTCTTTCAGCTATATCCCATCAATGAGAGTCTATGATGTTCACAATCTTCAGTTGTCTGTTGTGTTTTCCATGAAGGGTGTTGTTTGATGCTTTGGAATTTCCACTTCCTTGATCAACACTGAAGTCTGGTACTTGGGTCTCTTTTTATTTTTAATTTCCTTTAGTTGCATAGAAAAATTGTTATGTTGGAGACCCAATTCAGTTCATTTACTGAGTATCAGTTTCTGGGTCTCCCTAAATTCCAATTCTTTGTCAAGTCTTGATCTTGACCCTTCTGCAAATTACTGGTTTCTTATTCCTCATAGATTTGGTGATTGGCTGTTGCTGTATGAGTGGAATTCATTATTGTCTGAATACCATTATATACTCTACTCATTGGAGGGAAGCTTCAGTTGGTGTATTGTCTATTGACCTTCTCTAAACCCCTATTGGGTAATATTTTTTATTACACAAGTTTAAAGGTTCTAGCTTGTAGTTTTTTGTGTTGTTAAAGTGTTGAATCTTGTTGGCCTTGGTCAAAATCTATATGTTTCTATTACTCAGTTTTCCTAAATTCTGATACCCTTTTAAATTTTTACATCATAGTTGTAATCCCATCATTGAATTTCATATATATACATCTCCTGCAACTCAATTCTACTTGATTTTCAGCACCATTGTTAATTCTCTTGTCATACTTTGAATCTTAGTTTGAATTCCCAGTATACTTATCTACTAAGTTTAGTGCTGAATTGAATTCTCACAAGTTACTTCAAGTCCCATGTCTGTAGTCCCAATCGATCTCTTTCACCAGTAAGTTGTTTGCCCTAGTTACTTTGCCCTTGGGTTATGAAACTCATGCTCTTGATCTATCTTAGCCTGCTCAGACTGTAGGCCTCAATGTCAATTGTATGTGGCCTCCCTCTCCTTGAATGTGTTTACTGTCTGGCATGTGCCCGCTGGGCTTGGAAACGATGTCTCCACACTGCAGGACATGACAGTGAGACTTGGGGCCTTGCCACAGCTGAAGAATTTGAGCCTGTCCCTCGTCTTTGTCGCTATATTCTATCTGTGTACGAAGATGATCTGAGGCACCCCCTTTGGGAACCATCAGGTGGATATGGAATCAACCCAGATTTGTTAGTTCTGAAAAAAACTTATGAAGATACCAAAGGAAAGGCCCCTCCCTATATATTATATCTTGATCATGATCATGCTGATATAGTTCTTGCCATTAGGGGCTTAAATTTGGCAAAGGAAAGTGACTACGCACTTCTATTGGATAATAAGTTGGGGAAGATGAAGTTTGATGGTGGGTATGTTCACAGTGGGCTATTGAAGGCTGCTGTATGCGTTTTGGATGCAGAGTGTGAGGTTTTGAAGCAGTTGGTGGAAGAGTATCCAAATTATACTTTAACTTTCACAGGGCATTCTCTTGGATCAGGTGTGGCTACACTGTTGACAATGGTCGTGGTGCAGAATCAGGATAAATTGGGAAACATTGAAAGGAAGAGGGTCAGGTGCTATGCTATGGCACCTGCCAGGTGTATTTCACTAAATTTGGCAGTTAGATATGCAGATGTCATCAATTCTGTTGTGTTACAGGCAAGTTTGTATTCTTGTTTGCTGTTTTTGTTTAAATAAGATTTTTTATTTTAAAATTCATATAATTGTGCATCTTATAAAGCTTTAGTGGCGTTCTTATAATTGTTTCTGCATTTTCATGCCTTGTGTTATTTCTGCAACATATTATATTAGAGAGTCATGGCATCTTAATCCATTGTATCATATGTGTTTGTTGGTGAAGCTGGTAGTAGTCTGCTTTGGAAAAAGTAAAAGAGAAAAGGATTTCTTGAAAGTTATAACAGGAATGTTCTGAACTTCATGTCTTCATCTTTGGACAATGTTGTTCCCATTAAGAAGCCCAGGTGCCAAAATGCTCATATAGGTTTCTTATTGTCTTGAACCTTATGATAGTTCTTGCTTATCACTGAAATGTTCTGAACTTTTTCCTCGTTTCTATCTTTGGACAATATTGTTCCCATTAAATAGTCCAGGTGCCAAAATGCTCCTGTATTATGAGGCTTCTTGTTGCCTTTGTTCTTGGTAAGAGAATCTCAACTTGTATTAAGAAGATCAATGTTAAAACTGTTATCACCAAGATTAGCTCTGTATTATTATAAATGGCTTGAATTATTAATCATAATGACATCAGAATCAAAGTATTCAGCATATCCATACACTCAAATTTGGGTTAATAACAATAATGAAAGAATTTCTTTGTAAGTTAGCTGTCTAATAAGTAATATCTGCTAATCAAGAAACTTCATTCTTATTATTGTGGGGTTCCATCGCCAATCAGCTCAAGCTCAAATGGCACCTCCTTTACTTGTAAAAAGCAAGGTGGAAGGTGAGGTTATGGGTTCAAGACCCACTGGGATTTTTTTTGATAAGTAATAAGAATATATTAAAAAGAAGAGGGAGGACCCACTGGGAATTTTATGGGAATGAAGTTCACAAATTGCAAAAAAAGAAGAATATTTAGTTTATAGACACATTACTATTCAAGCATATATTGTTCAATGTAACAGTAGTTCATGTGGTCGGAAGAAGTGCTGTTGAGCATCACTAGATCATCGGGAGAATTGAGTTTCTTTTTGGCAATATGAAGAAGAAATGTGTTTCTGACATGTAAGGTGTAACCAATTATGGATGAGCCCAACTAATGGTTTCTTTGATCTGGTATGGATATAAAAGATGAGGATTATATATTGGGCGACCCCACTAATAATGAAAGGGGGCTGAAGCAACTTGGTTGCCCCTTTCTAGTAAGGGAGCATTCTGGGGAATGAAATTTATCCATGATAAAGGTGACATTTCTTTTGAGGGGAGTCAAACTTACTCATAAGAGGGACATCATATTTGAGAATGTAGCCTGCAATTCATTTGGGGGGATTAGGTAGGATCTTTGTTCAAGTACATAGATACTGTATTCAACACATATAGGGCAACTCACATGCTGACCTAAAAGGCTAAAACAACTGAACTATTTCTTGAATTAGTGCGTAAAACGCAACCCTTATCTCTCTCTCTCTCTCTCTCTCTCTCTCTCTCTCTCTCTCTCTCTCATACATGCACACATATAGATATATAATTATTTATGTATATATTACACCGCATGACTGAATGATCTGGTCCCTTCCACAGTAATATTAAGTGTCTCAGTATTTGATTGATAAAATACTTAGTTATTAAGTTGACTCATGGTTGATCATAATAGACCTGTATCAAATAGTGCATTTTGTTCAAATAAAGTAAGATATTGAAAATCTTCTACTTGGATGTGTCTGCATATGTGCTTCAAATTTAATTCTGATAACCTACATTATTTACCAGGATGACTTCTTACCACGGACAGCCACACCATTGGAAGACATTTTCAAGTCACTTTTCTGGTAGAGTGGCTTCATCACCTTTCTCAATTGTTTACACTGACATCCTTTGAAAAGCAAGACTCTCATTGTGCAAGCCAGATGCCTTGCTTTCTGTCTCTTAGGATAGGTCACTCATATAGCCCCTCTCAATTTTTTTAGTTACAAAAGGACAAAGCTAATGAAACTGTTAATCAAATATACGAAATGTTCCATAAATTAATTGTACAAAAGCTTAAATTTTTTTCTTAGTATATTGATATCTCAGAATTTAATTGAAGTCATCTATTATGGGATATTTTAGTAAATTAAATTATCATCTCTTTCACTGTTGATTTGATTTATTAATGAAGGTGTTCTTTCTTTTGCTGAACAGTTTGCCCTGCCTTTTATGCTTAAAATGCATGAGGGATACCTGTATACCTGAGGAAAAAATGCTCAAAGATCCAAGGAGGCTGTATGCACCTGGTCGCCTCTACCACATTGTTGAGAGAAAGCCTTGCAGGTACACTTTGGCATAAAAAACATAGTTCTGTCAAATATTTGCTCAGCCAAGTAAAAAAACTTCTGCTTATGTAAGAATTCAATAGGATATAGGTTCAATGTGCGAGGTTGTGATGTTGGTCATTTGTACACATCCCTTTTATTGTAGACACAAATGTGGTTATGAGTCTCTATCAAAAAAATAAATTTGTTTATGATTCTATGGAGAAAATTACAAACACATATGTTGCATGAGTTGGTGTTTTCAGATGATAAACATAATATGGTGGTGCCTGATTTTTGAATTTTATAATCCTAGAGTTTGTCAATTTTGTGGTAGGAAAAAAAAGTCAAGCTTGGGCCATTTGATGGACATTCAAGTTGAATATTTTGTTTGCAGGATAGGAAGATATCCCCCAGTTGTGAGGACAGCAGTACCAGTAGATGGGAGGTTTGAGCACATAGTTCTTTCTTGTAATGCCACTTCTGACCATGCCATCATTTGGATAGAGAGAGAAGCTCGAAGGGCACTGGATGTAAGTTTTCAGATTCTATTACTTATTGATTGTGGTTAATGATAATGGCTAATGGGTTAGCCAGGTAATGAAATAAGGATTCTCTACATGTTGTAAGCTATCAACAGGTTAGAGTAATGATTTCCAGAAAAAATTAAATCGGTAAAGGGTGTATTTTGAAGCCTACGCTTGCTTTTATTAGTCAAACAGTATGCTTCCGTTTGCCCCCTTTAGCACTAATAAAAATCAATGAATATTGTCAGACTTCTTTTCCCTTTTGTATCTTAACCTTTGCATTTTTCTCTCACTGAGCTCAGTTAATGCTAGAGAAATATCAGACCATGGAAATTCCAGCAAAGCAAAGAATGGAGCGGCAGGAGACCTTAGCTAGAGAACACTCTGAAGAGTACAAGGCTGCACTACAAAGGGCTGTAACACTGTCCGTGCCACACGCTTATAATCCTTCACAGTATGGAACTTTTGATGCGCTGGAGGAAGGGGAGCATTCAGACAGATCAGTCGGTGAATCTTCTACAGGGTCATCCCAGAAAACGAAGAAGATAGAAAGCTGGGATGAAATCATCGAGCATCTCTTTGACAAGGATGAGTCAGGTCACATTGTGCACAAGAAATCACATAGGGAAGATTGAATTCAAGTAAAATAAGAGACAATCACAAGTTTGCGGTAAACCTCGTTCATTAATTCATTGTAATGCCACCCATTGTGCTAAAGTTTTGCTTTGCATTGTGCATTTGTATTGAAATTAGTTAAAAATTGAGGCCAAGAGATGTATAGAGGACAAGGAATACGGATGAATTTATTTAGAATGATTGGATAGACATGGTGCTAGCCTTTCACTCTTTGGATATGTACCTACTTTCATGTAGCTTTTGGAAACTATCAAGGTTGAAAGTATTTTTTTTATTATTTTTCTGAACTGGCAAAAGATCTTCTATTGTTTTCGATCATGTACATTTGGATTGTGGCTTATCGAAGTACTAGGACTCAGAATTTGAGCCCAAATGTTATTAATTTTACATTTTGTAGGAGCCAATAACTGTCTAAGCCGGATAAGAATTAAGAAGTACAGGTTTTTTTTTTTTTTTTTTTTTTCCCTTTATCTTCCTTGACATGAGAAGCACAACTTTTTTCTTTCTTTTGCTGTGGGGGGCAACAATGTTTAGATAAAAAAGCACAAACAAATCAAGCAGCCTACTGCGGTTTATTTGTTTATTTATTTATTTTTCTTTTGTTTTTTTAAAACTCATAATGCTATCCATAACACAAACAAATCAAGCAACCTATTGCGTTTTCTTTAGTTTCTTTTTCTTTCTTTTGTTTTTCTAAAACTCATAATGCCATACATTTCTGTTGAAATCAATAATCGGCAACTTAGCTGACATTTGGGGGTAGGGGAAAAAAAAGAACCTACAATAGAACATATTTAGGAAAATGAAATGAAATTCATGCGTATTATGAATACTATATTGTTATGACTATTTTAGTTGATAATTTTTTATTTTTTTATTTGGATAACTGATTAGAAAATTGTATTGATATGGGAAAAAAGTACAAAAAATAAAATAAAAAAGGGTCATTATATATTGGTTCATATGCAATTATTTTTATATCATCATCATTAAATATAATAACGTTAAATATTGGGTCATTTCTAAATTGGTCATTTGAGTGTAATTTGTACTTTTTGGAAATTACAACAATGTCAATGTATTCATCCTATCATTAATTAGAAACTTGTCGTTAATCCTCGAAGTCCTCTTGAACAAAAAATATAAAAATGAAGTCAGTTTTGGGCGGTACCATAAAAATGCGATGGACATAAAGGAAAAGAAACTTATTTATTTAAAGTATATTTTAACCATAATATAACCTTGTTCTCTCTGTTCTTTTTGTAGAGTCCTCAAACAATCAAAAAATATTCATAGGCTAGGGAAATTCAAGAAATGACGCCATTTTTTTAGTACATGACACTCACAAGCATATGAGCCATCTAAAGTCTTGCTCATATTAATATATTAGTATGTAATCTCGTGTATATATACGGATACAATTAAAAACAATTACAATTATACATTTTTTTAGAAGAGATTTAAATTATTCATGGTATTAGCTTATACTTTTTTTAAACCATACATTTCTAAAATATGTAATGATTTCTCATTATATATATATATATATATGATTTATAATTTAATTGGTTTTGAACTCTTCGATTTTTATACCTAATAATTCATTTGCCACAAAAATTAAAAATTTAGATGAATACATGGCGGAAAATTGGACTATAATTGAAATCCAATTTAGAATCTAATTGGATTTGGACTTTTCGATTTTTACACTCAATAATTTATTTGGCACAAAATTTAAAATTAAATGGGACACATGACACAAAATTGAAAATTTAATTGGATTTTCTCTTAACTTTGTCTATATACACACACAGATATATCCAACGCATTTGTTAAGATACACGTGTCTAAAAGTGAATAAATGTCTGAATCACACTGTGTCCGGTACATTTTTACATTGAACACAAGCCGTGTCCTTAATACATAATCTCTCTATCTCTCTTCCCTTTTTGGAGCTTAAAAAATATTCTAATAAAACTATAATATTGCAAAACTAGGATGCCCAAATCATTTTTCTCAAAAAAAGAAAAAGTCCAAATCATGTTACAAGTAGCAAGTCTTGATAAAAAAGAAAAGAAAAAAGAATAAACATACACATTTAGCTAGGACATGTAGTATTACTCAATTCAGAAGCAAAGGTTTCTTGAAATTCCGCTGTCTTTGATCTCTCTCTGTTCATTGGTTGGGGTTTTTCTTACCAACTTTCTTACTCGTCAATGGCGTCCCTTCTTTCAATTCTTCTTCTTCTTCTTCTTCTTCTGGCGTTTACATCCTCTTTCCAGAGCCTTTTAGCAGAAAGGTGAAAAACCCATTTCAATTTTTCGCATTGCAGCTGTCCACACATGATTTAACTCTCACATTTTAGCTGTGTATCAGTGAGTGCAAGTGTTATTTCATTCTGGGTATCATTGATTTTTATTCAATTGTCTAGAATTGTAGCAATTCTAGGCGAAAACTGGGAATACATATGTATATTTTTGTGAATTGGCCAAAGAAAGTATGTTTTTGTGTTGTATATATGCATGTTTATATATGGAATTTATAATGTTATCAACTTATCAGTGCCTTTGTTCTAGGTATATATGTGTTTCTCACTTCCGGGTGTCATTTCTTCCTCCTTTTTTTGTTATAAATGTGGAATTTTGGATATAGATTGATCTTCATGGTGTTCTTGATGTGGGTTTTGGTTCAAATGCCATTTTTCTTTCCGTAAATGTTTCTATTTGTTGTAAATGCACATGATTTTTAGGTAAAAGCCACAAAAGGTAGCATCTTGATGGAACAATTAAGTATATATTTCCATCTTCGAGTGAAAAACTTGAGTGAGTGCATGTGTATCTGTGTTGAAGGGAAATGCCATCAGCTTTTCTATTTGAATTCATTTTGGGATGCCTTTTTTCATATGTAGCTGAAAATTTTCCATATCAGACGAGTGTTTGGCCAATGGCCATGATTATGAGTTATGCCTTTGAACAAGCTTAATAATATTGTCATTCATGTAATAGTTTTTTTTGCTGTTATAACCGTGACTTGTTTTTCTGCCATTCTGATTAAGCAGCCGAAAGGAATTAAAGGATAAGGAGGCCAGCCAGGAAACTTTCGTACAATTGGGGCACTCTGTTCATTCCAACAGAATTGACCCGTCACGGGTTGTCCAACTCTCTTGGCAACCAAGGTCAGGTACTTTGAACTCCTTATTTTTTGGTTTGCTTACATTTCAAATAAGCTATATCCATATACTTCTTTTTTACAAGATGGGGACAATCAAACATAGCATTTTATTAGAGCTTTGCATATAATGATATAGGCTTCAATTATGTCTTTTCAGAGGAACAATCAATTTAAACCTCATTTACTTTGAAAATCTGATGTTTCCTTTCTTGCAATAGGGTTTTCTTATACAAGGGCTTTCTGTCGGATGAGGAATGTGACCACCTTATTACTTTGGTATTTCCTTGTGTTGCCACTTACATAATCTTGATTCATTATGCTTGGATGGGTTTGAACATATGCGTTTTGCATTCAGGCACATGGAATGAAGGAAAATGGTTTGGGAAATGATGACAATTCAGGGCATGTTGGCACAGACAGGCTGCTTAAAAGTTCAGAAATTCCTTTAGACATAGAAGTGAGTTTCCATGTGTTACCAATGTTAAATGATTGTCTTCTGCATACCTAGGCATTAGGATTTATATAAGCCTTATTAAACCAGGTACTATAGTCATATTATTAACAGTGTACAAACTTCTAATTTCTTATCTGGTCTAAAATTATGTTGACTTTTTAGTTACAATAGATACTGAGGTTGCCGCTAATTGAATAGTCTGGTGACCGAAGACTTTGTATAAAATAATAATATATATTTTATTTCTAGGATGACGTAGTTTCAAGGATTGAGGAAAGAATTTCGGCTTGGACTTTCCTTCCCAAAGGTACCTCAACCTGGTTCATTGGTCCTTGTCCTCTTCTTTCTAAAATGGCTGCCCTGTTAGTGATGCTTTCTATTGTTACTTTGTCCTTCAGAGAACAGCAGGCCATTACAGATTATGCATTATGGGCTTGAGGAGGTTGACAAGAACTATGATTATCTTGGTAATAAATCCACACTGGAATTAACCAAGCCTTTGATGGCAATAGTTGTTTTGTATCTCTCAAATGTCACTCATGGTGGTGAGATTCTCTTTCCTGATTCAGAGGTGAGAGATAAACAAAATTAAAACTAATTTTAATTATCATCATTTTTAGATCATGAATTCACATATGCTCATCAACCTCTGTTAAAATTGTCTCAGGTGAAGAGCAAGATTTGGTCTGGTTGTACAAATATTAGTAACATTCTGAGACCTATTAAAGGGAATGCTATTCTGTTCTTCACTATCCATCCAAATGCATCTCCTGATAAGAGTAGCTCCCATGCTAGATGCCCTATTGTTGAGGGGGAAATGTGGCATGCCACCAAATTCTTCCACATAGGATCCATCAGTGGGGAAAAATTATCATTGAAAACAGATGTCACTGATTGCACAGATGAAGATGAAAGTTGTCCCAAGTGGGCTGCCATTGGGGAATGCCAAAGAAATCCTGTATACATGATTGGTTCTCCCGATTATTATGGGACATGTAGGAAGAGTTGTAATGCATGCTGATAAGTAACCTCTCATTTTGTCACCAATTTTAGAGCTGATTTTGCATTCTTTGTGATTGATCTGCAGTCGATTCTTGAGCTGTAGCTCTAAAATTTCACTGATAGTGGGGAACTCGATTTGTAACACTACGCATATTGTGAATAAAGATATCCCAATTTGAATATCTCTCTTGTTTCTTTAATGTTCTTTAATGTTCCTTTTCTGGATTTGACATTAACGAAGTAGATTTTATTATTATTTTGTTTTAATCAGGGAAAAGAAATTTTAGTAGATGAAAGATCTCACCATTTGTGTGAAATCATATCAAAGACTTTGACCTCTTGACCGCCACAGTGAGTGCTTGTAGTACAAAGATTTGGAGGATGATTCAAGAGAAATGTAGAACACGCACAATTTTTAAGAACTCAAACACACAAAAGAAAGAAGGGAAACGTGAAAGGAAAGTAAAACTGAACAGGTTTAAAGACACTATTGGTTCCCAAAGTTTAGCAAGAGCGATTTAGTTCCTATAGTTTAATGTAATCGCTTTTGGTTCCTTTAGTTTAAAGTAATAACTTTTAGTTCCTTGGATGACGTGACCAAACTAGAAACTGACACGTCATTACACCATAGAGACTAAAAGCGATTACTTTAAGATTGGTATAAACAAAAATCAATCACTTTAAGTTAGAACTAAAAGTGACCACTTTAAAAGCAAACACTTCTATTTTGACCCCAAGACAAATTGAAGCTTCAAGAACTAAAATCTCTCATAAAGTGTATTTTTTGGCCAACTGAAAATATAGAATACACACAGTGCTTAACATCAACAAAACAATTCTATTTTGACCCCAAGAAAAACTCTTTAAAATATTTTGAAAACCAAACACATGGTTTTTCAGGAACTACAGTGGTGGTTCAATTTCAAGTCAATTATTTGAAACAGCTCCGAGTTTCCTCACAATGCACATTCATTGAATAACATCGACCAAAACCAATGTTGCAACAACATAGCTCTTAAAACAAAAGTGTCACTGTCTAAATATGCTACCAAGCGAAAGCGGGTTATGTTTTTCCTAAGAGAATCAAAGGACCTCAAGGCTTCCAATTGAAATTGGCATTGTCTAGGCACTGGATGGAGACCCTTTTTTTCATTCTTGGCATTCTCCTTTTTTCCAGCAGTTCTCTCCAACTCCAACTTCTGGAAAACAGAAGTTTATGTCCTTAAACCTGCTTCAATTTAACAAATCAAGCAATCAGAATTTCAGTCTATATTCTTTCTATAAAACTAGAGAAGTCATTATTAAATAAACTTAAACAACCAAGATGGTAACCGTAGTTTTCATTCAATTGCAGTATGCATCTTGCATAAGATGTTTGACACTTGGAAATTAAGAGAGATTTTTTTGGATGGTGCCTTGATGATGAATGTTATGGAAAAAAAATTTGGAAAATTTAAGCAAAAACAGAAAGAAAACTTGAAGCAACTAAAATATTAGATAGAATTATAGGTGAATCCATAGAACTAAAATTTGTAATTTTCCTTTTATACAAAGAGCAGGAGAAACTCCGAAAGAGGAATACTATAATTTCTCAAGTCCTCATTTTGAAGATGTCATGAAATCTGGGTGAATGAGAACTGGGTATACAGATATCTCTGAACCAGGATAAAATTTCTCTAGTAAGGACCATAACAAGCCAATGAGGAATACCATGTGGAAGGTTGGTGGGACCAACTCCGACAAAGGAGTAAAAAATTGAATTACATGGCATTCACTGGTTGGCTTATTACATGGCTGATTTGGTATGACTGTCACAAGAGATATTCTCTAGATTCTGTGAGATTCATTGAGATCACTTAAATATATCTTTAGATTTTTTGAAAGATATGACCAAAGTAATATTAACTACACTTGCACAATGTGATTAAATGAAGATAATACCAGGTGCAAGTAAAATGAAGGAGAAACTAATGCATGCTTTGGAAGAAGAAGGCTATTCTGTATCTATTTATATGATGACATGTGGGAGGTGCTAGTTAGAGGATTCCATATATTAAGCCATTGCCCACCAAATTCAGGCTGAGGTTGGTTAGCTCCTAGATATATATCAAATGACAATATGATAAGTACATCTTTATTCATCTTAGTACACGTAACAGCATGTAAGGATCAATTACTTGGCTCTTTCAATTCTATAAAAATGTTTAATGGTATTGGTATATGTGGCAATTGATAAAGTCCTACTGATTTGGCATAGGAAAACAATACCACAACTCATGATTGGACTGAGCTTGTCCAAGTCATTACAACTTTATTCTTATTTAGTGTTTAAGTCTGCATAAGACAAGGAAGCACATTTCACTTTAACAAATCTGACTGTAGTCAAGATGCACCAGAATTTTCCCTTCACCTAAAATATTAAATACAATTAACTAGGGACTATGGTATGGGCTTTTCTCCTGTATGCTATGAGTATGACTCGGCTGTAAAACCAAAGTGACCAAGTATAAGCACCATGCCACTATCTATAACAAGCACAGCTTGAGTGAACTAAAACTGAAACAATTGCAAACCCCAGAGAGAATTGGCCCCGTTTCTCTAAGCCTGTTCTTTTACATCCTGAAAAACTTTGTTAAATGCATGAATTTGGAATCCCTCCTATCACTAATTTTTTTGCACTAATTTCATGAACGTCCTCTTTGTCACCACTGACCAGTTCTCTCAATGGTTTTGAAAATGATGTGCATATACAATCATGTACACCTGCAAGCTAAAGAATTGTGCAATACAAAAGGCTCCTAGTTTTGAAGCTACTAAATTTCAGAGCTCAGAAAATCGAGAACACAATATACAATATATGCATGCATATCCACATGGTATAATTGCATGTTCAATCCAAAAGTCATGCATAAACTCAAATTCATTGCTCCACCACATTACCATTATATTTGGAATTTCAAGGTATACAAATTATATTTTGAAACCAACCCAGATTTACTGAGCCAGCAAGTGGTACTAGTGCTAGGCTAAACTGTTAACATTTTCTTTCCTACATAAACAACATTCAAAAGCAACCAATTTCACAACTTTTAACTCAATTTCAATTCCGACAGCAAAATTTTGCCTTCACAACTTTTTGTAACACCCATTTCATAACTAAAAAAATTCTCAAACCAAACCAAAAAAAAAAAAAAAAAATGATTGCCCAAAACTTCAAATCCAAATACTCAGCAAAAATTACGTACAAAACTAAAAATCCTATAAAAAACAAATACCCAGATGGGAATTATGATTCAAAGTGAAGAGCTTTAATTGCCAGAGGTCAGAGAACACACCAGAGTTGAGCGGTGGTGCAGATTCCTGAGATGGGTTTGGCTTCTTGATTGAACAAGATGACTTGAAAGCCTCTATTTGAGATTGGCATTTCACATAGTCCCCCTTGTTCTCTTCCAAGCATTTCTTTAATGCCTCAACATCGCAGGGTGACATTATCTTCTTCACCGTGTTGCTCTCTGCTTTTTGATCCATTGCTTGCCCCTGCGGCAGGGGCCCTGCCCTTGCGGTTGTTGTGGAAAGTTTGACAAATAACTGAAAGAAATAAGGTTTCGTAGTTTCTTCTTCTTCTTCATTATTTTTTTATTTTTTTATTTAAATTACAAAAAAATTACATTTTAAATCTTGTTTATTTTATTTTATTTAATTACATTTCAAATCTACCCCTTTTACATTCTCCCAAAAAAAAAAAAAAAAAAAAAAACTACCCCTTTTAAAACTTCAATTTATATCATAAAATCATTTACATTGATGTAACCCTAACAATTTTTGAAACCTCAATTTCAATTACATACTTAAAAAAATGTTTAAATTCAAACAATAATGTCATTTATTTTGTTGTTGTTAATTAAACTCAATATTCAATTCCTGACAATGACATTTGTGGATTATATAATTAACTTAACTAGTAATTTTTTTTTTTTTTAAACACTAGTAGAATATCTTATTGTTGAATATTATAATAACTTTTTTTTTTTTAGAAACGAATATTATAATAACTTAGAGGTACACAACATCTTTTATATAAGCATTTTCTTGACAATGTATACTACGTTTGTTAGGTCAAACAATCCTATTACAAATTTAAAGGCAAAAAATAGATGAAATTAATTGTATATTTAAAGGATAATTAGGAGTTTAGGGGAAATGAATGGAATTTTATAAGGAAATATCTATTTCATCCACTTCTGGAGGGAGTATTAATTTCTTAATTAAGATTTAGATAATTTTGTTGAATTTATTTGTGTGTGTATATATATAATTTTTTTTTTCTATAATTTCTTTTATAAACTTTAAAAAACACCTTTTATTTTATGAATATTACTGTGGGGCCCAGTAAGTTGTGGTCCTGGCCCATCCATTCGTCGAGGCCCAAGACCCGAGCCGAGGAAGATTATAGCCCAGACTCGGTAGTGTAGGTGTGAAATGGCCTTGGGACACAGCCGAGGACGATTCAATCCTCGGCATGTCTAAAGTCTTACCAAAAGAAAAGGGTAAAAATGGTACAATAACAGTTGGAACAAAATCTAAAATATCTAAGTCAATAGAAAAGGGTACGCTGGAAAGTGCAACAACCAGGGAAAGCTGCCCTTACTGCTATTCAATACTGTGCACCTGACAGAGCCATACTCCCCATCTTTTACAACTACCTCCAACGACTTTGAGTATGGGCTGATGGGACAAGTATCAGTCCTGAAAAACCGACCCTACACGTGGACGAAAGATAAGGAACACGGGCTAGTATAAAAGGAGAAGTAAGCAACCCTTAGAAGAGGCTGGAAAAAATGGCCAAAACCAGAGCCTCCCAGCCCACCTCTAGGAGGAAGACTCCCAAAGCGTGCACGACCTATCTATGTATGTACACGTTTTATTTATGCATGAACACCCCGGAAAACCGCCGTCTCGTGATCAAGGCCTAGCCTTTCAAACCCACGCTCTATAAATGATATTGTGAGAGCCTATTTACGTGCGAACCCAGTATCGTTCTTGGGTCGCTCCAAATCGTGTCCTTACAATTACTAACTCTCAAACTTTCTCCAATAGTTTTTAAAAAAACTCTCAAACACACTTGAGGAAATTCTAACTTCAAATAAATAATAAAATAAAATAAAAACCACTTTTTATAGGAGAAAATAATAAATAAATAAAAACCATGAGGAAATACACACTGTGGGGCCGGGGAACTTATGACCCGGCCCACATTTTATTAAGGCTCATGGTCCATGCCGAGGATGGTATGTGCCGAGGACAAATGGGAAAAAGGGCCGGTGTGTCTAGTGGAACAGCCGAGGATGACCCTGTCCTCGGCACCACTAGACTTCAAAAAGATTAGCAACGTCTCAATGATGACTATCCCCAAAAGGCACCTGGAAGAGGATACGAATAGAATGGGACCCACGTTGGGGGTATGGTGCGGAACTGGTTCAAGATAAATACAACCTCTCCGCATTTAATGATTTCACCGGTGTCTTGACCGTGTTAATGAGAGAAGACACCTGGTCAGGGTGATTTCGATTGTCGCAACTAATAGAAAACAAGATGGGACCGTCGATGGGACGGGTACAGAAGTTAGCACTTGCCTGACCAACAAGTGGAGGGCTAAGATCAACCGAGAAGGGTTATATAATGTGAGGGCTGACACACCTCTAAAGGGGCTGGGAAAAATGGCCAAAACCAGAGCCTCCCAGCCCACCTCTAGGAGGAAGACTCCTAGAGCGTGCACGACCTATCTATGTATGTACACGTTTTATTTATGCATGAACACCCCGGAAAACCGCCGTCTCGTGATCAAGGCCTAGCCTTTCAAACCCACGCTCTATAAATGATATTGTGAGGGCCTATTTACGTGCGAACCCAGTATCGTTCTTGGGTCGCTCCAAATCGTGTCCTTACACACACTATGTTTCATCGTGTACCATTCTTTTATAAATATCCATTCCACTTTTTATAAGCTTCCAATGTAGGGCAACAGCCAATCAAAAAAAAAATTTAGGGCAACAGTGGTGTAAAAATAAATAGAGTTAAAAAATGTGTATGTTAATTTTGTATATTCTTTAAAAAATGTGTAAGTTGAATATATTTTAAAAAAATGTGTGAGTTGAATATACACAATTAATTGAGTATATTTTTTGAAAAATTGTGTAATTTTTTTTTTAATAAATATTTTGTATGTTGAATATATAAAATTGTGTACATTATTTATAAAGTGTGTACTCTGAATATACTGAATTGTGTATATTTTTTGAAAAATGTGTACATCAAATATACACTATTGGACACATTATTTGAAATAATATGCACGTTGAATGTACAAAATTATGTAAAAAAATTGAAAAATGTGTATATTTTTTTGTACTTAATAGTATGCATTCTTTAAAAATATATATACGTTGAATGAGCAAAGTCATGGAAAGCCGGCCTAAAAAAAAAAACTTTTTTTTTGTGAAATTTGAAGATAGAAATTTCATTGAAATAAAGCTCCCAATTACAATTATGCTTAATAATAGTTACACTCGATTTGTTTTAACGATGATATTTTCTAAAAAATGAGTTTTTTTTTTTTTTAAATTTCTCTAAAACTATCTCATTTTTTATATTTGGTAGCATCCTTAAATGAGTTGAAAAATAATATCTTAACTTCCCTTATTTAGTTTGCTATGTGAGATAGAGTTGTTTTCAAAAAAAATTAGTGAAAAATAATCTCTAAAAATAAGCTATATTTTTTATATTGACTAAAAATAAATTTTCTATAACTCATTTTTTCTGGTACTACAAAATACTAAAAATTATCTTTATACACCATTTTCATCAAAACAAAGTAAAAAAAGAAAAAGAAAGTAAATCCTTTTAATTCATGAATGGTCAAAAGGCAACATTTAAAAGGCCTGTTAGCGTGCTGAGGAAGAGCCCCGCTGGCCCATTAACGAGCCTACTCCATCTTGATAGACTCAGAACTAGAAGGAGCGCGATAGGTAAGGAGCGCCAGATAAGCCGAATTTTGAAACCCCAAAATACCTCCAACGGCTACTTCTTAAACACAAATAAATTAAAAAAATCATTAAAACAAATCCAAAAAATCAAATTCCCTCTCTTTCTCAATCTCAACACACACTCTCTCTCTCTCTGAAATTTCGAATTTCATTTTCTTTTTTGCCTCTCTGCTCTGAGACTCGGACTCAGATTCAGACTCTTTCTTTGAGTTCCATGGCTTCTACTCCATCGGGCCGACCCGACCGCACAAAGGCATTTAACCCGACCCGTAAGGTTCGAGTCGTAGCGAAGATCCGAGGCTTCGCGTACTCCGAGTCATCAACGGCGCCGTGGATCTCTGTGAACAAACCAAACGGAGAGATCTCAGATAGCGTTACTATTTCATTCGGAGACTACGGAAGGTAAATCATTCTCTCTCTCTATTCTGATTTTCTTTTGCACTACTAAGCTTTTGTTTGGATGCTGAGAAAAGTAGAAAATCGTGCAAGGAATAAGTTAGCTGTGTTTCTTCAATTCTTGTTAGGGTTTTGACTTTTGAGTGACTGATTTTTATTATAATTAAATATTTAAAGCTATACAAGTGCCATAAAATTGATCTTAGATTATATAGGCTCCATTTGATTTTCTTTTAGATTGATAAGCTTTGTTTGGATGCTGAGAAAAAGCAGAAAATCGAGTAAGGAATAAGTTAACTTAGTATCTGTTTGATTGCTGGGAAAATGAAAATGTATTTGAATGAATCTGTTTCTTCAATTCTTGTTAGGGTTTTGAGTGACTGATTTTTAGTAAAATTAAATATTTAAAGCTATCCAAGTGCCATAAAATTGGTCTTAAATTATATGGGCTCAATTTGGTTTATCAAAACTATAATTGAGAAAGATATGATATTAATTTTGAGTTCTGGATTATAATTTAATCACTAGGATTAGTTTATTAGCACTGTCATATAGGCACTATTTTATGTTTTCTGATATGGTATCCTTTTTTCTTGCAACAAATGGAGGATTAGGATTGTGTTCATGAATTCTTGTGATTGTCTTAGAAGCATAAAGAATTGTCATTCCTCTATTGTTTCTTCTTCGAGTACCCGATAAAACAAGTAATAACTTGTTGATTTAGTTGAATAACAGTACTTTCAAACGTAAAAATTCAATTTCTTTTTTCTTTTTTCTCTTTCTTGGTTTTTGTTGTAACAAAACCACAGGATTATGGTAGTTAAGTATAGTTTCTTGTCTTCTCTTGCAGTCATAAAGAGTCCTATGAAGTCAATTACTGTTATGAGCAAAACGAAGACAATGATTTGATATTCTCAAGGGAGGTAAAGCCCTTGATTTTTGGGGTTTTTGAAGGATGTAACTCCACTGTTATCGCATGTGGAGCAACAAGGAGCGGAAAGACTTTTGTTATTCAGGTTGGATTTTAATCATTTTGTTTCTTTTATGTCTCCAAGTTTTCCTTGGCATTTATTAATATATATATATATGTGTGTGTGTCTTTTTTTTCTAGGATTTATGTTTGACTTATTATGAACTATTCAATTTTGAAGGGCTCTGATGAGAAACCAGGTTTGGCTACACTAGCCATAGCTGAAATTCTTTCTATGGCTGAGCAAAATGGGAATTTGGTTACTGTATCTTTCTATGAGGTTTATCAGGAGCATGTGTATGATCTTCTGGATCCAAAACAGCCAACAGTTTCTATATTGGAAGATAAAGGCAAAATTCAACATAAAGGACTTTCTCAGGCAAGTCATAAGCTGTTTTCCTATTAATTTAATTAGATGACAATGTAGTGATGTGTTTCATGTAACACTATTTGCAATGCCTCTTTTTTATTTTTCCAGGTTCCCGTCAAATCTGTTACAGAATTTCACAAACTACATGCCAGCATGTGTGGTTTACGTAAATCAGTTCAAAAAATAGCAAGTGAACTTCCTCGCAGGAACCATAGGGGTTTAATAATACATCTTGTGTCTCTCAGTAAAAATGATGACATTTGTCTTGTAGGCAAGATGAATTTCGTTGACTTGGCAGGTTTTCTAATGACATCCCAAGTTTAGCACTTTGTTGAAATTATAATTTTTATTATTTTCAAACCCTGGTTGATGCTTTACTGCCTTTTGTCAGGGTATGAGGATGCCAGAAGAAAGAGTGCTAATGGCCTTAATCTTGTTGAAAGTACCAAAATTAATCGGTCCATCTATGCCATACATAATGTTGTTTATTCACTGAATGCCAACGAGAGCCATGTACCTTACCGGGAAAGCAAGCTTACTCACATGTTAAAAGATTCTTTGGGTGGGCTGAACAGAATTTTAATGATCACTTGCTTGGTAATGCTTTTGATTTTCACCAAATGAAGTAGTTTAGTTTATAGCTTTCTGAACTTTTTTTTAAGTACTTCATTTTTTGTGTGTGTAGAACCCATCCTTTTGCCAAGATTCTGTGTACATGGTAAGTTTAGCATCTCGGTCTTGTCTAGGTATCAATCGGGGTGCAATGGACTCCACAAAGAAAGCCAAAAGTTCAACAAGACCAATGGTGCCTTCTTCACATAAGAAGAATTTTCTACCTGAAAGTGTTTCCACTACTGTGAAGAAACATACAGCTTCAAAAGTGCATCTTTCTGAAAAGAAAGCCAATTGTTTGGCTTCTGCATTGAAAGGAAGGTATGTACAGAAATTTCAATCTATTTGTTGAAGCACATATATAAGTGTATACAAATACCCAATTGAAACATTTGTTTATTTTTTCATTTGAAGGAAACTATTTGATGAAGCTATTCATCGGACCACATCTGAGAAGGTATCCAATATTTTGCATTATTTTGCTTTGTACTAAATATCAAGTAATCACGATTCTGGCTATATCATATTTTGCGCAAAGATTAGAAACCTGCAACTTATCTTAATTCACTTTCTAGGAAATGTACCTAATAGGTGTTTGTTAGGGGACGAAAATAATACTTTCTCAATTGTACTATAAGAGATTTGGAAAATTATGAGGCTCAGGTACCTAGATAAAAGATGGTTTTTCATGTTTGTAGGCTTTGTTGCAGGCAAGTTCCTTACCTGACATTGTTTCAACCGTTGAACCATTGGAGCAGGAAGAGGTAAGGTTCCCTGGAACTTTTTTTTTGAATTTATAATTTTGTGAAAGACTGAACTTGTTAACTAGTGTGTTTGCTTCTTCTTTATTCCCAATTCAAATTATGGAACCATTTTCTTTTCCAGGGAAAGTGCATTTCAAATGATACCAATGTAACAGTGCTTTCAGAAGTGGTAATTTTATCTTTTATTGTTAATTTAATATCCTGTTTTGGTATAATTTAGTATTCAAAAGATGTGACTGAAGTCGATTGATATCCTGTGTAGGAAAATGAAAATCCATTAGCAGTTGTCGTGAAGGATATAGAATCTACTTCTCCATTGCAAAAGGTTATGTGCAATTAAGTTGGTAATATCAAGACAATCTCCCCACATGATTTTTTAATTTATTGATATCTAGAACTATTTTAATTCTTTTACAGGAAGCTTCCCCATTACCAATTTCTAGTGCAGTGAAAACTCCAATACCAAATAAGGTTACTATACAAAATATTAAGGTGATCCAATTATTTTACAGTTTGAATACATGGAAACATTTCTGACTATAAATATTATTTTTTTTGTTTTTCTAGGATTTTCTGGCTAGTGAGGTTTCTCTTTCTGGTGAGGACCATCATGAGCAAGATACTTCCTATGTCAATGGCAGCACTAATGCCTTATCTTTTGCTGAAGGTTGGTAGCATGTGAATGTGTTTTTTGAATGTGGATTTGCTAGCCAGGAAATGTTAATCCATATTAAGCATCCTTATTTTTATTTGGGTTCTATTACATTACAGGTGATGGCATGGATAAGGAAAATCAACATTTTTTGGCCAATGAAGGTGTTTCACCACCAATAAGTTCAAGACTACGAGAATTATCAAACAACCTCAAACTACTCTGTTCTTCAACTTCATCATATGATCAAGTGTCTACTGAAATTGTGGAACCAAAAACACCAATAATGGAACAAAGTAGGACACTTGATGATAGATGGGATGTTGCAGATGTCAACAGTCCTTGGGGAACATTTAGTATGCGCAGTTCTGGAATGAAGGTTAGATCTAATCATTTTTCCAATACACTTCATATTCACTTGACTTTCACATTTCTGTTCTCATATATTATTTTGTTGTTGCAGAATTCCCTTGTTCAAGAATATCTTAGGTTTCTAAATACAGCTGACAAGTAAGTTTTTGTATTTAATGCAAATGATTTTCTATTAGTGACTGTTTGTAGTTCTGCTTACATCCATTTTTATTTATTGGAAGTGATGTTTTTTGGATTATGCATAATGTTTGAACTTTCTTAATCAAGCCATTTTTTAATCTATGGCCTTTGGTTTCATATTCTGTGGTGCGGAGTAATCTTGAAATTATTTCCTAGTAAAATAATGTACTGGCACTCCAGCAGATAACTTGATAAATATTACAAATCTGAAAAATGACATGCATTTTAAGAGGAGTATTTAATTGTGTATTTGAAAGTCATCACAAGCAACCATAGGGAACAACAGCTGCTGATGAATAGATTTAAACCTTTATAATTTCATAGGTAGGTCTGTTAAATATGAGATGCATGAATTGTGATTTTACAATAATTAATTTATGCAATTCTTTATTCTTTTTTTGAATTTTTGCCACTCAAGATGCTAACCTTTGTATTTTATTTGCTTTCTTCAATTCTCTTTTTGCAACAGGGAAGATTTGAAAGAATTAAAGGTGAACAGACTTTCCACTTTTGGAATATTCATATGGTTACCTCCTACCGTATCATTATTCATTACTTGATTGACTTTTTTTTTTTTTTTTTGGTGGGAAATAGGGAATAGGAGAGAAGAGAGCTACCTATATTGTTAAACTTCGTGAAGAATCTCCTGAGCCCTTAAAGAGTGTAAGTATTTAGTGGCATGAAGAGAGTTTCTTTTTCCCCCCCTTTTCAATGAATTAATTCATATAGTGGATCCAAGCACACAAGGTTGTTAACTTAAATGAATGTTATAAAAAAAAAAATATTTAAATGAATGTTTGTTTTACAGCTTGATGATCTAACAAAGGTTGGACTTTCAGCAAAACAGGTAGCTTGCTTCTCCTTCATTTTTTTTTGGAATAAATTCTTTTATCTACATTATGCCCTTGTTGATATCTTTTGGAGGTGTCTTGTTGATTTTGGAAAATTTTTTTGGGTCTATTGAGTGACACGATCAACTATAATGGCATGTAAAAATCCATTTATTCAATTTTCTATTGTGAAATTTATAACTTGAGATATATATTGGCCACTTGCCCATTTGACTGTGGGTATTTCATTTTCTGTACAGATAAAGGGAATGATGAAAATGGAGGCTGCGAAGCTTTTTAATTAGACAATATATAAGAGATGTTGAAGGTTTCTGTATTTTCATGTTCAATCTGTAGATTTCCTGTATTTTGATTAGGGGCAATATGAAGTTGCCTTCATTTTTTTACTTGATCTTTTTAATGTGATATTGGATTACTTTGGGTTCGAAATTGGTTCTATGTAAATTAAAAGATAAGAAATTAAAGAATTTATTAGTAACTAGACCACTGTTTTAGGTTGTCTTTCAAAGTGGAAAGTTCTAAATGTATGTTTATTAAAAGATAAGAAATTAAAGAATTTATTAGCAACTAGACCACTGTTTTAGGTTGTCTTTCAAAGTGGAAAGTTCTAAATGTGCTTTTGAAAAAGCAACCCCTCCCTCACTTTTTCGCCAAGGAAAGTATTTTTGAGATCGTTTCTAAATTGATTTTTGTACTTACAAAATTTACAATATAGATTATTGGTGTGCTTCTTCAATTATGGTCTGTCATATTTTCAGCCTTTTGCTATTAACCTACTTAAAACTGATATCAATTTTCTTATTTTCTCTTTTACCCAAAATTACATTATTTATGTGTGTGGATTAACATCTAGATTTAAACAAATTTTAATGAAAGTCTCGCATTGATATTGTTGTTCCAGTTGTGGGTGACCGACTGTGGGATTATATTTATACTGTTTCTACCTTGGAGGCCTGGCCTACTATTGATTTTTTAAGGATGCCACCTAGGCTAGAATCTATATAAGAATCTAAAATATGCATTGGTAGATTGTGATTGCAACATTTTATTGAGACCTATTGAGACAGATTGTGATTGCAACATTTTATGATCTTTGTTGATTTAGGCTGCGCGAATCCTTAAGTTAAAAAAGACGTGTTTGTGTTTGTATGACTAGCTTAATTAAGTTATTTGTTTAAGGATCAGTTGAAGCTTTTATCTAGGAGGAGTTTGAAATATGAATTGCTCAAAAATGATAGAGAAGTCTCATGAGTCTTAAAAGCTGATTCACATAAAAATCAATAGATTCCATTGTGATTAAGATTAAAATACAAAACAATGATTCTAATTTATGAGTTCGTGATTATTCAAATATGATAAATTTAATTTAATACCTTAAAAAAATTATAAATTTATAATCTAGAGACTTTAAATCTCTAAAGTCCTAAAAGAGAGTTTTGGAGACTTCGTTTTCTTTATCCAAAGTCTTTAGAGTCTTCTTTATGCAGGACATAAATTTATAATCTAGAGACTTTGAACCTGTAAAGTTTTAAAAGAGAGTTTTTGATATTTCGTTTTCCTTATCTAGAGTCTTTAGAATTTCTTTTATGCTAGACATAAATTTATAATCTAGAGACTTTGAACCTGTAAAGTCCTAAAAGAGAGTTTAGGAGATTTCATTTTCCTTTTCCGAAGTCTTTAGAGTCTCTTTACGCTGGATAGAACTTTTTAAATTTAAATAAATTATTTCTAATTTTACATAGTGATGTTGAATAGACTTATAATGTGTTAGAATCTTGACATGTGTGAGAAGAATTCAACATTCATTTAATTGAATAGGAGACATCAATATCTAATATTGTATACACAGGGTCTTCATTGCTCAAGGGGTGAAAATTTTGTGAATTACTAAATGTCAAAAGAAAAAGATCCGTTAAAATGTGTCAAATCAATTATTTTATGTATGGAGCAGTATAGGGCATCTTTGATTTTTATTTTGTAATTTGTTTTAGTTGTTTTGGTTTAAATTGATTTATATACCGTTAATTAAATTTAATGATTTTAAGTTTAGTTCTCCTAGTTTTTCAGTATTTTTTATAACTTGCGGATGGGTTTGGTTGAGCTCTTCTTGTTTTAAGAAATCTTAAGTAATTTGCAAAGGTTTGGTCGAACTTTTCTTATTTTTGAGACACTTAAAGAAAAATAGAAGTTAATTAAAAAAAATGGGTGTTGTTTCTGGGTTGAAAATGAAATGCTTAGTTAATTTTTTAATTTTTTTAAAAAAGGATGATTCAGTATAGCTATTCCTCTTGTAATGGTAGGAGAGATTGTTTGGAATCATTTGGGCGGTGTTTTGAGAATGGTTGAACAGATTGTTTGTGTCAAAGAAGGATTTCTTTTTAGTTTCAATTGCATTTAGTTTCTTTGTTGCTAATTGAGAGTATTAATTGTGATCAATGTCATAGAAACGTGGAACAATTTTAATATACTTTTGAGTTTTGAATCCACATGTTGTTTGGAATGTGACAGCTAAATTCGTAGGGAGTTCTTTTAAGATATTCAAAATTGTCCATAAACTTAATACTAATCCAAGTATTTTTGTAAGTGTTTATCCAAATTACAATTAAACTGTGCAATGATTGTCAAAAACCTTGACTGATGGATTGGTATGGACTACCTGCATTTTCAATTAATTAAAGAAATAAAAAAGCGGAATTGAACTCACAGTTCTTTCACGGTCAGGGTCTTGCAGATTTGCATGTGCTATGCAAGAGAAATTAATGAGATTTATCAAAGATACATATATAAGTCTCAATTGTTTATAATGGGTACATCATATAATATATCCATACTAGTTGTATTCAATTTGTCAAAAACATCGAAGAATATTGATTTACTTTTGAAATCCATGCTGAACAGCTGAAGCCAACAGAGGAATTAACTCCTGATAAAATCTAACCAAACATAATTCAATTAGATTTGCATTAACCACCAATTTAACTAACAATTTCTTCTCAAATCAAGTTGATTATGTACAAAGAATTGGTAATTGCTTTATAATTCGATGGGATAATGTTCAGGTTGGAACCATATTAATTAGGATCGCTGAGAAATGATTTTTGTGATAGCCGATCCTTGTGATAGCAGATCCTTGAAATGATTAGATCGAACTCAATCAACGACTTCAGAATTTAGCAATACCATGGATGCATTGCCATCAATTGTTATCAGGGAGATTGATCAATGTAATGTACATTTCCAGGTATGGTATACTACATTTTAATGAAACAATTACTTGGACGAACTAAAATTTGATTTTACAATATCAAAAGAATGAAATAAAATTACAAATTAGATTGCCTTAGATGGTCATAGGAAGAAACACCATATTCATATATGCCAATTGAGTGAATTATCTTCTCAAAAAAAAAAGAAAAAAAGAGTGAATTAACTAATAATATAGGTATTAACTAGCACAAAGGTGATATAGAAATTATCAAAATATTTATTAACATGATCACATGACATTTGCACTGAATATTAAGAATCTTACAACATTTACTTATAACAAAACAAGACCTTTAAGTCTGTACCCTTTGTGATCTAGAAATTGAAAATACCTAATTCTCCATTGCTTATTCCATAGTAAAGGACCACATACAATCCAAAACCCAACCACAAAGCCAGGTGCCATACTCACATAGAACCAATCCACTTCAACACCACCGGTGTATTTACTCCCTTTGTTTTCATTGTTGGGGTTTCCACCATTTTTAGAACAATTATCAGTAAGTGGTAGTCCACAAAGCTTGTTTCCAAAAAAACTAGATGCATTAAGGCTCTGTAATTGAGTGCTTAAAGGGATTTTTCCAGTCAAATTTTTGTATGACAAGTTTAGATGATTTAAAAATGTCGAACTTGATTTGCTTAAGGGAATTTGACCTGAAAGTTGGTTCACAGAGAAATCAATAGATTCCAGTGATCCCATAAAACCTACATTCTCT
Organism: Quercus tomentella; assembly: GCA_028535165.1. Classification (NCBI taxonomy): domain Eukaryota; kingdom Viridiplantae; phylum Streptophyta; class Magnoliopsida; order Fagales; family Fagaceae; genus Quercus; species Quercus tomentella. Next base: position 25,584,718 of record JAPQVY010000144.1, read on the forward strand.
AGAATACTTCCAATCAAGAGATTATATGACAAATTCAATTACTGTAATCCTTGGAGACTAGTGACTTCTTTGGGGATCTCTCCCGATATACTGTTCATGGAAAAGTCTATACTTTTTACCAATTGAAGAATGGTGCTATACTCACGAATTTTCCCCTTTATCACAAGCAATGCACTTTCAAGTGGGACAGCTTCACCATAAAAATATGTTGACAAATTAAAATTCATTTGGTGATTTGAATTATTTTTTGTAGCCATGGCACTCAAATTTTTAACACATCTAGGTATATGTCCAAATAGCTTGTTATGAGAAAGGTCTAAGATTTGGAGTGAAGTTAGAGCACAAAGTTCTTCTGGAATGTGACCATGGAAATTATTTGAGCGAAGGCTGAGAATCATCAAGCTTGGACATCTATGTCCTATCCATGAAGGTATGCTTCCAGAAAACTCATTTTCAGCAACACCAATTGTCACCAACTTTTCACAATTTCTCAAAGACGATGGTAAGTTCCCAGAGAATTTGTTGTTGTATAAGTGCAAAGACTTAAGAAGAGTCAAAGATCCAATGGATGCTGGAATGCTATCAGTGAAATTATTGTTTCCCAAATTTAAGGCCTTCAACTTGTCCCACTTCATCCAACAATCAGGTATTTTTTCTGATAAATTATCTTTTTCAAGATTGAGAAGTTGTATTTTTTTGGGCTCATTCATTTTGTAACACAAAAAGTGAGAAATAGATCTAGAAAATGAATTGTTAGAAAGATCTAGCAAAGTCACATTAGAGGATATATAAGGTAGTGAACCTTTGAAATGGTTCGAACTCAGATCAATCACGGAATAAGAAGAGAAAGTCATGAGATTGTTTACTATCTCTCCATAGATTAGATTCTGGGACAGTTTTAGAGACACAAACTGAGAAGACGAATTCCAAAATGAAGGAGGAGCAACACTAGAAATCCTTGTATTGGATATGTCCAAATTCCGAAGATGTCTTTGTGAACAAAGCCATGCGGGAAAATTTGGCGGCCCTAAATTCCATGATTGAAAGCTTAAAGACTCAAGTTGAAAAGGAGGATCCCAATTGTGACTTACTTCTAAAGTCAGTTTGTTTCTAGATGCATAAAATTGGATCAAACTTGTTAAATTACAAAAATGAACTTCGGACACAACACCTTCCAACATATTTGATTCAATAAATAAAGTCTCTAGTTTGGAAAGCCGCCCAAAATTTTGAGGGAGAGTTCCACTAAATTGATTAAATAAAAGATCCAAATATGTCAAAGATGACAGGATTCCTAAAGACACTGGAATTGGTCCTGATATTGAATTATTCCAAAGAGAAAGATGTACTAGGTTTTTAAATTGTCCAAGTACATCAATTAAATGACCAAAAAGTCGAGCATGATTTAATTCTAAGATCTCTAGTCTATACAACCTTGATAAAATTTCTAAGATCTTAGATACCTCTTGATTCAATTTGTTGGATGGCAAGTCAATTCTAATACTAATAGCAGATGTTAGGTTTCTAATGGCACTGGAGATTGTACCCTGCAAATTACTGTTGCGAAGGTTGAGAAACTCAAGACAACTAAAACTATACAACTAATTGGGAATTGAAGAGTTGAAATTGTTTCCAGATAGATCGAGGTGCCTAAGAGAAGTCATGTTGTGGACATCAACAACAAGAGGAATGAAAGGAAGCTGGCAATATGACAACCGCAACTCTAACAAAGAAGGAAGTGTGTTTGTGAGTTGTAGCCAATCAGAGGCTTTGCTAAGATTTACATAACTCATATCGAGATGTTGTAGCAAAGGAAGACCAGAAAGCCATTGAAGGTTATTCATATATAAATCACTACCTTCAAGATTGAGATAGAGCAAATTGGAGAGATTTCCAAGTTGATGAGGTATTACTCCCACAAATCCTGCATTAAAGAGATTAAGAGATGTTAAACTCTTCATTGAACCGAGAAATAAGGGAATAGGAGAAGCAAAGAAATTATTGAAGCTTAGGGCAAAGTAATTCGATTGCTTCAAATCAAGCAGAGAAGGATTTAGCTTACTACCAAATATTGACCGCTTATAAGCTCCATATCGTTCCTTAGTTTCATAATCAGGAAAGCTTCTCAGATGGAGTTGATGGACGTGAGCAGTGAGGTTGTGGCAGATAACACCAAGCCAGTGACAGCAATCCCCATCAATAGTCCAAGAGGAGAGTCGATTTAATGGATCAATAAGGTCTTGCTTGAAGTTGAGAAGGGCGTGTTGCTCGCTATCGATGCAACAAAGCTCAGAGTGAGAGTGAGAGTGAGAGTGTTTGGTGCAGAAAATGAAGAAGAAGTTAGGAATAAAGAGAAAGAAGGCAAGGAAAAGGAATGAAATGGGTCTTAAGTAGGGGTGGCAAAGTAAGACTAAATCCATTTGCCCGCCCAAACCCACCCATTCTAATTGAGCCCAAACCCACCCAATTATTAGTTAGGTTAAATGGGCATCAACCCAATTAGACCCAATGATTATTGTGTTTTAACTAAAAACCCATTGAGGTCCATTTAACCCAAAAACAATATACCCAAATTCAACCCAGCCCTTCCCATAAAATTTAAAAAAAAAAAAAAAAAAAAAAAAAAACTAGCCCTCAGCTTAGACGTTTCAGTGTTTCAGTTTTCATTTTCCTTCATTTTCTCGGCCTCTAAACACTTCTCTCTCTCTCGCTTTCTCTCTCTCTTTCTCTCTCTAGCTCTCACAAAGAACAATGAGGCATAACAAACACAGCACAGAGACAACCTAGTCTCGCTTCTTAGGAACCATATCCACCTTCTCCATTCGAAACCTCCTTCCCAGCCAAAATTTTGATTTTCTCTCTTATCTTTTTCAATTCTTAGACTCTGAATTTTCGGTTTTTCCGGGAAACAAAGTCTTTTGGCTTTTTCACTTCACAGGTGAGTTTTGTTGCTCTGAGTCTTTCTCAGCTAGATCCATTTTTGTACTGCTTCTTAACGGTTTTTTTTTTTTTTTTTTTTTTTGCATGTTTGAATTGATTGGTTACTGATTTATATACTTCGATTGGTTGTTGAGAAAATATTGGAAATGAAAAGGATGCTATTTTTTTTTTTGTTGATTTAATTTCTTTATAAAGAACAAAAAAAAAAAAAAAGGTCAAAATGAGTCTAATAGTATCTTCTGATTTTTTATTATTATTATTTTTACAATACTGATGTATAAATGCTCTGATTGGTTGTTGAGAAAATTTTTGTAAATGAAAAGGATGCTAATTTTTCTTATTTATTTAATTTCTTTATATTGAACCAAAAAAAAAAGGTTTAATTTAATTTGATTTTCTTTCTTTCTTTGAACACAGAGACTCTGAATTTTAGTTTCGCTGGAAAGAAGTTTTGGTTTTAACTTTTCAGGTGAGTTTTGCTGTGAGATAGATCCATTCTGTTCTAGCAAATTTATGCTTCTGATTAATTTTTTTAATTTTTGATTTTTATAATTTTGTGCATGTTTGAATTGTTTGGTTACTTATGTATACTTTGATTGGTTGCTGAGAAAATATTGGAAATGAAAAGGTAGGCAAAGCTTCAAAATGGTCATTTTCACTTTAATGTCATTTTGGTAATTTTGATAATTGGGTAATTGGGTGAGTTGGGGTTTATCCATAATAATTGGGTTGAGTTGGATTTGAATTAGAAACAATTAGTTAAATTGGTTTTAATGGGTAAATGAGTTTTATATACCCAACCCAATTATGCCCACCCCAAATCCACCCATTTGACACCCCTAGGAACCCTTCATCATTAAACTAGCAGAATTATGTAATTAGCTTCAACTTCAAGGCTTACTCAAATCATACTAAAAATTGGATGGTAATTTATAGGAGAGTAAAGTAGAGACTGACGAGAGTAGAGGTGCTAATCAGGAGTATGACTATGAGTCGAGCATTGACTCACTGAAGTCTTGTGGCCTGGGCTGTAATTACCAAGTGCTAACTACTAAGTAGGACCCTCCATATTGTGGTGCCTTTATGTTGATCTGGCCACATATAAATATGCTTACCTGTCAAAAGGGCAACGTATTTTAGACGGAAATTTCATTGGTCAATACTCAATAGTCAGTCATAATTTCATATTACTCGTAACTTTTATAATAATTCATTAAATAATGAAAGCTTTAATATAGGAGTAGGATGAAATATGAATGGCACAAAAATGAATCAAATGATAGAGAAGTCTTAAAAGTCTTAAAAGTTGATTTACATAAAAATCAATAGATTCCATTGTGATCAATATGAAAATACAAAATAATAATTCTGATTTTTGAATTCGTGATTATTTCAAATAATGATAAATTTAATTTAATACTACCTTTAAGAAAAATTATAAATTTATAATCTGGAGACTTTGAACCTCTAAAGTGCTAAAAGAGAGTTTTAGAAACTTCGTTGTCATTGTTTAGAGTTTTTGGAGTCCCTCTTACACTGGACAAATCTTTTCAATTTAGAAAAATTGTTGCTAATTTTCCACACTGATACTTTGAATAGACTTATAATGAATCAGAATCTTGACAAACAATAATTGTGCAGAGAATTCAACATTCATTTAATTGAATAGAAGATGTCAATATCTAATAACGTATACAAAGGGTCGTCATTGCTGATGGGGTGAAAATTTTGTGACGTACTAAATGTCCAATAGATTCCATTGTGATCAAGATCAAAATATAAAATGATAATTCTAATTTTTGAATTTGTGATTATTTAGATGATGATAAATTTAATTTAATACTACCTTTAAAAAAAATTATAAATTTATAATCCAGAGACTTTGAACCTCTAAAGTACTAAAATAGAGTTTTAGAGACTTCGTTGTCATTATTCAGACTCTTTGGAGTCTCTCTTATGCTGGATAGATCTTTTTAATTTAAACAAATTGTTTCTAATTTTCCACACTTATACTTTGAATAGACTTATAATGTGTCAGAATCTTGACAAACAATCAAAGAATTCAACATTCATTTAATTGAATAGAAGACATCAATATCTAATAACGTATACAAAGGGTCTTCATCGCTGATGGGGTGAAAATTATGTGATGTACTAAATGTCCAATAGATTCCATTGTGTTCAAGATTAAAATACAAAATGATAATTCTGACTTTTGAATTTGTGATTATTCAAATAATGATAAATTTAATTTAATACTACCTTTTAAAAAAAATTATAAATTTATAATTCAGAGACTTTGAACCTCTAAAGTACTAAAAGAGAGTTTTAGAGACTTCGTTGTCATTGTTCAGAGTCTTTGGAATCTTTCTTACGCTGGACAGATCTTTTTAATTTAAACAAATTGTTTCTAATTTTCGACACTGAAACTTTGAATAAACTTATAATGTGTCAAAATCTTGACAAATAATAATTGTGCAAAGAATTCAACATTCATTTAATTGAATAGGAGACGTTGATATCTAATAACGTATACAAATGGTCTTCATTGTTGATGGGGTGAAAATTTTGTGATGTACTAAATGTCCAAAAGAAAAAGATTTGTTAAAATATGTCAGAATCATTTTTTTTTTTTTTTTTTTTTGTATGGAGCAGTATGGGCATCTTTGATTTTATTTATTTATCTATTTTTTAGTTGTTTTGGTTTAAATTGATTTATATACCATTAATTAAATTTAATGATTTTGATTGCAATTCTTCTAATATTTCAAAATTTGTTATAAATTGCAGATGGATTTGGTCGAGCTTTTCTTGTTTAAAGAAATCTTAAGTAATTTGCAGGGGTTTGGTTGAACTTTCTTATTTTTGAGACACTTAAAAGAAAAATAGCAGTTAATTTAAAAAATGGGTGTTGCGTCTCTAATTTACTGGGTTTAAAATGAAATGCTTAGTTAATTTTTTTTTTTTTTTAAATGGATGATTGAGTATAGCCTATAGGCTGTATAGCTACTCCTCTTGTATTGGTAGGTGAGATTGTTTGGAATTATTTGAGCGGTGTTTTAAGAGTGGTTGAACAGATTGTTTGTGTTAAAGAAGGATTTCTTTTGAGCGGTCAGGGTCTTGCTGACTTGCATGTGCCATGCAAGAGAAATTAATGAGATTTACCAAGGATACATATATAAGTCTCAATTGTTTATAATGGGTACATCATATAATATATCCATAATATTTGTATTCAATTTTTCAAAAACATCGAAAAATATTGATTTACTTTTGAAATCCATGCATGGACCGCAGATAAGCTTCATATTGAGCATCATATTGAGGGAAGCTTCTAAGATGGAGTTAGTGGACGTCAGCAGTTAGGTTGTGGCAGAAAACACAAAGTATACACAAGTGCATGAGTCATTGTTGTACCAATCCGTAGCACACCGGCATCGATCATAATCAGGCAATATTGAGCAAGATCCAATAAAATATTAGAAGAAAGTTGGCATATTTGTAGTGAGATATTGCCACTCAATTCATTGGATCTTAATTGAAGAGCCATTGCCATTCTTCGAAGCAGTTTGGTATATTTCCTGAAAATTGATTGAGGTGTGTCCCCAAAGAAGCAAATTGTTGAGTAAATACAATGATTGGAACCAAAACAGTAAGCCCATTAAGTCTGGAATTTCACCGGACAGCATATTACTCCCCAAGTTTATGTGAAACAAAGACTGCCAATACATCCAGCAGTCGGGTGGGTCTCTAAGACAAAATGTTAATTTGACAAATCCATGACCTCTCATTTGTATTCTATATTTATCATATTACAAGTGAAAGGAGAAATAGGTCCTGAAAAAGAGTTGGTGGTAACGTTCAACATGGGTAATGTGGTGATATGCTTGGCAGCCAATGGAGTGATTAGAATTTAATTCAGTAATACCAGAGTTGAGCAAAACATGGGATCGGTCCTTAATGATCACACTGGAAAGAGTTTGGCATCTTTAACACCCATTGCAAAGTACCAAAACCAGGCCAATGCTGCATCTACAAATCTTGACTTGGAAATGTTTAGATACTTAAGAGAGTTCTATGTTCGTAGCTATGTAGAGACTTGCCCAACCTGCAAGAACTCGTACTGATTAATTGAAGCTGGAAAGAAGGAATTAAGTGGGAATTCACATTAATAATGAAAGCATTAGCAGCCTTGTCGAAGTTAAAGTTGTTATAGGAAATAATGAAAGCTTTTAACTAGGAGTAGGATGAAATATGAATTGCGCAAAAATGAATCAAATGATAGAGAAGTCTTATAAGTCTAAAATGCTTATTCACATAAAAATCAATAGATTCCATTGTGATCGAGATTAAAATGCAAAACAATGATTCTGATTTATGAATTCATGATTATTCAAATAATGATAAATTTAATTTAATACCTTTTAAAAAATATATTATAAATTTATAATCCAGAGACTTTGAACCTCTAAAGTCCTAAAAGAGAGTTTTGGAGACTTTGTTTTCTTTATCCAGAGTCTTTAGAGCCTCTTTTATGTTGGATAGAACTTTTCAATTTAGATAAATTATTGCTAATTTTCCACAGTGACGTTGAATAGACTTATAATGTGTTAGAATCTTGACGAACAATATCTATGCGAAGAATTCACCATTCATTTAATGAATAGGAGACATCAATATCTAATATTGTATATACAGGGTCTTCATTGCTCATGGGGTGAAAATTTTGTGAAGTACTAAATGTCCAAAACAAAAAGATCTGTTAAAATATGTCAGAATCAATTATTTTATGTATGGAGCAATATAGGCATCTTTGATTTTTATTTTTATTTTTTGTTTTAGTTGTTTTGGTTTAAATTGTTTTATAAACCGTTAATCAAATTTAATGATTTTGATTGTAGTTTTCTTAGTTTTTCAGAATTTGCGGATGGATTTGGTTGAGCTCTTCTTGTTTTAAGAAATCTTAAGTAATTTGCAGGCGTCTTGTTGAACTTTTCTTATTTTTGAGACACTTAAAGAAAAATAGCAGTTAATTTTAAAAAATGGGTGTTATTTCTCTAATTTACTGGGTTGAAAATGAAATGCTTTGTTAAATTTGTTTTTTTTTTTAAAAAAGGTGATTGAATATAGCTATTCCTCTTGTATTGGTAGGAGAGACTGTTTGGAATTATTTGAGCTGTGTTTTAGTCAAATCTCTAAAAAAAGTAATCAATTTTGCACTATGATGATAAATAATGACATTTGTTTGATAATAAAAGTACCATTAAATATGAAATTTATTTTTAAAAAAGTTTCAATATATGGCATCCGTTCTTAATAATAGCTCAATCTCTCTCTCATTTGTCCAATTTTTATTCCCGTTTGAGTTTTTTGCATTAAAATTTATGAAGACGGAACACCCATAAAACAAAACCTATCATGATGGTATTTTATCTGGATTGATATTGTGGATTGGGCTCACTCACTAGATTGGCCTCACCAATGAATGGACTAGCTCCATACTTTTTTCTTTTTTTTTTTTTTTTCCGAGAAACCTAACTCAATACTTTATGAGCCTAAAGCTTACCCATCCAAAGATAAACATAAAAAATGTGTCATTTTTTTGTCCAATTCGATTGTAGTCATGTTTTCCAACCATGTTTTTGAATTCTTTAAATTTTATATATCTAATAATAGATCTTGACAGAAAATTTCAAATAATGTATAATTTAGTTGTCCAGCCATGTTTTTGTATTGTTTAACTACATAGACGAATTGTTTGACTACATTGACGAACCAGGAATATTTCAGGTTCAAATACGTATGTCTTTTAAATATTGCAAAACCAATGGGGGACCACTATAGGCCTTTTAGTTGGGAATCAGATTCAAATTTGTAAAACTGCAACATGCTTATATGGTGTTTATTTACTCGAGCATTCAGAGCAAAGGATCAGATTGCCAATTTCTCAAACTTCCCAGATGGGGGCTGGTAAGTGAATTTGAAAGTTCCAGACTATCCTAAATACTAAATACTAAATATCAAAAGTCCTTTGCCACTGCTTTGCCAATCTCTCCTGTAAGAAGTAAAACAACTTTGCTTCAAAATTCCAAGCTTTGTGAACTTTTTGCCAAAAGTTTTATAGTTCAATTGGTTGACACTTTTTTTTGTGTTTCTAACAATATCTAGGTTCAAATCCTTCATCTCTCGTTGTAACTATCAAATTTATATATTTTTTTAAAACCTTTGAGACCTTTCTAACTCTCAAATCTCTAGAAAAAAAATGTCTCTAAATTTTTTTCTAGCCTTTCTTCTGGCCTCCTTTATTGTTCAATCTCAAGAACTCAGCCCCAAAAAGATATTTCTTTTGGCTGGGCAAAGCAACATGGTTGGGGAAGGCGGGGTTAACAACAACACATGGGACATGAAAATCCCCCCAGAAAGCAATCCCAGCCCTTTCATTCTACGACTCAATTCCAACAAGACTTGGTTTGTAGCTCATGAGCCTCTTCACAAAGATATTGACACAACAAAGGTATGTGGAGTTGGACCAGGCATGCCTTTTGCTCATGAGGTTTTGGCAAAGGACCCCAACTTTGGGGTGATTGGTCTTGTGCCCTGTGCCATTGGAGGGACTATGATCACTGAATGGGCCAAGGGGACTATTCATTACACAGATTTGGTGGAAAGAGCTAATGCTTCCTTGAGGAGTGGTGGCAAAATCAAAGCACTCCTATGGTATCAAGGGGAATCTGATACTCAGAATCAAACAGATGCCAATTTATATAAAGAAAGACTCTATAAGTTCTTCATTGACATTAGGAATGATCTAAACTCTCCTAATCTCCCTATAATACAGGTATAAATGGTTTTTTATTCCATTTATTTATTTGTTTTTAATTTGCAGCAAATCTTGTTTGAAAGTGGGTTTATTTAGAGTTGGTAATATAATATTATAGTCAAGTAGTGAAATTTTATAATTTGTTTTTTGTGTCGGATGTATAGGTAGCTCTAGCTTCAGGTTATAAAACAATGGGTTTATTTAGAGTGGGTAATATAACTTTATAGTCATTTTGTGAAATATAATAATATTTCACAACATAATATAAGCTCAAACATAATAATATGTCCGTGAATATGATAAAAGATTTATAGTTTATTATAATTAATAATTACATTTATAGTAAAATTCATTGATTTGTGAAGGGGTAAAAAAATGTAGTCAATGGTTTACCATATATGAGAAATGCTAAAGTGCAAAATATACCCTTAAAGTTTGGAGTCTTTTAATTTTGCTCCCTAAAATAGGGCTATTTTAATAAGACGACTAAGATCATGCATTTTTCAAGATTTTAAGTAGGATCAGTAAAATATAATTGATCCTACATTCATGAAAGGTCCTACTAAAAACCCAAATCTGCTTTGTGGGAAGAGAAATTAAAATAAACTAAAATACAAAAAAGTTCATAAAATATATATAGGTCCTAAACCTCAACCCACAGACAGCAAGAAAAGAAAATCGAGAGAGGTTGTGAGGAAAAGAGGGAAAGTTCCCCTGTACTAGTACTTCCACCCCTAGGCTTTGGAATCGTAAAAATTCTTGTTAGCTAATTGGGATTTTGTGTCAAAGTTTTGAGTTTAAGGAAAAAACGTGATCCCCTTTTTGTGGGGTTAGGAATTGTCCCTGTAAGGACACGATTTGGAACGACCCAAAACGATACTGGGTTCGTACGTAAAAAGGCCCAAACAATATCATTTATAGAGCGTGGGTTTGAAAGGTTAGGCCTTGATCACAAGTCGGTGGTATTCCGGGTTGTTCATACATAAATAAATCATGTTCATACGTAAATAAATCGTGTACGCTCCGGGAGTCTTTCTCCTAGAGGTGGGCTGGGAGGCTCTGGTTTTGGCCATTTTTCCCAGCCCCTCTTATGGATTGCTTACTTTTCCTTTTATACTAGCCTGTGTTCCTTATCCTTCGTCCACGTGTAGGGTCGACTTTTCAGGACTGATACTTGTCCCACCAGCCCATACTCAAAGTCGTTGGAGGTGGTTGTAAAAGCTGGGGAGTATGGCTCTGTCAGGTGTAGAGTATTGAATGGCAGCAAGGGCAGCTTTCCCTAGTCGTTTATACTTTCTAGCGTACCCTTCTCTATTGACTTTAGATATTTTAGATCTTTATTCCCAAACTGGTCCTAGACCGCTTTTGCCCCTCCTTCCAGGGAGACCTCGGATATGCCGAGGACAGAGTCATCCTCGGCTGTGTCTCATGATTACTTTGGCCTTTTATTACTTACCTCCGGCTACCTACTTTCTCGGCTAGGGCCTTGGGCCCCAATGCAAAAAGAATGGGCCAGGACCACAATTTATTGGACCCCACAATAGCCCCTCAAAATCTTGCTGTCCGACCTCTTGGTTGGAGAGGAGGGTTTTGGTAACGCCAAGCCTTTATTATGACTCGTTTAACTCTGTCTTTCATTAGTGCTGGCGTCCCTTCATCTACCCAGGAAACATACCGGGCTATGGGACATTCCTTTGAATTTATTCACAATGCGCTCCTGCCGTTTGATTACTTAAAACGCTCCCTTAATGACTTCCCTTTTCGAGACCATTTAAATTCGACGGTTATCGATGATGTGGGGAAGTGGAACGGGTATATTCTCGTTTACAGATTTTCTTGGAAATCTGGACAGATTAAATACCTCCCGTTTTGCCCTCCATATAAGAATGAAAGCTGGAGGTTACCTCTCTTTCACAGAGACCTTTCAATACTTTTAAAGTCTAAAAACTCTTATCCTCCCCCAGAATTTCCCATATCCGCTCGTTTACACTTTAAATTATGGTTCGTCCATGATAGGAGGGGGAATGAAAAGACCATACCCTTCTCAGAAATGCTACGTTCTTGTGAAGCTCAAACTGGCTCGGTCAGGACAGGGATGACAGAGACTCAAGATACTTCTTACCCTCCTTTCAGCCAAAATCCGAAGCAGGGGCTCGTCGCGTCAATCTCCTGGCGTGGCTGAGTTGGGGTTACCCATTATCAGTACCAGCCGCTCTCTTATGAGCATAGCTAACATGGCACCAACGTGTTAGGAATCAGGACTGACGCAGGGACAAAGTATCCCTGTTTCTTCTCTCTTCCTTCACTGGTGCCTCCTTTTGCCTCTCTTTCTTCTCCTTTCCACCACCAGATCCATCCTGGTGCTTTTCCTTCTTCCTCTTCTTCTCCTCCTTCTCCTTATCCATCAAAGAAGGTCCTCCTCTCAATATGGGTGCTACTGGGGCAGAATTAAGAGAGACTTCGGAGCAGAGTTTCAAAAGATTTCTGGTTGTTTGTATGCTTGTTATTTATTTTTTATTTTTTTGCAATTCGTTTTCCGTATAGGCTTGTTTAAGCCCTTCATTGTACGCTGTAATACCTTTTTATATTAATAAAAGTCAATACTGTTTTATTTTGTATATTCTACCTCTTCTTTCTAAAATGATTATACCGTGAATAGACGTACTACCACATGACTCCCATTTTTTACTTTTATATTCTAAACGATGCTTGGGACCGAAATCTTTGTTAACAAAAAGACCTTACTTTGCGCTTGTTGAAACTATCTAACACATTAATGCCGATCTAAACAAATGATACTTAGGAAACTATCTAGCATAATAGCGCCGATATGAACAAATGATACTTAGGAAACTATCTAGCATAATAATGCCGATCTGAACAAATGATACTTAGGAAACTATCTAGCATAATAGCGCCGATCTGAACAAATGATACTTAGGGCAGAAACCCTTATTAAGAAAAAAGATGATATTATGAATTTATTGAAGCTATGTTGCATAGTAAGACCGACCTGAATAAGGGTTGTACGCCCCAAACTGAATGAGGTGATGGCTGAATGCTCGGTGCTATGTAAAAAGTAATCATCCAAGGATATGTAACCCAAAAATGAACAGCCCCTGCGGGTCGCTGAATAATAAGGCGTTTCGCCATTTTTCCTAATAACCTTCATAGCCTTAACCTTTTCTGGTAGTTGGTCCGAGGACCGAGCGACTTAGAATTTTCTTAAGTAGTTGGTTTCCCCATAGGTTTGAGTCCGAGGACCATGCAATACCTTGATTCTGTCCAAAACTTGGTTTTGATAAGTAGTTGGTTTCCCTATAGGTTTGAGTCCGAGGACCATGCAATACCTTGGTTCTGTCCAAAACTTGATTTTGATAAGTAGTTGGTTTCCCCATAGGTTTGAGTCCGAGGACCATGCAATACCTTGGTTCTGTCCAAAACTTGATTTTGATAAGTAGTTGGTTTCCCCATAGGTTTGAGTCCGAGGACCATGCAATACCTTGGTTCTGTCCAAAACTTGATTTCAATAAGTAGTTGGTTTCCCCATAGGTTTGAGTCCGAGGACCATGCAATACCCTGGTTCTGTCCAAAACTTGATTTTGATAAGTAGTTGGTTTCCCCATAGGTTTGAGTCTGAGGACCATGCAATATCTTGGTTCTGTCCAAAACTTGATTTCAATAAGTAGTTGGTTTCCCCATAGGTTTGAGTCCGAGGACCATGCAATACTCTGGTTCTGTCCAAAACTTGATTTTGATAAATAGTTGGTTTCCCCATAGGTTTGAGTCCGAGGACCATGCAATACCTTGGTTCTGTCCAAAACTTGATTTCAATAAGTAGTTGGTTTTCCCATAGGTTTGAGTCCGAGGACCATGCAATACCTTGGTTCTGTCCAAAACTTGATTTCAATAAGTAGTTGGTTTCCCCATAGGTTTGAGTCCGAGGACCATGCAATACCTTGGTTCTGTCCAAAACTTGATTTCAATAAATAGTTGGTTTCCCCATAGGCTTGAGTCCGAGGACCATGCAATACCTTGGTTCTGTCCAAAACTTGATTTCAATAAGTAGTTGGGGGAATTAACCTCTCGGTTATGGCACGGGACCTTGGTTTATGGGGAATTAGCTCTTCAGCCAAGCCCCTAGAACCCTCCGTGCTGCTGCTACGAAGCGCAGCCCCTACTAAAGAAACATAGCCCCTGGTGGAACTTTACGCTAAAACAATACAATACAACCGGCTGTTTAGAAGTGACAAGGGGATTGTTTCGACCAACCGCCTGTGCCAACACACAAGCCTTTCCCACAGACAGCGCCAATTGTAAGGACACGATTTGGAACGACCCAAAACGATACTGGGTTCGTGCGTAAAAAGGCCCAAACAATATCATTTATAGAGCGTGGGTTTGAAAGGCTAGGCCTTGATCACAAGTCGGTGGTATTCCGGGGTGTTCATACATAAATAAATCGTGTTCATACGTAAATAAATCGTGTACGCTCCGGGAGTCTTTCTCCTAGAGGTGGGCTGGGAGGCTCTGGTTTTATCCATTTTTCCCAACCCCTCTTATGGATTGCTTACTTTTCCTTTTATACTAGCCTGTGTTCCTTATCCTTCGTCCACGTGTAGGGTCGACTTTTCAGGACTGATACTTGTCCCATCAGCCCATACTCAAAGTCGTCGGAGGTGGTTGTAAAAGCTGGGGAGTATGGCTCTGTCAGGTGCAGAGTATTGAATGGCAGCAAAGGCAGCTTTCCCTGGTCGTTTATACTTTCCAGCGTACCCTTCTCTATTGACTTTAGATATTTTAGATCTTTATTCCCAAACTATTCCTAGATCGCTTTTGCCCCTCCTTCCAGGGGGACCTCGGATATGCCGAGGACAGAGTCATCCTCGGCTGTGTCTCACGATTACTTTGGCCTTTTATTACTTACCCCCGGCTACCTACTTCCTCGGCTAGGGCCTTGGGCCCCAATGCAAAAAGAATGGGCCAGGGCCACAATTTATTGGACCCTACAGTCCCCCTTAAGCCCCTAGCCTCACTCGTGTTTGAGGGAATAGTCAAGTATCGAAAAGCTTGCACACCTATGTTCATAAAAGAAAAAAAGAAAAAAAATACTACTTGAATTTGTTATACTAATTTGAATGTGAATTGAATATTTGCTTTGTCTAGGGGTGGACCTCCTTGACTTTTTAAATTTCTCCCCTCTTTTATAAATTCAATAGAATTTCCCCTCTTCATTTTTTTTGCTTTTAATATCTACTTTTTCCCAACAAGTATAGCTCATTGACTTTTTCCCAACATATATAACAAAAGTTTTTCATTTTTGTTTTGTAATATACTTTATATATATATATATATAATACTTTATATTCCTTTTTTTTTTTCTTTTCAATTTCATGAATAATTGAATTTAAAATATCTAATTGACCACTTTAAGAATATTATAAAACTTGTTATGAAAAAACTGTTTTCATTATATTTTTGTTTTAAAAATAATAGGAGCCTAGCATTACCCTTTAAAAAAAAAAAAAAAGGAAACGGGAAGAAGGACAAAAAATAAAATTAGTGACTCTAGATAAAGTTCTGTTTTTTAAAGCTAATCGGTTAGAATAAGGTACAGGAAAAAATTAAAGGGCATTTTGGTCTGATTGCAAAATAACTTTATCTTTCCATCAAAGTTGACCGTTTGACACACACCTAACACTTACATTCAGCTTTTTCCTACTCCCCATAAAACATTAGTATTTTCATGTAATTTTTATACCACATTAATGGGTGCTGCATAGCACCCCAAGACCCTAATATTATAGTCATGTTGTGAAATTTTATAATTTGTTTTTTGTGTTGGATGTATAGGTGGCTCTAGCTTCAGGTTTTAACAGCACTTTAGAAGAAATTGTTAGAGCAGCTCAGCTGGAAAATGACCTCCCAAACCTGCAAACCATTGATGCAAAAGGTCTGCCACTTGAAGATGATGGGCTACACCTATCAACCCCAGCCCAGGTTCGACTCGGGAAAATGTTGGCTGATGCATTCCTTAACAACTTCCCAAAGCCCATCCAGTGACCTTAGCTTCCTTTGCAACTCACTAAAATATATATCTGACAAACTAAATAAATTTGTCTTTTTTTTTTTTTTTATTAATTTTCTTTATAGATAGGATTTGAATTTATATTGTCTGAATTGTGATGATGGGTTTTTTTCATTAGATCAAGATAAATGAATTTCAAGTAGATTTTTGTTTTTTATTTAACTTTTTGAGCAATTTATGTCGGTGGTTTACAAATTGTTCCTTGTATTGTGATTCTTTGTCCAAATTATAGATGAAGTTGCATACTCCTCGGTTATACATACTAAGAAATGGCATCTATGTTTTTGGTTGTTTCACCGTTCTTTTTAAGCTACACGACATGGAAAATTAACTTGAATATGGTGGATTTTCAATTAAATGTACTACCAATTTATCATATAATATAATTATATTACTAATAACAGGAACGGTTTGTTTGAGGGATTATGGTAATCATTGGGTAGAAATTAATAGGAATAAATTCAATTTATAAAAAAATTAGAGCCAAATTTAGAGCTTATATATGTGTGTGTGTTATAATGTCTATGCACATTGGAAATGAAATTATGAAAAAAAAAAGAAGGAAAATCAGCGGACTTTTTTTTTTTCTTAATTTTAAAAATTATGTACTAAATACGGCATAATTTATTTTAGAGGGAAAAAAAAAACTTTCTCCCTCTATGTTGTGGGTACTAGGTAGTTCACAATTCCTCTAATTATCTATGAAACCAACTAATTTCCTCCTCTATGTTTGGAAAATGAGTAAATACCTCTAATTTATTACTTTTTCAGTTAAATCCAACAAAATCATATTTATGCAGTTCTTAACTCTTTCTTTTCCTTATGGTGTATAATTAATAATTTCTTTAAAAGATTCAGTTAGATTTCTCATTGTAAAAATTGGTTACCTAGTGATTTATAAACAATGTAATCAATTCTACACTATGATGAAAAAAATAATAACATTTATTTGATAATAAAAATACTATTAAATATGTTATTTTGGATTTTAGTTAGTTTGCTTTCCCTTTCGATGAAAAAGAAGGAAACCATGAAAAAAAATACACTATTAGTTTCTTAAAATTTTGACCTTGATTAGAAAAGAATAAAAATGCATTGTAAAAGATGGAGTCAAATCAGAAGAGCATATACATTATTAAGTTGATAATATAAACAAATTCAAATAGAAAATTTTATACTTAATTAGAAGATGGTAGTGATAACTGATCATAGTGATACATACTCAACAAACGTAAATAATTAAAGACCCAAATACTTCCAATCAAAAAAAAAAAAAAAAGACCCAAATACTGACCAACCAAGACACACGTATCCCATATATGCTTACTCGTGGGAAATTGGATAGATGGGTTTCTCCAATCATCAGGCATTGCTTCATCCTTTGAAAGATATGAAATCACATGTTCATCAAAACAACGTCCTTCCCTATCCACTAGTCTACGACAACACTCATTGGTGAAAGTTCTGGTCTCATTCTTAAATACATTAAGAAACACAGCATCATCGCATGCGTCCACACCTGGGCACTTGGCATACTTTTTTTCATTATTAATGTCTTCGGTTGTTACTTGTTAGTCCATGAGTATTGAATCCACATGTTGTTTGGAATGTGACAGACAGCTAAATTCCTAGGGAGTTCTTTTAAGAGATTCCAATTTTTCCATAACCTTAGTACTCATCCAAGTATTTTGGTAAGTGTGTATCCAAATTACAATTAATACTGATGGTATGGACTACCTGCATTTTCAATTAATTAAAGAAATAAAAAAGCGGAATTGAACTCACAGTTCTTTCACGGTCAGTGCTGAGTTGCATGTGCTATGCAAGAGAAATTAATGAGATTTACCAAAGATACATATATAAGTCTCAATTGTTTATAATGGGTACATCATATAATATATCCATAAAATTTGTACTCAATTTGTCAAAAACATCGAAAAATATTGATTTACTTTTGAAATCCATGCTGAAAACCTAGGGCAATTAACTCCTGACAAAATC
Source organism: Quercus tomentella (assembly GCA_028535165.1). Lineage (NCBI taxonomy): Eukaryota > Viridiplantae > Streptophyta > Magnoliopsida > Fagales > Fagaceae > Quercus > Quercus tomentella. The sequence continues at coordinate 25,602,567 of JAPQVY010000144.1, forward strand.
TAACCAATTTGATTTGCATTAGCCACCTATTTAACTAACAATTTCTTCTCAAATCAAGTTGATTATGTACAAAGAATTGGTGATTGCTTCATAATTTGACGGGATAATATTCAGGTTGGTACCATATTAATTATGATAGGTGAGAAATGATTTTTGTGATAGCAGATCCTTAAAACAATTAGATTGAACACAATCAACGTCTTTCAAATTTAGCAACTCCATGGATGCATTGCGATCAATTGTTATTAGGGAGATTGATCAATGTAATGTACATTTCCAGATATGGTATACTACTTTTTAATGAATCAATTATTTTCATGAACTAAAATTTGATTTTACAATATTAAAAGAATGAAATAAAATTACAAATTGGATTGCCTTGGACGGTCATATGAAGGTACACCATATTCATATATGCCAATTGAGTGAATTAACTAATAATATAGGTATTAACCAGCACAAAGATGATATAGAAATCATCAAAATATTTATTAACATGATCACATGATATTTGCACTGAATATTAAGAATCTTACAACATTTACTCACAACAAAACAAGACCCTTAAGTTTGTAACTTTTGTGATCTAAGAATTGAAAATACCTAATTCTCCGTCGCGAGTTCGCATTTTCCTCAAAAAAAAAAACACTCCTGATAAAATTTAACCAAACATAATTCAATTTGATTTGCATTAGCCACCTATTTATTTAACTAACAATTTCTTCTCAAATCAAGTTGATTGTGTACAAATAATTGGTAATATTCAGGTTGGTACCATATTAAAATATTAATTAGGGCTTGTTATTGATAAGTTGATAACCAATTAGGGCTTGTTAACGTACGATTCTACAAGTGGGGTGAAGCCAAATTATGATTGTCCCTAGTATGTAGTATACAGCTATACATGTTCATCAAAAAAAAGTATACAACTATACATCATTAACTGCGTAGAGAATCACATTTATTCGAATTCATTGTAAATATACATAGAAATGGAATCTATATTTTTAATTGCTTCACTGTTCTTTTCAAGCTACATGATATGGAAAATTGAATTTAGGTTTTGTGGATTGCAATCAATGTATTATAAATCATATTCCTAATATCAGGAATGATTTTGCTTGAGGGATTAATAATTGGAAAACAAACTTCAACCTAAAAAAAGTGCAGCTTCATACACAATCGTTGGAACTTTTTATAAAAACCTTTAATATAATATTGCTCAAAAACTAAATATAAACGAATATCTTATTGCTTCCTTGGCAAATATAATATATATTCCTGATCATTTCTTAATGACTTTAGCTCAACTAGTGAGATTAGAGCAATCATAGTAAGTCCAAATCCTATCTTATCTTCTTCTTTTTTATTGGAAAATCTATTTTTTCTATATAAAAATAAAAGATAGGTCATTTTTCAGCTGAGCCTCTCTAACAATCTCTATTAAAGTTCTATCACAACCCTTTTTTTTTTTTTTTTTGAGAAGAAGTCCTGTCATAACTCTTAACCTGAAGCTAGAGCCACCTTATATATCCAACACACAAATAAAATTATTTTCACCACATCACTTATATAGCTCAAATTTTGACTCTAATTGCTTTAAAACCAATTTATTTCAACTTTTCCCCAAGAAATGCCATAGTCCCTCAAGCAAACCATGTGCGTTAATTATAAAATATGAAATACATCAAAATTTACCAATGAGAGTGGGAGGATTTGAATCATATATTTCTTTATTGAAAATATTAAGAGATATATAAGTGAGTTACAAGACCCTTGGCATTGATCTTACCAATACTAACAAGTTCTATTAATGGATGCCCTTATAAAATTTGTTAATGGACAATTTTCAAAAAAAATTTATACCACTTTTATAGGAAAGAAATTTAAAAAGTTATAAAAAAATTTAGTTGCTTTTTTTTCTCATAAAAAATTTCTAAAATATCTTTTAAATCAAAACTTTTAAGGCATCCATTAACTTTTCCCATACTAATTACAATAACAGCTTGTCCTGCTCAGTTATGTGTAAATCAAGAAGAATTAACACCCACATTGAAGAAACTTACTTCATTGATGAAGTGTAGTAAAGATGAAACTTAATGCAATTAAAACCAAAAGAAATCCATCTTGGCAAAGGATATCCATTATAAATACACAACATTTCCACAATTAATTCCATTCCAACAATCTCTCCAACCAAAACAAGAGGGATTATCATCTTCATTCACCATGGCAAGAGCTAGTTTCGCTGTCTTCTTGGTCTTATTTTTGGCAAGTGGAGCAGCTATGATCGTATATGGACTAACAACCGAAGACATTAATAATGAAAAAAAGTATGCCAAGTGCCCAGCTTTGGACGTATGCGATGATGCTGTGTTTGGTAATGTATTTAAGAATGAGACTACAATTTTCACCAATGAATGTTGTCGTAGAATAGTGGATAGGGGAAGACGTTGTTTTGATCAATATGTGATTTCATGTCTTTCAGAGGATGAAAAAATGCCCGATGATTGGAGAAACCCATCTGTCCAATTTCCCAGGAGTAAGCAAATATGGGATAAGTGTGTATCGGTTGTTCAGTATTTGGGTCTTTAAATTATTTATGTTTGTTGAGTATGTATCACTGTTTGTTATCACTACCATCTTCGAATAAAGTATAGAAATTATTTCTATTAGTATTTGTTTGTCTTATCAACTTAATAATGTATAATGTATATATTTGCTCTTCTAATTTTGACTCCATCTTTTACAATGCATTTTTGTTCTTTTCTAATCAAGGTAAAAATTTTATGAAAATAATAGTGTATTTTTCATGGCTTCCCCCCTTTTTCACCGAAAGGGAAAGCAAACTACCTAAAACCCAAAATGACATATTTAATAGTACTTTAACTATCAAACAAATGTTAACATAATATCATTGTTCCAGATCCAAGAAAATAAAAATGTTATTATTTTTTTCATCATAGTGCAGAATTGATTACATTGTTTATTGATCACTAGATAACCATTATTTTGAAGAAATTATTAGGCATATATCATAAGAAAAAGAAAAAGTTGAGAATTGCATTGTTATTTTCTTAGATTACATTAGTATAATAATTATGATTTTGTTGGATTTAACTAAAAGGGTAATAGATTGGGGTATTTGCTCATTTTCCAAACATAGAGGAAGAAGTTGGTTAGTTTTAAAAATAAGGTAGGAATTGAGAACTAACCAAAAGATAGAGGGAGAAAGTACTTTTTACTCATTAATAAATTATGCCATATTTATTATTTAGTGTGTGTATATATATATATATGCGTAGACATTATAAGCTCTAAATTTGGCTCTAATTTCTTTATAAATCGAATTTATTCCCATTTCTACCCAATGGATGATTGAGTGTAGGCTGTATAGCTATTCCTCTTGTATTGGTAGGAGAGATTGTTTGGAATTATTTGATCGGTGTTTTAAGAATGGTTGAACAGATTGTTTGTGTTTGTTAGAAATACAGAATGATTGTATTGTATTTCATGAATGAAAGAATATACATCAGTGCCTTATATAGGAGGCATAAGTGTGCAGTACAAGTAAAGTGTAGTACAAGTAAAGCAATTGGGCCTAAAGCCCATAACAAAACACAATATACATTAACAGCCCCCCTCAAACTCAAGGTGGATGTGAGACCAGCTTGAGGTTGTCAACCAAATCACGAGTGCGACCCTTAGGAAGTGACTTGGTGAAGATATCTGCAAGTTGATCTTTGGAGGAGACGGAGAAAAGCTTGAGAGCACCATGGACAAGATGATACCGGATAAAATGACAATCAATCTCGATGTGTTTAGTCCGTTCATGGAAGACATCATTGTGAGCAATATGAATGGCACTCTGGTTATCACAATAAAGGGGAGTGGCAGAGGATGTAGACACACCTAAATCCGTAAGAAGCCATCGTAGCCAAAGGAGCTCAGATGTGGTATCAGCAAGGGCACGATATTCTGCTTCAGTACTGGAGCGGGCCACAAAGGTTTGTTTCTTACTTCGCCAAGAAATTAAAGAAGAACCAAGAAAAAAGCAATAACCTGTAGTGGATCTGCGGTCAGTGGGATCCCCTGCCCAATCAGCATCAGAGAATGCACGGAGTGCAAGAGGAGACTGAGCTGAGTAGAAAAGGCCATGGAAGAGAGTGCCCTTCAGGTATCAAAGAATGCGCAGAACAGCAGCATAGTGAGTAGATCGTGGAGCAGACAGATACTGGCTCACATGATGAACAGCATAGGAGATGTCTGGACGAGTGACTGTGAGATAAACTAGGCTGCCAACCAATCGTCTGTAAAGAGAAGGATTAGACAATGGTTTCCCTCCTGTGGGAGTCAGATGCGCATTAAGCTCAACTGGAGTGTCAACAGTCTTGCTATCAGTGAGTCCAGCTCGAGACAATAGTTCAGAAGCATACTTGGCTTGAGTAATATAAAGTCCATCTGTAGAATGAGTGATTTCAAGACCCAAGAAGTAGCTGAGATGTCCAAGATCTTTCATCTCAAACTGCTAATTGAGAAAAACCTTGAGTTCTTGAATGCCATTAAGGTCATCACCAGTTATGATCATATCATCCACATACAGGAGAAGTAAAATAGTGCTTTTGTCAGTGCGACGAAGAAATAAGGCAGAATCATAATGACTGGCCATGTATCCCAAGCGAGAGATGGTAGAGCTGAATTTGGCAAACCAAGCTCGTGGAGCTTGTTTAAGGCCATAAAGTGCACGTCGAAGGTGACAAACCTTGTTTGATTCAACAGAGAGACCAGGAGGAGGTTGCATGTAAACTTCTTCACTTAAATTTCCATTAAGGAATGCATTTTTGACATCCATCTGAAAAAGGTCCCATTTTCTGGCAGCAGCAACAGCTAAGAGGGCACGAACAGATGAGATACGAGCAACCGGAGCAAAAGTTTCTTCATAATCAATCCCATACTCCTGTGTGAAACCTTTTGCAACAAGACGAGCTTTGTAGCGCTCAATGGACCCATCAGAGCGAGTCTTAATCTTGTAGATCCACTTACAACCAACCACAGATTTCCCAGGGGGGAGATTCACCAAATCCCAAGTATGGTTTTTAGATAATGCATCAAGTTCCTCTTTCATTGCAATCTGCCATAAAGGGTCAGTGGAAGCCTCACGATAGGTGTGAGGCTCATGCAGTGTAGCAAGGGCAGTGTAACAATGATAATCAAGTAAATGTGTAGGAATGGATCTTACCCGAGTTGAATGACGAGGTGGAATGTCTTGTGCAAGATCTTCAGGCGGAGCAGGAGCAGGGGACCCAAGCTCAGGGTTGGGTAGCTCGTCTTCAACCTGTGCATCTTCCACCTGTTCATTAAAGGGTGAACTAGGAAAGGGATCAAAGGTATTTGGTGGTTGGACAGAGAAGTCTATAGGCGGATCAAGAGCAACTATAGGAGGATCAGGAGCAGTTACAGAAGGAATATGTGCCTCATCTGGAAAAAGATCTAAAACAGAGGAGGAAGATAGGGAGGCACGGAAGTGAGAGAGCTCGACAAAGGAGCGATGTTCCCAAAAGACAACATTGCGAGAGATACGAAGACGATGAGAGACAGGATCATAACACCGATATCCCTTTTGAGTTTCGCCATAGCCAAGAAAACAACAAAGCCTTGACCGAGGCTCAAGTTTGTTATGCTCATGTGGCTGAAGAAGAACGAAACAAGCAAAACCGAAGGAGCGAAGGTGGTGATAGTCTGGAGGTGACCCAAAAAGGCGCTCATATGGAGTTTGATTTTGAATAACAGGACTTGGAATGCGATTAATAGCATGAACAGCATGAAGGGCAGCTTCACCCCAGAAAGGAGCAGGAACTTTGGCAGAGAGAAGAAGAGCACGAACAGTGTCAAGAATATGACGAAGTTTTCGTTCGGCTCTACCATTTTGCTGAGAGGTACCTGGACAAGTTAGTTGATGAACAGTGCCATAGGAATGCAAAACAGCTTGGAAGGCATATTGAGTGTACTCAAGAGCATTATCAGATCGAAAAATTTTGATACGTTTTGAAAATTGAGTTTCAACCATTTTTGCAAAATTAGAATATACTTGCAATAACTCAGAACGATGTTTCATATTAAAAATCCAGCTATAGCGAGAGTAATCATCAACAAAGACAACAAAATATCGAGACCCACCAATACTAGAGACAGAAGAAGGCCCCCAAACATCAGAATGAATGAGGTCAAAGATATCAGTAGATATTGATTCACTAGTATTGAAAGGCAAAGCTGGTTGTTTTCCTAACTGACATGAAACACAATCAAAATTTTCTATAGACACTGAACCTAACAAACCTCTAGAAGCCAATTGTTGTACACGAGAGGAAGATGCGTGACCAAGTCTAGCATGCCAAAGTGAAAGGGAAGGAGTAGAAGAAACTGCAGCAGCTGCAACAACAGAAACAGGAGCAACAAGTGGAAGACGAAGGTTGTCCACGGGAAACATACGCCCAACTCTGGGACCGGTCCCAAGCTCCTGTCCCGTCCTTGGATCCTGCACAATACACCCAGAATAATCAAAGATAATGCGATAACCTAACTCAGCTAATTGGCCCACAGAAAATAAATTGTAAGAAAGGTCAGGAACATTAAAGACACTAGGAACCGAGAGATTGGCGGTTGAAACGGAACCTATATTATGACCAGACATAGTGGAAACATTTGCTGTGTGAATATTAAGAGGGTGTGGTGCAGGTTTAAGTTCAGAAAATAAGGACGAGTGAGGAGTCATGTGATTGCAACAAGCAGAATCCATAAGCCAAGAGGAAGGAGACATACCAGATAAAGCTGAGAGAGAAGAGGAATAAGATGCATTACCAACCATACGAATGACATTGGCGATGATGTTTTTAAGGTCATCTGTGGACATGGTGAAAGTGCGTCCTGAAGACTTAGACTGTGCAGAGACGGGAGCCATTGGTTGGACACTCTCAGTGTTAGCAACAGTAGCAGCGGATATAGACATAGCTGATTTGTTGCGATGATAGCAAGTCTCAATATTGTGGCCAAAACGTTTGCAAAAACTACAAAGACGTTTGCTGGATTGTTGACGACGATTATTCCAACAAAAAGAAGACCTGTCCTTATTTCTCATTTAGAAGCAAAATATGCAAAAATGAAGCGCAAAAATGAAATCTACGCGAAAAACTGGGTAAGGAGGACCCGGACTGCAAAAAGTCAACACTGGTCAAAAGTCAACGGTCAACGGTCAACCTGGTCAAAGTCAACGGATGACGTCAGCAGGCTGACAGGTGATTACGTCAGCAGATGATGTGGCGCTGACGTAATCAGGTGACGTCAGCTAGGGCTGACGTAAGCAGGCAGGATGATGACGTCAGCGAACAAGTCCGGCGCGTGGTAGCGCGTGGAGGCGCGTGGGAGCGCGTGCCTGAGACAGGAGGCGCGTGACGGCGCGTGACGAGTTTTGGCGGCGCGTGGAGGCGCGTGCAAGTGACGCCGAGAATTCTTGTGGCGCGTGGAGGCGCGTTGAAGCTCCGATGAAGACGAAATTTTACAGAATGGCAGATCGGAGAGACTACTTTCCAATGATGCTATCTGTGGTCTGATCGGATAAGCGGAAGCGGTGGTGGCGGCAAGGCAGTGGTCTTTGATGTACTGGAGTCGCGGTGAAGGCAGCGGTACTGCTCACAAAAACGGCTGCAGAGGACACCCAAGAAGAAAGGACTGCGTAAGAGCGGCACACCAAAGGATTAGAGCAGTGGCTCTGATACCATGTTAGAAATACAGAATGATTGTATTGTATTTCATGAATGAAAGAATATACATCAGTGCCTTATATAGGAGGCATAAGTGTGCAGTACAAGTAAAGTGTAGTACAAGTAAAGCAATTGGGCCTAAAGCCCATAACAAAACACAATATACATTAACAGTGTTAAAGAAGGATTTCTTTTTAGTTTCAATTGCATTTAGTTTCTTTGTTGCTACTTGATAGTATTAATTGTGATCAATGTCTTAGAAACGTGGAACAATTTTAATATACTTTTGAGTTTTGAATCCGCATGTTGTTTAGAAGGTGCATTTTGCAGGAGTTGCAGCAAATGCTTGATCTAAACTTAATACTAATACAAGTACGTTGGTAAGTCTGTATCCAAATTACAATTAATACTGATGGTATTCTCTACCTGCATTTGCAATTTTTTAAGAAACAAAAAAGTGGAATTGAACTCACAATTCTTTCACTTGCTGACTTGCATGTGCCCCCTCCGACTCCACCCAAACAAAAGTTCATGAGTACCATCCTGCAGAAGTAAGCAAAACTCTATTAAATGCTTAACCTGTTTGCCCACTCTGATAAAAACCAAAAAAAACAAAATGCAGTCCCTAAAATAGCTCTGGTTACAGAGCATTGACTCATTGCTACATCATTATGGTTTTAAAAAGAAACTTTTATCAAGTCTCAGTTTTTTGCATGTCACTACCATTCATGGAAAGTTTATCCCAACTTTCTTTTCTTTTTTATTTTATAAATTTTCAATTGATGGTGCAGTGGCGGAGCCAAGAAGTTTTATTTGGGGGGCCACAATTAACATAAACCATATATCTAAACAACAAAAAAACTCAAGAAGAAGAAAAAAATTTGTATCACTATCATTATATTTAAAATGCTTTGAAGAATTCATTTTATATTTTATGTTTCTATTTATTTATTTATTTAGATGTAAAAGAATACTATGTCATTGTATTTTGTTTACCCTATAATTTATAAGTTATCTGAATATTAAATAAAACACAATTTTTTTTAACAATTTGCTGGCAACTAAGTATTGTAATTAAATCAATTATAAATTATAGATATGTAGTTAAAACAATTGAAAATTACATGGAATAAAAAAAAAAATTACATTTGGAAAGATATTATTACATTTTACACACCAAAAGAAAACACTAATGCTATTCACAACCTAATACACACACACACACACACACGCACACACACACACACACATATATATATATATATATATCATCACTCTTGACATATATCATGAGAAGATTATTACTTAATTATTTGTTGACTATGCTTACACTAAAAAGTATTTAGAAATTTAATAATAAATAAAGGGGGCCAAGTTGTATTTTCCCAATTAGCTACTTGTAAATATAATTACATCATATATTAAAAATGATATTTTTCAAAATATTTGGGGGGGCCTTGGCCCCCTCTAGTCCCTTTGATCATCTGCCACTGTGACGGTGAGTCTTCTATTTTAATATTTTATACGAAATAATTTTTTTTCTCAAACTAACTAATGTCCTTGTACATTGTTACTATAGTCTCAGACCCTAAACCTCCACTATCTTCTTTCTCCTCCATCTCTTAGACATTTCAATTTTAAACTCTAGGTCTAGGTTTCTACTACAAACCCAAATTTAAATACTTTGAAGAATAGAGAACAAAAAATTTGAATTGTATGTATTATTTAAAAGCAATCAAAAGCAATAGACATGTGTGGGGGGCAAGCTTTGTCAGTCAACAGTGGGCCTTAGGACCAGGATGAAGCCCAGCCATGGCGGGAAGCGAAAACAGGGTCGGGAGACATTTAGCCCAATCCTGTTGGGCCGGGCCGGTTTTATTTAAGGATCGTCCGAGGAGTAGTGCCTCCTCGGACGCACTTAATGGACGTCAAACACGTACCCTGTCCATGGTGAGGAACCCTTCTAAATGAAGGAAATGCTAAACGGGCAGGGAACAACCACTACTGCCGCATTAAATGCAGGGAAACTACTTTTCCAGCCGCATTAATGTGGATTGGACAGAAAAATAGTATTATCTCGGCCATTGCAACTCACAGAAAAAGGAGGGGGATGTCCTTTGGGACAGGCACTCGAGTAGAGGTCTAGATGGTGAACAAGTGTAAGGTCATTATCAATTAAAGGAGGATATATAAGAGCAGAAAGTCTCCACAAAAAAGGGGGAGATTTTCCAAAAAGAGAGCGAGTGGAACACTAAAGTAGCCCCAGGGATGGTCATCTCAGAAAACTGAACAAAACAATCTCACGTCCCATTTGTTGCATGGTTCACCATTAATCACGTCCACTCTGTCAAGACCTAGCTCTGAGTCCCACTCTCTACAAATTCATTGTCGAGGGTCTTTTGGGCCAAGATCGCTGGCTTGCTGGGCCTGGGCCCCAAAAACCGCCCTTACAACATGTATACAACTTTAGATATCTAAATTTTAAAGAATCAAATTAGATATCTAAATTTTATGTAATTATATTAATCTCTTGCTTTAATTGTTTGTAACTATGAATTAGTTATTTTTGTTTCAAAATGAAATATATATATATATATATATATTTGCACTTAATTGAAATTATGAAAAGTCCTAAGTATAATAATGAGTCCAAATCAAGTTCTAATATACAATTGTTTTTGTTTTTGCTTATTAAAAATAGTCTTTAAATTTTGCCCCCTCTAAATTGAAATCTTGGCTCCCATTGGTTACAATTCTAGATGGAGTCTGTTCCACAAGATTTTTACAAATATTATGTTTTTGATTCTTTAAGTATTAAGTAAATTGCCGAGTTGGCATTTTCCTCAACAAATAATAATAATAATAATAATAATAATAATCTCCTGATAAAATTTAACCAAACATAATTCAATTTGATTTGCATTAGCCACCTATTTATTTAACTAACAATTTCTTCTCAAATCAAGTTGATTATGTACAAAGAATTGGTAATATTCAGGTTGGTACCATATTAAAATATTAATTAGGGCTTATTATTGATAAGTTGATAACCAATTGGCCAACAAAAAACATACGATTCTACAAGTGGGGTACGTGAAGCCAAATTATGATTGTCCCTAGTATGTAGTATACAACTATACATGTTCATCAAAAAAAGTATACAACTATACATCATTAACTGCGTAGAGAATCACATTTATTCGAATTCATTGTAAATATACAAAGAAATGGAATCTATATTTTTAATTGCTTCACCGTTCTTTTCAAGCTACATGATATGGAAAATTGAATTTAATTAAGTTTCGTGGATTGCAATTAATGTATTATCGTAAAATCATATTCCTAATATCAGGAATGATTTTGCTTGAGGGATTAATATTATTATTATTATTTTATTATTATTTTTTTTTTTGGTTTTAAGGGATTAATAATTGGAAAACAAACTTCAACCTAAAAAAAGTGCAGCTTCTTACACAATCTTTTGAACTTTTTATAAAAACCTTTAATATAATATTGCTCAAAAACTAAATATAAACGAATATCTTATTGCTTCCTTGGCAAATATAATATATATTCCTGATCATTTTTTAGTGACTTTAGCTCAACTAGTGAGATTAGAGCAATCATAGTAAGTCCAAATCCTATCTTATCTATTTTTTTTTATTGGAAAATCTATTTTTTTATATAAAAATAAAAGATAGGTCATTTTTCAGCTGAGCCTCTCTAACAATCTCTATTAAAGTTCTATCATAACCTCTCTTTTTTTCCTTTTTCTTTCTTTGAGAAGAAGTTCTGTCATAACTCATGAAGCTAGAGCCACCTTATATATCCAACACACAAATGAAATTATTTTCACCACATCACCTATATAGCTCAAATTTTGACTCTAATTGCTTTAGAACCAATTTATTTCAACTTTTCCCCAAGAAATGCCATAGTCCCTCAAGCAAACCATGCGCGTTTATTATGAATATGAAATACATTGAAATTTACCAATGAGAGTGGGAGGATCTGAATCATGAATATCTTTTTTAAAAATATTAAGAGATATAATAAGTGAGCTACAAAACTCTTGGCATTGATCTAACAATACTAACTAAGTTCTATTAATTGGTGCCCTTAGAAAATTTGTTAATGGATAATTTTCAAAAAGTTTTTATACCACTTTTATAGGAAAGAAATTTAAAATGCTATAAAAAATTTAGTTGCTTTTTTTTCTCATAGAAAAAATTCTAAAATGTCTTTTAAATCAAAACTTTTAAGGCATCCGTTAACTTTTTCCATACTAATTACAATAACAGATTGTCCTGCACAATCAAATTAAAAGAAGAATTATCGCTCAGTTATGTGTAAATCAAGAAGAATTAATACCCACATTGAAGAAACTTACTTCACTGATGAAGTGTAGTAAAGATGAAACTTAATGCAATTAAAACCAAAAGAAATCCATCTTGGCTAAGGATATCCATTATAGATACACAACATTTCCACAATTAGTTCCATTCCAACAATCTCTCCAACCAAAACAAGAGGGATTATCTTCTTCATTCACCATCGCAAGAGCTAGTTTCACTGTCTTCTTGGTCTTTTTTTTGGCTAGTGGAGCAGCTATGATCGTATATGGACTAACAACCGAAGACATTAATAATGAAAAAAAGTATGCCAAGTGCCCAGGTTTGGACGTATGCGATGATGCTGTGTTTGGTAATGTATTTTTGAATGAGACTAGAATTTTCACCAATGAGTGTTGTCGTAGAATAGTGGATAGGGGAAGACGTTGTTTTGATCAATATGTGATTTCATGTCTTTCAGAGGATGAAAAAATGCCCACTGATTTGATGAACCCATCTGTCCAATTTCCCAGGAGTAAGCAAATATGGGATAGGTGTGTCTTGGTTGTTCAGTATTTGGGTCTTTAAATTATTTATGTTTGTTGAGTATGTATCACTATTTGTTATCACTACCATCTTCGAATAAATTATAAAAATTTCTATTAGAATTTGTTTGTCTTATCAACTTAATAATTTATAATGTATATGCTCTTCTAATTTTGACTCCATCTTTTACAATGCATTTTTGTTCTTTTCTAATCAAGGTCAAAATTTTATGAAAATCATAGTGTATTTTTTATGGCTTCCCCCCTTTTTCACCGAAAGGGAAAGCAGACTTCCTAAAATTGAAAATGACATATTTAATATTACTTTTACTATCAAACAAATGTTAACATAATATTAGTTTATCAAAAAAAAATGTTAACATAATATTATTATTCCTGATCCAAAAATAAAAAATGTTAATATTTTTTTCATTATAGTGCAGAATTGATTACATTGTTAATAGATCACTAGATAACCATTTTTTGAAGAAATTATTAGTCGTACATCATAAAGAAAAGAAAAGGTTGAGAATTGCATTGTTATTTTCTTAGATTACATTAGTAATAATTATGATTTTGTTGGATTTAATTGAAAGGGTAACAGATTGGGGTATTTGCTCATTTTCCAAATATAGAGGAAAAAGTTGGTTAGTTTTAAAAATAATGTGAGGAATTGAGAACTACCCAAAAAATAAAGGAGGAAAGTACTTTTTCCTCATAAATAAATTATGACATATTTATTATTTAGTGTGTGTGTGTGTATATATATATATATATATATAAATGTCTGCCGATTTTCCTTTTCTTTTAATAATTTCATTTTGATTCATTTAAGTTGTTAATATTCTAGCTAGCTAGCAACTTTTATATATATCTTAAGGAAAAATTCTTTCCAATATGCATAGACATTATAACATATATAAGCTCTAAATTTGGCTCTAATTTCTTTATAAATCGAATTTATTCCCATTTCTACCCAATGATTACCATAATCCCTCAACCCCAAGCAAACCATTCCCTTTAATAGGAATATGATAAATTGATAATACGTTAATTGAAAATCCACTATATTCAATAATAGAACGGTGAAACAACCAAAAACATAGATTCCATTTCTTTGTATATGTAACCGTGGAGTATGCAACTTCATCCATAATTTAGCCACAAAATCACAATACAACATTTTAATATTTTATAAACCTCTAACATAAATTGCTCAAAAAGTTAAATAAAGGACTACTTGAAATTCACTTATCTTAATCTAATGATAAAGAACCATCATCATGATTTAGACAACAAAAATTCAAATCCTAACATGATAATGGTTCTTTATCATTAGATTAAGATAAGTGAATTTTAAGTAGACCATCGTCCAAAAAAAAAAAAAAGAGAGTTACAAAGGAACTCAGTTGTGGTCACTGGATGGGCTTTGGGAAATTGTTAAGGAATGCATCAGCCAACATTTTTCCAAGTTGAACCTGGGCTGGGGTTGACAGGTGTAGATTATCTCCTTCAAGTGGCAGACCTTTTGCATCAACGGTTTGTAGGTTTGGGAGGTCATTTTCCAGCTGAACTGCTCTAACAATTTCTTCTAGAGTGCTGTCATAACCTGAAGCTAGAGCCACCTATACATCCAACACACAAAATAAAATATATTTTCACCACACCACATGGCTTTGCCAAACTCTAAATAAACACACTTTCAAACAAGATTTGCTTCAAATTAAAAACAAATAAATAAATGGAATTAAAAAAAAAAAAACCATTTATACCTGTATTATAGGGAGATTAGGACAGTTCAGATCACTTCTGATGTTAGTAAAGAAATTATAGAGCCTTTCTTTATACATATTGGCATCGGTTTGATTATGAGTATCAGATTCCCCTTGATACCATAGAAGTGCTTCGATTTTGCCACCACTCCTCAAGGAAGCACCAGCTCTGTCCACCAACTTTCTGTAATGATCAGAACCCTTGGCCCATTCAGCGATCATAGTCCCTCCAATGGCACAGGGCACAAGACCAATCACCCCAAAGTTGGGGTCCTTTGCCAAAACCTCATGAGCAAAAGGCATGCCCGGTCCAACTCCACAGACCTTTGTATCGTCGATGTCTTTGTGAAGAGGCTCATGAGCTACAACCCAGGTCTCGTTTGAACTGAGTCGTAGAATGAAAGGGCTGGGGGTGCTCTCTGGGGGGATTATCATGTTCCATGTGTCGTTGTTAACCCCACCACGCCCAGCCATGTTGCTCTGCCCAGCCAAAAGAAATATCTTTGTGGGGCTGAGTTCTTGGGATTGAACAACAGAGAAGGCCAGAAGAAATGCTAGAAAAATGGTTGGAGACATTTTTTTTTCCAAGCGAGTTGGGAGCTAGCTAGAAAGGTTTAAAATTCAAGAGGTGTCGGCTAACCAAGAAGTACAAGGCTTTTGGCAGAAGGCTCTCAAAGCTATGGTGAAGAAGAGTTTGGCAAAGCGGCTTTTATAATACTTTATCATGTTCCATATCATTTAACAGGTAACCAAGTCAGCAATAGAGTTAATGGTGTTTGGTGTGTTGCTATACTGTTAGGTTCGAATTCAATTCTCAGCCCTTCAATTAATCCAACCAACTGTGCAGTCGCCGACGTCACTGCCCAGTAAGTTTTCTGTCTCTCTCTCTCTCTCTGTCATTTTTTTAATTGATTTTGATTGCTGGAAAAAAAAGAAGGAATGTAAGCTCTGTTTTGTGGGATTCGAGAATTGTGCTGATCTGGTCTCTTTCAGAAGCTATGGTATCTATGGGTTTTTCAGCGAGATGTCTTGAATCTATTGGCTTGGACTACACCGGGTTAGTTAAGAGTTACGTTCAAAAATCATAATTAACGTGCAGACAAAATAGCCTGAATGAAAAGAATAAAACTATTACTACTACTAAAGTGATGAAGGGGACGTTATAGTTAATGAGGTCACATGTAAAATTTATGAATTCGAAAAATGTCATTCTCTCTACTCAATGCTTCCTCAGTTCCTCTCCATCAATGATGGACGAAGCAGCTTGCATGACTAGAAAAGTGACACACTTTTTTATGTTAATTTTGGTTGGGGAAGCTTTAAGCTTATAGAGCATCCACAGCAGTGGAGCTAAAAATTTAACAATTTAGTTCCATTAAAAGTTATTTTATCTATTTTACCTACACACATGTTACAGCAATGGATCTATTTTAGCTTTCAACACAATAAAATAATATAAACATCTCAATAAAATAATATATCTACAACAATAAAATATTCTATCTCACTACAATATCTCACTACAATAAAAACTCCACAAACCAATCCACCACCACGGCCAACCAAGAACAACCGCCCACAGCCACCATGAAATCCAGCCAAACCACCATCACGAAACCCAGAGATGGGACGGCGATGAAGATAGGCAATGAAGGACTGGGCGATGAAGGATCGGCGATGAAGATCAGTGATGAAGGACTGGGCGATGAAGGACTGGGCGATGAAGGATCGGCGATGAAGATTGGCGATGAAGGACTGGGCAATGAAGATCAGCGATAAAGGATTGGCGATGAAGATCGGCGATGAAGTACTGGGCGATGAAGGATCGGCGATGAAGATCAGTGATAAAGATCGGCGATGAAGGACTGGGCTATGAAGGATCGGCGATGAAGATCGGTGATAAAGATCGGCGATGAAGGACTGGGTGATGAAGGATCGGCGATGAAGGACTGGGCGATGAAGGATCGACGATGAAGATCGGTTATAAAGATCGGCGATGAAGGACTGGGCGATGAACAGTCGGCGAAGCAAAGAGTAGATGAGGGAGAGAAAAAAAAAATGAGAAGGAAAAATGAAGAAAGAAGAGAAGCCGGAGAGAGAAACAATGAAAAAGAAAGAAATATAAAATAATTTTTAAATGAAAGAGGTGAGAGAAATTTATTAAAATATTATTTTTTTTTTTTAGCTTTCATGAACAGTGCACATCTATCTATAGATGTGCACTATTGATGAAAGCTAAAAAAAAGTAAGTATAGCTCCACTGCTGGAGCTTACTTTTTGTGTTTGTGAAGCTAAATTTTAGCAATATAGCAATATGCCTCCACTGCTGTGAATGCTCTAAAGCATCGAGTTAGTCCATACTTGGGTAAGGCCTATCTAGTGAGTGAGCCCAATCCACAAAATCAGTCCAGATAAAATACCACCATGATGGGTTTTTGATTTAATAAATGGTAATGCAAAAAACTCACAGTGGGAATAAAAATAGGACGAGTATAACTTGGAATGAATATCTCTACTACCAAATTTTCACTCTCTCACTTGGCTCCCTCAACAACCTAACCTAGAACTAGAATATTCTAGGAGATAAATATCATCTCATTTGTTAAAATGCCATGAAAAATAAACTATTGGTTTTATAAGATTTTTATCTTGATTAGAAAAGGTAAAAAAAACCACCAGTGTAAAATTTGGTATTAAACCATAAGAACATGTCTATTATGTTGATAACTTTGATAAGAAAAAAAAATATTAGAAATTTTAACACTTTATTTGAGTATGGTAGTCATGCATACTAGAAAAACATAGCATAACTTAATATTCTTTTGGAGGAGCAAGTGATTCTCTTTCTCAAAAAACCAAAAATGGAGCAAATGAATTTGATTCCACAGCCAAAACACATTTATCCCATATTCTCTCACTCAAGGGTAATTGGACAGGAAAGTTTTTCAAATAATTGGGTACTTTTTCATCTCCTGTAAGGTTTGAAACCACAAATTCATCAAAGCAACGTGGTCCCCTATCCACTATTCTTTTACAACACTCATAGGTGAAAAGTCTCCTCTGATCCCTAAATAAATTGAAAAATACAGTATCATCGCATATGTCCACACCTGAGCACTTTGCATACTTTTTCTCATTAGCAATGTCTTCGGTTGTTAGTCCATGTACCACCATAGCTGCTTCACTACCCAAGAATAAGACAAATAAGACAATGAAGCTATAGGATCTTGATGACATGGTGAATGAAAATGATAATCCCTCTTGTTTTGGTTGGAGAGATTTTTGGAATGAAATTAATTTGTAGAAATATAATTTCTTTTGGTTTTTAACTGCATTATGTTACATCTTAGTTTAATGCAAGTCATCAACGAAGTAAGTTTCTTTAATGTGGGTAATAATTACCTTGATTTACACACAAGTTATCAGTAATTCCTCTCCTTTGTAGAAGTCATTTCCTTATTATGTGAGTATGTGTATGTATAATGCATGTGAGTGTGTGTATGTATAATGCATGTGCAATAAATATCATCTCATGTCATCAATCAACATGTTTTTGATACATTTTACTATATATTAAATGGCTGTAATTTACACTTGTATGCTCCTCCTTCAAACAGTTAATGGTCAACTAGCTAGACTTTTCATGTCATCGATTCACTGTATACACCATTTTAGCATCATGAAAATGTTTGCATTAATCTTCATTTAGACATTAGGAGTTTTTTTTTTTTTGGTTAGAAGGGGGTATATGTTTGTGAGGTGGAAACTATTTTCCAAGCAGTAGAGTACTAGTTTTACTTTCTTCCAAATATTGAAATAAAATATATAATGATATATGTCTACTATGTAGATTAAATGTGGCTTGATAATATATTTGACATTTTTCTGATTTGCTTGAAAGTCCAATCATCATTCCACATTTAAGCTATTTAGTAGACATATATCAATATACATTTTAGGCCATTTTTTGGACCCTAGAAAATAACCCCCACATCAAAATTACATACCCCTTCTCTATTTAATTTTTTTGAAGCAGCCCCTCCACTTAAATCAAGTTTCAGACCTTTCCCCCAAAACATAGTATGGAATACTCACCATCTTGAAACAATGATTGGAATTTTTTTTTTTTTTTTTTTTGAGTTTTTTGCTTTATTAAAGTAGGAGGATGGATTTATAATAGGAGTATGAAATGTCCATCAAGTGGTTTATAATCATATCAATTACATACTTTCATAGAAAAAACATGAGTGTATATGCATGACAAATCATAAAAATCCTATTTTTTTCGCTAATGATGTGCTATGTAATTCTTTCTCATTAATAGTAAAAATTATTTTAATCCACTCTGAGTAATTTTCTTTTGTTTTAGTTTTCTTAATTGTAGTTTTAATAAACCTGTCAAGGTTGTTATTATCATATTCTTTTTCTTTTCTTTTTTTAATAGAGTGGTTTATAATCATGCCATTCACATGCTTTGTGGTGACTCTGGTGTGTACATATTGAGTACACGACCAAATCATAAAAATCCTATTCGTGTTTCTTTTCTTTTACTTTTACTTTCTAGGCAGACTAAGCTTTAAATGGTTTTGTGTGGTGTAAAAATATTTTATCATGGTTGAATTTAGTTAAAATGATATTCTAGATATTTTTATTTCAGGTTAAATTAACTTGACCTACTTAATTTAGCTCCCTTGTACCTTATCACATAAACAAAATCTGTCATTTATTGAAGAAAGCAAAGCTATACTTCCATGCTAGAGCTTCTTCAACAGTTTGCAGAGCCTTTAAAGAATAGATTTCTTTTTAATGAAGATTTTATGTATTAAGAATATAGATTTATATACAATAGTCACTTAATTTTCTTTTTCTTTTTCTTTTTCTTTTTTTCTTTTTTTCGAAATAAGATCTTAAACTCTTTGGAAAAACAAGACGGTGAGGGAGGTCTTGATCCCTTTAAAGTGGTTAAAATGCAATATTAATTAGAATATAATTTGAGAATATAATTGACTATATAATCAATTTTGTTATTATCCGCCTTTAGGTCAATTGGCATCTCTTAATCTGCCCTATTAGGAGGTTTAGGATTTGAATCTCCTTCTCCAATTTAATGTGGCAAAAAATAATATGTAATTATCTATTTAGAAAAATAGTAAATTCTTCAACCCAATAAGGCCTCAATAGATTAGTGAAAATGATAATAGGTTTTATACTAATTTCATTCTAATCATAAAAGTTTGGTATCTAATGATCATGTATATATACAAAATGTAATCAATTTTGAAATATGGTGAAAAATATAATTACATTTGTTTGATAATAAACATACTATACTCATTTTGCTTACTCCATGATCATGTTGTAAAGGTATACTAGAAGATATTGGCTGGATTAAAGGGAAGGAAAAGGCAAAGGTAGATAAGAACGAAAAATTATTTTCATATATGTATTTTTTTGGGGGGAAGAAATAAGACAAAATTAAACATTTAATCATCTTCCTTCTCTTCCCTACTTGTGGAAGAAATTAGACATTTGATTAGCTCAGCATTGTTATTGTTTTACTTGTGCAATTGATATGTCAAGGAGAGAGAGTGAATTAGACCTAGAACTTAAGCAGTGGGTTGATCTAATCATAATAATTTTTTAGGGATAATTACAATTACTATATATATATATATATATATACTCTTAAAAGTTAAAACACGAAGGTACTTTGTGATTTGGTTTGTGACATTTAGCTCCTCTATGCTTGGATTTGTTAGTCAGTTTGATTAGCTTGAATGTAATTTGAAGGTGTAACAAGCATGGTCCTTAAATTTGAAATCCTATACAAGATCCAATTGTAAGATTCTACTTTTTTTATATATATAAAAAATAATAAAATGAAAAATGATGTATGAAGTGTGCATTTGGCATTGCTTAAAAAACGAGTTTTTTTTACTATTCAACTTATTTTTGCTACTATTGATAGGTTTTATTACACTTTTTGGTATTATTTATGAGTTCTACTGTATTATTTCAGCTATTTTTTAACTTTATTTACAGTACTTTCAGTAAAAAAAATTCAATTTCAGCTAAATAAACTGTTCCCACACAAAAAAAAAAAAAAAAAAAAAAAAAAAAAAAAAAAAAACTTAGAAATATTCCTTATGGAGAATATTAATACTTTTATCTTTTAAGGTGGAAGCCTATTGGGATTTTTTAGAATAATTTTTTTTTAAAAAAAAGTGGAAGTTTACATTTTTTGGTATATGATGATAAAATTTTAAACTATGACATCTATTCTATAATAATTCTTTATAATTAATCAGAATTTTTATTCGACTATAAAAAACTTTACCAATTAAGTTAATTAGAACCACGAAAACTTATATTAAATCTATATTTGGATTAACATATATATATATAAATATATATATATATATTCAATCAAAATTTTGCCAGGTTTCAATAAATAAGTTTTTTAATAAAAATAATAATATGAAGGCACATTAACTATGAACATGGCATGTACGAATTCCTATTAATAATATTGCTTTTGATAAATTGACCACTTAACCACCACTCTTTTTACCGGTTGTTGTAACTAGACTTTTAGGCTTAATTTGTCTCTCTTTTTTGTGAGTTGTCCATGTCTTTCCTCAACCCAATTCTGCTTCTCTAACTTTTGGGCCTCTCGTTGTAAAAACTAGGAAAAGAACAATCTCCATCTCCTCAAATCTCTCTGTGTTGTCTTAGTCTTAGTATGTATAAGTTAGATGGGGTTCGTACTTAATTGGTTCATCCTTTTCTTAACTTATATCTGCCTTTAAACCCCCCAACCCTAGGATAGGGACTACAAAGTTTAAACTTTTTAAAAAGTTATATGCTTTATACGAGCAAAGCACCACATTGGACCATTGGCAACCTGTATCACTAGCTACTGTGTTACTTGACAAATGACAAACCATCCCAACCCTCATGTAAATATCAAAGCTGATTATGATACTTAAAAAATTAGATAACATTCTTGCGTTTAATTATTTAGTGTACTCAGTGCATTACATAATTCTTTTATGGATTTTACTAATGTGTGCTCTAAAGGCACACAATGTGACAATAGTAAACCAATTTTGGAAAAGTTTTATGTTGGAAATTGAAAAAGTTTTGACAACTTTTTCAATTCCCAATAAAACTTTTCCAAAAATTGATTTGTTAATGTGTGCCCTAAGGGCACACATTAACCGGACCCTTCTTTTATATAAAGAGAGGGGCGGAATCAAGAATTTTTCTTTGGGGGAGGCGGGTTAGATTTTAATGCCGATATCCACACACACATGCATGCAAACATATCTATACATATACTTATATGCTTAGAAAGTGTTGGTAGAAATGAGTAAACTAACATCATATGAAGATTCTTGATTCAATCTTTTTTTGAACTTCTTAATTAATTTATTTAAGTAACTTGTTAACATTATGAAATATGAGTTTTAAATTTTTTTTTTTTTTTTTTTTTTTTCTGAATTTTGGGGATGCTTACACTTAGTTAGACCGGTGAATGGAATAATTTCTCCTTTAAAAGGAAGGAGCAGTATGAAAACTTTATGCAATATAAGAGGTTGGTCCGAGACCATAATAATGGTGGAGTTAGATGCCACTTTATCCCGCTGATTTCTGGAATTCTATGAGTAACATAAAAAAGTAATCATCTTGCTTTCAACTTTTTTTTTTGAATAAAATCTTGCTTTCAACTTTGTTGTGGAAATGATACCCATTTATTATGTTAACATACGAAATAAGTTAATTGGTCCCCATTTGCCCTGCTTTGTTTCCTCTTCTTGTTAATAAAAGTTTAGTTATTCAAAAAATAAAAAGACTAGGCCTAATCCAAATTATTTTACAAAAATAAACACTTGGTAAATTTTTTTTTTTTTTTTTGAGAAAATTTCAACCTATGGCGTTCATTTTTGATAATAGCTCTTTATTATCAAACCAAGACACCAATTAGTTTTTAGTGTAGGCAGTGATTGAACCCCAGATCTCTTATACAACCATCAAAGATTTTACCAGTTGAGCTAACTGGAACCCACCACTTGATAATTTATTAGTTCTAAACTAAATTTCAAAATTCAGAACTAACTTACCCGGGTGAACTGCACAAAAGCTCAAATAACGGTGGCATAATTAAGCACAATGTAGGTTTCATCATGATTTTTAACCAACCTCTACTCCATAAGCACATGTTCTCGATTCACTAGCAATTACTAAAACTTATTACATGCTTCAAGTGCATTGTCTAGCCCACTCAAAATCACATGTAAGCTCCCTTTTGTAGGTTCCATGTACTAGTAAGGGTAGTTCAGGAAATGTTTTGGACTCAAGCTTCGCTCTGTTTGTTTTGACATTAATATTTTCTAGAAAATAAATCATTTTTCAAAAAGTATTTTCTAAAAAACTATCTCATTTTGCTATGTTTGATAGAAACCTTAAAATGAGTTGGAAAAATATCTCTTAACTTCTCTTATTTAGTTTCCCTCAAAAAAAAAAAATCTCTTATTTAGTTTTGTGTTAGATAAAGTTATTTTCCTTATTTAGTTTCACGTGAGATAGAGTTGTTTTCTAAAAATTTTTAGCAAAAAACAACTCTATCTTATGCTAAGCTTTTTTTTTTTTTTTTTTTGAGAATGATCTTATGCTAAGCTAATAAGGGAAGTTAAGAGATATTTTTTCTTTGATCAATTTTTCCTGATACTACCAAACACAGAAAAATGCAAAAAATTATCTTCACATAAGATTTTTTATTGAAACAAAAGGATCGAAGATGCTATCTCATTCTCAACTCATTGCGCCAATTGCTTATTTGCTTTTGAGCTGAATCAGCTGATTGGCACTTCTTGCCTCTCACCAAAAAGAAGGTCAGGGTTCATGCTCATGGAATATTAAGTAGCATTTGGGATAAGTGCCCCCAACCCATATATGTATAGTAATATAGAGTGGATTATAGAGGAAATTGTAGTGTGCAACTGTGCATGATATATCCCCACTCCTTGCCAGCCATTACTCTTATAAAAAGCATCTTGCAGACTCCTATTTCTATTGCCTTTTCTCCACATTTTGCCTCAAAGTGAGAGTTAAAGATGTGCCTCTTCTTCATTGTTGTATCCCTTCTTGCTGCGTGTGTCGAGCCTCAAGAACTCAGCCCAGAAAACATATTTCTTCTGGGGGGACAAAGCAACATGGCTGGACGTGGAGGCGTTCCCAAGGTGAATGGTCATTGGAATAAGAAAGTCCCAGCAGCAAGCAGTCCCCAGCCTTCCATTCTACAACTCAGTTTGCACAAGACATGGGTTGTAGCACATGAGCCTCTTCATGAAGAAATTGACAAATACAAGACATGTGGGGTTGGACCAGGCATGCCTTTTGCTCATGAAGTCTTGGCAAAGGACCCCAACTTTGGGGTGATTGGTCTTGTGCCTTGCGCCATAGGGGGGACTAAGATCACTGATTGGGCCAAGGGAAGTAGCACTGGTCATTACAGGCAATTGGTTGAAAGAGCTAATGCGTCCTTAAAGAGTGGTGGCGAAATCAAAGCGCTTCTGTGGTATCAAGGGGAGTCTGATACTCAACAACAAACTGATGCTAGATTGTATAAGAGAAGATTGAAGAGGTTGTTTACAAACATTCGAGCTGATCTGAACTCTCCAAATCTACAAATAATACAGGTATGGTTTTTATTTCATTTAATTTTTCATTAAAAAAATCAATTGGAATCTACATTGATCTCTTTTTTTAATTCTACATTTTCCTGCTTTAGTTGCCAATCTTGTTTGAAAGTGGGTTTATTTTCATGTGATGAAATTATTTTCTTTCGTATATTGGTTAGGTGGCTCTAGCGTCAGGTTATAACAACACTCTAAAAGAGATTGTTAGAGCTGCTCAGCTGGGAATTGACCTCCCAGACCTGCAAACTGTTGACGCCAAAGGCCTGCCACTTGAACAGGATCATCTGCACCTATCCACAGCAGCTCAGGTTCGAGTCGGGAAGATGTTGGCTAATGCATTCCTTCAGTTCCCACACTGCAGCGGCCTCAGATGAGTTCCTTGCAACTCGCTAAAATATCTGATATGTAAACAAAAACCTTGCCTGTTCACATCATTAGGAATTGGTCTGATGAATCTTAGCCAAGGAAGCATGTAGACATTCATTTTTATTTATGATTTTTGAGAAATATGTCGGAGTTTTATATGCATTCTGCATTAAAAAAACTGTCATGCAGGTTTGTATACAGTACAAGATTATGGGAAAGGTATGGTTAATCACGGCATATTATACATGTTGACAAGCAATTTACAGAATTTGCTTGTAGTGGGGAAAGCGAAAAATAAATAAAATATATACATAAGTAAAAGAAGATAAAAACACAGGAATAAAGAGGTAATTGGCAGGAAGACACAGTGAAAGAAATAAACAATTCAAATAAATCAAATTGGGACTAAGTACCATGTTACATCAGGCACCATGAAGCAAGGCTTGCATCTCTGGTAGCATCCTTCTCACATCCCGAACTTTACTAGCACTATTAGCAGTGTTTACTTTAAGGATTCGCCATGGCCAACATATGTGCCTTATCTTAAGTCTACTCCGCTCCCTGCTCTCAGATTCCTCTAATTGTCTTGTCAACTCCTCGATTCGCTCACGGAGTCCTGCAGCCCTGCTGTCAGCAAGCTGCAAAGACCTCTCCGCTGCTGCCTGGGCAGCCATTGCAGCAGATACAAGTTCTTCTTTCATCCTTAATTTGCCATTGGACATGTCCAAAGCAGCCCTTGTTTTCTCCAACTCTTGCTTCAGAATGGCCACCTTGTAAAACAGTAATGCAATTGTAATGAATTTCAAAATTGATACCTATCAAGATAAGGGCAATCCAGGAACAGAGAGAGAGAGAGGCAAAATTGAAGTTAAATTAATTTTATGCATTAGATTTCAGAGAGTAATTTACTACATGAACAAAACACCCAAGAGAAAAATTATTCACCAAAGGAAGCTGTCTTCCACTAGCATGTTTACCAACACATAATGATTTCGTTGTACACAAAACAATGACTTCCAGAAATGTCAAAGTAGTACTACAAGGCAGAACTTCAGTTCCAGACTTCCAGGATCCAAGATGCATCAACTTCAATTTATAATTGTCACAAAAAAAAATAGTATCTGTTTTACCTACCCAATTTCAACAGAACTCAGCACTCAACAGTATGTGTAGGAGAATAAAAAATATGGTTCACCTGTGGACCTGAGGTTATGCCACTCTAATTGATAGCATATACCAAATTAAAATCTCAGCTCCTCATTTTATATGCAATTGACACAGAACACCTTTTAAAATCTGAGCCAGCTGTTCCCATGCGAATGCACATAAGCATGTCAAGTACGTTCTCACTATACTTTACCTTTGGCCTATATCATAAAAACATTTTTTTATATAAAAAAAAAAAAAAAAAATTGTCCTGGAATCTTGAGTATGCCCAATGCCATTTCATAATCCCCTACAACTTATATACGGGTCATAATATCAAAATAGGAGTGACCCTGAACATGAGAGATAATTACAACTTAAGGTTGTCACTTGTCATATAGCCAACAATGTACCTTTGTTCATTAGTAGTAAGAGGTTTCAAAGGAATTCGGAGAATTAGGCTCCCATGACTAGCATACCTTTATTCATTCATAAAATCAGACATGCCGTTTGAGTTGCCAAGTTAATCACAAAACAAACTTCTAGCTTCATGCATGGAATAATGATTGCATTTGTTACTATAATAACATCATGAGACCTCTAAGTAATTAACAAGCAGACTTCATGAAAAAACACCATAAACCAAAACTCTAACAAGCAAGAAAGTGTAGAACTAGACAGCTGATGAATCTATAAAGCAACAGTACATCAACAAAAACTAACATCAAAAGACATAAACTGTTACCACTTTGTCACGTTCTCCAATTTCATTTTTACCAGCTTCCACTTCCAACTCGCATGCTTCCCTCCATCTAGCAACCTCAGCTTCAGTTTCTTTTATTTCCGTCAGGAGTTCTTCAACCTTATAGCAATTAAAGGGATAATGTCAGAAATGACAAGGGTTTGCTACAGGAATGAACCAGAAAATTTTCAATTTCTTGATAAAATAGGTATCACATTTTGAATTAATGCCCTCTCTCTATCTTCCAACTCTTTGATGTACAGAGTGTTTTCCGTAATTTGTTGAGCTTGTTTCTCTGTAAGACTCTGCAGGCGCTCAGTGTCTGACCTGGGATAGACTAGATAATAAGTACTTGAAAACCAAATATTAAAACATAAATATCGTGGGGACAGGAGGTGGTTGAAGATGTCAACAACCATAGAAAGGTCCAAAACCAGAAAAATATTCATGCAAAAACATGTTTATAAAGCAAGCCATGTACTCTTTCCTACACCACCAAGTGGTCCTTAAATGAATGAAATGTTAATAAATCCTAGATTAATTGCTATGTACTTTTTGCAGTTCTTTACCATTTCAAGAACCGTGCAGTCATGTAATGACCAATCACAATATCAACAAGAAGACGGCAACATATATGTTTTATTTTGGAGCTCAAAATTTTGACAGGTATTCTCCATAACTTGTCATCTCATGGAAACTAACCATAGTTGTGTTTAGAACTAATAAAATTTACACAACACTTACAGCTGAAATTTTCTATACTAAATGCAGGAAGGGGGGTGTTTGACGTGTTTCAATTTGATTTTCATCTTCAGTTTAATTAAGCGTGTAGAGAGATCAATTAAATACTCATTTCTTTGGGGATATTATAAGATTAAGAAATTTAAAATCAAGATGGGATTTGCGCTTCAACTGGGTCATAGATACCATGTATTTCAGAACCATGCAAATTTACTCAAAAATGGGGCATCATAATTTATGAAATATGTAAGAGAACTTTCACTATGATTGAACAAGTATTCTTGAACCCACACTCCATGGTTGAGTTGATTATTAGTTTGACGTAGTCCATATATTGGATGCTTTGGATGGCATGTGATATATCCAAATATCACTTTTTACATTTTCTAAATGGATAATTAAAAAGAAAGGTTCATTTCTTCACTGACTTTGGTGTACCATAACAAATTCAGTGAACTCCTAGGCTTACTCCTGCACAGTATATCTCTTTCTTTTCTTTTCTTTTTTTTGGGGCTTTTTTTATTATATAAAACTGTCTTTGAAAGATGCAGTAAACTACACAAAGATGTAAAGCCTAGGCAGGAGCATTAGAGATTTAGTGCAGATGTCTGTGTCTCTGTGTGTATGTGTTGGGGGAAGTTTTCCACACTACAATGTAACAATTTCACCTTGCTTCATTCCTTAGAAATAATTTTATCTCCTACTCGCTATCTCACAATCAAATTTGGTGCAAATTATAGGATAAAACCATAATATTAATGCCAAGTGAAAATGCAGGCATTTCGGTTCAATAATGACGTACCTAGATTCTTCCAAAGATCTTCGCAATTGAGTGATTTCTTGCCGCAAATTCTTCATTATCTTCTCCACAGTTGAGGCCTGGTAAGGACAATGATGGACATCAGAGCAATACTTATCCATTTATTGGCATAGTTAGCCAACAAACTTTGTTCTTTGGATAAACTTGCTCTTAAGGTCACAAATTGCACAAGAAATCTCACACACTTTCCTCCTAAATGACTTACTATAAGGAAGATCTTACTTCAAGTGCATGTAGGAAACTGAATGCCTTAGTTGGAAGTCAAGCATATAAAAGACCAGCTCTATTTAACAGCAGAGACTTTTAAGATGGACTTCAAGTGTACTATTTACACTTTGACCAAAAAGAGGGGATTCTGTTTAAGAAAAAAGTGACACTTTTAACATTTTCCGAGGATTGAAAAGGTGTTGTCCTCCCTACAAGGGTTGTTTTGTTGAGTTGATAATCACGAAGTCTAGTAGGAACTCGTGGTCTACAAGTGAGAGTCAGAATTCAATAACTGATAATTACAACCATAAACAGTATACATTTGTCTTAAATAAATGGAACACTCCACAACATGGTATTGAGGTATCTTACAGTGAAAAATGCACATGATTTTGCTGGACCATATGTACAAACTTAAGCTGACCTGCCTCTCTTCCTAGCAATTAAAGAGTTTATGTTCCATTCTTATATTTACTTATTCCTATCAAAAGACTAGGGAGTCATTTTTACATAGATAAATTTCCCGGCTCAACTACTGACAACATAAATAACCAAACAGAATTATGAAACTCAAGCATCATATATGGTAACATGAAAATTGAAATATACAACAAAAGAGAAAGAAAAAAAAATATCATCAACCCGAATCCTTAACTTAAGCTAGGAATCTAAAGGTGAGAGTGTTAGACTAACTATGCAAACAATGAATATGATCGGTATAAGCTAATTTCCCACAAAACAGACAGTGCAAAAACAATAAATTTCGAAATTTTAAGCTCAAACCAAAATACCCAAATTCCAAATTGTGAACATAGATTAAGGGGGAAGCTCTCAACATACCAAACTAACAACCTCCTCTTCACACTCGCTATCTGACTTCTGACTCCCTGCACTCGAACTCACTGCAGAACTCTCTGGCTGCTGCTCATTGCCCCCACCTCCCATCATAAACCCGAAACCGACTCTCTGCAAAATAGGCACCCTTCTCTGCTCATTAGTCCCCTTCAGCTTATTCAAGCTCTTCTCCACCGCCTCCTTCTCCACCAACGCGATCCTAAGCAAAGTGTTGATGTCTCGATTCTCCTCCGTCAAACTCACCACGCTGTTCTCCAATTCCCTCTTCTCCTTCTTCCTCATTTCCTTGTACTCTCTCACCTTCACCTCCACCTCGCTCGCCAGCCTATTCATTTCCACTATTTCCTCCGATACCGCCCTAAATTCCTCGCCTCCTTCGCCTATTTCGGACTCAACAATCGCTGATTCGCGCTCTTCTTCGACCTTTTCTTCGTCTATGCTCTCGATTATCTTGACTAAACCCTCCTTCGCTAACCGGAACGAATCCAAGCTCTTCGACAAGTAATCGTTTCTCTTCTCGATTTCGGTTTCCAGTTCCTTAACTCTTTCTCTCGAAACCTCAACTTCATTCCTGAACTCCTCTGCTTTCCTCAGTTCATCGTCGAGCTTTTT
The DNA here is from genome assembly GCA_028535165.1 of Quercus tomentella. Classification (NCBI taxonomy): domain Eukaryota; kingdom Viridiplantae; phylum Streptophyta; class Magnoliopsida; order Fagales; family Fagaceae; genus Quercus; species Quercus tomentella. The sequence continues at coordinate 25,632,162 of JAPQVY010000144.1, forward strand.
CGCGAACTCGTCCTCTTTTTCCTTCAGCGAAGCTTCGAGCTCTTCTATTTTTTCCTTCAGAGAGTCTCGCTCCCTCGAGATTTCGGCGACGAGTTTCGTCAAGTCGGAGTTGTGATCCACGGCGTCGTCTCTTTCTTGCCGGACGAGAGTTAGGGCTTTTTCGGTCTCCGCCGACTTCGATTGGAGGCTGAGATGGGATTCGCGGAGAGATTCGAGGTCTGCACGAAGATCATCGTGATCGGAGAGGTGTTGGGGGATGGTGGCGGGTGAATCTGGGCCGTTGATTTGAGTATCGGATGGGGTTTCAATAGTGATTTCCATGGTCCATAGAGTAGCGGGTGATTAGAGATTTTCATGAAGAAGGTGAAGAATAAGAGAGCTTTGGAGTTTTGATAGAAAAGATTTTTTTTTTTTTTTTTTTTTTTTTTTTTGTTTGAGTTGAAAAGAGAGCTACCAGTCAACGAAATAGAGGGAAGAAGGCTTGGTCAGGTAGGTGCATAGATGAGAGAGAGTTTGGTTTTGGCGCGGGACTTGAATTTGATAACCAAAACAGTTGAAAATTAAAAAACCAATAAATAATTTATATATATATATATATATACTCTCTTTATCTTAATTTGATTGTCCTGTTTCAAAAATCAAAATTTTTAAGAAAATATCATTTATTATCTTGTGCGGTATAAAAATATATAAATTTATAAAACTATCTTTAAATAAATTTATTAAAAATAGTTTTGGAAATAAATTAAGGGTATAATAAGAATATTAATAAATTAATAATTTTTAATTTTAAAAATAGGACAATAGTTTGAGACATTAGAAAATAAAATAGATGACAAACAAATGGTACATATAACAACAGTATAGACAGGTAAATAAATGGTTCATATTAACAAGTAAGATAAAGCTAATTGGTGTGCCCGAAGAAGTAAAAATGTTGGTTTATAAAATATTTTTAAAATTTTCTATGGAAAAAAAAAAAAAAAAAAAAAAAAACCTGATTTTTTTAACAATTTTTTTTTTATTTTATATGAAAATAATATTAAAACTTTTATGAAATAGTATGTTAGAAAATGTCTGCACTCATTAATAAGAACCATTTATTTATCTTTGTATATTGTAGTTATACTTTTCTTTTTTTAAAACCAATGTTCTTAGGGAATTTGTTAACTTTTTCCTATATATAAAAGGAGGTTAGGAGTCTAAAAACTCTAAACTCCATTAGTTCTCTTTTTGTTAAAATTGATCAAACTTTGACGGGCAAACTACCACAAATCATATCATACTAGGGATGAAAAATGGGTGGATTTGGCTAATTTGGGTGAGTCACAAAATGGTATGATTATTTTATACCCTTTTGTGAGTTTTGCCACCTGATCATAATTTTTTAAAAGCAATGACTATTACACACTATCATACACATCTCGTTTAAAGTGTAGACATCGTTAAAACGATGTGGATATCTAGCTTTGCAAAATGTGGATGTTGTATGAACAACAATTAGTGTAATTTTAATTATGAACAAGAACCCCATTAAAAAGCTACAAATACATACTTGTATATACAAATGATAATGGATGGAAGGATTGACATGACAAAAATGCTAGTAAAATCAATGGTTAAAATGACCCCAACAAAAATGATAATTCACCCAAATTAAAAAATAGCATAATTTGGATTTTAGCCTAGAAAATAAAAGTTGGATTAAACTTTATTATCAATTATGTAATTATCTCTTCAAAACGATAGCCATTTTTTTAAAAATAAAAATAATGCCTCAACAGATTCGTGACCCCCCTTCTCTCCTATTATTTTTGTTAAGTAGATTAGTGACAATCAAACATTACATTTTTTTTTTTTTTTTTAAGTGGTGTGCTTTTCACATAGCTCAAGCCACAAGTTGATCTACAACAATTTTCCACCTGGAGAAATTTGTAAAACACCATAGTTCATCAAATTTCTCTGTTCACATTAGCATTCGAGCCACCAAATACAAAAATTTTGACAAATATAACAAGACCTTTTTAATTGATTTTTGTATTACCTCATACACATGCTAGAACTTTTAGAAAGACATCTAAAATGTGCTTGTTAAATTCACATTAATCATATACATTAGACTATAATCATAAGCTACTTGGATTCAGATTGTAATTCTACTTTATTAGTCATAAATAAAGTAAGCATTTTGCCTTTGACTCTATTAGCAGACCTATTTATTATTGTAAGGTCCCAATTTGGGGTCCAGGCCTAACAGGTAGGAGACTCTGGCCCAAGGAATCCAAAACAATGAATTTTTAGAGAAGTGGGTTACAGAACTAGGCCTTAACTAAGTGCATGCTAACAAATGTTGGGCCACGCAACACTTATAAACGGGAAAAACCTTTTCCTGCTTGTTTTCTGTATGATCCGAGGAGACGTGGGAGATATATCTCAGTCCTTCTTCGTGATTCCGGTTTTTTCTCCTCCCCCCTTCTCCATGGGAAGTCCTCTCACTTATATAGCCCTTTCATGTCACTAGGACCCTACACTTGTTGATCATCTGAGCCTTCTCCTGCGTGCCCGTCCCATCGGACATCTTCTCCGCCTTTCTGTGAGTTGCGGTAGCCAAGATAACACTGTTCACAAGTCCCCTCCCCATTAATGCGGCCGGAAAAGTAGCTATCATGCATTTAATGCAGCTGCCTGTAGCCTCTCACTTGACCTCATACAATGTCACCCCTCTTACGGGTTTGGTGGACTCATCCCTGTTTCCAACATTTGCTGGAGTGAGTTCTCATAGCTGGCAGAAGACATGTTCGAGCCATATTTGCCACGTCCGAGGAGACCTTCCTCCTCGGATCGCCCCCTAGATGACTGGGCCCACGAAACTTGGGCCTGGAGCCCTTAGCGTACTTACACCTTCTCGGACTAGTAAATCCTCCCATACTAGGCTCAAGGCCCATTGTATTACCTTGGGCCTCTGCCCCTACAATAGCCCCTCAAAATTCCGGATTTTCCCTCCTATCCGAGGAGAAGGTGGAATTTTGACACTCGTGTGACACTGATTATAATTTTCCGTTTCCTGCGTGTGGGACTACTGTCTCACGTGCCTCATTATTGCTTCTGGCGCTTCGTAACCCACGAGGCGCTATTAATTGCGCCGGGCGGCTTTATGTTCCTAGCATCCAACGGTGGGGAAATTGATCTAACGGTGGACATTTCCCCAATTTTGGGGGCGGGAGCAATCCAGTTCAGCCTTCCTCTGCCATGTATATATAAGGTTTCTGTGGGGAGTTTTCTTTTAGAAAGAAGCACTTAAACACTCCAGAGCACTTCAGCATTCCGTCTCGCAGAAAATTCACAAATCCATAGTCACGCCCTTGAAGATTTCTGGTGGGTTCTTCGAAAGCTTGGAAGATTCAACACCTGCGTTCACCGTAAGTGTTTATTTCCCCTCATTACTAACTCCTCTCCGTTGTTATTCTTCTCGGCTCCATCCCATTAGAAAAAGAAAAACCCTCTCCATGCCACCTAAGGCTAGCAAGATGGGTAGGTTTCAAAACCTGGTAGACTCTCCGGCCAGTATGGAAGGTTTCAGGGCCAAATACCGTATCCCGCCGGGAGTGGGTCTGGAATACTGCTCCTCGGAGGAGATTTTATTCAAGAGGAAAATGGGCAGGTCGCCATTCCTATGATTGCTTTCATAGAGGGAGGAATGACAATTCCCATAGGGAGTATAACTAGGGATTACCTTCGCGGTCATAGGCTAGCCCCCCACCAATGCGCCCCAAACATGTTCCGGATCCTAGGATGCGTAGACGCTCTAAACGAACAGATGAACCTCGGCCTCACATGGCGCGATGTAGTTCACCTGTACGAGTGCCATTGCCTCAATGAGTCGTATTACCTGAAATCCAGGTCCGACGAGGTGAGGTTGATATCCTGCCTTCCCAAGTCCAACAAAGGCCTGAAGGATGACCATTTGATTGTCTCCGGAGCATGGCACGACGGTTTTCATTACCCAGTTAGGGCGGGAGCACCAGGTGGGGCACCGTAGGGTCAGGTCTTCTGGCGGGGATCTTAGTTTTTTGAGCTTTCATTTCATTTCTGCGTTGGTTTTAACTGTTTGCCTTCTCAGACTGACACATACCACTCTTTGGGTGTTTTGCAGATAAGAAACACAAAGCTCCTCGGCTAAGTTTGGTCAACGTCCCAGCCCTCAACTATCTGCTAAGGTCCGAGATCTTTGTGAGCGAGGACGGACAACTGCGCGCTGCTCATCTTATCCTAGATTACGAGCCCCTTTCTCGTGCCTTTGTGGACGTAGGCCAGGCAATAAGGGCTGGAAGTTCCCGGTTAGCACGCATAGACGTCTCTAAGCCCGGTTTCCTTTCCCAAAGAGACCTTCCACCAGTCCAACTGCCGATCCGGCGCGCTCCCCAGGAAGTAGCTGCTACGAGAGAGATAATTGACTCATCTCACTCATCTCTCGAGGCGGAGATCGATCAATTCCATTTCGTTGAAGAAGCTGAAGTGCAAACTAGGCTTGTGGAGCTCTCTGATTCCGGCTCGGATCTTGACCGTTCCTCGGCTGCTCACTCGCCTGGCCTGATAATCGCTCGGATTGATTCGAGCCAAGAAGTTGAAGAAGAAGGAATGGATCTGAAGCAGAGGTCCGGTCTGAGAGGGCTATTGTCCAACAGGAACAAGGGACAATCCTCTAAGGACACCCCCAAGGAGCAGGCTCCAGCTAGACTTCCCCCTCCTCCTCCTTCATCCGCCGACCCCTCACTACAACCTATTCCCAATCTGAGGCGGGAGAGGCCAGTGGAAGAACTGGAGGAGGGTGAGGTCGGCCCTCAGCAAACCAAGTAGCAAAAGAAAGGAAAAGAGTCTAAGGACAAGCGGGCAAAGTCCACTGACAGCCGAGACGAAGCTGCGCTGAGAAACCGCGGGCACTTGGTGCCCGCGGTTGGAACTGGACGGCGCTCCCATTCCCTGGGATGCCACACTTTGGGAGTCTCAACGGGGGCAGGCGTCGTACCTCGCCGAGGCCCTGCAGCAGCCCCTGCTTCTACCCCGCGACATGGACGGGCTCAGGAAAACAGGGCAACTAGACCTCTTCAAGTCTTTGAAGAGGGATCTCGCTATGGTAAGACACAAGTCCTAGCTAGGCTGGACACCTTGCTCCACCTTCATCTAGCCGTTGTTCTCGTTTTAATGACACTTTTATTAATTCTATGCAGATCACCCAGCAAATCTTCGTGGCCGAAGAGCGGGCGAAAAATGCACGGGACGAGGTTAATGGTAAGGTTCAATCCCGCATAGCCGCGGAGAAAACTGCTGCTGTCCTCAGGCTGGAAAAAGAGAGCCTGAAAGAAAAACTTAAAGAGGCTATGAGGGATCGAGACAGTGCCAATGCGGGCCATGAGAGCACAATGAAGCAGGTTGAGGACATGCGCCAACAGCTTCATTTATCGGAGATAAACTTTGCGACCGAGAAGCAAGTGGTCTTGGATCTTAAGCCAGGCTGAGGCTGCGGTGGCGGCCTCTTATGAACGGGGAGTGATGGACACTGAAGCCAGGCTGACCGAAGAGGTAGCTGTGATTTGCAGGGACTACGTTACTGAGTCCTGGGGAGTTGCCATGGACCGGGCAGCAGTTCCTGTGGATTCCGACCTTAGGAGGATCGAGAGTATCTTCTTCCCAGAGGATATTCGCGAGATCCCTAGCTCGGATCCCCCAGAGGATCTCCCCTCCGCCCAAACCATTCCTCTCGGCACCGACATCCCAGAGGGAAAGAGTGGAAACGAGGAGATGCAGCCACCAGCCAGGGATAAATCGCCAGAGGACGCCCTTACGATAAGGGACGTTGTTGCACAGGCTAAGGAAGCCGGGCTCAAACCAACGGCTGAGGAAGAAATCCCCGTGGCCGTTGTCCCTGCCAAGAGCTCAGCCCAGGACAAAGTTTAAGGCATTAGTGTAGGGTTTTGCTTGTAGTAGATTTTGCTTTTCATTTGCTTAGGCTTCGCCAATATGTGTAAAACGAAACATCTTGGGATTTAATGAATGATATAACTTTTTTTGCGTTTTGTTTTGCTGCTTCCATTTTGCCTTTGTTATGAATGAATCTTGACTATGTCAGTAGACTTCCGAGGACGAACTATTAGTTGTAATTTAAACAATGCGATTAAGTATGAACGAATGAAGTAGCAGTTAATTTCGCCGAGACTGTGGTCCGAGGGAAGGAAAGACTTGGGTACCTTCCAACACTTAGATAGATATGGTTAATTTCCACCAAGCCTGTGGTCCGAGGAGCTAGGCAGCGCTTGGGTTCTGCTTAACACTTAGGTTTTCTTGTCGTAACTAGTTTCCCCATAGGTTTGAGTCCGAGGACCATGCAAGACCTTGGTTCTGTCTAGTACTTAAATAGATATGGTTAATTTCCACCAAGCCTGTGGTCCGAGGAGCCAAGTAGCGCTTAGGTTCTGTTTAACACTTAGGTTTTCTTGTCGTAGCTAGTTTCCCCATAGGTTTGAGTCCGAGGACCATGCAAGACTTTGGTTCTGTCTAGTACTTAAATAGATATGGTTAATTTCCACCAAGCCTGTGGTCCGAGGAGCCAGGCAGCGCTTGGGTTCTGTTTAACACTTAGGTTTTCTTGTCGTAGCTAATTTCCTCATAGGTTTGAGTCCGAGGACCATGCAAGACCTTGGTTCTGTTTAGTACTTAAATAGATATGGTTAATTTCCACCAAGCCTGTGGTCCGAGGAGCCAGGCAGCACTTGGGTTCTATTTAACACTTAGGTTTTCTTGTCGTAGCTAGTTTCCCCATAGGTTTGAGTCCGAGGACCATGCAAGACCTTGGTTCTGTCTAATACTTAAATAGATATGGTTAATTTCCACCAAGCCTGTGGTCCGAGGAGCCAGGCAGCGCTTGGGTTCTGTTTAACACTTAGGTTTTCTTGTCGTAGCTAGTTTCCCCATAGGTTTGAGTCCGAGGACCATGCAAGATCTTGGTTCTGTCTAGTACTTAGATGGGGAAATAAAATACAGGACACAAAGTTACACGAGGCTCAGAATTCAAATGAAAGAGATGCTCTTATTAATAGTAATACCTTTTGAGGTTATTTACATTCCATGGGCGGGTACAGCTTTTTCGTCTAAATCTTCTAAAAAGTAAGCCCCTATGCCCGCCACCGAGGTGATACGATACGGTCCTTCCTAATTCGGTCCGAGCTTTCCCCACGCGGGATTTCTTGCAATGCCCAGGACCTTTCTCAGCACCAAGTCCCCAGGAGAGAGTGGTCTCGGCCTCACCTTTGCGTCATATCCTTGTTTAAGTTTATGCTGGTAGTAGGCGAGCTGGACCATTGCTCTGTCCCTCCTCTCATTGATGAGATTCAAACTTTTCTCCAGCAGCCCGTTGTTAACATCAGGAGAGAATGTGCTGGTCTTGAGTGTCGGAAAGTTTGTTTCTAAAGGAATGACAACCTCAGCTCCGTAGGTCATCGAAAAAGGAGTTTCCCCCGTGGATCTCCGCGGTGTGGTGTGATATGCCCACAGGACATGAGGCAGCTCTTCCACCCATCTCCCCTTCGCGTCATCCAATCGCTTCTTTAGCCCGTTTACTATGACCTTGTTCACGGCCTCGGCCTGCCCGTTCCCCTGTGGGTAAGCCGGTGTGGAATATCTATTCGTGATTCCCAACTCACTGCAATACCTTCTGAAGGCTTTGCTATCGAACTGGAGACCATTGTTCGATATTAGGGTGCGAGGAGCTCCGAATTTGGTGACGATGTTCTTCCAAACAAATTTCTTCATATCTACGTCTCTAATGTTTGCCAGAGGCTCGGCCTCATCCCATTTTGTGAAATAATCTGTTCCGACGACTAGGAACCTTTTGTTCCCCACTGCTTTAGGAAATTGTCCTAGGATATCCAAGCCCCATTGTGCGAAAGGCCAAGGGCTGGACATCGGGTTTAGGGTCCCTCCTGGTTGATGTATATTTGGGGCGAACCTCTGGCATTGGTCGCACTTCTTCACGTATTCGTGTGCCTCTTTCTGCATGCTCGGCCACCAATAACCTTGGGTTAGGGCTTTGTGGGACAAGGATCTTCCCCCTGTATGGCTCCCGCAAACTCCTTCGTGCAACTCCTCTAGGATAAACTCCGTGGCCTCTGGGTGTACACATAGCAAGTACGGCCCTGAAAATGAGCGCTTATACAGTTTCAAATCCTCGGACAGCCAGAATCTAGGAGCCTTTCTTCTAACCTTATCGGCCTCGTTCTTCTCCTCGAGAAGCACGTCGTCCTTTAGAAATAGTATTAGAGGATCCATCCAGCTAGGTCCTGCCCTGACACTATGAACGTACGTCGACCCGGCTTTCACTACTGAGGATCTAGGTAGGTCTTCTACAAGTATAACACGAGGCAGGCTTTGTGCCGAGGAGGTTGCTAATGTGGCAAGTGAATCAGCATGAGTGTTTCCGCTCCTAGACACATGCATTAGGCTGAAGAAGTTAAATCGCGCCTGCCCCCGCTGTGCTTGGGCTAGGTACTCCTGCATCCGTCCATCTCTCGCCACTAAATCTCCATTCACTTGTCCCACAACAAGTCTTGAGTCCGAGAACATCTGTATGGATTTCCCGCCCAGTTTCTCCACCATAGACATTCCTTCTAGCAGGGCCTTGTATTTTGCCTCGTTATTCGTAGCCGAGAAGCCCAATCTCAGCAATTTTTCAATTGCAATCCCCTCAGGGGAAATGAGGACAAGCCCCACCCCCGAGCCCCTTTGATTGGCTGCGCCATCCACATATGCCTTCCAACAGGAGGGGCTCTGCTGGGAGATTGCGCCAACCGATTTTTCATCCATGTGTGGGGTTCCATTCCCTTCTTCTGATGAAGGTTCAGCAAACTCTGCCACCAGGTCCGCAAGAACCTGGCCTTTAATGGCGCTGCGAGGCATGTACTTGATGTCGAAAGACCCCAGAACGGTCCCCCATTTAGCTATTCTCCCTGTGTAATCAACACTTCTGAGTATTGATTTGAGCGGGAGTTGGGTTAGTATAACTACGGTGTGCGCTTGAAAGTAATGGGGAAGCTTTCGCGTCGCCTGTACGATGGCCAGAATTGCCTTTTCTAGGGGGAGGTAACGAATTTCTGCCTCATGCAGCGACTTGCTCACATAGTAGACAGGCCGTTGTCCTCTCGGATCAGTACTAGGCTCACTGCGTGGGGTGCTACCGCAATATAGGCAAATAGTACCTCATCGGCCTCAGGATTGGACATGATTGGTGGCCGAGACAAGTACTCCTTAAGCTTCTGGAAAGCTACGGCGCATTCTTCAGTCCACTCGAAACCTTTCCACTTGTTTAATAGGAGGAAGAAAGGCCTGCACCTCTCAGCCGAGCGGGAGATAAAACGGTTTAAGGCGGCAATCATGCCAGTGAGTTTCTGGACCTCCTTAGGGTTCCGGGGGGGTTGCATGTTATGAATAGCTTTAATTTGATCGGGATTGACCTCGATACCTCTATGGGTAACCATGTAACCCAAGAACTTTCCCGACCCCACCCCAAATGAACACTTGGACGCGTTCAGGCGCAGCTTGTACTTTCTCAGAATTTCAAAGACACCACCAAGGTCACTGACGTGGTTGGATACCAGCTTGCTCTTCACAACCATGTCATCTATGTAGACCTCGATGCTTTTACCCATCTGTAGTTCGAACATCCTGGTCATCATCCTCTAGTAGGTCGATCCGGCATTCTTCAGGCCAAAGGGCATCACCTTATAGTGGTAATTTCCAACGGGGGTGACGAAAGCCGTTTTTTCTTGGTCCTCGGCAGCCAGGGGTATCTGATGGTAACCCTGGAAGGCGTCCAAAAAACTCATCCGAGGGTGCCCCACCGTAGAATCCACCAATCGGTCTATCCGAGGCATGGGGAAAGGATCCTTCGAGCAGGCCTTATTCAGGTCCGTGAAGTCCACGCAGACCCGCCATTTCCTGCTCTTCTTCTTTACTACGACCGTGTTGGCTAGCCACTCGGGGTAAAATACCTCTTTAATTGCCTCAGCTCTCTTCAACTTCGTAACCTCCTCTCTAGTGGCGTCCGCATGCTCTTTCGACGGTCGCCGGGGAGGTTGCTTCTTGGGTTTTGCGGCCGGGCTAACATTCAGGTGGTGGCAAATGAAATCTGGATCGACCCTCGGAGCCTCGTAGGCGTCCCATGCAAACACGTCCAAATTCTGTCTGAGAAATTCAACTAGTAATTCCTTCTCTTCGAACGGCAGCTCTGAGCCGACCTGAAACAATCTTTCTGGGTCAGAGGCAACAAGAACTTTCTCCAACTCCTCACAACTCGCTCCCTCGGCAGGGCCCTCGGTACACGAGACAACGGCCGAGGTTGTTAATTGCTATAGGCCATTCTCTGCTGACATGGAGGGTTCAACACTCGATCGCCGTGAGATGGCTGACACCATGCATTGCCGGGCCATGACTTGATCCCCCACTATTTCCTTCACTAGCCCCTCGAACGGATATTTCACCTTTTGGTGTATGGTCGATGGCACAGCCCCTAGAGCATGAAGCCATGGTCTGGCTATGATGGCGGTGTAGGGGGAGTAAGCATCCACTACTATAAAGTCAACCTCCACCACGTCCGAGCACGTTTGCACAGGCAGCCTAATCAGGCCTTTCGGAGTAACGGTTTTTCCCTCGAAACTTATTAAAGAGGAGTCGTATGCCGTCAGGTCTTCTGGTTTTAGCTTCAACCCCTTGTACAAGTCCGGATACATTACTTCCACGGCGCTGCCCTGATCGACTAGCACCCTCTTTACATCATACCCCCCAATCCTGATCGTGACGACTAGGGCATCATCATGGGGCTGGATGGTTCCCAGTTTGTCCTCATCCGAGAATCCGATTAGGGGTGTGGCTATCCCTCTAGCCCTCTTGGGCTCTCGAATATCAGCCTCAACGGGTAGTCGGCCCACCGACATCACTCTGAAAGGCTGAGAGCCGGTTCTCCTTGGTACGGCAAGAATGACATTTATTGTGCCAATGGGCGGCCTCAATGCACTTTGCCTTGTTTCGACGTTCGACTGCTCCTGCCATTCAGCGGGATGGTGCAAGAGGTGTCTCAGCTTTCCCTCTCGTACCAGTCTGTCCAAGTGGTATTTTAAATTTCTGTAGTTATCGGTGGTGTGGCCCGGCTCTCGGTGATATTCGCAAAACAGATGCTGGTTTCATTTAGTGGGGTCACCTGCCATCCTGCTCGGCCATTGAAAGAACGGTTCGTTTTTCACGTTCTCTAAGATCTTATGTAATGGTTCTCGGAACACTGTATGAACTGCCTGTGCTCCTGTGGATCCTGATTGCTCCGAGTAATCCCTTCTCGGCCGGTTGCTGTTGTTAAAACGGTCCGACCTGAAGTCCTTCCTCTCCTGAAGGACAACCTTCGCTTTTCCCTTCGCTGTCTGCTGGTCCTCTTCGACCCTTTTGTATTTGTCGATCCGATCCATGAGCAGGCGCACGCTGGTGACCGGTTTTCCAATCAAGGACTTTCTTAAGCCGTGTTCTGTCGGCAAGCCCCTCTTAAAGGTGCTGATGGCGACATCATCGTAATTTCCCTCTATCTCGTTATACATCTCCCAATACCTATCCGAGTAGGCCTTGAGGGTTTCGCCTTCTCGCATGGACAAGGATAGGAGGGAATCTAAGGGCCGAGGAACCCTGGTGCTTGTTATGAAACGAGAACCGAAAGCTTGAGTCAACTGCTTAAAAGAGTTTATAGAGTTTGGCTTGAGGCCATCAAACCACCTCATCGCCATGGGTCCCAAGCTGGATGGGAATACCTTGCACATCAACACCTCGTCCTTGGAGTGGACGGCCATTCTCTGGTTAAACTGGCTTACGTGCTCTACTGGGTCCGTGCGACCATTATATATAGTAAAGGCAGGTTGGTGGAATCGCCGAGGAAGCTCGGCCTTCTCTATCCTTCGTGTGAAGGGTGACTAAGAGATACGGTCCAGCGCTTTACTCATGGCGTCATTTGCTAGGCCCTTGTAAGATGGGCTTTTGTGGCTGCGTTTGTGAGGCTGCTCTTCCTCATAGGAGAAAGTTTCACTTGGCGGGGTTCTCGATCTTTGTCTGTACTCATTGTCCTCCTCAACGCTAGTGTTCGGACTAGGGGAAGGACGCCTTCGTTGCGCCTGACGTAATTTTTTCTTTAAGTCGTTGATTTCTTGCTGTAGAGCCTTGTTATCGTTTCGCTTTTGGGATGCGTTACCTTTGCCTTTCAGGCGACTTCTGCTCGTGTGAGAGGTGTTTACGCTACCCTCTCGTTGCCTGTTTTGATCTCTCTCGCGCTCTAGGTTCAGGAAGTTGTCCTGCCGTTGGGAGCCTGCTTGTCCTGCCGTTGGGAGCCTGCATGTCCTGCTTGGCGCGGAACTGATCCTTCCATCTCTAACAGTCTTACTTGTCGAGGCACAAATATCTTCCCACAGACGGCGCCAATTGTAAGGTCCCAATTTGGGGTCCAGGCCCAACAGGTAGGAGACTCTGGCCCAAGGAATCCAAAACAATGAATTTTTAGAGAAGTGGGTTACAGAACTAGGCCTTAACTAAGTGCATGCTAACGAATGTTGGGCCACGCAACACTTATAAACGGGAAAAACCTTTTCCTGCTTGTTTTCTGTATGATCCGAGGAGACGTGGGAGATATATCTCAGTCCTTCTTCGTGATTCCGGTTTTTTCTCCTCCCCCCTTCTCCATGGGAAGTCCTCTCACTTATATAGCCCCTTTCATGTCACTAGGACCCTACACTTGTTGATCATCTGAGCCTTCTCCTGCGTGCCCGTCCCATCAGACATCTTCCCCGCCTTTCTGTGAGTTGCGGTAGCCAAGATAACACTGTTCACAAGTCCCCTCCCCATTAATGCGGCCGGAAAAGTAGCTATCATGCATTTAATGCAGTTGCTTGTAGCCTCTCACTTGACCTCATACAATGTCACCCCTCTTACGGGTTTGGTGGACTCATCCCTGTTTCCAACATTTGCTGGAGTGAGTTCTCATAGTTGGCAGAAGACATGTTCGAGCCATATTTGCCACGTCTGAGGAGACCTTCCTCCTCGGATCGCCCCCTAGATGACTGGGCCCACGAAACTTGGGCCTGGAGCCCTTAGCGTACCTACACCTTCTTCTCGGACTAGTAAATCCTCCCATACTGGGCTCAAGGCCCATTGTATGACCTTGGGCCTCTGCCCCTACAATTATGTTTAATGACTACGAATAGGATAGTTGCGAAAATGAGTATGAAATTGATTATGGCCCTACAATTATTCTTCTCTTTATTAACACGAAATTCTAAATTTGACTAAAATCCTAACTTCTCATCAACTACATAAAAGTCTCATATCTTTTTTTTAGGGAATAAGTCTCATCAACTAACTCTCTCTCTCTCTCTCATTTTAAGGCTAGCAATTTCATATTTGATTTGAGAATACTCGTTTTCTCGTGAGTTTTTTAATGAGTTAGTAATGGGTGTTAATTTTTTAATATTGAAAGTAATGTCTCATCAAAATTTGCAATGTCATTATTCTGCTAGCCACACTAATATTAATTGTGCTCCATAGACAAACTTCAAGGACCAATAATTTATTTTGGCATTTTTAAAATATGGATATTTTCATTTCAATTATTGATATATGTTGAAAGATCTGAACGAGTGTGAAAAATATTTTTTTAATCAATTTTTTTATTATCTCAAAGTCAAAACTTTGGCTTCAAGGCTCTAGTAACATTCAAATCAGAAGGTTAGGAACCTTCAACAAAATTAGTGTATGTTTAACATTAACTTATTTAACTTTTTGCTAACTGTATCAAATTCCAAAATTTTCCATTCCATAATCCATGCGTAGTTTACTTCAAGAACTTCCCAAATTCCAAGAAAATAGTTAAAAAAAGTAGGAAATAAATATTCCACTACCTTAAAAAAGAGATAAAAAGTTGTACCTTTTAACTTTTTCCTAAATATAAATGGAGGTTCAAGGGTTTGGAGTCTAAAAACTCTAAACTCCATTAGTTATCTTTTTGTTAAATCTGATCAAACTTTTAAGGGCAAACTACCACAAATCATATCATACTAGGGATGAAAAATGGGTGGGTTTGGCTAATTTGGCTGGGTCACAAAATGGTATGATTATTTTATACTCTTTTGTGAGTTTTGCCACTTAATCATAATTTTTTAGAGCAATAATTATTACACACTATCATACACATCCCATTTAAAGTGTGGACACCCTCAAAACAATGTGGATATCTAGCTTTACAAAATGTGGATGTTGTGTGAACAACAATTAGTGTAATTTTAATTATGAACAAGAACGCCATTAAAAAGCTACAAATGCATACTTGTATAAACAAATGGTAATGGATAGAAGGATGGAAGGATTGAGATGACAAAAATGCTAGTAAAATCAATGGTTAAAATGACCCCAACAAAAATTAGAGACAAAAATGATAATTCACCCAAATTAATAATAGCTTAATTTGGATTTTATCCTAAAAAATAAAAGTTGGATTAAACTTTTTAACAATTATGTAATTATGTCTTCAAAATAGTAGCCATTTTTTAATAAAAATAATGCCTCAACAGATTAGTGACCCCCCTTCTCTCCTATTTTTGGTAAGTAGATTGGTGGCAATCAAACATTACAATTTTTATTTTAAGTAGCGTGCTTTCACATAGCTCAAGCCACAAGTTGAACCAATCTCTACAACAATTTTCCACTTGATGAAATTTGCAAAGCACCATAATTCATCAAATTTCTCTATTTACGTTGGCATTCAAGCCATCAAATACAATAAATTTTACAAATATAACAAGACCTTTAAAATTGATTTTTGTAAGATCTCATGCATATGCTAGAACTTGGAGAATGACATCGAAAATGTGCATGTTAAATTCACATTAATCATATATATTAGGGTCAAAATGGCAAAATATCTATTTCACCGAAACTTTCTAGCAAAATGGCCCATATTTGAAATTATTTAAGGAGATGTCCCTATTTTGAAACTCGATTTTTAGAAAATCGAGTTTCAATAAAAAACTCGATTTGGTGAAAATCGAGTTTCAATGAAAAACTCAATTTGGCGAAAATCGAGTTTCTTGGAAAAACCAGCATGGAACTTGAGTTCGATGCTGGGTTTTTTTATTTTTTATTTATTTAATTTTTACTTATTTTTATTTTTTAAGTTTGATTGCCTATAACTCGATTTTCACCATATCGAGTTTTTCATTGAAACTCAATTTAAAAAAAAAAATCGAATTTAAAACAGTGGCATATCCTTAAATAGTTTTAGATAGGGGGTATTTAGCTGGAAAGTTTTGGCGAAAGGGGTATATCCCCATTTTGGCCTATATATTAGACTATAATCATAAGCTACTCGGATTTAGATTGTATTTCTACTTTATTAGTCGCAGCTAATGCAAGCATCTTGCCTTTGACTTTATTTACCATACCCATTTATTATGTATAGTGACTACAAATAGTTGTGAACAACTGAAATTGATTATGGTCATAGAATTAGTCATCACTTTATTAACACGAAATTTCAAATTTAACTAAAATACTAACTTCTCATTAACCACATAAAAGTCCCATATCTTTTTAAATTATCGACAAATAAATGTTTTTTGCAAGTTTTTTTCTTCTCTCTCTTATATTAAGGCTAGCAATTACATATTGAATTTGGGAATACTCATTCTCTCATGAGTTAGTAGTGGGTTTTAATTTTTTAAAATTAAAAGTAATGCCTCATCACTCAAAATTCGCAACGTTAGTACTCTATTAGCCACCATGACATTAAGATTAATAGTGCTCAATAGACAAATTTCAAGGATCAATAATTTATTTTGACATTTTTAAAATATGAATATTTTCATTTCAATTGTTGATATATGTTGAAATAGTAGGTATGAACGGATGTGAAAAATCAATTTTTAATCAATTTTTTTTTATCTCAAAGTCAAAACTTTGCCTTCGAGGCTACATTCAAATCAGAAAGTTAGGTACCTTCAACGAAATTAATATGCATTTAACATCAACTTATTAAACTTTTTGCTAAGCTATTGAAATCTGAATTTTGTCCATTCAATAATCCATATGCAGGTTACTTCAAGAACTTCCCAAATTCCAAGAAAACATGGTTAAAAAAAAGTAGGAAATAAATACTCCACTACCTTAAAAAAGAGAAAAAAAGTTGTACCTTTGTAACTCATCACCAACTCTCAAGCAAAAGCTTCCAAAAGTAGAATTAGGACAGGCCATTCCAACTTCCTAGTAGTAGTACACTCGCTTAAGAAATAGCCAGCGGTCTTTTTAAGCTACCTCATGACTCGGTGACGAACTCAGTGACTCACCCCCCGAGTCTTGAACTCCATAACCAATCCTCAGCCTCGGATTTTCCGAAACACGCAGATGGGTAGCGTTGTTGATGACGAGGTCGGAGAGATTGAACTTGGAGAGGAGCGAGAGAGAGAATTCGATGTGGAAGAGACTATATTTGTTGCGGTGTCAAAGGAGGTCGAGGAGAGCAAAACGATGCTGTTTTGGGCTATAGAGAACTTCGCCGGCAAGAGGATTTGCGTGCTCCATGTTCACCAACCTCAATTTGTAGCTGAGCTGAGTGAGTCTTCTCTCAATGCTGGGTTGGGGTCCTGATTGGTTGCTGGGAAAAGTTTTTTTTTTTAGGAAAATGGAAACATGGGAATTGAATTTTGGGGTCTGATTTTTTGTGGGTTTTGCTTTTTTTGGGCTAGAATTAATTAGTATAAAATGCCAAAGTCAATTTCAGTGAAATTACATGAGGTATAAAGAAATATGTATATGATTACGGTTGATATTAATTATGCAATTTTTTGAGTCTTATTTAGCTGTTTATATTTGGGGTAGGTGTTATTTAATATCTTTGATTATAATTGCTAGGAGCTTGAATAGCTATGACTTTTCAAAAAAAATTAATTAATTTTTGGGTTAATTTGTTTATGTTATATGCAGCAGCGAATAGATACTTTTATGGTAATAGAGTGAAGCAATTTGATGTTGAGGCATTGATGGAAGTTGAAAGGCAAAAGATGCATGAACTTCTAGATCAATATCGTCATGTTCTTCTGCAAGAAGGGGTATTATTTTATTTGATTTTTTTAATTGCTACCTTAGCTACTTATATATAACGTGTATTCACTAGCATTGAATTTATTGTTAAATTCATGCTTGTTTTGAGGAGCAATATCAAGCATTATTTTTCTGCAGTTGGGTACAAACTTTGAATTTCTGATTGGGCTCTAAAAGCTTTTTAGAAGTTTCATACAACCACCATCAAGCCTTAGTCCCAAATTTTTTTGCTGTTGGGTATGGATCCTCAATAGATTAGTCAGAGGATTGGCCACATGTATTCTTTTCTGTCATTCTATTCTATCTGAAGTCATACTCTTAGTTACTTTCCTAATTGACATGTCATTCTTTACCACTTCTACTAATGCTGTTCTTGGTTTTCATCTTTGTTTTTTTAAGTTCCTCAACTTGAATCAATTAATAACTCTTTTAGAAGTTAATGTATACCAAAAATGTTATGACATGCTTCTTATATTTTGGACTTCAAAACATGCATATTAATACTTTTTGAGCTCTTCTAGTAATTGGGTTAAGAATAGATTAGAGTTTTAAATATTAATAACATATAATTGCAGGTAGACGCAGATAAAGTATGGATTGAGACGGATAACATTGAGAAAGGGATTGTAGATATTGTTGCCCGGCACAATATTAGATGGCTAGTCATGGGGGCAGCAGCAGAAAAGTACCACTCAAAGTATGAACAACCCATCGTAATTAATTACTGTTTACCAATATTATGTTGCCACAATTGTTTTTTCAATAAAATTTGTGGATTTTTTTTGTTATGGTTACTTCTAATTCATGAATGTATGAGAACTCTTAAGGGGTTTTGTTGATGTTAGTAACTGTTTTTGAGTCCTTTACAAGCTCACAGCATTTCAAAATATATTTGAGTTGACCAATCTAGGATTTGAGGGGAAATTATGCTAGATGCTATTATATTTTAGGCACTTTGCCTATTTAGATTGTTATGTTGGTGCTTTGAAAAATTGGAACCCAAATCATTTGGAGATTCATAACTGTGACTTACGTTCACTTGATATACCTGTTATCAAGCCTGTAACTGGTAGAAAAGATCCAGCAATGAAAATAGGATCATGAGTTTCAAAGGATAAATTATTTGTCCTGAAGTGAGGGAGAGAGGGGGAAAAAAAAGCAAAGGATTCTGCAGAAAACTAAACTATTCATGATGAATATGATCTTACTTTGACCCTTAATCCAACTGAGTGTGCAGAGAAAGGGGGGAAAAAAAGAGAGTTTGTCAATCCATTGATTAGCCAAAACTCAAAAAGTACTTTTTACTTATTCTTCCAGTTCCACTGCATCTACATAATTGATAATCCCCTTCTCTCTCTCCTTCCCTCCCCCCAAAAAAAAAAAAAACCTTTGCTACTGCTTGCCAGCCAAAAATAGTAATAGTTGTTCAATGACTGATGACTCAAAGAACTGTGCCAATGCCCACTCCCACTTGTCTAACTATTGCCTAGTATTTTTTGGATATCAAATGGACCTCCCCAAAAAGTAATTTAATGTGGCTGATTTCCCCTTTTTTGCAATCAATTCTACTGCAGCACCCACTGCTTTAGCTAATTTTGCACTCTTTCCAAGTGTAATTTCTGTGTTATGTGTGGCCATGCCTAATGGTATATCAACTGAAAGTAGATTCTTCTTTGTGATCAATCAAAATCTCTTCCAAACCTATTAAGGCCCATCTGCAAACATCATGTAATTTCACAGGTTTATATTGGTTGTGATTGCAGGAAACTGGTAGAGCTAAAGTCCAAAAAAGCAATTTTTGTATGCCAACAAGCATCAACTTCCTGTAACGTTTGGTTTGTTTGCAAGGGTTGCCTCATATACACGAGGTAATTTGATATTACCTTATGATTAACTTCTCTCTTTCTCTCTGGCAATGAAGAGCAATTGGTTGACATTATGAGTATTGACATTTTTGGTTTATTTGGATAGAAGTATTTTAAAAAGGAAGGATTTGGATTTGGATTTTTTAGTTTAAAGGACTTGAGTAGAGTATGAAATGCCACTTTTTTCCCTCTATTAATGAAATTTATGGATGGATTCGAAATTATTAGATGCAAGAAGTTATTAGACACCTTCAACATCACAACTGTTTATTTGAGCAAAATCTTCAAAGCTCAAATCATCATGTGCTGTTAAATATATATCAAACAATACTAGCACCTGTTTTTTTTTTTTTTTTAATAAGTAATTTATACTAGCAATTGTTGTTCAAATCCCTTGATTTTAAATCCTCAAATCCAATAGCAATGTTAATTGGAATATTTAGCCTTGGTTAACCTTTGAATCTTTGAACTTCTCCTCTTGTCCATCAATCTTTTGACTTTATTGCCATCTTGTGTGTTTCTGATTAGGTTGATTCTTGACGTAGTGGTTTTCTCAATAACTAATATATTGGATGATCTTGAGCACTATGTCAGTATTGTTACACAAACAGTATCTATCTACAGAAATTAGTTACATAAAAAGTATCTATACACAGAAGACCTATTTTTATAATAAGGTTTGAACTAATTCGGTGCACCTAAATGAGCACTGAAGACCTATTTTTTATGGTATGGTTTGAACTAATTGGATGCACCTGGATGAGCACCACACTATCATGTAGCACAGCACATCTTTGGAAATGATAAATGCATTAGCACATGCAGCTTTGTCTTGGAGTTTGGAATCTACTCACAATGGAAACTCTATTTACCTCCTTTTTCTTGTTGAAATTGGTTGCCTATTATCTGGAGACAAACGTTTACAGTAGCTGAATCATGGTATTGCTAGACAAGGATAGATAAGGCAGCTCATTTTGTGTAACAAGAAAGGATCATTTCTTCTAATCCACAAATAAATAAACAACAGATCGATGGGAATAATCTAAAATACTTTTTATTTTTGGTCCTTCACATCCCCGGTTGTCCCAGCAGTGGTAGCTTTCTTGTAGATTCTTAATTTTGTGAAAGAGATATTATCTTCTTCATTAGTCTAAAGTTCAAAATATATTGACTGTGCAACTCATGTTTGATTTAACACTGAGGCCTATAATTAATGCTTGGTGATTGCCTTGGTGATAAGTTATGTCTTTTTCCAAAAACATTGTCCATCATCTATTTCCATTATTTATACAAGGATAATTTGGATACAGGGGAGGCAGAAAAGATAAATCTGATTTGGAGATTGCTCCTCCATTGCTGCTGCTGAATTCAGATATGGAAAATGAGCGACCAGAGAACTTAGAATCAGAATCTCTCACTGATGAGCTGAGATTTCTTGGTAGGCTCACTAACCTAGATAGTTTTGCCTTACATGATCAAGTTCTCAGTGGAGTACTAGAGGCATAACTTGTCAGAGAGTTGTGCAGATGCAGAGCAAGGTGTTAATGACCTGGAAAGAGTCTCAAGAAGCTTCAGTTTACAGTGTTCATCACATTCAAGTTCGTCCACTGACATGTTGGTTGGCACATCAATGTTGACCTCATGGCCGACACATGAGGTGAGAGAAGAGGTTCTCCTTCACATCACTGCATAATTCCTAATATGATTGCATTATGCATCATCTATTACTTTACTGGCATGGTAAAAGAATTATTTTTTGGTATGGGAAATCATTACATGTGCATTCCTATTCTTCAATTTAAAAAAGAAGAAAAGTCATGAGTATACAGGATTCTTGGAACTTTAGTTTCTGAAGGTTGGAGTAATATTGGAGCACGTGATAGAATTTCATTTGCTACATAAGGCATATATATATATATATATATATGCTGTCCAGCTCCAGTTTTCATAAATTCCATTCAAGTCAGTGGTGCACACCTTTTTAGTTTAAAACACTAATTTTAGTTTTTTTTTTTTTTTTTGGTAGGAGGAAAAATCTCAAGGACAAGAGGCTATTGGATTTTATTCTAGACTAGAACAAGTCATTAGAGATGCAAAGAGCTCAAAACACAGAGAATTTGAAGAGGTAGTTAAGCGATGGAAAGAAGAAGACAATGCCATGGAGGCTAGATGCAAGGCAAACTTTATATTCACCAATTGCTTCAATTTTTTGGGGGTATTTTTGTTGGTTTAACAAATTTATCTCTCAAACTTGATTAAAATCTGTTCTGAATCAACCAAGAACCTTTTAGCTCAATGGCATAGCCTGTTTTCCTTTATAGGGAGAACCAAGGTTCAAATCCCCCCACTCCCCCACTTGTTATAACAATTTATTAAAATCTATTATGAATCATATTTGTCTGAATATAAACATTTGTAGAGAGCTGAGTAAATGATACGTCCTGCACTTGTGGTTTGAACGGAACATGAATTGATCAACAAAACTGTTATCTCAATTTCTGGGGTAATTGTGCCTAAAGTTAACCTTTAGGGTTTGTCAACTTGTGAAACTTAATCCTCTCCTGATTCTAACTGCCAAAAGCCTAATCTTGTGTTATATAAGATGTACAGTGATTTGGTATATGGATGGGGAATAGGGGAGGTGCTCATTTAAAACATGGTGTGTTGGGGGTAGGGTTATTTATAGTTATGTAATTAGGAGTTACAGTTGACCTCTAAAATAGTGTCATGCTGGAAGCGTGAAGACACTTCTATTTAATTTTAGAAGTCAATTGTATTTTCACTATTGGTGAATTTATTTTAGATCTTATTAATTAATTAGGCTATTAGTATTTTATTTAATTTCACAGAGTCAAACCTATAAAAAAATTAATTTTGTAAAGTCAAAGGTATTTTCATATTTAATATTTGGGCTTTAACCAAAGTCAATTAGGATTAGAGTTTAGTTCTAATATTTTATACAAGTGTGCACTTGTACTACAATAAAGAAAAGTTTTCGATGAATAAAATTTCAGCTGATATTTCAAATGGTCTAGCTAGCGCTATCTCCAGCCAACTCTAGGTGCTGAATCTCAGGTCTTATTTTCTCTTGCTTGGTGTTGATTCCAAGGTTTGTTTTATTATATTTTTTGCTCTTTTGGATTCTCAATTTCCTTGAAATTTTTTATTGCCATAATTTTGGTATCAGAACTCATTGTTCTGCATCAAATTTGGTATTAGAGCTTGTTGTTTTGCATCAAGTTTGGTATCAGAGGTTGTTGTTCTATATCTTAATGTCTTGGAATGAACCACTTTTGGATTTGTGATTCCTTATCACAATTCATTACGGTAGCAGCAACCTCCAGTCACTTTGGTTCAAAGATGTATGTGTGTGTGTATATATATATTTTAGCTCTTTTGTCTAAGCTCAAAAAATATCACTAAATTCTGTGCAGGATTTCTGTTTTCATCCTTTGCCTTCCTATTGTAGGCAACACCCATCTTCCCCCCACCCCCCAAAAAAAAAAAAAATTGTCATTATAAGTTTATAACAAAGTAAGTAGAAAGAAAAATAATAGGAAAACAAGCAGCAGCAGTAAGATCATCATCCTGATGACATTCAAATGTAAAACATGTGTGTGTGAGTGAATGAATGCGTGCTGGCCTTAGTATTATAGATATTGTAGGGCAATTTCAAATTTTCACCAACAACTGTGATGATTATTCCTTCTTGCAGGCCAAAGCATTGGAAGACTTATGCGCTAAGGAGATGACCCAAAGGAAAGAGATTGAGGAAGCACTGACTAGAGAAAAGAAAGAAAAAGAAAGGATGAAGAATCGGCAGGATGAACTCATGAAAGAACTCCAGATGGTCCAGGACCAGAAATCAATACTTGAAGGCCGGCTTGAAGAGTCCAAAAGTACGGCGCAGGAGTTAGAGGAGAAAATCATATCAGCTGTGGAACTCTTGATAAGTTTTAAGGAAAAAAGGGATAGACTGCGGATTGAGCATGGAAATGCAGTGGCAGAAGTCAAAAAACTGAGTAAATTGTTAAATGGGGAAGTTTCTAGCTTTTGCAGTGTACAAATCCCTACATTCTCTTTCATGGAAATCAATGAGTTAACTCATGATTTTGACCCTTCTCGGAAGATTGGAGAAGGAAGATATGGAACTGTTTATAGAGGAATCCTTCGCCATATGCATGTTGCTATAAAGATGTTGCCCTCCTATGGCTCTCAAAGCCAGTTGGACTTCCAAAAGGAGGTAAATTTCATACAAAGGATTTTTCCTTCCCCCAGTACTGAAATTTTATTAAACTAGCTATTGCTGTAATGCTAACCATATAATATGGTGGACTAAAGGCAACACTGTGTTGATGACCTTGATCATAATCATAAATGAAAAATTAAAAGCTTTCAAAAGAAAATTAACTTGTCCCCTAGGTAATGTGTAGGTTTGGATCATGGACCACATTGGCATGATCATGGTGCATTTTTATACATTGCCTCTCTACTACTTTGCTAATCCAATGACGTGATTGTACTATTGAAATGTTCTCTCGGGTACTCTTTTCTCATGTTGAGGGAAAGGTTTTCAAATGTTATTTTTCAAAGATTGAGCAAACTAATTATCATTAGGATGAATGTTTGAGCATAAAGAAAGTCATCAGAAAGAAATGATCAAAGGTGGTTTTTGTTTTATACCTGGTGCTAGACTTTTTGGTGATTATGGGATTTCTGTTGTTTCTTTTGTTGTCTAGTTGGGCCGGGTGGAAGGATGGCAATCATGGCATTTAAATTATACTATATGTTGTTAGACTTCGAGGCATGAAAATACATCTGCCTGTTTAGTCAACTGGTATCAGTTTATGGCCAAACCCCAATTATTATTTGTTTTTCCTAAGGGAAAATTAGCATAGTTTCTGACAGTTCATTTCTTCTGTTGATTGAATTTCAGGTAGAGGTTTTGAGCAGGGTAAGGCATCCAAACCTGGTGACACTAATTGGAACTTGTCCTGAATCTAGGTCACTTGTCTACGAGTACCTGAAGAATGGAAGTCTTGCAGACCACCTTGCCCGCGAAGACAACACTTCCCCACTTTCATGGAAAATTCGTACACAGATTGTTGCTGACACATGCTCTGCCCTTATTTTCCTTCACTCCAATAAGCCCTGCATTATCCATGGGAATTTAAAACCCAGTAAGGTCCTCCTTGATGCCAATTTTGTTAGCAAACTTGGTGACTTGGGCATCTTTCGCTTGATCCCACAAAAGGAACATCCAGCTTACGCCACCAAATTATGTAATAACCTAAAGGGAATCTCTATGTATATGGATCCGGAATATCTTGAGACTGGAAAGCTTACACCAGAGTCAGATATCTATTCATTTGGAATTTTAATGTTACAAATTTTAACAGGGAGACCACTTTTGAGCGTAGTGAAGGATGTGCAATGTGCACTAGAAAATGAAAATTTCAATGCAGTGTTGGATTTTTCAGCTGGGGACTGGCCACTTGAGCAAGCCAAACAGTTGGCTCAGTTGGGATTGAGGTGCTGTGAGAAGCACCCATTGAATCGGCCAGACCTTGTGTTAGAGATATGGCCTCTCCTTGAGCCAATGAAAGCTTCATGTGCTGCCTCAGCATCATGCTTGGTTTCCAAGAAGCTTCACCGGATTCCCTCCCACTTTATGTGTCCCATTTATCAGGTATGAACCACGAATCCAGTATACTGTATACCTCTTGTCGTATGTTTTGTATTAAAATGGCTCATTTTTACATTACCTCTTTGTGAAGTGTTTGGTTGCTCTTATTTCTGCAACCTGTCCAGTTATGCTATCAACAATTACTGCATGCTGCCTCTCATATGAGAAGAGGACACCCCTGCATTTCACTTGTGTATGAGGAAATAGAAGTAAACTATAGATAGTGTGCTCTTGCCTTTTTTATAATATTGAGAGTACCTTTACCACTCAATAAGTCTAGGGACAACATTTTTCACAACTGCTAATATGGTCAGTTGTGATTGGTGAATAATAAAAATGGTGTCAGTGGTGAATCCATATGAAAGTGATGTTGCTTCAATCACAATAGATCATGCTAGGAGTTGTGAAAATGTTTTGCCCCTACTCCCTAGCATTACTCTTGACCATTTTGTAGTGTGCTCTGATTGTTGATGGGCTTATCAAAGTGGTGTTTGTAGAATCTAAGCGGCTTGGTTTATAAAATCTTTCTCATTACCATGGCTACTGTATTTGACTTTGCAGGAAGTTATGACAAATCCACAAATAGCTGCAGATGGCTACACATATGAATCTGAGGCAATAAGAGGATGGTTCGACAGCGGCCACGACACTTCACCCATGACAAATCTCAAGCTTGAACACTGCAAACTGGTCCCTAATTATGCCCTCCAAAATGCAATTCTAGAATGGAATCAACAGTTATGATTTTCTTAATTCTTTTATACCTTATCATAAATATGCTGAAAATGTGATCACACTGGTCTTGATACTGATTTAACCTCTATACTTTAAAATACCAGTGTAATCTACATAACAGCGATGTATAGAACAATTAATTATAATAGAAAGGTCAACATATATTTGTTTTTAAAGGAACTTGGGGCCTAAGAATGTTGGATAAGACAAGAGATGGAAGTTAAGCCAACAAGTAGGGTCTGCAATAGGGCCCACTTGTTGCATCTGAATGAGTTTATTCAACTTTGGTATAAAACCAACCAATGAATTAAAACCATAAAGAGAATAGAGCTAGTCAAAGGATTTGGTATATTATATCAAGCAAAGAGATTTTTTCCGTTTATTTTTCTCTTTAATTTTTATGTCAACTTTGTT
The DNA here is from genome assembly GCA_028535165.1 of Quercus tomentella. NCBI lineage: Eukaryota > Viridiplantae > Streptophyta > Magnoliopsida > Fagales > Fagaceae > Quercus > Quercus tomentella. The sequence goes on from JAPQVY010000144.1 coordinate 25,658,025, forward strand.
GAGTAACTTGGGTCAGGCTCAATCTGAAGCAGTTAACAACCTGTACAATTTGAAGCCCAATTCTCTATCATTTGGACCCACTTTCTTTATAGTTGAGATTTGAGAATAATAATACATTATTAACATGACCAATATTTGGATTAACATGATGACCTCAATAAACCCAAATAGAAATCAAGGTCAAATTATCAGTGTGAGATTAAAATTATTCACTTTCTATATCTCTAATCCAAGGTAGCTCTAAAAGGCTAAACATTTTTCCATCATCGTATTAGAAAAAGAATGACTTTTAATATTTCATTGGAGCAAGAAAAAAAAAATTCACTAACAAAGAGATACATGATACAAGCCTAGTGAATTATATCACATTCCTAAAAAGTTTTATTTTTTAATTTTTATTTTATAAACATTCCTAAAAAGTTTGATTTGTTAAGAAAAACAAACTTGTTTATAGGCTTTGTGATTTTCAGCAAAGCATACGACTCCCAGGCATAGGTTTTAGTTTCACAAGCCCATCTACCTAACTTGGGCCTGTCCCTCCGAATCCCGACACCCTGTCACGACGTGCTCCCCCACACTCTCTCTCAGCGCGTGGGCCAAAACCCTACCGAGGTCATCATCATGAGAAAGTTTTAGGAAACAAATCATATATGTTATAGTCAGAATTTTTAATTATACCCTATAGTTTCATAAATTACAAATTAAATTCTAAACTTTTATGTATTCAAAAATTGATCCTAGGGCACACGATTTGAATTGAAAGGGTGGGTTTAAATTGAAATATATTTAAAATTTTAGGTTTTAATTGGTAACTAATTAAATTACATAATTAGATTTTAAGTTTCAACATTTTTTTTTTATGTTTTTTTTTTTTTTGGAAATTACGTTATAAAATCCAAAACATTTCATATTAGTTCCCATGTTATAAATTTGTAGATTTAAGTTCGAGTTTAATAATTTTTTTCTTTCAATTTGAAGCCTCTATCTAGCTTTTTCACTTTTATTATTCTAGTTAGTAATGAGGCAAAAACAACAACAAGAAGAAGCCTCAATCCCAATTTTATGGGGTCGGCTTGTGTTTCAGTTATAGTGTGTTCATAAATTTGACAACCATTAAACATAGATGATAAAGAGATAGATGATAAAGAGAAAGATTTGCTTAGACTAAGGAAATTGAAAATAATTCTTCAATGTTAGAAAATCGAAGTTGTTTACTTAAGAGAAATACAAAAATTTATCAACATTTTTTCCAGCTTTTTTTCCTAATCCATTACTATCCAGAATAATAGAAATGAACAAAGAAGATGGACATACATTTCAAATTGAAACAATTTCCTAAGTTTATAAATTATAATTAACAAAATCTTAAACCTAAGTTTTTTAATTTTTTTTTAAGATAATCAAAAACCTAAGATCTTATACGAAACATAGTGTAAAATCTAAACCTAAATTTATGTAATTTTCCCTATAATTTATAAAATTATATAAAGCTTTAATTTGAAAACCCCATTAAATTTAGGGTTAAAAATATAATTTTTCAAAACCTTTATTTTCCACTGCTGAAAAGACTCAAAAAGAGGGTTCCAGTTTCGCCTTTATATTTTACCTTACAAACTCTCTCTCTCTTCGTCGCTTCGCTTTCTTTCTCTCTTTCGCTCTCATATTTTTCATTTTCTTCACGGCCGATCACTTTCTCGGCACTTTCTTGGCGATTTTCCCACCCGCCAAACACTCCTCCGGACGCTCTCTCCTCCGCCTCTAAATCTCTCCGATCTCCGAAGATTCTCTCTCTCGCCAAACAGATCTCCGCACATCTCAACTGGTACGTGAAAAAACCGATCACTCACACTCACTCTCTCTCTTCTCGCACGTACGTATACATGTTAATATCGTTGTATGTATACTTCTCCTGCTAATCTCAGATCACGAGCGCCGAAACCCTAACGAGCTTTGCTTTTCTAAATTGCACGAATATTTTCTCTGCCTTTTGTGTTTGTTTTTGGTTACTTCATGTTTTGTAGCTCAGATGAACTCTGGAATGCAAAAGAAAATCGTAAAGAACAATTTTTCTACATGTAGGTTTTGTGAATAGTGAAAAATTAGCTTGAGTAAACTGTGGTGGTTTGTGTTAAGGTTCATTTGAGATTAGGATTGTGTTTGTGTTTTACTTGTGCTGATCATTTGGACAATGAAAGATTCGAAAGTTTTCGTTTTCGTTTTGTTTATTTTCTTGGAAAGCAAAGAGAGTTTCAGGACTGTGATTTCGGTGATCTGATGCATTTCTATTGAGTATCTATGCGATTGATTATCTTTCTCTTGGAAAACTCAATTTCCTGTTTATTGTTGTGAGATTTGTTGGCTAATTGTTTCTAGGATGAGTTTAGAGTAATTGCTATTTTTGCTTAATCAACAAATCAATGATAGTAACTACTGTAATGGTTATCAATTGAATTTTTGTTTATTATTATGAATTAATGATAGCGTTGTTTTTAGTGGATCTCGGGCTTGATGTGTAGGTTACAGAACAATGTTGACAATTTGAGTTCAAATTTTCTAGTCCAAGTTTTTTGCTGTACTCGTCATTGCTGAATTTGCAATACGAAAATATAGTTGATTTTTTATTACCTATAAATATATATATATATATATATATATATATATATATATATATATAGTTGCTTTTGTATTAGGAAGGATAAAATAGTTTATGCGTTTCTTATACGTGACACATTATGATGTTGTGTCTAAAGTACCAGAAGCTGTTTTCTCATATTATGTTGACTTATTTCTATTTACCATCTCAAGGAAATTGTTATTTCTATTGAAAGCTTTTAGAGTGCCTGTGTAGTCTTCTATTTTTTGCTAGCATTTGGCAAATATCATCATCAAACATGGTCCTACATCTATATTTTATTTTAGCTCTGACCCGTGTTCTGAAATGATCATGGGCTGTATTATTCAACAACTTCACATATAGATGTAGAAGTAGAACCATGGTTTTTTGCATTTGTTAGTAAATTTATTACTTTTACTGAAGATATGCTAGATACTTATTTTGACACAGACGTCGCAAAGAACTCCTAATCTAGATTTGAGATGATGGATATGTTTATGTTTTGACATTTCCATTTCTAACATAGACATTATATTTGCGTCTTGAGTCTTGTTTGTAATGGACTATTATTAACTACAACAACATGCCTTAATTTACCCAAATTTTTGGGGTCTGCTATGGATCCTTAATAGATTAGTTAGGGTCGTACATGTATTCTTGTTCTTCATTCAATTCTATCTGAAGTCATAGTCTATGTTACTACCCTAATTGATAAGTCCCCTTTTATTGCTTCTACTAATGTTAATTTCGGTCTTCCTCTACCTTTTATAATCCCTCAACTTATATTAACTCACTCTTTCTTACCGGTGCATTAATCGCTCTCTTATAAACATGACCAAACCAGCTCAAACAACTGCAACTCTCTCTCATCTTTTCATCAATAGGAGCTACCGTATGTAGGTATTAGGCACAATGGCATGCTCTTTTGAAAATTTATTGAGTCAGAAGGATTCCTATTTGTTCAGTGTCCAAATTGGTGTAGGATGTTGGATCATGTCAGCAACTGGTTGGTGGGCAGCAATCTACTAGAAGATGCATTATGCTAATCAAGATGTTCTACGCATTGTTTAATGTTAATGTTCTTATAAATTTCTGACCCAGTGTATGATAATATCTACTTGGGCATTCTTCTAGTATATGGGCCAAATACTGGATGATTGGTTCAAGTCATAGTGTTTCAGGGTTGATAGGTTGGTCTTAGTGTTATGCTGTCATTTGAATAAAACAGGACGCAATACAAATGTTCCAATGACTTGTATCTATTTCACCAGTATGGATAAAATTCCAATCGAATCTTATGATGCTAAATATCATACTTGTATAATTTGAAATTGTTGCCAATTTATTAAAAAGGAAAAAAGAAAGTCAGGTTTTAAAGTTTTCCAATGTATTGGTGTTTCGAAGGTAGTGCAAGATTAAAAGAATGTATTCAAAGGAGGTCTTGTGCTATATCTTTCTGCCTCTGGTTCCAAGAAGTCATGAATGTCAGTTCTTTTTTGCAAACTGTTCCGTAGTGACTTTTCCCAAAAAGTGTCCTGTAATGTATAGAACTTTACTTGTTTCCTGGAAAATGAATGGATAGTTGGGAATGACTTTTCTGTTTTAATTGTCATGCTTTTTTCTGATGCACAGTCCTGTCAAATTACTTCAGTGTTTAAATTTTAAATAATTAATATTTTGTGCAGTGGCTTCTTTTGAGCTAGCAAACTTAAACTGTGTGTTTATAGATGCCAGTTGTAAAGCCCAAGTCCTCTAGTTCTCTAGAATTGATGAAATCGGAGGGAAATGATTCTTCAGAGACTATCATCAGACAAGCAATAAAAGAGCCTCTTTTGTCTTTCTCAAGGCCCGGGGACAGCCCAGTTCAATTGATCCAATTGCTTCATGCTTTAGATCAGCAAGGTAGTTGCAAATTGTCATCAGTTTGAAAGTTTTAACAGCATCTTTTGGGTGGGTGGGTTGGGGTGGGGGGGAAGGATCCTCTCGAGCATTGCACTGGTCTAAGTAAAATGTGGGAGGGTTAATGGGGTTAAATAATTTATTAATCATATAAATAGTGGTGGCCTCCATGTATAGAAATAAAAAGAATGCCTCTGAACTTGTACAAACATTCAAGATTGAAAAGGCTGTTGTTGCTTTTGCTCAGGCCAATGCTTAGGCCAACAATGACTCTAATAAATGAATTTCCTTAGTAATAAGTAGGTTTTTGGTTTGTAGCTACCATGAGGCATTACTTGATGTGAAAGCCATGTATTTTTATTTATCACCTTTCATTATTTTTGGCAGAACTACCAGGTTGGCCCTTACTCACTCCTCTGAAGGTGCAGATGCAGAAGTGTGACAAGTGTTCTCTAGAATTCTGCTCACCCATCAACTACAGAAGACATATACGTGTGCACCATCGGTTGAAAAAACTTGATAAGGTTTCTTACTGTCTTACAGTTGTGATTAAATGTTTATTATGCTAATAAGAAAAAAGGGAGGGAGGGGGTGGTGTGATTATGCCTCTATTCATACAATTTTATTTTTATTTTTTTCCCCTATCCTTTTTGGGCTGATTGGAATTTGGACATTTCCAATTCTTAGTAATTCATATCAGCTCTGTTTCATGGTGTGTCAATCATTGATTATTCTTTGTTTGGTTGTTTCCTGAGCAATTCCTGATGTTGTCTAAATTGTGTAGGATTCTACCAAAAATAGGGATCTGCTGGGGGCATTTTGGGATAAGGTAAATCATTATGGTAGCAGTTATTTATATGATAAGGTAATTCTCTCTTTGGATGTCATGCTCATTAATTATCTTACATGCAGCTCTCTTTAGAAGAGGCAAAGGAAGTGGTGTCATTCAAGAATGTCACATTAGAGGTAAGAAGCCTTTCTGTATTTGTGCCTGTTTGTTTGATTTCTTAACTGCATAGAGTTATGTCCATATGAGCTTTCATAACTCAGGGAAACTGCCCTAAATACCTGTAATCTGTCTGGCGTAATTTATCCCCCCCCAAAAAAAAACATTTGTTATTCATGATGCTTACAAGGAGACACAATGCATCTGTGTTTATTTATCATCAACACAATCATTTGTCATTGACTCACTTATAGTAGGAGACACAATGCATGAATTAATTTATTTTTACTACCAATTTTCATGTGTTTCTTGCTCTCTCCCCTATAATTGGTACCTAATTGACATTCCTTTTCTAGGGAGTTCCAGGGTCTTCAATTGTAAAGTCATTGACAGCACTTACTAGGAAACCGGGATTTTCTACTTTGCCACAAGTTTATCTGAGGGCTGGTTCTGCCCTTTTGGTAAGGGGACATCCTTTTCTGCTAATCAATTTCTATCTTTCTGGTTTTATTTGTAATGATCTGCCACATTCTTTATTCTATGGATGTGACGTATCTGAGTCTTTGCAGGATATTATCCAAGCTCGACCTTCAAGATTCCCTATATCAGCCCAGGAATTATTTGGTATCCTTGATGTTGCAAGTGAAAACACATTTCTATGTGGGACAGCCGGATTGATGCAAAAGTATATTTTTGATGGGGAAGCTGGGAAGATTGGCCTTGAAACAAAGAACTTAGTTGCTTGCACTAGTTTTTTGGTGGAACAGAAATTGGTACCTCTCTGGGTTTTTTTTCCCTTATACTTTTTCAGTTGCTTGTAATAATTATGTTCATCATGATTAACTTGTTTTTTTGTTCTTGATAAGGTCAAAGCATGGCTTGCTGATCAGGATGCTGAAGCTTTGAGGTGCCAGAAGTTGCTGGTAGAGGAAGAAGAAGCTGCTCAGAAAAGGTATGTAACATCATGTCATTCATTTTTGTCTGATTTTGGTTCTTGAACTGTCTAGTAATGCTAGTTGGTGTGGCAAGTGAGCTATATAGCTCAACCAGCACCTCCTCCCATTATAAGTTGTAGGTGGTCATGGGTTCAAGAACCATTTGGGTGTGTGTGTAACTTACTTTTTATTTTATTTTTTAAAGAACAGAAAAAAAAAATCTGGTTGGTGTGTTTTTCTTATCTTTTCTTATTTCTTCCTCTCTTTTATGGAAAATCTATGCACTGATGATTATAGAGCCAGTCATTTTCCATGAACCTTTTCTTGGTCTTGGTAGGAATTACGGATGTCCTGATCCTTCTCCTCCTTTATAGGGGAGTTACTAAGGATAAGTGGGCCTTTGTGTTGCACAGGGTCAGATCTGTAAACTTAATTGGAGTTGCTCATTGTTGGCACCACTAGAACATAAAAACATTCACTTTTTCACTTATGCCTTGCAATCTCCCAGTTTCACAGATTGCTTTTTAACAGTTCGTGTTAACTCAAGTTATCGTAACCAGTAGTGAAAGTTGGATAGCAAATTTGCTTCTCCATGAATGGAGGTTTTTAATGGAAATGAAGATGCTTGTTCTTGTACTGATTTTAGTTCCTGAATTACTTTAGGAAAGCTGAGCTCTTGGAAAGGAAAAGGCAGAAAAAACTCAGGCAAAAAGAACAGAAAGCAAAGGAGCAAAGACATGGGGAAAAGGTTGATGTTGTGGAGTTCATTGACAATACATCAGAGGCTATGCCTGTGCCACAAGAAGAAACATGCAGCCCTTCGGCTGCATGTGATTCTGACACATCTGTTCCAGAAATGTTGCCAGATCAAGCTCCCTCATCTTCTGAAGCCTTTCGACACACAAACTCTGATGAAGAGGCAGGTCCTGACTCTCAATCAGGGTATGGCTTTGAATATGCTGAACCAGGCATTAGCCAGAATGTTGAACGGAGGATGGTGCATGGAAGTGTTCGCCGGCATGTAACTGTTGCTCGATGGCAAGTGCCCCCAAAATCACAAAGGGCAGTGCCCAATGGATTTCATTCAGGTCAAAATTCTCAAGCATCAAAGCTTGGGGCCGTGCAAAAGCATGGGCATAGGGATTTAAGGGCTGCACCAGCGGCCAGTGGTAATAAAGTTTGGAGCCGAAAGCCTAAACCGGAAATTGATGGGGAGGTTTTGAAAGCCAGAGTACAGAAAGAGGCAATAAATCAACCAGATCAAATTAAGAACTGTGAGGTTTTGATTGGCTCTATATGTGTTACACTTCGAAATTGTGACCAAGAGATTAATAACCTGGCTGGAGCTCGTGAAGATTGCCTGGCTGAGCATCAAATGCCAAAGACTAATGTTCAGGAGAAGCCCATTAAACCTGATTCTCTTGTGAGTGGCACAAACCGATCAATGACTAAGCTTTGGAGGCCAGTGAGCAGGCATGAAAACAAAGGTCCAATGCCAGTTCAAAATGGCAATATTGAATCTGAACTGGACGTGACTGCTGAAAAGGACAATGATCAAAACCCAAATGAAGGTTGCTTAAGATCCTATGCAATGGATGATAATGATGGTGCTGCTAAGGAAAGCGTCTGTCCTGGAACAATGGGGTTTTTAATCCATGCTGCAAAAGCTTTTCTTTCAGAGAGTAAGATGTTTATTCTTTTGGCTATGCAATTGTGTGTCTACATTAAATTTGATTTGGCAATTAACGTCCTACAATCTCATGCAGGATGGAAGGAGACTATTACAGCTGACCATGTGAAACTGGTCCTTTCCCCGGATTCTGAGCCTCCAGGATGCCCAGAGATGGAAAATGACTCTGAATTAGTAGCATCTCAATCGTCAAACTTGCACAAACGCAGCATTCTCGGTAGTGCAGAGAATCGGTTGGTTAATGCAGGTGCTTTTGACTCTTCAATCACCAGGAGTGTTAAAGAAAAGTACAGAGCAAAGCCTGAAAAGGGTGTCAAGAAAAAATACATTCCCAAACAGAGCAATGCTACCTAGTAGGGGAGGGAGAAAGGTGAGGTTTGTTTTTTGTTATACAAATGTGCACAGTTTAATTTACCGTCATTATATTCCTAGCAGAGGTTCCAGTTTTACAGATGGTCTTCTGTCAGAAAATTGAAAAAAAGTTTTGCCGGAAAATCTTTTTACAGATCAGTCTTTTTTTTTTTTTTTTTTCCCTGTGGTGCCATAGCAGATTGATTGATTAGTGAGGTTCTATTCCCCCTTTTGGCTTAATTGTCTAAATTTTTCTGTAATAAATTTGGTGTTTCAATTAATTCAAAGGTCTTATTTTCTTTTGCCTTGAATCTCCCTTTAAAGCTCTGCTCAATTTCCAATTTGGTTGTAATTTAAAGTCGTTTACAACTTATAAGATTTCATCATCCCAGAAACCCATATCCAAGATACCCTATGATATCATAGGTTAATAACAGAGCATAAGAATGTTAGTTTACCTTTCATGCCCATTGAAAATGTTGGTTTCCTCGCCGAATTGTTGTTACTATTGCTAGTTTGAATTCAAATTTTGAGGTTCTTTCCTCCCTTTTTTAGGTCGGATTTTCTTAAGAGGTATTAAACCAACTACTATCAAAACAACTAATAATAATGTATTTGTACGGTTACAATTATTAAATTTCTTCTAGAATTTGAGGTTATTTGTTTAGAAAGTGGGTCAACTAATAAATCTAGCACATGACATTGTGTTTCAAACCAATAAACGTCGACAATCCAATACTTCTGTTAGAGTAGATGAAGCGATTAACTTAGTTGACTAATAAGATTTTCATAAAAGAAATTATTATTATTATTATTATTACAACTAATAAATCTAGCACATGACATTGTGTTTCAAACCAATAAACGTCGACAATCCAATACTTGTGTTAGAGTAGATGAAGCGATTAACTTAGTTGACTAATAAGATTTTCATAAAAGAAATTATTATTATTATTATTATTACAACTAATAAATCTAGCACATGACGTTGTGTTTCAAACCAATAAACGTCGACAATCCAATACTTGAGTTTGAGTAGATGAAGCGATTAACTTAGTTGACTAATAAGATTTTCATAAAAGAAATTATTATTATTATTTTAGAATAATAAGCTTCGCCAGTGAAAGTCGAACTTCTCCCTACTTTATCTTTGCATAAAAGTCATAATAGAATCGAATGCCCCTGACAAAATACCAGTTATGAAAGAGAACTGGAATTGTTCTTCATTGCCCTGTACAAATGAGTTACATCCCTGTAGGGCTGTAACAAAAAAAGGAGATTCTTAGTTACTCTCAAAGCATGGATAATAGTGTCCTCTCTTCTCACATTTATAGTGAAGTCTACTCATTAAATTCATGGTGGAGTCCATTATAATTGTGAGAGGAGAGAGTATTATTTCTCAATGTTCTAGGAATACTTAAGAATTTTCCCATAAAAAGATGTATCTTGACAAACTATAACAAAAAGAGATGATTAATAGGATAATATGTGTCCTTGTAGTAATAATTGACATTTTCCATATCACGCCAAATGACCTTTAAGTTAAAGAATTCATGAATGGATGTTTACAAATTACAAATCATTATGAAAAGTACATGTGTCTATATATAAGTACATGTGTCTATATATATCTTCTTGGCAATAGACATGTACAACTTCTCGCATGCATATTTTATCACTTTCATCTAATTGATGAGGCTAGGATATTTTTTTTCATCTAATGATGGCAAAAAAATAGGGTTGATAGGGCTTTACTAACATTGGACAAAGAAGAATATCAGTCCCATCTCTTTGCTGTTATTGGTTGAAGTAGAACATCAACCAGATGGAGGGATAAGATACGCATGTGAGAGAAGTGTCATGGATCCTTCTGTTTGTGTAATTGGTTTACCCCTTCCTAAAAAAACAAAATTAACATCTTTATTTTATATTAATAATAAATATAAAATGTTTGAATGGTCTTTACACTTAAAGGCCCATGCGTATGGACTTGAATAGGGGGAAAACAAGAAGCAAAAAATATATAGGACTATGGATTGAAAAAATAATTAAAATGAGTTGTTAATGCGGTCCTAATTGTTGGGGTGAAAAAAAAAAGTTCATTTAAATTCTAGAAGTTTAACAAATATATATATAGAGTTGGGGTGAAATATTTAAACTTTGGATGTCTCTATTATAAATACCAAAATGTGTTTGTTGAGCTACAAATCTTTTTTTTTTTTTTTTTGAGGAAAAGCTACAAAACTCTTGACAATATTTTTAAGATCATAAAATTTTAAGATTTTAATATTTAGATAAGAATTCGGTTTTTTTTTATTATTATTTTTATATCAATTTTCTTCCCGCAATGTCTAAATTCATTATGGATGTTGGAAAATTTCCCCGTCTGAATTTTGAACTAACTTTTTTTTTTTTCCACTGAAATATTAATGATGTACGAGCGGCTTTAAGATCTGGATCCTAAAAGCCTTTCCCTAGTTTAAGTGTCCTCCCCAATGGTTGTTAAGAAACACAGCTAGTGTATATAGACATGCGCCGCTTGAAGATTGGTCTTTTCAAGGGAATATTTCATGCTATCTTTTTCAGTAGAATGTCTATCCAACCAAAGAGTGAGCTCATTGATAGGGTTTCACCTAGCGTTTGGTTTCATTTAATTAATGATAATAATAATGGAAAACCTTATCTAGTTAATGGATTTAAGATTGAATTTAATAGTGAATTCCTGTAAGCAAAAATTGAAAATTGATTAGTGTTTTAACTTGATAAGAGCATCTCCAATAGGCTCTCTAAACACAAAATGCTCTCTATTATAGAGAGTAAACCCACAAAATGACTCTCCAACAGACTCTCTATAACTGAATTTTTTTTTGGCTCATGAACAGTAGCTCAGCAAGTCTGATGGGCTATTGTTCATTCTTCAAATATTTTTTTTCTATTATAATAATAAGGTATTGAATAAAAAAATGTTGGAAGATGTGTAGTTGTTAAAAAAAGAATAAATAATGAATGAAGAAATAATATTTAAATGAGATAGAGAATCTGTTGGAAAGTGTATTTGAAAAAGTAGGTAGTCAAAAGGTAAAAGTCACTGGTCATTTTCTAAACAATATAAAAATTTGCCTAATCTGCTGGAGATGTTCTAATAAGAGCAATTAATATCATAGAGCAAATATCATAGTTTAAAATTCTATCATATCTGTGGCGTGTACAGCTCATGTTAATGGGTTGTTTACCAAGTTGTGTTCACAATCTATTTGTTGTTGTGTGGGTCTGGGTATCCTACAATGGGAAGTTCCTAGAAACGTAATTCTTCTACCTTTCTAACAATCTCCTAATGATTCCCAAGTAAGCTCTCTCTCTCTTTCTCAGTTTTCTCTCTCTTTCTGATATCTCACCCAAAAATGTCCAATCCCCTTTCCTTCCTCTCCCCCTTTATTTATAGGCTTGCTTAGTGGGTTTGTTATGATTGGGTGGAATGGCTTTTCATGCAAGTGGGGCCCCTTTGGGATTATTCCTGACAAAAAGGTGTCCCACTTTGGGAATGGGTGTGTCGGTTTTGGAACTCGTGACTGACGCCGGATATTGTTTGGCAGGCGACCTCCCCTAAGGCATTACTAAGATACATTAGAGACAAGCTCCAAGCAACACTGGACCCCGAGGTTGTAATAGTTCCCAGGTTGTCTCAGGCCGACCAATATGGGTCGGGCCCATGGTATGGCCCTCATGCGATCCACAGCTCGTGGGCCATCAGATAATGGGCTAGTGAATTCATTCACCATACAATAGCCCCTCTTGATTCCTTCCCTGTATCTCGGGGATGGAATCAAGGTTTCACATTTAATGACCGGTTACTTTTTGGTTATATCAATCGTCAGTCATTAATTGCAAACAAGACAACTTGCGTCTTTGGCACGCAGGGCAATAGGCTGTCATATCAAACGATCATCATTACTTGACGATTCATATACTGAGGCCATGCGTGTAACGGTTACAAAAAGGGGAATTAATGATTTGTCCTCCAAAAACTCATTCAATGCTCCTCGGGATTCTCCCTCTATAAATATGGACCTTTTCCCTTACTGCCCATTTCCTTACTTCACTCTTTTCTCTCAATCTTTATTTCCTCACTCCCCAGAGCACCTTCTCTTCTTCCCGTGATCGCTTTTCTTAGCGCGTTACTGTAAGTCCCCTATTCCCTATTCTCTTTTTTAAGTTTTCTTCAAATTTCTTTATACGTTCAAATGGGTTTCGCACATCTTCTTAGAATTGATATTGCCTTAGCAACCTTTAGGGCTAGGTTTGATATTCCTTTAGATGTAGATATAGAATTCTGCCTTGAAGGCAACATAGAGAATGATAGGCGTCCTCGGGTAGTATTTTTTCCTTTAATGGCTATTTTAGAAGGGGGGTTAGATTTCCCGTGGACCCCTTATTACTTAGAATACTTAGTTTTTAGTCTTTGTCCTAACCAACTTCCACTGAATTTCTATAGATTGGTGAGTTGTGTGAGTTGGCTTAACAACTTGTACGGCCTAACACACAACCACCATGACATCAACTTCATGTACAACATTTGTGGTGGCTCGAGGACGGGCTACTACCTAAAAGTCCGAGACACCATTGTCCGGCTAATATCGTGCCTCCCCGACTCCAACAGGAATTCAGTTGGAGAGTACGTTAAAGTGAGTGGGAACTGGCTTGCTGGCGAGCACCCTTGCCCGACCTCACCTCGAGACATTGGTCGGTATTCTTTTTCCTTTTCCTTTTCCTTTTTTAACCGTAAGACTGTAATACTCGGCATTACTCTTCTAATTTTACCCGAGGATTTTCCCTTTTTAATTTCGTTATGCTATCGTGCAATTCTGTGATCTTTTAAATTCCTTTCTAATGAAATGTTTTTTCTCATGCCATGCAATTACCAAGCGTTTTAGGCCTAACCTTAATGCCGCGCATCCTCGAGACCTAAACTTCATGCTACGCTTAGAGATATTTGTGCACTACGACGGTCAGCTAAGAGCGTCACACCTCATCCTTGGCTGTGTTCATTCGTATACCAGCTACCAGGATCTAGGGCAAGCTCTCATCATCGGCAGCCCCCTACTCTCGTACATCAATGTTTGTCTCCGAGGTTTCCTTTCGAAAGGTCTTTCATTGGCTCCTTGTTGTCAATATGGGTTTTGATGTATTTGAAATCATAAAAAATGGTGCACACAGTTGTTATTGTAGTTGAATTTCTAGTTTAATTGTATGGGCTCTACGCATATTTGGCATGTGAAGATTGGATGATCTTCTATACTTGGTCATGGTGTGTTTCTTCTTCTATATGTCTCGTTGATGTTTCCACGGTGAGTTTCCCATTATTTGAAAATTGAAACTACAATTACAATGTTTTTTTAATTTTTCTATGATGGTTCTTGCTTTTTATATAGATGTATGGGTTGAGCTTAGCCTAATTCTTTTAACCGCATATAATTTTTTAGGAGAGTAAGTTAGCTACACATCTTTTGAAAGCAAGTCAAAGCCTTGCACACCACTCTAAATCTTAAACAGTATACTATTTTATATAAATCTTATTTCACATTTTTTTTTCCAAAGAAAAATGCACTTATAAATTTACATGCATAAATTTATCACTCTTATTATATATTTAATAAAATTCTATATTTATGTGTTCATTAATTAATAAGGATTTGGCTTATCTCAAATACTTTTTTAACTGGAATCTCTTTTATTTTAACTAGATGATGTCTCGCGCGATGCACAGATTACTTTACAATTTCGTTTGAAATTATTTTTATGTATATTAAGATTTACATATAATACTTATTTTGTTGTATAATATTAATGTTTTCCCAAAATATTGTTGAATACTTTGAAACTTGATTTTCTTAATTCATATTTTATTTTTAAAAAATTGTATAACACTATAAGATAACATATTATAATATTTACTATTAAAAGTAGATTTTATTTTCAAACTAAATAAATAATTTTGAAATCTATAAATAAGAATTTAAAGCATAAAATACTTTTATACCCTAAAATTACATAAATTTAAGCAACCTCCCAAACACTTCCTCAACTACTCTATTCTCACATCTAAATATGAAGACCTCAATCACAAATACCCAATTAATTATCTCAATGAAATTAAAAAAATTATTTGTAAGTATCAACATAAAGAGAACGTAATTAAACAAAAATAATTTGGCTAAAAACACATCCATTTATCAAAATTTAATTGTCTTTAGTTGGGCTTCCGTATCCTTCAATAAAAAACAAAAAATACTTATAAATCCTTATGGATTTTTATTTTTATCACTATGCTCATACCGCACAAAATAGCAGTAAAAAAAATCTAAAAAGAAAATTACAAATTATGAGTTCTAACACAAAATTAAAAAAATAGCTAACTTCATAAATAATCAATTAGAATGTTTCTTTTTAATTTTCTTTAGCTTTAAGACAAAATACATTTATAACTTTCCCAAGCCAAAATCTCAAACATCCAAAGACTCATAGTGAATCATAACCTTCACAAAATCCATAACGTCCGACTTCAACATTAAAACCGTAAGATGTTATCAATGAATAAAAAACGCAAACTCCCTTCCTTGGTCATAACCTACTTATACGGGTTAGAATCAAATGGTACTGCAACGTTAGAGTTATGTAGGTGTCGTTGAAAGGTTGAATGTAAATGATATCGTTTTTGGTAAGTGTATTCAAGATGGGATGTTATAAGGGGCTATGGGCATGTGTATATAAAGGAGTAGAAGTAAAAACAGTGAATGAAAATGCAAAGAGTTTTTTGTGTATGTGAGAGATGAAAAGTCTTGAAACATTGAACCAAATGAAACAGATAGCAGTCTTAAAACATTGAATAAAATATGTAACAAAAGGCAGTCTTGAAACATTGAATCAAAAAAAATAAAGAGTCTCTACTTTTAAATTTATTCTTATTTCTAATATGGCTTAAGGGTATTTCAATTCTCCTCATAGAGTGTGCCACATGACAGAATCTCATACTTTCTCGCATGAAGCCTCTGCTTTTATATGTATATTGATTGATTGATATTGATTGATGAGAAATTGTTATATCATTCACTCATTAACTAAATAAAATGTGGAGATTAAAACTCACTACCACTTACTATTGTATATTTTAAAAAAATATATCTAATCGAAGAAGTACCTAAGATAAGTAAAACTCAATTAACAAAAGCCGGTGTTTATTTGCTTTAGGATGAGCAGACCAGAAGGGTCACATTCACTCACTATTACATTAATTTGTTTCCTGTTTATGAGAAAAAACATACTGTTTCGTTGCATGTATTCTCCCCCTCAGATGATGGTGGATCCCACACACTTGTAGGATCCACCCGTGTGAGGAGGAGGATACGTGCAACTGAAACCGCATATTCCACCTCCCTATTTATACCGAATCCTTTGGCTTGTAAGTAGCTCAGAGACATCTGATCTGACAAACAGCGACCACAAAACACAAAGAGATAAGATTTAGACCACACATTTTCTTTCTTCCCAACATAACAAGCCACGTATCCATTTCATTCCTTAATCTCCTATTAAACTGCCACTTGTTCACCTTCTTCACCTTAACCGCTTCACATCTTATCCTCCATCTCCTTAAATTCTCTCTCCTCACTTTTGTTCTTGTTTCCCATCTCTTTAAAAAAAAGTGAGAATCCCCAACTCAATCATTTCCTTACTTTCAAGCAAGAAAATCCTAACCCAAGTTTCTTTTGTCTTAGTTCCACTTCTTTCTTTTTCCCTTTCTTAATTTCAAGCAAGAGAATTCCCCTATATCCTAATCCAAGTCTCTCACCCAGAAAGAGAGAAAATGTCAGGTGGGGTTGGGCCAACTTGCAATGATATTAGCCTCCCAAAAGAGCAAGAATATGAAAATAAACAAAGCAATGACCAAAATTCTTTGAAGACCACCACCACCACCAAATACCCTTCACTCAAAGCTGGGTTCCTCTCTCTCCGTCAGCTCAATGCTCTTGCTGTCATTATTATCTTCTCAGCCAGTGGCATGGTAAGCCCTGAAGACTTTGCTTTTGTCATCCTTTCCTTCTTCTACATGTACTTCATTTCAAAGGTTGCATTCCCACTCCTCCACCCTTCAAAGGAACCAAGTGTTTTTAGCCCTCAAAACAAGATTCTTCGAATCTATGTTTTTGTTGGTGCAATCGTTGGTCTTTTCCTCCCCATAGCATATATACTTCATGGCATCTTTGAAGGTGATCAACAAGGAATCAAGGCAGCAGCACCACACGTTTTTCTTCTATCAAGCCAAATTTTCATGGAAGGAGTGACATTCTCGGGCGGGTTTTCATTGCCAGTTCGTGGTTTTGTGCCGGTGTGCTATAATGCAAAGAGGTTATTTACCATTGATGACTGGCTTAGGAGTGAGTTCTCAAAGGTTGATGAAGAGTTTGGAGGGTCTAAAAGGAGATTGTATGTTGGGAGAGGGCTTGCCATTGCTAATATGGCGTTCTGGTCCTTCAATATTTTTGGGTTCTTGTTGCCTGTCTATCTTCCTAAAGCTTTAAAGAGATATTACTCTGCTTATAAGGTGAAAGACTGAAAATGATTGGAGCTCTTTTCTTTCTTTAACGGTTAGTGCTATGTGATGTAAGTTTGTTTCTGTGACTTACTAAGAGTTCAACGAGTGATTTGTCGGTGTGCTCCATAAATTTATGTAGTTCTATTCTAGAAATATAAAGTTCTGGTTCTACATATGTTTTGTGCAGTTTTACCATCATGAGAAATATGGTACACCATCCATGAACTAATTCAAAACAGGGAGGCAAATATTACTAAATGTCTGAATTTCATTACCACATTACATAAGTGAACTAATCAAGTATAAGCGTATAACCATGCTCGTATACTCATTATATGAGAAGGTAGTAAAGTAGTATCATTTAAGAAAGAGCTCGTTAGCATTTAAACCGAAACTCAATCAGCCTTATTTTGTTTTGTATATAAAAATAACAATCAGCCTTATTCAAGCTTAGCTTGAATACATTTTCCCAAAAAAAAAAAAAAAAAAGCTTAGCTTGAATGCACTCAAATTATGTTCAAGTTGGGTTGTGTATGCAGTCATATACTTGGTCGAGCCTTCTATAAGCAACACTGAGCTTGTTGATTAGCCTACTGTCAATTTTATATAAAAACTAAGATATTGCGCTTCACTTCTAAGCTCTACCGATGCTAATGAGTATTAACTTATTGTCTTGCCAAAAGTCTTTGTAAATTGTAACTCAACTAGCACTTCTCAATGTGTTATAATAGTGATGTAGAACAGATAGCACATGCTTTCCTAGAGCAGCAGGGGTATAGGAAGTCACAACGGGGGTGCCAGTAGGGGGGCCATCGGGGTAACAGTGTCGGAATTGCATGAAATTTGGCAGGTTGAAGGGAAACGGCATTCTGATCCAGATTCATGACAAGTGCCATGAACGTCGCCAAAATTTAGGCGAATTCCTTCATTAAGGCCCCGATAACAGTGTTTTTGCTATTTATAATAATATTTGTTTTTCCTTAATAACTTTTAGTTTAAAAGTCAGAATAAGGTCCCGTTTGTTTTGGGACGACCCTTAAGGTCAGTAGTTTATGATTCTGCATTTAACTCAATTTTGCCATTTTTGGTAAAATTCGGTATTTTGTCACCTAATCGCGTAATTAGTGCGAATTAGGGTTTTTAGACGTTTTTCCTTAGTATTTATATGTTTTGTAGCCGTTAGAGGCAAATCAGACTATTATCAATAAACGCAGACATTTTGTCAAATTTTCTTCTGGTGGATTCCAGTTTTATTCTCCTTGTGGATTCAGGGAAACCCCTCGTGGATTCGAGGTTTACTACCAGGAACTAACAGTTTAGTTTCTGTTCCATTAAGAGAGTATCGTGTGTGCTTCTCTTCAGGCTTCCGCGACATCAAATAGAGACATTCAAAAATCTTGCAACTCAATTAACATTTTTTGATGTTCCAATGAAAATGTTTAGGTTCAACTACTCCCCCCTCCCCCCCTCAAAAAAAGAAAAAAAAAAAAAAAAGTCTTTTGGGTTATATAAATGCAAAATATCCTTGTCCACAACACAAAAAGCCTTAGTCCCAATTTTTTTTATTTTTTATTTTATTTTTATTTTTTAAGTTGATTATGATCCTCAACAAGATTAGTTAAGATGAATTAGGATCACCCACATATATTCATCCAAATTGGCTGTTTAAGCAATTTATTTACAACTACAAGAATATTTGATCACCAAGTTATAGAGATTCATCCAAGCTAGGCTGGTTAAGCAATCTATCTACAACTACAAGAATATTAATTTGATCACCAAGTTATAAAGATTCATTCCTAGGATTGATGGAATTGATGATGAGTGTGAGTTTGTGTACTTGTAGCTTTTGGTAGCTGAGATATTAAATATGATACAAAAAAGATCTGGTTAGGGCATACATTAAGAGCATTAGCATTGAGAGGTGTAAAAACCCCCCCAGTTGCTATTTTACCCACTAAAGCCTTAAAAATCTCTCACATCCGAATATGTGTTGAGGGCCATTTGTGAGAATCCCGGTGGAAAAGAAAGAAAGCCCAATAACAAGGGCAACAAAGAATTGACAAAGCAGACAGCAAAATCATTAGGCCCAAGCGGCAGGAATAATGGATCACAGGCCCAAGAAATAAACAAATGGGTCTTGAAGAGGCAAGTGGGCTCAAAGAAGCCCAGAAAGAGAGAAATAGCATCCCATGGGCAGTGTATGAGATAGAAAAGCGAGAAAGGGTTGCCGTAGGCCCAAAGTAATGCAAACTAAGAAAGTAAGGGGTTTATGGCAAGCCCATAAACCCCAAGGATGAGAATAAGGTTATTGGGCTAGGGAAGCCCAATGAAATTAGTAAAAAGCCCATGGGAATGTAGAATTAGCAAAAGGGCCGAGGAAGCCCAAAGAAAGCAAACGGCCTGAGGATGCCCAAGGGAAAGCCAAAAAGGACATAGGAGCCCATAAAAGCAAACCAGTGGCCATGCTAAGCCATTGAGAGAAGGAATAAACGGTTGGCCTAAAAAAGGCCCAGTAGGATTAAGTTATTGTAGCAATAATAACAGAACGACATTGCAAGAAATAAGGGAAACTAAGGAATGGGCCAAAGAAATGTAAGACTCATCATCAAATAAAGCCCAGTTCCTGAGAGGAGCGGGAAAACAAAAGGCAGCCACATAAGAGGTCAAAAAACACGACAGACGAATGGGCAGCAGGCAAGTTCTGGACACATATGGAATGAAGGCATGCGCAAGGCTCAGGCACCACCAGCCTGTACCCAGCCAATACAGAGCATGGTGAGGTCGGGGGGTCAGAGGATCAGAGGGCATGGTTTGGTGGTGGGGAGAGGGGAAAAATCTATTTTTATGATTCCGGCTCAGGCTCTTTCGGGGAGGTGTCCTGCTGGGATGGCTTACTACCCAAAAAAGGCAAGCTGAGTTGGAATCATTAGGTGCATGCCATGAGGGATAGGGAGAGAGAAATAACCCAAATCGTGGCAGGGAAGGGTGCTACGGCAGACTGGCAAACAAAATACTCTTCCTTATCTGGCGATGGGAGGGCGTCACACAGAACGGAATAGTGATGGTTGGCCAGTACACCCAGACCAGATAAAGGGAGTTAAGGGCTAAAACAGTAAAATCGGGTCACGGCAGGCACTATAAAAGGAGGGTCTTGCTGTGAACAGGGGGAGGATAGAGGAGGAAGAGGGGAAATAACGGGAATTTTGACTAAGAAATAGAAAACTTAAAAGAAATAGCAAAGAAAACGAAGTGAGAAGAAAGAAAGAAATAGTGAGAATTAGAAAGGTGGACATGCACCGGTAGATTGGTCCCTTCTCTCCCTCATGAAATCCGGCCCTCTGTAAGAAAACTCGAGAGTACCTACGCAGAAAACCACTCAGACTCGTTTCCCTCAGGGTGGGTAACCTTTACGGCAAGACTCTTTCCTGAGAGATTGACTGTTTTAAGGAGGAACGTTCTCCCCTTTGTGGTTCTGCTCCTGCGAATTGGATTTTCAGTCGATTTCCTCTAACATTCTGACTAACCCATGCTTATTAACATTTGATGTCCTCTATTATGCCTTTTTTTTTCTTTTTTCTCTTCCATAAAAAAAAGAAAACAAATAGTATTGTTGTTGTAATTGGTTTTAAGGGCTATTCGGTCAATCCCCCATTAAAGTGGCTAGATATTTTCTGTTTATTTTATTATTATCATGTTTGCCTGCCACGATTTATCTGAAACAGTTTCGCCTGCCGTGGACACGTCCTTGGCAGATTTGGCCTAGTTTGCGCACAAGCCAGACCAACTTAAGCTGAAACTAGGCCGGTCCCGACTCTCTTATCCAGAAAAGTTGGGCTTAGTGTAGCAGGAGGCAGCCTAACACCACTAGCACAGCCCACCCCCTTTACAATATGTAAACCCCTTTTTTTTTTGCATCCTAGCTACAGTGAGGTTGCATTGACGATGTAAAGATTATATAATTTTTTAATCTTTTCTCTCTCTTCCTCTCACTTCAGACTCTGACCTTTTTCTCTTCTTTTTCTTTTCTTTTCTTTTTTATATTATTTGATTGTGTAGTTTATATTATTTTACTAAGTTGTATATAAAAAATAGAAACTGAGATGTTAAGTGAGTTGTAAAATGAGATAGTAAAATAGTTAAAGTAAGTTTTGAGATTGTAAAGTAGAACTTTTTTGGCATTCCGGATGCTAATGCTCTAACCATCCATTTTGGTAGCTTTTATATTAAAGGCATAACAAATTAAAAGTTAATTTATTTTTTTATTATTATTATTTAAAAAGTTAATTTTGCTAATTTTTTTTAATGAGACAAAAAAAAGAAAAAAAAAGAGAGAAGATTTTGCCAAACAGAAAATAAGAATGTTATTGTTAAAGCTGAGTTAGCGGGTACGAAGAACCATGGGAGTTGAGACTGCTAGTAGTAGTTGTACCGTTGTTATTGACTTGTTGGTAACTGCAAGTGATAGTCGGACAAGTGTTTAGATACGTGCACGTGAAGGACACCTAATAACTTCGTACTCACATCCAAACCTGTTCACATTACTTCACTTTGTAATTTAAGACAGTCACAAAGACCATGTTTTCCTAAGACAAAAAGGCTTACAACTTTTTATTGAATTTGCATGGATGCATTTTGCCCAAGCCTTGTAATAATATTAAGATGTGCGAATTGAAATGGTCTGGGTCATCATATCATATATTGTGGATTTTCCAGTCTCAACGAATATTTTATCCAAAACTTTATATATTTCAGATAGCCCCTTCTAAAACAATCAATTTTCATCTCTCACGTTCCTTCAAAGAACTTAATTGTCCGTAAAACTTAACATGGCAATTACCCAAAGGGGCCTAATGGACACTACGACAATGGAAAATTTTGTGAATTTAACAGAGAATCTCAAGAAACTAACGGGATCTAGCCAATGACAATTGCTCAAAGCCTGAAAGGTCACAAACCCACCTGACACAACAAATAAGGTCAAGAGAAATAAACCAATTATGCTTGATTTGCCTACTTAAGAAATATTTATTCCTTTTAACCTTCTTTCTCCCTCTTTTTTTTTTTTTTTTCTTCTTCTTCTTCTTTCCAACATACAAGACACCCGGCATTTTGGTGATGGTAAAACAAACAAAAATACTCACATGGTGCCACACCAAAAAATTGTCAACTCTTCTAGCTTTTGACAGCAGCAAGCTCCCGCATTAGCATCTTCTCCAGACCGCTTGAGCTGCTGACCATTTTAAGGAACAATTTATCCAGCATTGGCTCATTATCTCTGGTCCAAACCTGTTCACATGAACAAATGAAAAATATCAAACTAGCTCAATACTGAAATATTCCAAAACAGGGGGAGAGGGGGAGGGATGGAAGCAATGAAGACTAGGAGACTGGGGGCATCAATTACGAGTATAAACGAAACTTGGGAAAGGAACCTACTTGTATATCTACTCATGGAAGAATTGCCATTTAAAGAAATAGGAACAAGCTTTCTTCCTTGAAAAAGTTCCTGCATCCTCTCTGGCCAAACTGAATTCAATCTTCGCGCAAAATCCTCCACCTCCCTATGGAAAAATAAAATACAAACTTCGATGAGAGAACATTAAAGAAAAATAAACTTTTAATCAAGGAATGGGGCGTCAAATGAGATAGGAGCAGCAGAGAAAGAAAAGGGAAGGAAGGAGGCAGGTGGACCCCAAAAAATTTATTAAAAAAGAATAAGAAGAATACTTTCATAGGCTATAAACAACCAGTAGTAATCATCAAAACAAAAAATGAATAACCAGTAGTGTTCCCCCAAGACCTTTAAGAGAAAGAAAGTAAAAGCTGAATTGCAATATATTGAAAATTTTGGACTAGAACCAATGCCGCAGTCAAAGTTAAGAAGCAAACTAGCTTTTCTAATAAACAAAGATTATTTTGACATTCACTTCTCAGGCATTGAGTTGGTACTATTACTGGCAGTCCTATAAATATAAATAATTTTCTGGTTTCATCAGGAAATACAATGAACACAATTGATAGTTGAAACATCCAATTAAAGCCAAAAGTCGAACTCATTATCTTAATCAAGACACATATTCATCATACCTGTCAAGTTCCTCCTTCATTGCAGGATCTAAATCATCATCAATATCACCATCATCAAACTCAAGTTTTGGGGAAAATGTCACAGCTGCAGAATCTTGCAACTTTGAACTTGTACTGGCAGAGGCCAACAAACCATTGTTACCCTCACCATCATGGCAAGCAGAATGAAGATCATGCATCTCCTAAAACATCAAAAGATACCAGCAATTCAACTATGAGAACATTTTTAAGTAATAAAAAATAGAAAAAAATTATGCAAAAAATAATAAATAGAAAACCTCATAGTAATACACATACATGAATGCACATATGTGAACACGAATGCACATGCGCACACACACACACACACTCGCAGAGAGAGAGAGAGAGAGAGAGAGAGAGAGAGAGGTGCCAACCTCATTATGGTTTCCATTTACATTATTTAAACAAGAGTCCTTTGATTGATCTTTTCTCCTCCGATTTTTCTTTTTATTCTTATTGGTTCTAGTCCCTTTTGTATCTGCAAAACAAAATAGATTATGTAAAGTAGCGAAAGAAATAACAAAACTGGTTATATAGAATACGTACTCTTAAATATTCCAACAAGCCACTGAATGCAGACACAAAAGCAACTACTTCATGAAGTATCACCAAGAAATCAACGAACTGAAGCATCTATTAAAATCAAAAACCTCAAGGATATGATTACTTCGAGACACAGGTACACAGTACATGCAAAAGAACAAATCTATTTATAACTACAACGCAAAAGTTGTAGTCGTGTCAAAATCAGAATTTTCACCATGGAATGGTTTAACCTTGGCTATAGCATGAGCAGCAAACTATATAAATTTTATAAATGAATGACATCAAATACCACAGAAAACATAAATAATGTAAACTGTTCAAATTTAACAACAATTATGAAACGCAGAAGTATTTATATATATATATATATATTTTTTTTTAATTGACAATTCTCTTAGATCAGTCATCTAAAATCCATCCACTATGCTAAATATATTGTGTATCGTCATACTTGATTCTCATTCCCAGCTTATTGTAAAATAGTTGCTTCAACTGGGAGATTGGTTCTCATTTTAAACAGAGGTAAATGTGTAACTACAGATACCATAGAGTTCCATAACAAGAAGGGATAGGATAAATCTCATCAATAAAAATTCTACATAGAATGATATAGAACCTCCTAAAAAAAAAGCTCCACAGACTTGCCCAACAGTATATTACTTCAAAATCTCAGACTGTCAAACAAAATTAAATTAAATTTAAATTCAAAAGCGGCCTCTTTAATTCATCTCAAATTGCTCAAAAATGACTCTCATTATACTCATGATTTCTAGAAAAAACCACTCGTTATACCCAGTAGAATCTCGAAACAATAACAAATATCCCAACTTTAATCAACTGATCTACGTGTGAATGCAATTATAGCCCAAAATTTGTTTCCTCCATCTCTAATAATAAGTTTCAATAGTATCTAAGGCTTATGTGCAAATCTAGGTCCTGAACAAGTCAAACAAGATTGAGAGTTACTGTGAACCATGGCACAAGGTTCTCTAAGTACTTTAATATAATAAAAACCCACAAAATTTTCTCGGATTTAATGTCTTAAAATCTATTTTAGAACATATATAAAATAAACTTCTCCCTTCTATTTTTAGTCACAGTAAAGTTTGAAAACTCAAAAACCCATCCACTGTGTAATGCTTGCCTTTAGAACCAGAAGAGATGCAAATCAATTTTACAAGGCGGTTTGAATATCTTCAAAAAGAAGGGAGCAAATACACAATGCAAACCATAAATTACTTTTTGCAATTAATTAATAGTGGCACAGTCTGACAGTTCAGGAATTTGTGAACAAATGGATAAGTCGCAAGAGCTTAGAACCTAACAGATAAGAAGAAGAGAGGCAAGCTATCTAAAAATTTAATGGAAAAAAGATCAATTCTCTCATATACCTCCATCTCCACCATTTATAAATGACAGGAGATCGTCAACTGAGCGGTCATCCACACGCTCCTCTTCAACTTCTACATTCTGAAACAAATGGAATCCATTTGCTATTAATGCTAACATATACATGATCATTTGAGAACTTCAACCACAATTTTGGAATATAACCATTTCAATTGAAACATCAAATTCATTACAGCAAGACCTATAAATTTAGCACATAAATTGAACTCAGATATTATAAAGGCAGAAAAGAAAAAGAAAATGAGTAAGAGAAAACACCTTCAATTTCTCTCTCTCTTTTAATTCTTTCCTCTTTCTTGCATACAATCGATTCAGAAGCCGGATACGTGGATCGTCTGTTATGTTTCTTAAGGGCTCTAACTTTTCCTCCTGGAGAAAACAATATCAACATAAAAACCACAAGCATTGTAGATGTTAAAATATGACTTTAGCTAGCAACACACACCTCTGTAAGATCATCGGGTAAATGAAATGTTTCACGTATCTCCTCAGGAGTTTTTCCTTCAATAATTCGAGCAAGTGCTCGGCTGGTGAGATCAACTAAAGGCTTTAATTGGAGGCTGTCAGCGGCCGATGTCAACTCACACAATCTTTTTGTATCCATTCGAATAAACTTCTCATCAAAAGTTTTGCGCTCCTATAATAAAAAAAATTGAGCAGACAATTTTATTAAACTATTCAGTTATAAGCTATGACAACCAATTAACACCCCACTGTACCCAAAAATAATTATAAACTAATAAGTTAACAACAAACATGATGGTATGAAAACCTCCCTGCAGGGCATAAAAAGTTTTTTATTTCTTAAATTTTATTTTTAAAAATCAGAGAATCCATAAACACAAATCTGTTAGAACTTCATCCGAGTTCAAATCCTATTGAGAGGTCCACTAGAGATAAAAAATTGTTGAAGAAAGAAGATGTTTCTTTTGTCCCTTCAGGTGACTGGAAAACAAAAAAATTAACATATTCAAGATAATAACTTAATTGGAGAATAAATTTTGTCTAAGAAAAGAAAATAAATCACAAGAGAGTCAAACAGTGTATCAGACCTTATTAGAACGACCTGGTACTTGGTGAAATCGACAATAATCAAGAATTAAGCCCAATATAGCAGGATTGACTCGCTGTGGAAGTGATATAGCATAGTTCTTGGAAGATCCTGTGCCTGTCTGAATTACTTCTCGACATATCATGGGGCAAAACATGGCAACCTCTTCTTCTACTTGTTGGATTGAACCATCAGCAGTTTGAAGCCAGATGTAAGACTTCATCTGAATACACAATATCATAAATCATAAACAGAACCACATAAGACAAGAAGATCACAAGGGCCACAAAAATAAACTATGCTCTAAGCTCGACCTGAGTGCATCACACTGTCATCCCCAATTGGGTTCTGCCTATGGCAGAAAATATTAATTTCTAATCAAAGGGGCAACAATAACTTAAGTGTACTTATCAAAAAAAAAACAATAACTTAAGTGTAAAATCTAACAATGTTATGGTATTAATTTGACAAATAATGTTTAAATATTAATGCATGTATCTACGTATGTACTTCCTTTCCTCCTCCTCCTAAAAATAATACCATGGAGTGTTGAGTTTAAGTTTAGTAACAAGAGAAATGAAGATGGAGGAGTTGTAAAACTTGATGGTCAAGAGATACCAAAGAATAAGTGCGTTCGATATCTTGGATCAATAATTCATAAGGATGGTAAGATCAAAGAGGGTGTGAATCATAGGATATGTGGATGAAGTGGAAAATTGCATCAGGAGTATAATCTGATCAATAACCATAGAATACTTATAAGTTGAAGAAAGAGTTTTACAAGACTGCTATAAGACTAGCCATACTATATGGTAGTAGATGTTAGGCTATAAATTAACGTATTCATAAAATGAGCATATCTAAAATGAAAATGTTAATATAGATAAGTGGACATATAAGGAGAGACATGATACAAAATGAAGAAATTTTATTAAAGATAAGGACAACTCCCATAGATGAAAAGATAAGTGAGAGTCACTTGAGATAGTTTGGTCATGTGCAAAGAAGAGCGTTAAACTTAAATGCACAAGTGAGAAAGAGTGATTTGATTCAAGTTGAGAGAATGAACTAGAGTAGATTAAAACCCAAAATAAAACAAATAAAAGTAGTAAAAAAATACATGTTATATAAGGAGGTGACATATAGCATGATCTTAGGATAGAATGGCGGAGAAGAATATAGGTGAATGATCTCAATTAGTCTATTGAGGATCCATAACCGACCGATAATTATGGAACTAAGGTTTTGTTGTTGTTGTAATATTTATGCATGTGTGTGTGTGAAAAATGCCTTGGGTCCACAACAAACTAATGGAAAAAAATATATATCTTCAAAAAATGATGGGTAAATTACACAATTTCCCCAATAGTTTGGGGTGGTTTCAAATGAAACCATAGACAGAAGTTTCAATTAAAATCCTGAACTTGCTAAATTGTTTTAATTGGCCCTCTGAGTGAGTCACTATTAAGTATTAACTAAATATAACAGAAACTCAAGTAAATTGCATTTGAGGCCTTCAAAAACCAATCACATAAAAAGGTAGGCCATCTTCATTAGATTATGCCAAAATAACATTTATGGTTCACATTGATGAATTTTTCATATCCACATAGGTTCTAATTACATCTTACATGAATTTTTGTTAGTTGAAGTTAATAGCAACTCAATGAGGAGATGAATTGAAATGATTTTAAAACTTTAGGGTTTTAATTGAAACATTTTAAAATTTGGGCTTTAATTTGAAATCACACCCAAACCATATGGAGGGTGGAGGGATTTAAGTAATTTACCCAAAATGAATTAATCTGATTTTTATCAGCATAATTCATCTAAAATAATTGAAACAGCAATAAAAGAACATACCTCAGGTTTAACTACTGCCATGGCACCTTCGGACATTTGACAAGGGCAATGCAAATTTATTAAGAATTGAACTTTGCACCTCCAGTAAAAACAAGGAAGTGACAAAGCAAACAAAAGATGCCCTTTATTCAAGCTCTTCACTTTGTTAGGATGGTACAAACTCTTTTTCAGTGCTTTCTAAAACATGCAACATTGAATCTCAGTAACATGTGTGTAAGTCTTCTTCTGAGACAGCTTCCTCAGAGGTTGTTGTACTCAGAGGTAAATCCCAAAATAAGATAAACAGCACCCTATATGTTTTTATGCCTGAAATTACAACAGAACAGATGATCGTCAGAATCAATTAAAAAAAGATAAATGACATCTTAATCATTAAAAAAAAAAAATCAAAAATCAAAAATCAAAAGGTAAAATCAAACTCCAGTCCAGTTCCCCATTTGTAATAACATTTTGTCTTTTTTGAAATTTTCTCACTTCACATAGCCTTCTTTATATATTCCTATGTAGATTATTACACATACTCTAGATGAGAAGTAGAATTGTAACATATTGTCCATTAACTGTGGAAACAACCAACTAACCAAGCTGGAGTACAGTAGGGGTAGAGTGAATTTCCAATGGAGCGGTGAACTGCATATAGATTGGAAAGAACAACAACGGTGAAAGCACTTTTTGGGCCGACATTGACACTGAGAGACAAATTCTAGGGGAGTGAATGGGATTAAACACCCTAGTCCTAGCCATAAATGACCAATACTAGGAACTGTGCGTATCGACTCAACTAAAATCCCAATTAAGGGGTCGGCTCCATTGATACTTCTATGTCACTTGACCTTATCTATAGCCATCTTCAATTACCTTTCTAATAAGCATGCCTTTACTTTTGACTTTTCATATTAAAACGAACATAGTTGTTAAAAAACAAACTATATTATGAATTACTTTTTCATATTGTGTATTGTAAGATACCTACACTATATAAAATTTATTAAAAAGTTATAGATATGCAAAGACTAAAGATATATTTAGTATATATTTGGAATATATTCAACTAATGACTAATTTAATCGTCGTATATGTAATAATATTTAACTAAATAAATCAAATTAAAACTAAATATTTATAAAATCCACGTTCAAATTGATTAAACTCGAAATTGATCATTCATGCTACATAAACCAAAATAACAATTTCTTTTTCTAATCATTTTCACCATAGCTATGCAACACAGATGCTAACAACTATGCATACAAAGTATTCAGAAATTCTCACCTAAAGTATGTGTACATAATCCCTATCTATCAAAAGCCAGTGATGGTGACCTCAAAAATTTACAGATTAGGTTTTCAATTTTCACCACACATTCTTCATTATTGCAATTTAAACAAATGCCTTAGTTTCATACTTTCATTCATAATTTAATTGCTTAAATATCACAACTACTCTGAACCAAAACCAAAACCAAAACCAAAAAAATATACATACATATTAACCATGAAATGAATTCCAAGAACTAAAAACAAAGAAAAATTAGTAAAATCCGACTCATTTCCAATCAAATCAAGCGCATAATTATTATTCATTAAATCCATACGAACATAGATAATGAACCAATAAACTTTGCAATTGCGAAAATCAAAATCACTTAGAACACGCACAAAACGTATATGAGTGTGTACCTTGAAGATGAGGGCGAAATCAGAAATGCAGAGGAGGAGTGAGAGAGAGAGAGAGAGAGACTAGGGTTTCGAAAAGCCTTCGTCTGATATTTTCTGTGGAGCTTATATAATAATAATGTGAAATCTCTCTGTGTTCGTCGGTGAATTTTCTCTCTCTATATCTATCTATCTCTATCTCTATCTCTCTCTCTCTCTATTCCGATTTGAGAGCTGCAGTTGAGCCGGCACGTGGGAGTTGTCTTCAAAGAAAGGTGCCGTTGCACGTGCGGGTAGTTAGGGTTTGGGGGGCAAAAGAAGATGAGACTTTTTCCCTGAAAAGGCCCAATTTGGAAATCTGGATTCGGTGTGGTGTGGTGTGGATGGAGGAGATCTTTGAACAGAACGGCTCATTTCCGAATCCGGGTCGGTTCTTTTTGTCTGAGTTCTGATAGTCGGTTGGTTGTTGGGTTGGATTTTTTTTTTTTTTTTTTTTTTTTTTATGTTTGGGCCTTATGGTGCATTGCTTTTTAGAAGTATCAAAGTTGGGCCACGACTAAGTAACATTGTGCATCTGCAAATAAATCATTTAGATTTAATTTTGATATGATTTTTTTTTTTTTAGAGATAGTTTTTCAACCAATAGCATCTGCTCCTAATGATTTCTCTTTTATTGTCAGACCAAGACATCAATTAGTTTTTGGTGTAGGCGAGGATTGAATCTTATATCTCTTATTTGACAACAAGAGACTTTACTACTATTTTTTTTTTTTTTTTATAATATAAAAATTCTACTTTAACCTAATCTAAGCGTATATGTGTGTAAAACTTCCTCCTGAAAACTTGAACCCCGACCTTTACCCTCCACACTTGCCAAGGTGCGCGATACTAAAGACTTTATTAGTTGAGCTAACTGAAACTCACAATTTTGAGCCAATTTGGCTAATCCCTTGTGTTACCAAGAATTTCTAAAAATATCAAATTTTATCCCTAGCCACAAAACTACACTTAACTTTTTCTTAAATATATATGTTGCCTAATGTTTGTTTGTATTTATCAGGTCAAGAGGCTTTCTTTGCCCTCCACTTAAGTTGCGTAGGAAAGGCCTAAAGCCAATCATGGGAACAGTAAAACTTACAGTGATTTCATTATGGTAATTATATTCACGAGGAAAGTATCCTGATGGCCACCGGTAGACAAATACAATAGTAACTAGATGAGGAAAGGAGACTGGATTATGGGAGTTTTCAAATGTTGTTAATTGATGTTTGTACTTAGACAGCAAATTGGATATTTTTGAAAAATTATGGTAGTACTTGGCATTAGCCTGAATATCAATGATTGTTTTTATATTTTATCCATTTGGATTTTTCAACAGGGTTTAGTTAGATTAATTGGATCTATAGCTAACCCCAAAATTTTGAGACAAAGACTTTGTTGCTGTTATTGTTGTTCAATTAGATTAATTGGTAAAGCCTACAAATAAATGAGTTATGATTGAATCCATTTACACCAAAAACAAATTCATTTGTATCTTCACCTAATAGTAAAATACAATCATCATGCAGTAAACATTAGAGGTTCAAGTTTTTTTTTGTCAATGCTTTGAGGAGGGAAGTGCCCTTTAGATATTTTGCATAAAAGATTCTTACCCATATTTTGCCTTGTTGTGTTAGTACATGCCATACAAGTTTCGCCCACTAGTGCTTTATTGATATCTCTTGATCCTTTTAGCGTAAATCTTCCCATGATTTATGATGTCTCATATTGTCTTAGAAGCAGTTGGTCAATTATGTTTGCAAATAATTTTGGACAGAATAAAAACAAACACAGAATAAGTAGGCATTGATGATAATTCTGATTTGATCAAAGTGGCTTGGGCAGTTTGGGACATCACCTTTGCTTGCCAGACTCCTTTCCAGTTGCCACTAGTAGTGAAGAAATAATTTGAGTTCAGTGGAAAAATTTTATGATTAGTATTTATATATCTCCATACACTCGTGAACATAAGTAGATATACACATATTTTTGCATACACACAATGTACAATACTTAAGACTAATTTTGAACAACAAAATATCACTTATATGGATAAGAAACAGTAGGGACGTAGAGTGTTTTAATGTTAGAAATTAGAAAACCTATAACAATATAGCGTATCTATTATTGAATTGGACAAATAATGGGTGTGACTCACTAACTCTACGGACAGCATTTAGCTAGGCTAAGAGGCTTAGCCCAAAACCTCTCAAACTTATTGATGCAGCATTACTTATGAGTGCATTCGAGTGTGTTTTGTTTATTGTTTGTTAAATGAAAGTATTTTGGAAAATGAGAGGGACATTTTTTTTTTTTTGGTGTGGGGCCTGTCAAAGACTCAAAATAAGTTCAAAAAGTCTACACAAAAAAAAGATTTATTATTATTATTATTATTATTATTATTTGGGCTTGCCAAACGCACACTACTGATTAGTTTATGTCCAAATACAGAGAGAGGTTCGTTGGGTCCTTCAATTGCTAAGCCCAAGGACTGGTATAACATTCATTGCATTTAATTGATGATAATGGTAGAGGTATCCTTTTTTTTTTTTTTTACAAATTTTTCCATAGATATTGAGGTGTGATGTAGAAGAGGAAAAAGTTAACTCATGCTCTAAGGAGTATTTTTTAAAAGGACAAAGTTTAATTATAAAATTTGTTATATCTTAAGGTTATAATCTTACTCAATAAAATAAACATTATTACATATTTTGAAAATATAACCGTTGAATTTCATGTTTTTTACGCTTTTAATACAAATGTCAAATTTTGTGTCAATCGGATATTATTTACTATATGATCTATAAACTTATACTTTTTGCATAATTTTAAAATACAAAAACTTATAATTTAAACAATTTATTGATGATATAACTATTAATCTTTAATTTTCTAGCAATTTTGCAAGTATGGAGAATGTAAGAAGAAGATTTTATCTAATGGTAGATATGTCAAAATTCATCTCCAATAAAAAATATATTGAGTAAGGTTGTAGTCTTAGGTTACAACTAATTTTGTAGCTAAACTTTGTCATTTTTTAAAAAACCATTTTAGGAAAATTTTTATAAAAAAGAAAAGAAAGTAATTAATATTTTGACAATTTTTTTATATTTTTCATAAAAATTGCATTAAAACTCTTCTGAAATGGTTTATTAATAATTTGCTTAAATACACCCCATGACCCTTTAAATGTACACACCATTGATCCCACTTGCCAATCACAATAAAGTTATGAAAATTCCTGTATAGATTACTTTTGTTTTTTGTTTTTTATTTTTGAGAAACACAAAATCATAGATACATAAGCCGCCATTAAGTCAAACACTTGCTTTCAAGAACTCCCCAGTTATGATGTGGACCTCATCACAATGACATTTTTCATAACCATGAGTAGGTGGCAGCTTATGCTTGCCATAAATATACACCATGTTATGCTTTGCATTATTTCCACGATCATCTTCTTCCCCAGTGAAGGTTCAGTCAGTCTTGGAGAAGTCAAGCTTTTTTTTCTTTTTCTTTTTCTTATTTTTGAGAGAGAATGGAGAAGTCAAGTTTAACAAACAAACCGGACCTAAAAAAAGCTCTTTTATAAACGACATAGAGCAAGGGGAATTCTCTCTCTCTCTCTCTCTCTCTCTCTCTATATATATATATATATATATAAATAAAGCACACTCCAAGAGCAACTTTTAACAAATGAACGACCCATTTAATTTAATGCTTCTTTTTAGTTTTTTAGTTTTTTTTTCAACTTGTTTGCTCCCCCAACATTCTCGCATTCATCATTGGTTCTAGACAATGAACCTAACTTTATATATATAGTGTTGCTAAAAAAAAAAACAAAAACTAGAACTATTTTTTGGTAAACAACGTTTGAATTAATATTAAGAAATAATAAGTCTGTTACAATAAGCAGTTCCGGCTTTCTCTCTAGCCAGTAAATCAACCACCACATCCGGTGGGTTATACGAAAGATGAACATCAAAATCATGGATAAGATTTGCACCCATGCGAGCAAGGCAGTCAGCACAACCATTAGCTTCTCTGAACACATGAGTTACCGTGTGATTAGGGAAGGTCTTTATCAGGTTCCTGCAGTCAGTTAAGAGAGGTTCAAGCATTAGATTAACTACTGAGGGATTTGAAACAAGGTGTACAATAAAATCAGTGTCAATTTCAATGCAAATATTATCAATTCCCAGCTGCTTGGCCACATTAAGTCCATCCTTCAAAGCCCACAGTTATATATAAAAGATTCTCAAAAAATATATATAATATGATACGTCATCCTTTAAAGTTCTAGCTTTTTTTTTTTTTTTTTTTTAGCAACACGATACTTCATACCAATAAAAACAAGCCGCCTAATATGGAAACTTTTTTTATTAGAAGAATATATGTAGGAGTTGGTTATAGGCTATAGTCAATGGCAAAAATTTTACTCAATATCTTTTTATTGGATGTAAATTTTAACAAATCTACTAATGGATTAAACTTTCTTCCAAAATTTTAAAAAATCTAATATCAATAACTATGTCATCAATCAAATATTTAAATTTCAATTTTTTGTAGTCTAAAATTATACAAAAAATAAGTTTATAGATTGAATAATAAATAATATCTAATTGGCATGAAATTTGACATGTGTGTTAAAAACATAAATAACATGCAATCTAATAGTTAAATTTTCAAAATATATAATTAAATATATATATTTTTAATAAGAGTTATAGCCAAAGTTTGTCTATATATATAAGTTAACTTTTTTTTTTTTTGAACAATATATATAAGTTTTTTTTTTTTTTTTTGGGGGGGTGGGGGGTGGGGATAGTCTTGGCATAGTACACGCCTCTCTCTTGGAAAAGGTACTTCTCCCTCCCTCCTCTGATGATGTGGAAGCAATGGCAATAGCACGGGCCATCCTCTTTGCACAGAAGCTGGGCTTATCATCTGTTATCTTTGAAGGAGATTCCTTGGTGGTTATAAACACTCTTAACAGCAAGGAGGAATCACTGGCATCTTATGGTCACTTCCTGGAAGTTGTTCTACCTTCTTTAGTTTCTTTTTCTTCTGTTTCTTTCTCACATGTTCCTAGAGTAGGAAATAATATAGCTCATAACCTAACTAAATATGCAAGACATGTTAGAAGTTTATTGATTTGGATGAAAGATGTCCCATCTCATCTCCATGCCGTTCTTGTAGCCGACCATGGCTGATTTTCCCTTTTTTCATTAATAAAGTTTCGATGTCTTGCTTCTAAAAAAAACTTCATTATATGATCTTTTGAATTTACGTCAAAAATTGTTTCTTAAAAAAAAAAAGAAAAAGAATTTACGTCAAAATCTGTGTATTAAATAATTTATTTTTAATTAATGTAGAGTATCATATATATATAAACTAGTCGCTAACCCGTGCAATGTACAGGAAAATTTTTAGTAACTATAAGATTTTAGCAAATCAAATGCTTTAAAATTTGAAAATCTTAAAGAACTTACATTAGCACTCATCAATTTGTTTACAAAGTCAATGCTAAATAGATCTACAAATTGCATTCTCATATCCTTTGTCATTTGCAAAGTGACAGGACTCTTTTCATTACGGTTTGCATCCTTCTATCCTTCAAAAGCTTTAAAAAGTGTCATGTGGTCACTACATAAGAATGTGTATAAGGTTATACAAAATTATGTCATTATAATTAACATCCTAAAGCTAATATCCAATCCAAAAATGTGTAACCAATGTTACATATTAGAGTGTTATAGAGGGTAGAGAGTAGAGCAAACATTTTCTTACAACCACATCCATATGGCTTAGAGTTCTAACCATTACTCTAAGGATCCCAACAATATCAATAACCTAAAAAGTATTGTTGTGATACATTTATTTTAGGACAAATAAATTCGAGCAATCAAAATCAAACAAATCTATCTTAAAATTACAATTTCAGTCACAAACACACAAACCCACTATGAAATTCTATTTAAATTGTCTATCACTTTGATCGAACTATTTGATTAACAGGCATACAAACATCACTTAGTGTAAGTAAAGCCAATAAAAATTACCAAAAAAGGAAAACCATTTTGCTGGAAACATCACAAAGACCAATAAATTAGACAGAAATATAAAATTAAACAAACTCATTTCCAACATGTATCTATGAAAACTCAAAAATATATAACAAATTTTCTTCTATCTTCATTTAATAAAGAAAAATGATAAGAAACTGTTATTCCAACTTTCATAAATTGCACTCATATCTATCGCTTTCATCGAACTATTTGATTAACAGGAATACAAACAACACTTAGTGTAAGTAAAGCCAATGAAAGTCACCAAAAAGGGAAAATCATCTTGCTAGAAACATCACAGAGACCAATAAATTAGACAGAAATATAAAATTAAACAAACTCATATACAAACACATATCTATGAAAAAATAAAAAATATATAACAAATTTTCTTCTATCTTCCTTTAATAAAGAAAAATGATAACAAACTGTTATTCTAACTTTCATAAATTGCACTTATATCCTTTTCTATAAGTAAGCAAAAAATGCATAGCTCAAGTTGTAATAACAAAATTGGAAAATTCTTAATGGAAGAAGGTAAGCTATCTATGAATTCAGCTATAGATATAAGAGGCATATGAAAGCAACAATAACACTAATCAATCAATTATCCAACCTAGCACACACTGTTTAGGTAGCTTCCCTAGTGAATTAGGCTGCAATGAACTGCACAAACTGGCCTTAATACCAATTGTGCTTTCGGTGTTAGATGCTCAGGCCTTTAACTTTGATGTAAATCTTTTTTTTATATAAATAATTACGATAGGATTTTTTTTTTTTTTATGTACATAGACAAATAGTTAACCCTATACTAAAAAAAAATTCAGAAATTTAATACAGAGGCAAACAAATACCATACCTTTAACCTTGATTCGAATGGAGGAAAAGACTGAAGAGAAAGGCAATAAAAAAGCAGAAATAAATCAGGAATATTAAATCTAAATAAAAGTGAATGGAAGAACAAAAATTAAGAATGAAACCTGCTTTAAAACAGCAAACGAATGTACAAAGAATTAAATCTGTTGCTGTTTGGTATTCATTGAAATCTGCTATTTTAAATTTGTTGCAGGGAAGGAACAACACAAATGTACAAAGAATTATAAATTGAACAGCTGTGAATTGGTTTGGTCCACAGAAAATATATATATCAAAAAAATAGAATAAACGTTATCACAAAAACTATTTATAAGATAATGGTTATAGAGTCCTAATTAAATTTGTTTATAGTTACAAATTTCTAAACAAATTTGATTACCAAAACTTATCTACAAAAATTGAAAAAAAAACATTGATTTCTAATCAAAACATTAACATTCAAACTCTCTCATGTTTCTAACCATATATTTGCTGTGTGTTTAGAAGAGAGCATACCCAAACAACCTTCAAGGATCCTTTGTTGTTTCTTGAAATAATTAGCTACCCAGTTTCCTTTTCCTACAATTAAATGCATAAGATGAATGAATGCATCAGAAATCATCAAATTTTATTTTTTTACTTTCCAAAAGAGCTTAACATCAACTATGTCAAAGAATAAGCTTAACATCTGCTAGAATAGCTTAAAAAGAATAATTGCTGGAGTTTCACTACAATTTTACTATAAAACAAAACAACAACTACAACCCAATTGAGAACATAAAATTTCTTCCTACATTTTACAATCAGAGACAGACCAAAACAAAAAAGACATGAACTTGTACAGAAGAGGTAGAAGGTTTGAAAAAAAAAAAAACAGGGGACTGAGTGGAGACAAAGAAGGCTGATGTTTTAGGTGCCCAAATAATTATTCAATCAATCAAATGATTAAGCTAAGCTAAATCAAATGTGCTAAAAAACCTAGATAGCAAAATAAAGCAAAACTTGAAGGTAAAGCAAAACCTATAGGATTGTTGTCAGATTTTGAAGGTTGGGAGGCTCTTCAATACTATCTCCACTTTCTTACAAAACCTGTAGAATTTGATGTTCTATGAGTGTTTCCCCGACTTCAACAAAAAAGAATAGAGAGAAAAAGGGGATAGGAATTGAAATCCCTAAATTGACAAAAAAAACCTAATTAAAGACGAAATCCTTAAATTGACAGAAAAACCTAATTAAAGACAATAGGAAAAGAGATTATTCATAGATTAATTGAGAGATACCGAGAGAGAATGCTCTGATATGGAGTTGGGTCGGAGATTGAAAACATTGGCTCCCATGGTTGTGCCCTTGCAAGCTTTCTACGAAATAGCTTGGATCTGTGTTTGAGAGAGTGAAGATGTTCTGCGTTTGGTGAGTAATGTCGAAAGGAGAGGTTCTGCCGTTCTGCCCTTGCACTGTTGCTTTAGGTTCTGCCGTTGTGTGTTTGGTTTCAGAATTATATCGGGAAGAGTATTTGGTTTGAGAAAAGAGAGTTTATATATTTAATTAAAAGAAATAAATCAGATTTAAAAATTGAAAATAAAAAATATTGACGTGAAAAATTGTGGAAAGGTCAGACACTTCGGTTTTATATATATAATATATATACTATCCAGTGTGAATAATTCACATAATAATTTCTGGCACTAGCTAGTTAGTGGTTCGTAAGAGTTTAGGAATGGTAGTTGGGTTTATAAAAAATCTAAAAGTACCATGTTGGTTTTCCGAAAGGAGAGCAACTTTTTTTTTTTTTTTTTGGTTTTCCAACTCATGGGGATTGACAATTGAGACATCTAGCAGAAAGTCTACGCCAATTTTAATATTCTCCATTAAGAGTGGCGCAGTTAATTCATGATTAAATAGACCACATGTATCAAAGAAACATTTATTTTCCAAATTCTTGCTTGGCCTTTTGGTGAAGCCTAGAAGCTGTAGTAGACTAGACTAGTAGCATATGCATGCAGCTCTCTCACCTAATTTTAACGCAGACTTTGTATGGAATACAATAAATGTTACCCCTCTCACATAATAATAAATTTTATTTACATAAAAAAATTTATTAATTAAATTCATAATAGAACCTATTTTCTATTAGGGTCATGCTAACGAGTGCCCTTAAGACACTGGTTAAGAATCTAGTTAAAGAAAGTTTTTATGGGGAAAGAAAAAAAAACAATTAATGTTTTGACAGTTTTTTTCATTTTCCATAAAAGTGATGTCAAAACTTTCTTTAATTGGATTCTTAACCAGTGTCCTAGGGGCACTCTTTAGAACCTATTTTCTATTATTGGTGAAAAAAGTGATGTCCTTTACCTCTAGAACATGGAAAATATGGAGAAAGTCTTCAACCACTTTGATGCCAATAGGGAGTAGGACAACAGAATCTCTATGTCAGAGTTAGGCACCATGCTCAATAAGGGGTAATACTTACATACTTCAGGAGCATTGCTTTGGTAGGACTCATGTGTGAAGCCCACCCCTCATGTGAGAGGAGTAGTGATGGAATAAGGATTTAAGTCTAGAAATGGCAAGATTAAAAGACAATATTGAAAACAAAATTAAACTATAAAATATTACTCTTAATTGATAATAATTAAAAAAAATAAAAATGAACAAATGTAACTACAACTATATATTTCATATCATTAAAATAAGGAAAGAAAAGCAATCCGTTCATACTTACTAACAATTAACGGAAGAAATTAATCTAAATACATAAAATATAAAAATATCTAATTTGATTCTTTAAAAAAAATTAGTCTAATAGTTTTAAGAGTAAATCTACAAAGTTCCCAAAAGTCTTGTAGTTCAATTTACACCTCATTATGTTTCCAACAAAAACATTCAAGATTCAATTCTTCATATCCCCAATTATCTAATTATTTAAAAAAAAAAAAAACCTACAAAGTAGTATAAATATCTCACTAGCAACCTTGATACTTTTTAAAAATATGTAAAATTCAAATTTTTTTCTCTATTCTTCTAAAAATTTAAATTTGGGTTTAATACATTTTAGGTTTCAATACCGTACAAGGATTCTTTTAAAAAAATAATTATATTGTGTTGAATATTAGACCCACTAATAGAAAATGCTATGAAAAAAAAAAAGAGCAAGATAACGTGGGGAGAAGGAAGACAATAACTTTTTTAAAAAATAAATAAATAAGGAAACTTGTGAATTTCATTTCAACATAATCCGACAGCTACCAGTCCTACTTTTTGAGTTACAGAAATTTATTAGGTAGTTCAGGAGTATACTATTTCCCTCTCATATAGGGGTGGGCTCCTTGATGGATGAAACTTACTGCTATGTGAGAGGGAGGGAGTATACTCCCGAAGTACCCAATAATAACCCTTAAGTTACAATACAAGCAGTACAAGAGCTAATTAAGAATATTGAAATAGGTAGTACAATAGTGAAATAGTTTGGTGCATGAGGAATTAATTTTTTTCCTTTTCTTCCATGCTAGGGTCTATTTCAATATCAGTGAGGTCAAAAAATTCTTTTTTTGTATTTTGGCTAGGCTAGCAGGGTCAAAAAGTTTAGAGTAGAGTACCTATAAGTTCTTTTCAGAATGGTCCGAGGGGGCAATTGCCCCCCCCCCCCCCCCCCACCCCCCACGCATGCGAGAAAAAGCATTGCTCTTGGACTATCTAATAATTTTCCCTCAACCAAGGCGACTCAAGCCCTAGGCCTAAGGCCTCACTTGTCTCAAAAAAATTTAAAGGGTCTTAAGGCCCCCCTATTGCATAATTAGCTAAACGCTCCTTAAATTATATAAAATGTCTCAAAATTGTAAAATAATAATTTTTTTTAAAGAAAAATGTATAGGTGAATTTTGCATTTTTTTTTCATCTCCAAGAAGACCCCCAAAATATTGGGCTAATAGAAGTTCAACTCAATTAAAACTATAAACTATTTTACCCAAAAAAAATTCATTATGAGTGTGCCGAATAATCATTGACAAAATTTTCTTACAACTTGTGAAAGGGAAGTAAATCAAACCATAATACAAAAACTCAATTAGAAATTTTACATCTCAAAAAACAAGAAAGATTTTAAACAAATAATTGGATATAAAATATAAAATCAAATAAATAGTATTTAATTGATATTTAGTATTAACAAATCTCACTAATTTTTTTTCCTTAGGCCTCATAATGTTTTAAGCCAGCCTTATGCTCAACTACTTCGGGTCCTGATTCTCTTCCTTCCACGCATCATGGCTGAGAAAAACACCAATGAGCTCCCTTAGTTCATCTTTTCGCCAAATATTTTTTTACTTTGTCATTTGTTTTCTCACTCTTTCTCGAGAAATAATTGGAGAAAGGATTTTTTTTTTTTGTTGATATGCTGGGTATTTTTTGTCAAGATAGTCTCATAAAATTGCTTACACGTCCCACATGCGTGAACAAATTTTAAATCTAGATGGAACCCTAATAGTTTCAATTCAATCAAAATTATAGAGTTATGAATGTAACATATTAAGTTTTGTAGACTGAAAAAATGTTAAATCTAGATGGAACCCTAATAGTTTCAATTCAAGCAAAATTACTGAGTTATAAATGTAACGTATTAAATTTTGTAGACTAAATTGTGACATGACTAAACAATGTGAATATGTAATTTGTCAAATTTATTATAAGGACATAAAAATCAAATAGCCCAGTTAGAATAGTGAGGATTGTGCAGCTCAACTAGGCCCAAATCAATAGATATTTGTAAGAGAGTGGGTTAAATGAAAAAGGAGGGGGCTTAGCCCGAGGACAAAACTAGGGAGAGAATAACTACAAATCAAAGTTTATGTATATATGAGGCTTATCACAAGCTTGCCCGAGGAGGCAATTCTTACACAGAATGATACACTGTTCATTTTCTTCTCTCAATACTCTTGTTCTGGTTTCTCTCTTTCCCTTATTTTTCCTTGGATCCCTTTTACCTAGAAGTTCATTTTCCTTATATACTTCTCAGGCCTTTACATCTTGGCCCTCCATCTCCACCTACCCAGGCTCTCACTATGACACTTGTCCCCTTAAACTTTTGTTGAAGGTGATAGAAGGAGCTGCTTAGCTATGAATTCCACTGTTTAGGTCACTTCCTCATCAATACAGTTGATAAAGCTGTTACCAGTCATTTAATGCGAAGGTAGTAGGATAACTCTCACTGGAGACTTCTCTTACTTTCCATGATTCTCTCTCTACACCTCATCCTCCTTGTCTAGACTTCCTAGAAGTCTCTTGTCTCTTCCCCTCCCATCCTCGGGTGGATCCCCTCTTCGGGCTTATGATGCCTTAATAATGATGATAATTGCTCATCGAACCTTTCCTTGATCCTCGGGCCGCCACATTTATGATTCATCAACCAAAATTAGGTTCGTGTCTTCTTAGTGAATTATTGATCAATGACAGAAAGACACTCGGTACAAATCTTTTTAAAGTAAGGTACTACTCATCTAAAAACTAATTGCTAGTATGATTTAACTCTGTAATTAATTTATCCAACAATCTTTAGAGGATCTACGGTACCAGCTTTTAATAAAATGGGGTCAAGCAACAGCTAATTTGACAAAACTTATGGAACAATTGCAGCTAACGTGTTAAGACTTAAGACTTTTTAATATGTTGGAATTCTAGCACAAATGGGAAATTCACATGAACAGAATCTATCATTCTTGAGTCTCTAATTTGATAACTCATGGCAATGACATTGATGGACAACCTGACTCACATCAATTTTGAATAAAACAGTTCTTTGAAAGCTTGCAATTATCATTGTATGTTGTTTATAGTATGAAACTGTATTGGCTTCATGTGCAATCGCTGTGCATAGATATTGGTAATGGTGTTTAAACAACGAAAACTGTTGTTTAAACACCACAGTATGTATTTTCATATACTTTTTCACCTACACGTATTTTTACAAAACTTAAACAATGTTACTAGAAATCTCTTACCAAACGGACCCCAAATATTCCAAAAAAAAAAAAAAAAAACTATTAGAGGATGTTTGCTAAATCACATGAATTGGGCTTAGCAAAAATGTATAATATGT
Source organism: Quercus tomentella (assembly GCA_028535165.1). Taxonomy (NCBI): domain Eukaryota; kingdom Viridiplantae; phylum Streptophyta; class Magnoliopsida; order Fagales; family Fagaceae; genus Quercus; species Quercus tomentella. The sequence continues at coordinate 25,700,739 of JAPQVY010000144.1, forward strand.
TCTTATGTGGTGGGGGCGAGAGCTGAAATTCAAGTCTTTAGAAGGGAGTTTCAAACACACAGACACACACAGATTAGACTAGAGTAGAGTTTCTATCTTGTATAAAAAAAATGTATAATATTTTCACCAAAATAGGTTAGCTTTGGGAGAGAGTTAGATATGTTAAAAGTTTATGTGGTGAGGTAAGTGCTAGTTTAGTGAAATCTATTAACATAAAAAAAAATAAAAAAATTGGATCGAATATCATTGACACAAAAAATAAATTCATTAGTATCTTTATATGATGATAAAGAGTAATCTATATGAAGCCGAAGTCATATGTTCAAATCTTATTTCATTTATTTATACACACACACTAGTATTATTCCTGTGTGATGGGCGGCTTGATAAGGATTCATATGTAAGTTAATTTTTTTTTTAAATAATTAAAACAAAATGATTAAATAAATAGCAATAACAAATTATAAAATAAGTAAATAATTTTAATAAAAAAATTGATTTAAGTTCTAATTGTTTAGAGTTTAGACTTGATTAGTTTTTTTTTTTTTTTTTTTTTCTATTTTTATATTTGAAAATTCTTTTATACTTTGTGTTAATTTCTTAATATGAGATATGAAATGAGTTTGGTAATTCCTATTTGGGTTATATTTAATATGTGCTCTAACCAGCACAAATAATAATAAACAAAATAGTTCCTCAATACAAATTTTTCCTAGTAATAGTCTAATTAAAAAAATCAACACACTCACAAATTTTTTAGAAAGTAACACACTCATAAATTAAATATAATAACCAAAACAAAAAATCAAAACATACACAAAAGAGTTTAAAAATTGAGAGTATAAAACAAAATAAATTAAAAACTTACATAAGAAAACTAATAACTTAAATGAGTGTCCATTATTTTGCTTTTTTATAGTAAACTTTCTTTGGTATAATATCCTACATGCAAATTCATAAGCAAAGAATAATAAATAAGATGAATTTATTAGATTAAAACATAAGAATAAGTTGCATCTTGGAAAAAAAAGTGAAAAAAAAAAACATATAACAAAAAAGTGAGTTGTGTTGGATTTAAGTTTAGAAAAATTTTATGATAGAATTTTAGTTTTATTTAAATTAAACAGTTGTTAAATGTTATCCCTTAATATGAGGAAATACATTATAACAAATAATATAAAATTTACTTACTAATTAGTTGTTTTTAATATGTTGATAATAAACTTTAGTTGATAATCCCTTAGTTGTTTTTTTTTTTTTTTTTTTTTTTTGAGAAAGAAAACACGGGTTGTTATCTAGGATTTAAGTTTAGAATTTTTTATAATACATTTTCAGTTTGAATAGAATTTAAATTTGAATTTCAGTTGGAGTAGAATTCAAAACATTGGTTTTTTTTTTTTTTTTTTTTTTTTCCAAGAAAAAAAACATGGGTTGTTGTTTGGGATTTAAATTTAGAATTTTAGTTTGAATAGGATTTAAATTTTTTGAAATTTAAATGATAAATTTTTACCTAAATTAAACAGTTATTAAATATTACCTCTTAATTTGAGGAAATATATCATAACAAATAATATATAATTAATTTAATAATTTGTGAGAGTAGCCACTTGGCGCAACCACGGCTTCTAAGACTAACTTTTAAAATTTTTTATAATAGACTTTTAGTTTTAATAGAATTTAAATTTGTTGAAATATTTAGGTTTAGAAAATTTTGATAATAGACTTTTAGTTTGAATAGAATTTAAATTTGTTGAAGTTTAAATGTATAAAATTAATTAACTAATTAGATGTTCTTAAAATATTGATAATAGACTTTTAGTTTGAGTAGAAGTCAAAACGTGAGGGTTTTTTTTAGAAAGAAAATATGGGTTACTGTTTGATATTTAAGTTTATAATTTTTTATAATAGACTTTTATTATATAGTATATGATAATTAAAGAAGCAATTGAGAAGTAACACAATTGTTTGGGACTAATGTCTCATGATCAACAATTTAAATCTATCCCTTCCGACTCTCCTTGGGACCAAAAAATGAAAATTATGGAAATAAATTTCCTTTCTTTACTTTCTATCTATAAAAACCAAATTTTGAAAAAAAAAAATTATGACAACCAAATAAACATTAAGTTATATGGTACATTGATACCACACTTCTCTTTGTTGGTAGGATATCTTTACTAGTAACAGTGTTAGAGCATTCACATCAATCTCCTCAATTATTTAGCTAAATTAAAACTCTACTTTTGCTAGTTTAGCTATCTATTATTTTCATACACATACATCAGTCTCAATACTTTATCAACATTGAAATTTAATGTAGTGAGGATATAGACTCACAACATGTAGAGATGAGACTGTTTAATTTTAAATACCCTACTAAATTTTTAATGTCCCAACAATTTTATTTGTGTATTTTGAGTTTTATGTGGTGGTCATACTTGGAAAGTAAGAATAATGATGTCTATGGTTTTTATTAGTTACTGTAAGGGCACGATTCTGTTGTGGCCCAATAAGGATGTTGGGCTCGCACATGAAAGATCCCTCACAATATGATTTGTAGAGAGTGGGCTTGAAAAGCTAGCCGTTGGGCACGGGGCGATATTCCGGTCTTAATTTCAGAGGAATTCATATAGGAAGAGGAGTTGGGTTTGAACATTTAAGCCCTATAGTGTAGCATCCCATGGGGTTGGACTCCTCGGACTTGATCCGAGGAGCATTAAGGCCCTGCTCCGGTTCCCCACCGGTGGTTGTTTTTTCTCTGACCTGCATGAGTTGTTCCGGTGTTTTCCCCCATGAAGTCCCTTCCTCAGGTGGGATGGAGAGAGCCCCCCTCCTTGGCTCACTTACCTTTTCTTTTATACTAGCCTGCGTTCGCTGTCCTTCGTCCACGTGTAGGGTCAACCTTTATAAGACTGATATTTGTCCCATCAGTCCCATCCCAGAATTGTTGGAGATGGTTGATAAAGCTGAAGAATACGGCTCTGTTAGGTGCAAAGCCTTATCTGGGAAGGATAGTAAGGATAACTTTCCCAAGATATTTTAGATCTTCTTTCAAGTTTTAGTCCTATACCAGTTTTACCCTTTCTCTCTCTTTTTTTTTTGGGTGGGATTTTGGATCTGCCGAGGACTGAACTGTCCTCGGCTGTATCCCAAAACTGTTTGGTGCTCTCTATTATCGGGCTTGGTCCATAGCTCTCCTCGGCTTGGGCCTTCGGATTCTCCACGGGCAAATGGGCCTGGCCCATAAATTATTGGGCCCCACAGTTACTTAGAGAACACTAATTTATTAGAGGTTTAAATCTTCTAGATTTATAAGTTTATTTAATGAAAACTTCAATGACATATGTATTTTTTTTATCCTACTTAAAAGGGTGTTCATTAAAAATTAAATAAGCTAAAAATCGTATTTACACTCATAAATAAGGTGACAAATAAGGAAATATGAATAACAAAATATATATTCACTGTAGATGGTTGTAGGTATTTAATTTGATGAAAAGTTTCAATTGTAGTATATATCATCGTTCATTGTAAAATTTTAAATATTGTGATAATGTCTGATCAAAACTTAATTGTTTATTGTTAGAAGATGATAACATTCGTTATCATTCTTAGTATAATTTTTTCGTGAGTAAATATTGCCTTTAGAATAGAATCTAAAAAATTATCATATTAAATAGATATTCATGTGTTAAATAGATATACTAAATTTAAGTACATAATTTCATATTTTTTCAAAAAAAAAAATTATCTTAATTTTCTTGCTTAAGGGGTAGCATGGACCTTGCACGTGCAACCCAACCTAGTAGTTATGAAAATACCTGTATCACTAGATTACTAGATTACTTTTTAGGGATAATTACACATAACCCACCTGTGGTTTGGACGAAAATCACTTTGCCTACCCGTGGTTTGAAAAGTGTTACTTAACCCACCTGAGGTATGTTCCGTTTGTTTTCTGTAATCCACCTCTGTTAAAATCAGGGGTAAATAGATATTTTTGCTCAAATTTTATATCTCTTTCCTTCCAAAACAAAAAATAGCACAAAAATAGAAGAGAAACAAGATTAAAAAGTGGTATTTGTCTCTCTATATTCACACAAATTTTGAACATGAAGAACATACTCAAAAAAAAAAAATTATTCGCACGTTCACACTACTCTGATTATTTTAATGATTTTTTTTCCTTATTTTTTTCTTCCTTTTCTTTCATTTCATCCCAGCCGTCTCTCTCCTCACATTTTCTTCTCCATCTTCCCTCTGAGTTTCTCTCTTTTCCTCCATCGCCGATATGCACAAGCCCATCCACCATAAACCCAGCTTGCCAATCTCCGCAGCCCATTCCGCCGACCTAGCTCACCGATCTTCCTCCACTCCTCACCGGCCCAACTCCCCTACCCAAACGTATTCCTCCACTCGCCGCCAACCCTCACTTTCGCCAACCCAAGCCGTGGGTTTCGCCATGTTCAATGTGGGTTTCGGGTTTAATGGTTTGTGGGTTTGATGGTGGTGGATTTTGGCCGTGGTAGTGGGTTTGTGGCAGTGGATTTTGGTTTGTTTTGTGGTGGATTGTGGGTCAATGGTGGTGTGGCTGGATTTTGTCTAGGTTTCGTGGTAGTTGGGTTGCTGGATTTCGCCGCCATGCCTCCCCTCTTTGGGTGGATCGTGGTCGTGGTTTAATGGGTTTTGTTTTTTATTTTGTTTTTGATGGGTGGATCGTGGTCGTGGTCTAGGTTGCTAGATTTTGTTTTTGATTTTTTTCTTGTTAATGGGTTTGGTAGTGGATCGTAGTTGGGTATGTTCTTCATGTGCAAAATTTGTGTGAACGGAGAGAGAGACAAATACCACTTTTTGATCTTGTTTCCCTTACATTTTTGTGTTATTTTTTGTTTTGGGAGGAGAGAGACATAAAATTTGAGTCAGAATACTTATTTACCCTTGAATGGGTTATGTGTAATTATCCCTATTTTTTATTAGCGGCCATAAAGTCAAACATTTGCTGTTTCTCAACAAAGAAAAAAAAAAAAAAAAAAAGTCAAACACTTGCTCTCAAGAACTCCCCAGTTATGATGTGGACCTGATCACAACGACATTAATTTTTCATAACTATGAGTAGGTGGGAGCTTATGCTTGCCATAAATATTCACCATGTTATGTTTTGCATTATTTCCATCTTCATCTTCTTCCCAGTGAAGGTTCAGTCAGTCTTGGAGTCAAGCTTTTTTTTTTTTTGAGAGAATGGAGAAGTCAAGTTTAACAAACAATCCGGACCTAAAAAAAGCTCTTTTATAAACGTCACAGAGCAAGGGGAATTCTCTCTCTCTCTCTCTCTCTCCATATATATATATATATATATATATATATATATATATAAAAGATTCTCAAGAAATATATATAACATGATACGTCATCCTTTAAAGTTCTAGTTTTTTTTATAGCAACACGATACTTCATACCAATAAAAACAAGCCGCCTAATATGTTTACTACTTTTTTTATTAGAAGAATATATGTAGGAGTTGGTTATAGGCTATAGCCAATGTCTAAAATTTTACTCAATATCTTTTTATTGGATGTAAATTTTAACAAATCTACTAATGGATTACATTTTTTTCCAAAATTTTTAAAAATCCAATATTAATAACTATGTCATTAATCAAATATTTAAATTTCAAATTTTTGTAGTTTAAAATTATACAAAAAAATAAGTTTATAGATTGAATAATAAATAATATCTAATTTGCACGAAATTTGACATGAATGTTAAAAACATAAATAATATGCAATCTTTTTTTTTTTGGAGAAAAAAAATAATATGCAATCTAATAGTGTACAATTAAATATATATATTTTTAATAAGAGTTATAGTCATTGGCTATAACCAAAATTGTAGCCAAACTTTGTCCATATATATAAGCTAACTTTTTTTTTTTTTTTTTTGGGAATAATATATAAGTTTTTTTTTTTTTGGGGGACAGTCTTGGCTTAGTACATGCCTCGCTCTTGGAAAAGGTACTTCTCCCTCCCTCCTCTGATGATGTGGAAGCAATGGCAGTAGCACGGGCCAACCTCTTTGCACAGGAGCTGGGCTTATCATCTATTATCTTTGAAGGAGACTCCTTGGTGGTTATAAACACTCTTAACAGCAAGGAGGAATCGCTGGCATCTTAAGGTCACTTCGTGGAAGCTGTTCTACCTTCTTTAGTTTCTTTCTCACATGTTCCTAGAGTAGGAAATAATCTAGTTCACAGCCTAACTAAACATGCAAGACATGTTAGAAGTTTATTGTTTTGGATGGAGGATGTTCCATCCAGGGGCGGAGGGAGGGGGGGGGCGAGGGGGGCACCTGCCCCCCCTGAAATTTCAAATGTTTTGCCCCCCCCCCCACACACACGAAAGACAAAAATAAAAAATAAAAAAAATAAAAAGAAAAAAGAAAAAAGGAGACTTCTACCCCTAGTACAATTCTATATATAAAATATTAATGGGTCTCACTTAGTAAACTTGATGGACTAGACCAAACCGCCTGCAGAATTTTTTTTTGTCTCAAGTTTCTTTCTTAGATAACCAACTTGAGACATACATCCATGACATGTAGTCCATTGAAGAGTTTTCAGCATTTAGAGGAATTGGACAGCTTGTTGAAAAGATGGTAGAAATGAAAAAAAATGTTTCATATCCATTGGTTTACTCATTAGTGACTTTGGCATTGATCTTATTAGTTGTAACAGCTACCGTTGAAAGAGCTTTTTCAGCAATGAACATAATTAAAAATCGATTACGCAATCAAATAAGAGATCAGTGTATGAATGATTGCTTAGTCACATATATTGAGAAAGATATATTCAAGACTATTAAGTGTGAAGAAATCATGCAGCGATTTCAAAATATGAAAAATTGTTGACGGCAATTGAGTAAAATAAGCTAGGTGTGAAAAAATAAATTAAAATTTACATTTTATGTTAGATTTTGTATGACAATTACATTATCATATAGTTGTTTACTTATTTTGTTATTAATATTGATTAATTTTTTTAGATTAATTTTTTATTTCCAATCCTGTCTTTTAATCTTGCCCCCCCTAACATAAATTCTTGGCTCCGCCACTGGTTCCATCTCATCTCCATGCCATTCTTGTAGCCGACCATGGCTCATTTTTCCTTTTTTCATTAATAAAGTTTTCGATGTCTTGCTTCTAAAAAAAAAAAATTCATTATATGATTTTTTTTTAATTTTATACAAGATAGAATTTCTATTCTAGCCTAATCTAAGTGTATATGTGTGTGAAACTTCCTCTTGAAGACTTGAACCCCGACCTTTGCCCCCCACACCCCACAAATATTTATACTTATGAAGTGATCACCACACCAAAGGTGCCCGATGGTATTATATGATCTTTTAAATTTACGTCAAAAATTGTTTCTTAAAAAAATAAAAAGATTTACGTCAAAATCTGTGTATTAAATAATTTATTTTTAATTAATGTAGAGTATCATATATATATATATATATATAAACTATCCTGTATGAATAATTCACATAACAATTACTGGCACTAGTTAGTGGTTCGTAAGAGTTTAGGAATGGTAGTTGGGTTTATTAAAGATCTAAAAGTACCTTGTTGGTTTTTTGAAAGGTTAGCAGCTTTTATTTATTATTTTTTGGTTTTCCAACTCACGAGGATTGACAATTGAGACATCTAGCAGAATGTCTATGCCAGTTTAAATATTCTCCATTAAGAGTGGTGCAGTTAATTCATGATTAAATAGACCACATGTATCAAAGAAACATTTATTTCCCAAATTCTTGCTTGGCCTTTTGGTGAAGCCAAGAAGCTGTAGTAGACTAGACTAGTAGCATATGCATGCAGCTCTCCAAATTATTCTCACCTAATTTTAACGCAGACTTTGTGTGGAATACAATAAATGTTCTCCCTCTCACATAATAATAAATTTTATTTCTATAAAAAAAATTATTAATTAAATTCATAATAGAACCTATTTTCTATTATTCGTGAAAAAAGTGATGTCCTTTACCTCTAGAACATGGAAAATATGGAGAAAGTCTTCAACCACTTTGATGCCAGTAGGGAGTAGGACAACAGGATCTCTATGTCGGAGTTAGGCACCATGCTCAATCAGGGGTAATACTTACATATTTTAGGAGCATTATTTCTTCTTCTCACATGAGAGTGGGTCCCATGGTGAGACTCGTGTGTAAAATCCACCCCTTATGTGAGAGGAGCAGTGACGGAGTTAGAATTTAAATCTAGGAGGGGCAAGATTAAAAGACAATATTGAAAGCAAAATTAAACTATAAAATATTACTCTTTTTTTTTTTTTTTTTTTTTATAAAAATAAAATATTACTCTCTCTGTTTGTTTTGACGTAAAATATTTGCAGGAAAATATTTTCTCATTTTACGGTGTTTATTTTGCAGTAAAACATTTAGTCAAAAGTAAAATATTTTCAGTCAACCAAATCAATCTTAAGCAAATTTGTGTAAAATATTTTACATTTAAAATATTGGTAAAATATTTTACAATTTCTCACTAACTCTCACCCGACAACTCTCAGGCTATCTATTATCTCCCTTTCACGCTATCTCTTTTCTCCCTCTCAACCCATACCTTCTCTCCCAAAACCTGGTGGCACCACCCACCGACCGGCGCAACACAATAGCGGCACCACCCATCGACCGACTCCACACTTCTCCCTCCTCTCGTTTCTCTCACGAAGTTAATCGAGATCTGACTGCTAAGCGGTGGCTTGGGTTTTTAATGGTTGCTTTGATCTTGCTGCCACTACATTTGCTAGGTTGTTGGATTTTCATGTTAGATTCTTTGCTCGTGGATTTTCTTTTCAGGTTTTTGATCTAGTTTTATGGGTGTTTTAGCTTTTCTGATATGGATTTTTTGGTTGTTTTTTGGGTGGTTGGTGGTTGTTTTTTTTGGTAGTTGGTGGTGGTTTTTTGAAGCTTTGGTGGTGGCTGATGGTGGTTTTAGTGGTTGTGTTTTGAATGGTTGGTGGTGATTTGGTGGTTGGTGGTGATTCTGATGGCTCTTGAGTGTTTGGGTAGATGATGGTGGCCGATGGAATGGGATTACAGGTGGTTGGTGGTTGTTGTTTTGGTAGTTGGTGGCAGTTTTTTGAAGCTTTGGTGGTGGCTGGTGGTGGTTTTGATGGTTGTGTTTTGAATGGTTGGTGGTGATTCTGATGGCTCTTGGGTGTTTGGGTAGATGATGGTGGCTGATGAAATGGGATTACAGTGGGTATATTTTTGCAATGGTTGGGGGTGGCTAGGTGTGGTGGCTGGTGGTGGCCGAACTATATTTGCAATATTTAAGTCACAACACTTGCCAAACACCTATAAATATTTTACAATAAAATATTTAACGAGTAAAATATTTTAATTACATTTGAAAATATTTTACATCGAAACAAACGGAGCGTTAATTAATAATAATTATAAAAAAATGAACAAATGTAACTACAACTATATATTTCATATCATTAAAATAAGGAAAGAAAAGCAATCCATTCATACTTACTAACAATTAATGGAAGAAATTAATCTAAATACATAAAATATGAAAATATCTAATTTGATTCTTTAAAAAAAAAATTAGTCTAATAGTTTTGAGAGTAAATCTACAAAGTTTCCAAAAGTCTTGTAATTCGATTGACATCTCATTGTGTTTTCAACAAAAACATTCAAGATTCAATTCCTCATATCCCCAATTATCTAATTATTTAAAAAAAAAAAAAAAAAAACTGCAAAGTAGTATACATATCTCACTAGCTACCTTGATAGCTTTTAAAAAATATGTAAAATTCAAAAAATTTTCTCTATTCTTCTAAAAATTTAAATTTGGGTTTAATACATTTTAGGTTTCAATACCGTACAAGGATTCTTTTGAAAAAATAATTATATTGTGTTGAATATTAGACCCAATAATAGAAAATGCTATTAAAAAAAAAAAAGAGCAAGATAACGTGGGGAGAAGGAAGACAAGAACTTTTAAAAATATATATATATATATATATTTATATATTTTAATACAAGATAGAAATTCTACTCTAGCATAATCTAAATGTATATGTATGCGAAACTCTTTCCTGAAGACTTGAACCCCAGCCCTTACCTCCTACACCCCACAAGCATTTATATTTATGGAGTGACTACCACACCAAGGGTGCACGGTGGTTAAAATAAATAAATAAATAAGGAAACTTGTGAACTTCATTTCAACATAAATCTGACAGCTACCAATCCTACTATTTGAGTTACATAAATTTATTAGGTAGTTTAGGAGTATACTTGTTCCCTCTCATATGGGGGTGGGCTCTTAACGGATGAAACTTACCGCTATGTGAAAGGAATGAAGTATGCTCCTAAAATACCCAATAATTACCCTTGAGTTATAACACAAGCAATACAAGAGCTAATTAAGAATATTGAAATAGATAGTACAATAGTGAAATGGTTTGGTGCATGAGGAATTAATTTTTTTCCTTTTCTTCCATGCCAGGGTCTATTTCAATATCTATGAGGTCAAAAAATTCTTTTCATGTTTTTTGGCTAGGCTAGCGGGGTCAAAAAGTTTAGAGTAGAGTGCCTATAAGTTATTTTCAAAATAGTCCGAGGGGGCCATTGCACCCCCAAGAGAAAGCATTGCTCTTGGACTATCTAATAATTTTCCCTCAACCAGGGCGGCTCAAGCCCTAGGCCTAAGGCCTCACTTGTCTTAAAAAAATTTAAAGGGTCCTAAGGCCCCTATTGCATAAGCTAAATGGTCCTTAAATTATATAAAATGTCTCAAAATTGTAAAATAATAATTTTTTTAAAGAAAAAATATATAGGTGAATTTTGCATTTCTTTTTTCATCTCCAAGAAGACACCCAAAATATTAGGCTAATAGAAGTTCAACTCAATTAAAACTATAAACTATTTTACCCAAAAAAAATTATTATGAGTGTGCCGAATAATCATTGACAAAATTTTCTTACAACTTGCGAAAGAGAAGTAAATCAAAACATAATACGAAAACTCAATTAGAAATTTTATATCTCAAAAAATAAGAAAGATTTTAAACAGATAAATGCATATAAAATATAAAATCAAATAGATAGTATTTAATTGATATTTAGTATTAACAAATCTCACTATTTTTTTTTCCTTAGGCCTCATAATGTTTTAAGCCAGCCTTATATATGCTCAACCACCTCGGGTCCTGATTCTCCTCCTTCCACGCATCATGGCTGAGAAAAACACCAATGAGCTCCCTTAGTTCATCTTCTCCAAATATTTTTTTACTTTGTCATTGTTTTCTCACTCTTTCTCGAGAAATAATTGGAGAAAGGATTTTTTTTTTAATTTTGTTGATATGCTGGATATTTTTTGTCAAGATAGTCTCATAAAATTGCTTACACGTCCCACATGTGTGAAAAAATGTTAAATCTAGATGGAACCCTAATAGTTTCAATTCAATCAAAATTATAGAGTTATGAATGTAACATATTAAATTTTGTAGACTCTGAAAAAATGTTAAATCTAGATGGAACCCTAATAGTTTCAATTCAAGCAAAATTATAGAGTTCTAATTAAATGTAACGTATTAAATTTTGTAGACTAAATTGTGACATGACCAAACCATGTGAGTATGTAATTTGTCAAATTTATTATTCATCCACCAAAGTTAGGTTCGTGTCTTCTTAGGGAATTATTGATCAATGACAGAAAAACACTCAGTACAAATCTTATTAAAGTAAGGTCCTACTCATCTAAAAACTAATTGCTGATATGAATTAACTCTGTAATTAATTTATCTAACAATCTTTAGAGGATCTACATTACCAGCTTTTAGTGAAATGGGGTCAAGCAACAACTAAAATTTTACAAAACTTGGAACAATTGCAGCTAACGTGTTAAGACTTAAGACTTTTTAATATGTTGAAATTCTAGCACAAATGGGGAATTTCACATGAACAGAATCTATCATTCTTGAGTCTCTAATTTGATAACTCATGGCAATGACATTGATGGACAACTTGACTCACATCAATTTTAAATAAAACGGTTCTTTGAAAGCTTACAATTATCATTGTATGTTGTTTATAGTATCAAACTGTATTGGCTTCATGTGCAACCGCTGTGCATAGATAGTGGAACATCAAATATTCCCAAAAAAAAAAAAAAAAAGTATTAGATGATGTTTGCTAAATCGCATGAATTGGGCTTAGCAAAAATGTAGAATATTTTCGATCTTGTATTTCTTGTGTGGTGGAGGCAAGAGCCAAGGTTCAAGTCTTTAGGAAGAAGTTTTAGACACATATGTATTTAGATTAGGTTAGAGTAGAATTTCTATCTTGTATAAAAAAAAAAAATATAATATTTTCACCAAAATAGATTAGGTTCGGGATAGAGTTAGATATGTTAAAAGTTTTTGTGGTGAGGTAAGTGCTAGTTTAGTAAAATCTATTAGGGATAATTATAGATTACCCACCTGTGGTTTAGTCCGAATTTAAGTGTTTTTATTTTTGACACTTTACCCACTTGAGGTTACTTTCGCAACTTTGTTAAAAAAGATGGGTAAATAAGTCTTTTTACACCCATTTTATATCTCTCTCCTCCCAAAACAAGAAAAACCAAAAAAACAATAGAAAAACAAGATTAAAATATAATATTAGTTTCTCCCAATTCACAAACATGAAGAACATCACAAACTGGCACCATAGATGTTGATGGTTGAAATTGTCTGTAATACAATCTGGGGAGCTCTGGCAAGCAGGTGTCAATAATATTGCAATCCTTTGGCTGGTTTTGTTGTCATCTCTTACTCCTCTATTTTAGACTTTCCCATCATGCTTGTTGAACGGTGGAATCTTTTCGCCAGAGGTCTTGGAGCCCTTGTTTTTCGGTCAAATCCTCTCACACAAATAAACCCTCTGATAAAGCAAGTCCGAATTTCAGCTATTGATAAACCTCTAAGTATTGTTGTTGCTGAAGTTGCAAAGTATGCAGTTCACCTTTCTAGATGCCATATCAATTCCTTAGGAACATTTATTGGGTTTTGGCTTGATTCATCATCAGCAAATACCTCATTAACTTGAAAGTATGTTCCATTTTATGGAAAGCTCCCTCTCATTGCCATTTGACAAGGTATCAAAATTGTTCCGCGAATTGTGTTGGAGTTCTGTTCTCGAGACGAATTTGAACATGCTAGAGACGAATTTGAACATGCTTTTCTTGGTTTTTTTCTTATTTTGTGATTTTGGTATGGGTTTCACAGTGGTTTGTGTGTTTGGATTTGAGTTTTTGGCTGGGTTTAGATCTCGTTGTTGCCAGTGTTAGGTATGTTGTGGTGGATTTGCTGGGTTTGTGTGTTTAAACACGCAAGACATCATTTGAAAAATAAATAGCATATTCATTGAGTGAAGAATCAATCAAATCAAACTCCACACAACATTTTCACTGGGAGTGTGTTTTGGGAGAGAGAGGAGTGTTTGATCTATTTTGGGTTTTGTTTTTGATAAAAAATGTGTTAGAGTAACGTCTGAAAGGGAGGTGGGTTACGGAGTAGTAACAAAGGGAAACACAGGTGAGTAAAGTGTCAAAAAAGAAACCACGGGTAGGTAAGTTAAATTCAGGCTAAACCACATGTGGGTAATCTGTAATTATCCCAATCTATTAACATAAAAAAAAAAAAAAAAAAAAAAAAAAAAAAAAAGAGTTGGATCAAATATCATTGACACAAAAAATAAATTTATTGGTATCTTAATATGATGATAAAGAGTAATTTATATGAAGCCGAAGTCATATGTTCAAATCTTATTATATATATATACACACACACACACATACACACACTAGTATTATTCCCGTGTGATGGACGGTTTGATAAAGATTCTTATGTAAGTTAATTTTTTTTTTAAATAATTAAATAAATAGCAATAATAAATTATAAAATAAGTAAATAATTGTAATAAAAAAATTGGATTAAGTTCTAATTGTTTAGAGTTTGGACTGTATTAGTGTTTATCTATTTTTATATTTGAAAATTCTTTTTATGCTTTGTGTTAATTTCTTAATATGAGATATGAAATGAGTTTGGTCATTCCTATTTGGGTTATAATTAATAAGTGCTCTAGCCAGCACAAACAATAATAAATAAAATAGTTCCTCAATACAAATTTTTCGTAGTGATAGTCTAATTAAAAAAAAAAAAAAATCAACATACTCACAAATTAAATATAATAACCAAAACCAAAAATCAAAACATACACAAAAGGGTTCAAAAATTGAGAGTATAAAAAAAAATTAAAAACTTATATAAGAGAACCAAGAACTTAAATGGGTGTCCATTGTTTTGCTTCTTTCTAGTAAACTTTCTTTGACATAATATCCGGCATGCAAATTCAGAAGCAAAGAACAATAAGTAAGATGAATTTATTAGATTAAAATATAAGAATAAGTCACATCTTGGAAAAAAAGAAAGTGAAAAAAAAAAAAAAAAAACGTACAACAACATGGGGTGTATTGATAAAGAGTAATTTATATGTAGCCGAAGTCATATGTTCAAATCTTATTATATATATATACACACACTAGTATTATTCTCGTGTGATGGACGGCTTGATAAAGATTCATATGTAAGTTAATTTTTTTTAAATGATTAAATAAATTGCAATAATAAATTATAAAATAAGTAAATAATTGTAATAAAAAAAATTGGATTAAGTTCTAATTGTTTAGAGTTTGGATTGTATTAGTATTTATCTATTTTTATATTTGAGAATTCTTTTTATGCTTTGTGTTAATTTCTTAATATGAGATATGAAATGAGTTTGGTCATTCCTATTTGGGTTATATTCAATATGTGCTCTAGCCAGCACAAACAATAATAAATAAAATAGTTCCTTAATACAAATTTTTCGTAGTGATAGTCTAATTAAAAAAATCAACATACTCACAAATTAAATATAATAACCAAAACCAAAAATCAAAACATACACAAAAGAGTTCAAAAATTGAGAGTATAAAAAAAAATTAAAAACTTACATAAGAGAACCAAGAACTTAAATGGGTGTCCATTGTTTTGCTTCTTTATAGTAAACTTTTTTTGACATAATATCCTGCATGCAAATTCAGAAGCAAAGAACAATAAGTAAGATGAATTTATTAGATTAAAACATAAGAATAAGTCGCATCTTGGAAAAAAAAAGTGAAAAAAAAAAAAAAACATACAACAACATGGGGTGTGTTGATAAAGAGTAATTTATATGAAGCTGAAGTCATACGTTCAAATCTTATTATATATATATACACACACATACACACACTAGTATTATTCCCGTGTAATGGATAGCTTGATAAAGATTCATATGTAAGTTAATTTTTTTTAAATGATTAAATAAATAGCAATAATAAATTATAAAATAAGTAAATAATTTTAATAAAAAAAATTGGATTAAGTTATAATTGTTTAGAGTTTGGACTATATTAGTGTTTATCTATTTTTATATTTGAAAATTCTTTTTATGCTTTGTGTTAATTTCTTAATTTGAGATATGAAATAAGTTTGGTCATTCCTATTTGGGTTATATTTAATATGTGCTCTAGCCAGCACAAACAATAATAAATAAAGTAGTTTCTCAATACAAATTTTTTGTAGTGATAGTCTAATTAAAAAAATAAACATACTCACAAATTAAATATAATAACCAAAACCAAAAATCAAAACATACACAAAAGAGTTCAAAAATTGAGATTATAAAAATAAATAAAAAAATTAAAAACTTACATAAGAGAACCAAGAACTTAAATGGGTGTCCATTGTTTTGCTTCTTTAGAGTAAACTTTCTTTGACATAATATCCTACATGCAATTTCAAAAGTAAAGAACAATAAGTAAGATGGATTTATTAGATTGAAACATAAGAATAAGTCACATCTTGGAAAAATAAAAAAACATACAACAACATGAGGTGTATTGTGTGGAATTTAATAATAGGGATGACTTTATTGATTAACATATATTATATCGAAAACCATGGTGTAATATATATATATATATATATGTGTGTGTGTGTGTGTGTGTGTGTATGTGTATAGCACCCGGACCCTTAGGCCCAATTGGGCCTTGGGCTCCGGCCCAACAACACGGCCCATGATGCCAACCTCTTTTTGCTTGAGGCTCGGGCCCTAGGCCCACAAGGACCATAGGCCCAGGTCTCATGCCACCTTAAAGTCCATTGAGCGAATGGTCTTAATTATTATGCACCATACTTCCTCACCCGGACCACGCCCGATGAACCACTTACCGAACATTAAGGCAACTGCTCGGGTTTATCGCTTCTCGGCTGCCCGGCAGTGCCTTGGGGAATATCGTTGCCAAGCAGATCTACTTAGGTGGGAACCAGTTCAAATGCCACTCTTGCCACACCCCACTCCCAACTAACACCCACTTAAGATTAATGACATTGGATCTTCTTTCCCATTAACCATGAAAGTAATCATAACTCCCCACTAATTTTTGGCTATAAATATGAGAAGCTAAGGAAGAGAGGGGGGTGGTGGTTGGAAAAGTTATAAAAGAAACTAAGAGTGGAAGAAGTGAGAATTAAGCTTGTGCAGTAATAGGAGGGAAAGACAGCTCCATTGGGTCTCTGTATAAAGAATTACCCAAGGTAGGAAATCCAAAGCCCATGTTACAAATAGATTGTGAGCCCAAGTGAGGGTTGGCCCATTAGCCTCACTTTTGGCGCGCACAGTATGTATGTATGAAAATTTTGATAAAAGACTATTAGTTGGAGTAAAATTTAAAATTCTAAAACTTAGATGATAAAATTTTATTTAAATTAAATGATTATTAAATCTTATTTTTAGTCAAGAGTCTTGTAGCTTAATATCCTAATAAAATATTAATTTAATAAGATGCAACTTGAGGAAAAAAACAAAACCAAAAAAGTGAGTTGTGTTGGATTTAAGTTTAGAAAATTTTGATGATAGACTTTTAGTTTTATTTAGATTAAACAGATGTTAAATGTTATCCCTTAATTTGAGGAAATACATCATAACAAATAATATAAATTTTATTTACTAATTAGCTGTTTTTAAAATGTTGATAATAGACTTTAGTTGGAGTAGAAGTCAAAATTTTTATTTATTTATTTATTTATTTTGAGAAAGAAAACTTGGGTTGTTGTATAGGATTTAAGTTTTAAAATTTTTTATAATAGATTTTCAGTTTGAATAGAATTTAAATTTGACTTTTAGTTGGAGTAGAATTCAAAACATTATTAGGTTTTTTTTTTTTTTTTTTTTTTTTTTTTTTTTTAGAGAAAAAAAAAAATGGGTTGTTGTTCGGGATTTAAATTTAGAATTTTTTATAATAGACTTTTAGTTTAAATAGGATTTAAATTTTTTGAAATTTAAATGATAAAGTTTTACCTAAATTAAACCGTTGTTAAATATTATCCCTTAATTTGAGGAAATATATCATAACAAATAATATAAAATTAATTTTGTAATTTGTGAGAGTAGCTACTTGGTGCAACCACGGCTTCTAAGCCCAAATTTTAGAATTTTTTTATAATGGACTTTTAGTTTGAATAGAAATTAAATTTGTTGAAATATTTAAGTTTAGAAAATTTTGATAATAGACTTTTAGTTTGAATAGAATTTAAATTTGTAGAAGTTTAAATGTATAAAATTAATTTACTAATTAGTTGTTCTTAAAAAATTGATAATAGACTTTTAGTTTGAGTGAAGTCAAAACGTGGGTTTATTTATTTATTTATTTTATAGAAAGAAAATATAGGGTTTTTTTTTTTTTTTTTTTTTTTTTGAGAATCAAAGAAAATATATGTTGTTATTTGAGATTTAAGTTTATAATTTTTATAATAAAAATTTATTATATAGTATATGATGATTAAAGAAGCAATTGAGAAGTTACACAATTGTTTGGGACTAATGTCTCATGATCACCAATTTGAATCTATCCCTTCCGCTCTCCTTCGGACCAAAAAATGAAAATAATGGAAAAAAATTTCCTTTCTTTACTTTCTATCTAAAATAACCAAATTTTGAAAAAGAGAATTATGATAACCAAATAAACATTAAGTTATATGGTACATTGGTACCACACTTTACATTACTAGTAACAGTGTTACACATTACATTAGTTTATTATATTTGTGAGTAATTCAAGTCACATTTAAGAATAACTCCATATATTTCAAGGTATTTTTATTTTATTTTATTATTATGTTAGACTATGATAGGATTAAAATGAGATAAGGCAGGAGTGCTACGTCCACAACATTTTCACAACATTTTTACAACAAATTTTAGTTGGCAGGTTGTTACAGGTTTTTAATTTAAATCCACCACTAAAATTATTTTCTTATCCACTAGTAACAGTAAGTAACAACCTGCCGCATTAGATTTGTTGCACCTACCTCATGTTTAGTTATTATTATTTTTTTAGGATAATTATTTTTAGGGATTTCAGGTTGTAGTTTTCAATTGGATAGAGGAAGGCAATAAAAGAGGGGAGGGGCATTTAAGTAAATTTGAAGATGAAAATGCCATTCTTATTATATAATTGGATGAGTATTTTTAGGGATTTCAGGTTGTAGTTTTCAATTGGATAGAGGAATGCAATAAAAGAGGGGAGGGGCATTTAAGTAAATTTGAAGATGAAAAATGTCATTCTTATTATATAATTTGGATGAGGCTCATGTGTAACTCACGTGACTGTTAAATTTAACAATCAAATGGACGATGGGGTGCTATTTACAACTTTAAAAAAAAAAAATATATATATATATATATATATATATATTTATAATTGGAATGATCATTGCAAGTTTTCATCATTTGGGGATATAAAATGCAAGTAAATGTATATTTTTAGGTATGATTTAGGGTAGATATGGGTGATGTTGATGTAACATCAATCAAGGTCATTATCAGGGCAATTAATAAAATTTTAATAATGGGGTGCTATTTACAACTTTATTTTTAATTTTTAATTTTTTTACAATTGAAATGATCACCGCAAGTTTTCATCATTTGGAGGTATAAAGTGCAAGTAAATGGATTTTTTAAGGTATGATTTAGGGTGGATTTGAGTGATATTGTCGATGTAACACCAATCAAGGTCATTTTTGGGGCAATTAATAAAATTTTAATAATGGGGTGCTATTTACAACTTAAATTTTTTTAAATTTTTTTTACAATTGAAATGATCATTACAAGTTTCATCGTTCGGGGATATAAAATGCAACTAAATGGATTTTTTTAGGTATGATTTAGCGTGGATTTGAGTCATGTTGTTGATGTAAGTGTAACACCAATCAAAGTCATTTATTGGGTCAATTAACAAAATTTTAATAATAAAATTAATTAATAGTACTTTTAACCATTTTGATGGATTTATGTGATTAAACATGTAAACAAATAAGGAGTTAACAACAAAAAGCAATTCATCAATGCAACCGGTGATGGTAACATGTATTGAAAAATTGCGGTGTTTAGAGCTTATGTTAGGATTTCACATCAGAGCAATAGTGAAAAATTGGAGAGAAAAGAGAAAGAAATGAACGGGAATTTATCCACGTATGAGAATGTGAGGCTGAGAGCAAACGGTTGAGAATTCCACGCAATGACAATTGACAAGATATAAGAATCTACAATAAATTTATATTGGTCCCTTTAACGTGTATCCAAGTACAAATTACAAAACATTCAATTAAAGCTTAAGGAGTATTTATGATAGGGTCAAAAAAAGACTGCATCAAATATGATGATAGGACCATAGCCTAATAGTTTCCACCACATCACATAATAACTCCTGTTTATTTATTTATCATTTATATTGTAGCTTTAAACTACAATTTCATTCAATATTTTTTTATTAGATGTGAATTTTAACAAATTTATTATTTGGATTATATTTTCTTCTTATATCTTCAATATTTACAAAATTTATAAAAGATCAAAGATCAATAGTTATGTCATAAATTAATTGTTTAAATTACAAGTTTTTGTAATCTAGAATTATACATAAAAAATAAGTTTATTGATCATATATTAGTAAATAATATTCGATTGATACAAAATTTGATATGTGTATTAAGAGTCTAAATAAAATTCAATTCAACAGTTAGAGTTTCAAAATATATAGCAATGTTAATTTTCTTTTTTAAAAGAAGTTATAGTCTTAAACTACAACTAAGTTTGTAATCAAATTTTATCATTTATTTATTTCAATGTAGTGAAACTAGCTTTAAAAATATGTATAGTGTATAAATATAAATCTATATTTATATTGTCCACAAAAAATATTCGTATTTTCCAATATAGGCATCCATCTTGTCAAACAAAAAAGCATCCAAATGCCAAATTAGAAAGGTTCCGTTATAGCTTAATTGTTAATAGTCTATCCATTGGTATATAAAAAGCAAAATCATATCGTAGATAGACGACATTAGTTAAAATTCTAGGAATAAAAAAAAAAATTAAATTAGAAATCAGTGTGATATAGGGAAATGATCCAGTGTCAGCAGTAGATTAGAAACGTTGCATGGTCCCCAATCAAGAGAGAAACAGAGAGCGTGGGTTGGCAACATGAAGTCCACCAGACCAAATACAGTAACATTAGCAAATTTCCTTTCCTGCGTTTAGAACTGTACGTTACCAACAACTACAACAACAACTGTCACTTTCAAAGCTACCGTTTCTGATCCATCTTTTTTATAGCCAAGCAACTCTGGCTGTGTGTGTGAGACGCTCAAAATTATAGAGAGAGACAAACATAGGCACGCACACACACACACACACAAATTGAGAGAGAATGTGGCCTTTTAACAGAAAAGGGCCATCTGGGTTTTCATCTTCTTCCACAGCTGAAGATGTTACTCAAGGGGTTGATGGGACTGGTCTCACTGCTATTGTTACAGGTCCATGTTCTGTTTTTTTTTTTTCTTTAAATTTTGATGTAATAAAAAATATGGGTTTTGTTTTTTATTTGATAATTGTTAGGTGAAATAATTTTGAGAATTTGTTTTTCCTTGTTATGCATGAATGGATAGAGAGTGAATAAATTTTGTTGTATACTATGTGTCTTGGATTATTTATTGTGATAATAAGAGTATAACAAAGTTTCATTTGAGGATGTTATAAGTGCATGGTAGTTATCATTTATCAACAAATTCAGTTGCTTTTATGTTTTTAAAGTTAATTCTTCTCTCTTCCTTAATTGGTTTCAGGTAAGGGTCCATTTCTGTTAGGTGTGGTCAATTTTTAAAAGGTTTCAACAACAAAATTTAGTGTTTTTGATGAGGCAACTTCATAGGGGGCTCACTGGGATAGGGGTCGGGGGGTTTGGCACGTGTTGATGAGTGAGTTTGGTACCAAGGATAAGAGGAGGGGGAGAGTATCTCTTTAAATATAGCACTTGGTTTGGTCAATTTTTAGAAGGTTTCAACAATGAAATTTGGCTAAAAGTGTTGTAGCTCAATTGACACTTTTCTAATGTTTTCAAGGGAGATGTTCAGGTTCAAATCACGTGGGGGTGAGTGAGTTGGCACCAACGATAGGGAGAGGGGGAGAGTTCCGATTAAATATTTGCATAAATCTAAGGCAATTGGTTTAGAGTACAGCTTCAATTTGTTGTTACTGCGCTGAACATTGACTGTTTGCCATGAAGTGCCGAAAGTGATGAGTTTGGAGTTTGGTGTGTCTTGAGTTGAATAGAAAGTAACGACCCATTGAAATCAGATTGCACATGAGAATTCCTTCTATTTTTTCTTTTAAAATAATCTTAGATTACTATGTCATGTTGGTTGGTGGAAGTTTTGAATAATCCTTAGCAAGGTTTTGTCAAGCTACCGTGTTAATATTTGCCTAATCATCAGTATATATCATCATCATCTCTCTCTCTCTCTCTCTCTCTCTCTCTCTCTCTCACATACCAATGTGAACTTGAGTAAATCTGCACTGTTATTTAGATTATTTGGATGATTTTGAGCATCATGAATTGCATTACTTGTTTCCTCGCCCTTTTTTTCCCAAGCCGTTTGGGAAAGATGACAAATGCATCTATGTTTTCTTTTTTCTGATACTGAATAAATATACCTTGTCTTTGTAGTCAATAATTAAACATTGGATTATATTTTTACTTAAGAAAAAGTATGATTGTTGTTTATTTTTGGAAAAGGTTATTAGGAAAAGACATGCTTCCATGGTGGTATATGAGGATGATTATTTTTTGATAAATACTAGCTAAGAATAAAAACTTAAAAGTGTACCCCACCTTAAAATGAGACAAACTAAAAATGTACCAAAGCAGCTGAAATTAAGACCCATTAATTGAGACTGTATGAGGTTCCAAAAAATGAGAAAAATTACAGTTCCAATGGCAAAGAGACATGCCTCATGGCAAAAACAAGTAAGGTAGGACAAAGGGAGGACTCAAAAGGAAAAACCTAAAGAGAAACCCCCAAACCAAAAGAGGTGTTTTTGATTATGAACCTTGGCAAACCCAATTTACTGTTTGTGAAACAGCATACCTATAATAGGATTTTTCCATCTTGCATAACTTTGAATTAAGGCAGACTTGTTGCTAACAAAGTAATTATATTGTTATAATGAATGAACAAAGTCAACTGGGGTTCCCTGCAGGATTTCATTCTGCTTTTCTAAGATAGCAATAGAAGCCATAGTTACTTGTTTGATCAGTTGATTACTTGTCTAGATAAATATATAAGAGTCCTAAGTTCTGAACTATTTAAATTAGTGGAATTGAAATCTATTTATGTGGTCTTTGACTTAATGAGAATTTTCTGTGAATGCTTGCTGTAGATTTTAGTTAACAGTTACACAAAAAAGTGCCAGCATTTTAACATCATTTTGGATATATAATTATATATTTTCAAAAGCATCTGCTACATGCACTTAACTGTGTGCTTGCTGCTTGTGGACACCAATTACAGGAGCATCCAGTGGTATTGGCACTGAAACTACAAGGGTTCTTGCATTGCGTGGTGTCCATGTGATTATGGGGGTCAGGAATATGGTTGCTGGTAAAGATGCCAAAGAAGCAATAGTTAAGGAAATCCCTACAGCTAAAGTCGATGCCATGGAGTTAGATCTTAGTTCAATGGCGTCTGTGAAGAAATTTGCATCAGATTTCAATTCATCTGGTCTTCCTCTGAACATTCTAATGTAAGATCAAAACTGAAGCTGTAATGGTAGCTGCTATTCCACATTTTGCTTGTAAAAGCTTAGATGTGTCTTACTATTGCACTGATCACCCCCCTCCCCCCAAACCCAAACCCAAAACACAAAAAAACCCTCTTCTCCCCCCAACCCCACGTCTACATCCTTGAAAATAGTTGTGTCTGTCTCTTAAGCATCCTTAGTTCAAGGTATTATATAAGAAGTATTAATATTGTCTTCTTTGTTTTAAGTAACAATGCAGGAGTTATGGCAACACCATTCATGCTCTCCAAAGACAACATAGAACTACAGTTTGCAACGAATCACTTAGGTATGTTGCATTTATCACAGAATATTTTCTGTTAAATTAATGTTCTTAAGCAGCATTTAAAAAAATCACCTCTGACTGAATCCAACCATCCCCCGCCCCCCCCCCCCCCCCCCCTCCTCTTGTGAAAAATTCATTTGTCAGTCTAAGTTGTTTCCAATTTTGAAGTTCTGAGATACAATTTGGTAGCTCTTTAAGTTTGGAAATTTAATTAGAATAAAAAACAATGAAGAAAGCAAGATAAACCCCCCGGCCATATTTTTTTTACACATAGAATCGGGTGACAGTTCATACATAACACATATATAGTCTATTTAGATGCATCAATTGAATAATATGGGAGCAGGCTAAATCCTTATTTTATCTTTTATGGTACTTGCAGGTCATTTTCTTTTGACCAATCTTTTGTTGGAGAATATGAAAAAAACATCTCGTAAAAGTCGCAAAGAAGGAAGAATTGTCAATGTGTCCTCAGAGGCTCATAGGTTCTCATACCGTGAAGGAATCCGTTTTGATAAATTAAATGATAAATCTGGGTAATACTATTTAGCCATAACCTGAACTGTCATTTAATTCTACTTTATGATAGTATTCCATGACCATCAGCAAGTCAGCACTTTAGTGTGCTCAATTAGTTCCTTCGGAAAAAATTACAAATGTGTCTCTGTTCTAAAAGCTGGTGCTCTTCATTTCTTACATCCTCCAAAGACCTGAAACTCCCAAATTTTGTGGTTGTAGCTCACTATAAGAGCCACTTATTAAGTTTCCAGAGACTTTCCTCATCATTTTCATTTTCTAGGTACAAAGCTGACCCCCAAGTTTTGAGAATATGGCTTTGTTATTGTTGTTGTTATTTTTTCATTTTCTAGATACAGAATTTATTTTAAATTGATTGCTTTTATATGCTGCACATCTATCACATTGATATTATAGCCTAAAGACCATTTCTTATTGTTAGTCCCTTCAAAGTGAGGACTTAGGAGGGCTGATATGGTAAAAAAAATTTATTAAGTGGTCGTTTTCGATATTTGAATTTGCACACATGCTCTTGACAGACTGAGATTTTTACCATGGTATCAGACAGTAGCCCTGCTTTGGTATTCTATCCTGCTCGACAAAATAGGTCATGTATCATCAAGTCAATTATAACACTACCCAAAAATGAAGAGAAGCTTTTTTCCCCTTTAAGATTTGACATAATTCATGACTTATCAAGCTTTTCCATCCATGATAGTAAGTTCAATTTCCGTGGATGCATTTGTTAACTAATTACCTAATCATAGCAGTCTTATTAATTGTTGGATCATCCTTATATGATGTGAATCGAAGACATAATTGTTAGAGTTCAGGGTCTGATAAGTATGTTACCTTACATATCTAACAGTGTCAAAATGAGGATTTAAATAATGTGTTGTAGTCACATTGGATTTGACACCCATCTGTGTACTTCTGCACATTCTAGTTGATTGGTATATTTAAATGTTGTGTTTCATTATGAAGGTATATTTTGACAAGAGAATTTTCCATGAATTTGTGTGTTTGGGCTTGCTTAAGTGCAGGTATAGCAGTTTTGCTGCATATGGCCAATCAAAGCTTTCCAATGTTTTGCATGCAAACGAGCTTGCGAGAACTATCAAGGTATACAAACTTCTCTGCAAATATCAGTGAAATAGATTATATATTAACATTAAAAGAGTTCATGCAGGGCACTCTCTTAAAAATTTACTGAGTTTTAGGCAACTTTATAAGCTCAACATTATTGATTGCTATTATGTATGATCATTAGCTCACTCTAAGAAACATTATCTCAAATGTTTTACTTTTAAGGATCTCATGTTTTATTAGTATCCTGAATTATAAAATTCATTTTGAAATTTCTTTGTCATCTGATACGTATTTCAGCTATAGCTTCTTATCTCTGCTATTCTCTATTCTTGCTAAAGCAACTGACTCTTGGTATAATGATCAAACATATTATTGGATTTCCCAATGGATTTATCTGTTCCCTGCTTCAAAGTGTAGAATGAACACTGAGAAGGTAGCAGGTTTTTTAACTATATAGCTACAACTCTATCAACTTATGCATTGGATAAAGTGCTTCAGTTATCCATTATTGTATTCTAAATGGTGAGCATATAATTTTTTTACAAGTCCTTTATTAGTTAGCAACTTAATGGTACCATGGTTTCATTCTTTATTAGTTTAGATAACCATAAGCCTTTGAAGGGAAAGACCATAGTGAATTGTTAGGAAGACAAGGTGAGGGTTTATGTGGACCCCTTTGTACCTTATATTTTGTCTGCAGTGTAAATCCTTGCTCTATGTAGAATGCAAGCCTTTTTCTTTTTTTCTTTTTTTAAATTAAGTATTATGAACAATGCAATCCTTTGATGACTAACAGGCTATCTGGCCCATAATTAATTTGAAAATGCTTCTTTTATCCAATGATTGTCTTCTGACTTCTGAGCATTTAATCATTTTTTGAAGCCTTTATTTAGTTACTAACTTAAGAGTATCATGTTTCATTCTTTGTTAATTGAGGTATCCACATGTCTTTGAAGAGAATTACAATGGTGAACTGCAAGGGAAACTTCAAATTGACCGTCAAGAGTCTTGCATATTGTGTATCAAAATTAATATATTCACCCTGCACTAGCAGCTTATGCTTTTTGAACAACTGGAATATATTTTGTGAAATGTTGCCAATGAGAAATGAACTTTCTGAAGTGAGATTTTTCTGAAGTTTCTTATTTGTTGAACCTTTTACCTACCCCTGCAGTTTAGACATGAACCTGCAACTCACTATTAACAAGTATAGATCACACCAATGTTATTCATATTCTCCATATCATTCATCATTGTCCAATTACCTGTCATAATTTATACACCCTTCCCACAGAAAAGGGAAAAAAATTCCTTGACAGAGCATTGAGAATATCAGCTTTACATATATTTTTCAGACATATAAGTACACCTATACATACTTATCACCCTGTCCGTATGAAGGTAGTCATGTTAAAACAGAATCCATAATATCGTTGGTTGTTTCTTCGGCAGGATGATGGGGTGGAAATAACTGCAAATTCACTTCACCCAGGAGCAATTGCCACTAATCTTTTTCGTCAGAGCAACATTATGAATGGTACCTACTTTAATGAATGTCATCCTAATTTTTATGTGTTTTTTGGTATTATTGGGCTGAAGATAGGTCACTTGCATTGACAAATGTCAATGCAGGCATGTAGTATAGTAATATGTGGTGAAACTGGATAACATGGAACAAATTCCATATTTTATTTCAATCCTGCAGATATTTGCTTCTTTGACAAAACATGGCCATACATGTAAAACACATCTTGACATAAATTTGGAAATTATGCAGCAGTTCCTACATGTTTTCATGTATTGCCTTTTCTGTTGTCCTTGAAACCACTTTGCTAAAGATGTTTTTGTTGTTTGGGACCCCAATTCTTGACTCCTTTTCATAAACGTAGAAGGGCTTGAAATGGAGGTGTCCTACATTAGCATGTGTAGATTTGATATATCATACATGACTACTTTGGCTGATGAATTTGATGGAAATATCATGGATTTATGGCTATCTTTATTTTGATGCAGGTATTGTTAATACGCTTGGTAGATTTGTGCTTAAAAATGTTCAGCAGGTAAGCAGTATTTTAATTGGATCTGTAAGCTTAATCAATTAAGACATATGAATCTTGTGCACATCATGCAGAAACCACAATAAGGCGTTCACGTTGGCTTTAAATTTTTAATCCATTTTCTGTTGAATAAGTAATTGATTTTTTATTTTTAGTTTTGTTCTAATCTTGAACATTTTCAAGTTTCTTAATTTTGTCTATGTTGGATGCCAGTGAAGGAAAGGGGTTAATGGGGGGGGGGGGGGGGGGGGGGGGTGGACTTTTTATACTCTCTTTGTCCCTTAATTTTATTCTTCCATTTCATTTTAGGATGTCCCAAAATATGGTCCTCTGTGAAAAGTTAATGGCTTTCCCAACTTATCCTTTACGTATTTTGAAAACCTGGAGTACAAGATTTTTTAAACTCAACAATCTTCTGTTTGTTGTGCAAAATTGTTTATACCTTGAAAGCAAAATATATTTATTCACAATGAACTTACTTTTCTTTCGAAGTTATGCCTCATAAAAATATATTGACCCTATTGTGCAAGGTGTCATTACCATTATAGTGAAACATGCCTTGTCTGATAATGTTAATTGCTCATGGTCTTAGTTTCCACCAGAATGAATAAAATTTTGAAGTCACTTCACAGATATTCTACTTCTGCATAGTTTTGGTAACTTTGAATAAGCATTCACTATCAATATATACATAAATTCTTGCTTCTGATTTTGATGTTTATGATCTCAAATATGATTATAGGGAGCTGCAACAACATGCTACGTGGCACTTCATCCTCAAGTCAAGGGGGTGAGTGGCGAGTACTTTTCGGACAGTAACCTATCCAAGGCAAGTACACAAGGTAGGGACAGCGAGTTGGCAAAGAAACTCTGGGATTTCAGCATGAACTTGATTAAATGATGTACCAGTATTCATCATAGATTGCTATTCTTCTTTACTAAGAATATATAGTTAAATAACCTATTCCAAGCACATTTGTCATGTCCTTGTATCTAAATTCTGAAAGAATTCTAGCAAAATGTATACTTAAGTTCTGATTTCATGCCAAATTAAGACATGAATATTGAAAGGTGTAGTAGCTGTGTTTAACTGTATAGTACTTACCATATATATTTTATTGGAGCGTGACAATTCTATGATCAAGCCAATAAATAATCTTTCTTTTTGAGGGTCAGATGTTGATTGGTGTTTTTCTTTTATATTAAACCAATTGGTGTTGTATAAATGTATTTATAGTTTATGCCGTTCTAGTTTATTTAAGCCAAGAGTCTCGTAGCTCAACTAGTTGGCATCTTTTGATGTTTCTAACGAAGTCATCTTGGATTTAAATCTCTCATTCCCCAACTGTTAAATTATTTAAAAAAAAAGTTTATTTACCTTAGAAACCCCCCAACCCCAAGTCTTATATATATATATATATATATATATATATATATATATATATATATATATATATTTATTTATATATTCCATAATTTTTTTATTTTTTGAATAACTCAGTATTTTATATTCCAACGGTTCAGCGGAAAAGTTATGCTCCAAATGCAACCTACTCAACCAAGAAATGTACTAAAGCTAATGTGGATAGGGCATGGATCAAAGGTGAACAAATGTCTGGGCCTGGTATAGTATACCTGGATGTAAATGGGAAATTTCTTGCTGGATGGAAAAGAAGGTGAGAAACGTCAAGCTTTTGAACCCTGAAAAATAATGTGTGAAATGTTATAAAAGCAATGATAGTTACAACGAGGGAGGGAGGATTTGAACTCTATTGAGGGCCATTTGTGAGAGTCCAGGCAGACAGAAAGAAAGCCCAATAATAAGGGCAACAACGAATTGACAAAATAGATAGCAAAAAACCATTTGGCCCAAGCGGCAGGAATAATGGATCACAGGCCCAACAAATAAACAAATGGGTCTTGAAGAGGCAAGTGGGTTCAAAGAAGCCCGGAGAGAAAGAAATGTCATCCCATGGGCAGTGTATGAATTAGAAAAGCGAGAAAGGGTCGCCGCAGGCCCAAGGCAATGCAAACTAAGAGAGTAAGGGGTTTATAGTAGGCCCACGAACCCCAAGGATGAGAATAAGGTTATTGGGCCAGGGAAACCCAATGAAGTTAGTAAAAAGCCCATGGGAGTGTGGAATTAGCAAATGGGCCAAGGAAGCCCAAAGAAAAGTAAACGGGCCGTGGATGCCCAAAGGAAAGCCCAAAGGGACATAGGAGCCCATAAGTAAAAGCAAAACAATGGCCATGACAAGCCACTGAGAGAAGGAATAAACGGCTGGCCCAAGAGAGGGCCAGCAAGATTAAGTTATTACGGCAGGAATAACAGTACAACGTTGCAAGAAATAAAAAAAACTGAGAATGGGCCAAAGAAATGTGAGGCCCATCATCAGACAAAGTCCAGCTCTTGAATGGAGCGGGAAACCAAAGAAAAGCCCACAGAAGAGGTCAGAAAACACGGACGGAGAGTCTCCAGATCACGGCAAACGCATGAGCAGCAGGCAGACTTTTGGACATATCTAAAAGGAAAGCACGCGCAAGGCCCAGGCACCACCAGCCTGTACCCAGCCAATATGGGACGTGGTGGGGCTATGGGCTAGAGGTAAGAGGTAAAGGGGGTATGGTTTGGTGGTGGGGAGAGGGGAAAAGACTTATTTTGCGGCTCCTGCCCAAGTCCTTTTGGGAGGTACGTCCTGCTGGGATGACAGACCACCCAAAAGAGGCAAGGTTGAGGGGGGAATCGTTAGGTGCATGCCTTGAGGGAAAGAGAGAGAAAGTATGTATACCGTGGCAGGAAAGAGTGCTATGGTGGACTGGGGAATGAAACAAACCTGCCTTTGTCTGGCAAGAATAGTCACACACCTTTGGTGGTTGGCAAGTACGCTCAGACCAGACAAAGGCAGTTAAGGGGTAAAGTGGTAAAAACTAGCCACGGCAGGCACTATAAAAGAATCTTTGCCGTGCCCTGAGAGGGGGATCGAAAAACAGAGTGTATTCACGGAATAAAAAAAAAAAAAAAAAAGCAGAGTAAAAAGAAAATGAAGAAAGAAAAGAAAAAGATAAGAGAGAAAACAGAGGAAAAAAAAAAGAGAGACAATACAATGGGCATGCACCAGTAGGTCGGTTTCCCTCTCTCCCCCTTCAAATCTTGCTCTCTTCCAAAAACGTAACAAGGATTCCTTTTGGGCAATAACCATTCAGCTCCGACTCCCTCAAAGCCATTAATCCCCACGGCAGGATCTTTTCCTAGGAGATTATTTGCATTGAGAGGAGGCGTTCTCCCCTCTTTGGCTTTACTTCGGCGGACCAAACTTAAAACTTGATTTATGCCCATTCTTGATTAGTTCATATTGTTTTCTTTCTCTTTTACTTTCTCTGTGAGTGACATTATCATGACTGTGATCATGTTTTATAAGTAGGGATTACTTGGCCATTTATTTAAATAGTCAGAATACTCTGTTTTGCTATTATTATTATATCTGCCTGCTGTAACTCATCTGAAACAGTTCTGCTTGCCGTAAGCCTATTCCTGGCAAACAAGGCATAGTTTGTGCACAAACCGGCCCAAGTTGAGTTACAATTGGACCGGCCCCAACTCCCTTACTCAAAAACATCTGGGCCCATTACCGCAGGAGGCAGCCCAGCCCAACGCGCAATACGCAAAAAAGGCCCCTACAAACTCTAAATGTCTCTATTAGAAATACTGGGAGGTGCTAACTAGTTGAGTTATAAGGTTTTAGATAAAGTTACGAAAGCTTAACATAGTGGAAATAACTAGCAATCCAGGAACATTAAAAAAAAAAAATGGTTAGGAATTAGGCTTCTCTTGGTTTGTTATTGAAGGCAATGTTCAATTGAAGTGATTAATGGTGATAAATAGGAATTCTTTTTGACTTCACTATGCATGAAAAGAGGAAAAAGGAGGACTTAAAGTTCTCATTTGTGCCGAGGATTGAGAAATCTTATAAGCTATAATGTTGTGGAATGAAATAATTTCACTATTGTAGCTAGTAAAACATATCATGAACGGTCAAATTACTAATGGAATGGACAACACGAATAAAATAAAAATAGAATCAAATATGCATAATTAAAAGGAAAAATTTGAAAATTAAAAATGTTAAAATCAAAATAACTCAAAACTTTAAATAATAAAGAATAAACTTAAATCAAAATTTAATTGAATTATTTGGTCTCACATGTGAGTGTGACAATACAAGACCTAGGCAGATACCCAAACAAAAGAGCAATGCTATATAGCATATACCAAAAAAAAAAAAAAAAAAATTGACAACATTTTTAATCTCAATTGATGCGTTAAATTTGTATCGGTTCTCATTTAGACTTATCACTGATATCACTTTTTTATTTACGTTAACTTACTTAAGTTTTGTCAATTATTTTATTTATTTTGTGTTTGTAGACTTCTCCAAACAAAATCGATGAATGAGGGCTTACAAGCCCAAAAGAAAAAAAAAGATTTGCATTTGAGCATTTCCCCACGAAAATAAAACCGAGTACAATCAGTTACTTTGCACAGAGAGAGAGAGAGAGAGAGAGAGAGATGTGGTTGTTTAACAGAAAAGGGCCATCTGGGTTTTCAGCTTCTACTACAGCTGAGGAAGTTACAGAAGGGATTGATGGGACTGGTCTCACTGCCATTGTCACAGGTCATCTTTTCATCTTAGCAGAAAAAGGAAACAACAATAATAAGTCCAAAAAAAAAGTGGGTTTTGTTTAAAGTTTTCATTTTTCAGTGCGTTGTTGAGGTTCTTGTAGACTTTTTATTTTTATTTATTTATTTGATTTTTCAGTGCATTGTTAAAGTTATTTCTGTTTGTGTCAGTGTCATTAATTTATTCACAGTTCCTGATATTAGCTAAGCTTGATGATCAATATGATATCTTGGTTAGATTCAACAGCAAATTTCATGAATATTTGTGATGTTCAAGAGAGTTTGTGGCATGCTTACTCTTATGTATGCTCATATTATATGTGTTTTGGTCATGGACACAGTTTTGGTGTCCAGACATGGGAATAGTTGTGGTGAACATGGCAAGCACCCCAAAATCTAGATTTGAGAAAATATTTATGTTGTGTGTGTGTGTGTTCATGTTCTAAATTTACTTCATTGAACATATACTCTAACATGTTATCAATTTAGACTAGTAGAAGGCAGTATGCCAGTATATTAGCAATTCAAACAACAATTTTGATAACGGTTGTTTGGTGTGCCCTTGAGCATAGACTCCTTATTTATTTGGGTGATCCCATTTGTATTCTACAGATGTCCTCGGGTCCTTGGCGTTTTGGTAACACACACACACACACACACACACATATTTGTGGCTTTATACATCATGGATCTTTATTGCATTGTGCCGTTTCAATTGACAATTGTGTGATAAGATGTCTAGCTTCTATATCTTCATATAAAGGGCATATGATGCATATTATTGCTAGAGCGAAGCCCATTGAAGTAACAGTTAGCCGGATGGGCATTGCTTTTTTATGAGCATTTGTGATACATCACTTTGTCATTTTGTGGTCCTGTCTTCGCAGGAGGATCAAGTGGTATTGGCACTGAAACTGCACGTGTTCTTGCCTTGCGTGGTGTCCATGTAGTTATGGGTGTTAGGAATATGACAGCTGGTAGGGAGGTCAAAGAAGCAATGGTCAAAGGAAACCCCACTGCTAAAATTGATGCTATGGAGTTAGATCTAAGTTCGATGGCATCAGTAAGAAAATTTGCAGAAGAGTTCAATTCCTCGGGTCTTCCACTAAGCATTCTCATGTAAGATGAATGGAAATAGGATCAGCTGCAATGTATTGTAATTTACATCCTCTTTTTAAATCTGTTTTTACGTAGTTATATATCAGCATCGATCTCTTTATTGTGTGTGTGTGTGTGTGTGTGTGTGTGAGTTTGTGTGAATACATGTGGAGTGTAGACAGTTTATTCCAATTACTGCATGTCATGCTTGGATTGGTAGAATCCCTGTTGAGCTTGGATAGAGGTCAAGCTATATCTGGATTCAGTTATTTCTGTTAAAGCCTAGTCGGTGTTGGTCTCATCACAGTTGAGACTGTTAGCTCAAACAACTTTTCTTTTTGTAAAACATCTAAACCTACTGACAAGTTTATCTGTTGATCATACAAAAAGATCTGTTACTCATTTAGAGAATAAAATCTAGTTCATGATCTTAGATTTGAGGAGGAAAAACGCATGTTAGTACTCATACGTGCAAGTCTGGTGTAATCATTTCTCTTACATGTTTTATTTGAGAATGGTGATTATAATTTATATATCATTAACATTAATTATTATGTCACTTTCCAACGCTTTTACCTTTCATTATAATTCCTAACAGATTCCATAGTGCATATTTACCTTTACCAGGAGTTTTGTACTTTATTTTGTTTAGTGTAACTAGATCTGCAGAAAACCTTCTTCAACTGTTAGCAACCTGCTGATACCAAACCTGATGCTGCTTGAGCTTGGCTTCTGCTGAGACTGAGGTTAGATCTCAGGGTTGGGCTTAATTTGCATAGGATAGTGAACAAACTAATTAGCGCGTGGAGTATGTGTAACTTGTTTGCTTACTAATTACCACTTCCTTCTCTCTTTCTGTCTACACATTCATGAATGTTTATGTGTATGCTCATATACATGTTATATATGCATATGCACATATATATTGTCTCCAGCTTGCTTATTATTACTTATTAAATATCAATCCATTTTTTGTATGAAATAAATATTCAAATTGCATAAAATTATCAGAGTGATTTGTTTTCCTTGTAAGTAACAATGCAGGAGTCATGGCAACACCATTCATGCTTTCCAAAGATAACATCGAACTACAACTTGCAACAAACCACCTAGGTATGTTTCATTCTCTTATGCAATATTTTGTGTGAAATTAAATACATTTATTAAGTGGTAGCTTTCATCCTGTGCTACTGAGATGGAATTTATTTGGACTTTCAACCATCACTGGTGATTGTTTAAAGACTGAAAAAGTATTTAACTTTCAGTGCTTCCTTCTGAAACTTGATTCAGAAATGCTAGAGGCTTTTTTGACAGTTCCCTGAGATGGTTTCAAATGTAATGATACAGCTGAATTGCATATCATCTATTTCCTTTCATTCCGTCTCTTTTTGTTTTCTCAATGACAAGGAATGAAAAAAAAAGGAAAAAAAATCAACTGGGATAATTGGATCTGTAAAATGTTACTCTAAAGCGAATACAAGATAGACTGTGTTTTTTGCAGGTCATTTTCTTTTGACAAATCTACTGTTGGAGAAAATGAAAACAACAGCACTTGAATCTGGCAGAGAAGGAAGGATTGTGAATGTCTCTTCACGCCGTCACCAATTTTCATATCGTGAAGGGATTCGGTTTGACAAAATCAATGATCCATCAGGGTAACACTGCAACTATTCTGAGGGAATCCTGGATATACTTTTAGGATATTGTTTTCCCTTTTTTCAGAATGCTAAGTTTGAGTTGTGTGCCATTGTGGTTGAGAAGTAGTCTGTCAACTATTTGCAGACTTCACATCTAGTATGCATTTCTCCCAAGAGGGTAACTGGTAAACTTGGCAAAATAATGTCAAGAAGCCACCCTCCACTCAGCCTGTGGCCAATGAATCAGGCAAAAGAAGTAATGAACTTCAGACTTCTTATAATTTATTGAGATTCTGTGGGGTACTTCCTTTTACAGTCTCCCATATGAAGTAAAAAAAATATATATATAAAAAAGAAGGGGGAGAGGCTTGGTGTTTCCATTTCAAGAGAGAAATAGGTCAATTTTGTGAGTATGCTCTGTGTTTCTTTTCATGAACTATTTGAGCTTATTATGAAGACATACAGATTGGAGTCAGTTGTAACTTGTAAGGTTTTTATTCTTAGTCTCTTTTTTCAGAAAATATTAATCAAGCCAGCTTTGTTTATCTACAGATATAACAGTTTATCTGCATATGGTCAATCAAAGCTTGCTAATATTCTGCATGCTAATGAACTTTCTAGACGGCTAAAGGTATTCCTTGTTCATGGATATCAATCAATGTGGAACAATATATTCTAATAATATTAAAATATCAGATAAATGATAACATTGTATAACGCCCAAAGAATCCCTATCACTTTCATACTGTAATTTTTGGGATGGCCTTTGCTCATAAGCAATAGTGGGAAAATGGAAATCTTGTTATTGAAAAAAATAAAGAGGGATGATAAGAGAATATACTTCCTCTAACGCACTTTCCAAATGCGGCTGAAACTGGCAACATGAAAGTTGGCTTGATGGGATATGTGGACCTTTTTGTCCCTATTACTTGTCACACAAATCAGTACCAATAAAAATCATAGTTAAGTTGTAATGGTAAATACTGATACAGTACAAAGCAGGAAAATGGTAGTTCACGGTACAACTGTAATTTGCTATCATGTTTCTCCTAACAGGAAAATGGGGCAGAGATAACTGCAAATTCAGTGCATCCTGGAGCAGTTGCTACTGATCTTTTCCGTCATCAAAGCTTTGTCAGTGGTAATTGCTTTACTGTTTATGATGCTTTATAAACTTATAGTTTTCACATGAAAGAGATATATATTCCTCTGGTTTCTTTAAAACAACAGCTCATTGGTTGGAAAAATTATGTCATACAAAAGTACATACTAGTTGCATTGATTCAGGGATTTCAACTGTTAATGTTAGGTACATCTAATATGTCTCCATGGTTTCATTTTCTGTATTACTCCTGTACAGGATTTAGAACTACCCTAATGGAAAATGATAAATTTGCCAAAAAATTAAAGTGTTAAATTGGCCAAACCATCCTCAACTATGGATCTGATCTCATCTTTACAAAGGCCAAAGTCCCCATATCGAATTGTAAATAATGATGCCCAAATGCATAAGTGAAATTTCTGGTCACATAATGCTTTTGAAGTAGCTTTTTTTGAGGTGTATGAAATGCTGGGACATGTTTGAAGAAGATTAAAATAAAGTGCTGTAAAATTAGAAAATACAATGAAGGCTAAATGAAAATTCACCTAAAGATATGTGTGTCGCTTCATATTCAGGCTTTTTCTACATTTTAACAAATAATCTCTATATGCATGTCTAGTATTCTTTTTGCTCACAATTTTGGGTTGATTGTGCAAGGGATAAATGGAAAACATAATTAGGGTGAAACAATATATATATATTTTTTTAAAGCACAAGATTACAAATTGCAAAAACACCATAATTTAATCCATCTCAGACGAAAATTCACCTAAGCTTGATATTAATCCTTAGTAGAATCTATGCTATAATTAAATGCACAACACTTTTTCCTCTTCTGCATCATTTAACGAAAGTTGTTTGAGTTTGTCATTTGATGATTTCTCATTTCGGTTTGGCGCAGGTCTGATTGGTCTTCTTGGTAAATATATGATTAAAAATGTTCAACAGGTAATTTTGTACTTTACAAATACAAGAAAAGTCGTTGTAGCATTGTATTTTTAGATGCGTATTCCTGTGGTTATTAAATCTACAAAAATTGATTTTTTTTTTTATTTTTTTTTATTTTTTTCCATTTTTTGTTGGAGATGAGATGTACTGGTAAAAGAAACTATTGCAGTTGGGTTTTTTTCCCTGTTTTATTGTGAAGTTAAATACTTTGATTTCAACCAAAAGGTGAATGTTACAATCAAATTTTTCTGTCCTTTGCAATTAATCTGTCACACACATGCAAATTCAACCAGGATGGGTGGATTAATGCTTGAATTATGATGTGAGTTTGTCCTTATGGTTGATATGATTTGGTATAGGGGGCAGCAACAACATGTTATGTGGCATTGCATCCACAAGTTAAAGGGGTTAGTGGCCACTATTTTGCAGACAGTAGCAAAGTTGAAGCAAGCCCACAAGCTAATGATTCTGAGCTGGCGAAGAAACTCTGGAATTTCAGCTTGAATATGATTGACAGATGTACTCCTGTTTCATAGAGTTTATATACCGTTTGATTTATAATTTATGTATTAAAAATTCACACTATCTTGTGTTTTCTACTCACTTAAGAGAGAAAAATATACATGCTGTTATATATTTGTGAATCTGGAAGACCTATTTATCATTGTAAAATTTTTAAGTCATTGTGACTTACAAAGGAAACCCTGTGTGGCTTTTTAGGGCAAAGGGGAACCACCCGGGTTCTTTTTTCCTCCGATGAATAAACCACTATGCTCTGTAAGGATATAGATCCTCTTCATTTGAAATGAATTAATTTTATGATTCAGATAAAATATTACAAATCATAGGTGAATGTGGTTTACAAATAATGTGGATATTTGATTTATTTGGAAAATGATATGTTACGAGTAATCATATGAGAATTGACGCAATTTGCAATGTTATATGTTATCTTGGATTAGGATTAGAATTTACTCAATTTAGAACTGCATATCTTGACAGAAAATTCAAATATTCTCTATGAAAGTTACAAACTGAAAAATATATCTTTTCGATATCATTTTTCCCCATTGCAGCGTGATATTTTGAAATAATGATGACAAGCCCATGCAAAATTGCAGTGCCAGAAAATTATAGGACAATAGAAGTATACTTCTTCAATAAGACGAAGTGGTGAGTACATACAAGAGATCATGTAACAAAGTATACAAGGACAGTTAACTGAGCCGGCATAAACCGTTCTAGGAAACAGAAATGCACAGGCTTGACGAATCCCTGACAGTTTGATTAACAATTTGTACCACAATTCAGTTTCCATCTTCTATGTACAGCAGTTTCAATTTCAGAACACCCCCTCCTCACCCCCCACCCCCAACAAAAAGAAAAAAAAAAAGTGCCAAAGCTAATAATTGCACCAACCCAATCTCTATTTTCTTCTATATGATCTTGACAACATATACAGTGCTTACTGCCGTGAGTTTTTTGTGTTAAAAGAACCGCCATGCATTGGATCACCAGAAGTCATCTTCCTCAAGACAAAATTGAACTCTTTTCGTTCCTCAACCCAGTCAAGCATTAGATGACAATATATGCACTCAAGTCAATGCCGCATCATATCATAAAAAGCTATGAATGACAACAAGTGACTTGTTTGCTAGGAAGCGAGCTCCAGATGTAATAATTGGTCTAGCCACCAGCACCAGTTTCTTCATATAGCTTGGCTTGGTTTTCATTCAAGGATCTGAATGCCATAAGCCTGAAAGCTATGCCATTCAAAACACTTTCCCTCCTGCCACTTCATTTTCCTATAGATCCAACCTTATTCCAGGGATTCTTTCACTTAGGGTCCTTATTGTACAAATTAGCTTCCTTAGCAGTTAGAATGGCGAATATAATTGATCCTATGAACCAAAAAGACAGTCTGACAGACTTGAGAGCCTGCTCTGACAAGTGGAGATCCATGATTATGAATCAAGTTAGATACCATTTATGCGGCTGGGCAAAGAAGATCTGGGACTTAGATCCAAAACATTATCCCTCAAGAGCTGCCTAGATACACGATCGGCCAAGACTGACTGTCCATCATACAATTCTCCATGAACAGGCCTTCCGAACTGCTTTCCCAAAACATCATTGTCACTGGGCACCAGTTCTGTGAAGATGTGAGACCCTGGTTGCATCCCTCTAAAAATGTCAGGATTTGAATCATGATAGGAGGGGCCATTGACATAGGGCCCATTTCGGAGGTTGGGCATGCTTCCAAAACCCTCTTGCAAGTATGCTGACTGTTTCATGTGATTAAATGGAACGGCACCAAAGCCACCTGTGAGAGGCGTGGACGAGCCTGAAGTGGTCCGTGGGCTAGATATTGGAGAAGGAGACATTCTTCCATTTAGGTGTTGTGGCGACCTTGAGTGCAGAAGAGGGCTTCCAATGGGTGAGACAGGGCATGATATGTTCCTTGGAATATGGATCTCACTGGAGATAAGGAAAATTAAATCAGATAAAAAGATTATTATCATTGTTGTTGTTGAGGTCAGGTGGTACACGATGATCATCATTATTAGGGTGTGTGTGTGTGTGTGTGTGTATGAGAGAGAGAGAGAGAGAGAGAGAGAAACCTAGCATGAGGACCAGTTCTTGAAATTCTAGACGAGTGAAATGCAAGTCTATCAGAATCCAAGGTGGAAGGATTTCTTGCTTGCCCCATGCCCTGAAAAATTATCAGTAAACCAGAAGTCACAAATAAAACAGACATAACAAGTCACTTCTTTTAGATCCACACAAGGACATTAATTTAAAAATAAAATCCAATGTCATAATATACCAAGGCTGGGCAATTGTGAAAGCTTAACCTAGGACATACACCATTCACATACAGAGACACTCGAACTGCAGGCACAAAGACCAAATATCAACCATAGTTTTATGATTTATCTAAGCATGCAATTACATTTGTGTCCATAACAGTGTCATCACTCAACTCCACGCCTTACTAAGATGTTCTTGGATGAGCCAGACTCAATTTTTTGTCTGATCAATTCTTTTTGGAACATATTTATAGTATAATTATGAGCTATTTTAGTTATGCTCTCTACTAAAAATGTTCTTTTAGTATCTCTATTGTATGTTCAAAATCCTCCAAATGTACATACAAATTTTCACCAGTTCTCTTTGTTTTTCTTTTCTGTACAATGAACTGATGATGCCTGTCAGGTTTTTTTTTGCTTCCTTTTTAATCCAACATTTTACCTTACGCCCACATATATTCTACTCATTGCACTACTTATTTGATCTGATAGTGGTGCGGCTAATACACCTTAAGAGTCCTAGAAGAGAATTATTTAAATTTCACATGTATCTTGATTGCCCACCAAACGAATTCGAGTTCCCTTGAGTTTAGGATGGATGCCACCTAACTAGAGTTTTATTTATTTATTTATTTTATTTATTTTTTATTTTATCTTGTAGGAGTTTTGAACTCTTAATTTCTTCTAACTGAGGTCTCCATTGCCTATATAATATGTCTGTCCTTCAAAAATCCAACTTTTCATCCTAACAGCTGATTAGCTTAAAACTCCTAAAGAAAATTAGCCTACTAGCTCTATTCTTATAAGTAACATCCTCTATTTAATCTCTCTCTCTGTGATACTTGGGCTAACAAAATCTGCCTTATGCAATCTCTTATGGCTATAGCCAGAAGATCTCTATGAAGTTTCCCACCTGATACTGGTTGAACTGTGCTAATCTGACTTGAATGAAACCAAGATTTTGAAAAGGTTCTCAATTCCATCTTGCTTAGAAGACAAATCTAACAGTCTCAAAAATCAGGAAAAATAAGTGTTATTACCTTCCATTTCCAAGTATTGACATATGCTTTTCACGAGAATTCTACATAAATTCCTGATATTATTTTCTAAGCCAACCTCCTCTCACAACATGTATAAAGCACTCAAATGCCAAACTTTAGCAGATTAAAATAAGAAAGATTTAAAGTAACACAATCCATTTGATTTCTTACTACCTTACACTACCGATTAGCCAAGTTCTTAGTTCATACACATTCAGGATGCATAGACATCTGGCAGTCACACAACTTGATAAAACACAATATACACATTAAAGAAGAAGAAGATTAAAATCCATTAATCCACTATACAATAATTCACATATTGAAATTGTATCAAAGACATCCATTAGCTTTTAAGGTAAAAATAAATTTCATACCAGAGCCTTCACTCCATTTGTAACCACTGCAGTCATATCTGAAGACTCAGGGCCCATAATAGGTCTTTCCAATGGTGCAGCATTTTTCACAAAAGGGTGCTCCAAAAGCTTAGCAGCAGTTGGACGACTCATTGGATTTCGTTGCAAACATTGCCTAACAAAATCCTTCCCATCTTCTGAGAGGTGATCTGGAATTGCTGGGAGTTCCTTGCTATTCCCAATCTTAAACATGGCAGCAACCTTCAGAGCATAACACGCAAATATCAGACAGAATCTAACAACATTCAATGATGTGTGCTTCCAATATATGAGAGAGTGGTCAACTAAATGAACCTTGACTGAATACAATATTTAAGTAAGAGCGTTTGGGGTGAAAAGAGAGGAGACCCGGGGAAGGGGGGGGGGGGGGGGGTTGTTAAAGTTTCTTTCTACTTTTCTAAATCACTGACCCCTTCATATTGGCTCCAAGGTGGTTTTGTTGTAGCCATTTCCAATACAGTGCACCCAAGACTCCAGATATCCACAGCAAGGTTGTAACCATTTTGGTTCTTAAAAACCTGGGAAACCAATGAAAAGAGAATTGAGTTCTACCATTAAGAAACATGTACTGAGGAAATCATGCTAAAACGAGAATCATTCTGACCTCAGGTGCCATCCAGTAAGGGCTCCCCTTGAATGATAGTGGACAAGACTGCCCAGTGATCTGCAAAGCATAAACAAAATAAGTTTGACAAGCAGGCTTGATCATGCAGTCTAGGAAAGATAACATTTTTTTTTTTTTTGGGGGGGGGGGGGGGGGGTGGATGACTTGGTTCACATGAAACATCATTTAGCGTTGCAATGCTGTACTTTTTGAAGGTAGTGATCGTTTAAGCATGATTACTATTTTTATGATAATTCCAACTTATTATTTTCAGGTGCATCTTCTTTTACTAAATTCTCACTTCAAATCCAAATTGATTATGGCTACACTTACATGCTTGGCCATCCCAAAGTCTGCCAGCTTCACACGGCCAGCTGGGTCAACTAGTATATTTGCTCCCTTAATATCCCTGCACAGGAAATCCAGTTTAATAAGATAAACAATGTGTAAAGTTTGCAAATAAACAACTATAGTAGCAGAAAATTTTATATTTCAAATCACTATACTCAGATATTAGGAAACTCAATTCACCTGTGGAGAGTATTTTTAGTATGTAGGTATGCAAGCCCTGACAAGATTTGTTGAGTATAACTACGAATTGCTAGTTCACCGAAT
The DNA here is from genome assembly GCA_028535165.1 of Quercus tomentella. Lineage (NCBI taxonomy): Eukaryota > Viridiplantae > Streptophyta > Magnoliopsida > Fagales > Fagaceae > Quercus > Quercus tomentella. Next base: position 25,742,901 of record JAPQVY010000144.1, read on the forward strand.
TGTCCATAGTCTTGGAGAAGTTTATAAATGGAGCCACCAGATACATACTCAAGGTATATATAAAGTTTGTCATCTACCTGTTCAAGGAGTTTTTAAAAATTTAGTATACTACAATAAGTTGAATTGACAATTTAAAATATGCATTGCAAATGATGCGGCATTAGCCACACCAATATATGGTAGTGTGCAATTAGGTTATTCAAAGTACCAAAAACAGGTTAGTTCCCACAAGTTTCTGAGACTTGGGAACCACCATAGGAAAATTCTATTTAAAACTTCTTCTTTAGAGTGAGCATCATTTAAGGCATGGACTGTTTCCAGATTTCAAAACCATAAGATACAATAAATACAAAGAAAAAAAAAAGGAAATCTTAAGTAGTTATAAAGAATGCTTAGCACATTAGCTGTAGGTTTGCAGACATAAAACATTAAACTTACTGTCTCAGACCCATAATACTGCACAATGTTTGGATGTTGTAAACGACTTAATAAAGCAATTTCCTGCCAAAACAGAACAGAAGAACTTCTTTCAACCAAAACAAGAAGCAACTAAATGACTTATTTGGACAGTTATCTAATGGGGATCAACTTACCTGCATTAATTGCTTAGCACTTTCCTTAGACTTTGCATCGTCTGAAAATAATGTGACCTCCTTCATTGCACACATATCACCATTTTCACTAAACCAATCAAGGTTACAAATTAGATATGACCAACAATTGGAAAAATAAAAAGGGATTAGGATATTGCACCAGATATGCATAAACAATATTAATCATATTTGATACAGTAAATAAGCATTGATGCAATTAATAAGCAAGACTAACATCAAAATTATCTATTCATTACACTCCCATGATAAAATTGAAAAAAAAAGGATCAATCACTCATATTTTATATAACTTTATTTTATACTTTTTGTTAGTAGACAGGTCAATGTAGGCATCATTGAGAGCCGAAAGACATCTGCAACAAGAACACTGGCTTTCTGAGATGCTTTTTTTTTGTTATCAGATCATCTAAACATGAGTATTATACATTTGTGTAACTGAGTAAAAGTGTACAGACAGTGGATTCAGAATTTTGCTTTTAGAGTATATACCTGTTAAAGCCAACATAAACAAGCCCAAAAGAACCTGTACCCAGCAGCTTCCCCTTTTTCCAGCGTGAGCCAGGGCTTGGTGGATTATCTGCCCTTCCTGGACTTCGTGGCACAGAGGGAGATGTTGCGGCTGAATTTGAATGAGAAAAGGGAGAAGAATTTACAATTGTTAAAGGAGGAAGGGGTAAGCGGTGACTCTGTTGTTTCCCATCATCAGGCCAGCTTGTCTGTGACTCCAGGGGTGTCCCTCCTGCTCGAGGATGAATAGGTGTGACAGCACCACTTTGAATTCTGGAGCTTGGACCAGGGCTAGTCATTCGTGGACTCGGTACTGGAGAATACTCAGGGCTACCCCTGCTTTGTTGCCAAAAAAACTGTCCTGATACATCCCCCCCCATTGAATTATGCCCAGAATTGTGACCCGAACCCGGACTAGAGCACTGCCCAGATCCAACAAAAGTGACATCTTGATAAGTCTTCCCAGTCCAGAAAGCAGAGTTCGTAGCTTGTTCAGTGCCAAATGCCCTCAGTGGACTTCTGGAAGGACTTGACATGGAGCTGTCTGGAGCACTGCAGAAAGCACCATTATAAGGAACCAGTAGATTCGGCACATGACTGCCTAAAGGCCTTCGTTTAGGTGATGTAGGGGACGTATGATTGCAGAATGAAAGGTTAGGAGGTTTTTTCCGTTCCCTTGGGTTTGTTTGGGCAACGGTAGAGGATTGATCCCTGAGCTTCAAACTTCAGCAAATATTCAATAAATTTGTCAGGGATGTGTATAAAAGATTGATAGCAGTTAAGCACAAAGAGAAGCCATAGAAACCATATTTGAACAAGAAAATATCAGTACAGAAAGTGTTAAAGTGAATGTTAGATGTGAACACACCTGGAAGGGCTGCCAGCAGTAGTTCTGGTCCCAGTGTCATAATCAGCTGCTTGAGGACTACGGTGATGTGAGTCAGCTGGATCATCACTTTCAATGCTACACTCACTAGAAACTGAAGCAGTGACAATATCTCCATCTAAATCTGTAGGATTTGGCCTGCCACGAATGCATCCAGGTATTGGAAGAGGCGATGGCTTGGAGCCTTTTTCCAAACTGGGTTTCGTTGATATACCAATTTCAGAATCTATACGGACTACACTTGCAGGGCGTACGCCAGGAAGTGGAAGTGGTTGAGCATGATTTCTTTCAGCAAAACTTTGACACCTTGCCACATGTTTGGAAGGAGAAGGTGATCTTGATTCTTGGGGGGATCGGGACCCCTTCTCTGAAACTGTGTCACAGCAATGTCTTCGAGACCCTCCTGATCTACTGTCCACTTTACCTTCAGATGGACCCTTAAATTTTCTTTGTAATACGTCAATGAAACTTTCCTTGTTTGGTTTCTTCTTCGCTTCTTTGGATGTTGACTTCCCCCACCATGAAGGCATTTTTTGTTACTTAATATTAGAAGTTTACCAAATTAGCAAGGAAGATTTCTAAATAAAATCCATTTTCCAGTATCAAGATTGATCACATAACACCTATACATGATGTAATAACCACATACAACTATACAATTCTGAGACCAATGAAAGGTTCAATTCTCTAGTCCAACAATGACCTTCACCACAAAGGACCTTAGGGAGAGCCAAAACTACCTAGTCTAGAATTGAACAAGGTTCACAATTAGTAGCACATAATTGGAGCCTGCAGGAAGAGAAGCTGCATCTTAGTTTTGGAAACAGACTCGGTACTGTGTTCAATGATCAACAAAGCTATGTAACTTTGTAAATCATGCACAAATTAACATGCATGAAGGAAATATATAGAAGAATCTGCTTAAATAAGTGTACATATAAAAAAAAAAAAAAAAAAAAATCTTCAAAACAAGATTAAATGCGTGTAAAATTCCCATTCAGTATTGTGTGTCAAGTGGATGTTCAGAAATGATTGTGTGTATCTAACAAGCATGCTACAACGAAACTGAAACTATTGAATAATTTGTTAGTATCTCAATATAGACAGCTCCGGCACCCAGACACACTTGTGCAACCAACAAACGCACTCCATATCATGTCACATTCGTATAAACAATGTATTAAAAGCCAAAACTTGGCCGCTGATCTTCAATTTACCTAGGTTTTGGGTCACACAAATAGCACCCAAAAGCGCCAAAACTGATGGGTTTTGACTTTTCACAACTTTGCATCTATTTTACAACTAAAATATACACAGGATATCAGCATCTACTGCCTCAATTGAAGCAAAATCATAATTCTTCTCCATATACATACCCCAAATTCATTTTCCTACAATTTATCTGCCAATTCAACTTCTGAACTTCACATACGCACCTCAATAGATATGTTTCAGTTTCACTAGCATAAACCAGCTAAAAAGCTCAATTCATATCCAATCCAAAAAGCATTTATGCTCCACTTCCCAATAGAATATACAGAACAAAGCAAATAACACATTCAAATTTCAAATTTTGATCAATTGGGTCTCCAGAAAAACGAAAAACCCACTCTACTGAAAATCACTGACCCACCAATTTCACCTCTATTCCACAAACCCAGAATACAAAACAACATAAAATTAAAAAAAAAAAAAAATTCACTCTTTCCCCAATTTTCTTGGAAACCAAACTAGTATCACCATCTCAAATTACTCAGAAACATTACCACTTAGCACAGATCTACTAATAAACTTCCAAAAAAAAAAAAAAAAAACTGAAAACCCAACTAAATTAACTAACTTTGAGAAACATAATCTACTAAATTTTGATAAGAGAAACAAAATTCAAACTTACTATATATACTCCAAGCAGTGAATCTGCGCTAAACTCAAGTGGGTATTTTAGCTAAAAAAAATATCTGAATGATACAAGTTCCTTGAATCCTTCAGTAATTGCAGGGGCTTTACACCATAAATATACAAAACCCTAGGTATCTGAAATGGAAAAAAAAAAAAAAAAATTTTAATTTTTTTTTTGTTGGGATTTGGATGGAATTTTCTTTAGTTGAAAGCTTATGAAAGAGATCGCGTAAAGACAGAGAGAGAGAGAGAGAGAGAGAGAGAGAGTATGTAAACATAACTACGTCATGTCTTAGCTCAGCTTAAGACACGGTGTCTTTGTCTGGGAGAAGCATTTTTATTTTATTTTAGTATTATTAATATTTTAAGCATCAAATATTTAATGATATTTATAATTGATGATATTAATTATTACTAGTATTTATTTTTACTGTTCTTGTCATATACATATATATATATATATATTTTTTTTCTTTTATTTCCATATATGTAATGTAACTGTAGATTCTGTACTGTACTCACTAGTTAATAAAAATTACTGTTTAGAGTTTATATTCTGTTTTTTTTTTTTTTTTTTTTTTTTTTTTAAAGTTTTATTTGGGTTAAAACTTTAAAAGTTGTCCTTTAGATTTGATTCCATTTCACTTTAAAGCTTTTTTTTTTTCCCTGAATAACTTTCAGACATTCAGTAACAATCAACTAACTCTCCAGTATTCTCAAGGGTCAGAGTTTTGTGTACCCCTAAAGAGTGAGTAACAATAAACAGTCTGATCCCAAAAAGTCTTTGGCTTTTCTGATTAACCATTTTGAAATTTAATCAATTTTTGTTTTTCTGTTTATAGGTTTGGACTTTTGAAGGAGATCAGATATTTTTTTGTTCATGAATACCTCTACTTTAATGTTAAGATATACACTAGCCAGCTGTTTTCCCTTTTTGTTTTTTTTTTTTTAAGATATTATTTATTTAAATACAATTATATCTTAATAAGTTTCCAATAAATAAATTAAGTGTTCATTCAAGCACTTTTTTTTTTCTTTTGCTATAAATAGTTTCAAAGGGATAAGTGGGTCTCTACCAAAGTCACTGGTTATCTTTCTATACTTTACCATATAATTTCCAATTGTGTGTCATGCTATATATTACCTTTGAATTTTTTTTTTTCTCAATGTGAAACCTTTTTATTTTTAATTTTCTACTCAATTTGAAACCTTTTATTTTGTTGTAGTCCATGTGAAAAGGATAGGGATGCTCTTATTTGTCAAATATGTTTATACTATATAAATTATATTCAACTTGATGGTTGAAGTTCCCAAAGTCAACTAATTTTTCTAGCACATTACCAAAGTCGCATAATAATCCCTATCATCACTTTAAGATCCCCTTCAATTCACTGTAATTTCCCAATTTGTCAGTTTCTTCTATGATGTATGAAAGTCCTGCATCAGCTAAATTCTTCGTCAAATTTCTATTGAAAGTTTAGGTCTTTTGTCATGTTATAGTGCTTTCCCAGTTCCCACATATTTTCACATTGTGTTAGGTCATGTTTGTCATATAAAATAAGACTTTGAAGCAAATTAATATATGATATAAATTATTTGAATATTAAATTTGTTGAATTGTTTTAAGTTTACATTGTGGTGAAAACATGATGTAAATTTGTACTCACTAGCTAGAGGACACCCGCGTTTACTTACTAAAAGTCAAAACCAGTTTAACCCCACCAATTAGAAAATACTTTCTTTTTTTTAATTGCTGGGTATTGGAAAATAGTTCTTGGCAATTTCACTTCACGCACCAAATTAAATAATATAAGCATTACAAATGTTGCTTTGTTTATGACCAGAATTACACTGGTAGTTATAACATTGGATGGTTCCTGCAAGTTGTTCTTATGCCCTTCTCCACCTGGGGTGTGTTCATTCTGGGAGAAAGCCATGTGGAATACTTTATTGACTTGGTATATGCTCTAATTAATAATTATAGCCTCAAACTTTAACAGGTGGGATATTTTTTTGTATTATTAATATAAAAAGGAAAATAGTTGGAAGCATAGTTATTAAAACCGAACAAATCTGGTAGACTCGAATATATGAATCAGTGTGATCCAGTAATTAGATTGGTTCTAGTATTTAATTAATTAGACTGTTTAAACATATAATTTGATAAAATTTAGTCAAACTTAGTGGATTCTTTATAACTCGGAAAGTCTGGACAGGTTCTTTAAAATCTTCTTTCTTTTTCTTTTTTTAACGTACCCCGAATCACTTACGAGTTATGATTTAATATTTTTAAAAAAATATAAATAGTTAGGTGTGGGGGAAGGATTTTGTTCCTGGCCACCCGCAAGTTTGTTTGTCCGCTTTGGAGAGTCAAACCCGCACGGTTTTGTCCTCAAGCGACATGAAAAGACTTTGAGTGCAGTCCCATATCAGCAAGAGAAGCGCCCCACTCATGCCTTATAAGCGCTTGGCGCAAGCATGAGTGTACCACTACTACACATGTGTAGTAGTGGTGGAGGTGTGCCCTGCACAGGGGTAACACAATCGTGCGGGTGTCGGGTCCGGGACATAGCCAAGCCAATCCCACCTCACCCCAAAGCGGACAATACTCTTGATGGGCACTGCCCTCAAAAGCGCCTTTTTGTGGGGGAGGACAAAACTGGGTGGCCAGGAACAAAATCCTCCCCCACATTAGGCATTTTGGTCTTTTGAAGGAAAAGAAAAATTATAGGTCAAGGGGGGAGGTGGGGGTCCCGGTGGAGGAGATGGGTTCAAAGACCAAACATAGAGGACATTATACTATCACTCAAACCCCTAAAAAGAAAAATAGAATATTTAGGGAAGATATCAATGAGTACAATATTTTGTACTATTTATTTATGAATATTTTCATAATTTATTTCTAAAATTATTATGATGAAAGTTATAACTTTCAAAAATGGTTTAAATTATTTTTAATTTTTTAAAAATTGACTTATTTTAATATTAATTATCTATAATATATATATTAAAAAAAAAACTCTTTTTAGAATTCAGACTCATTTTAAGTACAACTCAATTGCTCAACTCTTTAATAATCGAATTTCATGTCAAATCTAATAATGTGGTCTGTGGATACGATTGATGTGAAACTCAACTTTTGAAGAATTGAGTTCAACTAGAAACAACTCCAAAAAGAGGCTATTTTTCTATATAAGTTTGAAACAACTCTATTTGACCAAATAATTTTTCAAATTGCAATATTGAGCAAAAACTTCCTTAGAATCTTACCTCATCATTTTTAATTCTTAAAATGGTAGAATAATTAATTTTAATATACAAGAACAATCACAATAAATGTCTATTAATAACTATCATAATTATCAAAAATTCATATTTAGAAAAATAAAATAAAACAAAGAGAGACAATATTTTCTTGAACTTTCATGTGTATTGCACGAGTATGAAATAGTAACTATGTGCTAAAAAAAACTAGTTTTTCTGTTAAAAAAAAATTATGTGCTTCTATATGTGTTGGCCTAGATATGTCCAACTTTTCTTTCATAATTGTATATTTTCCTTTTAAGTTAAACTCAATCTTCCTTTACAATTTATCATATGAGTATTTATTTGAATATTAATTCCATATATATTTTTTACTTTTTTTACTGTAAACTTTAGAATTTGATCATTAATTAAAAAATTTATGTAAGAAAAAATTGTTGGGTTCTTTATGTCCTTATATAAAGACTATTTAATAATTAATACTGTCTTAATAACTATGTCATTAATTATATGCTTATATATTTTATTGTAAAATATTCTATATCATTTTTAAATTGATATATCAATTTTTAACTAGCGGTCCAATGACCCAAAACATACACCGGATCAAATTCCTATCTTTGATAACTATTGTTAGAGACTTAGAGGGGGTGTTTATTCTCACTCAAAGAATAAATAATTTGTTGGAAATTTCAAGACCAAATTAGAGCAATTTCTTCTAAATGTCAACTAGTTTTGCATCTATCACAAAGAAGCTAATTATAATTAGGTGACCAAAATTAATGTTGATGTGTATGTAAAGGGTTTTCCCTATTATTTTGTATTCCATATATATATGCACAGGAAGAAAATGAGAGGTTGTTTTGTTTTTTATCCCTGAAAATCTGATTTCTTCCTGAAAATCCGACAAGTGGGCACAACGTAAGAGACAAGTTCAATATTTTATGGAAAATAAGAAAGGTGTATATGGGTGTCGATGTTGGAGATGAAAGATTGGCCTAGCTAATCTATACTAGGGGAGATGTATAATAAGGTTACTTATTATTGTGGGGTCCTTTTATATTTATCCCTCCACTATCAACTTGGCACGTGCCATTTTCTCTCTCCTCTCTCTCTCTCTCACCTCGTGACAAAAACATACACGTGTGGGTAGGTTTGAACTTAGCATGTGTTTCACTCCAATGATTCACGTGGGTGACCAATGAATCAAACATGTATGGAAGTAAACTTCAAAGTAATTTCTGCGAAAAAAATGTTTTGGTACGGTAGAAAAGTGTAATCAATAAAATTGACAATGGTATTTGTTTGTTGGAAACAGTTTATTTAGTTAAAATTGAATTTTTTTTGGTTAAAAGTACTGTAGATAATGCTAAAAGATAGCTGAGATAGTACAGTGGGACTCATGAATAGTACCAAAAAGTGCAATGAAATCCATGAATAATAGCAAAAATAAACTAAATAGTAAAAAAAGCTGGTTTTTTAAGCTAATGCCAAATGCATTGATTCTTCTTTTTAAACTTATTTTCAAATCAAGTCCTGGCTAGATATAAGAAAATGATTCTATTTTGTTATAAACATTTTTAAGTCAAAGCAAACGAAAAAAAATAGTTACATATATAGTAGCATATAATTAAGCCAAGAAAAAGTTCATCCTCATAAGTTGATCCATTTGACCCTTAAGAGCATTCACATCAGATCGTTTAAAAGATTCCATCTATTTTACACTAAAAACCTACTTTTTCTATTTTACACTATCACTTTTACAAAACACCTACATCAGTTCATCTATTCTATCACCCCTCTTATTTAAATAATCAATTTACTTAATTATTTTATTATTTCTCTCACTCACCCGTTTTAATACGCGCTCTCTCTCCCTCTCCCTCATATTTTCTGATTTCTCTCTCTCTCTTCTATCTCCCTCTCGGTCTCTCTCTGTCTCATCTCTCTCCCTCTCGGTCACAAACCAATGCACATCATCACAGCTCCGATCATCATCACAGCTCCGATCCACAGCTCCGATCACCGATCCACAGCTCCGATCATCATCACAGCTCCGACCAAGCGAGACCCACGAGCTCTGATCGTTCCGATAAGCACCGATCTGTCTCTTTTTTGTTTTTCCGTTTGGGTTTGTTTGTTTTTCCGTTTGGGTTTTTTTTTTTTTTTTTTTAGCAAGTATATCTCTGTGTTGGTTTAAGCACCGATCTGTCTCTTTTTTGTTTTTCCGTTTGGATTTATTTGTTTTTCCATTTGGGTTTTTTTTTTTTTTTTTTTTTTAGCACCGATCTGTCTCTTTTTTTTTTTTTTTTTTTTTTCATTTGAGTTTGTTTGTTTTTCCGTTTGGGTTTGTTTGTTTTTCCATTGAGGTCGTTGTGCACGGAGAAGAGAGAGAAAAATTGGTGCGAACGGAAATTAATAAAAAACTAAATACACATGCTACAGTGCCCGTGTAAATTTACACGGGTATTGTAGCTCGTTGAAAATTTTAGACGATTATGCATGATTTTAGCTGGATTGATGTAGTGTGTTTTTTGCTTTAAAATGTGTAAAAACGGTCAAAATGTGTATTTTACACATTTATACACAGTTATGCAAGAGCTGATGTGAATGCTCTAAGCATGGTTTGGATCAACTGCATTTAACTTTTGTGGGTATGAATGGCTACAGGCCATATATATATATACAAGCTAACTTTCATGAGTTTCTATGGTTGGTCAACTTTGTACAAGTTGTATAAATATATACATAAAAGTTTCTTTGTTTTGGCTGTTCTTAGTAATTAGCACAAGTTCAATATCACTATCTATATGGTCAAATGTTTAAGCTATGAGTGAAAGAAAGGACAGGACAACCTACTACTAAACTTCTTTAACAGTAGCCGAATCCAAAGTTAAGAGACGAACAAACAATTCCATAACAAAAGACAATATATTACTATACCAAGAGACGAGTAGTTAATTATTTTAATCCTCCTTTGGTGGAAAAAAAAAAGGGTTTAAGAGACCTAGCTAGAGCTTTAGAAATGGAAGTGAATCCAAATGTCTAGTAGTATTATTCAATTATTCATTTTATTTATTGGTTGAGTAGCTCTTGTTTTTAGTTTTAAGACATCTCAAATTCTCATTATGTTGACCCAATTTTCTTTTCCCACTACTTCTCATTTTTATTGATTTTATAATGTACATTTTTTTTTTTATGCCAACAAACCAACAGATCCAGGCCCTTGCTCTATGGAAGGTCTTGTATTGCCAATGAATCAGGAATTGGATCACCAGTTGGTAGATTTGAGAAATGGCCCAAGGTATGGCTGGTCCATGAGAAACCCATAATATGGACTACCTCCTCCAAGCCCAGATCAAAACGACAACCATAGATTAAGCCTATTAAGAAGAAACTATTTCCTTTATAACCCATAATGTGGATTGTGGACTACAAGAAATCAAATCCTCCTTGTGCTCAGTGAAGAAAATTTAAGAGAAAAGAGGGATTATCACTAACTGGAATAGCTCAAAATACATCATTCTTTTTTGGATAATTTGATAGTTAGGATGGGGAGTGGGAATTTAATTGATGTTTTTATTGAAAATACCAAAAAATACCAACCAGTTGAGTTATATATAAATTTTTTTACGAATAACTCAAAAACTTAAATGGAATCCAATGCACTAAAAAATAATTAAAATTTTAAGAAAAATGTCCTTAACTCCATGGAAAACACTATCTAAATTTTAGGGTGTTTGATACAATGAAAAACAAGTCCAATAAAATGGAAGACATTTTCCTCAACCTCTGGGTACTATTACCTAGGGAGGTGCCATTAAACCAACACAGAAATTGGCACATTTTTCTCTTTTAAGTGTGGAAAATGTTTTCTCAAATGTCACATACCCAACAAACCATCACAAATAAATTCCAAAATAAACGTTTTCTATTTTATTTTCAAGGTCACAACAAAATATGTATATAAAAAAAAGAGTCATTTTTTTTTAAAAAAAATAATAGCATTTTACGAAAACCAATGGAGCCTAACATTTATCAAATATATTTCAAGATTCAAAAAGTATATATATTTTTTGCTTTAAAGTAAAAAAAAGAAGCAATAATTATAGTTACAAAAAAATATTTTCTTACACTCGTACACTCGGTACATACAACATTCAAAATTTCATGCATGATATACACATTTTTTTTTAACATCTACTTTTAAAATATGAAATGGGTGATGTGAAAAAATGACATAGTGCTCATGAGTGTAAAAGAGAATCCATAAGTTTACTTGAGATTAATAAAACCATATACATAGGCAATGCAAGAAGATTCATAGCTCCAACCAAACTCCTGCTACCCCCTCATATGGTGTTCTGCCTCTACGGCTAAAGTACCAACAACATCATTACATTCTTGAATCTTGATTTCTCTACCATTGACAGTATCTATAGACTATAGCTACTGACATTATGGGTACAGGTAAAAGGATTCGTGAACGAGCAGTTATTCATTTATTTTGGGAAAAAAATAAAAACGTTTGAGAACTTCCAACAGAAACTTCTCCTCCAAAATGCTACCTTCCAAATTATTCAGGTCACTGTCACTTTTCTGAGTGCTTTCCCAGATTCTAAAAGTTGTCCACACAAATCAGTGTCTAGGCGGGTACGTACTTACTACTACTACTATGGATGAGTGTCAAACCAATTGCAGTGACTATGAGTGTGGAGGGGACCCCAAATTTGAGATGTTTCCAAAAAGATAAGTTGTAGGTAAGGTGTAGTGGAGCACGGCGAGCTTGCTCACACACTATCAAGTTGGCAGCTGAGCCCAGTAGCGATAGGTTCCCAGCCACTGTGCTAACCCAAGATAACACGAGCCAAGCCTTATGCTCGTAGCTTAAAGAAATTGCACCTGCTGCTGCTGCCACCCGTGCTCCAAGCAACAGAACTGAGATAATGTTAACATTGTTAAGAGACATTTATCTAGGTTTAGTATACTATAGTACTATATATATTGGTGCTGTAAGTATAGCTAGTACTCCACTCTAGGGATATATAGGGGTTAGTTTATAGATAGTTTAGTATTAGTCTCTCTATATTTAAGTATATATAGATGCAGCATCTTGTTGTAGAGAATACGACTTGTGTCTAGTGTCTTTTTGCAACAAGTTTCACCTGTTGTAGATGTAAACCTTTAAAGTTGAACTTGAATCACATTAATTCAGCATCCACTCTTTATTCTCTCATTTCTCTCATATAATCTGAACAGCAATTTTAATAAGCATGATGATGAGGTTAAAAGCAACAGTAAAACTGTATCATGTGTTTTTTTTTTTTTTTTTGGTTCGCTAAATATTTTTGATGTTATATGCAATAGTAATGCAAATCACTACTCTAAATAGACAAGAAAAACCCATTATTAAGAAGAACTTGTTTACTTCCATTATTTTATGTTAATATTTACAATTGATATGAAAATGTCCACATTTTAACATATAAAAATTGATGTAAAAAACGAGTGTAAGAGTATCATTGCTTTATTAAGAACTTGTTTTCTTAACAATATAATAGATAAGTGTTTAAATTACATGTCATTGGTGACATATGAGATTATGAAACAAAAGTTGTAGCATCTCTCTATCATCACTCAAAAACCTACTTGATAAATGCAAGAACAATATAGAAAAGGGAGACATGAACTAGAAAAGAGAGACATGAGCATACCTGTTGGTAGATTTGAAACCAAATTTGACAAGACAAGGATGACAAGGGCTAGAACAGCTATCCCACTTACACGATTAATCCCTGCATAGGGCTCCATGAGGTCCCATAGAGAACTTGGAATTCCAGTTCTGTCAAAGCCCTCAACCGTGATAAACATTCCACAAAAGAAAATTAGAAGGGAATATGAAACCTGCTCAAGGAGGTAAATAAGAACATAATTAATTATATTATAAATCCCAATTACATAGTGATATTACAAATTCGGAAATGACTAATACACACAGCTAAGAGCAACCACATCAGTTCGTGCAAAATTCTTGTCTATTTTGCAAGAAAAAAACATATTTTTTCTATTTTACACACCTATTTTTACAAAACACCCACATCAGTTTATCTATTCTATCATTTATTTTATTTAAATATTATTATTTCTTTAGTTTTTTATTATATCAAACAAACCACTACTCACATGGCCCCACCCACCTTTTTCTTTCTTTGTTGTGTGAAGAAGAGACGAGAGAGAAAAAAATCATTTGCACATGAACAATAACTGTGCATATATGCACGGTTACTGTTCATTTACAAAGTAATTTTATATATTTGTACATTTTTACAAATACTTATATGGATATTTTTGGGGTTAAAATATGCAAAATTAAACATTTTTTGTATTTTGTAAATTTTTACAACCACTAATGTGGTTGCTCTAAGTGTACACATAGTACATGCATAGCACTGCAAATTGCAGCTGTGCATACTATGGGTACACTACTAGGTGTACACATAGTACGCATAGCGCTACAAATTGCAACTGTGCGTACTATGGGTACACTACTAGAGTAGAGTACGTGTAATAGACACCACCCTTACAAATTTATTGCATAAGTTTAAAAAATTGATGAGATAAATAAATAAATAGTTAATTAAGGGTAATGTCAATTATATACACCTACTTACACATTGTAAACACACATTTCTTTTAAAAACTAATCACGACCTCAAGTCAAGATTTTAGACGTTTCCCAAATTTGTAATAGTAAGAGTCTTCATCCAACAAACGGTCAACATCACCTTTTCTAGGCATGGCTGAGCATCCTTGAAATCAAGAACAATAAGAGCTAGTGCAGCAGCAGTTGCAGTCCAAGACATGTTCTCACCCATAAGCAAAGAAATCAGCATTCCTAATGTAACAAGATAAACACAAAATTTCCAAAATATCATTCTCCATCTCAATGATGCATTTGAACTCCTTATAGATTCCGAGGCACCATTTTGAACTATAGGTCTTTCACTCTCACTTGAACGAACTAGGCTTCTAAGAGTTACAAAATATGACGAGTCCACAGTGGCACTCAGCGAGCCATTCGTATTTCCATTGCTCAAATGTGACATTGTGTCTGGTGAAAACCTGTGAGACCTCATTTCATCCTCAGCAACAACTTCTGCGGCAGTATCTTCTTCTTCCTTGCACCCAGATAATAAACTCCAATACATGCATACAAGAATTATAGAATTCACAAGAACCCCCACAAGCGCAGCAGGAAGCATTCCCATGAAAAAATCTAGAAAGGAAATATTACTCTGAAAAGCTATAAAGAGGTTTTGGGGGTTGCCAATTGGAGTTGCTGAAGACCCAATATTGGCACTTGAGGCAAGGGCAAGTAAGAATGGAAGAGGTGGGAGATTATGTTGCCTCGTAACTTTGAGTACAAACTCTGTCAAAGCCATACATGAGGTATCATTGGTGAAAAGAGCACTTGAAATGGCAGATATTACGCAGATTCTACAAAGTAAGTCCTTTGCACCTAAGCAATTCCATGAGAGCAACCTCCCCAAGTACTTAAATGCATCTGCTTTCTCAAGATAGACACTAACAACCATTGTCCCAAAGAGAAGACCAAGGATAGAGAGATCTATTGAATCATATGCTTCATCTGCAGATATGACTTGAAAAAGGACCATAAGCATAGCCCCCAGAAGGGACCCTGCAGTCCTCCCAATGGGTAGAAATGGTACAGCAGGGAAAACTGCCAATATCCAGAAAATTGCAAACCCAATTGAACCTAGAATCACTTTCACTAGAATAGCCATTGCCATTGAGCTAGCAACTTAATAAGCTATATATTATACAAAACTTGACAGGTCCAAAATATTACTATAATAAAACTGCATGGCTTATATATCCCATAACACTTCTGTGGTAAGACTTTTTATGGATCATCTCTTTCAAACCCTACAATCAAACCCTATAAAAGTGAGAGCTTTGTAAATTGAACACTACAGCCTTTTTTTTTATAGCTTTAGTGGTATGGTAATGTCCTGATGAACCAGGAAAAAGAAAGAAAAAAAAAATCGAACATTAGTACTATACAAAAATTCAGCTTAAAAGTGCTACAACATATTCAAGGCAACATAATGAAATTGAAAACAGTCCAGTGACTTACGATTAAGAAACAGCAACCAAATATGTAGCTCTAGTGCAATATGGGGGTTAAATCACAGACAATGTTTTTGCAGATGCTAGCTGAAAAGATGACCACAAAATGAATATCATTATCACAGAAACCGAAGAGAAAGATATACGGTATGCTAACGAGTAGTCAATTTTTATTTTTGTCGTTTGTTTCTTCTCAAAAATAAATAAAATGACCCCTTGTAATGACATTGCAATAGTACACCCTGAAAAGGTGCGGTTAGGTTCTTGTATCTATTGCAATGTCAATGAACATAAAATGAATCATGAAAGCACTATTTAACAAGACAATGACTGTTTAGGCTTTCTTTGGATTTTTTTTTTTTTTTCATCACTCAATTTTCATTATTGATCACTCATTACTTAAAATATCCTATTCGTTTAGCACCATCACTCACTTGTTATCACTTAATATTTTTCACACTGTTTGTGGGTCCATACCTATCACTCGGTGCTTTTTTTTTTTTTTTTTTTTTTTTTTTTTTTTTTTTTCAGTATCCAAACTCACCGAACCCAGAGAAAAAAAAAAAAAAAAAACAGAAACCCAAACTCACAGAACCTAATGGAAAAAAAAAAAAAAAACCAGAAACCCAAACCCAGTTAAAGAAAATGGAGAAAAAAAAAAAAAAAAAACCAGAAACCCAAACCCAGTGAAAGAACAAGGAGAAAAAAAAAAAAAAAAAAAAACCCAGCCAACGGAGACCAAAAATATTATGTGATGAAGAACAAAAAAAAAAAAAAAAAGAAGAAGAACGAACTGACAGGAGCGAAAAGGAAGAAAAAAAAAGGAAAGAAGAAAGAACAACTGAAGAACAGTGGAGAAGAAAGAAAAAAAAAAAAAGGGTCAACCTTTTTTGCAACTAATATATCTCCATCACCACACGAGAAGGAAGCTTTCCAGAATATTCAGATAGCCATATTCTATTAAACTTTTTGCAACTAATGAAACAGATAGCCACCAAAAGGAAAGAAGAAAGAACAACTGAAGAACAGTGGAGAAGAAAGGAAAAAAAAAAAAGGGTCAACCTTTTTTGCAACTAATATATCTCCATCACCACACGAGAAGGAAGCTTTCCAGAATATTCAGAGAGCCATATTCTATTAAACTTTTTGCAACTAATGAAACAGATAGCCACCAAAAGCATTTTAAAAAATAAAATAAAATAAACAACCTTTAAGATATGTGACTTCCATAGCCATCACAGTGAAGTCTCAACCATAAAACCCACATACAAAATTTCATCGTTAGACAGATATATATAATCTGAGTACACACTAATACACTATAGCTATTAGCTATAGCATAGAATGATAGTTGAACATTGGTTACTTTTTTTTTTCTACATCTACCAAAATAATAATGTCTTACATTACATGTTTGAAAGTCGGACGATTAATAATTGATGAACTTTTTCAGAAACTTTTTGCTTCAATACATGAATTTAAAACAAACAAAGAAAAGGTAAAATAAAAACGTGAACCACAGTTTGGAATGCAAACACGTCTGAGAAGGCTGAACCTCTAAAGGCTCTGCATGGTTGCTGTCTTGGCTCATGGGAACAATTTGACTTTCTGTTGGGCATGCACGTGCTTAAGTATTATTTGTGCGACAAAAGCCAAAAAGAGAAATGCTAAGCCCACTAATTTTAGCACAATTTTGTATCACAATTCATTGAGTTGTGATTGGTAAATGTGTGTCTCTACATGACTCACTAACACATTCTTACCAATCACAACTTACTATGTGACGAGTTATGACATTTCTCAAGCCAAAAAGGACGTTTGTGACTAAGACAATAGCGGAGGCCATGGGCCTGGGCCTGAGAAAGTATATTGTGTGCCTGTGAGGTTAGACTGTATAAGATCATTTTCATTGGTCTCTTCACTACAAAAAATTGGGGTTATCCTAGGTTAGACCGTATAAGATCATTTTAAGCTTATCTTTTTTAAATTCCTTTCTTCAAATTCAAGACCCTACCACTGTGTTTGGTTGTATATACAGAATGAGAAAAGAGAAAGGAATGTTTTTTGTTGTATCTAGAATGAGGGAAGAGAAAGGGAAAGAGGATAAAAATATAAAAGATAAAATCTAGGACCACAGTACTTGTAGGGACTTGGGTTGAGTTCCTAGCCCAAGGTATGAATGGACTTAGGTCTAAAAAGCCCAAAGCAATGAATTTGTAGAGAATGAGTTAGAAAACTGGGCTTTAGCTAACCAAACAACAAGTTAGGTAGGCTTGATGATAAAAGAGTGAAAATATACAAGTTTAAGTGAAGAAAAAAAGGTCCTCGGCAAAGTTCGAGGAGACTGATTCTTATATAATGTTCTTAAGTAAGGTTACAAGTCTGGTTCTAGATTGCTACAGTCTTTCTTTCTTGATTTTCTTGGTCACTTCTCTATAGAGGGTCTCTTACATTATATAGTTCCCTTTCGATGATCTTGGCCCTCCATTTGTTGATCATCCAGGCCACCACTTGAGTGCTTGTCGCATCGGACACCCTTATTGGCCCTCTGTGAGTTGGGGTAGCCAATGCAGCACTGTTCAGGGGTCTTCTCCACATAAATGCGACCAGAAAGTTAGCTATAGAGTATTTAATGCGGTGACAACAGATTTCTCTTAGATACCTCTGGGCCCCCATCCTTCTTGTGCATTTGTAATGCACATTCCTACCAGTAGATCTTCCTGGAAGGCCACTCTGATCGACAGGATATACCTTTGATCTGTGCTCTGTTTATCCGAGGATATACTCCTCCTTGGATCGCCTTCCATAGCCTTTCTGTTTGCATCTTACTTATGAGATTCTGAACTTGACATCCTCACTACTGTTTACTCACCCTCGGACCAACCAATGTCCTTGGCCAAGGCCCAAGGCCCAATATACAAATCCGGGCCCTTATCCCTACAATAGCCCCTTAAAACTTTGATTTTTCCCTTCTATTCGAGGAGAAAAAGTGGAGTTTTGATTTTTAAGAATCAAGATCATTCATTTCCTTGGTTTACACGTGCAGGAGTACCGTTTTGTGCGCCCCATAATCGTCACTGACGTTTCAAAGCCCGCGCCGTGTCATTAATTGCTCCAAGTGGCGCTTTGTTCCCCACATCCAACGGTGAGACACAGATCCTACGGTGGACATTTCTCCTTGAATTTTGGGTGGGATAACTCTCACTCAACTTCCCCCTCTATATAAGGCATCCGGGGAAATCATTTTTCCCCATTTCGCAAGTTTTCAAGCTCTCCAAAGATTCATAGCTCTCAAACTCTCAAAGCTTCCCAAACTTTTAAGGTCTCCAAGTCTTTTTTCCTGAAAAACTTAAACCTTTAAGAAGCATCAGAAGCAACTATCATAATTGTTCTTGTAAGTTTCTAAATCCTTAAGCTTTTTTCTCCTCGGCCTGTCATTCTCCGTTACCTTTCCTTAGAGACCTAATCCCTTTCCCTTTAGCTCAACCAAATGGGTAGGTTTAAGCATCTAGTAGATTCTGATGTCGGTATGGAAGATTTTAGAGCTAAGTACCATATTCCACAAGGAGTAGCCTTGCAATACTGTGCTCCAGACCAAATAGTCACAAACAGGGGGGAAGGGAAGGTCGTCATTCCTATGATCGCTTTCATAGAAGGAGGAATGACACTCCCCATGGGTAGGGTGACCTGAGACTATCTAATCAACCATAGGTTGACTCCCCATCAGTGTGCCCCTAACCTCTTTAGGGTCTTGGGTAGCATAGACACTCTTAACGAGCAGATGGGCTTGGGGCTCACATGGCATGATGTTGTTCATATGTATGAGTGCCACAAGCTTGCCGGCGCGGGATATTATCTCAAGTCTCAGTTCGACGTTGTTAGACTAATATTGTGTCTTCCTAAGTCTAACAAAGGCATAAAGGATGACTACTTGATTGTCTCTAGAGAGTGGCATGACGAACTTCATTGCCCAACTCGAGCGGGAGAGCTAGGTGGGGTACCCTAGGATTAGTCCCTTTGGTAGGGGGTTTAGCCCTTTTAGTTTTATTCCTTTTCATTTTTAGCACTTCGCCTTCTTCTGATGATAATTTTCACTGGTCTGACCACGATTTCCTCCTTGAATGTTTTTGCAAATAAAAGGCATGTTACTCCGAGACTCAGCCTTGTCAATGTTCCGGCTCTCAACAAGTTGCTGAGGTTCGAGGTTTTTATGAGTGAAGACGGGCAACTGTGAGCCGTCCACTTAGTATTAGACTTCGAGCCCTTGTCAACTGCGTTTCAAGACGTGGGCCAAGCAATAAGGGCAAGCGATCCCAGAATCCACCAAATCGACGTTTTATGGCCTGGTTTCTTAGCTCGGGAAGACCTCCTGCCTGTTGAACTACCTCCCCAACACTCTCACCAGGAGGTAGCTGCTCCGAGGGAGGAAACAGCCTCTTCGCGTCTCTCCCTCGAGGCTGAAATCGACTAATTCCGATTTGAAGAAGAAGAAGAAGGAGCACCAGAGAGGCCTGTGGAGCTCTCGGATTCTGAAGCTAATCTTGACAGACATTCTACGGCCCATTCTCCAAGGCTCATAGTCGCCCATGTTGACACCAGCTTCGTGGAAGAGGAAGAGATGGCCTTGAACTCCCGGAGAGGCCTTAAAGACTTAGTGGCCGGGAGAAAGGGGTTATCATCCAAGGATGCCCCAAAGGTCCCACTCCCTTCCAATCCTGCTCTTCCTCCTCTCTCATCCCCTCTCGGCCTGCTCCCCGACCTGAACCTGTAGAAGAAGAAGAGGAAGGGGAAGGAGATTGAGGAAGGGGAGATTGTCCCATCGAAGGATTCGAAGTAGCAGAAGACAAACAGAGATAGACAAAGGGAGACTTCGGTGGAGAGCAGGGAGGACTCCCTGGGGGCCGAGGTGCGTCAAACGCAGCGCACTTGGGCTCCCCGAGATTGGAGTTGGACGGCGCTCCCATCTCCTGAGACGCTTCAGTTCAGAGCTTCCAGGGAAGGCACTCAGGCTACGTTGCCGAGGCCCTAGAGCAGCCTCTTCTCCTTCCTAGGGATATGGACGCTATCAGGCACTTCAAGTAGCCCGACCTTTTCCTGTCCCTAAAGAAGGACCTTGCCATGGTAAGTGATCTAATAAGTCTCAGAATTAAGTGTAAAGTTAGGCTTTCATTCTTTCTCTCCTTTATAGGATTCCTCCGTTATTTTCATGCAGGTTGCCCAACAAGTTTTTGTAGCTGAGGAGTGGGTCAAGGACACCCATAATCAGGTTAAGGCGGAGGCCTACTCCGGTGCTGAGATTGAGAAGTTGCTGGGGGACCTTAAGCAGGAGCATGCCGAGTTGTCCGAGAATCTTAAAGAAGCGGACAAGGCTCACCTGAGCACTGAGGCGGGTTTAAAAACAGTTGAAAGGCAGGCTGAGAACCAGCGCCAAAAACTGCACCTGACCGAGATAGACCTAGCCACCTAGAAGCAGCTGGTCCTGGATCTCAGGGCTGAGTTGCAGAAAGTCAAGGAGGCAGCTTGGGTGGCCAGGGAAGCTTCCGAGGCCGCAGAGACAGCATCCTACAAGCGTGGGATGCTGGAGACGGAGACAAGGTTGGCTGAGGAGGTGGCAGTAGTCTGCAGGGATTACTGCACCGAGACTTGGGCAGAAGCGCTTAATCAGGCAGGAGTCCTTGCTGACTCCGAGCTGAGGAGGATTGAGAATGTATTCTTCCTCGAGGACATACGAGAAATCCCAACAACGTTGCCTCCTCCTGTTGCTGATCCTCTCCCCCCTCCTGGGCAACTTCCCACTATCCAAGCCCCTACTTTTCATGCTGAAGACTTAATAGGGGCTGGGAAGGGTAAGGAGGTCCAGCCAATGGTCAAGGCCAATCAATCCAAGGACGATCTCACAATCAAGGACGTGGTCTCTAAGGCCAAGGATGCGGAGGCTAAGTCCAAGGCTGGCGATGCCCATTCCAAGGCTGCTGATTCTAAGAAGGACCCTCCACAAGCAAAGACCTAGATATAGGATTTTCTTTTGTAGTTTTCTATGTGTATGTCTTTTTTGTAATGGCATTTTGCCATCAATCGTAATGTATTCCCTCTTTTGTTCAATGACAAGATCTTTCTTTCTACTCTACTTATTTCTACTTTATGTGTTATTAGCTTTGCAATGTTATAGATAGCAGTGTACTATTGCTATTCTTTCTTTAATAAAAGTTAGCAGTAATATTTCACTGATAATTCAAGTAAATTGAACAAGAGCTAGCAATAAAGAGCATTATCACTTACTTCTATTAGGGACAGACAACTTTCGCTCTGACCAGCACTTAGATAAGTATCCAAAAATTTTAAGTTACCTAAGGCCAGTGATCCGAGGGGCTGAGTGTAAGCTGGGATATGCTTCAATACTTAGAAAGTTGTCATGGAGTGTTAATTTTCCCGAAGCATGTGGTCCGAGGAGTCAGGCATGACTAAGGTTTTGTTTAAACACTTAGGAAAATGTCATTAAGTATTAATTTAGTCAAAGCATGTGGTCCAAGGAGCCAAGCATGACTATGGTTTTGTTTAACACTTAGAAAGTTGTCATGGAATGTTAATTTTCCCAAAGCATATGGTCCGAGGAGCCAAGCATGACTAAGGTTCTGTTTAAACACTTAGGAAAATGTCATTAAGTATTAATTTAGCCAAAGCACGTGGTCCGAAGAGCTAGGCATGACTATGGTTCTATTTAATACTTAGAAAGTTGTCATGGAGTGTTAATTTTCTTAAAGCATGTGGTCCGAGGAGCCAGACATGACTAAGGTTCTATTTAAACACTTAGGAGAATGTCATTAAGTATTAATTTAGCCAAAACATGTGGTCCGGGGAGCCATGCATGAATATGGTTCTGTTTAATACTTAGAAAGTTGTTATGGAGTGTTAATTTTCCCAAAGCATGTGGTCCGAGGAGTCAGGCATGACTAAGGTTCTGTTTAAACACTTAGGAAAATGTCATTAAGTATTAATTTAGCCAAAGCAAGTGGTCCGGGGAGCTAGGCATGACTATGGTTCTATTTAATACTTAGAAAGTTGTCATGGAGTGTTAATTTTCTTAAAGCATGTAGTCCAAGGAGCCAGACATGACTAAGGTTCTGTTTAAATACTTAGGAGAATGTCATTAAGTATTAATTTAGCCAAAGCATGTGGTCCGAGGAGCCAGACATGAATATGGTTTTGTTTAATACTTAGAAAGTTGTTATGGAGTGTTAATTTTCCCAAAGCATGTAGTCCAAGGAGCCAGACATGACTAAGGTTCTATTTAAACACTTAGGAGAACAATAATGGGAAGTACAATGTATTTACACAATAAATAAACATATGAAAAAGGAAATTTTCATTAATAGTAATACATTTTTAGGTTGTTTATATTCCAAGAGCGTGGTATTACATGTTCATCTAGGTCTTCGAGGAAGTATGCTCCTATTCTAGCCATCGAGGTGATGCGGTATGACCCCTCCCAGTTGGGCCCTAGCTTTCCCCATGCTGGGTTTTTTGTAGTACCTAGAACCTTTCTCAACACCAAGTCTCTAGGCGCTAACGGTTTCAGCTTCACATTGACATCATAACCTTGCTTAAGCTTGTGTTGGTAATATGCCAATTGAACCATTGCATTTTCATTCGTTCTTCAATTAAGTCTAAGTTCTTCTCCAATAGCCCATCGTTGCCGCTCGGAGTGAAAGAACTTGTTCTCAGCATGGGGAATCTAGTTTCCAAAGGAATGACAGCCTCGGCCCCATAAGTCATTGAGAAAGGCGTCTCCCCAATAGACCTACGAGGTGTTGTCCGGTAAGTCCAAAGAATGTGTGGCAGCTCTTCCACCCATTTCCCCTTCGCGTCATCCAACCTCTTCTTGAGTCCACTCACTATGACCTTGTTAATAGCCTCGGCTTGTCCATTTCCTTGGGGATAAGCTGGGGTAGAGTATCTGTTCGTAATTCCTAGGTCACAACAGTATCTCTTGAAAGATTTGCTATCAAACTGAAGGCCATTGTCCGAGATGAGGGTACGAGGGACCCTGAATCGTGTGACAATGTTTTTCCAAACAAATTTCTTGGCATCCACGTCCCTGATATTTGCCAAGGGCTTAGCTTCAGCCCACTTTGTGAAGTAATCCGTGTCAACCAGCAAGTATCTCTTATTTCCTGCTGCCTTAGGGAAAGGGCCTACAATGTCCAAGCCCCATTGAGCAAATGGCCAAGGGCTAGACAGAGGATTAAGGACTCCCATTGATTGGTGGATGTTTGGTGCGAACCTTTGACACCGGTCGCACTTCCTCACATATTCCTGTGCTTCTTTTTGCATGTTTAGCCACCAATAGCCTTGAGTGATGGCTCTGTGCGACAACGATTTGCCCCTAGTGTGGCTTCCACAAATCCCCTCATGTAACTTCTCAAGGAGTAATTATGTTGCCTCGAGGTGTATGCATAGTAGGTACGACCCAGAAAAGGAGCATTTATATAGTTTTTGGTTCTCGGACAGCCAGAACCGAGGAGCCTTTCTTCATACCTTGTCAGCTTCTAATTTATTCTCGGGTAAAACATCTTCCTTTAGGAATAGTACAATAGAGTCCATCCAGTTAGGACCCACCTTTATTTGATGAACATGAACCATATTTGCTCTTACTTTAGTGGGTTTACATAAGTCCTCCACGAGGATTACTCGAGGTAAATTTTGTGTCGAGGAGGTTGCCAGTGTAGTAAGAGAGTCTGCATGTGTATTTCTATTTCTAGGAACTTGTGACAAATTAAAAGACTCGAACCCAGACTGTAAATGTCTAACTTGGCTCAAGTATTCCTGCATCCTGGGATCTTTAGCTTCCAACTCCCCTTGAACTTAGCCCACAACCAGCCTCGAATTAGAGAACACCTCTACCTGTTTTTCCACCCAATTTCTGAACCATGGTCATCCCTACCAGCAGAGCTTCATATTCAACTTCATTGTTTGTGGCCGAGAAGCTCAGTTTCAAGGATTTTTCAATATTAATCCTTTCCAGGGATACCAAAACTAGCCCCATTCTAGATCTTCTGTGGTTTGCTACACCATCAACGCAGACCTTCCAGGTTAAAGGTTCTTGTACGAAAATTACACCAACTGGTTTTCCATCCATGTTTTGTTCCTCTACTTTCTCTTCTACTGGGGTTTTAGCAAACTTAGCCACCAAGTCGGCGAGGACTTAACCCTTGACGGAGGTGCGAGGCATGTACTTGACGTCAAAAGCCCCTAGAATTGTACCCCACTTTGCAATTCTCCCCGTGTAATCTGCACTTTGAAATAGAGATCTGAGTGGGAGCTGGGTTAAGATGACAACAGTGTGTGACTGGAAGTAGTGGGGGAGTTTACACGTAGCATGCACCACTGCTAAAATGGCCTTCTCCAGTGGTAAATAACGGACCTCGGCCTCATGCAGTGACTTGCTCACATAATAAACTGGCCTTTGTATACCATTGTCAACCCGTATTAACACCAAACTCACCGCTTGGGAGGCCACTGCAATGTAGGCAAACAAAACCTCATCCACTTCGGGCCTGGACATGATGGGCGGTTAAGACAGATATTCTTTCAACTGTTGGAAGGCCAAGGCACACTCCTCTGTCCATTCAAATCCCTTCCATTTGTTCAATAACTGAAAGAAAGGCTTGCATCTGTCTGCTGACCGAGAGATGAATTGGTTTAGAGCAGCGGTCATCCCCATAAGCCTCTGGACCTCTTTGGGATTTTGAGGTGGTTGCAGATTGTTAATTGCCTTAATTTGATCAGGGTTGACTTCAATTCCACGGTGTGTGACCATGTAGCCCAAGAACTTCCTCGATCCGACACCAAAAGAACACTTGGAAGCATTAAGCCGTAGCTTGTGTTTCCTTAAGATATCAAAAATATTTACAAGGTCATTAACATACTCGGACTCTGCCTTGCTCTTTACCACCATATCGTTGATATAAATTTCAATGTTTTTCCCTAACTGCGGCTCAAACATCCTGGTCATCATCCTCTGGTAGGTAGCGCCGGCATTCTTCAGACCAAAGGGCATTACTTTGTAATGGTAGTTCCCAACGGGGGTGACAAAAGTTGTTCTCTCTTGATCGTCTAAGGTCAAAGGTATCTGGTGGTAGCCTTGAAAAGCGTTTAAAAAGCTCATCCGAGGATGACCTACAGTGGCATCTACTAGCTAGTCGATCTGAGGATGGGGAAAGGGTCTTTTGGGCATGCTTTGTTCAAATCCGTGAAGTCTACAAATACCCGCCACTTTCCATTTTTCTTCTTCATAGCCATAGTGTTGGCTAACCATTCAGGGTAGAACACTTCTTTGATAGCTCCAGCCTGCTTAAGCTTCATCACCTCGTCTTTGACAGCGTTAGAATGATCCTTGGATGAGCGCCGAGGTGGTTGGTTTTTGGGGATGATAGATGGGTTGACATTCAAATGATGACAGATGAAGCTCAGATCCACCCTTGGAGCTTCGTAAGAATCCCAAGCGAATACGTCAACGTTTTTCTTGAGGAATTCCACCAACTCCTCTTTCTCTTAAGGTGGTAGCTGAGCTCCAACCTGAAAAAACTTCTTCGAATCACCATTTACAGTAAATTTCTCTAAGTCTTCACATTTGGTCTCCTCAGCTAGCCCCTTCACAGGTAATACCGGAGACTTTGACTGCTATAAGCCACCCTCAACAGAGGCCGAGGACTCAGCTGCTAGTTGATGCGAAATTACAGACACAAGGCATTGCCTAGCCATGGATTGATCCCCTACTAGCTCTTCAATCCGGTCTTCTGACGAATACTTCACCTTTTGATGTAGAGTAGAAGAAACAGCTCCTAGGGTATGGAGCCATGGTCTGGCCACAATGGCTGTGTAGGGGGAGTATGCGTCTACCATAATGAAGTCTACTTCCACCACCTCTGAGCCAGCCTGAATGGGCATCCTAATCTGCCCCTTTGGAATAACAACTTTCCCATCAAAACTTACCAAATGTGAGTCATAGACTATTGATCTTTGAGTTTTAAGTTTAGCCCCTTGTACAAGTCAGGGTACATGACTTCTACACAACTGCCCTGGTCTACCATTACTTTCTTCACATCATACCCCTCTATTCTAAGGGTAACCACCAAAGCATCGTCATGTGGTTAGATGGTTCCAATCTTGTCTTCGTCCGAGAAACATAGCGATGGTCGGACCTCCATCCTGGCTCTCTTTGGCTCGGAGTGAGAGTCCTCGGCTGGTAGCCTAGCTATAGACATTACTCTGGAAGGGTGAAAGCCAGTTCTCCTAGGCACAGCAAAAATGACATTGATGGTACCTAGCGGGGGCCTTGAAGGAGTATTCTCTCGAGCCCCTGACCTTGATTGGTCCCCTGGTCCGTTGGGCCGGTATAGAAATTGTTGCAACTTCTTTTCCTTGACCAGTTGCTCCAGATGGTTCCACAGTGTTCTACAGTCCTCGGTGGTATGTCTCCTCTCTTGGTGGTATTGGCAATGAAGGCTTTGGTTGCGCCTCAAAGGGTCTCTACTCATTCTGTTTGGCCATTTAAAGTATGGCTCATTTTTATCTTCTCCAAAACCTGATGCACCGATTCTTTGAACACAACATTAACTGCCTGAGGAGCTGCAGGCTCAGACTGCCCAGCAAAATCCCTCCAGGGTCTGTTATTTTTGTAACGGTTCGACCTGAAATCCCTCATCTCTTGAGGGATAACCTTGCCCTTTCCCTTGCCTTGCTGCTGGTCCTCTTCAACCTTCTTATACTTATCAATCCGATCCATGAGCTAGAGGATACTGGTAACAGGTTTCCCAGTCAAAGACTTCCTTAAGTCGTGCTCAATAGGTAGGCTGAACTTGAAAGTGCTGATGGCTACATCATCAAAATCACCATCTATCTCGTTGAACATCTCCTAATATCTGTCCGAATATGTTTTCAGGGTTGCTCCTTCTCTCATGGACAGGGATAACAAGGAAGCTAAAGGCCGAGGAATCCTGTTGCACGTAATGAAACGGGATCCAAACGCCTGAGTGAGTTCCTTGAAGGAATCGATGGAACCTGCCCTCAGACCATCAAACCACCTCATTGCTACAGGCCCTAAGTTGGATGGGAATAACTTGCATATCAAGGCCTCGTTCTTGGAATGTACAGCCATCCTTTGATTGAAATGGCTAACATGCTCCACAAGGTCTGTTCTGCCGTTATACATGGTGAATGTGGGTTGAGTGAACCACCGAAGAAGTCTCCCTCCCTCAATCCAGCGTGTGAAAGGTGACTTGAAAATTTGGTTGAGTGATTTACTCATAGCGTCATTTCCCATGCCTCCCGAAGATGAATTTCTGTTTCTGCGTTCATGGCGGTAGTCTTTATCATATAAGAAAGACTTGCTAGGGGGAGTCCTTGACCTCTATCTATAGTCAGCGTCCTTCTCATCATCAAAAGAGTAATCAGAGTTGGAAGGAGCTCGCCTTCTGCGTTCGTGGCATAAGCCTCTCTTCAAATGATCAATTTCCAACTGCATGTTTCTGGCATTCTCCTCATAAAAGACGTGGCTTTTACCCCGAGATTGGCTCTTACTGGTATGGGCAGTATGTACACTTTCCTCCCAGTCCTTTTTTTGTTCAAGATCACGGAAGTGATCTTGACGCTAAGACCCCACAGACTTTGCCATGTGTGGACTTGAACCTACCATCATTTTAAGTTGGCTTTACTATAACACCAATAATTTCCCACAAATGGCGTCAATTGTAGAGACCTAGGTTGAGTTCCTAGCCTAAGGTATGAATGGACTTAAGCCCAAAAAGCCCAAAACAATGAATTTGTAGAGAATGGGTTAGAAAACTGGGCTTTAGCTAACCAAACAACAAGTTAGGTAGGCTTGATGATAAAAGAGTGAAAATATACAAGTTTAAACTGAAGAAAAAAATGTCCTCGGCAAAGTCCAAGGAGACTGATTCTTATATAATGTTCTTAAGTAAGGTTACAAGTCTGGTTCTAGATTACTACAGTCTTTCTTTCTTGATTTTCTCGGTCACTTCTCTATAGAGGGTCTCTTACATTATATAGTTCCCTTTTGATGATCTTGACCCTCCATTTGTTGATCATCTAGGCCATCATTTGAGTACTTGTCGCATCGGACACCCTTATTGGCCCTTTGTGAGTTGGGGTAGCCAATGCAACACTGTTCAGGGGTCTTCTCCACGTAAATGCGGCCAGAAAGTTAGCTGCAGAGCATTCAATACGGTGGCAGCAGCTTTCTCTTAGATACCTCTAGGCCTCTATCCCTCTTGTGCGTTTGTAATGCACCTTCCTACCAGTAGATCTTCTTGGAAGGCCACTCTGATCGACAGGATATACCTTTGATCTGTGCTCTGTTTATCCGAGGATATACTTTTCCTCGGATCGCCTTCCACAACCTTTGTGTTTGCATCTTACTTATTGGATTTTGAGCTTGACACCCTCATTACTATTTACTCACCCTTAGACCTAAAAGTTCAAATAGTGTAAAAACACCCTTGAACGTTTAGACCCCCAATTTACAAATTAACCAATTCAAGCTTTATATCAAACAACTAGTGTGCGGAAAATGAACAAAAACTATAAATTAGAATTGGAAAAACTATCTAAGCGAAATTAAAATCACAACCCACAGCAGATAATAAAAGGCAAAGATAAAAGGGAAGGAAGATGCAAACACAAAGACAACACGTGATGTGTTATCGAAGAGGAAATCGAAGCCCTCGGCGTAAAACCTCTCCGCCGCCCTCCAAGCGGTAAACAATCCACTAGAAAATATAGTTGGGATACATGGACAACAATAGAACCTCCAAGCCTAATCTACCCAGTGCACCTAAGCCCTCCAAGCTTCTTGCTCCAACGAGGTTGCGCCGAACCTTTTTCTTTTCTAGCTTTCCGAATTCCGCTACTTGACCATAGCATTAACCAATGAAGATTGGTTCCTGCCTAACTGCTTCCCAGAACACCAAACAGCCCTCTCACAGTAATGGATATGGTGAGAACAAGGTTTTGGTAAAATGCCTTTCAAGGGTTTGACAATGGAGAGGAAGAGAGTTGAGGAATTTGAAAAGACTTTTATGTAAAGATTGTAGATGAATCAATCTTGTTTTACTCTGGAAGCTCTCTTTCATTTGTGGGTATAAGGGGTATTTATACTATACTGGGGTGAGAGAAGAATGTGAAACGTCAGGTTTTTCAAAACAAGGGTGGCTCGCGGCTTGGCCTCGCGACTTGACTAAGTCGCGAGACCCAGTCCCGAGATAACTGTATGGCCAATTGTCCTGTAGTGCTCTAGCTAGCATGACTATTCACCTTCTGGCATGCTTGGCACGTATGCTGCATCTGGCGGCTTCTAGCCGCGAGTCACCCGCGAGATCAAGCCGCGAGTCTCTGTTTTCTTGCACACTCTTGAGCAATCTACACTCTATCTCACTCACTACCCTTACAACAAACCCACCTAAATACAGGGTTACTAAATGCTGAAATACAAGCAAATTTGGCATGGAATAAAGCCAATTAGATGGTTGATTAAATTCAACCTTACAATCTCTCCCTTTGGCTATTCCATGACAAAACCCTAAAACAGACTCTAGACTTAACATGTGAGTTGGGAACAGTTGAGCAAAACTCACTCACACCTAACTCTAGAAGCTGTGAAGCACTTGAATCATATGAACAAGAGACTCCTGAAACACAACAATACACCATGATCATTGTAAGCAGAAAATTGTGAAATGCATATGAAACAGGCAATATGTGATCAAGCAAAGATGGAGTTAAGAAACAAACCATGGCTTGATCAACCAAGTAATCACTACAAGGTAGTGAACACGATGCTCATTCACACTTGGAATGAACACTTGAACATACAAGCAAACAAGAACAATGCAAGTTACTTGTATGCCCAACACTCAACCAATGCATAAAACACTAGGTATATGCATCTAGGAACAATCCTACAAGGGCACAAGAGTGATAGTACTTAAAAGAAAATGCAATACATTTAGATAGAAGTACTGATTTAAACAAAGCATAAAAGGCTGCATAAAGTATGGTACAAACCATAAAGCCTACAAATATGCATAAAATATAACCCTAAAAGCTTACATAAGCAACATGGGTACAAAACACAATATATACTGAATAACATCAACAATATAACAACTTAAACTGAAGAAAATATAACAACTTAAACTGAAGAAGAATGAAAAAACACTCCCCCTTAGGTAATATCCTCCCCCTTTGATCAGGCTATCACTCCCCCTTTTTGTCATGGAATAGGCCATACATTCTCTTCTAGCCTTCTCTGAATCTGATCCAATTGAGTTTGAAGTGAGGTAAACTTCATATCCCATCGAGTGCTGTGATGGTGTAGAGTAGATGTGAGTCCAGACATCTTTGTATTCAGCTCGTGTACAGAGGATACAATGTGATCAAGTTTTTCATCAAGGGAGAGAGTGCTGAAATGAGAGCCACTATGAGATGCGGAAGTTTCCGGTTTGGCTCTCTTCCGACTATGTCCAATGCTTGCGTTGAATGTACGCATGTTGATTGGACTCGGTTTTGAGTGAGGAGATTCATCTACCGTTGGATAAATTCCCTTGAGCTTCAAGATCCTTGAAATGAGACAGCAGAAAGGAATGCACGTTTTTGGGACTCAGTTCGTAGAACCGTTTTGCACAGAACATGAAAGATATGAGCACAGATGTCAATTTCTACATTAGAGATTAGATCATGAAGAAACAAAGCACGTCCGAAGTTCATATACCCAGTGCTTGATAAGGGGTACAAATTGTGAAACATCACAATTGTAAGCACTCTCAGTTTTGGAGGAAGAGAGGAAACACTGACGGAGTTTCCATTGGATGAGAATTCCAAGTCTTGTCCAAGACCCTCATTGAGAAGTTCCTCATCAGGACAAAGATCGTCATAAACCGGTGAGTGTCGAAGCATTGGTCGGTTGATGTGAAGGATCTCTGCCAAATATGCAGGAGAGACTGAAAAACTCTTTTTCCTAACCCAGCACTTAAGTTCATCTTCTTCCACAATTGCGTTGGCATAAAATTCCTTTACCAAATCTTCATATGTGTCATCCAGATCAAAGAAAAGGTAATTCCAATCCTTGTAAGCAAACCATTTCGGAATGTTAGTGTCATGAAGTGATGATTGATCAACAGGTCTTTCTAATAATGGTGTAGCATTTCGGAAATAATTCCCATGAGACTGATAGGCAGCATAGGATCTGAACTTATTGGGATCGAATCTTTTTGATGAAGAACGAGTCCCTTTTGTTTGAGGTGAGTAGTCATCAACATCAATGACATGTTCCTTCCCTTTGGAACTGCCTCCTTTCACAACTGCTTTCTTGAATGGTGACATTTTCAGTCTGAATCATGAATAGAGGAAAAGAAAGAACACAATCCAATAGACATTATTAGCAGTAGGTTAGTGTCAAGTTAGGGATAATGAAGAAACCCTAAAAGCTAGATGGGAATGTCTAGAAAATAGCAATGAGGGCCAAAAATGACCCAAATGTAGCTACACAATAGAGTGGGTCAGATTAAAACCACACAAAAATGAGAACATCATACACTCAAGTGATCAAACACAGGTAAGAGAAATGTGAATACCAAGGAGAACACAAAAAAAATATGAGGAAAAGGCAAAACAAAGAGTAGAGAACAAAACCCATACCTTTCCTTGAAGATAGATTGAATGGTAACAAGTTGTTGAAAGAATTTGAAGATTACCATAGTGATGATGCATAAGTGAAAGTAAGATCAGAAAATGAACAGACACAGAGTGCAAGACAGGCAAATGAGAACCCCTTTTTGAGAAAAGTGTTGAAAATGAGCTCATTTTGCAGAACACGTGATTTTTGCGACTGATGTGAGTCGCCAACAAGTCGCCAGGTCAAGCCGCTAAAACGCTCAAAGACAAAATTTTGAAAAAAATTTCTAAGTGTTTTTCACGACTGGAAGGTCTACCCGCGAGGGAGTCGTGAGCTGAGCCACAAAAATCTCTGAGTAACCCTCGCGACTGGACCTTCCACTCGCGAACAAGTCACCAAAATTGACCCGCGAACTCGCGACTGAGGCCTGCGACTTGACTTACCCACGACTGAGTCGCCAAAACAGGGCAAAAATTTTTTTTTTTTGAAATTTTCAGATTTTAAGAACAAAATACTTTCCAAAAGCACCTAAAACATTCAAAAATCTTTTTGTGCTTGACTCAACAAAGATTGAGCATGTGAAAACACATTTCATCAAGAACAATTACACAAATGAATATGGCATTTCTTGAACATAGACTTGTGTGTTGTATGTGGATATCAACAATGAGATAGTCCTTAGTCTATTGTGAAGTTTCAATGATCAATTCAACCAAGGCATACACAATTAGCATTAGATCATGTGACTCATCTCAAATATAGAAATATGCATATATGACCTCCCACAAAACTTGATAACATATCTTGGAGCTTTACATTTGACTCCACTTTCAATCATAACAATTGATCTTTTTTTTTTTTTGAGACAATCACCTCTCATTGTGAGAGTGATATTTGATATTTCACTTTAATGAACAAGCCTTTGGCTTTTTGAATAAACATTCACTTTAATTTTTGGTCGCTTTCCCTTTTTCCTAGTCGAATACTAGTATGTGCGACAGGCTTTTGCAGCTCAATATCTCTTTTCATTTGGAGATTTACATTTGGTGAGCTCTTTTTAGCAAAAACAAAAATAAAGAGTGGGAAGATATATAGACACAAGTCTATGCATGTCTCAAGATCATCATAACCATTCACTAATCATTCATGACAAGTTTGAAGATCTATTTACAACAAACACATAGATTTCAAGATTTCTCCCACAGTGATAAGAGTGCAAAGAAACAAGCTATGCTCGAAAATGCACAAAGCCATTAGCACAAAGGTACAAGGCAAAACAAGTTCTGAGACAAAACTCAACTATGTCAATCAAACTTTTTGATTTTCTAATTTTTATGTAATTTTTGGATTTTTGACATAAAAGAAGAAAAAGATTGATCAGAAATACAAAATGAACAACAGTATGCACAAATAGACAAACAATCAAAATCATGCTACACAAAAAGCCAACAAAGTAGTGTGTGCCCCAACACAAACAAACATATCACATTATAAATATGTGAAGCACACATCACACAAGAGAGTCAAGGAATTATACCAACACCAATGGTCTTACGGAGTGATTCAAACCGTGGACCATCGAGAGGCTTGGTGAAGATGTTCGCCTTTTGATTGTCGGTGTGTATGAACTCAAGACACACAACTCTTTCCTCTACCAGATCTCGAATGAAATGGTAACGTATCTCTATGTGTTTAGATTTTGAATGCTGGACAGGATTCTTGGAAAGATTGATGGCACTAGTGTTGTCACAGAAGACACACATCGTCTCTTGAGGAATTCCATAATCATGAAGTAATTTCTTCATCTAAAGAAGCTGAGTGCAGCAACTTCCAGCGGTGATGTATTCTGCTTCAGCAGTAGATAGAGACACGAAATTTTGTTTCTTGCTCATCCATGAGACAAGATTGTTACCAAGGTAGAAGCAGCCTCCTGAAGTACTCTTCCGATCGTCTACACTACCAGCCCAGTCAGCATCTGAATACCCGGCAAGACAAGCATTTGAGTCTTTTGAATACCACAGACCATAGTTTGAAGTTCCATTAACATATCGAATGATTTTCTTAATTGCAGTCAGGTGAGATTCCTTTGGATTAGCTTGATATCTGGCACAAACACCAACACTGAATGCAATGTCCGGTCTACTAGCTGTAAGATAGAATAAACTCCCAATGATATTCCTATATAAGGTAGGACTTACGGAGATGAGCTCATGGGAGTGGAGGCATTTTTTTGGAGTCTAGTCCAAAATTCTTGACAATGTTTCTAGCATACTTTTCTTATGAAACAAATATACCCTCTTTTTGTTGTTTGACTTGAAGACCCAAGAAAAATGTGAGTTCCCCCACCATACTCATCTCAAATTCCTTCTTCATCTCCTCAGAAAATTCAATAGCACGATCTTCAATGGTAGCCCTAAACACTATGTCATCAACATAAACTTGTGCCACAAGGAGATAATCTTCATCATTTTTAACAAACAAAGTTCGGTCGGCATATCCCCTTTTGAATCTTCTATCTAGGAGGTAATGTGTAAGCCGATCATACCAAGCTCTAGGTGCTTGTTTTAAGCCATAAAGGGCTTTCTTCAATCTCAACACATGATCAGGAAAGTGAGGATCCTCAAATCCTTTTGGTTGCTCAACAAACACTTCTTCATTTAGGTATCCATTCAGAAATGCACATTTTACATCCATTTGATAGAGTTTGAAGTTCAAAGTGTATGCAATGGACATGAGAATTCGAATGGATTCAAGTCTTGCCACAGGAGCGAAGGATTCATCAAAGTCTACTCTTTCTACTTGAGTGTATCCTTGAGCTACTAACCGAGATTTGTTTCGAATTATCTCTCCATCTTCATCGGTTTTGTTTTTGAAAATCCATTTTGTGCCTATGACATGAACATTTTCAGGCCTTGGAGCAAGTTCCCACACATCATTCCTCACAAACTGATTCAGCTCTTCATGCATTGACTTAACCCAATTCTCATCTTGAAGGGCCTCTTCTACCCTTTTTGGCTCAAATTGAGCAAGGTAGCAATGATATGTTACATGATTGGCCAACAGGATGTTTCCTTTTCTGAGGTGAAAACCTTCATCTAGAGACCCTATGATGTTGCTTTCTGGATGGTTCTTAATTACTCTTGAAGATGGCTTCTTTGATGTGGAGACTTCATCACTTCGAGAGATGGGAGGATGGACTTCCGGAGGAGTAAGAGGACTTGATGTTCTAGACATCGATCTCGTTTCCATTCTTGGGTTGATGGGAGTCGATTCTTCTTCTGATGTAGGTTCTTCAACTTCTATATCAAGAGCTTCGACCTCAACATCGGGTTCTTTGGTGCTCGACCCTTCTCCATCATCAATCATCTCCACCTTAGATAAGGCATCATCAATCTTGACATTGATGGACTCCATCACTGCCTTAGTTCTCTTGTTAAAAACTCTATACGCCTGACTCATAGTAGAGTACCCAAGAAAAATACCCTCATCACTTCTCACATCAAACTTCCCAAGATTCTCCCAATCATTTGGGATATAACATTTGCTTCCAAACACCCGGAAATACTTCACTCTAGGCTTCTTTCCATTCCAAATCTCATAGGCGGTCTTCTTTGTTCCTACTCGGAAAAATATTCTATTGCCAATGTGACACAAGGTGTTGACAGCTTCTCCCCAAAATTTTTGAGGTATTTGCTTATTAAGCAACATGACTCTCGCCATTTCCTGAATCACCCGATTTTTTCTCTCTACCACTCCATTTTGTTGTGGAGTTTTGGGGGCTGAAAATTCCCTTTTGATTCCATTCTTTTCACAGAAAGACTCGAATCTTGCATTCTCAAATTCCCTCCCATGAACACTTCTTATTTTGGCAATAGGGACCCCTCTCTCGTTTTGTAGTTTCTTACACAGAATTTCCAACCTCTCACATGCTTTTGATTTTTCTCTAAGAAATTCAACCCAAGTGTATCTTGAGTAATCATCCACAATGGCCATAATGTATCTCTTTCCTCCTAGACTTTCAGTTCTGGTAGGCCTCATTAGATTAACATAAAGTAACTCCAAATACCGAGAAGTAGCAATCACATTCACCTTGTGACGACTTGCCTTTGTTTACTTTCCTATTTGACATACACCACAAATGGTCTTCTTCACCTTTCCAAACTTAGGAAGTCCCTCAACTGCTTCAAGTTTGGAAACTATAGCTACTTGTTTGAAATTAGCATGCCCAAATCTGTGATGCCAAAGTTCCAACATATCAACACGAACACTTCTACACGAAATGGGTGCCGTGGGAACTACTCCATAACAGTTGTCTGTAGTCTGATTTCCCTCCAAGACCTGAATCCCTTCTTCATTGATGATCAAGCATCCCTTCTTAGAGAATTGTACCAGGAAATCATCATCACAAATTTGAGTGATGCTCAGCAGATTTGCCTTCAGCCCTTTTATGTATAACACATCTTTCAACAGTGGTAATCCAGGTATCTCGATAGTCCCTTTGCCTAGGACTTGAGCATGACTTCCATCACCAAAAGTCACATAGTCACCAACCTTTTCTTTGAGTGTCTTAAACAGTGACTTATCCCCTATCATATGGCGAGAACAACCACTGTCAAGATACCACAAGCATGCATTAAACACCTTCAATGAGGTATGCACAAAAAAGCTCATATGAGACAAACATTCTTGACCTTCAAACAAAAACTCATCATCAGTTTTCATGCTTCTGTCAAATTGACCTTTCATTTTCAGATTCTCAATCATCTCACACAACATTCTATTCTTTCTTTTATATTTCTTAATCAACGATTTAGATTCAGATATGCTACTGTGTAAGATATGATTCTGATTTTCAAAATATTCCAGCATGTGAACAAATATCCTAGCATGTTTCTTAGTTTTTAACAACTCTACAAGTTCATTGGTAAGACACCCTTCAAACATATGCATAGAGTCATTTTCACAAACACTTAAACTACAATTCAGCATGGTATTTTCCATAACAGCAACCACAACACAGAGGTCTAGGATCGCACTTAGGTAATAAAACCACAACAAGTGCACCTACTCTGATACTTATTGAAAGTTCAAATAGTGTAAA
The DNA here is from genome assembly GCA_028535165.1 of Quercus tomentella. Lineage (NCBI taxonomy): Eukaryota > Viridiplantae > Streptophyta > Magnoliopsida > Fagales > Fagaceae > Quercus > Quercus tomentella. The sequence continues at coordinate 25,780,013 of JAPQVY010000144.1, forward strand.
AACACCCTTGAACGTTTAGACCCCTAATTTACAAATTAACCAATTCAAGCTTTATATCAAACAACTAGTGTGCGGAAAATGAACAAAAGTTATAAATCAAAATTGGAAAAACTATCTAAGCCAAATTAAAATCACAACCCACAGCAGATAATAAAAGGCAAAGATAAAAGGGAAGGAAGATGCAAACACAAAGACAACACGCGATGTGTTATCGAAAAGGAAACTGAAGCCCTCGGCGTAAAACCTCTACGCCGCCCTTCAAGCGATAAACAATCCACTAGAAAATGTAATTGGGATACATGGACAGCAATAGACCCTCCAAGCCTAATCTACTCAGTGCACCTAAGCCCTCCAAGCTTTTTGCTCCAACAAGGTTGCGCCGAACCTTTTTCTTTTTTAGCTTTCCGGATTCCGCTACTTGACCATAGCATCAACCAATGAAGATTGGTTCCTTCCTAACTGCTTCCTAGAACACCAAACAGCCCTCTCACAGTAATGGATATGGTGAGAACAAGGTTTTGGTAAAATGCCTCTTAAGGGTTTGACAATGGAGAGGAAGAGAGTTGAGGAATTTGAAGAGACTCTTATGTAAAGATTGTAGATGAATCAATCTTGTTTTACTCTAGGGTTTCTCTCTCAAAATTCTCTCTGGAAGCTCTCTTTCATTTGTGGGTATAAGGGGTATTTATACTGGGGTGAGAGGAGAATGTGAAACGTCAGGTTTTTCAAAACAGGGGTGGCTCGTGGCTTGGCTTCGAGACTTGACTGAGTCGCGAGATAACCGTATGGCCAGTTGTCCTGTTTTGTCCTATAGTGCTCCAGCTAGCATGACTGTTCACCTTCTGGCATGCTTGGCACGTGTGCTGCATCTGGTGGCTTCCAGCCATGAGTCACCCGCGAGATCAAGCCGAGAGTCTCTGTTTTCTTACACACTCTTGAGCAATCTACACTCTATCTCACTCACTACCCTTACAACAAACCCACCTAAATACAGGGTTACTAAATGCTGAAATACAAGCAAATTTGGCACGGAATAAAGCCAATTAGATGGTTAATTAAATTCAACCTTACAAGACCAACCAACATCCTCGGCCAAGGCCCAAGGCCCAATATACAAATTTGGGCCCTTATCCCTACAATATTGTTTTTAATTTTTTCATGACTTTAATGAAGAAATAATTGTTCTTTTATGCGAAATGACAAGCTATCAATCACAATTTATCATATAAAATAATTGTGAAAAAATGTGGTATAGTAGAATTTGTAATTTTAGAGCTATTCGAAAAAAAAGAGTAAGGAAAGAGAAAAATAAAAGGTTTCTTTTACCAATTCATTTACTATCATAAGCAAATTTTCAATTTTTGCTACATTTCTTTTACATGTTAGATTATGATTGGTTGACTATTATTTTTATATAAATTCTCTATTTTTTTTTTTTTTTGCTAATCACAGTCAGTCATGAGATAAAATTGGGTTAAAAGTTGTGCATATTTTGGTGTTACTAGATTTTTTTTTTTTTTTTTTTTTTTTTTTGTTCTTTAAACTTCATTTGAAGGAAGAAATTAAATGTTTCACCATTTCAAGATGGAAAAAGTTTAGTTTGCACCATTTGGTTAACGGGAGAGAAGAGATATAAGAAGGAAAATGGTCCAATTAATGTATGCCCTTAAAGCATACAATAACAATCCATTTTACAAAATTTTTTATCGAGAATTGAAAAAGCTTTCAAACTATATATATATATATTACAAAAAATTTATTTCAACACTAAATGAGCACCGGAATAGAAATCTATATTGGGTAATTATAAGTTTATATTGTATTACTGCAATGTAAACTAAGAATTTTCCATTTATATTTTACAATTATTACAATTATTTAAATTAAAAAGTCATGGAATTATGATTTTATTATTAAATATGATGACTATTGATGTGGCTTCTTTCTTGGATCTTGCAACATTGGGCATTAGTGTGACTATCCGCAATGAAAAGGGCGAGGATATGGCTGCTCTGTCGGCAAAGCGTTTTGCAACAATTGATAGTGACAAGGCTGAATTGATAGCTTGCAGAAAAGTGATTTGTTTTGCTATTGAAGTTAGGTTCAAGGAACTATAGGGGGTTGTTTGGTAGTATATTTAGAACAACAATTTTCAGTGTTTAAAAACATTATACGTATTTCTACACACTTTTTTACCCATACATATTTCCAAAAAATACAAACAATGTTACTAGAACAACATTACTAAATAGGCCCTATCAAAGGTGACAATATCTTTGTGATGTGGTCTCTTTTGGGGTTAGACTAGCTTACATCTCGAGGTGGACATATTTTATGTAAGGACCACATAATAATTATCCACTTAATTTGTGCCATGTGTCCACTTAAGTTTTTTTCATCTTTGTGTCAAGTGAGTTAATGACGGCAAAATATTAAGAATCTAATATTAATGAGCTATAAAATTAAAAAAAAAAAAAAGAACCAATCACATATACTCAATAAAAACATCACACAATAAAGATCACCACACATTCTATCTTATTAAAAATTAGAAAAAAAAAATGATCATAAGTAGTATTAAATTTTGTTAAGAAATTTAATATGTGACTAATTACGTTTACCTTTTTTAAAAATAATTTGACTAATTATTTATATTTTATGATAAAAATTGTGTTTAATTTTAAATGTATGCATGTGTTACATGCTATTTTTTTAATAATTTGATTAATAATTTATATTTTATAATAAAAATTGTGTTTAATTTTAAATATATCCATGCATTTGCATGGGTTACATGCTAGTTAAAATAAAAAATAAAGTAGCATTAGGATTTGAACTTTTCTTTTTTTTTTGAGAATCAAGACCGCGAGGACTTATTATTAACTGGGAAAATCATCAAGAACATAATGTAAAATGTTTGGTGGGACATCTTCCATCCAAACTAATAAAGGAAAAGAAAAGCGAGCTCTCCGTGCTAAGGCATGAGCGACATTGTTGCCCTGCCTCCTAATATGGGAGTGTGAAAAAGTTCCTAGTGAACTTGCTATAGACCTAAAGTCTTTTACTATATGGCCAATTGGTGAATGAGATACATCCCTCTGTGACAAAGCTTTTATCACCCCTTCGGCATCACCTTCAAAACTGATATGCTGTAAGCTAAGCTCCATTGCAAACACGGTTGCCCTTCTTGCTGCTAACAACTCAAGAGTTTCCACCGATGACCCCTTGTGATAAATTAATTGATTAATTAGCCAAGTTTATTAATTAATCAAATTAGCATGTAAACGCGTGGTAGCACAAACAAATCACCAATTAAACTAAGTATGCAGTGGAAAATAAATTGACACGGTGATTTGTTTACGAATGGGAAAAACCAACACGGCAAAAACCCCACTGGGTGATTTTAAGATTATCACTCCCGAAAATCTACTATTATCACAACAAGCGGTTACAAGTAAAGGAATCCTAGTATCTTATGCCAACTTACAGTTGAACCCTTACTCCAATACCCAATTGGACTTGTTTTGTAGTGACAAGCTCTCCTTTTGATGCACGGCTCCCAGTACGTGACTAACCAATTGCGCGGATTCTAGTACGCGACTTCAATCACCAACTAGAGAAGGTTGTTGGCTACAAAGTTTTTAAGTTCATCCAGATGATGAAGATCAAGAAGATACTTGGTTACAAAACCCTATGGTGCACAAACACAACAACTTCTACACAAAAACGATGAACTAGGGAAAATTTTGTCTTCGGTCACAATTTGCTTGAACAAACTTTTCTCAACACTTGTGCAACTTGTGTCCACTTTGACGGCCCTTAAAATAATCATTTTATATGTCTAGGGTTGTGAGAAAAGAAAGCCTAAACATACAATCATAGATTGGAGTCAAAATAGAACTAAAATTCTGTTTTTCATAAACCTCGACAAATGCCCTATTTGTCGAGCTGCTGTCAAGTTATGGGCTTCAACAGCTCTTCAAGGCTCAATAGATGGCTAGCTGTCGAGTTTTAATGAACAACACTTTCTGCACTTGAATCTTGGACAGACTTGCATGGCTTTAACACTTGATCTTGAAACAAGGTTTTTTGAAGTATTAAACACATCTTAGATCTACCCAATTACACGTAAAGTGCATTTTGTCAAAGGATTAGCCAACTACATAAAATAGTGACATATGTTCCTAACAAGTGAATCACATATATCCTAACAATCTCTCCTTTTGGCAATCCGTGACAAAATCACAACAAACAAATGAACATATGAGAGAAATCATAAATCACTCAATTCATATTCACTTATTGAATACAATAAAATCTATCCTAACACAAACTCTTGAAAAACTTTGCAAGGAGAGAGTTTAGGGCAAGTAGACTTTGACAACCTGTATTTCTGAAACACTTGAAACAAAACTCATCAAGGTATCTTTGTGTGAAACAGAAATAATAGATTGCATACAAGTATAAGAAACATGTGTATAAAGAAAGAAAAGAAACAACATATGGAAAGATATGTGAAAGAACTGTAATAACAACCTCAAATATATATATATAAACAAGTACAAGATTTGCTATCACAATATGATCACAAAATCTAAGGTACATGAACAATGTATCTAAACTAGAAAGAAAAGGAAAAGATACAGACAAGCCTTACTACATCCCTCAATGTGCACTCTCCCCCTAACAAAAATCTCCTATACTAACCCTCCCCCTAACTATGACTACTCTCATAACCAAAACTACTTCCCCTTTTTATCACGAGTGACAAAGGGTAAAAGTGTCAAGTAGACATCTCGTCAGAGCTGTAAAAGCTAGCATCTCCATCTTCACCATCATCATCATCGTCGGAGTCGTCATTGTCCTCGGATGCCTTGGGTGCCTTGGGAGGAGGAGAGGGAGGCTCTCAAAAATTGCACAAAAACCTCTTTGATTTTGAAAAACCCTAAATTTTGCAAAAATCCCAAAAACTTAGGTTACAAAGTATGAAATGCATGAAAATGAGGGATTAGAGACTTACCAAGAGAAGAAAAACTTGATGAATCTCGAAGAAACCTTAAGGAAGAGGTTTAAGGTGAGAGAGAGAAGTTTTGGGAGGTGAATAGGCGTGGACAGATCGAGAGAGATCGAGAAAGTGAGGATCGGATCGCCCTGAAACCTATTTATAGGTGTTCAATAATTCTCGATAGATCAAGGTGTCGAGAGGTATCGAGACAGGTGTCGAGCTTTAAAAGCTTTGACAGATGCAGCTATCGAGAGGTGTCTAGGTGTCCACAGCAAAGTAGGCTTGATGGATCGAGGAGGTATTGATGAGGGATCGAGGGGACAGGAAATTTCTCGATTGATCCACCTAGCTGTCGAGAGATATCGAGATTGCGATAAAAATCAACTAAAGAGCTCGATAGATAAGCCAGGTATCGAGAGGTATCGAGGAGGTGTCGAGATTGCTTAAAAATAGTTTTTTAAGAAGGGAAAAACACAGATATGAATGTAATCAAACATAAAACACAACCAAGGATCCAAACAACATTTTGAACTCTCAAAATCATATCTCAACCAAAAATTTTAAGCACATAGATCCCAAAAACACACACACTAAACAAGTCTAACCAATTTTATATTACAAAAAAAAGTTAAGACAGTTTAGTGAGCATACATTAACATATGTAAACCTTGTGATGGCTAAATCACATTGTACCTGCACATGAATCAAGAGTAGCAAAGAATATTGCGTGTTGTGTGTGAAAAACATCGCAAGATTGCATAAGTGTATACATGTTATGACGATTTGAGATATGAGAAAATCACTTTAATTCACACACAATCATAACTGTTTGATAGGGATTATCACCTTCGAGGTACATCCTATAACTCTCACATCTCTTAGAATACATGCTTGCAATCATATTTAAAAGCATTTTGATTTTTTTGCTTTTATTTTTCTTTGCATATTTTTCTTTTAAGCAAATATGCATGGGTATATAAGAGATAGAAAAGAAATACCCAATTATGTTAAGCATTTGACATTTCACTTTTGCTATCCAAAGCATACAAATGTCGTTGACATTGCACTTTTGCTATGCCGAAGCAAATAGATGTCATTTTATGATTGGCGGGCAACAGTGGTGAGATGGTTATTTATGCCTTTCTCTTAGGACTTTCTACTCCTTCCCGTCAAAAAGAGTGATACGAGTGTTAAGTACAAGAGATAACTTAATCTTACTTATCACAAACAAGAGCCACAAAGTTCACTTGCTTAGTTGTGCATAGAGATGCTCATCTAAGCTACAAAAGATACAAAATCTAGAAAATTTTGTTTCAATGGCCATCCAAGGTACACAAGTACCAATGTACACAAACACACACTATTTTTTGTATTTTTCTGATTTTTCAATTTTTTTTTTTATTTTTATGAAAAACAAAATAAATAAAACTAAAAACAACAAACAAAAACATGTTAAACAAAGTAAAGCATAAAAACTAGACTGACTCAAAATAGTAAAGTAAAACACTCAAGTAATGCAAACAAAAACAAGAAGGGAGAGAGAGAAGAAGTGATAGAATCACTTGGAGCCATTTTCCTTCCACACCTTGGAAGAACCTTTCCGTTGAGTAAACCCTTGAACCAGCAGTAAGCGGGAAGAATTTAAACCGTTCAAGTTCGAAAGGAATATGAGGGCTTTGAGAAGATCTCCAAGAGGAGCAAGAGAGGATGGAAGCTGATTTTGGTTTCCAGATGCTATCAAGCCGTTGCTTTGTTGAGTGGCTAACCACTTATAGCAATTTGGTCGAGTATGACCAGCTACTCCAACGTTATGATAGAGGTGCTACTTCTTCTGTTTAGGTTTTTGAGAGTTAGCCTTCTTAGCCCTAGGGTTTTTAACTTCTTTCTTATCCTGCTTAGGGGGTGCTTCTAAGATAGATTTACCCTTGTCTATATTCTCACTAGCTAAATTAGTTTTGACATTAGTGTTATCAATTTCAACATTATTAGCAAGAGGAACGAAAACAGTAGAACTAGTAGAAGCAATACTAGGAGAAGAGAAATCATACCCTAAATCGGTTCAATTGGAAGCAGATTTCTGAAGACTGAGCATTTCATCGAGCTTAGCGCTTGAAGTCCTTTCCAGCTGAGCTCTGACTTGGAATAGTTCTGCCTCAAGCTTCTTGATCTTTTCAACCAAGAAGTTATTCTCAAACCTTAATGCTCCAATAGTCTGATTGGATTCATCAAATTTTGTGGAAAGCTCTTCACGCTCAAGTTCCACATCACTAAGCTTCTTGGTGGTCAACCTATACAACTTCTCATACTTTTCTGAGACCTTGTATAACTTTGCATAGGCTGTGTGGATATCATCTTGTTCATCTATCTTCTCAAACTTGGACTCTACCAATTCCTCTTCTTCATCCACATCTTCAATAATCCCTTCAGTAGGATCGACAGTAGCAGTGAAGGCATTTAGGATTCCATCATCCTCATTGTCGGAATCATCCTCAAGCTCAGTGTCGCTCAAAGTAGCAGCAAGTGCATTGCTCTTCCCAATGGTCTTGAGATATATAGGGCACTTATATGACCGAAGCCTTAACACCTAAACCAATTTGGTCCTGAAGGAACAGTGTACTGACCGCCATCCCTAGCATCCTTCTTCCCTTTGTCTTGGCTCTTGAACTGAAAAGAATTGGATTGTCTATGGTCCTTATCGAAGCCCTTCCCATTGGCATTCTTCATGAACTTCTTGAATTGCCTCGTAATGTAGGACTTCATCTTAGAATCCTTATTGTCTGAAGACTCATTAGTATCACTGCTCTTGGCCTTCAATGCCATTCAGTTTCCCTTACCCGACTTGCCAATTCTTGTTAAACCTAACTCATAGGTCTGCAGATTACCAACTAGCTCAGTCAGAGGAATCTTATCGATGACCTTTGATTCCTCGATCGCAGTGATCTTGGCATGGAATCTCTCAGGTAGAGATCTAAGCACCTTTCTCACAATCTTGGGTTCAAGAATGGTTTTCCCAAGATTGAAAGCTGAGTTCATTATGTCCTTGAGCTTGGCATAGAACTCATCGAACGACTCATCCTCCTCCATCTTAATCTCTTCGAAGCTAGTAATTAGCCTTTGAAGCTTCGAGTCCTTGACAGCCTTTGTTCCCTTATAGGTTATTTGGAGAATGGTCCATGCTTCTTTTGCAGTTTTAGTGGAGGATATCTTCTTGAACTCCTCATTGGTGACCACACTGAATAAGGCATTCAATGCCCTGCTGTTGAAGTTTTCCGCCTTGATCTTGGCATCATCCCAATCAGCCGGCGCTTCCTTCGGCTTGGTCCAGCCTATCATAACAGCTTGCCATACTTTTTCATCTAAAGACTGCAAGAAAGCTCTCATGCGTACTTTCTAGTATGCATAGTTAGTGCCATCAAATAAAGGAGGTATAATTAAAGACTGTCCTCTATCCATGACAAATAGGGGTCAATGGATCACACAGCAAAGATTAACCCTAATTAGAGTGTGCCTGCTTTGATACCACTTGATAGGCCAAAAAAACGAATTGACCCCTTGTGATAAATTAATTGATTAATTAGCCAAGTTTATTAATTAATCAAATTAACATGCAAACGCATGGTAGCACAAACAAATCACCAATTAAACTAAGTATACAGCGGAAAATAAATTGACACGGTGATTTGTTTACGAATGGGGAAAACCAACACGGCAAAAACCCCACCGGGTGATTTTAAGGTCACCACTCCCGAGAGTCTACTATTATCACAACAAGCGGTTACAAGTAAAGGAATCCCAGTACCTTATACCAACCTACAGTTGAACCTTTACCCCAATACCAAATTGGACTTGTTCTGTAGTGACAATCTTTCCTTTTAATACACGACTCCCAGTATGTGACAAACCAATTGCACGGATCCTAGTACTGAAATTCTGTTTTTCATAAACCTCGACAGATGCCCTATCTGTCGAGCTGCTATCGAGCTACGGGCTTCAACAGCTCTTCAAGGCTCAATAGATGACTAGCTGTTGAGCTTTAATGAACATCACTTTCTGCACTTGAATCTTGGACATAATTGCATGGCTTTAACACTTGATCTTGAAACAAGATTTCTTGAAGTATTAAACACATCCTAGATCTACCCAATTTCAAGTAAAGTACATTTTGTCAAAGGATTAGCCAATTACATAAAATAGTAACATATGTTTCTAACAAGTGAATCACATATGTTCTAACAGAACTCTAGACTTCTTCTACACAAATGAACTCGTCCACACCAATTAAGAACTCTAGTAGGTCTGTGAACTTACTAATATAGGGTGACAATTTATATGGTTTCAATGGAATCAATTCAGGCTCACAAGTTGGGTTCTTAACATTGAACTAACATAGGAAGTTTTTGTTTAGAATAACAAGAAAGGCACATTTAGATCTACTTTGTATAGCAAATATCTTATCTTAAAATTTGTGTCTCAAAGGGCATTTAAAGGTAGGTTAAGAATCATCACTTCAATTAGTTTTTGAGTCAAGTTAAAGACTAATAGTTATGTAATTTACTTGAGCGATGGTTAAATGAGAATCATGTGAATTTCTACCTGAATTCAACGATTGCTCGATCGAGTCCTAACTTTGCTTGTGCAGGCCTTAGGAACTTTAACTCCTTGATGCAAACTTTAACTCCTTAATGCAATTCATTACACAAACTCTTACCTAACTAGATTATCAAAAAATAAAAATAAAAATTAAATACCTTATTAACATTAAATTCAACTCTCTTGACACATAATTTTTCACATAGAAGTTGCCAATACTAAATCCTAACAATAGTAATTGGTATACACATTGTTGGTGTACCAAAGTTTTAAACAAACTGAATGACTGATGTTAATTGTGTTTATTAATTTTTAATTTTTTTTTTATAATTTGATTTTCCAATGGGGAAAGTGAGATTTAAACACTGAATACATTCATTAGAAACATCAAAAAGTACTAGTTGAGCTATAAACTATAAGACTTTAAGCTATCAATTCTTGAATATGGTTAAATGTTATCTTACAACGATGAACATTTCAAATTGACCTCATATAATTAAGTACTATAAAATGAACAGATTATAATTTGTTTGGATTTCTCAAAATATAAGTGACTAAGGCCAGAATAGTATTACTAGATCGAATTAGGATTTGAATATATAATTATAATAGTTTGAATTCAGAAAGGCTTCTTCTTTTTGAACTCTAACCTGTTTGATATTTTTATTTCCTCTTTCATTTCTGACAAACATGCATATGTCTATTTATGAGATGTACATCCTTATTTTGGTAGACTGAAAAAGAAGAAGAAAAGAAGTAGAATTCTTTTGCAATAAAAGAAAAGGAAGAATTGAACATAAAGTCTAGTGAAAAAACACTCTTCTCAAATGCAAACCACAACCATTATTTAATGCTTTGAAAAAAAAAAAACTGAGCTGGTCAAACTAATAGTATAAACAAGCAAGTGATGCACAGTTCACCACATTGTTCTGTTCTTCTTTTTCTTTCCTTGAAAATATTTTACACTCAGCAAATAATTTATATGTTGCCAAACACAACCTTAGCTCTTATTGTTGAATCTTTATAGTTTCTTGATTAGTAGTGTTCGTTGTAAGACAAATATTGTGACTTGTGCTTTGCCCTATTATGGTAGACATGTTTCTGAGGATATTATTTGACTAGAACATTCTCCTCCTGTTACTAAGGAGGCTATGTATTTTGGTTTTGCTCATTTACAATGAATGAAAGTTTGTTCCTTTTAAAAAAAAATTTACTCCAAAAAAAATTATATATAATAATTGTGGGCGCTCGAGGGCTGAGGAAGGAACGTTGAACTGTTATCATTATTATTAAGGCATCATAAGCCCGATGAGGGAATCCACCCGAGGAGGAGAAGAGACAAAAGACTTTTGGAAGTTCTAGTTGGGAAGGACAGGTTGTGGAGAGAGAATCATGAAGGGTAAGGGAAGTTTTCAATGAGAAGTAGCTTACTGCCTCCGCATTAAATGGCTGGCAATAGCTTTATCAGCTGCATTAGTGAGGAAGTGACTTGAACAGTGGAGATCACAGCTAAGTAACTCCTTCTACCACCTTCATCAGAAGTTTAAGGGGACAGGTGTCATGATGAAAATTTGGGTAGGTGGAGATGAGGGGCAAGATATGAAGTGCTGAGAAGTATATAAGGGGAAGAAAAACTCCAGATGAAGGGGATCTGGAGAAAAGAGAAGAAAAAGAACAGAATCTAGAACAAGAACATAGAGAGAAGAGAGTGAATAGTGTATTCTTCTAAGTAAGATTTGCCTCCTTGGGCAAGCTTGTAATAAGCCTTATATATACTCAAACTTTGATTTATAGTCATTCTTACCCTATCCTTGTCCTCGGGCTAAGCCCCTCCTTTTGTTTAACCCACTTTCTTACAAATATCTATTGATTTGGGCCTAGTTGAGTTGCACAAACCTCACTACTCTAAGTGCGCTTGGGCTGTTTAATTTTTGTGTCCTTACAATTGGCGCCATCTGTGGGGAAAAGTGTTGTTGTGAGTTTATCCTGAGTAGTCATAGCCAACTTGGAGCAAGATAAAGAGGAGTCTGTTGGTTCACAAAGGGAAAATCAATTTGTAAATTCGGAGCGAAGGAGAGACAAGCACCATACACCGAGTATCATGGTAGAGTTTTATCACACTAAACATATAGAAAGGAGTCACTCAAGGACAAGAAGTCATATTTCACATGATCAGGAGACTCAGAAGTTGCAGCTTAAGATAGATCGCTTTCGTAGGAAACTGTGGCGAAAGGAGTGTGATAGAAGGAGTTCTTCACCCCCATCAAGTGATGGATTAGGGAGAAGTAGGGATCGCTCATATCGCCATAGGTCAAGAACTCCATTTAGTAAGTCCTTCTCAACATTGTCATGCTAGGATAAACTAGAAAAGGGTAAGTACAAGCGCAGGCAAGGGTTATCTCACCATAGCATGGGGAATGATGCGATGAGTAAAGCACTTATGCATATTTCTAAATCACCCGTTGTTAGAAGAATCAATAAGGCCAGGCTTCCCCATCGGTTTTCATAGCCAACCTTTAAGGTTTGACCCTGTGAAGTATATGAGCTATTTCAATTAGAAGATGGCAATTCATTATGGCAATGAAGTCTTCATGTGCAAGGTTTTCCCCTCCAGCCTCGAGCCTGTGGCTATGCGGTGGTTTGATGCTTTGGAGGAAGGGTCAATAAGATCTTTTGAGAAGCTGACAAGGGCATTTGGAGTAAGATTTGTAACATGCAGTAGAGTCCTTAAGCCCTTGGACTCTCTTTTGTCCATGGCCATGAGGGAGGGTGAGACTCTTAGGACCTACTCGGATAGGTATTAGGAAACATACAATGAAATAGATGGAGATTTTGAAGATGTAGCAGTGAGAACATTTAAAGTGGGGCTTCTGACGGAACATGAATTGCAGAAATCATTGACAATGAAGCCTGCCCTTAGTATGCGCTAGCTCATGGATCACATTGGTAAATATAAGAGAGTAGAGGAAGATCAGATCCAGGGAAAGGGCAAAGCTAAGGTTTTCCTAGAGAAAAGGGATTCTCGAGGAAGGGGATATCAGAATAACCGTCCTAGGAAAGACTTCCCCAACCAGACATCATCTTCAGGGGCTCAAGTGGTTAATTCTTTGTTCAAAGATCCAGTTTATCAGATACTGGAGAAGATAAAGAATGAACCATATTTCAGATGGCCCAATAAGATAAGTGGGGATCCTTCCAAGAGGAACTAGAGCCTTTATTGCCATTATCATCAAGAAAAAGGGCACACCACAGAGGATTGTAGGACCTTACATGATCACTGAGGTCAATTGGTGAAGGCAGGGAATTAAGCTAAGTTAATTCTTGCATCAGTCTGTAGGTCAGTTCGGGCATTCAGGAGTTAGGTATCAGAGGGATGAAGCTCCTCGGCAAGCATTGGACACAATTAATGTGATTTTCGCTAAGTCCAAGGGCGACGCTAGGACATGTTCGGGGGTCATGTTTATGGCTGTGGGCCCTGATTCAGGAGATAGGGATCGGACACTCAAGAAGGCCAAGGTGGTGGTCACACCCATTTTGGGTTTTTCAAATGAGGATAAGGAAGGAACATTCCAGCCACACGATGATGCCTTGGTAGTAACCATTAGGATTGGTGGCTATGATGTAAAAAGGGTCCCAGTAGACCAGGGGAGTGGAGCAGAGATCATGTACCCTGACCTGTATAAAAGGGTTGAATTTAAAGCCTGAGGACTTGGAAAGGTATGACTTGCTGTTGATAGGCTTTGATGGGAGGATGGTAGTCCCTCGTGGGATGATAAGGTTACCTATGCAGGTTGGGGACGAGGAAGTGCGAGTCAGTTTCATTGTTGTGAAGGCCTATTCCCCTTACGTTGCTATCTTGGCCAGACCATGGCTTTATGCTATGGGAGCAGTATCATCAACCTTACACTTGAAAGTTAAGTACCCCACACAAGGAAGAGTTGAGGAATTAGCAAGAAATCAAGCAATGGCTAGGCAATGTCTGATAGCAGCCATTACACGGCAACCCGCTGGTCAAGCCGTGGCGGAAGAGGAGCGAATCCCATAGCAATCAAAAGGTCCCGAAGTAGGACTTGGTACCGAGTCTCAAGGGGTGCTATCCAAGGAGTTGGAAAAGATTATGATTGGACAGGAGGAAGAAAAGTTCTTTCAAGTGGGGTCTCAATTGCCGTCCTTGGAAAAGGTAGCCTTGGTGAAGTTCTTGGAGGACAACATGGATGTGTTTGCCTGGAGTACCTATGACGTACCTGGGATTGACCCCGAGTTTATATGTCATCAACTGAATGTGAATCCAGAGGCGACCCCACGAAGGCTGCCACCTTGGCATTCGTCAAAAGAGCATGTTGAATCAATAAGGGTAGAAGTAAACAAACTTAAGCAAGCAGGGGCAATCAAAGAGATCTTTTACCCTGAGTGGTTGGCTAATACCGTGGTAGTAAAGAAGAAAAATGGGAAATGGCGTGTGTGTGTGGACTTCACGGATTTGAATAAAGTTTGACTGAAGGATCCTTTCCTTGTTCCTCGGATTGATCAACTGGTGGATGCAACGGTTGGACATCCTCAGATGAGTTTCTTGGATGCCTTCCAAGGGTACCACCAAATACCTTTAGCATTAGCTAATCAAGAAAAAACTACTTTCCGCGCACCCAATGGAAATTGCCATTATTGGGTGATGCCCTTCGGCCTTAAGAATGCGGATTCACATATCAAAGAATGGTGACACAGATGTTTAAGTCACAGATTGGAAGCAATGTGGAGGCGTATATTGATGATATGGTGGTAAAGAGCAAGCAGGTTGTATATCACTTAGCAGATTTGAAGGAGGTGTTCTTGGTTTTGAGGGAACATAGGCTGCGCTTAAATGCATCTAAGTGTTCTTTTGGGGTCAGCTCGAGAAAGTTTCTAGGTTATATGATTAAACACTAGGAATTGAGGTCAATCCCGATCAAATTAAGGCCATTAATAGCTTGCATCCTCCTCGGAACCCTAAGGAGGTACAAAAATTAACGGGGATGGCAGCAGCTTTGAATAGGTTTATCTCTCGATCAGCGGATAGGCGTCGTCCGTTTTTCCAACTCCTCCACAAGTGGAAGGTCTTTCAATGGACCAAGGATTGTGTGTTGGCCTTTGAGGAGCTCAAGCAATATTTGTTGCGTCCCCCAGTCCTTTCTAGACTCGAGAAAGAGGAAGTGTTGTATGCGTACTTTGCAATCACAGATTATGCAGTTAGTCTAGTTCTGGTTAGAAATGAGAGTGGGGTGCAAAGACCCGTCTACTATGTTAGCAAGTCCTTGCATGAAGCTGAGACACGCTATTTACCCTTGGAGAAGGCGGTGTTGGCTATTATACACGTCACGAGGAAGCTTTCACATTATTTTCAGGCACATACTGTGGTGGTGCTCACCCAGCTTCCCTTGTAAGCACTCTTACGAAAATCGGATTACACGAGGCAGAATTGCTAAATGGGGGACCATGCTGGGTGCCTATGATGTCAGATATATGCCTCGTACTGTAATAAAAGGATAGGTCTTAGCAGATTTCGTGGCGGATTTTACAGAAAGTGTGGTTGATGAGGGAAAAGGAATAATGGAGACTATGACAATCTCGGTCTCCATTGTCCCTACCTAGGACGTGTACACTGATGGAGTAGCCAACCGAAAAGGAGCAAGGGTGGGAGTTATATTAATAACTCCCGCGAAGCTGGTGATGGAAAAGGCATTGTGGTTGGGTTTCTTAGTTACGAACAATGAAGCTGAGTACGAGGCTTTGTTAGCTGGAATGGCGATGGTTAACAAATTGAAAGGAGAAGTCATAAAGGTATATTTGGACTCACGATTGGTGGTGGGCTAGGTTAATGGAGAGTTTGAAGCTCAGGATGAACGCATGCAAAGATATCTTGTTAGGGTTAGATAAGCTCGAGTTCAGTTCAAGGGCTTTACTCTAAAGCAAATCCCGAGGGAACAAAAATTTCATGCAGATTCTTTGGTTATGCTGGCAACCTCTCTGGGGTCAAATATGCATCGGGTCATTATTGTTGAAGACATTGCTAGTTCCAATTTTGTGGAGAAGCCCTTGGTCGGGGTACATAGTATCCAAATTGGGCCAAGCTGGATTGACCCCTTGGTCACTTTCTTGAAACAAGGATTGTTACCTGAGGATAAGGGCGAGGCAGAGAAGATACGTAGGAAGGCTCCCCATTATTGGCTGTTTGAAGAACAAAAGTTATACAAATGTTCTCATTCGGGGCCATATTTATTGTATGTACATCCTGAGGCAATGGAGCCCTTGTTAGAAGAGTTGCATGAGGGAATATGTGGGAGTCATACGGGAGGGAGGTTTTTGGCCCACAGAGCCCTTACCCAAGGATATTGGTGGCCAAGCATGCAAAGAACTTCTCAGGATTATGTGAGGAAGTGTGATTAGTGTTAGAGGTATGCCCCGAATATTCACCAACCTGGGGAGATTCTGAACCCACTTTCCAGCCCTTGACCATTTGCTCAGTGGGGCTTGGATATAGTGGGACCATTTCCTCTAGCCGTAGGAAACCGAAGATGGCTCCTTGTCGGGACAGACTACTTTACTAAGTGGGTAGAGGTTAAACCTCTATCCAATATTTGAGATGTGGATGCTAAGAGGTTTGTATGAAGAAATATCATCACCAGGTTTGTAGTCCCACACATGTTAATCTCGGACAATGGTCTTCAATTTGATAGTAAAACCTTCCGAAGATACTATGGGGAGTTAAGGATCAAGAATAGGTATTCTACTCTGGCTTATCTGCAACGGAATGGTCAGGCCGAGGCTACAAATAAGGCCATAGTGTCTGGGTTGAAGAAAATGTTGGATGACGCCAAGGGGAGGTGGGTGGATGAATTGCCCCATGTGATGTGGACTTATCGCACCACACCCCGAAGATCAACTGGGGAAACTCTTTTTTCAATGACTTATGGGGTAGAAGCAGTAATCCCTATTGAGTTAGGGTTCATAACCCTAAGAACTGATTAGTTTAGCGTCAAGGAGAATAATTACTTGCTCTCAGCCAGCTTGGATTTAGTTGAGGAAAGAAGAGAAGTGGTTGCAGTGAAGATGGCACATTATTAGTAGAGGCTTAAGCAAGGATATGACAAGGGAGTGAAGCTAAGGCCATTGGCCCCAGGAGATCTAGTTTTGAGGAAGGAAGTGGGGACAGCCAAGAACCCGGCCTGGGGAAAGCTGGGTCCCAATGGGAAGGCCCCTATAGAATAACATCAGTGGCTGGTATTGGAGCTTATTATTTGGAAGACTTGGATGAAAATGTAGTTCCACAGCCTTGGAATGTAAATAATCTATGGCATTATTACTATTAATGATATGAAGTTCTTTTTATTCATATATGGTTCATTTATGCCTTACTATGGTTGTGAGTAATGTGGTGGTTGCTTAAGCAAAAAAGTTTCTAAGTGTTAAACAAAACCTCGGTCTTGTTCGGCTCCTCAGGTCACAAACCTTGGGTAAATTAACTTTTGTGGAAAAAATTTCTAAGTGTTAAATAGAACCTCGGTCTTGTTTGACTCCTTAGGTCACAAACCTTGAGTAAATTAACCTTTGTGGAAAAAATTTCTAAGTGTTAAACAGAACCTCGGTCTTGTTTGACTCCTTGGGTCATAAACCTTGGGTAAATTAACCTTGTGGAAAAAATTTTCTCAGTGTTAAACAAAACTTTGGTCTTGTTCGACTCCTCGGGTCACAAATCTTAGGTAAATTAACCTTTATGAAAAAAATTTGTAATTGTTAAACAGAACCTCGGTCTTGTTCAACTCATCGGGTCATAAACCTTGGGTAAATTAACCTTTGTGAAGTGTTAAACAAAACCTCGGTCTTGTTCGACTCCTCAGGTCACAAACCTTGGGTAAATTAACCTTTGTGGAAAAAATTTCTAAGTGTTAAACCGAACCTCGGTTTTATTCAACTCCTCAGGTCACAAACCTTGGGTAAATTAACCTTTGTGGAAAAAAATTTCTAAGTGTTAAATAGAACCTCGGTCTTGTTCGACTCCTTGGGTCACAAACCTAGGGTAAATTAACCTTTGTGGAAAAAATTTTCTAAGTATTAAATAGAATCTCGGTCTTGTTCGACTCCTCGGGTCACAAACCTTGGGTAAATTAACTTTTGTGGGAAAAAGATTCTAAGTGTTAGACAGAACCTTTGTCTTGTTCGACTCCTTAGGTCACAAACCTTGGGTAAATTAGCCTTTGTGTAAAAAAAGATTCTAAGTGTTAAATAGAATTTCAGTCTTGTTCGACTCCTCGGGTCACGAACCTTGGGTAAATTAGCCTTTGTAGAAAAAAGTTTCTAAGTGTTAAACAGAATCTTGGTCTTGTTGACTCTTCGGATCACAAACCTTGGACAAGTTATCATTTACATGGACATTTCTAAGTATTGGATAGAACCATAAGTCTTGCTTGCTTCCTCAGGTTACAAGCACAGGGCAAATTGGTCTTTTAGCATTCCAAGTCTGACGTAAGGTAAGTTTTTGCTTGTAATTGATACCAAGTGTCAGAATATTGTTACAAATTGCCCTAAGTGTCAGTCCAATAACTTTCCTAAGGTTCATTTCTGATTGAACAAGATAGTATAGGGAATTAATTAAGTTAGTTAAAGATTAGTATGTTCCAGATAATATTAAAGATTAGTATACTTGGACAAATTAAACTTAAATAGATGAAAAAGTGCAAAGTGAAAATCAAGTATTTTCATTAAAGTTTAGGAGTTGGATTACAATAAGAGAAGGATGAGACGTTAACTACACTTAAGCATGATTACAAAATTGGCTAAAAAGCTTAACCTATAACTAAGTTAGGCTGCTGCCTCTTTTTCTTTCTCTTTCTCTTTCTCTTTTTCTTTCTCCTTCTTCTTCTTCTTCCTCTTTAGTTGCTCAACTTCAGTTACCTCCTCGAATTCCATGTCCATAACAGCTACTGGAGTTGGTTGATCATGCCCTTGCTCTGTAGAAATGTGTGGTAGCTGAAGTGGAGGTAGGTTGATCCAAGGTGGAGGCAGGGTCGAGATTAACTGGGGGCTGAGGAAGACTAGGAGCAAATGGGGGATAGTATACCTTATTAGGGGCTCGAAGCTCTGATTCAACACTAACCCCAGCTATGTTCAGCGCTTTACCCCAGATCTCCAAGCAGAAGGCCCGAGCAACATCCCTAAGCTGGGCTGTAAGAGTTTAAGTAGTCTTAGTCATGCCCGCATCATAGGCATCCTACTCGGCCTTAGCCCTTTTAGCATCCTTAGCCTCTAGCTGCTTCTGTCGTTGTTTGGCCTTCACCATGGCCAAGGCCAACTAACTTTCGACCTTCTTTTGAGAAGCCCTTGCCTCCCCTGCCTATTTCGTAAACCCAGCCAAGGCAGACTTGGCATTTTTTCTTGATTTTTCTACCTCGGCCAGGTGGAAGAGAATGTCCTTCAGCCTCTTCTCAGTCTCGGTATGGGCCTTCTCAGAGGCCTCGAGTTTGCCCCCAGCCTCACGAGCTTGGCCCAGGGCGTGGTCCACCCATTCCTCAGCCACAAAGGCTGCTTGCATAGACTAGAAAATTGCTATGGGTTAGTATCCTTGCATGTGTTATATTAACTTATGAAAAGAAGAGAGTAAGTATATACCTTGGCAATGTCTCTCTTTAATGAAAGAAAGACCTCATGTTTCCGAAAAGATCGAAGCTCTTGCATGTCTTCGGGTAGAAGGAGAACCTTTTCCATACATTCTGCTAGAATGCCCTTCTTCCTTTCTGGGGATCCATGACAGGGCTCCCTGAGCTCAGCACAAATGAAGGCCTTCAGGCCAAGGCCTTCAGCTGTTGTTCTCTCTTTAAGCCTTTGGACGTCCCAGAAGGGATGTTCTTTTTCTACTGAGCCCTAGATTTTGGGGGCTCCTTGGATGAGGGCTACTTCGAGGGACGTGTGACTTCTCCCTCTTCAACATCCTCGGATCCCTTGGTCCCTTGGCCCCTTTTTCTTTTCTTATTTGCGGCGTCACCAGAGGACGCACGCGTGGGGGCAGGAGTGGGTGGTTGGGGCACTATGGGAACTATTGGGGAGGCACCCCCAGTGTGGGCTGTGAGTAGTGCCAGCATTTTTGGGGTCTTTTCTTCGAAACACCAACCAACCCTTCAGGAATGTTAGCTTCCTCCTGGCTAGTGCTGACTTAGGCAAGAGGTAAACAACGTTGGGAGGGGCCGGGGGAATCTTCGGGGTCCTCTTGACAGTAAAAGACCTTGAAATCCTTGTCTGTCACCTCTTGGGTGGGTTCGGGAGTGCACTCTGTATCCTCGTCGTCTGAGGGTATGGATTGCTCATGAGAATAAAGGAGTATGGTTATTAGCGCGACTAGAAGTTGGGCATCTTGCGCTCTAGGTAGAGGAGGATTTGTTAGCAGAAAATCGAGGACTGCTACGTCAATAAAGGCTAATTGCTTTTCTTTAGCTCTAATTATATTCTTCGGGCTTTGGAAGCATTTAGAGATGGGTTCAAACTCGAGGATTATATGCACCGCCGGGAGTTTGCCGTCTTTATGTAGAAAAATTTCTGACCTAAGGATCCGGTTTAGGTCGGGAAAATTCACGAGGTTTTTGTTCAAGGCGATGTGGTATTCATTTGCCAAAAAAGAAGTAACATAAGTCATAGGTTAGAGAAAAAACCTTGTAAAAATTTTTCTTTATGTAAATATAAAAATCCTACGTGCATCTAAGATTTGTGGGAACCCTACTTGGTTTCCCTTCCTGGGTAGGACAGTGCAACCCATGATGCCAGTCACCCGAGACGATAAGGAAGTCCTCGTCCATCCCTTGTTTAACTTAGGCATACAGGATATTAACCTAATGACTAGGACCCTACATTTGATGTAGTATTTGATTTCCTTCCCTTTTTGGCAGTTGTATACCTAATTCACGTCATGCCATGTGAGGTTAGTCCTCATTTTTTGGTTTATCATATCTACATTGCCAAGGACCCTAAAAAAATAGGGGGAGCATTGTGTGGGGATTAGCCTATAGTTCATCGAGAAGTCTCTAGTAACCCTTCCCATAGGAATTTCCATCCCACCTTCTATGAAGGCGATCATCGAAATCACTACTGAGCCAGCAGGTCTGTTTATAACTAGCCATTCGCCCAGTTAACAATGTTGAAGTTCAACACCATTAGGGATCCTATATTGAGCCCTAAAGGCAGCCATGCCTTCAAAGGTATCTACTAGCCTAGCAAATCTACCCATGGAGATTTATGGTGTGGGAAATAAAAAATCTACGTGCAAAAGAATATGAATCCAAACACACCTACAAGCAATAGAAAAGTCTCTCCTCAGGCTGCTGCTTCAACGAAAATTTGCCAAATAAGTAAATGAGGCCAAATCAGCCTCAACCTCTCCTTATATAGGGGTGAAAAATGAGTGGTAAAATTCCTGCTCATAAATGCAAGTAAATAAGGATCGTAGGATCATCATCGCACCGTAGAACGTGGGGGAACAAGCAGCCGCTTGACATAATAAATACGGAATCGTGGATACCGAAGCATCAGGAATGTGCTGATGACAAGTGAAAAGACGTTACCACGTGGGAACATGTTCGGCACGTATCAAGTGGGATATATGACTAAAACCTTACTTTTTACCTCAGAGTTAATAGCAAGGTTTTAGGGGGCTATTGTGGGCGCTCGAGGAACGAGAAAGGGATCGTTGAGCTGTTATCATTATTATTAAGGCATCATAAGCCCGACGAGGGAATCCACCCGAGGAGGAGAAGAGACAAAAGACTTTTGGGAGTTCTAGTTGGGAAGGACGGGTTGTGGAGAGAGAATGATGGAGGGTAAGGGAAGTTTCCAGTGAGAAGTAGCTTATTGCCTCTGCATTAAATGACTGGCAACAACTTTATCAGTTGCATTGATGAAGAAGTGACTTGAACAGTGGAGATCACAGCTAAGCAGCTTCTTCTACCACCTTCATCAGAAGTTTAAGGGGACAGGTGTCATGATGAGAATATGGGTAGGTGGAGATGAGGGGCCTAGATATGAAGAGCTGAGAAGTATATAAGGGGAAGAAAAATTCCAAATGAAGGGGATCCGAAAAAAAGAGAAGAAAAAGAACAGAATCTAGAACAAGAACATAGAGAGAAGAGATTTGCCTCCTCAGGCAAGCTTGTAATAAGCCTTATATATACTCAAACTTTGATTTATAGTCATTCTTACCCTATCCTTGTCCTCGGGCTAAGCCCCTCCTTTTGTTTAACCCACTCTTTTAAAAATATCTATTGATTGAGCCTAGTTGAGCTGCATAAATCTCACTACTCTAAGTGGGCTTGGGCTGTTTAATTTTTGTGTCCTTACAATAATAATAATAATAATATCACATTAAGACTTACTTTATGTATAAATTATACATTTGTTTTATTTTGTGAATATAAAAATTATTGATATATTTAACTTGGCTCCTTAAAAATTTTATGATCTTACCATGTTACATCATTTTGGTATCATGACTGGGTTTGGATAGCAACACGGTTGCATTGCTTTGCGCGTCTGTATTTTTTTCTGTAGGTCTCATGCACTGTTCACGGGACCCACAAGTGCGGAATTTAGCAAATATAACTTTAAAACTGGGTCCCACGGCACTATTCACACATTTAAAAATTATTTTGTTACAGTGTTTTCAGTAATAAGCGGTATCCAAACAAACCCCAAGTATCCGAGTCTCATTGTCCACAATATTGAGCTTCATTTGCTCTTTGAATCAAGAAAATGATGAATTAGGCCTATTATAACTTATCAGTAGGACTATTCCTCATCACTAATCGATATTTTCCAAAGTTACTATAGTATAGAATCTTTATGATATATTATATTACTATCTATTGTTATTTTCCTTATGAATTTCTTCTTTTGTGTTTATAAATTGGATTCTATTGGAGCACAAATAAATTTTGAGTTTTAACCTTGTAAGGTTGAATTTAATTAACCATCTTGTTGGTTTTATTCCGTGCCAAGTTTGCTTATAATTCAGCATTTAGAAACCTTGTATTTAAGTGGGAATCATGTAAGGGTAGTGTGTGAGAGAGTGTGAAGAAAAGCTCAAGATTGTGCACTCAGCAAGAGACTCGTGACTGGATCTCGCGGCTTGCTCGCAGCTTGCAAGTCGCCAAAGGATGCACATGAATGAAGCATGCAGAGGAGCTGAACAGTCACGCCAGCTGGAGCACTACAGGACAAAAAGTCTAATCTGGCCATTCAGTTAGCTCGCGGCTTGGACTCACGACTCAGTCAAGTCGCGAGGCCAAGTCACCAGTCCAATCTATTTGGGAAAAACTGACTCTTCGCATTCCAAACACATACCAGTATAAATACCCCTTATACCCACGAAATGTGGAAAGTTTTCAGAGAGAATTTTGAGAGAGAAACCCTAGAGAAAAACAAGATTGACTCATCCACAATCTTTACATATTGATTCTCCAAATTCCTCAACTCTCACCCTCTCCATTGTTACATCCTTAAGAAGTTCATTAGCCAAATCCTTTTCTCACCATACCCATATCTGTGAGAAGGCTTTTTGGTGCTTGGGAAGCAGTTAGGAAGAGACCAATTGATATTGGTTGATGCTATAGGCTATAGCGGAATCCGGTAAGCTAGAGAAGACAAAGGTTCGGCGTAACCTTGTTGGAGTAAGAGCTTGGAGGGCTTAGGTACACTGGGTAGATTAGGCTTGGAGGGTCTTCTGCTGTTCATGTATCCCAACTTGATTCTCTAGTGGATTATTGATCGCTTGGAGGGCGGCGGAGAGGTTTTACACCGAGGGCTTTGGTTTCCTCTTCGATAACACATCGCTATGTTGTCCTTGTGTTTGCATCTCTCTTCCCTTAATCTTTGCCATTTAATTTATTCTGTGGATGTGATTTTATTTGGTTTAGATTGTTTATCAATTCTGTTCTAAGCTTATGTTCATATTCCGCACATACATTGTTTGATAATAAGCTTGAATTGGTAATTTGTAATTTGGGGGTCTAAACGTTAAAGGTGTTTTATACACTATTTGAACTTTCAATTGGTATCAGAGCGGGTACACTTGTTGTGGTTTAAATACCTAAGTGTGATTCTTGACCCCTTGTGTGTTTTGCCATGGATAATGCTTTGTATGTTTCTATGGATGTTTTGGATGTTGATGAATGTAATATGCTACATGTTTGTGAAAATGTCTCTATGAGTGATGATCCTCATGATTGTGATGCTATGTTACATGAATCTTTGGGTGTTATTGATATTCTTAACATCAAACTCTTCAAGAAAAAGGCTAAGAAGTTTTATAAAGATTTGAGCAAGTTATTTTGTGAAAATGATGATTTGATTGCTAAGCTCAATGAATCCAACAAATTGGTTGAGAAATATAAAAAACTTGCTGAAAATTCTCTTGAAAAGTTGAAAGAGTTTGAATGTTTGAATATGGACTTAGATGCTAAACTTGTTTTGTCTAACAAACTTGTTGATGAGCTAAAATGTGAGAATGAATCTCTAAAAATGCATGTCAAGTGTTTGATTGCTGAACCTATTGCTAAAAATGATGATAATATTTGTTGCAATCATGTTGTGGTACCCGATTTTGTGCCTATTGTGTGTTATACCTCAAAGGACAAATCGGTGTACGTTCCTCCATACAAAAGAAATCAAAAGGTGAAGAGAAAGGCTCTTAAGTCAAAGCCTCGGTTTAGGTCTTAACCTAAGACTTTGGATGGATCTAAGTTTGTTCCAACTTGCCACCATTGTGGTGTGATTGGTCATATAAGACCTCAATGTCATAAGTTGAAGAGAGAACAAAACCATGTTGCTAGATTCCTTCCCAAAAAGCCTAGTGGACTTAAACACATTGTTTGTCACCATTGTGGTGCTTTTGGTCATCTAAGACCTAATTGCTATAAGTTTCATGCTCTTAAAAGAATCAAAAGAAAAGACAAACTTGAGTTTCTTGGAAGTTATGCTAAAAAGGGTAAACCGGTTTTGAGTGAAAATAACATGTTGTTAAAGAAAGTGTTTAATGCTCTTAACTCCTTGACTATGTGCATCTCCGGTTATTATTCTTCCAACCCTCGTCTCACTTCTCATGAGACACCCATTCCAAAAAATCGTTCCGTTTGGATGAGGAAGGGTTCCTATGGTTGAGCTTTTGCTTTTTTGGTCCTTGATCTAATTCTTTCGATCTTTGTAGGACTCTTCATGCATTGCATGTCATATCTTCATGCATTTTATGCATCTTGCATTTATTTTTATGCATTGTTTCTGTTTTGATCTTACTTTTATGTTTTAATTTTGTGTGAGTAAAAATCCAAAATCACATAAAAAGTAAAAAATTTAAAAAGTTTGATCGTATATGTTTGAGCACATATCTCATGTGAGTTTTGCCTTGTACCTCTATACAAATGGCTTTGTGTATTTACAAGCTTAGCTTGTTCTTTATGCACTTATATCTCTGTGAGAAAAATCTTGACATCTATGTGTGATTGTTGTAAATCGATCTTCAAGCTTGTCATGAATAATTAGTCAATTGTCATGTTAGTTTTGATATATGTGTAGACTTGTGCCTATATGTCTTCCCACTCTTTTATATTTTTTTGTTTAAAGAGTTCAACCAATGTAAATCTCAAAATGAAAAGAGATAATGAGTTGCAAAAGCCGTCGCACATACTAGTATTCGACTAGGAAAAAGGGAAAGTGACTTTTATGAAAATGTATGATGCCCAAAAAGCCAAAGGCTTGTTCATCAAATTGAAATATAAAAAATTTTAGGCATCGATCTCAAAATGAGATGTATTGATTCAAAATGATCAAATGTTATGAATTGTAAAGAAGCCAAAAGAAAAGTTTCAAAGATATGTAATCATTTTTTTTGTGGGAGGTCATATATATTCATTTCTATAATTGAGATAGATCACTTGACTTAGTACTAGTTGTGTATGACTTGATTAAATTGATCATTGAAGCTTCACTTTAGACTAAGGACTATTTCACATTTGATACACACACACAACACACATGTCTAATGTTCAATGAATGCTTTATTTATTTGTTCGATTGTACTTGTTTAAATGTGATGTGTGTGTGCTCAACTATATATGAATCAATCCAAAAAGATTTTTGATCATTTTATTTGTATTTGGAAGTGATTTTTATCACTTTTTGTGTTCATGTTTAGTGCTTACTTTGTCTTTCATTGTTCAAACATGTTCTGTGTTGAAAAACAGGTGTCAAAGTTTTTTGCAACTTACCTCACAACTCACGAAAATTTTCGCAACTCATCTCGCGACTCGCCAGTCGCGCAATGCAAGTCGTGAGTTCATCCAGAAGCTTTTGCGACTCATCTCGAGACTCGCAAAAATTTTCGCAACTTGCCTAGTCGCGAAATGCCCAGAAACAGCTTTTTTAAAGAACTTTTCGTGGGAAACTTGTTTTAAACCTCTCCCATCCTTTTTTTAACCCCTCTTTCAATATTTTTACATCAAAACTCAATCAATTTGAATGGTTTTTCATTTCATTAACATCACTAAGGTAATTTTAAACTCTTTTCATTGATTTGGATCCTTAGATTATGTTTTGGAGAGTTTTGTGCTCTTGGTTAGGTTTTTCATCATAGGGGTTGGGGAAACATAATTTTTGTCAAATTTTTATATGGGATTGGTTTCTTTTGATGATTTGCTTTGGATGTTGGCCCCTTGTGGCAAAAATAACATGTATTAAGGGTGGATTTCATGATATTTATGCATTGTTTTACATTGTTGTTCTTAGTGTGCACGTTAGGTGTTTGATAAAATGCCTCTTAGGAATTTTCTCACTTGTTTGGACTCCGATGAGTACTAAACTTTGGGGTTTCTTATGTTTCCTCATTAGGATCAGGTTTGGTTCATTGGTTGTGTATTTAACACACCTTATCCCACATGTGCATTTTCAATGTTTTGGTCATGCATTGCACATAGCCACCTCTTGCACACACCTTTGCTACTCTTGTTATGCATTGATCTATACCTTGTTTCTTCATCCTAGCATGTCATATTTACCTTATGCTTTGTAGAATTTTGTTTGGTCTTTTGTTTGAGCTTCATTTCTCATTCATCTTGCACCCCTCATGCATCATTCTCCTTGTTCATACCTTCATCTCCTGCCTTCTTTTTTTCTTGACCGCTTTGTCTATTCGTGTCAAAAAGGGGGAGAGTATACTCTAAGTAGTATACCAAAGAGTTTTGTCATTTCTATATGACTCTTGTGCACATTCTTAGGGGGAGAAATTCTATTTCTTGTGCACATTTGTAGGGGGGGAGATATTCCATAGGGAAGATGCATATACCAAGGGGGAGAAGACTTTGTGTTAATAAGAAAATTTTGTTTTGCTTGTTTTTCTTATGTTTGTTTTCTTATTTGCTTTATGGTGCTTTGAGTTATGTTTAGTATCTTTGCTTTGTTGTTCTCATTGCATCATGTATGTGTTGAACATGTATACATCCTTATGATATTGTGCTTCATTGAATGCATGTTCGGATGATCATTTGCTTTGCTATGTGATCATTGTAGTCATTTCTCTATGACTGTTTTAGTGTATGATCAAGTTGCTCACATGTTTCACATCATGTTCACTTGATCACAATTTACTTGTTACATTATACTTGTCCTTTCATTATTTGCTTTACCTTGAGGGTCTAATGTGTTTTGTGCAAGTGTTTCAGGTTATAGGTATATATATTTCAAGTTCATCACAGCTCCTATGATTCATGATAGGGGGAGAAAGAGAGAAAGAGCTTTGTGTTATATTAACTACGTTTTTGCTTTGCTCATAATTCATGATTATGCTTAGCTATTTAAAATATTTTGTTTTGTACCATTGCTTTGTGGCATAGTACTTGTTGATTAATGTTATGCATTTTCTTTAAGTACATCACTCTTGTGCCCTTTGTTGGATTTTATATCCTTAATGCAATTACCTAGTATTGTTGCATTGGTTGAGTGTTAGACATGCAAATGATACTTTGCATCCATATGCATTACAAGTTTTTTGCATACAATGATCATATTGTGTTGTTGTTTTTCAAGAGTTACTTGCTCTTATGGTTCAAGAGCTACACAAATTCTAGAGTTAGGTGTGAGTGAGTTTTTTTCAACTGTTCCTAACTCACATGTTAAGTCTAGAGTTTGTTTTAGGGTTTTGTCACGGAATAGCCAAAGGGAGAGATTGTAAGGTTGAATTTAATTAACCATCTTGTTGGCTTTATTCCGTGCCAAATTTGCTTGTAATTCAGCATGTAGAAACCTTGTATTTAAGTGGGAATCATGTAAAGGTACTGTGTGAGAGAGTGTGAAGAAAAACTCAAGATTGTGCACTTAGCAAGGGACTCGCGACTGGATCTTGTGGCATGTAAGTCGCCAAAGGATGCACATGAGTGAATTATGCAGAGGAGCTGAACAGTCACGCCAGCTGGAGCACTACAGGACAAAAAGTCCAGTCTGGCCATTCAGTTAGCTCGCGGCTTGGACTCGCAACTCAGTCAAGTCGCAAGGCCAAGTTGCCAGTCCACTCTGTTTGGGAAAAACTGACTTTTCGCATTCCAAACATACACCAGTATAAATACCCCTTATACCCACGAAATGTAGAGAGCTTCTAGAGAGAATTTTGAGAGAGAAACCCTAGAGAAAAACAAAATTGACTCATCCACAATCTTTACATATTGATTCTCCAAATTCCTCAACTCTCACCCTCTCCATTGTTACATCCTTGAGAGGTTCATTAGCCAAATCCTTTTCTCATCATACTCATATCTGTGAGAAGGCTTTTTGGTGCTTGGGAAGCAGTTAGGAAGGGACCAATTGATATTAGTTGATGCTATGGGCTATAGCGGAATCCGGTAAGTTAGAGAAGACAAAGGTTCGGCGTAACCTCGTTGGAGTAGGAGTTTGGAGGGCTTAGGTACACTGGGTAGATTAGGCTTAGAGGGTCTTCTGCTGTTCATGTATCCCAACTTGATTCTCTAGTGGATTATTGACTGCTTGGAGGGCGGCGGAGAGGTTTTACGCCGATGGTTTCGATTTCCTCTTCGATAACACATCGCTGTGTTGTCCTTGTGTTTGCATCTCTCTTCCCTTAATCTTTGCCATTTAATTTCTGCTGTGGATGTGATTTTATTTGGTTTAAATTGTTTATCAATTCTGTTCTAACCTTATGTTCATATTCCGCACATAAATTGTTTGATAATAAGCTTGAATTGGTAATTTGGGGGTCTAAATGTTCAAGGTGTTTTATACGCTATTTGAACTTTCAAACCTTTTGGAAACTTCGGTTCTATCTGATTATATAAATTAGTTGAATTCTCGCACAATGTGGTGTAATTTATTATCAGTTTTCTCCAATATTTCAATCATTTTTGCCAAGAATCTTGTCACGCCCCAAACCCAATACCTGGATTTGTGACCATGACCGGCATGCTAATATCAAGCTTAAACCTGATATTAACAAGAACCAACTTAACTTTTACAAAACTTTTACAAAAGCTTCCCTCTTTCTTTTCATGCTTGTTTCTTTACTTCTTGATATAACTTATCACTTGATATTCAGAGTGTCTACACTGTACTCAAAGATTAACATAATCCACCAGTTATTCAAATTCAAAATTTCACATAATACATCTCTTAATACTTTAAGGTACACACTTTCATTAGATCCTAAAATACACAATACTACAAAGCTAAACATCAAATTGCTAAATTGGGATTCCTACTTTTAAAACTAAAGCCAGCTCCTTCCAAAACTTGACTAAGGCTCACTCTGCTCCAAAATA
The DNA here is from genome assembly GCA_028535165.1 of Quercus tomentella. NCBI lineage: Eukaryota > Viridiplantae > Streptophyta > Magnoliopsida > Fagales > Fagaceae > Quercus > Quercus tomentella. The sequence goes on from JAPQVY010000144.1 coordinate 25,809,431, forward strand.
AAACCTGTTGACTGAAAGAGTGGAAGGGGTGAGATACACAGCTTAGTAAGGGTAAGATACATAAGAATTTAATAAGAATGCATGTAAATCAAATCATTTTATTTTATAAATGTTCAGATAGGAGAACATATTTTCATGCATAATATTTTATACTATAACTTATATGCTCTTTATAGGAAAATAATTGTTCTCCATTTTCTTATCAGAATAATATTACCAAAACCTTTCGGATTGAATTTCTTTCATTTCTCACAAAGTCACCAAATATAATATTGATTGTTTAAAATCATATACATACATACATACATACATACATACATACATACATATATATATATATATTCTTGTTACAAAATAATCTTTTTAACTTAAATAAGATAATTGTTAACATTGTCTTAAACTAGAAGACGAATAAGAAAACTTTTCTTTATAAACTTATTCTCATAAAATATTATAACTTTCATAGTCATAAAACTTAACATTTCATAAGTAACAGAAATCTAATAACTTTTTAACATAAACTTGTACTTTCATCAGAAGCTTTATCTTTACAGAACACTAAAACCTTTTCATCAGATTCTTTATCTTTAAAGCACAATAGAACTTCAAAAACTTTTATCTTTAAAGAACAGCTTTTCTTTTCATCAGAAACTTCTTTTCATGGGAGCTTTCAACTTTTCATAATGCATTTAAACAAAATCATTCTCTCATGATCAATAACATAATATAGCTGTTCATAACATATTAGTTAGTCTATATCTGATAAGTCTGTACTTGGTGCATGTGCACAACAGAGAAGGCCTCATAACATTTGGGTGCCCTCGTGTGTATGATATTGTCCTCTTTTGGAGGCTTGATGGCACATCCCCTCAAGGTTTTGTTCCTCCCCGCCGTCCGTACACATTGGGGAGAAGGCCTTGTTCAAATTAGAGTTATGGGTAGCCCCATTTCCTCCACTTTAAATGGCTAAACAGATAATATTTTCCATAGAAAGCCAATAATTAACCTCTACTGGCCGAGTTTAGATCACCAGAAAACATAACCCGAAAACATTTCATACTTATACATCACACTGAAATTTCTTATTTTACATAACATTTCATAATAATAGCATTTCCATTCTTTTCTTTAAACATCATGTTCATGGAAATTAGTAATGGCATCAATATACTTAAATCATATACATAAGGTTTCGAAAGCTCCCGAACATATCTTTGTCTGAAACATGATTATATGTTATATCTCTAATCAAAAACCCTTTTAATACATCATATACCTTAAAATAACCTCATGATTTACCAAATGCTCATATAGCTTATTCCTTACCTGAAAGCAGAGAAACCGAAAGCCTACAATCGAAGGAGCTTAGACTTGGGAACTGGTAACACCTAAATCAAATATCAAAACTTATTACTTACTATTAATTATTTCTTATCATAAACTTACACATTCATCTCAAAACCTATCTCTTAAAATCAAGGAAATCATAATCCCACCTCAACGAGATTCCCACAAACATATTATGCACACATCAATAAATGATGTACCAAACTAAAGAAAAACCACCATTCTCATATTTATATCATATTTCCAGAGGAGCCAACTTCATTTCAAAAAGGTGCTTTAAGATTAGGGAAACAATGCATGCATAAACATAAAATCCTTTAAGCATGGTCATGTAACCATATACACTCACATGGCAGCATACAATACGTTGAACAAGCCAGCAACACGAAAAAGCAGTAGAATGGTTTAGAACCCCTCCTTTATAGTACTAAACCTTGAACCAAGTTATATAAATTTTATCTATGATCTAGACATACCAAATGATAAGCATATTAATTTATAGCTCATAACATTCACCCAACTTTAGAATTAAATCCTCAAAGCCAGAGTTATCATTTACTATTTATTTTCATTTCAGCAATATATGCCTCATTTGTAAAATATAAATGGGCAATTTAAATACATCTAATCTTCATGAAAATTTACAGAGCAACTCCTCTGGATGTCTAGTAAACATTAATCAATTTCAAAGTCAAATCATGGAAACATGATTTACTAAAAATCATATAAGACAACGTGCTCAAATCTATCCTGACAGAATTTCATGCAACTTAGAAATTAAACTATTATTTTTATATTGATCCAAATGCTGTGAGACCACTTCCATTACAACCATATGTGTCTTAGTATTCATAAGAACTAATCCTAGTATCCTAATTCACTATATACAATTTAATATATAATTTATCATGCGTAAACACAGAATTTGTCACAGAGGCAGCTTTGAAACATTTTCTTGTAAAATCATAAAATGGTTGCAAATAGTCTTATTATCATATGGGGATTTTTATACACTCATTAGACATGTTAGAAAACACTTTCATACAGTCATTTAACCATTTATAGCAAAATTAAATACAACAAAAATCCCAGCAGTAACATCAAAAGTACTCATCCTAACTTTTTCTTACTTCCTTAATCATATACAATCATTAATTAGTAAAAACCCTAATCTACCTTCAACAAATTACCAACACAGTTTCAAAGCTTCTTAAAACAGCATATATATATATATATATATATATATATATATATATATATAAACTTACAAGTTCATGATTTTCTAATTTCACAAATCATAAATTCCAGCTTCTAACAATCATATTAGAGAACATAGAAGTGAAACTAAAGCAAACCATACTACCATTAAAATACCCATAACAGAAAATAAACATATATACTTACCCACAATTGAAGCTAAAACTTTAGTAAGAGTTTGATTCCTTCTTAGAGAAAGATATATGGTTTCGGTGAGAGAGGGAGGGCTGTTGGTGAGAGGTAAGGTGCTACCGTGTGGGAACAAGGGCAGAAGAAGGAAATAAGATCAAAGAAAAAGGATTAGGGAAAGGAGAATTAGAGCTGAACCTTCTGGTGTAGTCAAGAAAAGATAAGGGAGAAATGGATTTTGGGTAAGGCACGTGTAATGCTAAGGGAAAAGTGTTGATGGGTCACCCTTTAAACTTTTTTAAAATTACTTTCCACCCCCCTTATAAGCTTATATTCTATAAAGACCCAAACTATAAAATAACTTGGCATATAAACTCTTACCTTAAACACTTAATTAAACACCAACAAACTATATATCTAATAACTTAACCACTTAATATAGTTTTGTACATACTTAGTATATATTCATAATACAATTAGCCATTCAATTATATACAATCTTTACAATTCTTATTCAAAGGCATTATAAAGTAATATGTTTATTAAATACTCTTCTATTAATTATAGAAAGAAAGTGGCTTAAAATAATAATTAACCATTCAAACACACAGTTTAACTATAAAGTTGGGTCGGGGTGTTACAAATCTTGTAGTTTAACTGATTGATACCTTATTGTGTTTCTAACATAGAAATCGAGAGTTCAAATCCTCACCCCTAACTATCGATATATATATATATATATATAATAAGGGATAAAACCCTTTTTCGTTCCTACATTTTCACACAATTCTCACTTTGGTCCCTAACTTTTTTTTTTCACCGCTTTTAGTCCCTATCCTGAAAAACACATCTTGTTTTAGTCCCTGACGTTACATCAGAGACGGAAATTGCATAGCTAGCAAACGGAAAAAAATTAAAAATATTAAAATAATACACCCTGTGTCCACGTGACTTTCCACGTCAGCCTCTAAATTAAAAAATTAATTTATTAATTCTAACTAAATAAAAAAATTAAAAACTCTCATAAAAAAAAATCAAAAACAAATTTAAAACTAAACCCAGCAAGAACAACAAAACCCAGCAAGAACTAAACCCAGAAATAAAAACTAAACCCAGCAAAAACAAGATGAACAAAACACAAACACAGCAAATTTAAAACCCAAAAAATTAAATTCAAACCCATATTCAAACCCAAAAAAAAACAGAGGGAGAGCTAGCTACTTCAATTGAACAAGTTGAGAAGCTTTCTCTCTCCATACTGATCTGCAAACCACTCTCGAAGGTCGTCACTGATTCCTCGGAATTCATCGACGGAGATCCCGGACGCCGGATCTCCGGCTTGTACACCAATACTTTCGCAGGAGTCAGGTGGAGATCGAGATCGGTTTGGTATGGTTTGTTCGGCTCGCCGAATCGCCGGCGTTTTGGCGAGACCTTGGGTCGGGAATTCGGACTCGGATCCCCGAGATTCCACATGTTAGTACAGGTGACTTCGGCCTCGGAGACCTCGTCAGAGGATGGAATCAGTGCACCGGATGTGAGAAGCTCCGGCATCGGACGCAAAGTACCGCCGCGTAGGACAGTCTCAACCGCCGCCTGGCACACATGCCAGTTACCAGTCCATAAAAGTCCAACGGTGTCGTTAACTGGGTTCATGGTCCTTCCACAAGCCTCAAACAACAAAGACTGAAACAAAGCTGAAAAGCACAACTGAAAGAAGAAAAAAAATTCAGAACAAAGACAATAACACAACCCAAAAAAAAAAAAAAAAACTACATGTGCATATATGGGTTTGAATTTAATTTTTTGGGTTTTAAATTTGCTGGGTTTGTGTTTTGTTGATCTTGTTTTTGCTGGATATAGTTTTTATTTCTGGGTTTAGTTCTTGCTGGGTTTTGTTGTTCTTGCTGGGTTTAGTTTTAAATTTGTTTTTGATTTTTTTTTTTATGAGAGTTTTTAATTTTTTTATTTAGTTAGAATTAATAAATTAATTTTTTATTTTAGAGGCTACGTGGAAAGCCACGTGGACATAGGGTGTATTATTTTAATATTTTTAATTTTTTTCGTTTGTCAGCTGTGCAATTTCCGTCTCTGATATAACGTCAGGGACTAAAACGAGATGCGTTTTTCAGGATAGGGACTTAAAACGGTGAAAAAAAAAGTTAGGGACCAAAGTGAGAATTGTATGAAAATGTAGGGACGAAAAAGGGTTTTATCCCATAAAATAATAAATAAATAAATAAATTCAATAATTTTCCTTGTAAAAAAGTGTGTGTTTTTACGAATTGAAAATTGCATGATATAGTAGTTAATATAGATAGGCATGTTTCATGCCTACTAAAAATGAAAATATCCTTAAAAAATATATTTTTTTAACATTTTTTTGTTATGTGTTACTGTTTTTTTTCCCCCTTTTTGTTGGACACTATTTCAATTGTTGCAAAAACAACTAAATTTGATCAAGAATACCATATTTCAAATTAATTTTTTCTCACATAAAAAAAAAAAAAAAAAAAAATCAACTGTTTCACATATAAATCTTAGAAAAATGATATTAAAATTTCATTATGCTTAAAATAATTAATATAATAAAATAATCATATTTATTTTATTAGTAATTTTTCTAATTACATAAGGGAGTTAGAACATTTAAACGGTTAAGATTAATTTTAGTAAATTCGTAAATATTTAATTTTTATGGCTTTTGTGTCAATTGTTATTAAAGCAACAAAATATGAGGAAGAATGTCATATTCTAAATTTATATTATAATTGCAACTAAAAATGATTTCTTTTATGTCAGTTCACACCCTATCCATTTTTTTGTTCATAAAAAAAATATAAAAGAATTGTGCCACATCACACAACCTCATGTTGAAAATTTATTGATTATTAATTTTTTTGATACAAGATAGAATTTCTACTCTAGCATAATCTAAGTGTATATGTATGTGAAACTTCCTCCTGGAGACTCGAACCCTGTCTCTTGCCCCCCACACCCCACAAACATTTATACTTGTAGAGTGACCATCGCACCCAAGCCTTTCCTCTAATATTAATAATCTAACAAAAGCCATATGTATTCTATAAACTTTATTGTTTCTTTCTTATCCTTAGTATTAGATTAAAACAGTCATTGCGATGTAAATAATATAAATATTATTAATACTATTAGTGATACTTAACCAATTCATATATTAGTGGTGACAGTTGAAAAAACCGATTTTGACTCTTTAAGTGTTCTAATTAGTGGATTGACTCTCACTTGTATACAGAATCAAACAATAATAGTTTGCTACCACAATAATGAAGCAATCACAAATATGTCACCACAATCTAAACCCATTATTCATCAAAAAAAAAAAAAATCTAAACCCATTAAAATAAAGAATAAAGTAGCATTAGGATTTGAACTCTAGACTTCTTCTACACAAACGAACTCGTCCACACCAATTATGAACTCTAGTAGGTTTGTGAGCTTACTAATAGACGGTGACAATTTCTATGGTTTCAATGGAATAAATTTAGGCTCACAAGTTGGGTTCTTAACATTGAACCAACATGGGAAGTTTTTTGTTTAGAATAAGAAGAAAGGCACATTTAGTCTTTAGATCTACTTTGTATAGCAAATATCTTATCTTAAAATTTGTGTCTCAAAGGGCATTTAAAGGTAGGTTAAGAATCATCACTTCAATAAGTTTTTGAGTCAAGTTAAAGACTAATAGCTATGTAATTTACTTGAGCAATGATTAAATGAGAATCATGTAAATTTCTGCCTGACTTCAACGATTGCTCAATCGAGTCCTAACTTTGCTTGTGCAGGCCTCAGGAACTTTAACTTCTTGATGCAATTCATTACACAAACTCTTACCTAACTAGATTCTCAAAAAAAGAAAAGAAAAAAGAATTAAATAAATAACTTAATAACATTAAATTCAACTCTCTTGACACATAATTTTTCATATAGAAGTTGCCAATACTAAATCCTAAACTATAGTAATTGGTACACACATTGTCAGTATACTAAAGTTTTAAACAAATTGAATGCTAATGTTAACTGTGTTTATCAATTTTAAATTTATTTTTTATAATTTGATAGTCCAACGGGAAAAGTGAGATTTAAACATTGGATACATTCATTAGAAACATTAAGAAGTACTAGTTGAGCTATAAACTATAGGACTCTAGGCTATCAGTTCTTGAATATGGTTAAAGGTTATCTTACAACAATGAACATTTCAAATTGACCTCATATAATTAAGTACTATAAAATAAACAAACTATAATTTGTTTAGATTTCTCAAAATATAAGTGACTAAGACTGGAATTAGTATTACAAGATCGAATTGGGATTTGAATATATAATTATTGTAGTTTGAATTCAGAAAGACTACTTTCTAAACTCTGACCTGTTTGATATTTTTATTTCGTTTTTCATTTCCGACAAACATGCATATGTCTATTTATGAGATGTACATCCTTATTCTGGTAGACTGAAAAAAAAAAAAAAAAAAAAAAAAAGGAGAGAGAAAAAAAATAGAATTCTTTTGCAATAAAAGAAAAGGAAGAATTGAACAAACACTGAGCTGATCAAACTAATAGTATAAACAGGCAAGTGATGCATAGTTCACCCCATTGTTCCGTGGATGTCTATCTGAAATAATCACTCAGCGACTATTGAAAAACGTTATGATTAAATAGAGATTAAGAGAAAAATAACATTTGTCAGCTTTGAACTGCTCAAATGTTGAAACAATCTTCCTCTACAAAATTTATTACATAAAAACATTGTGTGTCATGTGTAAGAGCATCAACATCATCTTATAAGTGTCAAACCAATGGCAGTGACTATAAGAGTTGAGGGGACTCCAAATTTGAGATGGCTCCAAAAGGATAAAGTGTACCCAAGTTGGGGAGCTCGGCGAGCCTGCTCACACACGATTATGTTGGCAGCTGATCCCAATAATGAGAGGTTCCCAGCTACTGTGCTGACCCAAGCTAAGATTAGCCATGCCTTCTTCTCATCAGCTGCAGAAATTGCAGCTGCCGATGCTGCCACTCGTGCGCCAAGAAAGAGAACTACACAATATTAACATGAGTTATAGGAACTCTCGTTTAAATAGTTTTAAAATGGCCTTTATGATGCCGAATAATGGCTTACGGCAGACAAACAATTTATCATAAATCAACAAAATGTTGGGGAAAAAAACGAAATGAAAGAAATGAACATTAACATGAACCTCAAGAATGTTCATAACAAACGGAATACAGCATCAACTTAGAGATGTTTCACCAAAATCATTAGATACTTTTTATATAAAAGAAAAACCTAACTAGTCTAATAAGGATCCATAGGTGACCCCAAAATTTTGGGAATAAGGCTTTGTTCGTTGTTCTTGTTGTACATGAAAGAAAAACAATTCTTAATCAGAGATGCAGAAAGAAAGATTAAACCACAGTACCAGGCTACCAGCTCATTTATGAAAAACAATCTCACAGATTCAGTGCAAGAGCATCCCTTGTTCCCTATATTATGTACACAAGGGCCATGGATAACTGAGAGCCTTGTCAACTCACAGTTATCATTACTGGTATAAAAATCCCTTTGTTACTGAAAGGAAACTTTCCTTCTAGCACAAACTGCAGAATGTTTGTTGTTTAATTGAATGCTATGGCAGAATTTTGAGGGGGTAAGCATATCCAAAAATTGTTTATGGTTTTACAAAATGTCAATTGAAAACAACAACTTGGTGAGAAATGCTGTTGTCATTGCAATTATCCCGAGACTTTGAGAAATGACCCAGAAGGGTGCCAGTTTGTGTACAAAGTGAAGTGAAAGACGCTTCTTAGACTGAAAGACCTGTTCAGTAAAGTGGTGGTGTACTATCAGCTTGAGTAAGATTTGAACATGCATGAGAAAGGTTAATGTCAGTTGTCTCAAGTATTTTTTTTGAGAAGTGAAATTGGGAAGAATCTTGAGAAAGGTTAATGTCAGTTTGTCTCAAGTAGAGAAAGGATCTTGAGAAGAAGTGAAAACCAGAAGTATGCAATTAAAAAATAAAAACTGGGAATACTATGATATCCCGATCGAAGAGATAATCTGTATGCAAAGTCAAAATTATACACTAACATATTCCCCAGAAATCTAAAGACAGCGCAACAGACTTATATGCATCCCAATGTTGAATTAGTCTCTGTACAGCTTGAAATTCTAACAAGAAAGCTTGGCAAACTCGTTTTATTCAACAAGGGAAAAAGTTGTTTAAAACGGACTTACAAACAAGTGTTAGTCCAAAAAGCTAATTTCATCTGACATATCCAAAAAAAAAAAAAAAAATTATGAAACAGATAATAGAAGGAAAAAAAAAAATATATATATATATATATATGTATAAGGAAGAAATCCATCAACATACCAGTTGGTACATTTGAAGCCAAATTTGACATGAGAAGTATGACAATGGCGAGAGTTGCTATCCCACTAACATGATCGATTTTTGAATAGGGCTCCATAAAGTCCCATAGAGTACTTGGGATTCCAGTTTTGTTAAAGCCTTCAACTGTGATAAACATTCCACAAAAGAAAACTAACAGAGAATAGGAGACCTGGCAAAGAAGAGAAATAAACTTGACATATAGTAAACTCTCCAACAAGCAATCAATGGTCATAATCACCAACAAGTTATGATTTACAGTTTTTTGATAGGGAAAAAATAATTTAAAGGTAGAAAGCAACGTGCTTGCAGATTATACCTTTTCAAGGCTTGTCCTAGCATCCCTGAAATCAAGAACCATAAGAGCAAGCGCAGCAGTAATTGCAGTCCACGACATATTTAGATCCAGAAGCAAAGCAATCAACATTCCTATAGTAACAAGGTAAACACCTGATTTCCACAATATTTTTTTCCATCTCGTGGTGAAATCATCTTTTCCTTCTGAAGACAGTACAGAAAGTACATCTCTTAGTCTATCCAATGATGCAACTCTCTTTGAAGGGGTTGTTTCCTCCTTTACCTGAGAAGATACATCATTTGCTGCCTCTTTTGGTGCATTAGAATTTCTTGCAGACTCCAATGTGCCACTAGGAACCCCTTGGATTTCATTCGCACTCGGAATTGTTCGGTTCCTAAGGTTCTCAACCTGTCCCATTGGAACACTCATGCCAGGAGAGCTTTGCACAGCCATAACTTCCCATCTAGAGTTCCATTCCGGAGAATTGAAGGATGTAAAATGTGACATTGTGGCTGGTGAAAAACGATGAGAATTCACTTCCTCCTCTGCAAGAAGTTCTTCAGCTACATCTTCTTCATCCTTTTCAATAGATAACAACTTCCAGTACATACATAGAAGAAGCAGGGCATTGACAATTACACCCATGATCATTGCAGGGAGAATTCCTTTTAGAAAATTCCCAAAAGATATCTTGCTGTGAACGGCTATAACCAAGTTTTGGGGGTTGCCAATTGGAGTTGCTGCCGACCCAATATTTGCACTAGAGGCCAGGGCAAGAAGGAAAGGATGAGGTGGGAGATTATGTTGCCTTGCAATTTTCAAGACAAATTCAGTCAAAACTACACAAGAGGTATCATTAGTAAAAAAAGCACTTGAAATGGCAGAAATCAGGCAGACTCGACATATTAAATCCTTTGCCCCTCTACTCTTCCATGAGAGCAACTTTCCCAAGTACTTGAACATATCTGCCCTTTCAAGATATACACTGACAACCATGGTCCCAAAGAGAAGACCAAGGATTTGAAGATCAATTGCACCATATGCTTGATCTGCAGTTATGACTTGAGATATGACCATTAGCATGCCCCCCAGGAGGGACCCTGCAGTCCTCCCAACTGGTAGAAAAGGAACAGCTGAGAAAACCGCCAATACCCAGAAGATTGCAAAAGCAATTGAGCCTAGAACCACTTTTACAGGAGAAGCCAAAGCCATTTTTGCTGCTCAGCAAGAGAAAATCTTGTTGTTATACTATTCCAAGGGCTCTATGTTAATGAAATTCCCTAGCTGATGCCATATTATTGCCACATCTAGATGCAAGAAAAGAAATACCCTGGTTAGAAAAAACCAATTAATTAATTTAAACTGTGTTTCTGAAGTTATCATTCATTCAATGCAATATCATGATACTTAAGCTACAAGATAGCAAAATTCATGGAAGAACAGTGAGCAAACAGCTAGAAGGCAAATAGTAAGCGTATAACAAGTGCTAGGAAGATAAACAAGTAAAGTTGTTGCAGCTATTAATAGATTATAAGGCATAATAAAGTAACAGAACATTCAAAATCAAGAAATGTAAGGGATTGGGGAGTTCAACTAATACTAACTAACAATATAGACTTTTTTTTTCCTCCTTTGTTCTTATTTTTCTAGAACTTCTTAAGAGAAGAAGCCAGAATTCAAATAGAAAGCAGAATCTAGCCAAATATGATACTTCGTATCTATTGCAATACCCATAAATCTTGATATTAACAGAATGAATTATTTGACTATTTTCAAGAAATGTCATTTCCATAACCATCTCAGTAAGATTCCAAGGTAAATCTCGAAAAACCAGAAATTCTCAGTGCAAAGAATTGTAAAAGCATACATTGATATGAACCCAATAAAGCGCCACACGCATGATCAAATGCAAAAATGTCAGACTGGCTTTCTGCATGACCCCACACTTTATATCGCATGCAACTTGATTCTTGAACAGCCATTTCAGTCAATTTCTAAGCTAAATCTCAACCAAATATGCAATACCCAGATACCAAAACTCTCTCTGAAAACGAAAAAAAGTGTAAAAACAAACAATTTCTAACCTGAAAAAGAGGTATGTTCTCTACTTCTGGACCAAGATGAAGTCAACGTAAACTGCAAGTTCCAAATTTGGACCGGGTCTTATTTGCATGTAAAAGTTAAAAATCTTTTCTTGAACATTTGGAATGGATTAGATTCAGTGGCATGTATGTATTGTATGTATGTTTTCCAAAAGAAGTGGAACAGAATAAGATCAAATCATCAAACGGACTGACATATATAAAAACTGGGAGCTTCCAAGGATACATAAAAGCGGAGGTTAGTACTTCTCTTTTCAAGTTTAAGGAGACAATAAATATCTGAGGCAGTACCGATTTGGTCAGTAAAAATATATATTTAGATAATGTCAGTTGTCTCAAGTATATTTCGATACGTAACCTTTTTTTTTCTTCACCTCCGCTCATTCTCTTTTACTTTTGCAATTTATCTTTCTTTATTTTTACCTTGATTTTATCTCCTCCACATGTTTACCTTCACTGAGTCTTATCTCATTTCAAATTTCAAAAAGCAAGTCATCTCCTTACTTTTGGTCAGTCAACACATGGGGCACCCAAAGCAAAACTCAAAATCTTTGAGAAACAGTAAAGACATTAAAAAAAAAAAAAACGAAGAAGAAGAAGAACATCAAAGGAAGCAGTGACCACGAAGAAAAATGGAAAGCTAAGCAGAAAGAGACCGAGATACCTGAAAGACGCATCAGATCATGAAATTTGTTGAGAAATTATCTTAGGTGAGTGAAAAACTACAAAGAAATCTGTGTTTCTGTTTTGGGCCGGTATCCATTTTCTGGCCGAAATCCGGTATTTCGGCCGGTACAGCCGGAACGCTTTCAGTACTGTCGAGATTTAAATCGGTACGGAATGAGGATTTTTCTGTACTGTTTCAGTCATCAGTACGGAAAATATCGGCCGTACGGTACGAAACTGACTACCCTGAAATGTCGTGTAACAGTAACACGCCATGGCCTCATGGTAAGGAAAATGTCAGGGACAAAAAAAATCGAAACTGCTGGGACCCATAGGTGGCGCTACACTATTCTTTTTCTTTTTTTTCTTTTATTTTTTGGTTGAATGGCGCTACACAGTGTAGCCTACACTATTCTCAGGCGTTTCATTACTTCGAACCAAAAAAAAAAAAAAAATTATATATAAATTTTTTTTTAGTTTAATACTATAATTTTTTTTTTAAAAATATATCCGCACACCTTGACTTAAATTTTACACACTTTTATTATAAGTATTTCCAATTCTAAGAATAAAAAGTAAGTGTTTATGAATTGTAAGTGTCGTTATTTTTTATAAATTTATATTATATGTGTGAATGTATCTAATATTAATTACGTGCATTATTTTTTGTTATAATATTATTTATGTGAATTATGATGTATATGAATGTTTGTGTGTACATTATAATATAAATATATATAATTTAATAATTAGGAAATAGATATAGTTTGTTACATGTGTTTATATTGTTATCATGTTATAATAACTTTTTTGTTATAAAGTTAGTAAAATTTAAGAATAAAAACATAAAGTTAGTGATTGTCCAAGCATTTGATTGGTTAAGTAGACACTAGTGTATAATTTTATGTATGAATGAGTGTGGTTGTGTGCGCCAATAATTAATACAAAACCAATAAGTTTAGTTTAGTCATTTAGTTTAAAATATTTTTATAAAAACAATAACAAATAGATAATGTAAGGACAGTATTTGGATTAGACCCAGCATGGGATTGGGTTTAAGCCCAACAAGCCCAAACAATGAATTTATAGAGCGTGCGTGAAAAAACTAGTTCTACTCTAAAAGATGGACCATAAAAGTTGTTGAATTAAGATTGTTAAGCACAAGTAAAGTAAGAAAATCGGTCATCGGCACAACTTGAGAAACTTATTTTATAATATCTTGTTGATGAACGCAGTTACAAGAATCCACAATGTTATTGCCTAGGTTTTATGATTTTTTCTCGATCCCCTTTTTAGGTTATCTTCCCGTACTATATATTACAATCTTGGTGTTATCCCTACCATACACGTATAGGTTGGATTCTAGGAGCTCCTTCTTGTCCCATCCAACAATTCCCAGAACCATCAAATAGTAGCTGTAAGGCTACTTGGTCACTGTTCATGTATCATCTTCACATTAATGCGACCAGAGAGTTAGTTGGGAGGCATTTAATGTGGAGGTAGCAGCTTTTGAAGATATTTGTTGCCTCCCTTTACTTACCCCTTGTCCAACGTCTAACTCCTAGTTGTGATGTAACTTTGAAGAAGGTCTAGGGTGATATGACACTCTTACTGACCTCGGATCCTTGTTCTCGAGATGGCTTTTCTCCTCGGACGTGTGTCGGACTTATCTCGTACTATCTTTATTTTTCTCTTTATACCATTCCCATTATAACCTCATTTGGCCATTCTCGGATTAGTTAATGTCCTCGGATTGGCCCACAGGCCCAATTTGTACAGCCTTAATAATACCTTTTGACTAACTGACCCCCACAGATAATAAAAACTGCATAAAAATAAAAATGTTAGATAAACTTAACAAAATAAAATGATTATAGGCTCATAGTTACCCACATTGGCAATAGATACTTATAATGAACTATCATATAACAATTCAAAATTTGAATATTTGTAGAAGAAAATTGTAAAACTTCATGTATTAAAATTTTTTTTGTTGGTCGGTAACTCAATACATTCAAGTTTTTTTTTATTAAAATTTTTTAATGACTTTCTAAAACAAAATTCTTAAAGCCGCCACTACTAAGACCACTGAAAATGGCACAATCTTGTGCCACAACTCGCCATGTGGCAAGTTTTGACTGGTGAAGGAGTGTCCTCACATGGCCCACAAACACTTCTTCACCAGTCACAACTCGCCATGTGGCGAGTTGTGGCACAAAGTTGTGCCATTTTTGGTGGTCCTAGCACAACTCCAAAAAAAATTCCACAATTATTGTCACAACTTGTCACATGGCAAATTGTGAATGGTAGATGTCAAATGGTGGATTCACACTTCCACTACTCATAACTAGTCACATGATAAGTTGTAGCAAAAATTGTGAAATTTTTTGTGTCTCTAGCATTGCTCTCATGGTAATGCCAAGGGCAAATATTTTTACTATTGGTGGTGACTTGAGCTTGTAAAATTATTATTCTTTTTTTTATTGTTCATTATTATTCTTAACTAGTCACTAACTCGTGCTATACACGGAAACTTACGTATTTGTGAGGTAAACTAAAATAATTTTATAAAAAATTTAAGAAATTACACCATTGCATGATTTGCTCTTGTATGACTTCAATTTGAGTTATAATTTGATGAAGAAGTCATTGCTTGAACGTGCAATGACTAAAAAAAAAATTGTTTGACAATTTCAGATACTGCAAAAAAATAACTCAAAAATTCAAATATTAAAACTTCTGAAAGACCAAAAAATATTATAAAATCAGATGATTCACTGCTTATAAATTATTGAAACAAAACAAAATATATATGATTGAACAATAGATAAATATAAGAGAAATATGAGTTATATTCGAAAGAATAATTTCAATTATTGCAAGTTTTTTTATCTTGTAAAAAATGGCTAAACAGAGTTGGTGGTTCATATACAAAAATTACTTTTTAAAAAATCCATGAAAAACCATAATATATATATAAAAAAAATTAAATAGAGGAGAAGAAAATAACATAAGAATAGCTTATACCTCTACTCAGCTTTTAAAAAAAAAATATTGGAGTTTGCTTTGCTTTTATAGTATTCATGATTAACCTAGCAAATTTAGAGATAAATTATCAATTTTTGAGTTTGAGTTTAAGTTGGACTTATTAGAGAGATAGAGTTTCACTCATTGTTAAGTTTGGATTAAACAAAAATAATTTTGTTTAAAAAAATGATAATGAAGAGTTAAAGTTTAAGTTGGATTCGTTAGAGAGATAGAGTTTCACTCCTTGTTAATAAGTTTAGACTAAACAAAAATAATTTTATTTAAATATTGTGCTAACGTGAAAAATTGTGAGAGTTTTAAAGGTTTCAGTTATATATATATATATATATATATATAATTACTGTATTAAACTATTAATAACTTGCCCTCCGCAATAATAATAAATAATTATGGAAATGATCAAATTCAGGTATAATTGTTTAATTATTGTATCTTAGATGTTTAATTAAATTAACTAAATGAGCACATTATTAAATTTAATTCAGTCATATAGTTTTACGTTGTTCATTTCAATCCTCTCTTTAGTCTTCGTTATATTTGTGTTGTTAGTTACTACAGAACTATCTAGTTTTGATTTTTTTTTTTTTTTTTTGTCTTTTTTTTTAACAAAAAGTTTTTCCTAAAATAACTTATTTGGATAAAATACTATTTTAGTCTCTAAACTTTACCAAATGTTTGTATTTCATTTCTAAACTTTAAGAAGCTCATTTTTCATCCCTAAACTATTAAAAATGTTTTATTTATGTTCTTAAACTTTAGCAAAAGTTTTTTTATCCCTAAACTATCGATTTTTTTTAATCTTTATTTTTTTTAAACTATTAAAGAAACTCTTTACAAACAAAGTTTAGGGGTGAAAAAAAAAGATTTTTAAAGAAAAATAAATTCTTAGTGAAATTCAAGATCAAAATTTTATTTTACCAAAATTTTGAAGGGAAAAAAAAAGTATCAAAACTAGCTCCAAAATTTATCTCAGTACTCTCTCAATCAAGCTAGTCTTTTAGGTCTGGGCCTACTCTATAGGACATAGGCATAGCATAGGCACAAGCAGCGCTTGTAAAGATTTCGAAAGCTAAGAAGAATTCAGGCTCAGAATTCTGAATTGATGAGGTTGTTCTGTCCACTTATGTGATTTTTTTTTTGTTGAAATGGAGCACATTGTTCAATTATTGCATTAAGGCCTGTTTAGAAAGAGATTTCTAGCAATATTGTTGTTGTTTTGTGAAAATATGTATAGGTGAAAAAGTGTGTGAAAATAAGTGTAATATTATTTAAATATTGAAAACAGTTGTTTAAACAACAATACCAAACACCCACTTAAGATTCCTGCGTTGAAATAATATGTCATCTCATGGTTGGGTTGGAGGAGAACAAACATCATTCTCAATTTTGTTTTCTTTTCTTTCCTAATACCCGTCTTTTCCTCACTTACCCAATGTTGGAAAAATAGTATGAAGCGAATAAGAAATTGATGTTTTCTATATTCACTTGAAGACATTATTATAAGTGGTGAAAATCCTTGAGTCCCACATTGGAAATGATAGAGAATATGAGTTTGGGTTGGATATTGAGTTGGGGTTTTAGACATGTGTGGACTAGGCCTACTTATCCAATTTATAATAATATTTTATTATTTTATTTTGGGTTAGTAAGTTTGTATACAGCAGTTATCTCTGAAACAGTGTTTCAAATTTAAGTTACGTATAATTTCATTGTCCCTCATTCATGAAAAAGATTTTTTTTTGAAAAAAAAACTCAAAAAAAGTGAGAACTTTTGGTCATTCATTTTGTGTCAAAGAGAGAGAAAGAGACATTGAGTAGTTCGCAGAGTACGACATTGTGTGCTTCTTTTTCGTACTGTAAATTATTTTATCTTGGAAGACAGACGTCTGTAAGTCTCAAAACACCATAGTGATTGTGTGAGGGGTGAAATCTGTTTTAAGGAGATTGTGTCAAACATAAGATTTGATCTAAATCATTCATTCTTCACGCATTTGGTTTGTGAGTTTTAATTATATTGTAGATTTCTTTTATATATGCAGTATATATTTATTGTTTTGCCTATTACTTATTTTGTGTTAATATTGCTTATTTTTAGATTTATGTATTGTTCATTTTATATTATCATAAAAGTAAATCGTTGAAATATATCCAATAATCTTAAAACAAATTTTATATATTTTAATTTACATTTGTAATTGACGATGAAAGGAATTTTGTGATGGTTAAAAACACTTTATCGGCAATTGCTTTTACTCGGCGCAAAATTTTGGCAAAACTGGGTTTGTGTTTAATGGTATCTGTTAAAACTGTGAACTTTATTTGAAAACGTTGAATTTCGTGTTTGGCTGCAGAATTTGGTTTGTATATACTGTTTTATTGTTGACCTTTCCTTCTTGATTATTTTATTAGATTAGGACTTTTGTCATATTTGCTAGTGTTTGCTCTGTGTCTTAAATATTTTCTAAGCATGTGATAAAGTTGATTTGAAATTTTGGCAAAACTGGGTTTGTGTTTAATGGTATCTGTTAAAACTGTGAACTTTATTTGAAAAAGTTGAATTTCGTGTTTGGCTGCAGAATTTGGTTTGTATATACTGTTTTATTGTTGACCTTTCCTTCTTGATTATTTTATTAGATTAGGACTTTTGTCATATTTGCCAGTGTTTGCTCTGTGTCTTAGATATTTTCTAAGCATGTGATAAAGTTGATTTGATGCTTGACAGTAGTGGTGGGTTTAATTAAATTAAATTATATTAGGATATTTGTGAAATTTGAATTTTTGTTTGACTGGACATGGTGTAGAGTCACGTGTGTAGACTGTGTGATTGCTGATTGCTTTGTTTCTAGCCTTTCACGTGAATCAGTTTCAATTCTGACGTCACTGCTGTGTGTCAACAATCTAATATTGTACTATTTATTGTTGATCAAGTCTTTTTGTGTTTACTTACCTCCTGGAGTAGTTGTGACTCAGAGTCAATAAAATTTTATTGTAATAAGTTTTATTTAATTTTAAGTGTCAATTGTATTTTACCATTAGTCCATTGGATTTTATTTTACGTCTTTTTTAGCTATCTAAGTTATTAATATTTTAGTTAATTTCCTAGAGTCACGATTATTTTTTTCTTAAAAAAATTCAAAGATTGGATTTTGGCCCACATCAATTTGAGTTAGGATTTATCCCAGTAGTCTATAGAGCTATTGTACTCCTATGGTGACAAGTTATTGATAATTAAATTTCTATTGGAAATTTTCTGATACCTTGGTATTGATTCTAGGCAACCCTAGTTGATGACTCTTAGGTTTTTATCCCGTTTGGTGTTGATTCCTAAGTTCTCTGTTTTTTTGCAAAATGTTTTTTTTCAGAGTATTTTGTGCTGCATCAAGGTGTTGCTTTTAAAAGTTTCTAGATTGCTATTCCATGAGGTATTTTATCTGCCACAACTTTTATAAATCTAGTAGTCATCTTCCAATGAAGTTTATAAGTATGTCCGTGAAATTTTGATAAGATGGTATTACACCAAAATTCATAAAACTGGCATTTGATTATTTCCATGGTGCTTAGGTTTACATGGTGATTCTTCTGATGTGTTCTTAACAGAATGGTAGTGTAGTTTGAAGTTATCATTTCTCAATGATTATTTGAAAGTATTACTTCAGTGGGACCAGCAATGGTAATGACCCTATTTGAAAGTATTAGTTTCAACTTCCAATAAAAAAACTACTAGCTTCAACTAATTTGGCAATTTTCCCTATATTGTTAGTTTCAGCCATGTTCTTAACAAAAACTGTGCCTACTGATTTTAATTTTTCAGTGCTTATGGTCTTGAATTTGAAAATTCTAAATGGAACCTTTTTTAGGGTTGTATACTTTTTTCTTTTCCCCCCTATTTTAATAATGTTGGTGTTGAGAATAATTTAATAGCCTTTTTGGGTGAATTGAGGGACAATACTACCACTGCCTGCGGGGGTAAATTTTAATTGATCCTCCTGTATTACCCATCCATGAGAGAACATACTGCATGTTTGCCTCGGACGCATCAACGGTGTACGAGTTGTCGGCGTTTGGGCTGTTACTGATAAGCCAAACGGTGCTTAACGGCATCACTAGGTGTCTCTGCTTCGGTAAAGGCCTTGTCACTAGCCGCTCCACCACTTGTGAGACGGTGAGACTTGAGAGTTGAGAGGCGTGAGAGAACACCGAGAGTGAGAAATGAGAAGAACTGAGATCAGATGAGAGTGTGAGAGTGTTAGGGTTAGTTTTTAAGGTTAAACACTTAAACGACGTAGTTTTAGGTGGGGAAAGGACAAATCGATCAGTAACCAGTTCGTCCGCGTCGGTTTCCAGTTCTCAGGTTGAACCGGCTAGTTTTTACTATTTACCGGTTTTTAGGCCATTTTCGATAGGGGTGTCCAAGGACCCGCATCAACCGACCCGCCCGCCCGAAACCGCCCGAACCGAAGGTCCACGGGCGGCTCCGAATACACTCCACGGTCGGTCACGGATTGACACTTAAAAAATCCGAATAGTTCGGATCGGACCCGGGTTTCAAATTATTTCACTCGAAAAATCCGATCTGACCGAATTATTTATAATAAAAAAACAAAAAAAGCAGATTTGACATGTGCCCATCCCAGCAAATCAGTAATGCAGCCCCAGATTTCCCTCACACGTTCCCAACATAAATATCAACCGTTGATCTCAAATTAAAATTTTAAATGAAGGGTGTTGATGACTCAAAACTGACTTAACTGGGCATGAAATGACCGGTCACCAGACTCACCACAGTGGCACAATAACCCAGTTTTAATCAACGGTTAGAATACAAGATGCAAAGCTAATCTAACGGTAAGAAATAAAGGGGAAAGATCTGAATCATTTTAGACTAAAATACTCAAACGGATTCAAGCTTAGCCACTACTCTTCAGTCTTCACTCTTCTTCAGAGGTCAGGTCATGGACATGGCTTCCCATTCATGCCATCTCCTTCCCTTTTCACTCTTCCTCACCTCTTCAGTCTTCACTTCTTCAGTCTCACACTCTCAATTCTTTACCTGCTCTCTCAAACTCTCTCAAACTCTCACAATCTCACACTCTATAAAGTCTAAACCGTTTCCCCAAATCCAAACTACTGCTTCTCCAAATCCAAATTCTAAAGAACAAACCCTAGCCGCCTCCAATGCCGTTACCCAGTCCCCTCTCCGCCTCCAATGCCTAGCGCCGTCGCCGCTGTCCACTCCTCTCTCCATAGCTACCGCCGGAGTCCTCACCCCGTGTACTCTTCACGGAGTAAGTAAGGTTAGTCTCGTTGATTTCATTTTCACTCTTCACTCTTCCCTTTTCACTCTTCCCTTTTCTTTGTTTCTCATTTAGTCATTTTCACTGCCGTTACCCAGTTCCCTTTTCTTTGTTTCTCATCTTTCTTTTTTTTTAGTCTCGTTGGTTTAATTTGTGATGGAAATTAAATGTTAAAATCAAATAATCAAATGTTAAAATCAGATTCATACTATGAAACCCTAACTAAAAATAACTTAGAAACCCTAACTATTTTACTTTTGTTCTTTGTTCTTTTCTTAAATCAATTTTGATCTTGTTTTAGTTTTATACGGGATTGAAAGCTGACTCCAGTCTCCAAGTATCATTATCTGCTCTGAAGTTTGAAACCCATACACCCACGGTTTTCTTCAAGGTAGTTTTGCTCTCCTTTGTATTTAAAATTTAGAGATCCTAACTATTTTACTTCTGTTCTTTGTTCTTTTCTTTAATCAATTTTGATCATGTTTTAATTTTATTCAGGATTGAAAGCTGAATCCAAGTATCATTATCTGCCTTCAAGTTTGAAAACCATACATCCACGGTTTTCTTCAAGGTATGGTTTCTGCTTTCCTTTGTATTTAGTAAAAAAAAAAGAAAGAATGTAGTGATTGTGGTGGTTGTTTGATATTTCTTTTTACAAAAGGGGCAGAGTAATTTAAATGATAAATAGAATGTTGAAAGGGAAACTATTGAATGTAATTCATGAGGGTTGTTTTTAAAGTTTTAAAACATTTACCTTGCTTTGTATGAGAAGATTGTTATGATGTGATTAGTTGATTGTGGTGGTTGTTTGATATTTCTTTTTACAAAAGGGGCAGAGTAATTTAAATGATAAATAGAATGTTGAAAGGGAAACTATTGAATGTAATTCATGAGAGTTGTTTTTAAAGTTTTAGAACATTTACCTTGCTTTGTATGAGAAGATTGTTGTGATGTGATTAGTTGATTGTGGTGGTTTGATATTTCTTTTTACAAAAGGGGCAGAGTAATTTAAATGATAAATAGAATGTTGAAAGGGAAACTATTGAATGTAATTCATGTGAGTTGTTTTTAAAGTTGTAGAACATTTATTAGTTTGTATGTTCTGTACTGCCCAAATTAGACAAGGTTTATTTAACATTTTGGTTATTGCATCTTATGGAAGTTTTAGTTTACCTTGCTTTGTTTTTAAAGTTTTAGAATATTTACCTTGCTTTGTATGAGAAGATTGTTATGATGTGATTAGTATGATCATGCAATTTGTCACTGCTAAGAAGAGATCTGTGATCTTGCATGTCCCTAATTAATTTACTTCATTGAGTTATCTGTGATCTTGCTAAGAAGAGATATGTGATCTTGCTTTCTAATAATCTCTTTTGATTATGTTTATTAAAATGTGTGGTTCCAGGATAATGGTTTTCCTTTTTGGTGTGTGTGGTTATTATTTATTATTATTATTATTAAAGCTATTAATTATACTCGTTACTCTAGTTTGCTAATATGTATCTTTGTTTTTTTAGGTCATGGAAACCAACACTAATGAACCCTCTGTCCAAACACCAGCTGCTACAGAAGATGATGGTGTTATTCCCACCCAAGTTGAAGATTCTGCTACTACCCAAGCTGAAGCAGCTGCTGCTTCTGAGTTGCCCCCAGTTCCACCATGCCAAGTGAGTATGACAGCTCCTGTTAGTGGTGGTTGTAGTGGTAGGAAAAAGTCTGTTGTTTGGGGTCACTTTGAAAAAGTAAAGATAGGTGAGGGTGATACTAGTAAAACTAAGGCTATCTGTAATTATTGTCAAAAATCTTATAATGCTGATAGTAAGAGTTGTGGTACTAGTAATTTGTTAGCTCATGTGCCAATATGTCCCAAGAACCCTAATAGAGAAGATGTAGTTAGAGGGCAGAAAACATTAGCTTTTGTACCCAAAAAGGATGGAGAAGATGGATTCCACCTTGTGTCAACATCCTTTTCTGTTGAGGCTGCTAGAAAGGCATTGGCCGAAATGGTTATAATTGATGAGTTGCCTTTTAGGTATGTCGAGGGGTATGGGTTTAAGAAATTTGTAAGTACCTTACAACCTAAGCTTAGATTAAAGGATATCCCATCTCGTCAAACTGTGGCTAGGGATGTGATTGGCATTTATAATAGTGAGAGAGAGAAGCTAAGGAAATCCTTGAAGGGTTGTAGGGTGTGTCTCACTACGGACACATGGACTTCTATTCAAAATTTAAATTATATGTGTCTGACTTGTCACTTTATTGATGATGCTTGGAAATTACATAAGAGAATTCTAAATTTTTGTCAAGTTGAAGACCACAAGGGGGAGACAATAGGTAGAAAAATTGAGATGTCGTTGCGTGAGTGGGGTATTGATGGGATATTCACCTTGACGGTGGATAATGCTAGTTCAAATTTAACAACAATTAAATTTTTGCAAAGGGTGACTAAAGATTGGAATGGGGCAGTTTTAGGAAATGAGTACATGCACATGAGGTGTTGTGCCCATATCCTAAACCTCATTGTGGGGGAGGGTTTAAAAGAGATAGATGCATCTGTTGCTAAGGTGCGTGAAGCTGTGAGGTATGTGAAGTCCTCACCCAATAGAAGTCAAACTTTTAGGAGTTTTATGGAGAGGTTAGGTATGGAATCCAAGAGTCTTCTCAGTCTAGATGTACCTACTAGGTGGAACTCGACCTATATCATGTTAGAAACTGCTGAAAAATTTGAGAAAGTGTTCCTCCGAATGGATTTTGAAGATGATGGTTATTCGTCGTACTTTAGGACCAAGGAAGATAGTGGTGGTTTGGGGTCTCCATGTATGACTGATTTCCAAAATTGTAGGGTGTTTGTGACTTTCTTAAGGCTGTTTTATAATGCAACAAAGAAATTTTCTGGTTCATTGTATGTTACTTCAAATGCCTTCTATGATGAGATCTTTGTTATTCAGGAGAGTATTTCCAATTTAGTTAAATCCCAAAACACTCTCTTGAAAAGCACAGCCACAAACATGCAAACTAAGTTTGAGAAGTATTGGGGGGAAGGGGGAGAAAATTAATCCTCTTTTGTATGTGGCTGTGGTCTTTGATCCACGAAAAAAATTAAGGTTTTTGAAGTTTTCATTTTCTGAGATTTATGGGAATGCAGTTGCAGAAGTGATGGTTGATAAGGTGAAAGACCTTTTGTTTAAGTTGTATAATTTTTACACTTGTATTCATTCACCAAATGTGCAAGATCAAAGTGGGAGTGATAGGACAGAATTAGAAACTGATGCTAGTGATCCATATGTGATGGTTCACTCGCGATATGAACGGTTTTTGCAAGTTGAGCAATCTTAGATTGTAGTAATGAGCTTGAGAGGTATTTCGCTGAAAACTGTGATGGTAGAAAGGATGAAAATTTTGAGATATTGGAGTGGTGGAGGGACAATTGTAATAGGTACCAAGTGTTGTCTAAAGTAGTTAAGGATGTGCTGGCTGTGCCAGTTTCCACTGTTGCATCTGAGTCAGCATTTAGCACTGGAGGTCGAATTGTTGATCCATTTCGAAGTGCACTATCTCCTCTCATGGTTCAAAACCTTGTATGTTCACAAAATTGGCTTCAAGCCACAGTTCCAATTTCTCATCGCCAGTCAAGGGATGATGTTGAGGCATTGGAGGAGGAGTTACTTGACTTAGGTAATATGCTTAAATTCTGAAACTTAGTGTATTAATTTTATTGAATGTCTGTTGTATTCAAGCAAAATTTAATCTATTTGTGTTTATTGTGTTTATTTCCTATTCTTTTCTAGTTTTAAATCAACAACCAACAGCAAATACCAGCTCAAGCAAGGGTTCCACTTCAGGCAAACGACCCTTGATTAGCATTGATGATTAATCACTGACTTGGTATGATTCTGCCTTTATAGCCCCTTACTATTATAAACTTGGTTTCCTTACTAGTTGGTTGGTACTAATGTATTGTTTGTTGAATATTTTTTTGTCTATTGTAGGAGGATGGTAAATTATTTTGTAAAGAAGGCAGCATTTTGGGAATATTTTGGAAGCTTTTTTGCACATATTGCTTTTCCAACTTGTAACAATACTCAACTGTCAATACTTATAGAAAAGAAATCTTAGTTCATAGGTTTTCTTTTCTATTAGTAATAGACTTATAAACTTTAGAGTAGTCATTCAATGCTTTGGAAAAGCTATTTTTTGGAAATACCTATGGTATTTGATTGTTGTAATTAATTATATAGCTTGAAACATTGTATAACTAGCAAGCTTTCTGCCTTATGGGTTACTGCCCAAAAAACTTGCAGTGACTGCCTTTATGTTATTAAGTATGTATATTTGTTGGAATATTGCATTATAGTATTGGAAATATTGCTGGAAATATTGCTGCCCAAAAAACTTTATGTTATTGCTGGAAAAAATTGGAAATATTATTTGTTGTGGTTTGCAGGTTTTATGGGTGTTGAGCAGTTTACTGCCTAGGTGCCTTTTGTGGTGTTTTACACTGTAAAATTTACAGATTACAGATTAGTTGATTGTGTTTAATTTTTGTTCTTAATGTGGGAAAGATTACCTATTTGGATAACAGAGACTTTTTGGTGTGTTGACAGTGTTGTGTTGATCACAGGTGATAAAATGAATAAGTCTTATTTGGGCCTTTTTGATTTGTCCTGACTGATGGCCCAATAGGTCTAGTTTTGTTTTGGGCCTTTTTGATTTGTCCTGATTGATGGCCCAATAGGTCTAGTTTTGTTATGATGGAAGTTCTATTTCAAAATTTCAAAAGTAAGTAAGTAAAAAGGCCCAAAAAAGTGAATTTTCTGTGATTTTAACAATGGCAAAAAGTCCGGCCCAAATCGAGGCCCAGACCCGTGAAACCGATGACTCCGACCCGGACAACCCGATTACCCGAAATGTCGGATCCGACCCGATATTCGGTCGAATACGGGTCCCAAATATAAAAAACCGATTCAACCGGGTCGAGTACGGTTTGGGCCCAAAACCGACCCGGCCCGACCCGTGGACACCCCTACGGATAGTCATAAATATACCAAAACACCAGAAGATGCTGTTGTTGATGTCTTGAAAGTTGGTATGGTGGGATCCCATTTCTTATTTTCTTACCTAATGCTAGAAACAAATATTGTTCTTTATTTTTGTTAATCACAAAAATTACAATTTTCAGATTTAACAATTAATTTAGTCTCTATTATTTTTAATTTGCAATTAATTTTCATTATTGAATTGATGATAGAGGTCAGATGGGCTCTTATCAAAATATAGAGATTATAACAATATTTTTAACTTTTTTTTTTTTTGGGTCATAATCCATATGGTTTGAAATAACCTTACTTTTAAGGATAATCATTAACCTTTTTTTTGGAAAAAAGGATAATCATTAACCCCACTATAAGCTATAACCAATCAAATAATTCAACTATAAAAAAATGAAAGAAATTAAAAAAATAATTCAACTATAAAAAAATGAAAGAAATTAAAAAAAAAAATTTGGCTCTCTTTTTTAATGCCCTATCATGGGTTAATATCATATTTTTGACTCTCCTTTTAAAACAATAAAATTTGGAATTCGGAGCATCTATTGTACACCTATGACACACATTTCTTAATTATTACTAAATTTATTATCAGATTAAGATGCTAATAAGATTTTTTAGGTATAAATGTGTTAGGTAATTTATACTCTAGTTGTGCCAATTAACTAAATCATTAAACCTATATTATTTAATCTAATTATCAATATGGCTATGGTTAATGCAGTCAAACACAAAATTGCATAATTAAATAAAAGCGTAAATAAAATTACATGCAATATGGTAGCGCTGGAAAAACCAATTGGAAAAATTCCGAATTAAAACTTGTATGAGGGCTTAACCACCGACTCAAAGGAAAATATATCCACTATATAGAATTGGAGTTTACAAATAGAAGAATTCTATTTTAATTTGCTACTTCATGTAGAACTTATTGACAGTAGCTCCAAATCCATGAACTCCTTTATAAGGTTGTGTTTGAATTATTATTATTTTTAAACCTTCTACATAGCCAATTGACAAGATGATGACTAGATATCTTCTATCATAGCCAACTAAAAAAATGTCTTGTCAACTAAAATGTTCTAGAGAGAGAGAGAGAGAGAGAGAGAGTCCCAAACACGAGTTTTTTCACAACATTCAAAATCTCAAACTAAAAAATTGGTTTGAAGTTCTTCACAACTAAAAAGTTCTATATCAAGATAAACAAATAAAGTATAGGTGTCTTTTACATAACATCTAAAAGAAAAATCTAACACTCGAGATTATAATTAATGGGGGACTAAGTAAAAGTCGTGTCTAGTCCTTATCGTCATCATTTGAAGGACTTTTTAAATACTTAAAATTCCTCTACACTTCCATGTATTAGCTTTTTAATTATTTTGAATATTTCAAGCCAAGTGAGTCTAGACTCCTTTGAAACCATTACATGTATCTCTTTACTAGAAGGTTGTGATTGCTCTTGATTTTTCTTTGCTATGAAGTAATTTTTTAGAGAATAACTAATATTTGCAATAACTTCAATTAGTAGATCTTTGCAGAACTTGTTAATACCAAATGTTGATGTAGTTGTTATGCAATAGGAGAATTCATCTCATTTTTGTCTCTGTTTATTTTTTTAAA
Source organism: Quercus tomentella (assembly GCA_028535165.1). Taxonomy (NCBI): domain Eukaryota; kingdom Viridiplantae; phylum Streptophyta; class Magnoliopsida; order Fagales; family Fagaceae; genus Quercus; species Quercus tomentella. The sequence continues at coordinate 25,836,673 of JAPQVY010000144.1, forward strand.
CACAAACAATAAAAATCTATAGCTAATTAAAAAACTCATGCACGTGATATCACACTAAAAACTCAGAAACTAATCAGTTTAACCCAATAATAACATGGATAACTAAGAAGCAATCCTGATTAGCACATATTAATTTGTACATAAAAATATCCAGCTTTATCAACTAAAACAACGTAATATTGGTAAATGCATGGCAATGTGCTTCGTAAATCTACAATGTGTTGCCAATAGAGTGGTCCCTACTCCTAGGGATGGCCATACCCATTAGGTAATGGATATCTTAACCTACCTGATCCAAATGTTTTGGGTAATACCCGGTTCTTTATGGGTAGGACTTAATCGTGTAGGGTATGGATATTACCTAAATAGTTCGGGTAGGGTATGGATATTATCCATACCCGACCCATATAAAAAAAAAAAAAAAAAAACCCTATCTATCTCACTTTCACTCACACACACTCTCTCTCTCTCTCTCTCTCTCTCTCTCACTTGAGCCTCCATCCTCACCGTCTCTTTCTCTCTATCTCCGAATAAACTCTCTCAACCTAGTGGAGATTGAACCATGCATCACCGGAGTAGACCTGCCGTCGCTGATCTAGACTTTGGAGACGCCGACAAAACCGTTCGTGGACCCACCGCTGATCTAGACTTTGGAGACGCCGACAAAACCGCCGCCGATCTCACTGTTCGTGGTTTCCATACATTCTGCTCCCTCTCTATCTCTTTCTTTGTGTTTGGTTGCTGAGAAAAGCTTGAAGGAAAAAAGAAATTTTGGAGTCTTGGGGCTTTTGTACGACCTTGATGTCCATTTCTTTTTATGGGTTTAATTTCATGAATGGGTTTCTCCAAAACCTTGCCGATTGTCATATAAAGAAACACTCTTTTGCTTTCTCAATGTGCATTTGATTGTTATGTCAATTTGAAACTCGTTTGGGGCTTTCAAACCTGGAGTCATTAATTTTGTTTTTAAGCTTATTTTTACTATACTTCGTGTGTTAGATGATGCGCTAAAAACTTTGGGTGTAAATCAAAAACAAAGCACACTGATTATTTGCCTAGAAAAAAATATTGTTATTTTTCCAAGAAAAAAAAAAGAAAAAGAAATCAAAGGGCTGTTTGTTTGCCGAGAAAATGAAAGAAAAAAGAGATGAAAAGAAAAAACTAAAAAGTCTCGTGGGCACATGTTTCAATTTCGTAGATGGGTGAAGTTCAAAAGTTATTGATTAGTTTTTTCTTTTTTAAGATAAAGTTATTGGTTAATTTTTAAGTTAAAATGTTTTTGGATTTTAAAAAGAAAAAATTAAATGGGTTTGGATAGGGTATGAATATCCATGGATAATAAATTCGGGTAAAAATTGGGTATGGATAATAATGGGTATTAGTATTCGGGTATCCATGGGTAAACATTTTGGGTAGGGCATGGGTATACCCGATCCATACCCTACCCATGGCCATCCCTACCTACACCATCCCAATGTTCCATGCAATTTTAAATGCCAAGGACTGGCTAATCACATTTTACTTATCAAAAGAGTAAGATTTCTAAATCCAATGTGAGATAGGGGCAAAAAAAAAAAAAAAGAAAAGTTAATCAATCATTGGACTTTATGACCAAGATAACAAACAGTTTGAAAATTGTTTCTAGAATGACTTGTAGATATATAGAGAAGAACCCCAATTGAGCCTTGCAATGAAAAATGAGAATAGACCACAAAGACCACAAACATGTATCATTAAAAGATATGCCCAAAATGGTTCCAGAGACTATCTCTTGCTAAAAAGAAAGCAAAATTCTACTTTCTATAGAACTTTGAATTACAGAATTTCCACTATTAGAACAAAATTTACACTATTAGAAAATCCAAAAAAACACTAATGCTGGGGACACTAATTAAACTTAAATAGGTGAAAAAGTGCAAAGTGAAAATCAAATATTTTCATTAAAGTTCAAGAGTTGGATTACAATAAGAGAAGGATGAGACGTTAATTACACTTAAGCCTGATTACAAAATTGGCTAAAAAGCTCAACCTATAACTAAGTTAGGCTGCTGCCTCTTTTTCTTTCTCTTTCTTTTTCTCTCTCTTTTTCTTTCTCCTTCTCCTTCTTCTTCCTCTTTAGTTGTTCAACTTCAATTACCTCCTCGGATTCCAAATCCACAACAACTACTGGAGTTGGCTGATTGTGCCCTTGCTTTGTAGAAGGTGTGGCAGCTAAAGTGGAGGTAGGTTGATCCGAGGTAGAGGTAGGGTCGAGATTAACTGGAAAATGAGGAAGACTGGGAGCAGAACGTAAGGTTGGGGGATAGTATACCTTATTAGGGGCTCGGAGCTCTGATTCAGCACTAACCCCAGCTGTGTTCAGGGCTTCACCCCAGACCTCCAGGCAAAAGGCCCAAGCAACATCCTTAAGCTAGGTTGTAAGACTTTAAGTAGTCTTAGTCATGCCCGCATCATAGGCATCCTACTCGGCCTTAGCATCCTTAGCCTCCAGCTACTTCTGTTGTTGCTTGGCCTTCACCATGGCCAAGGCCAGTTGACTTTCAGCCTTTTTCTGAGAAGCCCTTGCCTTCTCTGCCTGTTTCTCAAACCAAGCCAAGGAAGACTCAGCATTTTTTCTTGATTTGTCTACCTCGGCCAAGTGGAAGAGAGTGTCCTTTAACCTCTTCTTAGTCTTGGCATGGGCCTTCTTAGTGGCCTCAAGTTTGCCCTTAGCCTCACGAGCTTGGCCTAGGGCATGATCCACCCATTCCTCAACCACAAAGGCTGCGTGCACAAACTAGAAAATTGATATGGGTTAGTATCCTTGCATGTGTTATATTAACTTATGAAAAGAAGAGAGTGAGTATATACCTTGGCAATGTCTCTCTTTAATGAAAGGAAGACCTTATGTTTCCGAAAAGATCAAAGCTCCTACATATCTTCAGGTAGAGGGAGAGCCTTTTCCATACATTTTGCCAAAATGCACGATCTTCCTTTCTAGACATCCCAGAGATTGGCATCATCCATGACAGGGCTCCCTAAGCTTAGCACAAATGAAGGCCTCCAGGCTGAGGCTTTCGACTGTTGTTCTCTCTTTAAGCCTTTGGACGTCCTAGAAGGGAAGTTCTTTTTCTGCTGAGCCCTAGATTTTGGGGGCTCCTTGGATGAAGGCTGCTTTGAGGGACGTGTGATTTTTCCCTCTTCAACATCCTCAAATCCCTTGGCCCCTTTTTCTTTTCTTATCTATAGCGTCACCAGAGAACATGCGTATAGAGGCGGGAGTGGGTGGTTGGGGCACTATGGAAACTGCTGGGGAGGCACCCCCAGCGTGGGCTATGAGCAGGGCCAGCAAGTCTGGGGTCTTTCCTTTGAAACACCAACCTTTCATGTATGTTAGCTTCCTCTTGGCTAGTGTTGACTTGGGCAGGAGGTAAACGACGTTAGAATGGGCCGGGGGAATCTTCAAGGTCCTCTTGATGGTAAAAGACCTCGAAATCCTTGTCTGTCACCTCTTGGGTGGGTTCGGAAGTGCACTCTGTATCCTTGTCGTCTGAGGGTATGGGCTACTCATGAGAATAAAGGAGTTTGGTTACTAGCGGGGCTGGAAGTTGGGCGTCTTGCGTTCTAGGTGGAGGAGGATCTGTTAGCAGAAAACCGGGGACTGCTACGTCAATTAAGGCTAACCGCTTTTATTTAGCTTTAATTACATTCTTCGGGCTTTGGAAACGTTTAAAGATGGGTTCAAACCCGAGGATTATATGCACCGCTAAGAGTTGGCCGTCTTTATGTAGAAAAATTTCTAACCTAAGGATCCAGTTTAGGTCGGGAAAATTCACGAGGTTCTTGTTCGAGGCGATGTGGTATTCATCTGCCAAAAAGGAAGTAACATAAGTCACAGGTTAGAGAAAAAACCTTGTAAAAATTTTTCTTTATGTAAATATAAAAATCCTACGTGCTACTAAGATTTGTGGGAACCCTACCTGGTTCCCCTTCCTGGGTGGGATAGTGCAACCCATGATGTTAGTCACCTGAGACGATAAGGAAGTTCTCGTCCATCCCCTTGTTTGACTCAGGCATACAGGATATTAACCTAACGGCTGGGACCCTACACTTGATGTAGTATTTGGTTTCCTTCCCTTTTTGGCAGTGGTATACCCAATTCACATCATGCCATGTGAGGTTAGTCCCCATTTTTTGGTTTATCATATCTACGTTGCCGAGGACCCTAAAAACGTAGGGGGAGCATTGTGTGGGGGTCAGCCTGTAGTTTATTAGGAAGTCTCTAGTGACCCTTTCCATAGGAATTTCTATCCCGCCTTCTATGAAGGCGATCATCGAATCACTACTGAGCTAGCAAGTCTGTTCATAACCAGCCATTCGCCCAATTCTCAGTGTTGAAGTTCAACACCGTTAGGGATCCTATATTGAGCCCTAAAGGCAACCATGCCTTCAAGGGTATCTACTAGCCTAGCAAATCTACCCATGGAGATTTATGGTGTAGGAAATAAAAAATCTATGTGCAAAAGAATATGAATCCAAACACACCTACAAGCAATAGAAGAGTCTCTCCTCGAGCTGTTGGTTCAATAAAAATTTGCCAAATGAGTAAATGAGGCCAAATCAGCCTTAACCTCTCCTTATATAGGGGTGAAAAATGAGTGGTAAAATTCCTGCTCATAAATGCAGGTAAATAAAGACCGTAGGATCATCATCGCATCGTAGAACGTGGGAGAACAAGCAGCCGCTTGACACAATAAATACAAGATTGTGGATACCGAAGCGTCAGGAACGTGCTGATGACAAGTGAAAAGACGTTACCACATGGGAACGCGTTTGGCACGTATCAAGTGGGATATATGACTAAAACCTTACTTTTTACCTCAAAGTTAATAGTAAGGTTTTAGGGGGCTATTGTGGGTGCCCGAGGATCGAGGAAGGGATCGTTGAGCTATTATCATTATTATTAAGGCATCATAAGCCCAACGAGGGAATCCACCCGAGGAGGAGAAGAGACAAAAGACTTTTGGGAGTTCTAGTTAGGAAGGACAGGTTGTGGAGAGAGAATCATGGAGGGTAAGGGAAGTTTCCAGTGAGAAGTAGCTTACTGCCTTCGCATTAAATGACTGGCAACAACTTTATCAGGTGAATTGATGAGGAAGTAACTTGAACAGTGGAGATCACAGCTAAGCAACTCTTTCTACCACCTTCATCAGAAGTTTAAGGGGACAGGTGTCATGATGAGAATATGGGTAGGTGGAGATGAGGGGCCAAGATATGAAGTGCTAAGAAGTATATAAGGGGAAGAAAAATTCCAGATGAAGGGGATCCGAAGAAAAGAGAAGAAAAAGAATAGAATCTAAAACAAGAACATAGAGAGAAGAGATTTTCCTCCTCGGGCAAGCTTGTAATAAGCCTTATATATACTCAAACTTTGATTTATAGTCATTCTTACCCTATCCTTATCCTCGGGCTAAGCCCCTCATTTTGTTTAACCCACTCTCTTACAAATATTTATTGATTTAGGCCTAGTTGAGCTGCACAAACCTCACTACTCTAAGTAGGCTTGGGCTGTTTAATTTTTGTGTCCTTACAATAATAATAATAATAATAATAATAAAATCACATTAAGACTTACTTTATTTATAAATTATACATTTATTTTATTTTGTGAAGATAAAAATTATTGATATATTTAACTTGGCTCCTTAAAATTTTTATGATTTTACCATGTTACATCATTTTGGTATCAAGACTGGGTTTTGATAGCAACACGTTTGCGTTGCTTTGCGCGTATGCATTTTTTTTTTTTTGTGTGGATCCCATACACTGTTCATGGGACCCGCAAGTACAGAATTTAGCAAATATAACTTTAAAATTGGGTCCCACGGCACTATTCACACATTTAAAAATTATTTTACTACAGTGTTTTCAGTTTTCAATTTTCAGTAATAAGCGGTATTCAAATAGACCCCAAGTATCCGAGTCTCATTATTCGCAATATTGAGCTTCATTTGCTCTTTGAATCAAGAAAATGATGAATCAGGAATATCATAACTTATTAGTCGGACTATTCCTCATCACCAATCGATATTTTCCAAAGTTACTCTAGTATAGAATCTTTATGATATATTCTATTGCTATCTATTGTTATTTTCCTTATGAATTTCTTCTTTTGTTTTTATAAATTGGATTCTATTGGAGCACAAATAAATTTCGAGTTTTAACCTTTTGGAAACTTCAGTTCTATCTGATTATATAACTTAGCTAAATTCTCACACAATGTGGTGTAATTTATTATCAGTTTTCTCCAATATTTCAATAATTTTTGCCAAGAATCTTGTAGTTTAACTGATTGATACCTTATTGTGTTTCCAACATAGAAATCAAGGGTTCAAATCCTCACCCCTAACTATCGATATATAAAAAATAAACAATAAAAAAAATTCAATAATTTTCCTTGTAAAAAAGTGTGTGTGTTTGTGTGTGTGTGTTTTTACGAATTGAAAATTGCATGATATAGCAGTTAATATAGATAGGCATGTTTCATGCCTACTAAAAATGAAAATATCCTTAAAATATATATTTTTTTACATTTTTTTGTTGTGTGTTACTGTTTTTTTTTTTTTTTTTGGACACTGTTTCAATTGTTGCAAAAACAACTAAATTTGATCAAGAATACCATATTTCAAATTAATTTTTTCTCACACAAAAAAAAAAAAATCAATTGTTTCACATATAAATCTTAGAAAAATGATATTAAAATTTCATTATGCTTAAAATAATTAATATAATAAAATAAACATATTTATTTTATTAGTAATTTTTCTAATAACATAAGGGAGTTAGAACATTTAAATGGTTAAGATTAATTTTAGTAAATTCATAAATATTTAATTTTTATGGCTTTTGTGTCAATTGTTATTAAAGCAACAAAATATGAGGAAGAATGTCATATTCTAAATTTATTATTATAATTGCAACTAAAAATGATTTCTTTTATGTCAGTTCACACCCTATCCATTTTTTTGTTCATAAAAAAAATATAAAAGAATTGTGTCACATGACACAACCTCATGTTGAAAATTTATTGATTATTAACTTTTTTGATACAAGATAGAATTTATACTCTAACCTAATCTAAGTGTATATATATGTGAAAAACATTTATACTTTTAGAGTGATCATCGCACCAAAGCCTTTCCTCTAATATTAATAATCTAACAAAAACCATATGTATTCTATAAACTTTACTGTTTCTTTCTTGTCCTTAATATTAGATTAAAACAGTCATTGTGATGTAAATAATTTAAATGTTATTAATACTATTAGTGATACTTAATCAATACATATATTAGTGGTGACAATTGAAAAAACTGATTTTGACTCTTTAAGTGTTCTAATTAGTGGATTGACTCTCACTTGTATATAGAATCAAACAATAATAGTTTGCTACCACAATAATGAAGCAATCACAAATATGTCACCACAATCTAAACCCATTAAAATAAATAATAAAGTAGCATTAGGATTTGAACTCTAGACTTCTTCTACACAAACGAACTCGTCCACACCAATTATGAACTCTAGTAGAGGGTGACAATTTCTAATAGAGGGTGACAATTTCTATGGTTTCAAAGAATCAATTCAGGCTCACAAGTTGGGTTCTTAACATTGAACCAACATGGGAAGTTTTTTGTTTAGAATAAGAAGAAAGGCACATTTAGTCTTTAGATCTACTTTGTATAGCAAATATCTTATCTTAAAATTTGTGTCTCAGAGGGCATTTAAAGGTAGGTTAAGAATCATCACTTCAATCAGTTTTTGAGTCAAGTTAAAGACTAATAGCTATGTAATTTACTTGAGCGATGGTTAAATGAGAATCATGTAAATTTCTGCCTGACCTCAACGATTGCTCAATCGAGTCCTAACTTTGCTTGTGCAGGCCTCAGGAACTTTAACTCCTTGATGCAATTCATTACACAAACTCTTACCTAACTAGATTCTCAAAAAAAAAGAAAAAAAAAGAATTAAATAAATAACTTAATAACATTATATTCAACTCTCCTGACACATAATTTTTCATATAGAAGTTGCCAATGCTAAATCCTAAACAATAAACAATAGTAGTTGGTACACACATTGTTGGTATACTAAAGTTTTAAACAAATTGAATGACTAATGTTAACTGTGTTTATCAATTTTAAATTTATTTTTTATAATTTGATAGTCCAACGGGGAAAATGAGATTTAAACACTGAATACATTCATTAAAAACAATAAGAAGTACTAGTTGAGTTATAAACCATAGGACTCTAGGCTATCAGTTCTTGAATATGGTTAAATGTTATCTTACAACAATGAACATTTCAAATTGACCTCATATAATTAAGTACTATAAAATAAACAAACTATAATTTGTTTGGATTTCTCAAAATATAAGTGACTAAGGCTGGAATAGTATTAGTAGATCGAATTGGGATTTGAATATATAATTATAGTAGTTTGAATTCAGAAAGGCTTCTTCTTTCTAAACTCTGACCTGTTTGATATATTTATTTCGTTTTTCATTTCCGACAAACATGCATATGTCTATTAATGAGATGTACATCCTTATTTTGGTAGACTGAAAAAAAAAAAAAAGGCAGTAGAATTCTTTTGCAATAAAAGAAAAGGAAGAATTGAACAAACACTGAGCTGGTCAAACTAATAGTATAAACAGGCAAGTGATGCACAGTTCTCCCCATTGTTCTCTGGATGTCTATCTGAAATAATCACTCAGCAACTATTGAAAAATGTTATGATTAAATAGAGATTAAGAGAAAAACAACATTTGTCAGCTTTGAACTGCTCAAATGTTGAAGCAATCTTCCTCTACAAAATTTATTACATAAAAACATTGTGTGTCATGTGTAAGAGCATCAACATCATCTTATAAGTGTCAAACCAATGGCAGTGACTATAAGAGTTGAGGGGACTCCAAATTTGAGATGGCTCCAAAAGGATAAAGTGTACCCAAGTTCGGGAGCTCGGCGAGCCTGCTCACACACGATTATGTTGGCAGCTGATCCCAATAATGAGAGGTTCCCAGCTACTGTGCTGACCCAAGCTAAGATTAGCCATGCCTTCTTCTCATCAGCTGCAGAAATTGCAGCTGCCAATGCTGCCACTCGTGCTCCAAGCAAGAGAACTACACAATATTAACATGAGTTATAGGAACTCTCGTGTAAATAGTTTTAAAATGGCCTTTATGATGCCGAATAATGGCTTACAGCAGACAAACAATTTATCATAAATCAACAAAATGTTGGGGAAAAAAACGAAATGAAAGAAATGAACATTAACATGAACCTCAAGAATGTTCATAACAAACGGAATACAGCATCAACTTGGAGATGTATCACCAAAATCATTAGATACTTTTTATATATATGAAAGAAAAACCTAACTAGTCTATTAAGGATCCATAGGTGACCCCAAAATTTTGGGACTAAGGCTTTGTTCGTTGTTCTTCTTGTTGTACATGAAAGAAAAACAATTCTTAATCAGAGATGCAGAAAGAAAGATTAAACCACAGTACCAGGCTACCAGCTCATTTATGAAAACAGTCTCACAGATTCTGTGCAAGAGCATCCCTTGTTCCCTATATTATGTACACAAGGGCCATGGCTAACTGAAAGCCTTGTCAACTCACAGTTATCATTACTGGTAAAAAAATCCCTTTGTTACTGAAAGGAAATTTTCCTTTTAGCACAAACTGCAGAATGTTTGTTGTTTAATTGAATGCTATGGCAGAATTCTGAGGGGGTAAGCATATCCAAAAATTGTTTATGGTTTTACAAAATGTCAATTGAAAACAACAACTTGGTGAGAAATGCTGTTGTCGTTGCAATTATCCCGAGACTTTGAGAAATGACCCAGAAGGGTGCCAGTTTGTGTACAAAGTGAAGTGAAAGAAACTTCTTAGACTGAAAGACCTGTTCAGTAAAATGGTGGTGTACTATCAGCTTGAGTAAGATTTGAACATGCATGAGAAAGGTTAATGTCAGTTGTCTCAAGTATTTTTTTTGAGAAGTGAAATTGGGAAGAATCTTGAGAAAGGTTAATGTCAGTTTGTCTCAAGTAGAGAAAGGATCTTGAGAAGTGAAAACCAGAAATATGCAATTAAAAAATAAAAACTGGGAATACTATGATATCCCGAAGAGATAATCTGTATGCAAAGTCCAAATTATACACTAACATATTCCCCAGAAATCTAAAGACAGCGCAACAAACTTATATGCATCCCAATGTTGAATTAGTCTCTGTACAGCTTGAAATTCTAACAAGAAAGCTTGGCAAACTCGTTTTATTCAATAAGGAAAAAAGTTGTTTAAAACGGACTTACAAACAAGTGTTAGTCCAAAAAGCTAATTTCATCTGACATATCCAAAATAAATAAAAAAATTATGAAACAGATAATAGAAGAAAAAAAAAAAAAAAAAAAAATATATATATATATATATATATATATGGAAGAAATCCATCAACATACCAGTTGGTACATTTGAAGCCAAATTTGACATGACAAGTATGATAATGGCGAGAATTGCTATCCCACTAACACGATCGATTTTTGAATAGGGCTCCATAAAGTCCCATAGAGTACTTGGGATTCCAGTTTTGTTAAAGCCTTCAACTGTGATAAACATTCCACAAAAGAAAACTAACAGAGAATAGGAGACCTGGCAAAGAAGAGAAATAAACTTGACATATAGTAAACTCTCCAACAAGCAATCAATGGTCATAATCACCAACAAGTTATGATTTATAGTTTTTTGATAGGGAAAAAATAATTTAAAGGTAGAAAGCAACGTGCTTGCAGATTATACCTTTTCAAGGCTTGGCCTAGCATCCCTGAAATCAAGAACCATAAGAGCAAGCGCAGCAGTAATTGCAGTCCACGACATATTTAGATCCAGAAGCAAAGCAATCAACATTGCTATAGTAACAAGGTAAACACATGATTTCCACAATATTTTTTTCCATCTCATGGTCAAATCATCTTTTCCTTTTAAAGACAGTACAGAAAGTACATCTCTTAGTCTATCCAATAATGCAACTCTCTTTGAAGGGATTGTTTCCTCCTTTACCTGAGAAGATACATCATTTGCTGCCTCTTTTGGTGCATTAGAATTTCTTGCAGACTCCAATGTGCCACTAGGAACCCCTTGGATTTCATTCGCACTCGGAATTGATCGGCTCCTAAGGTTCTCAACCTGTCCCATTGGAACACTCATGCCAGGAGAGCTTTGCACAGCCATAACTTCCCATCTAGAGTTCCATTCCGGAGAATTGAAGGATGTAAAATGTGACATTGTGGCTGGTGAAAAACGATGAGAATTCACTTCCTCCTCTGCAAGAAGTTCTACAGCTACATCTTCTTCATCCTTTTCAATAGATAACAACTTCCAGTACATACATAGAAGAAGCAGGGCATTGACAATTACACCCATGATCATTGCAGGAAGAATTCCTTTTAGAAAATTCCCAAAAGATATCTTGCTCTGAACGGCTATAACCAAGTTTTGGGGGTTGCCAATTGGAGTTGCTGCCGACCCAATATTTGCACTAGAGGCCAGGGCAAGAAGGAAAGGATGAGGTGGGAGATTATGTTGCCTTGCAATTTTCAAGACAAATTCAGTCAAAACTACACAAGAGGTATCATTAGTAAAAAAAGCACTTGAAATGGCAGAAATCAGGCAGACTCGACATATTAAATCCTTTGCCCCTCTACTCTTCCATGAGAGCAACTTTCCCAAGTACTTGAACATATCTGCCCTTTCAAGATATACACTGACAACCATGGTCCCAAAGAGAAGACCAAGGATTTGAAGATCAATTGCATCATATGCTTGATCTGCAGTTATGACTTGAGATATGACCATTAGCATGCCCCCCAGGAGGGACCCTGCAGTCCTCCCAACTGGTAGAAAAGGAACTGCTGAGAAAACCGCCAATACCCAGAAGATTGCAAAAGCAATTGAGCCTAGAACCACTTTTACAGGAGAAGCCAAAGCCATTTTTGCTGCTCAGCAAGAGAAAATCTTGTTGTTATACTATTCCAAGGGCTCTATGTTAATGAAATTCCCTAGCTGATGCCATATTATTGCAACATCTAGATGCAAGAAAAGAAATACCCTGGTTAGAAAAAACCAATTAATTAATTTAAACTGTGTTTCTGAAGTTATCATTCATTCAATGCAATATCATGATACTTAAGCTACAAGATAGCAAAATTCATGGAAGAACAGTGAGCAAACAGCTAGAAGGCAAATAGTAAGCGTATAACAAGTGCTAGGAAGATAAGCAAGTAAAGTTGTTGCAGCTATTAATAGATTATAAGGCATAATAAAGTAACAGAACATTCAAAATCAAGAAATGTAAGGGATTGGGGAGTTCAACTAATACTAACTAACAATATAGACTCTTATTTTTTCCTCCTTTATTCTTATTTTTCTAGAACTTCTTAAGAGAAGAAGCCAGAATTCAAATAGAAAGCAGAATCTAGCCAAATAAGATACTTCGTATCTATTGCAATACCCATAAATCTTGATATTAACAGAATGAATTATTTGACTATTTTCAAGAAATGTCATTTCCATAACCATCTCAGTAAGATTCCAAGGTAAATCTCGAAAAACCAGAAATTCTCAGTGCAAAGAATTGTAAAAGCATACATTGATATGAACCCAATAAAGCGCCACACGCATGATCAAATGCAAAAATGTCAGACTGGCTTTCTGCATGACCCCAGACTTTATATCGCATGCAACTTGATTCTTGAACAGCCATTTCAGTCAATTTCTATGCTAAATCTCAACCAAATATGCAATACCCAGATACCAAAACTCTCTCTGAAAACGAAAAAAAGTGTAAAAACAAACAATTTCTAACCTGAAAAAGAGGTATGTTCTCTACTTCTGGACCAAGAAGAAGTCAACGGAAACTGCGAGTTCCAAATTTGGACCGGGACTTATTTGCATGTAAAAGTTAAAAATCTTTTCTTGAACATTTGGAATGGATTAGATTCAGTGGCATGTATGTATTGTATGTATGTAGTGGAACAGAATAAGATCAAATCATCAAACGGACTGACATATATAAAAACTGGGAGCTTCCAAGGATACATAAAAGCGGGGCTTGTACTTTCTTTTCACGTTTAAGGAGACAATAAATATCTGAGGCAGTACCGATTTGGTCAGTAAAAATATCTATTTAGATAATGTCAGTTGTTTCAAGTATATTTCGATACGTAACCTTTTTTTTTTTCTTCACCTCCACTCATCCTCTTTTACTTTTGCAATTTATCTTTCTTTATTTTTACCTTCATTTTATCTCCTCCACATGCTAAGAGCATCCGCAGCTAGAGGGCCAAATGCCAAATGTAAGGTACATTTGGCATTTAAGTCCAAAATATGCTCAGCAATTGGAAGGCCAAATGGGAAATGTTAAATTTTTTTTGGCATACAGCTACAGTACCATCTTAAATGTAAGATGGTACTGTAGCTTAATGGTATAAAAAAAAATTAATTTTTTAATCCTCTCACCTCATTTTTAACCGGGAATTTCTCTCTCCCTTCTCATTATTTCTATTCTTTTCTCTCTCTTCCTTCTCTCTTTCTCATCTACTCTCTGCTCTCTTCAGACCCAAGACCCCGTGGCTTCCTCAACGGTGAAATCGGATGGGTCGGCGTGGCTCCGATGGGTTTGAATCGGAGCTCCTATGGCTCCGATGGGTTTGAATCGGAGCTCCTATGGCTCCGATAGTGATTCCGACGAGGCTAGGCTAGTGGGTTTCTTTGGAGGTGTGGGTTTTGACAACGGTGGAGATCGGCGGTTTTGATGACGGTGGTTCGGTGGGCGTGGATATTAATGGTTTTTTTTTTTTTTTCTGGGTTTGCTGGTATATGTGATCGGCGTTGTGGTGGCTATGGCGTGGCGGAGATTGGTGGGTGGCGAGATCAGTGGAGCTGTGGTGGCTATGGCGTTATGGTGGCTGTGGCGTTGTGATCGGCGTGGGTGTTAAGGGTTTTTTGTTTTGTTTTTGTTTTTTTGTTTTTTTTTTTTTTTTTTTTTTTTTTTTCTGGGTTTGCTGGTATATGTGATCGGCGTTGTGGTGGCTGTGGCGTGGCGGAGATTGGTGGGTGGCGAGATCGGTGGAGCTGTGGTGGCTATGGCGTTGTGGTGGCTGTGGTGTTGTGATCGGCGTGGGTGTTAATGGTTTTTTGTTTGTTTTTGTTTTTGTTTTTTTTTTTTCTGGGTTTGCTGGTATATGTGATTGGCGTTGTGGTGGCTGTGGCGTTGTGATGGGCATGATGGTTTTTTTTTTTTTTTCCTTTTCTGTTTCGCCGGTCAACGGATGATGGAGAAGTTGTGTGGAGGACTTGGGTTGATATGGATGATGGATTGGAGGAGGAGGCTGGAAGAAGGTGAAAAGTAAAGTAATGGAGGCTTCTGGAAGGGACGCGGGGAGAAAATTGAGAAAAATCAAAAAAATAAAAAATATATTTTATTACGAAGATATATTATTTTAATGAATAGAATAGGAAAATAGAGTTTTGGGATGTTGGGTATATTGTAAAATGGTATGGGATAATTAATAAAGTAGCTTTTTGGAATGGTAAAATAAGATGAGATAGCAAAACGGGCTGTGGATGCTCTAACCTCCACTGAGTCTTATCTCATTTCAAATTTCAAAAAGTAAGTCATCTCCTTACCTTTGGTCAGTCAACACAGATTCACGTGGGCACCCAAAGCAAAACTCAAAATCTTTGAGAAACAGTAAAGATATAAAAAAAAATTAAAAAATTAAAATAAAAAAAAAACGAAGAAGAAGAAGAACATCAAAGGAAGCAGTGACCACGAAGAAAAATGGAAAGCTAAGCAGAAAGAGACCGAGATACGCGAAAGATGCATCAGATCATGAAATTTGTTGAGAAATTATCTTAAGTGAGTGAAAAATTACAAAGAAATCTGCGTTTCTGTTTTGGGCCGGTATCTATTTTTCGGCCGAAATCCCGGATTTCGGCCGGTACAGCCGGAACGCTTTCGGTACTGCCGAGATTTAAATCGGTACGGAATGAGAATTTTTCTGTACTGTTCCAGCTACCGATACGGAAAATATCGGCCGTACGGTATGAAACTGACTACACTGGAATGTCGTGTAACAGTAACACGTCATGGCCTCATGGTCAGGAATGTGTCAGGGACTCAAAACAATCGAAACTGCTGGGACCCATGGGCGGCACTACACTATTCCTTTTTTTTTTTTTTTTTTTGGCTGAATGGCGCCACACTATTCTCTCAGGGGTTTCATTACTTCCAACAACCAAAAAAAAAATATATATATATATATATATATTTTTTCTTAAAAATATATTTGCAAACCTTGACTTAAATTTAAAATACTCTTATTATAAGTATTTTCAATTTTACTATTTTTTATAAATTTATATTATGTATGTAAGTGTGTCTAATATTGATTGCGTGCATTACTTTTTGTTATAATATTATTTATGTGAATTATGATGTATATGAATGTTTGTGTGTACATTATAATATAAATATATATAATTTAATAATTAGGAAATAGATATGGTTTGTTTTTTTTGAGGAATAGATATGGTTTGTTAAATGTGTGTATATTGTTATCATGTTATAATAACTTTTTTGTTATAAAGTTAGTAAAATTCAAGAAAAAAAACATAAAGTCAGTGATTGTCCAAACATTTGATTGGTTAAGTAGACACTAATGTATAATTTTATGTATGAATGAGTGTGGTTGTGTGTGCCAATAATTAATACAAAACCAATGAGTTTAGTTTAGTCATTTAGTTTAAAATATTTTTATAAAAATAATAACAAATAGATAATAAAAACTGCATAAAAATAAAAATGTTAGATAAACTTAACAAAATAAAATGATTATAGGCTCATAGCTACTTACATTGGGAATAGATACTTATAATGAACTATCATATAACAATTCAAAATTTTAATACTTGTAGAAGGAAATTGTAAAACTTCATGTATTAAATTTTTTTTTTTTTGGTTGGTAACTCGATATATTCAAGTTTTTTTTTTTTAATTAAAATTTTTTAATGAATTTCTTAAACAAAATTCTTTAAGCCGCCACTACTGGGACCACCGAAAATGGCGCAATCTTGTGCCACAACTCGTCATGTGACAAGTTTTGACTAGTGAAGGAGTATCCTCACATGGCTCACAGACAATTCTTCACCAGTCACAACTCGCCATGTGGCGAGTTATGGCACAAAGTTGTGCCATTTTTTGTGGTCCTAGCACAACTCCAAAAAAATTCCACAATTATTGTCATAACTTGTCACGTGGCAAATTGTGAATGGTAGATATCAAATGGTGGGTCCACACCTCCACTACTCATAACTAGTCACATGATAATTAGTCGTAGCAAAAGTTGTGAAATTTTTTGTGTTCCTAGCATTGCTGTCATGGTAATGTCAAGGGCAAATATTTTTACTATTGGTGGTGACTTGAGCTTGTAAAATTATTATTCTTTTTTTTATTGTTCATTATTATTTTTAACTAGTCACTAACCCGTGCTATACACGGAAACTTACCTATTTGTGAGGTAGACTAAAATAATTTTATAAAAAATTTAAAAAATTACACCATTGCATGATTTGCTCTTGTATGACTTCAATTTGAGTTATAATTTGATGAAGAAGTCATTGCTTGAACGTGCAATGACTTAAAAAAAAATTGTCAGACAATTTCAGATACTGCAAAAAAAAACTCAAAAATTTAGATATTAAAACTTCTGAAAGACAAAAAAATATTAAAAAATCAGATGATTCACTGCTTAGAAATTATTGAAACAAAACAAAATATATATAACCGAACAATATATAAATATAAGAGAAATATGAGTTACATTCGAAAGAATAATTTCAATTATTGCAAACTTTTTTATCTTGTAAAAAACGGCTAAACAGAGTTGGTGGTTCATGTACAAAAATTACTTTTTAAAAAATACATGAAAAACCAATATATATATATATATATATATATATTTAACAAATTAAGTAGAGGAGAAGAAAATAACATAAGAATAGCTCATACCTCTACTCAGCTTTTAAAAAATATATATTGGAGTTTGCTTTACTTTTATAGTATTCATGATTAACCTAGCAAATTTAGAGATAAATTATCAATTTTTGAGTTTGAGTTTAAGTTGGACTTATTAGAGAGATAGAATTTCACTCGTTGTTAAGTTTGGATTAAACAAAAATAATTTTGTTTAAAAAAATGATAATGAAGAGTTAAAGTTTAAGTTGGATTTGTTAGAGAGATAGAGTTTCACTCATTGTTAATAAGTTTGGACTAAACAAAAATAATTTTATTTAAATATTGTGCTAACGTGAAAAATTGTAAGAGTTTCAAAGGTTTTAGTTATATATATATAATTACTGTATTAAACTATTAATAACTTGCCCTCCGCAATAATAATAAATAATTATGGAAATGATCAAATTCAAGTATAATTGTTTAATTATTGTATCTTAGATGTTTAATTAAATTAACTAAATGAGCACATTATTAAATTTAATTTAGTCATATAGTTTTACGTTGTTCATTTCAATCCTCTCTTTAGTCTTCGTTATATTTGCGTTGTTAGTTACTACAAAACGATCTAGTTTTGATTTTTTTTTTTTGTCTTTTTTTTAACAAAAAGTTTTTCCTAAAATAACTTATTTGGGTAAAATACTATTTTAGTCTCTAAACTTTACCAAATGTTTGTATTTCATTTCTAAACTTTAAGAAGCTCATTTTTCATCCCTAAACTATTAAAAATTTTATTTTTCATCCCTAAACTATTAAAAATGTTTTATTTATGTTTTTAAACTTTAGCAAAAGTTTTTTTATCCCTAAACTATTGATTTTTTTTAATCTTTATTTTTTTAAAAACTATTAAAGAAACTCTTTACAAAAAAATTTTAGGGGTGAAAAAAAAAATATTTTTAAAGAAAAACAAATTCTTAGTGAAATTCAAGACCAAAATTTTATTTTACCAAAATTATTTTAATAAAATTTTGAAGGGAAAAAAAATATCAAAACTAGCTCCAAAATTTATCTCAGTACTCTCTCAATCAAGCTAGTCTTTTAGGTCTGGGCCTACTCTATAGGCCATAGGCATAGCATAGGCACAAGCGGCGCTTGTGAAGATTTCGAAAGCCAAGAAGAATTCAGGCTCAGAATTCTGAATTGATGAGGTTGTTCTATCCACTTATGTGATTTTTTTTTTTGTTGAAATGGAGCACATTGTTCAATTATTGCATTAAGGCCTATTTAGAAAGAGATTTCTAGCAATATTGTTGTTGTTTTATGAAAATATGTATAGGTGAAAAAGTGTGTGAAAATAAGTGTAATGTTATTTAAATACTGAAAACAATTGTTTAAACAACAATACCAAACACCCACTTAAGATTCCTGCATTGAAATAACATGTCATCTCATGGTTGGGTTGGAGGAGAACAAACATCATTCTCAATTTTGTTTTGTTTTCTTTCCTAATACCTGTCTTTTCCTCACTTACCCAATGTTGGAAAAATAGTATGGAGCGAATAAGAAATTGATGTTTTCTATATTCACTTGAAGATATTATTATAAGTGGTGAAAATCCTTGAGTCCCACATTGGAAATGATAGAGAATATGAGTTTGGGCTGGATATTGAGTTGAGCTTTAGACATGTGTGGACTAGGCCCACTTGTCCAATTTATAATAATATTTTATTATTTTATTTTGAGTTAGTAAGTCTATATACAACAGTTATCTTTAAAACGGTGTTTCAATTTTAAGTTACGTATAAGTTCATTGTTCCTCATTCATGAAAAAGAATTTTTTTTGAAAAAAAAAAAAAAAACTCAAAAAAAGTGAGAACTTTTGGTCATTCATTTTGTGTCAAAGAGAGAGAAAGAGACATTGAGTAGTTCGTAGAGCACGACCTTGTGTGCTTCGTTTTCATACTGTAGATCATTTTATCTTGGAAGACAAACATCCGTGAGTCTCAAAGCACCACAGTGTTTCAATTTTAAGTTATGTATAATTTCATTGTTCCTCATTCATGAAAAAGAATTTTTTTTGAAAAAAAAAAAAACTCAAAAAAAAAAAAAACTCAAAAAAAGTGAGAACTTTTGGTCATTCATTTTGTGTCAAAGAGAGAGAAAGAGACATTGAGTAGTTCGCAGAGCACGACCTTGTGTGCTTCGTTTTCGTACTGTAGATCATTTTATCTTGGAAGACAAATATCCGTGAGTCTCAAAGCACTACAGTGATTGTGTGAGGGGCGAAATCCGCTTTAAGGAGATTGTGTCAAACACAAGACTTGATCTGAATCATTTATTCTACACGCATTTGGTCAGTGAGTTTTAATTATATTATAGATTTCTTTTATATATGCAATATATATTTATTGTTTTGCCTATTACTTATTTTGTGTTAATATTGCTTGTGTTAACATTACTTATTTTTAGATCTGTGTATTGTTCATTTTACATTATCACAAAAGTAAAATTTTGAAATATATCCAATTATCTTAAAGTAAATTTTATATATTTTAATTTACATTTGTGATTGAGGTGAAAGGAATTTTGTGATGGTTAAAAACACTTTATCGGCAATTGCTTTTCCTCGGCGCAAAATTTTGGCAAAACTGGGTTTGTGTTTAATGGTATCTGTTAAAACTGTGAACTTTATTTGAAAACGTTGAATTTCGTGTTTGGCTGCAGAATTTGGTTTGTATATACTGTTTTATTGTTGACCTTTCCTTCTTGATTATTTTATTAGATTAGGACTTTTGTTATATTTGTTAGTGTTTGCTCTGTGTCTTAGATATTTTCTAAGCATGTGATAAGGTTGATTTGATGCTTGACAGTAGTGGTGGGTTTAATTAAATTAAATTATATTAGGATATTTGTGAAATTTGAATTTTTGTTTGACTGGACATGGTGTAGAGTCACGTGTGTAGACTGTGTGATTGATGATTGCTTTGTTTCTAGCCTTTCACGTGTATCAGTTTCAATTCTGACGCCACTGCCGTGTGTCAACAATCTAATATTGTACTATTTATTGTTGATCCAAGTCTTTTTGTGTTCACTTACCTCCTGGAGTAGTTGTGACTCAGAGTCAATAAAATTTTATTGTAATAAGTTTTATTTAATTTTAAGTGTCAATTGTATTTTACCATTAGTCCATTGGATTTTATGTTACGTCTTTTTAGCTATCTAAGTTATTAATATTTTAGTTAATTTCCTAGAGTCATGATTATTTTTTTCTTAAAAAAATTCAAAGATTGGATTTTGGCCTACATCAATTCGAGTTAGGATTTATCCTAGTAGTCTATAGAGCTATTGTACTCCTATGGGAACAAGTTATTGATAATTAAATTTCTATTGGAAATTTTCTGATATCTTGGTATTGATTCTAGGCAACCCTAGTAGATGATTCTTAGGTTTTTATCCCGCTTGGTGTTGATTCCTAGGTTCTCTGTTTTTTTGCAAAATGTTTTTTTTCAGAGTATTTTGTGCTGCATCAAGGTGTTGCTTTTAAAAGTTTCTAGATTGCTATTCCATGAGGTATTTTATCTGCCACAACTTTTATAAATCTAGTAGTAATCTTCCAATGAAGTCAACATCATTATGTGTAGGGAAATGTTTATAAGTATGTCCGTGAAATTTTGATAAGATGGTATTTCACCAAAATTCATAAAACTGGCATTTGATTATTTCCATGGTGCTTAGGTAGTTACATGGTGATTCTTCTCATGTGTTCTTAACAGAATGGTAGTGTAGTTTGAAGTTATCATTTCTCAATGATTATTTGAAAGTATTACTTCAGTGGGACCAGCAATGGTAATGACCCTATTTGAAAGTATTAGTTCCAACTTCCAATAAAAAAACTACTAGCTTCAACTAATTTGGCAATTTTCCCTATATTGTTAGTTTCAGCCATGTTCTTAACAAACACTGTGCCTACTGATTTTAATTTTTCAGTGCTTATGGTCTTGAATTTGAAAATTCTAAATGGAACCTTTTTTAGGTTTGTATACTTTTTTCTTTTCCCCCCTATTTTAATAATGTTGGTGTTGAGAAGAATTTAATAGCCTTTTTGGGTGAATTGAGGGACAATACTACCACTGCCTGCGGGGGTAAATTTTAATTGATCCCCCTGTATTACCCATCCATGCCCTATTCCTCATCCAAGCTGAACTTAAATGACTCGTTACAGCAACTAAGGCTGGAAGACTGCTCATAAATGGGGCTCTAATTTTCCATTATATATACTTCCATTTTGTTCATGCCTTTACTGTTTGCTGGTGCACTTGCATATAATACAAAAGAGTGTATACGTACATGTGTATATATGTAATATTTGTATGAAATCTTACTCTTATCTATAGTTGTCTTTGCTAATGTTTGTTGCTTGTAATGTGGATGTGTCATCTACCTGTGTATACTTCAATATTCCATATCTTACATATGGTTATCATTAGCAGATTGTTACATTGAAGAATGATATAGTGAAGCTCTTTGACAGTATTGAGAAATATGGTATGTGTAGCTCTGCCTTTTCCCCTTAAAAGTTTCTGTTTTTCGATAATTCTATCTTACACTTTTCAAATACTTATGTAATTTTCTACTCATTGTCCATATCACTTGCTTTACTGCAAGAACTTTTATCAATTGCTAGACAAGAGTCTATTCTCATACCTATTCCTCATTAATTTTTGTTACAGCACCGAAAGAAGAAAAGACAAATAACTTTTATTATCTATATATATATATATACATAATGAGGAATGATATGTCTACAACATTTTTACAACATTTCTACAACAAATCATAAGTGGCAAGTTATTACTAGTTATTATTGTTGGGGCAAAAAAGTAATCATAGCGTTAGTTTGAAATTTAAACCAATAACAACTAACCATCTGTGATTTGTTGTAGAAATGTTGTAAAAATGTTGTAGACGTAGCATCTCTCATATATAATAGCAGAAGCTGAGAGAAAGTGGGTTCCTACAATTAAGGAGGTGCTGACAAATAGGAAAAGTGCCTATCTAAAATTTAGACACATATAACTTTAAAAAGCAACACATTATATTGTCTGGTAACACTAAAATACTGTTTAAAATCCTCTCGTTATAAATAAGAAAAAAAACCGGTTAAAATTAAAGAGTACGCATAAATAGAAATAGAGAGAGGCGATGAAATTGAGAGAGAGAGAGAGAGAGAGAGAGAGAGAGAGAGAGAGAGAGAGAGAGAGAGAGAGAGAGAGAGAGAGAGAGAGAGAGAGAGAGAGAGAGAGAGAGAGAGTACGAAGACACAGAGAAAGAAACAGGAAAAGAGAGAGGCCAGTCCCTTCGCCATACTCCGACCACCAGAACTGCAGACACACAGTTTCTTCCGTTTCGATTCACCTTTTCCTTCGACAAATACATCCATTCTCTCTGTCTTTCTTAAAATCAAAAACCCTAACCATTGAAAGACGATGAAATATAGAGAGGTGAGGCTGCGACACGGAGAAAGAAACAGAGAAAGAGGCAGAACGGTGAACACCGCATCGATTGGGCATAAGAAATAGAGAGATAAATCGTGTTTTGAAACTTTCTGATTTCATACAGAGACGTTTTTCATTCTATTTTTTCCCCGAAATAAGGAGGAAGGAAGATGAAGCGGCCTTCAGCATAAGCATGAAAAACCCCTTTACCAGGAACTCTCGATACCAGACCATTCTTACTCGGTAATTTTCAACTAATCTCTTATCCTATTGTCTTCAATTATGTTTGCTGTCAATTTATGGATATCGTTGAAATCAGGGAAACAACGTAGAAGATCAAATTCTAACTGAATTGTTATTATGAATTTTCTATTTCTGGGTTTTGTATCAAATTCTAACTGAATTGTTATTAGGAATTTTCAATTTCTAGGTTTTGTTACTTTGCTTTCATGAATTTCAGTTTCGTATTTTGTTTGTTTTGATTTTTATTTTTTTGGCTTGCTATCTGGGTCATTAGAGATGTAGAAGGGTTATTAGATAAATTATAGTGTATTTCCATGGCATTGGAGTGTTCTTTTTAATCTAAACGTGAGAGTGTAGAATTGTGGCAGAAATTGGAGAGCAAACGTCAGAGAGAAATCCAGTCAGAAATAGAAAGTGGAGAGCGAAAAAAACCTAAGAAGATAGTCACGCCTCTACCTCCATCTGACCCGTACTCTCCATTGGTATGGCTTCTGTTTTTCGGTTCTTTAAATTTGGGGTCAAATATGCTTTAGGTCTGGGTATTTTCGTTAGATTGGATTGAATTCAGGTTTTGACTTAGATTCGGTTTTGAGTAAGGAATTTGGTTTATAACAGTTTTTAATATCAGTTATCTATCTTAGATTTGGTTTTTTTTTTTTTTTTGGGATATTTGGGTTCAATTTATTTTTTGTGTATGTCTTTGCTCTTCAGATCTTCATGGATCAATTTGGTGCTGTACCTCAACAAAAAATTCATCATCCTCTGTTTCCATTTGTTCAACAAAAATGGGCAAAAGAAAAGGAAACTCTTCTCCTTTTCATGCTTTGTTTGTTTCGTTTCTGCAACTCCGTATACACAAGTTTTGCATAACGTTGTTAATTTTCCTGTTTCAGATACTCTGGGAATCAAACTTTCCCACATTCTCTCTATCTTTGAGGATGAAATAAGTACTTCCAAAGATTCTGAAATACTTCACATTAGGCTTCCTTCCTTTCCATAACTCATATGGAGTCTTCTTGGTACCAGGTCTGAAGTACACTCTATTAACTGTATGACAGGCAGTGTTAACTGCTTCTCTTCACAAGTTTCTAGCCACATCCTTGTTGTGTAACATGGCTCTGGCCATCTCCTGAATAATCCTATTCTTCCTTTCTACTACACCATTCTACTGAGGAGTAATAGGAGTAGAGAATTCTTGAGATATACCTGATCTTGTGCAAAAGGACTCCATATATGAGTTCTCGAATTCTTTACAATGGTCACTTCGAATTTGATCAATCTTCAAACTCTTTTCATTCTACAGTCTTGTGCATAAAGCTTCAATGTGCTCAGGAGCATCAGACTTGGATCGTAGGAGAATGACCCAAGTATACCTAGTGAAGTCGTCTACCACAACCATGATGTATCTCTTACCACCAAGAGATTTGGTTCTAGTTAGACCCATCAGATCCAGATGTAGAAGCTCCAATGGTCTAGATGTAGCTGATGTCTGAGTGCCTGGATGCTTAACTTTCGTCTGTTTCCCAAGCTGACATGGTCCACACACTACATTGCTTATTCTACTAAGCTTTGGTATTCCCAAGACTGGTTCATGCTTAGATACAATAGAGAGATGTTTGTAACTAGCATGTCCCATCTGTTGATGCCATAGATCTTCGTTTGGAAAACAAATGCTATTGCACACAATATCAGCATCAGGAACCAGTCCATAACAGTTGTCTAGAGTGCAAACACCACTTATGAGTTTCTTTCCAGACTCATCCATAACAAGACACTTTCCTTTTGAGAATAGCACCATAAAGTCTTGATCACATATCTGACTTATGCTCAACAAGTTCACCCTCAAACCTTCCACATATAGAACATTTGCAATGTCTGGCAGTCCAGGTAGAGAGATGATTCCCTTTTCTTTAATATGTGACTTGCTCCCATCACCAAAAGTGACATTGCCACCTTTCTTAGGCTCGAAAAATTTGAAGAGAGATCGATTTCCAGTCATGTGTCTTGAGCAACCGCTGTCAAGTTACCACAAACACGTGTCCATCACTTTAAATGCGGACTTCGTCATAAAACACACTTCATGCTTAGATGACAGATCAGTAGGAACAGTGCTTTCTCTCATGTGCCTTTTACGAGCTAAACCCTTAATTTTCACTCTTCTCAGACGAACTCCTTTGCACATTTTCATTCTGAGACAGTCTAGTTTTTTCTTAGGCAAACTGAGATCTTTTACGATGGTCATCACAAGTAATTCAAATTACTTTTAGACTTGTATTTTCTGAAACACTTAAACAAGCAAAGATTAGAAAAACAAGATGTATTTGAATTAAAAGATCTCTTCAAGCCGGTTGCAGCCATGACAACAAGGGTCAATGGATCAACACAACAAAGATTAAACCCTAATTAGAGTGTGCTCGCTCTGATACCACTTGATAGGCCAAAAACGAATTGACACATTGTGATAAATTAATTGATTAATTAGCCAAGTTTATTAATTAATCAAATTAACATGCAAAGCTCGTGGTAGCACAAATAAATCACCAATAAACTAATTATGCAGCGTAAAATAAATAACACGGTGATTTGTTTACGAATGGGGAAAACCTAATGGCAAAAACCCCACCGGGTGATTTTCAGGTCACCACTCTCGAAATTCCACTATTATCAAAACAAGCGGTTATAAGTAATGGAATCCCAGTATCTTCTACCAACCTACAGTTGAACCCTTACTCCAATACCCAATTGGACTTGATCTGTAGTGACAATTTCCCTTTTGATGCACGGCTCCCAAGTACGTGACTAACCAATGCGCGGATCCTAATACGCGACTTCAATCACCAACTAAAGAAGGTTGTTGGCTACAAAATTCTTCAGTTCATCCCAACGATGAAGATCAAGAAGATGCTTGGTCATAAACCTTACAGTGCATATACACAGCAACTTCTTCACAAGAATGATGAACTAGGGCAAAACTTTGTCTCCGGTTACAAATTGCTTAAACAAACTTTGCTCAACACTTGTGCAACTTGTGTACACTTTGACGACCCTTAAAATAATCCTTTTATATGTCTAAAGTTAGAAGAAAAGAAGGTCCAAACACATAATCACGGATTAGAGTCAAAACAGAACTGGAATTCTGTTTTTCATAAAGCTCAACAGATAGCTGCTTGTCGAGGTGCTGTTAAGCAGCTGTCGAGCCTCGGGGTTGGAACAGCTTCTTAAGCTCGATGGATAGCTAGCTATCGAGATTTAATAAACAACACTTCTTCAACTTGAATCTTAGACAGACTTGTGTCGGGGACGTTTTGCGACAAGGGCCAAAAATACGAAAACGGCCTAAATCTCCCCTTGGGTTCTTTAAAGGTGTTTATTATGGAGAATCAAGCCCAAAATTCCAAATGTATAATGAAAAAAAGGCTAATAGTGTTTTGACAAGAGAGAATCAAAATGCTAATAACAAAAGTGCAGTAAAAGCATAAAAACATAACAAGTCTGAAACTTTGATCCACAGTCACCCAGAGGAGGAAATTGAGAGAGGTCAAGAGGAAGAGAGGGAAGGTTCCCCTATACCCATATTTCTACCCCTAAGGTTCGGAATGGTGAGATTGTTGATTGGATGAATGGGTTTTTACTCTGAAGTTTCAGCTCCCTAGGTGGAACGTGGTTGGTTATTTTTTTAGTTGAAGAAAGACTCTTGTATTAAGCTTGGGGTGTTGCTCTCAGAGTGAAACCTCCTTTTCTAGTTTGTGAATCTAATTGTGGAATTTATATTGAGTTTAGGGTGCTCTAAGTGACTGGTTTTTGGTCAATAGAAAAGGCTTTGGACCCCAAGGTGTTAAGCAAGTAGTAATTTTCAGGTTTGCTTTTGTTTGGATAAAAGGAAGGATTATTTTTATTATCATTAAGGAAAATGCTTGACTAAACCCTCATTGGCTCCTCATTTTCAGTTGTTTCAGACCATTGGGAGGCTCAACTAGATAAGAGCTAGCAGCTGAAGTTGGCCAATGAGATCCAACCATTTTTAAAGGGAAAAAAAAGGTTCGGATAGAAACTTTGGGCCACAGTCACCCAGAGCATAAAAGCTGTTTTGAGGTGGAAATTTTGGATACAAGACCTCCTCCATGAGCCTGAGGTGCTACCAGTGTCCCTTGCCCACTTGGTAGTATGCATGGGTTGGGCTCATGCAAAAGGTCCGAAAGGAACCGTCCCATACCCTCCAAACCACACTTCCTCAATTTCCCCATAAGCTGCATGGGCTTGGGCCATGCTTAAAAGAATAAAATATAATATAATACATGAATTGAGCCCATAAGGAAGTCGGGCTTGGTTGAATCAGGCTCATACAAAATGTGTCGCGAAAATGGGTATCCACAACTTGCATGTCTTCAACACTTGATCTTGAAACACAGTTTCTTGAAGTATTAAACACATCCTAGATCTACCCAAATACAAGTAAAATGCGTTTTGTCAAAGGATAAGCCAATTACATAAAATAGTGACATATGTTCCTAACAAGTGAATCACATATGTCCTAACAATTTCTTTTTCTTTTTCTTTTTTTTTTCAAAATTCTTTTAATTTTATTTTAATTCTTTGAATCTCTTTGGCGTGATTGTAATTGCTTTGAATTTTTTGAGTTAATTGTTATTCATGTAATTGCTTTGAATGTTTGGTTTGCATCAATTTTTTATTTTTAGTTTTTTTCCTTGTTAACACTATGAAGTCGCTTCGCTTTAAATTGAGAGGTGTTCAAGGAGACTCTAAAAATGGTGAGCAAGGAAACCCTGATCAGCATCCTCAAGCTTCGGCTTGTTGCAAGCATTTTACTGCTTATGATTTGGACGATTGGAATGATGTGGACCGGTTTCATTTTGATGCTCGGGTAAGTGTTTCTTCTTTTTCAAGAATGTTTTTTTTTTTTTTTTTTTTTTTTTGCTCTTTCCTGTTTTTGTTTCTGTTTTTGTTTCAATGATTCTTCCTTGGTACAAGTGCATTACTTTTTTTTTGTTTTAAAATGAATTTAATGCAAATTGGATTGGTGGATGGGCTTTTATTGTGTCATGGCGTTTTGTGCTCATGATTTGTGGGTTTTGTTTAATTAATTCTTAGTTAATGACAAAAATAATTGTTTTTCATCGGTTTATCTTTTGAGTTTTGCGTCTGTTTAGGGGTAAAAAAGCAGCTTCGAAAGAAAACTAGTAAAAGAAAAGCAAGCCACTAGAGAAATGGGATTCTTTTTTTTACAAAAGTTGTGGTACATTTGGGTTTTAAAAACTAGTACGGTGAAAGAACCGGAAAAGGAGTTAATTACCGGTTTTATGGTCGGACCAAAGTCCAACCGATGGTCGAATCGGTGACATCATAAATAATTTAATTATTATTTATTTAAATTATATAAATAATTAATATTTTTTAATATACTAAAACTAACAAACTAATAGTAATAAATATGTTTCTTTTTAAAAAAAATACAAGTATATAAGCATATAACATCTTTTTAAAGAATTTAACATAATAACATTACGAAACAATCATCCTTAACATAATAAACTTTCAACAAAACCAAATAAATAAGTTCATTAGTCATTACATTTACATCCAAATGGCAAATAACAAATAAATTGTGAGCGGTGTCATTGTGAACCCATCATTTTTACTTTATCTTTCACAATTAGCATTATGATAAAAATACGTGAGCAAATTGTAGCAAAAATTATAGTGCTCTAAATCTTTAACTGTTAGGACATATGTGATTCATTTGTTAGGAACATATGTCACTATTTTATGTAATTGACTAATCCTTTGACAAAACGCACTTTACTTGTATTTGGGTAGATCTAGGATGTGTTTAACACTTCAAGAAACATGTTGTTCAAGTCTAGTATTAAAGCCATGAAGATAGGACCAAGAAACAAATAAAGAAAAGTTGTTCACTAAAGCTAGACAAGTAGCTCAACACCTACAGACAGATAGCTCGACAGCTGCTCGACAGATAGCTATCTATCGAGGTTTAATGAGGTTTGACAGATACTATCTATCGAGGTATCTATCGAGGTTACGGGAATTCAGATTTTCAGATCTGATTTTTAGCCCATGCTTATGTATTTGTGTAGGGTTTCTTTTCTCACAACCCTAGACATATATGAGGCTTATTTTAAAGGCCGTCACATAAGAGAATACAAGGAGAACATATGCAAAAAGTGACCGATGCCTTATTCTCTCTGAAAGAAGCTACTGTGTCTTTGCGCCTTAGGGTTTTGTAACCAAGTGCTTCTTGATCTTCATTGTTGATGAAGTGAAGAACTTTGCAGCCAACATCTTTTTCAAGTTGGTGTGTTAGTCACGTACTGGAGCCGTGCATCATTGGTTAGTCACGTACTGGGATCCGTGCAAAAAGGGTGGCGTTCATATATTGACGAGTTCAGAGGTTTTGAAGCGGTAGAAGGTTTCTGCTGTAAGTTCATCTACGAGGATTGTAGAGTCTAGGGACAAAGGTTTTGTACTAGATTTGAAACTTCTCTTTACTATAGTAGATTGCTTTTCGGGAAGGTTTCCCCCCAGATTTTTTACTATGAAACTAGTTTGTTTCATTAGTTTTCCTAGGTCATCATATCTTATCTTATTTAATTTTCCGCTGTGCATGATTTTGACATGATATTGATGTTTGTTTGTTTTAACAAGTTTTATTCATAATAAATCTAATTAACAACTTAGGTTTAAAACTTGTTAATTCTATCAACCGGGGTTTAAATTTTCCAACATTAACATTTTCCTATTTGTTCACAAGAATCCAAAAAAGCAACCCCAAAGCTAAAATAAGCAATAATTGCTTATTATCATCAAAAGCCGAAAATTTGTCACCCAAAAAAAAAGAAAAAAGAATCAAAGCAGAGAGAGAGAGAGAGAGAGAGAGAGAGAGAGAGAGAAAGATAAATACAAGTAAAATAGAAAAGAGAGAGAAATACAAACAGTACCAAAAAATTGAGTGATTGAGTGAGTTGAGAGAGAAGCATAATAGCAAAAATGGCTGTCTCAGTGTCGATCTTAGCCATCATCATCTCTCTCCACCTCATCGCTTTCATCTTTGCTGTCAGCGCTAAACAACGTTGTAGCACGGTATCTCTCTCTCTCTCTCTTTCTCTCTCTGTGTAGTTGAAGCTAGCTAAGCTAACACACACATTTGACTATTGTACTGTACTATGTGAACAGGCTACGATTGTTCCTGATGAGTACGATGAGAGAACATACTGTGTGTAAGCCTCAGACGCGTCAACGGTGTATGGGTTGTCGGCGTTTGGGCTGTTACTGATAAGCCAAACGGTGCTTAACGGCGTCACTAGGTGTCTCTACTTCGGTAAAGGTCTTGTCATTGGCCGCTCCACCACTTGTGAAACGGTGAGACTTGAGAGTTAAGAGGCATGAGAGAACACTGAGAGTGAGAAGTGAGAAGAACTGAGATCAGATGAGAGTGTGAGAGTGTTAGGGTTAGTTTTTAGGGTTAAACACTTAAATGACGTAGTTTTAGGTGGGGAAAGGACAAACTGGTCAGTAACCGGTTCGACCACGTCAGTTTCCAGTTCTCAAGTTGAACCGGTCGGTTTTTACTATTTATCGATTTTTAGGCCATTTTCGGTTTTATGCCATTACCAGATCGAATTGAAGGCCGGTTCTCGGTTGAACTAGTCGGACCGGTCGGTCCGGTCCGATTTTTAAAACTATGCATTTGGGACAAAATAGATATTTCCAATAAACATGTATATAATTATAATTAACCTGTGACAGACTGACAGTGTTGTCTTTAATACTCACTAGACTACTCTACCGACCTAAGTGATACTATGGGCACTACTCCAATGTACCATGGTATGAACTTGAATTTTTTTTTTTTATAAATAAAACAATTATATGAACTTTGAGTATAAGATAAAATAAATAATAATTAAAAATATTTATTTATTATATTATTGGTATCAAATTATAATCATTATCACATCATTCATATTTAGGTTTTACTAACCCACGCCCTTAAGATCTATGTTGGTAAATCATTTTAAGAATTTTTTTTATAGAAAACTAATTTTGGTTGACAATTTATAAAACAGATTACGTTAACCAGATGCCTTCATATATTACCAACAAACATTGTATTAAAATTATCTATTTAACATTTTCTTTTGTGTTTAAGTCAAGTCAGTCTCACTTCAACAGATTTTCTGTACAAAATCTTTATCTACAACACTGTAACAGCAATTACATTCAGCTTTTTAGCTACTTATTTTTTATCTGGGTTTCAGGTCTCATTGCAAGATTTAGCAGACACCTACCAACCTCCTTTCCAGAGTTGTGTAGAGCAGGGGAAAGCTAGTGGAATAATGTGTGCCTATAACCGTGTCAATGGGGTCACAGCCTGTGCCGACTTCAATCACTTGTCCTTGACTGCTAGAGGAAAATGGGGTTTCAATGGGTAATTATTATTATGTTATTCTATGCATTAATCAATAACAACGTGTGAAGTGGATTACCAAAAAAAAGAAAAAGTTATGTGCAAAGAATTGTTGTTTGAAATGATAATTTGAGGAGTTGAAAATCCCTTACATGCAAATAATTGCTGACTAAATTGCTGCTTTTGAAAAATGATCAGCTACGTAGTGTCAGATTATGATGCGGTCAAAATCATGTTCGATAGTCATAAATATACCAAAACACCAGAAGATGCTGTTGTTGATGTCTTGAAAGCTGGTATGGTGGGATCCCATTTCTTATTTTCTTACCTAATGCTAGAAACAAATATTGTTCTTTATTTTTGTTAATCACAAAAATTACAATTCTGAGATTTAACCATTAATTTGGTCTTTATTATTTTTAATTTGTAATCAATTTTCATTACTGAATTGATGATAGAGGTCAGATGGGCTCTTATTAAAATATAGAGATTATAACA
The DNA here is from genome assembly GCA_028535165.1 of Quercus tomentella. NCBI lineage: Eukaryota > Viridiplantae > Streptophyta > Magnoliopsida > Fagales > Fagaceae > Quercus > Quercus tomentella. The sequence continues at coordinate 25,868,413 of JAPQVY010000144.1, forward strand.
ATATTTTTAACTTCTTTTTTTTTTTTTTGGGGGTCATAATCCATATGGTTTGAAATAACCTTACTTTTAAGGATAATCATTAACCTTTTTTTTGGAAAAAAAGTATAATCATTAACCCCACTATAACCAATCAAATAATTCAACTATAAAAAAATGAAAGAAATTAAACAATAAAATTTGGCTCTCTTTTTTAATGTCCTATCGTGGGTTAATATCATATTTTGACTCTCTTTTTAAAACAATAAAATTTGGAATTCGGAGCATCTATTGTACACCTATGACACACATTTCTTAATTATTACTAAATTTATTATCAGATTAAGATGTTAATAAGTTTTTTTAGGTATAAATGTGTTAGGTAATTTATACTCCGGTTGTGCCAATTAACTAAATCACTAAACCTAGATTATTTAATCTAATTATCAATATGGCTATGGTTAATGCAGCCAAACACAAAATTGCATAATTAAATAAAAGCGTAAATAAAAATTATATGCAATATGGTAGTGCTAGAAAAACCAATTGGAAAAATTCCGAATTAAAACTCTTATGAGGGCTTAACCATCAACTCAAAGGAAAATATATCCACTATATAGAATTGGAGTTTACAAATAGAAGAATTCTATTTTAATTTGCTACTTCATGTAGAATTTACTGACAGTAGCTCCAAATCCATGAACTCCTTTATAAGGTTGTGTCTGAATTATTATTATTTTTAAACCTTCTACATAGACAATTGACAAGATGATGACTAGATATCTTCTATCATAGCCAACTAAAAAAATGTCTTGTCAACTAAAATGTTCTTGAGAGAGAGAGAGAGAGAGAGTCCCAAACACGAGTTTTTTCACAACATTCAAAATCTCAAACTAAAAAATTGGTTTGAAGTTCTTCACAACTAAAAAGTTCTATATCAAGATAAACAAATAAAGTATATGTGTCTTTTACATAACATCTAAAAGAAAAATCTAACACTCGAGATTATAACTAATGGGGGACTAAGTAAAAGTCGTGTCTAGTCCTTATCGTCATCATTTGAAGGACTTTTTAAATACTTAAAAGTCCTCTGCACTTCCATGTATTAGCTTTTTAATTATTTTGAATATTTCAAGCCAAGTGAGTCTAGACACCTTTGAAACCACTACATGTATCTCTTTACTAGAAGGTTGTGATTGCTCTTGATTTTTCTTTGCTGTGAAGTAATTTTTTAGAGAATAACTAATATTTGCAATAACTTCAATTAGTAGATCTTTGCAGAACTTGTTAATACCAAATGTTGACGTAGTTGTTATGCAATAGGAGAATTCATCTCATTTTTGTCTCTGTTTGTTTTTTAAAACATAAATAATAAAAATCTATAGCTAATTAAAAAACTCATGCACATAATATCACACTAAAAACTCAAAAACTAATCAGTTTAACCCAATAATAACATGGATAACTAAGAAGCAATCCTGATTAGCACATATTAATTTGTACATAAAAATATCCGGCTTTATCAACTAAAACAACGTAATATTGGTAAATGCATGGCAATGTGCTTCGTAAGTCTACAATGTGTTGCTAATAGAATGGTCCCTGCACCATCCCAATGTTCCATGCAATTTTAAATGCCAAGGACTAGCTAATCACATTTTACTAATCAAAAGAGTAAGATTTCTAAATCCAATGTGAGATAGGGGCAAAAAAAAAAAAAAAAAAAAAAAACAGTTAATCAATCATTGGACTTTATGACCAAGATAACAAACAGTTTGAAAATTGTTTCTAGAATGACTTTTAGATATATAGAGAAGAACCCCAATTGAGCTTTGCAATGAAAAATGAGAATTGACCACAAAAACCACAAAGATGTATCATTAAAAGATATGCCCAAAATGGTGCCAGAGACTATCTCTTGCTAAAAAGAAAGCAAAATTCTACTTTCTATAGAACTTTGAATTACATAATTTCCACTATTAGAACAGAATTTACACTATTAGAAAATCCAAAAAAAACCCTAATGCTGGAGACACTAATTAAACTTAAATAGATGAAAAAATGCAAAGTGAAAATCAAATATTTTCATTAAAGTTCAGGAGTTGGATTACAATAAGAGAAGGATGAGACGTTAACTACACTTAAGCCTGATTACAAAATTGGCTAAAAAGCTCAACCTATAACTAAGTTAGGCTGCTGCCTCTTTTTCTTTCTCTTTCTCTTTTTCTTTCTCCTTCTCCTTCTTCTTCCTCTTTAGTTGCTCAACTTCAATTACCTCCTCGAATTCCACATCCACAACAGCTACTGGAGTTGGTTGATTGTGCCCTTGCTTTGTAGAAGGTGTGGCAGCTAAAGTGGAGGTAGGTTGATCCGAGGTAGAGGCAGGGTCGAGATTAACTGGAAAATGAGGAAGACTGGGAGCAAAACGTAAGATTGGGGGATAGTATACCTTATTAGGGGCTCGAAGCTCTGATTCAACACTAACCCCAGCTGCATTCAGGGCTTCACCCCAGACCTCCAGGCAAAAGGCCCAAGCAACATCCCTAAGCTAGGCTGTAAGACTTTAAGTAGTCTTAGTCATGTCCGCATCATAGGCATCCTACTTGGCCTTAGCCCTTTCAGCATCCTTAGCCTCTAGTTGCTTCTGTTGTTGTTTAGCCTTCACCATGGCCAAGGCCAGCTGATTTTCGACCTTCTTCTGAGAAGCCCTTGCCTCCTCTGCCTGTTTCTCAAACCAAGCCAAGGCAGACTCAGCATTTTTTCTTGATTTTTCTACCTCGGCCAGGTGGAAGAGAGTGTCCTTCAACCTCTTCTCAGTCTCGGCATAGGCCTTCTTAGTGGCCTCGAGTTTGCCCTCAGCCTCATGAGCTTGGCCCAGGGCATGATCCACCCATTCCTCAGCCACAAAGGCTGCTTGCACAGACTAGAAAATTGATATGGGTTAGTATCCTTGCATGTGTTATATTAACTTATGAAAAGAAGAGAGTGAGTATATACCTTGGCAATGTCTCTCTTTAATGAAAGGAAGACCTCACATTTTCGAAAAGATCGAAGCTCCTACATATCTTCAGGTAGAGGGAGCCTTTTCCATACATTTTGCCAAAATGCTCGATCTTCCTTTCTAGGCATCCTTGAGATTGGCATCATCCATGACAGGGCTCCCTAAGCTCAGCACAAATGAAGGCCTCTAGGCCGAGGCTTTTGGCTGTTGTTCTCTCTCTAAGCCTTTGGATGTTCCAAAAAGGACGTTCTTTTTCTGCTGAGCCCTAGATTTTGGGGGCTCCTTGGATGAGGGCTACTTTGAGGGACGTGTGACTTCTCCCTCTTCAACATCCTCAGATCCCTTGGCCCCTTGGCCCCTTTTTCTTTTCTTATCTATGGCGTCACCAGAGAACGCGCGTGTGGGGGCAGGAGTGGGTGGTTGGGGCACTATGGAAATTGTTGGGGAGGCACCCCCAGCATGGGCTATGAGAAATGCAAGCAAGTCTGGGGTCTTTTCTTCGAAACACCAACCTTTCAGGTATGTTAGCTTCCTCCTAGCTAGTGCTAACTTGGGCAGGAGGTAAACGACGTTAGGAGGGGCCGGGGGAATCTTCAGGGTCCTCTTAATGGTAGAAGACCTCAAAATCCTTGTTTGTCACCTCTTAGGTGGGTTTGGTAGTGCACTCTGTATCCACGTCATCTGAGGGTATAGGCTACTCATGAGAATAAAGGAGTTTGGTTACCAATGGGGTTGGAAGTTGGGTGTCTTGTGTTCTAGGTGGAGGAGGATCTGTTAGCAGAAAACCAGGGACTGCTACGTCAATTAAGGCTAACCGCTTTTATTTAGCTTTAATTACGTTCTTCGGGCTTTGGAAGCGTTTAAAGATGGGTTCAAACCCGAGGATTATATGCACCGCTAAGAGTTGGTCGTCTTTATGTAGAAAAATTTCTGACCTAAGGATCCAGTTTAGGTCGGGAAAATTCATGAGGTTCTTATACGAGGCGATGTGGTATTCATCTGCCAAAAAAGAAGTAACATAAGTCACAGGTTAGAGAAAAAACCTTGTAAAAGTTTTTCTTTATGTAAATATAAAAATCCTACACGCATCTAAGATTTGTGGGAACCCTACCTGGTTCCCCTTCCTGGGTGGGACAGTGCAACCCATGATGCCAGTCACCCAAGATGATAAGGAAGTTCTCATCCATCCCCTTGTTTGACTCAGGCATACAGGATATTAGCCTAACGGCTGGGACCCTACACTTGATGTAGTATTTGGTTTCCTTCCCTTTTTGGTAGTTGTATACCCAATTCACATCATGCCATGTGAGGTTCGTCCCCATTTTTTGGTTTATCATATCTACGCTGCCGAGGACCCTAAGAACGTAGGGCGAGCATTGTGTGGGGGCAGCCTGTAGTTCATCAGGAAGTCCTAGTGACCCTTCCCATAGGAATTTCTATCCCGCCTTCTATGGAGGCGATCATCAGAATCACTACTGAGCCAGCAAGTCTGTTCATAACCAGCCATTCGCCCAATTCACAATGTTGAAGTTCAACATCGTTAGGGATCCTATATCGAGCCCTAAAGGCAGCCATGCCTTCAATGGTATCTACTAGCCTAGCAAATCTACCCATGGAGATTTATGGTGTAGGAAATAAAAAAATCTACATGCAAAAGAATATGAATCCAAACACACCTACAAGCAATAAAAGAGTCTCTCCTCGGGCTGCTGCTTCAACGAAAATTTGCAAAATGAGTAAATAAGGCCAAATTAGCCTCAACCTCTCCTTATATAGGGGTGAAAAATGAGTGGTAAAATTCCTGCTCATAAATGTAGGTAAATAAGGATCGTAGGATCCTCATCACATCGTAGAACATGGGGGAACAAGCAGCCACCTAACACAATAAATATGGGATCGTGGATACCGAAGCGTCAGGAACGTGCTGATGACAAGTGAAAAGACGTTACCACGTGGGAATGTGTTTGGCACGTATCAAGTGGGATATATGACTATAACCTTACTTTTTACCTCAAAGTTAATAGTAAGGTTTTCCGAGGACTGAGGAAGGGATCGTTGAGCTATTATCATTATTATTAAGGCATCATAAGCCCAACGAGGGAATCCACCCGAGGAGGAGAAGAGACAAAAGACTTTTGGGAGTTCTAGTTGGGAAGGACAAGTTGTGGAGAGAGAATCATGGAGGGTAAGGGAAGTTTTCAGTGAGAAGTAGCTTACTGCCTCCGCATTAAATGACTGGCAACAACTTTATCAGCTGCATTGATGAGGAAGTAACCTGAACAATGGAGATCACAGCTAAGCAACTCCTTCTACAACCTTCATCAGAAGTTTAAGGGGACAGGTGTCATGATAAGAATATGGGTAGGTGGAGATGAAGGGCCAAGATATGAAGTGTTGAGAAGTATATAAGGGGAAGAAAAATTCCAAATGAAGGGGATTCGAAGAAAAGAGAAGAAAAAGAACAGAATCTAGAACAAGAACATAGAGAGAAGAGATTTTCCTCCTCGGGCAAGCTTGTAATAAGCCTTATATATACTCAAACTTTGATTTATAGTCATTCTTACCCTATCCTTATCCTCGAGCTAAGTCTCTCATTTTGTTTAACCCACTCTCTTACAAATATCTATTGATTTTTTGTTTAACCCACTCTTTTACAAATATCTATTGATTTGGGCCTAATTGAACTGCACAAACCTCACTACTCTAAGTAGGCTTGGGCTGTTTAATTTTTGTGTCCTTACAATAATAATAATAATAATAATAATAATAATAATAATAATAATAATAATAAAATCACATTAAGACTTACTTTATGTATAAATTATACATTTATTTAATTTTGTGAAGATAAAAATTATTGATATATTTAACTTGGCTCCTTAAAAATTTTATGATTTTACCATGTTACATCATTTTGGTATCAAGACTGGGTTTTGATAGCAATGCGTTTGCATTGCTTTGCGCGTCTGTATTTTTTTCTGTGGGTCCTATGCACTATTCACGGGACCCGCAAGTACAGAATTTAGCAAATATAACTTTAAAATTGGGTCCCACGATACTATTCACACATTTAAAAATTATTTTGCTACAGTGTTTTCAGTTTTCAACAATAAGCGGTATTCAAACAGACCCCAAGTATCCGAGTCTCATTATTCGCAATATTGAGCTTCATTTTCTCTTTGAATCAAGAAAATGATGAATCAGGAATATTATAACTTATTAGTCGGACTATTCCTTATCACCAATCGATATTTTCCAAAGTTACTCTAGTATAGAATCTTTATGATATATTCTATTACTATCTATTGTTATTTTCCTTATGAATTTCTTCTTTTGTTTTTATAAATTGGATTCTATTGGAGCACAAATAAATTTCGAGTTTTAACCTTTTGGAAACTTCAGTTCTATCTGATTATATAACTTAGCTAAATTCTCGCACAATGTGGTGTAATTTATTATCAGTTTTCTCCAATATTTCAATAACTTTCGCCAAGAATCTTGTAGTTTAACTGATTGATACCTTATTGTGTTTCTAACATAGAAATCGAGGGTTCAAATCCTCACTCCTAACTATCGATATATAAAAATTAAAAAAATTCAATAATTTTCCTCGTAAAAAAGTGTGTGTGTGTGTGTGTGTGTCTGTTTACGAATTGAAAATTGCGTGATATAGCAGTTAATATAAATAGGCATGTTTCATGCCTACTAAAAATGAAAATATCCTTAAAATATTTTTTTTTTACATTTTTTTGTTGTGTTAATTTTTTTTTTTTTTTTTTCCTTTTTGTTGGACACTGTTTCAATTGTTGCAAAAACAACTAAATTTGATCAAGAATACCATATTTCAAATTAATTTTTTCTCACATAAAAAAAAAAAAAAAATCAATTGTTTCACATATAAATCTTAGAAAAATGATATTAAAAATTCATTATGTTTAAAATAATTAATATAATAAAATAAACATATTTATTTTATTAGTAATTTTTCTAATTACATAAGGGAGTTAGAACATTTAAATGGTTAAGATTAATTTTAGTAAATTCATAAATATTTAATTTTTATGGCTTTTGTGTCAATTGTTATTAAAGCAACAAAATATGAGGAAGAATGTCATATTCTAAATTTATTATTATAAATGCAACTAAAAATGATTTCTTTTATGTCAGTTCACATCCTATCCATTTTTTTGTTCATAAAAAAAATATAAAAGAATTGTGCCATATGACACAACCTCATGTTGAAAATTTATTGATTATTAACTTTTTTGATACAAGATAGAATTTCTACTCTAGCATAATCTAAGTGTATATATATGTGAAAAATATTTATACTTGTGGAGTGACCATCGCACCAAAACCTTTCCTCTAATATTAATAATCTAACAAAAGCCATATGTATTCTATAAACTTTATTGTTTCTTCCTTATCCTTAATATTAGATTAAAACAGTCATTGTGATGTAAATAATTTAAATGTTATTAATACTATTAGTGATACTTAATCAATACATATATTAGTGGTGACAGTTGAAAAAACCGATTTTGACTCTTTAAGTGTTCTAATTAGTGGATTGACTCTCACTTGTATACAGAATCAAACAATAATAGTTTGCTACCACAATAATGAAGCAATCACAAATATGTCACCACAATCTAAACCCATTAAAATAAAGTATAAAGTAGCATTAGGATTTGAACTCTAGACTTCTTCTACACAAACGAACTCGTTCACACCAATTATGAACTCTAGTAGGTCTGAGAGCTTACTAATAGAGGGTGACAATTTCTATGGTTTCAATGGAATCAATTCTGGCTCACAAGTTGGGTTCTTAACATTGAACCAAAATGGGAAGTTTTTTGTTTAGAATAAGAAGAAAGGCACATTTAGTCTTTAGATCTACTTTGTATAGCAAATATCTTATCTTAAAATTTGTGTCTCAGAGGGCATTTAAAGGTAGGTTAAGAATCATCACTTCAATCAGTTTTTGAGTCTAGTTAAAGACTAATAGCTATGTAATTTACTTGAGCGATGGTTAAATGAGAATCATGTAAATTTCTGCCTGACTTCAATGATTGCTCAATCGAGTCCTAACTTTGCTTGTGCAGGCCTCAGGAACTTTAACTCCTTGATGCAATTCATTACACAAACTCTTACCTAACTAGATTCTCAAAACAAAAAAAAAAAAAGAAAAAAAAAGAAAAAGAATTAAATAAATAACTTAATAACATTATATTCAACTCTCCTGACACATAATTTTTCATATAGAAGTTGCCAACGCTAAATCCTAAACAATAGTAATTGGTACACACATTGTTGGTATACTAAAGTTTTAAACAAATTGAATGACTAATGTTAACTGTGTTTATCAATTTTAAATTTATTTTTTATAATTTGATAGTCCAACGGGGAAAGTGAGATTTAAACAATGAATACATTCATTAAAAACATTAAGAAGTACTAGTTGAGCTATAAACCATATATAGGACTCTAGGCTATCAGTTCTTGAATATGGTTAAATGTTATCTTACAACAACGAACATTTCAAATTGACCTCATATAATTAAGTACTATAAAATAAACAAACTATAATTTGTTTGGATTTCTCAAAATATAAGTGACTAAGGCTGGAATAGTATTAGTAGATCGAATTGGGATTTGAATATATAATTATAGTAGTTTGAATTCAAAAAGGCTTCTTCTTTCTAAACTCTGACTTGTTTGATATATTTATTTCGTTTTTCATTTCCGACAAACATGCATATGTCTATTTATGAGATGTACATCCTTATTTTGGTAGACTAAAAAAAAAAAAAAAAAAAAAAAAAAAAAGTAGAATTCTTTTGCAATAAAAGAAAAGGAAGAATTGAACAAACACTGAGCTGGTCAAACTAATAGAATAAACAGGCAAGTGATGCACAGTTCACCCCATTGTTCTATGGATGTGTATTTGAAATAATCACTCAGCAACTATTGAAAAACGTTATGATTAAATAGAGATTAAGAGAAAAACAACATCTGTCAGCTTTGAACTGCTCAAATGTTGAAACAATCTTCCTCTACAAAATTTATTACATAAAAACATTGTGTGTCATGTGTAAGAGCATCAACATCATCTTATAAGTGTCAAACCAATGGCAGTGACTATAAGAGTTGAGGGGACTCCAAATTTGAGATGGCTCAAAAAGGATAAAGTGTACCCAAGTTCGGGAGCTCGGCGAGCCTGCTCACACACGATTATGTTGGCAGCTGATCCCAATAATGAGAGGTTCCCAGCTACTGTGCTGACCCAAGCTAAGATTAGCCATGCCTTCTTCTCATCAGCTGCAGAAACTGCAGCTGCCGATGCTGCCACTCGTGCTCCAAGCAAGAGAACTACACAATATTAACATGAGTTATAGGAACTCTCGTGTAAATAGTTTTAAAATGGCCTTTATGATGCCGAATAATGGCTTACAGCAGACAAACAATTTATCATAAATCAACAAAATGTTGGGGAAAAAAACGAAATGAAAGAAATGAACATTAACATAAACCTCAAGAATGTTCATAACAAACGGAATACAGCATCAACTTAGAGATGTATCACCAAAATCATTAGATACTTTTTATATATATGAAAGAAAAACCTAACTAGTCTATTAAGGATCCATAGGTGACCCCAAAATTTTGGGACTAAGGTTTTGTTCGTTGTTCTTGTTGTTGTACATGAAAGAAAAACAATTCTTAATCAGAGATGCAGAAAGAAAGATTAAACCACAGTACCAGGCTACCAGCTCATTTATGAAAAACAGTCTCACAGATTCAGTGCAAGAGCATCCCTTGTTCCCTATATTATGTACACAAGGGCCATGGCTAACTGAAAGCCTTGTCAACTCACAGTTATCATTACTGGTATAAAAATCCCTTTGTTACTGAAAGGAAATTTTCCTTTTAGCACAAACTGCAGAATGTTTGTTGTTTAATTGAATGCTATGGCAGAATTCTGAGGGGGTAAGCATATCCAAAAATTGTTTATGGTTATACAAAATGTCAATTGAAAACAACAACTTGGTGAGAAATGCTGTTGTCATTGCAATTATCCCGAGACCCAGTTTGTGTACAAAGTGAAGTGAAAGACACTTCTTAGACTGAAAGACCTGTTCAGTAAAATGGTGGTGTACTATCAGCTTGAGTAAGATTTGAACATGCATGAGAAAGGTTAATGTCAGTTTGTCTCAAGTAGAGAAAGGATCTTGAGAAGAAGTGAAAACCAGAAATATGCAATTAAAAAAAAAACTGGGAATACTATGATATCCCGAAGAGATAATCTGTATGCAAAGTCCAAATTATACACTAACATATTCCCCAGAAATCTAAAGACAGCGCAACAAACTTATATGCATCCCAATGTTGAATTAGTCTCTGTACAGCTTGAAATTCTAACAAGAAAGCTTGGCAAACTCGTTTTATTCAATAAGGAAAAAAGTTGTTTAAAACGGACTTACAAACAAGTGTTAGTCCAAAAGGCTAATTTCATCTGACATATCCAAAATAAATAAAAAAATTATGAAACAGATAATAGAAGAAAAAAAAAAAAAAATATATATATATATATATATATATATATATATATATATATATATATGTATATGGAAGAATCCATCAACATACCAGTTGGTACATTTGAAGCCAAATTTGACATGACAAGTATGACAATGGCGAGAATTGCTATCCCACTAACATGATCGATTTTTGAATAGGGCTCCATAAAGTCCCATAGAGTACTTGGGATTCCAGTTTTGTTAAAGCCTTCAACTGTGATAAACATTCCACAAAAGAAAACTAACAGAGAATAGGAGACCTGGCAAAGAAGAGAAATAAACTTGACATATAGTAAACTTTCCAACAAGCAATCAATGGTCATAATCATCAACAAGTTATGATTTACAGTTTTTTGTTAGGGAAAAAATAATTTAAAGGTAGAAAGCAACGTGCTTGCAGATTATACCTTTTCAAGGCTTGGCCTAGCATCCCTGAAATCAAGAACCATAAGAGCAAGCGCAGCAGTAATTGCAGTCCACGACATATTTAGATTCAGAAGCAAAGCAATCAACATTCCTATGGTAAGAAGGTAAACACATGATTTCCACAATATTTTTTTCCATCTCGTGGTCAAATCATTTTTTCCTTCTGAAGACAGTACAGAAAGTACATCTCTTAGTCTATCCAATGATGCAACTCTCTTTGAAGGGATTGTTTCCTCCTTTACCTGAGAAGATACATCATTTGCTGCCTCTTTTGATGCATTAGAATTTCTTGCAGACTCCAATGTGCCACTAGGAACCCCTTGGATTTCATTTGCACTCGGAATTGATCGGTTCCTAAGGTTCTCAACATGTCCCATGGGAACACTCATGCCAGGAGAGTTCCATTCCTGAGAATTCAAGGGTGTAAAATGTGACATTGTTGCTGGTGAAAAACGATGAGAATTCAGTTCCTCCTCTGCAAGAACTTCTAAATCTACATCTTCCTCAACCTTTTCAATAGATAACAACTTCCAGTACATACATAGAAGAAGTAGGGCATTGACAATTACACCCATGATCATTGCAGGGAGAATTCCTTTTAGAAAATTCCCAAAAGATATCTTGCTCTGAACAGCTATAACCAAGTTTTGGGGGTTGCCAATTGGAGTTGCTGCCGACCCAATATTTGCACTAGAGGCCAGGGCAAGAAGGAAAGGATGAGGTGGGAGCTTATGTTGCTTTGCAATTTTCAAGACAAATTCAGTCAAAACTACACAAGAGGTATCATTAGTAAAAAAAGCACTTGAAATGGCAGAAATCAGGCAGACTCGACATATTAAATCCTTTGCCCCTCTACTCTTCCATGAGAGCAACTTTCCCAAGTACTTGAACATATCTGCCCTTTCAAGATATACACTGACAACCATGGTCCCAAAGAGAAGACCAAGGATTTGAAGATCAATTGCAGCATATGCTTGATCTGCAGTTATGACTTGAAATATGACCATTAGCATGCCCCCCAGGAGGGACCCTGCAGTCCTCCCAACTGGTAGAAAAGGAACAGCTGGGAAAACCGCCAATACCCAGAAGATTGCAAAAGCAATTGAGCCTAGAGCCACTTTTACAGCAGAAGCCAAAGCCATTTTTGCTGCCCAGCAAGAGAAAATCTTGTTGTTATACTATTCCAAGGGCTCCATGTTAATGAAATTCCCTAGCTGATGCCATATTATTGCAACATCTACATGCAAGAAAAGAAATACCCTGGTTAGAAAAAACCAATTAATTAATTTAAACCGTGTTTCTGAAGTTATCATTCATTCAATGCAATCTCATGATACTTAAGCTACAAGATAGCGAAATTCATGGAAGAACTTTTTTTTTTCCTCCTTTGTTCTTATTTTTCTATAACTTCTTAAGAGAAGAAGCCAGAATTCAAATAGAAAGAAGAATCTAGCCAAATATGATACTTCGTATCTATTGCAATACCCACAAATCTTGATATTAACAGAAGGAATTATTCGACTATTTTCAAGAAATGTCACTTCCATAACCATCTCAGTAAGATTCCAAGGTAAACCTCGAAAAACCAGAAATTCACAAATTCTCAGTGCAAAGAATTGTAAAAGCATACATTGATATGAACCCAATAAAGCGCCACACGTATGATCAAATACAAAAATGTCAGACTGGCTTTCTGCATGACCCCACAATTTATATCGTATGCAACTTGATTCTTGAACAGCCATTTCAGTCAATTTCTAAGCTAAATCTCAACCAAATATGCAATACCCAGATACCAAAACTCTCTGTGAAAACGAAAAAAAGTGTAAAAACAAACAATTTCTAACCTGAAAAAGAGGTATGTTCTCTACTTCTGGACCAAGAAGAAGACAACGGAAACTGCAAGTTCCAAATTTGGACCGGGTCTTATTTGCATGTAAAAGTTAAAAATCTTTTCTTGAACATTTGGAATGGATTAGATTCAGTGGCATGTATGTATTGTATGTATGTTTTCCAAAAGAAGTGGAACAGAAAAAGATCAAATCATCAAACGGACTGACATATATAAAAACTGGGAGCTTCCAAGGATACATAAAAGTGGAGCTTGCTTCTGTGGAGACAATAAATATCCAAGGCTGTACCGGTTTAACCAGTAAAATTATATATTTAAATAATGTCAGTTGTCTCAAGCATTTTCGATTAATAACCTTTTCTTTTACTTTTGCAATTTATCTTTCTTTATTTTTATCTTGATTTTATCTCCTCCACATGTTTACCTCCACTGAGACTTATCTCTTTTCAAATTTCAAAAAGCAAGTCATCTCCTTACCTTTGGTCAGTCATCACAGATTCACAGTAAAGACATTAAAAAAAAAAAAAAAAAAAACGAAGAAGAAGAAGAACATCAAAGGAAGCAGTGACCACGAAGAAAAATGGAAAGCTAAGCAGAAAAGAGACCGAGATACGGTATCTATTTTCCGGCCGAAATCCGGTATTTCGGCCGGTACAGCCGGAACGCTTCCGGTACTGCCAGGATTTAAATCGGTACGGAGTGAGATGTTTCTGTACCGTTCCAGCCACCGGTATGGAAAATATCAGTCGTGTAACAGTAACACGTCATGGCCTCATGGTAAGGAAAATGTCAGGGACAGAAAAAAACCGAAACTGCTGGGACCCATGGCGGCGCTACACTATTCTCTTTTTCTTTTTTTTTCTTTTCTTTCATTTTTTTGGCTGAATGGCGCTACACTATTCTCAGGGGTTCAAATGAACCCCAGACTTCCCCAAAAAAAAAAAAATTATATATATATATATATAAAATATTTTTTTTGTTAGTTTAATACTATAATTTTTTTTCTTAAAAATATATTTACACACTTTACTTAAATTTTACACACTCTTATTACAAGCATTTCCAGCCCTAAGAATAAAAAGTAATGGCACGTTTGGTAGACTGTAATAGGCATTGTAATGTAATAGTTATTCCTATAGTTTAGCTATTCAATAGTTTGGTTATATTTTTATTACAAGGAATAGTCATTCCTTATGAATAGCTATTCTTTAAAATGAGGAATAACTATTCCTCTCTAAAAGGGTTGTAATATCTATTCCTTAATAAATGTAATAATTTCTAACATTTATATATTTCCAAATAAATAAACTTTCCATATCCACCTAACAATTATGGAAATAAAAAATCATAAAAAAATAACTCATCTCTCCAAAATTTAAAATATATTATTTTCTAGGAAATATAATTGTATGAATGAGATTTTTCCTAAAATAGATCATAAGTTTTATTCTAATATTACAACTTACAACCAAACTAATGAATAGGTTTAGTTATTCCATTACAACACATTTTATTCCTGGTAATAAAGATTACCATTCCTATTGTAATTCACATTCAGTGTACCAAACGTACCCTAAGTGTTTGTAAATTGTAAGTGTTACTATTTTTTATAAATTTATATTATGTGTGTGAGTGTGTCTAATATTGATTTCGTGCATTACTTTTTGTTATAATATTATTTGTGTGAATTATGATGTATGTGAGTGTTTGTGTACATTATAATATAAATATATATAATTTAATAATTAGGAAATAGATATGGTTTGTTACATGGTATATATTGTTATCATGGCGAGTTGTGACTAGTGAAGGAGTGTCCCCACATGGCCCACATACACTTCTTCACCTGTCACAACGCCATGTGGCGAGTTGTGGCACAGAGTTGTGTCATTTTTTGTGGTCCTAACACAACTATTGTCACAATTTGTCACATGACAAATTGTGAATGGTAGAGGTCAAATGGTGGGTCCACACCTTCACTACTCATAACTCGTCACATGACAATTTGTGGTAAAAGTTGTGAAATTTTTTTATGTCCCTAGCATTGCTCTCATGGTAATGCCAAGGGCAAATATTTTTACTATTGGTGGTGACGTTGAGCTTGTAAAATTATTATTCATTTTTTTTATTGTTCATTATTATTCTTAATTAGTCGCTAACTTGTGCTATGCACGGAAACTTACGTATTTGTGAGGTAGACTAAAATAATTTTATAAAAAATTTAAGAAATTACACCATTGCATGATTTGCTCTTGTATGACTTCAATTTGTGTTATAATTTGATGAAGAAGACATTGCTTAAATGTGCAATGACTTATAAAAAATTTGTCAGATAGTTTCAGATACTACAAAAAAATAACTCAAAAATTCAGATATTAAAACTTCTAAAAAACTAAAAAATATTAAAAAATCAGATGATTCACTGCTTAGAAATTATTGAAACGAAACAAAACATATATGATTAAACAATAGATAAATATAAGATAAATACGGGTTACATTCGAAAGAATGATTTCAATTATTGCAAGCTTTTTTATCTTGTAAAAAATGGTTAAAGAAAATTTGGTGGTTCATGTACAAAAATTACTTTTTAAAAAATACATCAAAAACCATAATATATATATATATATATATTTAACAAATTAAGTAGAGGAGAAGAAAATAACATAAGAATAGCTCATAAGAAAATAACATAAGAGTAGAGGTATGAGCTATTCTTATGTTATTTTCTTCTCCTTTACTTAATTTGTTAAATATATCTATATATATATATATATATTGGCTTTTGCTTTGCTTTTATAGTATTCATGATTAACCTAGCAAATTTAGAGATAAATTATCAATTTTTGAGTTTGAGTTTAAGTTGGACTTATTAGAGAGATAGAGTTTCATTCATTGTTAAGTTTGGATTAAACAAAAATAATTTTGTTTAAAAAAATGATAATGAAGAGTTTGAGTTTAAGTTGGACTTGTTAGAAAGATAGAGTTTCACTTCTTGTTAAGTTTGAACTAAACAAAAATAATTTTATTTAAATATTGTGTTGACGTGAAAAATTGTGATAGTTTTAAAGATTTCGATTATATATATATATATATAATTACTGTATTAAACTATTAATAACTTGCCCTCCGCAATAATAATAAATAATTATGGAAATGATCAAATTTAGGTATAATTGTTTAATTATTGTATCTTAGATGTTTAATTAAATTAACTAAATGAGCACATTATTAAATTTAATTCAGTCATATAGTTTTACGTTGTTCATTTCAATCCTCTCTTTAGTCTTCTTTATATTTGTGTTGTTAGTTACTACAAAACGATCTAGTTTTGATTTTTTTTTTTTTTTTTTTTTGTCTTTTAAAAAAAAAAAAGTTTTCCTAAAATAACTTATTTGGGTAAAATACTATTTTAGTCTCTAAACTTTACCAAATGTTTGTATTTCATCTCTAAACTTTAAAAAGCTCATTTTTCATCCCAAAACTATTAAAAATTTCATTTTTCATCCCTAAACTATTAAAAATGTTTTATTTATGTTCTTAAACTTTAGCAAAAGTTTGTTTTTATCCCTAAACTATCGATTTTTTTTTTAATCTTTATTTTTGTTTCTAAACTATTAAAGAAACTCTTTACAAATAAAGTCTAGGGGGTAAAAAAAAAAAAAACTTTTTAAAGAAAAAAAAAATTCTTAGTGAAATTCAGGACCAAAATATTATTTTACCAAAATTATTTTAATAAAATTTTGAAGGGAAAAAAAATATCAAAACTTGCTCCAAAATTTATCTTAGTACTCTCTCAATCAAGCTAGTCTTTCAGGTCTGGGCCTACTCTATTGGCCATAGGCATAGCATAGGCACAAGCGGCACTTGTGAAGATTTCGAAAGCCAAGAAGAATTCAGGCTCAGAATTCTGAATTGATGAGGTTTCTCTGTCCACTTATGTGATTTTTTTTTATTTTTTATTTTTTTATTTTTATTGAAATGGAACAAGTTGTTAAGTTATTGTATTAAGGCTTGTTTGGAAAGAGATTTCTAGCAATATTGTTGTTGTTTTGTGAAATTATGTATAGGTGAAAAAATGTGTGAAAATACGTGTAATGTAATTTGAACGGATCTAGGTAAATCTAGCCTTCTTTCATGGGTTTTGTCGATTAAATCGGGTATATTGGGTTTTGAAAATGAAAACTTACCATTCAACCCACCTTGAGTCGGTTTTTGGTGGCGAAGACCCATCTCTGTCCATCACCGGCATCGGGTCAACTAGTTTTTGGGTCGGCTCGAGCGGTTTGGGTGGGTGGGTCGGTTTTTGGGTTCCAGTAGATACCCCTAGAGTAAATTTAACCAAGTATTAGAAAGATATATTACAATTTAAAGTTATATTATATTAGTATTACAACTTTCTTTCGCTTCCAATCTTGTTTTTAAATCTTGCCTTCCTCGAATTGAAATTTGGACTTCATTATTGATACCAGTAGGCCCATTTGTAATATTGTTCTAGTAATGTTTTAAGTATTGTGGAAATATGTGTTGTGTTATTTAAACAACATAACCAAACAGGCCTAAATGCTTGTGGCCCTTTTGATAAAATTAATGGAAAATAACATTGATTGAAATTGACCTCAGGACGCTTTAAGCCTTTAACATTTATTTAGGGAAGTCAATTAATGTGCTAATGCACTTACCAACTTGGGTTCTATGCAATTCTCATATTATTATTTTGTATGATATTTTACTGCCAATGATGATTAACTCATTATCTTTTGACAGAGTTGAGAACTCTTTTATAGTAGAACAACATATGTTTAATATTATTCCTCTCGTTACCCCCAAAAAAAAAAAACATCGATTGAAATGATGAGTCACAGTGCAATAAGATGTTTAGTAAGTGTCCTATAAAAAAATAGAAAGATGTATAGTAACATTTATAACTGAAATGAGGAGTCATTGTGTGATGAGAATAGTAACTTAGTCTAAGTGGTATGGCTAAGATATATAGTAACTTAGAAAGTGGTATGGCAAGTGGTAGTAATGCCCTATCGTGAGTTAATATCATATTTTCACTCTCTTTTTTAAACAATAAAATTTGGAATTTGGAACATCTATTGTACAATTGCAATGTCTTGTTTTTATATTATAAAAAGCAAGATTTGAAATTTTGAATACATTATCTACATTGCTTTATTATTTTTTATATATATATTTTTTCCTATTAAGATACAATAGAATTTAAAACCTATGACTCACATTTCTTAATTATTACTAAATTTATTATCAGATTAAGATGCCAATAAGTTTTTTTAAGGTATAAATGTGTTAGGTAATTTATACTCCGGTTGTGCCAATTAACTAAATCATTAAACCTAGATTATTTAATCTAATTATCAATATGGTTATGGTTAAACAACAAAAACTATAGTTTTCTCTCTGGGTTTCGCATGGAACCATAGAGGTGAAAAAAGGGTTGCCTCTTGGCAAAACGTTCTCTTCGTTTCGATGGTGGAAAACAGTTTCTCAAGCATCTCACTCTTTGTGAACGTCATGGATGAGATTGCAACGAAGTGTACGGGCTTACAGTTGTCGGAAAAAGAAGAAAGCAAGGTGGACCTGATGCCACCGGTGACGGAAACAGGACACGTTTTGGTGGGCCGGTTTTTGTACGAAACGTCGAGTTAGTCTTGAATCGGTGGCGCGAGTGCTGAGGTCAGTTTGGCGGACTGGGAAGAACTTTGAGGTCTGCGATTTGGGAGAAAACAAAGCCTTATTCCAGTTTGAGGATGAGAACGATCTTGACAGAGTACTTTTGCTAAGTCCCTGGGCTTTTGACAAGTACCTGGTGCTCCTCCATAAACTCGGTGCGGGCGAAGCGGTAAACAAAGTTCAGTTCAACCAGGCGTCATTTTGGGTTCAGATTCAGGGCTTCCCACCATGAGCCAAACAAGGGAAGCTGGAATACGTATAGGGAGCATACTGGGTAAGGTCGAAAAAGTCGAAGTGGATGAGAAAGGTTTCTGTTTGGCGGGGTACTTACGCATCCGAGTAACGATAGATATATCTCAACCGTTGTGTCGGGGAAGGATGGTTCGCATAGGCGAAGCATCGTCGAAGTGGGTAGATTTTAGATATGAGCGACTACCCATCTTCTACTACTGGTGTGGGAAGGTTGATCACGACGAACGCAACTGCACTCAATGGCTACGGAGCAAAGGATCTTTAAGGGCGGAGGATAAACAGTTCAGGGCTTGGTTGCGCACATCATAGGATCGGCTTCAAAGACCACAGCTGGTTATTGCAGCAAAGCGGAGTGGTGAAGGTAAAGAGGGTCCAATCGGTGAAGATGGCTCCGGCGAGGGTGATGCACGAACCGCCCATGTGACAGACCTGAGCGTGGTCGACTGTCAGACGCACGTGCAGGATGACGTGGACCCCACTAGGACTGAAACAGCAAGTCCAGCTGTCATGTGCCTATGGGGGGAGGAGAGAATCCCAAGAAATCCGGCGTTCTTAAATTTTGAAGAAAAGCTGAAAGAAATTAACGCCGCAATCTCTGCACCTGATACAAAGCTGGCAGATTTACCATTACCAGATCATACACCAAATTGTGAGGAAAACAAGGAGAGATTTGTGGAGTTTAAAAAATTAAATGTCAAGGAGGATGAGCTAAAGAAGTCAGCGGACTATTGGGTTGGGCCCACGTCTAAAGTGGACAAGGCTTTTATAGATTTGGACCCAGCCTTACCCACCCCTAATAATACACCAATGGGCCAAGCTTTAAGTCAAGCCCAAGTCCTATTTAATATAGGACCTCATATTCCAAGCCCACCATGTGAAACAAAAAGAAAGAAGTTAAGGAGCCCGGCTCAGAAAAAGAATAAAAAAGAGAGCAACGTGACGGGGAAGGAGAATGCATGGAAGGGGGCTCGGGTTATGAACAAACGGGATGAGGAGCTCACTGATAAGGTGATGAGTTCTGAAGACAATGAAGTAGGACTGAAGCGAAAGATACGTGCTCCTTTAGAAGAGATCCCGAAGGGAGAGGAAGTGGGGAAAAAACAGAAAATAGAAGGAGAGGTGCTAGCGCTTAGTAAAATAATGGCAACACAACTTGGATCGGCGGCGGCTGCTGGACAGCCCCGCCGGGAGCAATGAGTGCCATCTGTTGGAACTGTCGGGGGCTTGGGAACCCCTGTACAGTTAAAGCTCTCCAGAAGGTGGTTTTGGAGGAAGATCCCACTTTGGTCTTCATCATTGAGACCAAGTTAGTAGTGTCTGAAATGAAAGGTATCAAGAGCAAACTAGATCGGCAACAGGGTCTGGTAGTCCCTAGTATAAAGCGGGGTGGAGGTTTGGCACTCTTATGGAGAAGTTCTACGAAAGTGGACGTCCAAACTTTCTCGCCTCATCATATAGATGCTATAGTTACTGAAGAACATGGTAACAGGACGTGGAGATTTACCGGTTTCTATGGCCACCCGGAAACTAGCAAAAGAGAGGAGTCCTGGAGATTGTTGGAAGAGTTGGGTAAGAGAAGTGATCTTCCATGGATTTGCATGGGGGACTTCAATGAAATATTACATCTAAGAGAGAAGGTGGGAGGTAACTTAAGGCCTGAGGGGCAGATGAGGAGTTTTAGGGAGACGGTAAATCGATGCAATCTCCAAGATATGGGGTATATAGGTTCTGACTTTACTTGGAGTAGGAGGTTGGGCGGACGAGGCTGGGTTAGAGAACGTCTGGATAGGGCCCTAGTATCATCATCCTGGGTGGCAATGTTCCCGGGTGTGAGATTACATCATGTGGCAGCATCTACGTCAGACCATTGCATGTTGGTACTCAAAGCTCCACAGACAAGGTGAGGATTGCGTCGGAGATCTAAAATGTTTAGGTTTGAATCAATGTGGCTTAAGGAGGAACAATGTGAGGAAGTGGTGTCCGAAGCCTGGGAGAGAGGTAAAAGCATGGGTACTCAACACCTGTTTACGCAATGCATGGAAGAATGTAGAAGGTCACTATCCTCTTGGAATAAAAATACTTTTGGTCACGTAGGTCGGAAGATTTCAACACTCCAGAAAAAGCTTCAGTGGTTGGAAGGGAGACGGGATGGTCTGGTGAATATGGGGGAGGTTGAAGAAACAAGGGTGGAGCTGAATAGGATGCTGGCGGTGGAAGAAGATATGCGGCATCAACGATCTAGGCACTATTGGCTGCAGTCTGGTGATTGTAATACCTCTTTCTTTCATGCAAAAGCCTCTAATCGACACCTACAAAACACTATCCTTAGGATCAGGGATTCAGAAGATAATTGGCAAGAGGACGAGGAGATGATTGGCAGAACTTTTGTGGAATATTTTGAGAACCTGTTCACAACGTCTCAACCAGAGGTCAGTACAGAATTGTTAGATGCCATCCAGACCAAAGTGACTGATAGAATGAATGCTAGACTGTTACAGGAATTTCAAGCCTCAGAGGTAGAGAAAGCTTTAAAACAGATGCATCCCATGAAGGCACCCGGACCCGATGGTATGCCTCCTTTATTCTATCAACACTTTTGGCCTACTGTAAATTCTATTGTTACACGTACTGTGTTAGATTTTCTTAACCATGGTGCAGCTCCTCCTAACTTTCATGAAACACATATTGTCCTTATCCCAAAGACTAAGAATCCAGAAAGAGTGACTGACTATAGGCCAATCAGTTTGTGCAATGTGGTATACAAGTTAGCATCCAAAGCGGTGGCGAACAGGTTGAAGCTGGTGCTGCAGGATGTTATATGTGAAAACCAAAATGCCTTTATGTCTGAAAGGCTCATCACTGATAATGTTTTAGTGGCGCATGAGATAATGAACCACATTAACAGGAAGAAGAAAGGAAAGTGTGGAGAGATGGCATTGAAGCTGGACATGAGTAAAGCCTACGATCGCGTGGAATGGGGCTACTTGAAACAAATCATGGCCAAACTGGGATTTCATGAGAATTGGATCCGCCTGGTTATGAGATGTGTCCCCTCAGTCACTTATGCAATATGGGTCAATGGAAATGCATGTGGGAAGATTGTTCCTACGCGAGGGCTACGCCAAGGAGACCCTTTGTCATCGTATCTATTCTTGATTTGTGCTGAAGGACTGTCGGCGCTGCTGAACAAGGCTGTTCGACATAAGGAGCTAAAAGGTGTTGCGGCATCGGCAAGGGGGCCTAGAGTTTCACATTTATTTTTTGTTGATGACAGTTTGATTTTTGGGAGGGCAACTGTGAAGGAGTGCTCTGAAATCCAACGGGTATTACAGGTCTATAAAGAGTCCTCCGGCCAACAATTGAACATGAATAAGACCTCACTATTCTTTAGCCACAATACTGCCAATGGAGTGAAGGAGACAATAAAAGCTATGTTTGGAGCACAGGTCATAAAACCACATGAGTCTTATCTTGGGTTACCATCCTTGGTGGGTAGGTCGAAAAGAAACACTTTTGCTCAGCTGAAACAACGGGTGTCAAACAAGCTAGCGGGCTGGAAGGAAAAACTGCTTTCAAGTGCAGGGAAGGAAGTTTGGTAAAAGCGGTCGCTCAAGCAGTCCCGTCGTATACGATGAGCTGTTTCAAGCTTCCTAATACTTTATGTGATGAGCTGACAGGGATGGTAAGACAATTTTGGTGGGGACAGGTGAAGGATGAGAAGAAGCTAGCATGGATGAGCTGGGAGAAGATGTGTTTGCCAAAGGAAAAAGGTGGAATGGGTTTTAAGGACCTGAAGCTGTTCAATCTTGCCCTCTTGGCGAAGCAGGGGTGGAGACTACAAATGAACTCATCCTCACTTTTCTACAGGGTATATAAAGTCAAGTACTTCCCAAGATGTGATTTTATTGAGGCTAGTTTGGGGAGCCAACCATCTTTTGCATGGAGAAGTATCTGGGTAGCCCAAGACGTAGTTAAAAGGGGCATAAGATGGCAGGTGGGTGATGGAGAAAAGATTCAGGTATGGAAGGATAAATGGCTCCAACAGCCAAGCACTTGTAGGGTGGTAACACCTGCGAGCTCAAGTCAGCAAGTTGAGAGGGTTTGTGACCTGATTGATGGTGACCGAAAGGAATGGAAGGAGGACCTAATACGCCAATGCTTTCTTCCCCAGGATGTTGAAGCCATCCTAAGTACTCCTCTCAGTGCTCATGGTGCGAGGGATAGGATGATATGGGTGGAAAACAAAAATGGGAAGTTTACAGTGAGAAGTGCATACAAACTGGCCCAAGACATACACTCTGAAGGAAACACGTCTGAGAGCTCTGATCTTGTTGCTTTAAAACAAATGTGGAGGCGCCTCTGGGATATGAATGTGCCCAACAAAATCAAACATTTCGCTTGGAAAGCCTGCAAGGACATCTTAGCCACCAAGGAGAACTTAAAGAAGAGAAATATCATCAAGGACTGTACGTGTGACTCCTGTGGTAAAGCAGTGGAGTCCATCTGCCACTTATTTTGGCTTTGTGATAACGCCAAACAGACCTAGTCCTCAAGTAAGCTGGTCATCCCGTTTGAGATCAGCCCAACGTGGACTTTCATGGATGTGATGTGGCAGTTACAGAGGTGGTCGGAATCACACCCGAGTTTGGTGGAGCGGGCTATTGCAATATGCTGGGGAATATGGAAGGATAGGAATACTGTCAGACATGGTGGTAAGCGCAGAGAAGGAAAAGATATAGTTAGGAGCTCATTGAGGGTGTTGGATGAATTCCAACTGGAGAACGTGAGACAACTGGCTCCCACAAGACAACCTTCAAATGAGATAAAATGGAGACCTCCTCAACCGGGCCACTATAAAGTGAATGTTGATGGAGCCGTATTTGCCAAAAGGAAGCAAGTGGGTTTTGGAGTGAGCATACGTGACTCGGGAGGTTTGGTGATTGCTGTGCTAAGCCGAAAGCTCGCTTGTCCGTTAGGAGCTTTGGAGACAGAAGCAAAGGCAATGGAGATCGGGGTTCAGTTCGCATTAGATGTTGGGATAAGGGATGTAACTTTTGAGGGCGACTCAATATGCATCTGTAATGCGCTTCAAGGACTGAGCGAGGCGTCGTCATCTGTACAAAACATTGTTGCTGGAACGCTTCATCTCGCAAAAGGATTTAGAACTGTTTCTTTTTCACATACTAAAAGGCTAGGAAATGTGCCGGCCCACTTGTTGGCCCAACATGTAGCTAATGTTGAAAATTACGTTGCATGGATTGAGGAATGTCCTAGCCATGTAGAGTTTGCATGTAATAATGATGTTTCCTCTTTCTTCAATTAATGAATAAAAGTCAAAGTCTTCTCATCAAAAAAAAAAAAAACAAAAAAAACAAAAACTATTGTTTAAACAATACAACCAAACAAACCAACCTTTCCAAGTACAAACTCTCACCTAAATGCCTGTGGCCCTTTTGATAAAATTAATGGAAAATAACATTGACTGAAATTGACCTCAAGATGCTTTAAGCCTTTAACATTTATTTAGGGAAGTCAATCAATGTGCTAATGCACTTACCAACTTGGGATCTATGCAATTCTAATATTATTATTTTGTAAGATAGTTTACTGCCAATGGTGACTAATTCATTATCTTTTAATAAAGTTGAGAACTCTTTTATAGTAGAACAACATATGTTTAATATTATTCCTCTTGTTACCCCCCCCCCCCCCCCAAAAAAAACATTGATTGAAATGATGAGTCATAGTGCAATAAGATGTTTAGTAAGTGTCCTATAAAAAAGTAGAAAGATATAATAACATTTATAACTGAAATGAGGAGGCATTGTGCGATAAGATATAGTAACTTAGTCTAAGTGGTATGACTAAGATATATAGTAACTTAGAAAGTGGTATGGCAAGTGGTAGTAATGCCCTATCGTGGGTTAATATCATATTTTGACTCTCTTTTTTAAACAATAGAATTTGGAATTCGGAGCATCTATTGTACAATTGCATTGTCTTGTTCTTTATATTAAAAAAAGCAAGATTTGAAATTTTGAATACATTATCTACATTGCTTTATTATTTTTTATATATATATATATATATATTCCTATTAAGTTACAATAGAATTTAAAACCTATGACACACATTGCTTAATTATTACTAAATTTATTATCAGATTAAGATGCTAATAAGTTTTTTTAGGTATAAATGTGTTAGGTAATTTATACTCCGGTTGTGCCAATTAACTAAATCATTAAACCTAGATTATTTAATCTAATTATCAATATGGCTATGGTTAATGCAGTCTAACACAAAATTGCATAATAAAATAACAAAGTAAATAAAATTACACGCAATATGGTAGCGCTGGAAAAACCAATTGGAAAATTTCCGAATTAAAACTCTTATGAAGGCTTAACCACCGATTCAAAGGAAAACATATCCACTATATAGAATTGGAGTTTACAAAAAGAAGAATTCTATTTTAATTTGCTACTTCATGTAGAACTTACTGACAGTAGCTCCTAATCCATGAACTCCTTTATAAGGTTGTGTTTGAATTATTATTATTTTTAAACCTTCTACATAGCCAATTGACAAGATGACGACTAGATATCTTCCATCATAGCCAACTAAAAAAATGTCTTGTCAACTAAAATGTTCTAGAGAGAGAGAGCCCCAAACACGAGTTTTTTCACAACATTCAAAATCTCAAACTAAAAAATTGGTTTGAAGTTCTTCGCAGCTAAAAAGTTCTATATCAAGATAAAAAAATAAAGTATATGTGTCTTTTAAATAACATCTAAAAGAAAAATCTAACACTCGAGATTATAACTAATGGGGGAGTCCTCTGCATCTAGTCCCTATCGTCATCATTTGAAGGACTTTTTAAATACTTAAAAGTCCTTTGCACTTCCATGTATTAGCTTTTTAATTATTTTGAATATTTCAAGCCAAGTGAGTCTAGACACCTTTGAAACCACTACATGTATCTCTTTACTAGAAGGTTGTGATTGCTCTTGATTTTTCTTTGTTGTGAAGTAATTTTTTAGAGAATAACTAATATTTGCAATAACTTCAATTAGTAGATCTTTGTAGAACTATTTAATACCAAATGTTGACGTAGTTGTTATGCAATAGGAGAATTCATCTCATTTTTGTCTCTGTTTATTTTTTAAAACACAAACAATAAAAACCTATAGCTAATTAAAAAACTCATGAACGTAATATCACTCTAAAAACTCAGAAACTAATCAGTTTAACCCAATAATAACATGGATAACTAAGAAGCAATCCTGATTAGCACATATTAATTTGTACATAAAAATATCCGGCTTTATCAACTAAAACAACGTAATATTGGTAAATGCATGGCAATGTGCTTCGTAAATCTACAATGTGTTGCCAATAGAGTGGTGCCTGCACCATCCCAATGTTCCAAGCAATTTTAAATGCCAAGGACTGGCTAATCACATTTTACTTATCAAAAGAGTAAGATTTCTAAATCCAATATGAGATAGGGGCAAAAAAAAAAAAAAAAAAACAGTTAATCAATCATTGGACTTTATGACCAAGATAACAAACAGTTTGAAATTTGTTTCTAGAATGACTTTTAGATATATAGAGAAGAACCCCAATTGAGCTTTGCAATGAAAAATGAGAATTGACCACAAAAACCACTAAGATGTATCATTAAAAGATATGCCCAAAATGGTTCTAGAGACTATCTCTTGCTAAAAAGAAAGCAAAATTCTACTTTCTATAGAACTTTGAATTACAGAATTTCCACTATTAGAACAGAATTTATTATTAGAAAATCCAAAAAAAACACTAACTTCCACTCAGGCCACTCTACAATAAAGATGGCATTCTATTTTCCTCCGAATATCTTAGAAAGAGTGACAATAATTCAATCCACTAATAATAGGGACAACTAAGCTCAGAGATTACGCTATCTTTTTATCCAAAAATTAGAATAAAGGTCATTCATTAGCTAGAAGGCACACTTCTATTCAGCAAATGTCAAATGCCATAGACAAAAGGCACGCTTGAGTAAATTATTAAAGTTTAGATTTTTTTCATTCTTTAATTCTAAATTGGAAAAGCTATACATACGCGCTCGCGCACGCGCACACACATATATGTTAAACAACTTCACTGTGTGAACAAGCTAAAAAGTACTTTGATAAGTTTGATTTACTTTTAGAGGCTGAAAAAAAAATCCTAATCTTTTGATTTTATTTGTTCAAAAAACTTATTATTCTATGTGAAAAAATAGTGGTCTGATAATGTTAGACTAGGGATGCATGTAATCACCAAATTTCAAGGATGATTAGATTAGAATGCACTTTTGTGAAGACTGCATCTTGTTATGATTGATCCAAATGGGTTTAAAATTTCAAACCCTGGCTCCAGAAATTTTTTTCAAGGTGGTTATTAAAAAAAATTAATAATAATAAAACTTGAATATATTAACATTACAAAATAAAAACATATGCAAATATATAAAGTTTTAAAATTTCATTTCACAAGTTTTCATATTTTGAAATCATTGTGTGATATGATAGTTTCACTATTAATGTTATTAGCTGCATCTTTTTCAATGTACACAACCAAGCAATTATTAAGTTATTGACCTCTCATTCAATTACTAATATATTGCCCAAATAAGTACTAATATAAAAAAAATGCATTATCTTTTTGAAAATATATATCACATAAATCCAACGAATTCGGCTAAAGACTAAAGCAAGCACTAAAAAACTAGTTATTTAAAAAGTGTGCATTTTTTATATATAAAAATTTAGCAATTTTAAAATATGTCATTTAAAAACACAATTTAAAAAATCACAATTAAACATTTGATTTGAGATTTTAGGCTAATTTGTTTGTTTGGACAATTTTTGAGAAGTGTTATGTCCACAACATTTTTGCAACACTTTCACAATAAAGTCTAGGTGGTAAGTTTTTACTGGTTCTAATTTAAACTTACCATTGAAATTATGTTTTTTTACCAGAACAACCTGCTATTTAGGATTTGTTACAAAAATATTGTGAACATTGCATTTTTTGCAATTTTTTTGTTCAACATTCAATGGACCAAAATTTTAGAGAGGTTGAATTTTATTTTTGATGGGCTCAATTTTTATTAAAGGTGTTCAAGGTTTTTTTTTAGGATGGTCAAGTTTTTTTCTAGGATGGTTAAAAATCCATATTAATTTAAAACTCAAAATTTTTTAAGGTATATTAAAATAAAATAAAATAAAATTGGTTCTGTGACCACCCTCATTGGAGCATTCTCATCAACACTCTTATAGCACAGCTCAACTGTACTTTTAGTTGAGCAAAGCTGTACTAAAGCTGTACTTAAAAAAAATTTCCTCACTAAATAGGAGTACTTTTAGTACAGCAAAGCCCAATTCATACTCTTATAGCACAGCTCAACTCTTATAGCAAAGCCCAATTCATACTCTTATAGCACAGCTCAACTGTATAAATAGGAGTACAACCTTGACTGAAAAAAAAAATACAAAAAAAAAAAAAAAAAAAAAAAAAAACAAACAAACAAACGAAGAAGGAGAGAGAGAAGAGGCTATGAATATGTGATTTTTGAAGGTGATTCCTCCAGTATTATTTCAGCCACTGACGAAGACCCCATGAAGTTCATAGCAGTGGTCCATCCAACCCATCATGGTCACAGTTCAGCCCGTTGGGCAGCCCATTATAAGCGGTAGGGCCTACCACCGAGTTGTCTTTTTAGCCTAGTAGAGATGGGTTGGGCCTTCTGCTCCTTTTGGTTAAATTACTCTCATATATTATATAATAAAACTTGTATCCTAAATGTGGTTGCATCAAATAGATTACGGTGTGAGTTCTAATTAGTTCAACTGATAAAGTCTCTGATAGTTAAATAAGAGATTTGGAGTTCAATTATCGCCTATACTAAAAACCGATTAGTGTCTTGGTCTGGTGATAAATAGTTATTATCAAAAGCGAACATCATAGATTGAAACTCTATAAAATAAAAAAAATAAAATAAAAAGTATTACAGTGTCATTTCATCTTTAGACATGAGTTTTATGACTAGTTTTTTTTTTTTTTTTTTTTTTTTTTTCAAACAATAATATCTAAACCTCTTCAAATATCTAATTATTCCATCAAGAATATGTAGTCCCTCTGCCATTTTGATAATTAGTTAAAGAGCCCAACCTCAAGACTTTTTAATCTCTTTAAGCATGAACTCAAGGAACATCACACGTATGACAAAGAACATAGGCTCGAACCTAATAAGTCAAGTTGAAGGGAATGAGCTCAAAGGACCAAGGGCTAGTTACTCTAA
Organism: Quercus tomentella; assembly: GCA_028535165.1. NCBI lineage: Eukaryota > Viridiplantae > Streptophyta > Magnoliopsida > Fagales > Fagaceae > Quercus > Quercus tomentella. The sequence continues at coordinate 25,897,524 of JAPQVY010000144.1, forward strand.
TATGAAGAATTGTTACCCTTATTGTGAGAATCAAGGGTTACATGCCCATAATATTAGTCATAATGGAGGCAGGTATGCCCCCTCATTATAGGTCCATTATGTCTTGACAACAAAATGTCTAAAATCCAAGAATTCCAGTAGAGCGTGCCTTTAAAATAGAAATCCTAATCAAGAATAGTTGTTAACAAAAAAAAAAATTAGGCCAATGCCACGTGGACAGTCATTTTATCCATTTATTTACACACTTAAAATTTATTATTCTGAATAGCAAAAAGTTCCAGACCGCACAAAAAAAAAAGAAAAAAAAAAGAGAGTATTTATTTAGTTAATTGTACTCTAGTTGAAACTCTATTACCAAAGTTACAGAAATACAGAAAGGTTTTTTTTTTTTTTTTTTAAGTTACAAAAAGTTTAAATTACTATTTTGATTAAAATTCAATTACTACAATTTTTTTAATAGAATGTTTAAACTTTTAGTAGTATTTTGAAGCTTTTTAATTACATTCATAGTTATTAAGGTGATTAATTATTTGACTATTTACTGTTCATTTTGATGATATTGGCAAAAAATTTCTTTATTTTACATAAGATTTTTTTTTTTTTTTAATTATTATTATTATTATTGCACAAGGAAGGATTCAGTCATATTGAGGGTCACCCCATTAAGAATTTTACTAACCCATATAGACATATTAATAGTAAATAAATAAAATGTAGTAGCACACACAATTTGCATGATTTGCATCCTATACCTCTTGAGATATTCTTTGTTTGTTTGTTATATTATCTTCTTGTTTAAGAAGAAGAGCCCAATTTCAAGATCTACTCCTACATGCTCCCCCCTCAGACCTGAGGCATCTACCATTCTTTGGGCTATCCAGCTTGCTAAAGTTGAAAAATGGCCATGCATAGTCATTGAAGGAAATGTGAAACATTGTTTTGATCCTTTGTCCTCCTTGCTAACCATCCCAAGGTTAGGAGAGATTGTAATTTAGCAGCTCACGCTGCTTCAAGGCTCTCCCTTTCATCTTCAAAGTCTTTTTTTTTACAGAAAAGTAGGTAGGGCAGTATGGCAGGGACATGAAGTTTGGCGGTTACCTAACAAAACATTTATATTGCTTATCCTTAGCCATAGCCAGTATTAAAAGTGCTGGCATCAACCATGAATGGCAAATATAATGATAAGTTACCCTGCATTTGCACCAATGAACTCTATGCCCTACATATTTAAGACACTTTGACACAATATATCCGTGAAACCAACCTTCTATCCCTACCAACGTTACAGTTTCAGCTTCAGGTACAAATTAGTATGGGTGTGAACAGTGCTGCATGAGTTCTTAGTTAATGCAGTTAATGTATTCCCAAATAACTCGATCTACTATATATCGAGTTACACTACACATAACTCGATTATAGTATAATCGAGTTATGTGGAATACCCACACTGGACACTTGGATTCCTCCTGGACTACATCTGAATCAGTTCAAATATCTGGACTAGGCTTGGACCAATCCCAAATAACTTGATTTTCTATATATCGAGTTACACTACACATAACTCGATTATATTAAAATCGAGTTGTGTGGAAGACCCTTTTGGACACTTGGATTCCCCTTGGACTGCATCTGGATCAGTCCAAATATCTGGACTGGGTCTGGAACCACAATGCACATAACTCGATTTGTGTATTCTCAAGTTTCTTAATAACTCGATTAATAAGAAATCGAGTTATGCTGATTACCCATGATTATAAATTCTCCCCAGTTTTGCAGAATTTGCAGCAATCCAAAATTGACATTTTCTATTGCTCTCGTTGCATCCGACTATAATTGATAATTTCCCGCGCAAATTCTTCGGAGATTTTATGCAGTAAGACTCTTTTAACTGTTATTATCTTTAAAATTACACTTGGTGGTGCATTATTCTCAAATTTTTGTTCTCTGCTTCAAACTTCATTGTCTATGTAGATTGTGATGAAATTGGGTGTTTGGCTAGTCAAATGCTTTGTTGTTAGTAAGGTTACTTGCTTATCTCGTAGGTTGTCTTTGACTAGTCTCCTTCCACAAAATGAACTTGCCAGTGGCTCTATATGTGTGTGTTAGTTCTTATGCTGTTTGTATGTCTGAACTGTACATTGTGCAATTTAATGTTTTTTGTACAAGTTGGTGAAACTTACCACATGTAACTAGGAATTTCGAAAATGTGTCAAGTCCTTCATCCACTTGTACATTTCCTGTAGAATATTATTGCTGTTAGAATGCTTGGTATCGATGCGTGACATTATTGATCATTTTGACAAAATTCAATATGTTAACAAATTGCATGTTAGCTCTTTGAGTTCAACTAAAGTTTATAATCATCTCTATCTTCAAATTATTGACTCAGACCAAAATGCATTACAATTATTTCACCAACTAAACAACCTGTGAATAAGAATATTGTTTTTTCATTGTTTTGTTGTAAACTGCTCTAGGCAGTACATTGTATGGATGATTTTCTACACATGGTACTGCGTTATTCTCCAATTTTTGTTCTCTGCTTTAAACTTCATTGTCTATGTAGATTGTGATGAAATGATTTGTTAACTATGAAAATATCAATGGGTTAGGTAGTATGAATGTTGTGTTTATCTCTTCGTAATGCGGTTTTTGGTTCTTTTTTTTGTGAGCTGATCATGTTTCCATTGCTGACCATCAGTTAGTTATGGCTCCGAGGAGGACTAAGAGGGGAAAATCCAAAGCTGCATCCAAACCTGAAGTGGTGTTTGATCAATTAAGGTTCCTCACGCATGCAAATGAGCAAACCTTTGAAACCTTGATTAAGAGTAGGCGTATTTGGGGAGAAAGGCAAATCAATCTACATGAACTGCATCCTTTTGTCTGTGAGAATCTACAGTCTAGGTATTGGTTGTCCCTATGTACAAACATACAACCCCCTCCAGCTGACTTGATTAGAGAATTCTATTCGAATCTCTTGGTGCATTAGGATGACCATGGTCACAAAGTGGCATCATGGATATGTGGTGTACCGTTTACAATAAGTAGGGGCAACGTGTCTAAAGCTCTTGATGTACCTATAATTCGTACACCTACTTATCCATACTCTAGGTCTACTCATATTGATGATGTTATGGATGTTCTTTGTGGAAGATCAGTCACTCAGGGTTCTGATTGAAGTATTAGCTCAAATGAGTTAACTGAGCTTAATTATATCTTCTTTAGGATAGCTTGTCACAATATTTTCCCTATCTCTCATATCCATACAATCCCTGTAGACAAGTGTTTCTATCTTTACGCCCTCGTCACCGATAGTTCCATTTGTTTTCCTTCCCTTTTCATTGAAACCATTATGGAGGTGCGTAGGAGCAAGTATAAGAGGCATGGTCTGTTCTTTCCAGTTCTCATCCATAGGGTCCTCAAATATTTAGGATTAGAGAACTTTCCTTCCCAAAAGTTGGTCCACATCCAAGCTCCCATAGGAGCCAAATTTCTGAAACAGCGAAGTGCCCAAAAGAAGTTTGTTGACCCCAGTGTTGGTTCATCCAAGAGACCACAAGTACGGTTTACTACTGGAGATGTTCCAGATGAGGACATGCATGGGGATCCCACAGCTGCTATTGCCAAGGATGGTGATGATGAGGTAGATGTTGACACTGCTGCTGCAGTGCATACAAGCCCTCTTCCTCCCTCTCTTCGTGCTATGATAGAGACTGTTATGACAACTCAGGCAACCCATGGGCAGTTTCTAGATGGTCTTCTTGCTAAGGTTGCAGCTCTGCAAGCGGACGTAGCTGACTATAGGCGTCTTGTTCCACCTTCTCCACCATCTGGCTCTTGATGATTGCCATTGGCCATTGTACCCAAGGAAGAGACGAACTTTATGTAGTTGCTGTAGCATATTTGGAGAATTGTATGACAGTTCTGTGAAGTGCCTTTCAACCAATTGTATATTTTGTTATTTTAGTGGCAGTTTGAATAACATAGTATCTGTGAATGTAATTTGATATATTAATATGATAGTTAGTTTCATGCCCATCGTTATTATTATTAGTATTATTGAAATGGTTCTAACTGTAAGAATTTTTTATGTTATTATGTGATTTTATATAATATCAAGTAGATCCAAAAATGTAAATAAGATTTATTTCATAATTTTGTACGACGTTCACATGTTATTAGATTATAGTCATTATTAATACAAATTGAAGGTTTGTGAAAGCATAATTGGTTTACAGGGTTTGATATTGCCAATGAACCACCTAGGAGATTTTCCTTGGAGCAATGGATCAAGCTATATCTTCAGGCAACTGTTTTTATTGCAGGTTTTGCTTTTCAGTTATGTATTTTCCACTGATTGGATATTGTTGTCGCTCTTAAATCAACATTTATATTATTCTAAATTTGGTCCCCGTCTGGACTGTACCTTATGTATCATATTTTCATTACAAAATTTATTGATGAAACCTTGCAGTGCAGAGAAAAAAAAAATAGAGCGACACTTGGCACGACCTCATGCACTCCCGCATTAGGTCTAACGTTTTTTTATTATCAAATATTGATTGTATTGATTTCGCGCTACTACAATGGAGTATGCGAATATTAATCTTATAGAATATTAATATTCATCATGTTGTTCAATTGGTCCATGCATCGCACGGGTTAGCGACTAGTAATAGTCATAATAATTACAATAGCAATAATAATTACAACGAGTGTCAAGTCATTCCCAAAAAAAAAAAAAAAAAAATAGAGTAACTGGATACGCCAGCTACTTTTACACCAAGTCTAGTCCTATCAAACTACTTTACGTGAATATGTACACAAACTTTCTCATAGTACCTTCATCAACCCGTTACTATTGCCCCGATTCCAGTCATATCAAACCGAATCACGTGAATACAGTTCAAATGACTAATGCGGCCAACTTTTCCACTGCTACGCGACAGCTTTTGACAGTTTCACCATGCTCACTGAGATAGAAACATATTCATGTGACTCATTACGCACGTTTCTGCACTACACTGCATGGACCTACCGCTGTTGCACCAAGACCAGTCATGTCAACCACATCAAACACACCACACACGCCAACAGTAAATGTCTTCAATCTAAAGAAAAATAAATGAGGATGTAGAGCTAAATTTAATGCCTTCAATCTGAGGAAGAGTGAGAGATAGAAACTGGCAATGTACGTGAGTTTATGGGTCTTAAAGTGTAGGATTTTTAATTTACAAATTTATCCACATTACTTGAAAACTTGTAGGTGGGTATGATGAGGGTATTTTGGGCAATGTATTAGTGAGAGTTAGAGTTACATTTTTACCGGATTGTCCTTTAGTTTTGTCTCTACTTAAACATAGGGGTGTAGGAGCATTTTTGAACTAAAATATGAGGAATCCAAACAGGGGAAACCCCTTAAATAATAGTATAGATAACAGTAAGCTCAAGATAATAAACACCGTGATAATAAACACCGTGAAGTTTAATGTTTTGTGAAGGACCAAACACAATTAAACAGATATAACAGTGAGCTCAAGCCACCAACATCAAAGTTCTGAGAGCAAAGTGATGCTTTTAACCTCTAAATGTTTATGGGACGCGATTGTTTGACAACTTAGTTTCAGGGTTCAAGATGGCTTTACCATGTGCAATCTCTTCTAACCAACAGTCACGGATTGTGGGAAGAGCGTTTTGACTGACATCCTTGAAAATGACCAACGATAATAAACACCCTGATGTTTAATGTTTTGTGAAGGACCAAGCACAATTAAACAACTATAACAGTGAGCTCAAGCCACCAACATCAAAGGTATAACAGATTTCAAAGTCAGTTCCAGTTGGGCTTCACTTCAGACTGGCGAGTCTTTGATTTAACTGCCATAATCGAAAGAGTGTGACCTCGATGTTTGATCAAACAGTTGAGTAAATATGTATTCCAAATCTGCAGTGTCACATTAATTGGCTACGATTATAAGAGATATTTCAGTGTTTCAAGCTGTGGGGCTGCGTAATTTGTAAGAGTGATGGTTCTGAGAGCAAAGTGATGCTTTTAATGTTTAATGTTTAGTGACCAAAGATAATAAACACCGTGATGTTTAAACACCTTGAAAATGACCAAAGATAATAAACACCGTGATGTTTAATATTTTGTGAAAGACCAAACACAATTAATAAATTATATAGCGAAATTTCAGCGTGAAAGACCAAACACAATTAATATAGCGAAGTTTCAAAATGACCAAGTTTGAACTTTGAAGGCACGTCACCAGCCCGCCACTGTAACACCAGCTGTAGTCATATCAAACTCCTTCAATGAGCCACATGCGCCAACAGACGCGACTATTCAGCCAAGTCATGTTCACAATTCTGCACGTGCTGCTCAACAGCTCGGCACTGTTTCACACCCACACTCACGTGAATACACAGTTGTGCAATTGGATGCACAGATGTCCCATTTACATCTAATGTTACAACTACTGCCCACCTTTGATGTGACATTGGGAACATTTAAAATCCTGTTCATATAGTGTTTTTTCAGCCTGTATTGATATGACAAGCCCTAATAACTGAAATTGTAATGCTTGGACCATGAAATAAGGTTATAAATGCACCACAATAATGATCTTCTTTCTACCCCACTAACTTCGTAGATTGACTAAGCTATGAGTCGCAACGCCTCAACATCAAATCATACAATGCAAAACAAGTTTGGATCTACTTCAACAAATGGATCATCACAAGTTCCAACAGATCAACAACTACAGACATACACAGACCACTATGGAGGGAAATGGGATGGAAAGAAGGGAGATTTCGTTAATATGTCAATATACACGTACGAGAATCTTGGAAGCGTCGGGCATATCATGGTCGGCAAATCTACAAAAATAAGTACATATACCACCGTAATAGAGTTCACCGTAGCAGAACTACTATGGTCAACCTTATACGAGAAGAGGTGTGAGTTGGAAGTGTATTGTCGATGGCATGAGTTACGAGTTTCTAAGGCATGCTTAGCTGAGTTACCTAGAGATGAACCTACATACTTGCTCGTCTTGAATAAGAGAACAATCAAATACAAAGGCGACTAAACTGTTTTCACGCAATCCAAAAAGTTAGGAAGCATCTAAAGGGGAAGGCGCAAGAGCAAGCCATCAAGTCTATTAATGAAATTTCTGCGTTAGATGATGAAAGAGATATTTCAGACTTCTCAAATTCAAGCAATGATGATTTTCAAAAATTTCTACCTACGAACATTAGACTTTATTATTAATGTCTACACATTCTGTGCAATACAGAATGTTGTTGTTAATGTCTGACAAATGATGATTATGTAGGTTTAACTTTTGCAACTCTAAAGATTAACTATTCATTAGGTTTGGCTAAGTTTATATGAAATTAGTTTCTCATTCTTCCCTGCTGTTCTTTGTTGCTACATATGATTCTTGTGCTTTGGTTGGACAATGTCATCTGCTTTGTAATGTAGGAAAAATCTTAGGAAGTGAAATGCCTCCAGTTAGATATGTTGATGTTTCCAATATCCTGTTTGTGTAATTTGAAATATTACACACATAACACTCATCACCCAAATTAGATTTATTGCACATTACTTGTAGGAAAATTTAATAGATTCAATACATACAGACTCATCCAAACCACACAGACCAACCACACATATGATTCAATAATACGAATAATTCATTTATATGAGTTGATTGAGTCATTGTATCATATACCTGTATCTGTGTATCTTAGTTCTGCTAATGTACTACTTTATATAAATACATTACATACAGACTTATCCAAACCAGACTACCCACTCATTCACTGAAAATCCATATGGCTCACATAACACACTGTCACAACGATATTTGGTTTACTTAGAAATAGGGTAAAAGCCTAAAAGCCTGATCAGCGTCTAAAATGTTTCATTCAAGTTATTGGTTTGCTATAGCATTACTCCAAAGCTCCCTAATGTTGCAATTGTAATGATCGGAAGCCATTGATGTAAACCTTGGAAGCATAGTTTTCTTCATGTACATTGATGTTGAGAAAATGTAACTAAAATTTTGTACTCGCAAAGACTCTCTGAAAAGTTTGTAAGGGAATATGGGGATAAACTCTCCAATGTTGCTATACTCACTGCTTGTAATAGTAGCATTTAGCAAGTGAGGTTGGAGAAGGCTAATATAGCTCGACACTGTTCAGCCAAGTCATGTTCACAGTTCTGTATGTGCTACTCAACAGCTCGGCAATATTGAACCCTGTCCAGTCATATCATCCATGCTCACGTGAATACACAGATATGCAACCTTTTGCAATGCACTGTTTTCAAGGATGTAGAGGATCCCTCAAAAGTTTAAGCAAAATTTTGGGGGTGAGCTGTCCACCATTGCTACACTGATTTTCGCAGTGCTACATGTGCTGCTCAACAGCTTCGCATTGTTGAACCCTGTCCAGTCATATCACCTACACGCATGTCAATACACAGATATGTATCGTTTTGCAATGCACCGTTTTCAAGGATGCAAAGCATCCCTGAAAAGTTTATAATACATTTAACCTAGCTCGACACTGTCTCGTCAAGTCATGTCAGATGAAGCACAGGAATGTTGAATAGTCTTCACATGAATAAATACGCAACCTCTTTTGTAGTACACATCACCAACCCGCTGCTATAGCACAAGCTGTAGCCATATCAAACAGTTGCCTCAATGAACCATATGCACCAATAGACAATACTGTTCAGCCAAGTCATGTTCGCAGTTTTGCATGTGCTACTCAACAGCTTGCCACTGAAGAATACATTGTCGAGTCATATCATCTTTATTCACGTGAATACTTACCCTTACATATAGTCACATCCACGTGAATATTTTCCCTTGCAAAACTCTTATGTAAAGTCCCATTTACATTTACCCTTACAAAACATCTACACATACCAATCTGAAATCACATTTTCCAATGTCTACGTGCAATTGGATGCTACCTCATATTCTAGATAACTATAGGATGGAGAGAGATTCCGATGAGAGGGAATACAATGCCAGACTACGGTGAAAGTGGGAGTTTTGCGTGAATGAGTCCAACGCTCTACACGTTGATCTCGTGCAACTCGGAGCGCCTCTTGTCAACCATATCTCGCTCACACTGCCATGGCGAAACATGCACCAATATAAGCATGCCGTGGCTAAAATAAAAAAAGAGAACAATCTTATGATACTCCGTAGGTGCAGGTATCACACACTACAACTTGCAGAAGAGCTAGCCGTTGCAACCAACAGGCAACTCACCTTGGCGGAACGTAACAATGTCCTCAACTACGAAGACTATGAATGCCTATGTGGTATGTGTATTATGTCTACGAGTTAAGTTAATAATGTTAGTAGCGTTACTGTTCGATATGTAATGCATGCATATTGATGGTATCGTGTAAGAATATTTAAGTTTTCTGTGTTATGCCATAGTTGCATATTGAAAAACATCATGTGTGGGAATATTTAACTTTTATGCGTTAAGTGGGAATAATAAAGATTACGAATAATGTGCATACTCCTTACAATCAATAATAAGGTTTACATAGTACAAATGCAACAACAGTGACACACATATATCTAAAACATAGTTAAGGAAAATAGTTCTCCAACAAAGTCCAATTACACCACGACACGATTACTCTTCATTTGACATCTCCACGTCTGACTGATAAATGGGATCAGCAAGAAGTGATTGCATGTATTTTGCGTGCTCGTACAACTTACACTCCACTGACTCTCGAATCTCGACTTGGGTCCGATATCGATTAAAACGTATCGTCATTCGATTATTTTCTTCTCTTATGCGGTTCAATGCTTTATGAAGTTCATCGATCGTGTCTCTTAGCATCTGCAATGCGAGTCACCAAGGCACTGGCAACTTATAACCAATCAACTCATCATAAAACATTTCCTATTCATGGAGTAACCAAGCCTACTCCTATCTCATGGTATTGTGAACCCTTGCACTATTTCATAGATTCGGATCGATAGGATAGCTAAACTCATCTTCCAATACCCAGCAACTACCCATAGCAGTGAACACATCACAAGGCCTATAGATGAAAAGGTTGCCAGAACCAAACATTGACGCTGAATACAATAACATCAAATGATCAAGTTAACAGTGTGCATCAACTGTTAGTAAATAATGTAATGCTGCATAAGATGGTTCACGACAAAGACATTCATAAATTTGTGTACTATTACATGCTAAAAATGAAATACTAATACTCATATTTGACCATAAACATTAGACGTTGTTGTTAATGTCTACACGTTGTATACAATACAAAATGTTGTTGTTAATGTCTGACTAATGATGATTATGTACATTCAACTTTTGCAAATCTAAAGATTTTCATTTTTTTTTAATAAAATTTACACCACCAAAGACCAATATAACCTAATGTACACACATAACACTCATCATCCAAAAAAATGTACACATATAACACTCATCACCCAAAATCACACCAATGTACTCACTTCACACTCATTCAACCAAAAAAATAAAAATTCTGTACAATATCAAATGAAAATACCATTGCCATAAAATTCTGGAGTGAGTTTTACCTGAGGTGATACAAATTTCAGTTGAGTCCGGAAGTAGCTGTGGATCTGTGGAGCAAAGTGGAATTCAGTTCAGACGGAAAGCAAGACACTCTGAATGGGAGGAGAAGTAAAGTTATAATACGAGAATAACTCGATTTTATGGAGTGCAAGTTTGCTTTATAACTCGACATTAAAGTAATCGAGTTATATTAAAACAAATGAACAGGCTACGCCTGACACCAAGACAGTTTGAAACAGCTATAACACGAGCATAACTCGATAACTATATAGTCGGTTATATAACTCGATTTTAAGATAATCGAGTTATTTAGGGATTAAAAAAAAGAAAATGCCACGCTGGTTGATGTTATCGAGTTACAAAAGAGGGGCATATCCCTAATTAGTTTGAAAAAGAGGGCAAAAGGCTGGATTTTTTGCGCAAAAAGGGCATTTGCCCATTTTGGCCTCCTCATAGGTTGATCCATTTGATCCTTAAGCATGGTTTGGATCAAGTGCATTTAACTTTTGTGGGTATGAATGGCTACAATCCACACACACATATATATATATACACACACACGAGCTAACTTTCATGAGTTTCTATGGTTGGTCAACTTTGTACAAGTTGTATAAATATATAAAAGTTTCTTTGTTTTGGCTGTACTTAGTAATTAGCACAAGTTTAATATCACTATCTATATATGGTCAAATGTTTAAGCTATGAGTGAAAGAAAGGACAGGACAACCTACTACTAAGCTTCCTTTAACAGTAGCCCAATCCAAAGGTAGGAATCTAACAAACAATTCCTTAACAAAAGATATATATTACTATACCAAGAGACGAGTAGTTAATTATTTTAATCCTCCTTTGGTAGAAAAAAAAAGGTTTTAAGAGACCTAGCTAGAGCTTTAGAAATGGAAGTGAATCCAAATGACTAGTAGTATTATTAAATTATTCACTTTATTTATTGGTTGAGTAGCTCTTGTTTTTAGTTTTAAGACATCTCAACTTCTCATTATGTTGACCCAATTTTCTTTTCCCACTACTTCTCATTTTTATTGATTTTATAATGTACATTTTTTTTTATGCCAACAAACCAACAGATCCAGGCCCTTGCTCTATGGAAGGTCTTGTATTGCCAATGAATCAGTAATTGGATCACCAGTTGGTAGATTTGAGAAATGGCCCAAGGTATGGCTGGTCCATGAGAAACCCATAATGTGGATTACCTCTTCCAAGCCCAGATCAAAACGACAACCATAGATTAAGCCTATTAAGAAGAAGCTTTTTCCTTTATAACCCATAATGTGGATTGTGGACTACAAGAAATCAAATCCTCCTTGTGCTCAGTGAAGAAAATTTAAGAGAAAAGAGGGATTATCACTCACTGAATAGCTCAAATATACATCATTCTTTTTTGGATAATTTGATAGTTATGATGGGGGAGTGGGAATTTAATTGATGTTTTTATTGAAAATACCAAGAAATACCAACCAGTTGAGTTATATATAATTTTTTTTACAAATAACTCAAAAACTTAAATGGAATCCAATGCACTAAAAAATAATTAAAATTTTAAGAAAAATGTCCTTAACTCCATGGAAAACACTATCTAAATTTTATGGTGTTTGATACAATGAAAAACAAGTCCAATAAAATGGAAGACATTTTCCTCAACCTCTGGGTACTATTACCTAGGGAGGTGCCATTAAACCAACACAGAAATTGGCACATTTTCCTCTTTTAAGTGTGGAAAATGTTTTCTCAAATGTCACATACCCAACAAACCATCACAAATAAATTCCAAAATAAACGTTCTCTATTTTATTTTCAAGGTCACAACAAAATATGTATATAAAAAAAAATGAGTCAATTTTAAAAAAAAAAAAAATAATAGCATTTTACCAAAACCAATGGAGACTAACATTTATCAAATATATTTCAAGATTCTTTTTTTTTTTTTTTTTCCTTTAAAGTAACAAAAAGCAATAATTATAATTACAAAAAATATTTTCTTACACTCGTACACTCGGTACATACAACACCCAAAATTTCATGCGCGATGTACACATTTTTTTAATGTCCACTTTTAAAATGTGAAATGGGTATGAGAAAAAACGACATACGATCACTGAGTGTAAAAGAGAATCGATAAGTTTACTTGAGATTAACAAAACCATATATATATATATATATATAGGCAATGCAAGAAGATTCATAGCTCCAACCAAACTCCTGCTACCCCCCATATGGTGTTCTGCCGCTACGGCTATATAGTACCAACAACATCATTATATTCTGGAATCTTGGTTTCTCTACCATTAACTAAGTATCTATAGACTATATAGCTACTGACATTATGGGTACAGGTAAAAGGATTCGTGAACGAGCAGTTATTCATTTATTTTGGGAAAAAAATAAAAACATTTGAGAACTTCCAACAGAAACTGCTCCTCCAAAATGCTACCTTCCAAATTATTCAGGTCACTGTCACTTTTCTGAGTGCTTTTCCCAGATTCTAAAAGTTGTCCACACAAATCAGTGTCTTGGCGGGTACGTACGTACTATACTACTACTATGGATGAGTGTCAAACCAATTGCAGTGACTATGAGTGTGGAGGGGACCCCAAATTTGAGATGTTTCCAAAAAGATAAGTTGTAGGTCAGGTGTGGAGCACGGCGAGCTTGCTCACACACCATCAAGTTGGCAGCTGAGACCAGTAGCGATAGGTTCCCGGCCACTGTGCTAACCCAAGATAACATGAGCCAAGCCTTATGCTCGTAGCCAGTGGCGACTCCAAGAATTTTTCTCAGGGTGTTCCTAAAATTTTTTTTTTTTAGTTGAAAGATTCAAAGGCCAAAGCTATCATCAAGTAGATGAATCCTGGGTACGTAGTTTTTTTTATCAAATATTTGTCCATAATTCTAGTAAAAGAATAAACAATAAACTATAAGTTGATTTGAAATATTAATAAAATTATTAATTATTATTGTTTAGTTGTTTCATTAATTTGTTTGTCTTTTATAAACTATAATTTGTTATATTGTTGTTTCATTAATTATAAAATTATTAATTATTATTTAGCCTAACATAATTTAATTTGTTTATCTTTTATAATATATTGATTAATTAAATTATTAATTATTGTTTATTAGTTGCTTCCCTTAATTAAATTATTGTTTATTAGTTGCACCATATGCATTTACTTCCCCCAATTCAAATTCCTTACCCGGCCCCATGTGATGTGCCCATCCACCCCCACCCCACTCAATAGACAATGAGACAAACCCCATCACAAGAGCCAGCTGCCAATCAGAAAATTTCACAATCACAAATCACAATAAAACAATTAATTGTATCTCACCAAGTCTCACCAACACCAACACACACCAACACCAACGGATAAAGCCAAAAAAAGAAGAAGTCAAGAACAGAGTCAAAATATTAATAAAGTTAAAGCTAAGCTGAGCCAATCACAGTTATTCAAAAGAATCAGATAAATTATTAAAGTTAACTGTTATAGTCTTAAAAGAATAAAGAGAGCCTCATTTATTTCATTTCAGATTTCACTTCATTTTAATTTTTCAAATAAAGAGAGAGAGAGATTGAGAGAGTCAAAGAGAAAAAAAAAGAGAGAAGTTATGAAATACCTTGAGGGAGCATCAGAGCAAGTCGAGCGACGGGGGACGGAGCAAGCGACGTGACCGAGTCGGGCGACGAGCGACGTGACCGATCGGTGATCTTCGATCTGATCCAGTGAGCGATCTCCGATGCCCGAATCCTAATGCGATGTGCTCTGGACTAGAGCTCGAGTTGTGTTGGCTGACCGATCTCCGATGCGGTGATGCCCGATCCGCCTGTTGGCTGCATTGCTCTGTTGACGTTTTTGTCTCTAGGTTTGCTTTAGTGATATCTGATTAGTGATTTGAGGTTTCTGATTGAGTGATTTGCAGTGTATATTGGGTTTTGGTTTTTTTTTTTTTTTTTTTTTTTTTTTGAGAATCCGTGGGTATGCTTTACTGTTTACCATCTATTGGGTTGTTTTTTTGTTTAGATTGAGTTTGCTTTACGTTTAGGATTGATGTTGGGCTTTTTTGTGGACTTGCTCTGTTACAATTTTTTTTTTTTTTAGATTTTAGTTCAAAATTTTTTTGGGCTTTTTTTTTTTTTTTTTTTTTTTAATTTTAGAGTGTTCCTCATTTTTTTTTTAAGGATAAACAAATTAATTTTTTTTTTTCAAGTCAGGGTGTTCCTGGGAACACCCTGACTCTAACATGGCGTTGCCACTGCTCGTAGCTTAAAGAAATTGCACCTGCTGCTGCTGCCACTCGTGCACCAAGCAACAGAACTGAGATAATGTTAAAGTTGTTAAGAGCATTCCCATCAAGGGAGGCAAAAATGCTAAAAGCTTAATTTTAGCACCAATACACAAAAAAACCCACTCCATCAAAGATTTTAAACCAAAAATTATTTTTTTATTCCCAACGGTAACTTGTGTCTTTCTTTTTTATTTTTCTATTCTCTCTTCTCTCTTCTCTCTCACTTTCCTCTTCAGTCTTCTCTCTTTCCCATAGCTTTTGTTCCTCTTAGGTTCACGATTTGAGCTCCACTTCGCCAAACGCCATTGGACACAAAATCCACTTCGCCTTCAGAGTGTTACTGTCGATATGGAGGTAGAGCTTGACAGCGGGGTGATTTGATTTTGTGGGTCTGGGTTCATGGGTCTAGGTTTTGTGGTTTGATTTCATGGGTTTGGGTTCTATGTTTTGATTTCAGCGGGGTGATTTAATTTTGTGACTTGGTGGGTTTGTGGGTCTCTGACCGGCGTGGGCATCAGCGTTAAGGGGAGATCGGCGTGGGTCATCGAGTTGATCAGCGTGGGTCTTTGATCAGCATGGTGGTCGTTGGAATTGTGGTTTGGTTGTGATTGTGATCGGCGTGGGTCTAGATTGTGGGTTTGTGATTTGGAATTCTAATCGGCTAGGTCTGGGTTGTGGGTTTGTGATTTGGAATTGTGATCAGCGGGTGGTTTTATTTTTTATTTTTGTTTTGATGGTGGTGGCTGGCAGCGGCTAGCCATGGGTGTGGCCGTGTGGGTTTGCAAAGAAAGGGGTGGGTTTTCAGAGAAAGGTAGAGACACAGATACGAAGAGAGAGAAAGAAACATATAGAGAATAAAAAATAATATTTAAATGAAGCGCTAAAAAAAATAGAATCTTTGATGTATGATGTATTATAAAATGAGGTTTTAAAAGCTAAAAAATAGCATTTTGAGATGATAAATGCTAAAAGTTTTGCCTCCCTTGATGGGAATGCTCTAAGAGACATTTATCTAGGTTTAGTATACTATAGTACTATATATATTGGTGCTGTAAGTATAGCTAGTACTACACTCTAGGGATATATAGGGGTTAGTTTATAGATAGTTTAGTATTAGTCTCTCTCTATATATAAGTATATATAGATGCAGCCTCTTGTTGTAGAGAATACGATTGTGTCTAGTGTCTTTTTGCAACAAGTTTCACCCTGTTGTAGATGTAAACCTTTAAAGTTGAACTTGAATCACATTAATTCAGCATCCACTCTTTATTCTCTCTTTTCTCTCATATAATCTGAACAACAATTTTAATAAGCATAATGATGAGGTTAAAAGCAACGGTAAAACTGTATCACTTGTTTTTTTTTTTTTTTTGGTTCTCTAAATATTCTTGACGTTATATGCAATAGTAATGCAAATTACTACTTTAAATAAACAAGAAAAACCCATTATTAAGAAGAACTCGTTTACCTCCATTATTTTATGTTAATATTCACAATTGATATGAAAATGTCCACATTTTAACATATAAAAGTTGATGTAAAAAACGAGTGTAAGAGTATCATTGCTTTATTAAAAACTTGTTTTCTAGCACACTATGAATGTAATGTTGGGTGCATAAAGCACATGGTCCAGCCCACAAAGTAAAAGCCCACATATGGGTTTGTATTTTTATTCCGTGGCCAACTAGTATTCTTAGTTCAAGTGGATTTTGTATTTGTGTGATACAAGGATGGGGTGGCAGCTAGGGTTATTTAGATAAGGATTATATGTGATTGTTTTTGGTGTGCCGCACAGTGAAAAAAAGAAAAAAGAAACAGGGAGCCGCATATTGAAGAATAAAGAAAAAGGATTGCCGCCTTTAAGAGAGATAATTAGTGTGTGTGTGTGAGAGAGAGAGAGAGAGAGAGAGAGAGAGAGAGAGAGAGAGAGAGAGAGAGAGAGAGAGAGAGAGAGAGAGAGAGAGAGCAAAGAAAAACAAGAGAGATTTTTCTTTAGCCGTGCGACATTCACAAAAAATTATTGTAATTGATTTGATAATAATGAAATTATCCAGAGTTTGTCCCGTGGTTTTTTCCCTTCAAAGAGAAAGGGGTTTCCACGTAAATATCTGTGTTCTTGTGTGTGATTACTATTTTGGATTGCTAATATTTGTGATAATATTATTTGGGACCCAACAAGTGGTATCAGAGCCAGGTTAGAGTGGAAGCGATGGCCAAAGAAGAAGGCAAGGGTTCAAGAATTGAGAAATTTGATGGAACAGACTTCGCGTATTGGAGGATGCAGATTGAAGATTATCTCTATGGGAAGAAATTGCATCTACCTCTTTTGGGGACAAAACCTGAAACTATGAAGGATGAAGACTGAAACCTTCTTGATAGGCAAGTATTGGGAGTTATTCGATTAACTCTATCAAGATCAGTTGCGCATAATGTTGTGAAAGAAAAGACTACAGTGGATTTGATGAAGGCTTTGTCTAGCATGTATGAAAAGTCGTCGGCTAACAATAAGGTGTATCTGATGAAGAAGTTATTTAATTTGAAGAAGGCGAAAATCACTCTTGTAGCGCAGCATCTAAATGAGTTCAATACAATCACAAATCAATTATCTACGGTGGGAATTGAATTTGATGATGAGGTTCATGCATTGATACTTTTGGCTTCTTTACCAAACAGTTGGGAAGCCATAAGAATGACGGTGAGTAATTCTACAGGGAAAAGCAAACTTAAATATAATGATATTCGAGATTTGATTTTAAGTGAAGAGGTTCGCAGGAGAGATGCAAATATAGACAATGCACAAGATCAAGCTTTTGTCACAGAGAACAAGAGTAGAGGTAGAAGCAGAGGACCTAATGATCGGAAATTTAATGGTAGGTCACAATCAAGAGATAGATCTTAGTTCAAGGAAACTAGTGAATGCTTCCATTGTGGGAAAAGGGGTCACTTAAGAAGAGATTGTTGGCATTGGAATAAGGAACAAAATAAAGTAAAATATGAAAAGAATAATAGTGAGAAAAATACTACAGCTGCTATGATTGATGAGGATGTTGTGATGCTCTCTATTGAAGAGCAAAAGTGTGAGCATGTTGCTAATAATAATGTTAAGTGGGTTGTTGATTTTGCAGCCCCCCCATCATATTATCCCTACGAAGGGGTTGTTTACCACGTACAAAGCAGGAGACTTTGGTATAGTGAAGATGGCTAATTCTAGTTACTCAAAAATTGTGGGAATTGGTGATGTGTGCATTGAAACTAATGTTGGTAGCACTATGATGTTGAAGGATGTGCAACATGTTCCAGATTTAAGGATGAATGTGTTTTCTACATTGGCTATGGATCGAGCGATTTATTGTAACTACCTTGGTAATGGAAGATGAAAACTTACTAAGGGGTCATTGGTTGTTGCAAGAGGACATGCATGTTGCGGTTTGTATAGGACTCACGTGAAGACCTGTAAGAAGAAGTTCAATGAGATTAATAATTTTGAGAAGACTCCAAAGATGAGTGTTGAGATTAATGGTGTTGAAATCAAAAGGGTGAAATTCTCATTGCCTAATAGTGCTTCAAAAGAGGAAGCGCTAGGTGATGAAGAACATGAAGATGCTAAGGCTACATGGGATGATGATGAAGTGCAAGATCATATATGTCTTGAGCAGGGGGAGCAATATTCTCCACTAGAGATTGTTGAACCTCATGAGAAGAAGACTACTGGAGAACATCAAATTGTTAGCTTCAAGAATAATTGGGCTTCTGATGAAGGGGAGCCAAGGGATTGGATTAAAGAAATCCAAGATGAGATTAATTATTTGAGAATGAAAGGGATTGACATTGATGAGAAGTTCTCAGTGTTGGTGAGGATAATGAAGAAGGTCAAGCTTGAAGTCGGCTTGACCGACATGGATCTAAACTGAAGAGCAAGATTGAAGATCTCCTCCCATCGGTGGACTGGAGGGAGAGATTGTTGGGTGCATAAAGCACATGGTCCAGCCCACAAAGTAAAAGCCCACATATGGGTTTGTATTTTTATTCCGTGGCCAACTAGTATTCCTAGTTCAAGTGGATTTTGTATTTGTGTGATACAAGGATGGTGTGGCGGCTAGGGTTATTTAGATAAGGATTATATGTGATTTTTTTTTGGTGTGCCGCACAGTGAAAAAAATAAGAAAAAAGAAAAAAGAAACAGGGAGCCGCATATTGAAGAATAGAGAAAAAGGATTGATGCCTTTGAGAGAGATAATTAGTGTGTGTGTGTAAGAGTAAAGAAAAACAAGAGAGATTTTTCTTTAGCCATGAAACAAGAGAGATATTCACAAAAAATTATTGTAATTGATTTGATAATAGTGAAATTTTTTGGAGTTTGTCCCATGGTTTTTCCCTTCAAAGAGAAAGGGTTTTCTGCGTAAATATTTGTGTTCTTGTGTGTGATTGCTATTTTGGATTGCTAATATTTGTAATAATATTATTTGGAACCCAACATGTAATCACCGAAAATTCAAAAATGCCCAATCAAATAATAAATTAAGCTCTGCTCAACACCCATCATTTTCCCCATTCTTTCCAATGGTTGAGATGAGGAGGTTATATATTATAGAAAGTTAAGGAAAATGTTAATGTTATTATTAATTTTATCATGAAAGGTTTATAGATTAACATAACAATGAATATGATTGATACTGCTTTAACAATATATTAAATGTCTAAATTACTTGTCATTGGTGACATATGAGATTATGAAACAAAAGTTGTAGCATCTCTCTATCATCACTCAAAAAGCTACTTGACAAATGAAAGAACAATATAGGAAAAGGAGACATGAACTAGAAAAGAGAGACATGAGCATACCCGTTGGTAGATTTGAAACCAAATTTGACAAGACAAGGATGACAAGGGCTAGAACAACTATCCACTGACACGATTAATCCCTGCATAGGGCTTCATGAGGTCCCATAGAGAACTTGGAATTCCAATTTTGTCAAAGCCCTCAACCGTGATAAACATTCCACAAAAGAAAATTAGAAGGGAATATGAAACCTACTCAAGGCGGTACATAAGGACAGAATTAATTATATTATAAATCCCAATTACATAGTGATATTACAAATTCGGAAATGACTAATACACACAACTGAGTGTACACATAGTACGCATAGCGTTGCAAATTGCAGCTGTGCGTACACTACTAGAGTAGAGTACGTGTAATAGACACTACCATTACAAATTTATTGTATAAATTTAAAAAATTGATGAGATAAATAAATAAAAAGTTAATTAAAGGTAATGTCTATTGATAGGCCAAGAATGTATTGACTCCTTGTGATGAATTAATTGATTAATTAGCCAAGTTTATTAATTAATCAAATTAACATGCAATATGCGTGGTAGCACAAACAAATCACCAATTAAACTAAGTATGCAACGGAAAATAAATTGACACGGTGATTTGTTTACAAATGGGGAAAACCTACATGGCAAAAACCCCATCGGGTGATTTTAAGGTCACCACTCCCGAGAATCCACTATTATCAAAACAAGCGGTTACAAGTAAAGGAATCCCAATACCTTATACCAACCTACAGTTGAACCCTTACCTCAATACCCAATTGGACTTGCTCTGTAGTGACAATCTCTCATTTCAATGCACGGCTCCTAGTATGTGACTAACCAATAGATGTACGGATCCTCGTACGCGACTTAATCACCAACTTGAGAAGAATGTTGGCTGCAAAGTTCTTCAATTCTTCACACGATGAAGATCACGAAGCTCCTTGGTCACAAAACCCTACAGTGTACAAAACACAGCAACTTCTTCAAGAACTAGGGCAAACTAGGTTTCCAGTCACACTTTTCTTCACAGTTGTGGAATTGTGCTCTTGTGCAACTTGTGTAACCTTTTACGGCCCTCAAAATAATACTTATATATGTTTAGGTTTGTGAGAAAAGAAAGCTCAAACATACATTCATGGATTGGATGAAAATCAGCTTGAAAAACTGAACTTCATAAATCTTGATAGATAGCCATCTATCGAGCTAGCTGTCGAGCCTCGGGCTTCAGCAGCTTTTAAATCTAGATAGATGCTAGCTGTCGACTTAGCTATCGAGTTTTAAAAACCAGCACTTCATTACTTGATTCTTGGACAGACTTGCATGGCTTTAACACTTGAACTTGAAACCATGTTTCTTGAAGCATTAAACACATCTTAGATCTACCCAATTACAAGTAAAGTGCGTTTTGTCAAAGGATTAGCCAATTACATAAAATGTTGACATATGTTCCTAACATTGAATCACATATATCCTAACATCTATTACACACACCTACTTACACATTGTACACACATCTTTTTTTTAAACTAATCACGACCTCAAGTCAAGATTTTAGACATTTCCCAAATTTGTAATAGTAAGAGTCTTCATCCAACTAGCGGTCAACATTGCCTTTTCTAGGCATGGCTGAGCATCCTTGAAATCAAGAACAATAAGAGCTAGTGCAGCAGTAATTGCAATCTAAGACATGTTCTCACCCATAAGCAAAGAAATCAGCACTCCTAATGTAATAAGATAAACACAAAATTTCCAAAATATCATTCTCCATCTCAATGATGCATTTGAACTCCTTATAGATTTCGAGGCACTATTTTGAACTATAGGTCTGTCACTCTCACTTGAACGAACTAGGCTTCTAAGAGTTACAAAATATGACGAGTCCATAATGGCACTCAGGGAGCCATTCGTATTTCCATTGCTCAAATGTGACATTGTGTCTGGTGAAAACCTGTGAGACCTCACTGCATCCTCAGCAACAACTTCTGCGGCAGTATCTTCTTCTTCCTTGCACCTAGATAATAAACTCCAATACATGCATACAAGAATTATAGAATTCATAAGAACCCCCACAAGCACAGCAGGAAGCATTCCCATGAAAAAAATCTAGAAATGAAATGTTACTCTAAAAAGCTATAAAGAGGTTTTGGGGGTTGCCAATTGGAGTTGCTAAAGACCCAATATTGGCACATGAGGCAAGGGCAAGTAAGAATAGAAGAGGTGGGAGATTATGTTGCCTTGCAACTTTTTGTCAAAACCATACATGAGGTATCATTGGTGAAAAGAGCACTTGAAATGGCAGATATTACGCAGATTCTACAAAGTCCTTTGCACCTAAGAAATTCCATGAGAGCAACCTCCCCAAGTACTTAAATGCATCTGCTTTCTCAAGATAGACATTAACAACCATTGTCCCAAAGAGAAGACCAAGGATAGAGAGATCTATTGAATCGTATGCTTCATCTGCATATATGACTTGAAAAAGGACCATAAGCATAGCCCCCAAAAGGGACCTTGCAGTCCTCCCAATGGGTAGAAATGGTACAGCAGGGAAAACCGCCAATATCCAGAAAATTGCAAACCCAATTGAGCCTAGAATCACTTTCACTAGAATAGCCATTGCCATTGAGCTAGCAACTTAATAAGCTATATATTATACAAAACTTGACAGGTCCAAAATATTACTATAATAAAACTGCATGGCTTATATATCCCATAACACTTCTGTGGTAAGACTTTTTATGGATCGTCTCTTTCAAACCCTACAAACAAACCCTACAAAAATGAGAGCTTTGTATATTGAATACTACGGCTTTTTTTTAAAGCTTCAGTGGTATGTAATGTCCTGATGAACCAGGAAAAAGAAAGAAAAATTAAAATCCAACATTAGTACTATACAAAAATTCAACTTAAAAGTGTTATAACTGATAGGCCAAAAACGAATTGACCCCTTGTGATGAATTAATTGATTAATTTGTCAAGTTTATTAATTAATCAAATTAACATGCAATGTACGTGGCAGCACAAACAAATCACCAATTAAACTAAGTATGCAGCGGAAATTAAATTGACACGGTGATTTGTTTACGAATAAGGAAAACCTACATGGCAAAAACTCAACCGGGTGATTTTAAGGTCACCACTCCTGAGAATCCACTGTTATCACAAAAAGTGGTTACAAGTAAAGGAATCACATTACCTTATACCAACCTACAGTTGAACCCTTACTCCAATACCCAATTGGACTTGCTCTATAGTGACAATCTCTCCTTGTAATGCACGGCTCCCAGTACGTGACTAACTAATTGCACGGATCCTAGTACGCGACTTCAATCACCAACTAGAGAAGGTTGTATGCTGCAAAGTTCTTCAGTTCATCCAGATGATGAAGATCGAGAAGCTCCTTGGTTACAAAACCCTACGGTGCACAAACACAGTAGCTTCTTCACAAGAAAGATGAACTAGGGCAAATTCTGTCTCTGATCACAATTTGCTAGAACAAACTTTGCTCAACACTTGTGCAACTTGTGTCACCTTTGACGGCCCTTAAAATAATCCTTTTATATGTCTAGGGTTGTGAGAAAAGAAAGCCCAAACACAGCATCTTCTTCACAAGAAAGATGAACTAGGGCAAATTCTGTCTCCGGTCACAATTTGCTTGAACAAACTTTGCTCAACACTTGTGCAGCTTGTGTCACCTTTGACGGCCCTTAAAATAATCCTTTTATATGTCTAGGGTTGTGAGAAAAGAAAGCCCAAACATACAATCATGGATTGAATGAAAAACAGTCCTGAAAAATTGAACTTCATAAACCTCGACAGATGCCTATCTATCAAGCTGCTGTCGAGCCACGGGCTAGAACAGCTCTTCAAGGCTCGATAGATGGCTCGCTATCGAGCTAGCTGTCGAGCTTTAATGATAGGCACTTTTCAGCTTGAATCTTGGACAGACTTACATGACTTTAATACTTGATCTTGAAACAAGGTTTCTTGAAGTATTAAACACATCCTAGATCTACCCATATACAAGTAAAGTGCGTTTTGTCAAAAGATTAGCCAATTACATAGAATAGTGACATATGTTCCTAACAAGTGAATCACATATGTCCTAACAATCTCCCCCTTTGGCCATCCCAAAACACACACACACACACACACTCTAAACAAGTCTAACCAATTTTATATTTCAAAAACAAGTTAAGATAGTTTAGTGAGCATACATTAACACATGTAAACCTTGTGATGGCCAAATCATATTGTGCTTGCACATTTATTAAAAGTAGCAAAGAATATTGCGTGTTGTGTGTGAAAAATATCGTAAGATTGCATAAATGTCTACATGTTATGACGATTTGAGATATGAGAAAATAACTTTAACTCACACACAATCATAACTGTTTGATGGGGACTATTACCTTCAAGGTACATCCTATAACTCCCACATCTCCTAGAATACACGCTTGCAATCATATTTAAAGCATTTTATTCTTTTTGCTTTTTATTTTTCTTTGCATATTTTTCTTTTTGAGCATATCTTGCATGGGCATATAAGAGATAGAAAAGAAATACCCTATGATGTTAAGCATTTGACATTCCACTTTTGCTATGCCGAAGCATACAAATGTCATTTCATGATTGGTGGGCAACAGTGGTGAGATGGTTATTTATGCCTTTCTCTTAGGATTTTCTAGTCCTTCCCGTCAAAAAGAGTGATATGAATGTTAAGTACAAAAGATTACTTAATCTTACTCATCACAAACAAGAGCCATAAAGTTCACTTGCTTAGTTGTGCATAGAGATGCTCATCTAAGTTACAAAAGATACAGAGTTTAGAAAACTTTGTTTCAATAGTCATCCAAGGTACACAAGTACCAATGTACACAAAACACACATTGTTTTTGTATTTTTCTGATTTTTCAATTTTTTTTAATTTTTATATGAAAAACAAAATAAACAAAACTGAAAACAAACAAAAAACATATTAAACAAAACAAAGCATAAAAACTAGACTAACTCAAAACAATAAAGCAAAACACACAAGTAATGCAAACAAAAACAAGAAGAGGAGAGATAAAAAGTGACATAATCACTTGGAACCCTTTTCCTTCCACACCTTAGAAGAACCTTTCCTTTGAGAAAACCCTTGAACCGGCGGTGAAAGGGAAGAATTGAAACCGTTCAAGTTCAAAAGGAACATGAGGGTTTTGAGAAGATCTCTAAGAGGAGCAAAAGAGGATGGAAACTGATTCTAGTTTCCTGATATGATCATGCCGTTGCTCTGTTGAGTGGCTAACCACTTGTAGTAATTAGGTCAAGTATGACCGGCTGCTCCACAGTGATGACAGAGATGCTGCTTCTTTTGTTTAGGCTTTTGAGAGTTAGCCTTCTTAGCCCTAGGGTTTTTAACTTCTTTCTTATCAAGTTTAGGGGGTGCTCCTAAGATAGATTTACCCTTTTCTAAGTTCTCACTAGCTAATTCAGTTTTAACATCATTGTTCTCAATTTTAACATTATTAGCAAGAGGAACAAAAATAGTAGTACTAGCAGAAGCAATACTAGAGGAAGAGAAATCATACCCTAAACCAGTTCGATCAGAAGTAGATTTCTGAAGACTGAGCATCTCATCGAGTTTTGCACTTGAAGTCCTCTTCAATTGAGCTCTAACTTGAAACAGCTTTGCTTCAAGCTTCTTGGTCTTATCAGCCAAGAAATTATTTTCAAACCTCAGTGCTCTAATAGTCTGATTGGCTTCATCAAACTTTGTGGAGAGCTCTTTATGATCAAGTTCCACATCACTGAGCTTCTTGGTGGCCAACCTATAAAGTTTCTCATGCTTCTCAGAAAGCTTGTATAGTTTCTCATAGGCTGTATGGATATCATCTTGATCATCCATCTTCTTGAACTTGGACTCCACCAATTCCTCTTCTTCGTCCATGTCTTCAATAATCCCCTCAGTAGGATTGACATTGGTAGTAAAGGCATTCAGGATTCCATTATCCTCATTGTCGGAATCATCTTCAGGCTCGGTGTCGCTCAATGTAGCAGTAAGTGCCTTGCTCTTCCCAATGGTCTTGAGATATGTGGGGCACTCTTGTTTCATGTAACCGAAGCCTTAAAACCCAAAGCACTTTGGTCCTGCGGAAACAGTGTACTGACCGCCATCCCTATCATCCTTCTTCCCTTTGTCTTGGCTCTTGAACTGAGAAGAACTAGATTACCTACGGTCCTTGTCG
Source organism: Quercus tomentella (assembly GCA_028535165.1). Classification (NCBI taxonomy): domain Eukaryota; kingdom Viridiplantae; phylum Streptophyta; class Magnoliopsida; order Fagales; family Fagaceae; genus Quercus; species Quercus tomentella. The sequence continues at coordinate 25,923,491 of JAPQVY010000144.1, forward strand.
AAACCCTTTCCATTTGCATTATTCATAAACTTCTTGAATTGCCTGGTGATGTAGGACTTTATCTTAGAATCTTCATCATCTGAAGACTTATCCGTGTCACTGCTCTTGACCTTTAGTGTCATGCTCTTGCTCTTACCCGATTTACCAATTCTTGTTAAACCTAACTTATAGGTCTGCAGATTACCAACTAGCTATGTCAAAGGAATCTTGTCAATGTCCTTTAATTCTTCTATTGTAGTAATCTTGGCATGAAATCTCTCGGGTAGAGATTTAAGCACCTTTCTCACAATCTTGGGTTCAGGAATGGTTTCCCCAAGATTGAAGGCTAGGTTCACTATGTCCTTGAGCTTGGCATAGAACTCATAAAACAACTCATCCTCCTCCATCTTGATCTCTTCAAAGCTTGTAGTGAGCATCTGAAGCTTTGAATCCTTGAAGCCTTGGTTCCCTCATAGGTTATCTAGAGAATGGTCCATGCTTCCTTAGCAGTTTCAGTGGAGGATATCTTCTTGAACTCCTCATTAGTGACCGCATTGAATAAGGCATTCAATGCCCTGCTGTTGAAGTTTGCCGCCTTGATCTTGGCATCATCCCAATCGGTCGGTGCTTCCTTCGGCTTGGTCCAACCTATCTCCACAGCTTGCCACACTTTCTCATCTAGAGACTGCATGAAAGCTCTCATACGCACTTTCCAGTATGCATAGTTAGTGCCATCAAATAAAGAAGGTATAATGAGAGACTGTCCTCTATCCATGACAAACAGGGGTCAATGGATCACATAGCAAAGATTAAAACCTAATCAGAGTGTGCCTGCTCTGATACCACTTGATAGGCCAAAAACGAATCGACCCTTTGTGATGAATTAATAGATTAATTAGCCAAGTTTATTAATTAATCAAATTAACATGCAATGTACGTGGCAGCACAAACAAATCACCAATTAAACTAAGTATGCAGCGGAAATTAAATTGACACGGTGATTTGTTTACGAATGGGGAAAACCTACATGGCAAAAACCCCACCGGGTGATTTTAAGGTCACCACTCTCGAGAATCCATTATTATCACAACAAGCGGTTACAAGTAAAGGAATCTTAGTACCTTATACCAACCTACAATTGAACCCGTACCCCAATACCCAATTGGACTTGTTCTGTAGTAACAATCTCTCCTTGCAATGCACGGCTCCCAGTACGTGACTAAACAATTGTGCGGATCCCAATACACAACTTCAATCACCAACTAGAGAAGATTGTTGACTGCAAAGTTCTTTAGTTCATCCAAACGATGAAGATCGAGAAGTTCCTTGGTTACAAAACCCTACGGTGCACAAACACAGCAGCTTCTTCACAAGAAAGATGAACTAGGGCAGATTCTGTCTCTGGTCACAATTTGCTTGAACAAACTTTGCTCAACACTTGTACAACTTGTGTCACCTTTGACGGCCCTTAAAATAATCCTTTTATATGTCTAGGGTTGTGAGAAAAGAAAGCCCAAACATACAATCACGGATTGAATGAAAAATAGTCCTGAAAAACTAAACTTCATAAACCTCGACAGATGCCTATCTGTTGAGCTGCTATTGAGCCACGGGTTAGAACAGCTCTTCAAGGCTCGATAGATGGCTCGCTGTCGAGCTAGCTGTTAAGCTTTAATGACAGACACTTTTCAGCTTGAATCTTGGATAGACTTGCATGGCTTTAACACTTGATCTTGAAACAAGGTTTCTTGAAGTATTAAACACATCCTAGATTTACCCAAATACAAGTAAAGTGCGTTTTGTCAAAGGATTAGCCAATTACATAAAATAGTGACATATGTTCCTAATAAGTGAATCACATATATCTTAACAATAACATATTCAAGGCATCATAGTGAAAACTAAAAACAGTCCAGTGACTTACGATTAAGAAACAGCAACCAAATATGTAGCTCTAGTGAAATATGGGGGTTAAATGGCGGACAATGTTTTTGCAGATGCTAGCTGAAAAGATGACCACAAAATGAATCCCATTATCACAGAAACCGAAGTGAAAGATATACGATATGCTAACGAGTAGTCAATTTTTATTTTTGTCATTTGTTTCTTCTCAAAAATAAATAAAATGACCCCATGTAATGACAGTGTAATAGTACACCTTGAAAAGGTGCAATTAGGTTCTTGTATCTATTGCACCAACAATGACCATAAAATGAATCATGAAATCACTATTTAACAAGACAATGACAGTTTAATCATTAACAGTAAAGACTAATATATCTCCATCACCACACGAGAAGGAAGCTTTCCAGATTATTCAGATAGCCATATTCTATTAAACTTTTTGCAACTAATGAAACAGATAGCCACCAAAATCATTTTAAAAAATAAAATAAAATAAACAACCTTTAAGATATGTGACTTCCATAGCCATCACAGTGAAGTCTCAACCATAAAACCCATATCCAAAATTTCATCGTTAGACAGATATATATAATCTGAGTACACACTAATACACTATAGCTATTAGCTATAGCATAGAATGATAGTTGAACATTGGTTACTTTTTTTTTTCTACATCTACCAAAATAATAATTGATAATTGATGAAATTTTTCAGAAACTTTTTGCTTCAGTACATGAATTTAAAACAAACAAAGAAAAGGTAAAAAAAACGTGAACCACAGTTTGGAATGCAAGCACGTCTGAGAAGGCTGAACCTCTAAAGGCTCTCATGGTTGCTGACTTGCTGTCTTGGCTCATGGGAACAATTTGACTTTCTGTTGGGCATGCACGTGCTTAAGTATTTTTTGTGCAACACAAGCCAAAAGAGAAATCCTAGGGGCATCAATTTTAGCACAATTTTTTACTACAATTTGTCGAGTTGTGATTGGTAAAGATGTGTCCCTACATAACTCACTAACACACCCTTACCAATCACAACTCGCTATGTGGCGAGTTATGACGTAAAATTATGCTAAAATTAGTGTCTCTAGCATTTCTCAAGCCAAAAAGGACGTTTGTGACTAAGACAATAGCAAAGGCCATGGGTCTGGGCCCAGGCCTGGGCCTGAGAAAGTATATTGTGTGCCTGTGAGGTTAGACTGTATAAGATCATTTTCATTGGTCTCTTCTACTACAAAAAATCAAGGTTATCCTAGGTTAGACCGTATAAGATCATTTTAAGCTTATGTTTTTTAAATTCCTTTCTTCAAATTCAAGACCCTACCACTGTGTTTGGTTGTATATACATAATGAGAAAAAAGAAAGGAATGTTTTTTGTTGTATCTAGAATGAGGGAAGAGAAAGGAAAGAGGATAAAAAGATAAAAGATAAAATCTAGGACCACAGTACTGTTTTTAATTTTGTCATGACTTCGATGAAGAAATAATTGTTCTTTTATGTGAAAATGACAAGCTATCAATCACAATTTATCATATAAAATAATTGTGAAAAAATATGTGGTATAGTAGAGTTTGTAATTTTAGAACTATTCGAAGAAAAAGAGTAAGGAAATAGAAAAATAAAAGGTTTCTTTTACCAATTCATTTACTATCATAAGCAAATTTTCAATTTTTGCTACAATTCTTTTACATGTTAGATTATGATTGGTTGACTGTTATTTTTATATGAATTCTCTTTTTTTTTTTTTTTTTGCTAATCACAGTCAGTTATGAGATAAAATTGGGTTAAAAGTTGTGCATATTTTGGTGTTACTAGATTTTTTTTGTTCTTTAAACTTCATTTGAAGGAAGAAATTAAATGTTTCACCATTTCAGGATGGAAAAAGTTCAGTTTGCACCATTTGGTTAACGGGAGAGAAAAGAAATAAGAAGGAAAATGGTCTAGTTAATGTATGCCCTTAAGGCTTACAATAACAATCCATTTTAGAAAAACTTTTATCGAGAATTGAAAAAGCTTTCAAACTATATATATATATATATATATTACAAAAATTTTATTTCAACACTGAATGAGCACCTGAATAGAAATCTATATTGGGTGATTATAAGTTTATATTGTACTACTGCAATGTAAACTAAGAATTTTCCATTTATATTTTATGATTATTACAATTCACTACAACAAAATATATTTTTAGTGACGAAAATTAGTGAGGAAATATTTTTTGTTGCTAAAAATACAGCTTTAGCGACGAAATATGAATTTCGTCACTAATAATGAAAAAAATTATAACATTTAGTGACGAAAAATAAATTTTGTCGCTATTGTGATCTGAAAAATGGGCGCCAGTAGAGGGAAACTTTGGCGCGAGTTTAATTAATCTATAGCGACGAAATATTTCGTCGTTAAAAGTTGAAATCTTTAGTGACGAAATATTTCATCACTGTAGGTATTGCTGTGGATAGTATTAGTGACGAACATCATTTTGTCGCTATAACGAAGAATTAGTGACGAAAAATATTCGTCACTAAAAATGATAATAGTTTTGCACTTCCATGTTTTTAGCTACGAAATCACAATTCGTCACTAAAAGTATGCTTCAACGACGGAATATGAATTTCGTCTCAAATAATCTTAACAAAGCCTAGGTCTTTAGTGACGAAACTGAAATTCGTCGCTAAAAGCTTACTACCTTTTGCGACGAAGAGGTAGCAATAGCGACAGACCAATTCGTCGCTAAAGACCACTATAAATACCCATGTGTGTGTCGTTTTATTTTCTTCCTATTAATCTACAGCCTTCACCTTCGTTCCCAAAAGAACCCAACCCACCCCGATCCCAAAAGAAACCAAGCCTATAAGAACCCAATCCGTCGCCGATAAACCACCTGAACCGATGCCAACAAGAACGATTTGCAACGATCTAAGCACAAACCCAAACAATTCGTAATGATTCGCAACCGGCGAACGATTCACAACGATCCCAAACGATTCTCAACCGTCGTCGATTGAGCACGCCACCAATTTGAGCACAAACCCAGCGAACCATTCGCAACGATTCGCAACCGATGCCGGTACGAACCATTCGTAACGATTCCTGAAGTCATTACCGCCGTAGCCTTTGATTTCTCCGCATCGGCGACACTTCGCCTTTCTCCGCATCGGTGACGCTTCGCCTTCCTCCTCGCCAGTGACGCTTCGCCTTCCTCCGCGCCAGCGACGCTTCGCCTCCCCTTCGCGTCGACAACACTTTGCCTCTTTCTCCACCTACCAATCTGTACGTCTCATTTCTCATCCCAACCTTATTAGACATTTCTCTTTCTTTTTTTTTTTTAATTGATAATTATTGATGTACTATCTGTTGTTGTGTTCTTGGAATTCTTGTTTGCTGTATAAGGTTTATCCTAAAGTTATGTACAAGTCTAGCTTGTAAATCATGGGTGACATCTTACCTTAAGCTTATTTTCTGGTTAAATTTGATTAGATTGTTAAAGCTATTTTATTTGACATCTTAAAGCTATTTTATTTGTATATGTAGGATTACACTAAAAGTGCCATGTACTTGTAGATTATCCCTTGATAAACTCAAGTATTCAAGGCCGGTTGGGTGTTCAGGTCCCGACCATACTTATCTCATCGTGGGTCGAGAAGGGTACTGGTGAGTGAGTCTTTGATTTTTGTTTTTCATGTTCCAAATTTGGATATGTACTTAATTAGTAACTGGTTTAATTATGGTACAAGTTTGGTATTGCTTGAAATTGTTTATGTTTCTTATGTTGGTTGGTATTGCTTGATGTTGTTGTATACTTGGGGTGATTGCTGTGGTATCAAAATGAATTTTTCCCAAGTGCTTGTTTGTTTTGTTTTGGTTATTACTGCTTAATTGATTTTTTGTATGCTTCTTTGTGTGTTTTCTACTTTGAAGGATTCAAAACCAAAACTACGATACAGTAAGATTTTGGGGTTTAGCAGCTTTGGACATTTGTGATGGGTGTATATTATTGTTTGAATGTGTTAAGAAACTATTTCTAGTACCTTATTATTGAGTGGGAAGGGGTTTGAAGAGCCTGTGATTGCTGTGACTTGATGAATTTGTTTTAGGGAGGAGAATTTTTCTTACATCTTGATATTGCTATGTAATTGAGTGTGTGTATAACCTTTGTGGTCTGAGTAGTACTTGTAGATTATCCCATGTATAATGTGGATTTAATAAAGAGAATGATAAACTCACTTGAACTATTACTAATCAGTTGTATTTTTTAGATTTGCATTTGGATTTGAGGATCAAATTCAAGAGATTCACTTGGTTTTGTATGTGCTTAAGCTTAAGTACTGAGCTAATTTTGGTTGGGATTTTTTTTTTTTTTTTTTGGGTAGGTTATCCATTTCTTAGTAAACTAAAAGTTTCTTTTTTTTTTTTTTCTTTTTTTTCTTTTGTATGTGGGCTAAAGCTAACTAAAAGTTATCTTTCTTTTATCCCCAACTCTCTTTCTCTTTTGTGGCTGAAGAAATTGTGAGGAACAAGGTGAAGAACACAAGTTAACTTTGGATTTTTTCTGAAAGTTATAAACTTAGCTTGAGCAAAGTAAGTAAATTCTAGTTAAAAACTTATAAAACTCTATACTTGTGATGTTGGAAATTGGATTTGTGGTGGTATGTTGTATTGGAGCAAGCGGGTGGCTTGCATGGTGTTATAAGGTGGTTTAAACTAATATTGGGAGTGTTTTTCATTTCTTACAAATGTGAATGAGTATTGTTGATTAGATCTGATAAATAGTATTTTATTTGATTTCAATACTTGTAAGCATTATAGTTGTGATGTTTGTGATTGGTTTTGTGGTGGGTTGCTGTGTTGGAGCAAGCGGGTGGCTTGCATGGTGTTATAAGGTGGTTTAAACTAATATTGAGAGTGTTTTTCATTTCTTGCAAATGTGAATGAGTATTGTTGATTAGATGTAATGAATAATATTTTATTTGATTTAAACACTTGTAAAACTCTATACTTGTGATGTTGGAAATTGGATTTGTGGTGGTATGTTGTATTGGAGCAAGCGAGTGACTTGCATGGTGTTATAAGGTGGTTTATACTAATATTGGGAGTGTTTTTCATTTCTTACAAATGTGAATGAGTATTGTTGATTAGATGTGATGAATAGTATTTTATTTGATTTCAATACTTGTAAGCATTATAGTTGTAATGTTTGTGATTGGTTTTGTGGTGGGTTGTTGTGTTGGAGCAAGCAGGTGGCTTGCATGATGTTATAAGGTGGTTTAAACTAATATTGAGAGTGTTTTTTATTTCTTGCAAACGTGAATGAGTATTGTTGATTAGATGTGATGAATAGTATTTTATTTGATTTAAACACTTGTAAAACTCTATACTTGTGATGTTGAAAATTGGATTTGTGGTGGTATGTTGTATTGAAGCAAGTGGGTGGCTTACATGGTGTTATAAGGTGGTTTATACTAATATTGGGAGTGTTTTTCATTTCTTACAAATGTGAATGAGTATTGTTGATTAGATGTGATGAATAGTATTTTATTTGATTTCAATACTTGTAAGCATTATAGTTGTGATGTTTGTGATTGGTTTTGTGGTGGGTTGTTGTGTTGGAGCAAGTGGGTGGCTTGCATGGTGTTATAAGGTGGTTTAAACTAATATTGGAAGTGTTTTTCATTTCTTGCAAATGTATATGAGTATTGTTGATTAGATATGATGAATAGTATTTTATTTGATTTAAGCACTTGTAAAATTCTGTACTTGTGATGTTGGAAATTGGATTTGTGATGGTATGTTGTATTGGAGCAAGCGGGTGGCTTGCATGGTGTTATAAGGTGGTTTAAATTCATATTGTGAGTGTTTTTAGTTTCTTGCAAATGTGAATGGACTTTGTTGATTAGATACGATGAACAATACTTTAATTGATTTCAATACTTGTAAACACTCCATACTTGTGATGTTTGTGATTGGTTTTGTGGTGGGTTGTTGTGTTAGAGCAAGCACGTGGCTTGCATGGTGTTATAAGGTGGTTTAAATTCATATTGGGAGTGTTTTTAGTTTCTTACAAATGTGAATGGTCCTTGTTGATTAGATGTGATTAATATTACTTAACTGATTTCAATACTTGTAAACACTCTATACTTGTGATGTTTGTGATTGGTTTTGTGGTGGGTTGTTGTGATGTTTAGAATTTCTTATAACATAGTTAATGTTTTTACTTTACGATTTTAATGTAGTATTGTTTTTATATTTGTGCAGATTTCTTATTGGTGGCTTTTAGGAGATTTACTTTTGGCATTACTTGAAGACATATGAGTACATCTTCCGTTAGTTTTAATTATATTATGCTACATTTTTTGTATTGTTATAAAACATCTTGAGTTATTATATATGTTGCAAACAATTATTGTATGGAAGGAGTTTGAATTGGATACTTGTTTTATTTTTTACTTGTGGAATGTATGGATCTTTTTTTATAAATGTGTTGTTGAAATAAATGTATTATTCAAATGTGAGGTTTTAATAATATAATAACAGGTTACAAGTTAATATCAAAGCCATGAAAAAAATAAAAACAGAAAATAAGTTTTAGCGATGAATTTTTTCGTCACAAATATAGCAACAAAAAATTGTTTTAGTGACAAAATATTTTGTCGCTAAATGTAACAAAATTTTGTAAGAAATGGTTTTAGTGACGAAAATTTGCGTCGCTATATGTGCCTGGATTTTCTTAAAAATAGTTTTAGTGACGTACTTTTTCAACACTATATGTACCCAAAAATAGTTTTAGTGACGAAATTATTCGTCACTAAATATGATTTAATAAACTAAAGTGTTTTTAGTGACGAAATATTTTTGTCACTGAATGGTGTTTTTAGTGAGGAAAACATTTAGCGACGAAACGTTTTCGTCACTAAAAGCTTTTTTTTTTAAAATCAAATCGGACTTTTAGTGACGAAATTTTTCGTCACCAGGACTTTTAGTGACGGGGTTTCAGCGACAAAATGAGTTTCGTCACTAAAAGTCTGATTTCGTCATTGAAGGTCCTTAGTGATGAAAAACTGGATTATTAGTGACAAATTTTTTCGTCACTGAAAATACATTTTGTTGTAGTGATTATTTAAATTAAAAAGTCATGGAATTATGATTTTATTATTAAATATGATAACTATTGATGTGGCTTCTTTCTTGGATCCTGCAACATTGGAGATTAGTGTGATTATCCGCAATGAAAAGGGCGAGGATATGGCTACTTTGTCGGCAAAGTGTTCCGCAACAATTGATAGCAACGAGGCTGAATTGCTAGCTTGCAAAAAAGTGATTTGTTTTGCTATTGAAGCTAGGTTCAAGGAACCAGTTTGGTAGTGTATTTAGAACAATAGTTTTCAGTGTTTAAACAACATTATACATATTTCTACGAACATTTTCACCCACACATATTTCCAAAAAATACAAACAACGTTACTAAAACAACATTACCAAACGGGCCCTATCAAAGGTGACAATGTCTTTGTGATGTAGTCTCTTTCAAGATTAGACCAGCTTAAATCTCGAGGTGGGCATATTTTATGTGAGGACCACACAATAATTATCCACTTAATTTGTGCCATGTGTCCACTTAAGTTTTTTTAATCTTTGTGCCAAGTGAGTTAATGACGGCAAAATATTGAGAATCTAATATTAATTAATTATAAAATTTAAAAAAATAGAACCAATCACATATACTTAATAAAAATATCACACAATAAAGATCACCACACGTTCTATCTTATTAAAAATTAGAAAAAAAAGATCATAAGTAGTATTAAATTTTGGTAAGAAATTTAATATGTGACTAATTACGTTTACCTTTTTTTAAAAATAATTTGACTAATTATTTATATTTTATGATAAAAATTGTATTTAATTTTAAATGTATCCATACGTATGCATGTGTTACATGCTCTTTTTTAATAATTTGATTAATAATTTATATTTTAAAATAAAAATTGTGTTTAATTTTAAATATATCCATGCATTTGTATGGGTTACATGCTAGTTAAAATAAAAATAAAGTAGCATTAGGATTTGAACTCCAGACTTCTTCTACACAAACGAACTCGTCCACACCAATTAAGAACTCTAGTAGGCCTGTGAACTTACTAATATAGGGTGACAATTTATATGGTTTCAATGGAATCAATTCAGGCTCACAAGTTGGGTTCTTAACATTGAACCAATATGGGAAGCTTTTGTTTAGAATAACAAGAAAGGCACATTTAGATCTACTTTGTATAGCAAATATCTTATCTTAAAATTTGTGTCTCAGAGGGCATTTAAAGGTAGGTTAAGAATCATCACTTCAATCAGTTTTTGAGTCAAGTTAAAGACTAATAGTTATGTAATTTACTTGAGCAATGGTTAAATGAGAATCATGTGAATTTCTACCTAACTTCAACGATTTCTCAATCAAGTCCTAACTTTGCTTGTGCAGGCCTTAGGAACTTTAACTCCTTGATGCAAACTTTAACTCTTTAATGCAATTCATTACACAAACTCTTACCTAACTAGATTATCAAAAATAAATAAATAAATAACTTATTAACATTAAATTCATCTCTCTTGACACATAATTTTTCATATAGAAGTTGCCAATACTAAATCCTAACAATAGTAATTGGTATACACATTGTTGGTATATTAAAGTTTTAAAAAACTGAATGACTGATGTTAATTGTGTTTATTAATTTTTAATTTATTTTTTTATAATTTGATTTTCCAACGGGAAAAGTGGGATTTAAACACTGAATACATTCATTAGAAACATCAAAAAGTACTAGTTGAGCTATAAACTATAAGGCTCTAAGCTATCAATTCTTGAATATGGTTAAATGTTAACTTACAACAATGAACATTTCAAACTGACCTCATATAATTAAGTACTATAAAATAAACAGATTATAATTTGTTTGGATTTCTCAAAATATAATAGTGACTAAGGCCAGAACAGTATTACTAGATCGAATTGGGATTTGAATATATAATTATAATAGTTTGAATTCAGAAAGGCTTCTTCTTTCTAAACTCTAACCTATTTGATATTTTTATTTCCTTTTTCATTTCCGACAAACATGCATATGTCTATTTATGAGATGTACATCCATATTTTGGTAGACTAAAAAAAATAAAAAATAAAAAATAAAACAAAAAACAAAACAAAAACAAGAAAACAAAAACAAAAACAAAAACAAAAACAAAAACAAAAACAAAACAAAACAAAAACAAAAAACAAAAGTAGAATTCTTTTGCAATAAAAGGAGAGGAAGAATTGAACATAAAGTCTAGTGAAAAAAAACTCTTCTCAAATGCAAACTACAGCCATTATTTAATGCTTTGAAAAACAAACACTGAGCTGGTCAAACTAATAGTATAAACAGGCAAGTGATGCACAGTTCACCCCATTGTTCTGTTCTACTTTTTCTTTCCCAAAAAAAATTTCACCCAAAAATATTTTACACTCAAAAAATAATTTATTACACTCAGGGTCCGTTTGGATACAGCTGAGAACTGAAAACACTGTAGCAAAATAATTTTTAAATATGTGAATAGTACTGTGGGACCCATTTTTAATGAAAAAGTTGCTGAAAAGTGAGGTTTGTGGGTCCTGTGAACAGTACACGGGACCCACTGATGTGCACTGTTCACACCCCAAAGTCAACAATCACGGCTTAAAAAAAAAAAAACAAACAAACAAACGAAAACGCAGACATGGGAAGCGCAAAACGCGCTTCCCAAACGCACACTCAGAAAATAATTTATATGCTGCCAAACACGGCCTTAGCTCTTATTGTTGAATCTTTATAGTTTCTTGATTAGTAGAGTTCGTTGTAAGACAAATATTGTGACTTGTGCTTTGACCTGTTATGGTAGACATGTTTCTGAGGATATTATTTGACTAGAACATTCTCCTCCTGTTACTGAGGAGGCTTTGTATTTTGGTTTAGCTCATTTACAATGAATGAAAGTTTGTTCCTTTAAAAAAAAAAAAAATTACTCCCAAAAAAAAATAATAATAATAATAAAATCACATTAAGACTTACTTTATGTATAAATTATACATTTGTTTTATTTTGTGAATATAAAAATTATTGATATATTTAACTTGGCTCCTTAAAAATTTTATGATTTTACCTTGTTACATCCTTTTGGTATCAAGTATCCGAGTCTCATTCTCCGCAATATTGAGCTTCATTTGCTCTTTGAATCAAGAAGATGATGAATCAGGCCTATTATAACTTATCAGTCAGACTATTCCTCATCACCAATCGATATTTTCCAAAGTTACTCTAGTATAGAATCTTTATGATATATTCTATTACTATCTATTGTTATTTTCCTTATGAATTTCTTCTTTTGTGTTTATAAATTGGATTCTATAGGAGCACAAATAAATTTCGAGTTTTAACCTTTTGGAAACTTCAGTTCTATCCGATTATATAAATTAGCTGAATTCTCGCACAATGTGGTGTATTTTATTATCAGTTTTCTCCAATATTTCAATAATTTTCGCCAAGAATCTTATAGTTTAACTTATTGATACCTTATTGTTTTTTCAACATAGAAATCGAGGGTTCAAATCCTCACCCCTAACTATCGATATATAAATAAATAAATTCAATAATTTTCCTTGTAAAAAAGTGTGTGTGTGTGTGTTTACAAATTGAAAATTGCATGATATAGCAGTTAATATAAATAGGCATGTTTCATGCCTACTAAAAACGAAAATATCCCTAATTTTTTTTTTTTTTTTTTTTAAAATTTTTTTGTTGTGTTTTACTATTTTTTTTTTTTTCCCTTTTTGTTGGACACTGTTTCAATTGTTGCAAAAACAACTAAATTTGATCAAGCATACCATATTTCAAATTAATTTTTTCTCACATAAAAAAAAAAATCAATTGTTTCAAAATAATTAATATAATAAAATAAATATATTTATTTTATTAGTAATTTTTCTAATCACATAAGGAGTTAGAACATTTAAACGGTTAAGATTAATTTTAGTAAATTCACAAATATTTAATTTTTATGGCTTTTGTGTCAATTGTTATTGAAGCAACAAAATATGAGGAAGAATGTCATATTCTAAATTTATTATTATAATTGCAACTAAAAATTATTTCTTTTATGTCAATTCACACCCTACCCATCTTTTTGTTCATAAAAAAAATATAAAAGAATTGTGCCACATGATACAACCTCGTGTTGAAAATTTATTGATTATTAACTTTTTTGATACAAGATAGAATTTCTAATCTAACCTAATCTAAGTATATATATGTGTGAATCTTCCTCCTAGAAACTCGAACCCCGGCCCTTGGCCCCCACACCCTACAAGCATTTATACTTGTAGAGTGACCACCGCATTGAGGTCTTTCCTCTAATATTAATAATCTAACAAAAGCCATATGTATTCTATAAACTTTACTGTTTTTTCTTATCCTTAATATTAGATTAAAATAGTCATTGCGATGTAAATAATTTAAATGTTATTAATACTATCAGTGATACTTAACCAATACAGATATTAGTGGTGACAATTGAAAAAACCGATTTTGACTCTTTAAGTGTTGTAATTAGTGGACTGACTCTCACTTGTATACAAAATCAAACAATAATAATAGTTTGCAACCACAATAATGAAGCAATCACAAATATGTCACCACAATCTAAACCCATTAAAATAAAGAATAAAGTAGCATTAGGATTTGAACTCTAGACTTCTTCTACACAAATGAACTCATCCACACCAATTATGAACTCTAGTAGGTCTGTGAGCTTACTAATAGAGGGTGACAATTTCTATGGTTTCAATGGAATCAATTCAGGCTCACAAGTTGGATTCTTAACATTGAACCAACATGGGAAATTTTTTGTTTAGAATAAGAAGAAAGGCACATTTAGATCTACTTTGTATAGCAAATATCTTATCTTAAAATTTGTGTCTCAGAAGGCATTTAAAGGTAGTTTTTTTTTTTTTTTTTTTTTTTTTTTTTTTTTTTTTGAAAACAACCTCATCTTTTATTCATTCAACTGCAAGGAATCATAATACAATGCTTCTATAGCTGGTGGGGGGTATCCTCCAACCAAACCATATCCTCAGTTACATTTTTCGCGTATCTAGCTAATGAATGTGCCATAGAGTTAGCACCTCGATTAACATGGCTAAAACATACCCATCTAAGTCCTTGAGCAAGCCATTGGATGTCTTGAATTATGTGCCCAAGCCAAGACTGATCAGCCCCTGGTGATGAGATTGAAGACATGACAGCTGCGTTATCCCCCTCAATGACCAAGTTTGTAAAACCTGCATCAATAACAAACTCTGTCACCCTTCTACATGCTAAAATTTCTGCCTCTTTGTTGTCACCAACAGGTGGGCCTTTTGTAGACATAGCTGCCATTACCTTTCCCTTCCCATTACGAATTATTGCCCCAACCCCTGAATAGTTCAGGTCTGAAAAAATTGCGGCATCGAAATTTAACTTGAAAACTGGGTCTGGAGGAGTTTGCCATGTGCTTACACCTGCGCTTCACACTGGGATATCCAACTGTTCTTGGGACTATTGGAACTCACTCAGATAATCCCATGCCCTTTTGTTTAGCCACTTCAGGTCCTTAACTTTTCCCCCATGTACTACTGCATTCCTTTGGTTCCATATTAACCAAGCTTGAACTAGGAAAATTTCAAACTCGGCTGTGGTCAGACGGGCAAGCAATTTGCGAAATAATTGAAGCACGTCTTGTTGGCCTTGATAGATTTTCTATAACCTAACTAGACACCCTGCCCATACATCCTTCGTAATTTTACATTCCCATAAAGGTAGGTTTTTTATTTTTTTTTTATTTTTTTTTTTTTATTTTTTAAAAATTTTTCAAAACAACCTCATCTTTTATTCATTCAACTGCAAGGAATCATAATACAATGCTTCTATAACTAGTGGGGGGTATCCTCCAACCAAACCATATCCTCAGTTACATTTTTCGCGTATCTAGCTAATGAATGTGCCACAGAGTTAGCACCTCGATTAACATGGCTAAAACATACCCATCTAAGTCCTTGAGCAAGCCATTGGATGTCTTGAATTATATGCCCAAGCCGAGACTAATCAGCCCCTAGTGATGAGATTGAAGACATGACAGCTGCATTATCCCCATCAATGACCAAGTCTATAAAACCTGCATCAATAGCAAACTCCGTCGCCCTTCTACATGCTAAAATTTCTACCTCTTCGTTGTCACCAACAGGTGGGCCTTTTGCAGACATAACTGCCATTACCTCTCCCTTCTCATTACGAATTATTGCCCCAACCCCTGAATAGTTCAGGTCCAAAAAAATTGCGGCATCGAAATTTAACTTGAAAACTGGGTCTGGAGGAGTTTGCTATGTGCTTACACTTGCGCTTCGCACTGGGATATCCAACTGTTCTTGGGACTGTTGGAATTCACTCAGATAATCCCACGCCCTTTTGTTTAGCCACTTCGGGTCCTTAGCTTTTCCCCTAAGTACTACTGCATTCCTTTGGTTCCATATTAACCAAGCTTGAACTAGGAAATTCAAACTCGGCTGTGGTCAAATGGGCAAGCAATTTGTGAAATAATTGAAGCACGTCCTGTTGGCCTTAATAGCTTTTATGTAACCTAACCAGACACCCTGCATATACATCCTTCGTAACTACACATTCCCATAATGCATGTACCCCTGTTTCGGACACCCATGAGCAGAGGATACAGCCATCATCATCATGATCTTTCTTCTCACAAGGTTTTCACGGGTAAGCAGAATGTTTTGACGTGTCCTCCAGCCGAAGACCTTAATCTTGTTAAGCACTTTGAGCTTCCATAATTTTGACCAACCTGAACCCCAAATGGACCTGTGGATGTCTCAGCCCCATCTTCATTTTTCTTGATTTGTCTCCCCGCATGGTACCCCGATTTAACCGAGTATACTCCCTTTTTTGTATGTAACCATATCATTGCATCCGAGGCTTGTCTATGACTTAATGGTATCCTCAGAATAGTGTCAACATCATCCTTGTGGAATTTTGTAGCAATAAAATCACTCTTCCACACTTTTAGGTCCTGGTTGATGAGGTCAGACACATATCATTCCCACTCCTCCTCATTAGACGGATGAATCACCACATTTGTTGGATGATCGGAACTTATCTGTTAAGACCCTGACTTCTAAACCACCACCAATCCTCCAGCAATAGCCAAATTTTAAAATTGGTATTGCTGCCATTATGCTCTTCCACACGTATGAACAGTTTGGTACATCCGTAGCTTCCAAGAAGTGACATTGTGGGAAGCATCTAGCTTTGAAGCACTGGTACATTAAAGAGTCTTGTTGCTGTATTAGCCTCCACCCCTGCTTTGCCAACATGGCTAAGTTGAAAGTTCGTAGGTCTCTAAAACCCAATCCTCCCATCTTCTTGGCCTCGGTTAGTTTGCTCCAACTTGTCCAATGAATCTTCCTCTCATCCCCTTCCTACCCCCACCAAAACCTTGCACACATTGCGTCAAGTTCATCGCATAGCTTCTTGGGTAATTGAAATACCCCCATGGAATATGTGGGGATAGATTGAGCCACGGCCTTAATTAACACCTCCTTCCCAGCTCTAGATAACATCTTACCCTTCCACCCTTCAAGCTTTTTCCACTCCCTATCTTTAAGATAGGCAAATGAATGATATTTTGCTCGACCAACCAACGTGGGTAGACCCAAATAAGTCTCAAACCGGTCTACCTCCTTCACTCCCAAGGAGTTTTTGATCCAGTTCTTCTGCTCTATCGATGTATTACCACTGAAGTATATAGAAGATTTCTCCAAATTAATGCATTGTCCCAAGGCACTAATGTACACTTGCAAAATCTCAGCAATCACCTGAACATCACGCTGCCTGGCCTGACAAAAAATCAATGAGTCATCTACAAACAATAGGTTGGTAATTCTTGGGGCCCGTCAACAAATAGAGACTCCTTGTATTCACCCCTCAAATTCTGATTTCTGTAACAAAGAAGTGAAGCCCTCTTTACACAAAAGAAACAGGTAAGGTGAAAGAGGATCTCCTTGACGAAGTCCCCTAGATGGAGTAATATTACCATATGGTTTCCCGTTTATCAAAACTGAATAAGAGGGAGTAGTAACACAACATATAACTCTATCCACCCATATTTTAGGAAACCCCAACCTAACCATAATACCTCAAAGAAAATTCCATTCAACTCGGTTATAAGCCCTACTAACATCTAGTTTAAGAGCAAGAGAACCCTTTTTTCCTACCATGCATGGTGTGTAGTGTCTCATATGCTACCAGCACATTATTAGTTATCAGGCGGCCTGGGACAAAAGCACTCTGTGTACGGGAGATTATATGGGGGAGGATTTGCTTCAATCTATTGGCTAGGACTTTAGAGATGATTTTATATATGACATTACAAAGGCTAATGGGCTGAAAATTAGAAATTTTTTCGAGTGATTTAATTTTGGGGATGAGAACAATATGAGTATAATTTATTTCAGGCACCATATATCCAAAATTTAAAAAGTCTAACACTGCATTAATCATCATATCACCTACAATATGCCAAAACTTTTGGTAAAAGAGAGCATTCATCTTTCTTGGTCCCATTTGGAACAACGATGTTTTGACCTCGTCTGCACTAAACGCACTGGACAATACTTGCTGCATGTCGGGACTAATCTTTGGAATAATAGTGTTAAGACAATCCTCCATCCTTTCGCATGTTCCTGCCTTAAACAAATTCTCAAAATAATTCACTGCCACACCTGTAATATCCTCCACCTCCTTCACCCACATATCGTCAGCATTTTTCAGACTTTGAATATGATTTCTCCTTCTTCGTTGGGATGCTTTTGAATGGAAGAATTTTGTATTCTTATCTCCATGTTTTAGCCAGGGAATTCTAAACCTTTGTGCCCAATAAAATCTCTTACTTACGAAGTAAAGCATCTAGATTCCTACTAACCACCAAAAACTCGGCTTTGCTTTCCTCAGTAAGATCAGCCAAATTCAACTGTTCAATCCGCTTTTGAAGCTTCTTTATTTCCTCAGACTCGAGTTATGTTTTTTAAGAACCCTAAGCTTGTAAGTCCGTAGCATATGCAGCAACTTTCTACTTCACCAATCCTAGCCCTGATGGTTCGGTCCCACCTTTCTCCCATGCTGCTTTAATCACATCCTCGCAGTCATCGAACAACAACCATGCTTCCTCGAATTTGAAACTCCTCTGACTTTTATACAGTAACTTCCTGGAGCTTTGGGCATACAAAATGATTGGCAAGTGGTCTGAGGCATGAGACGATAAATGAGTCACTGAGCTTATCGAAAATTTTGCTCTCTAGTCTGTCGTCATCGTAGCTCTGTCCAATCTCTGTCTAGTATTAGCATCTCCAGGCCTTTTATTGTTCCACATAAACTGGTAGCCACGAAATCCCAAATCTTCAAGTTGACAATGGTCTAGTGGCTCACAGAATGCATCCATTTAGCTGTATTGTGGCGGTCTCTTGCTTAGCTTCTTTGTAGAGTGTGACATTAAAGTCACCAATACATACCCACGGGCCATCCACAACTGACCTAAGATGTTGAAGAAGCACCCAAGACTTTACCTTTTGACTAGCTTCAGGCCATCCGTAAAATCCCGATAAAAATCACACAAAGCCATTGTCCTCTACTACCTTAGCTAATATATGATTTGCCGTATAATTGACCACATCTAGTTGGACATCACCCTTCCAAAGTAAAGCTAAACCACCCCTTACGTTTGGATACTTCACAATAAAATGGTTAGGAAATAATAAGTCACCATAGAATCCATTAAAACCCTCATTGTTTAATCTTGTTTCCATCAAAAAACATACTGTGGGAGCTTGATCCCTCACAAGTTTGCGAAGGCTACAAACTGTCCAAAGGTTCCCAAGCCCTTGGCAGTTCCAGCTTAATAGTTTCATTGCTTCCGGTAAGGGTGATTATCCACCCTTGCCGATATCTTGTCCGCGTATTTGTCATGTGCTTCCACCTTGCCCCTCTTCCTAACAAGTACTTCAAAATCCTTTATACTATCGTTGTCTATTGTCTCCATAGCCACCCTTTTCCTTAGCACAGATTGATAATCTCCACCTTGTTTTTCTTCAGGCCCACAATCAACACAATGCAGCCTAACCCAAGTAGATTAGGGCTTTGACACGTCTACACCATCCTGCATGTTGATATCCACGTAATTAAAGTGTATTGGCTCCTCCGTGTTTGTAGTATTCATGATTGAGGATACGTTATCCCTAACTGTATCATGCACTTTAAGTCTTTCCTTATTAGACTTTTTGGCAGCCTTCAATTTTGAATTAGCATTACCCCCATCCTTATCAATCACGCCAGTTGTTTCCTACTTTGATTCCAGCGCAGCATTAATCACGGATTTTTGTAACTGAAAATCCATAACCTCCCCAGAATTTCGGGATTCTCCTTTCGTCCATCTCTATGATTCCCTAAGGTTTCCATCAAGAACGTCCTTCACCGCCAAGTCACTAGATTGACCTTGCTGCCTGAGCTCATGAGCATCGTCCCCACCGTTCTCTTTTGCTGAGCTTGGCTTATGTGCTTGCTCTGCATAACGTTTCGCCGATGACTATCTACGTCCCCCCATAGCTTTTAGCCAATCCCCATACTGGTACTCTACCTCTGCACCACTCTTAGTTAAGTTAAAATGGCTGGCACAGCGATGTAGGTCGTGCCCCATTAGACCACAATAGTGACAAAACATATGGAGTCTCTCATACCTAAATGTTACCCATGAACGTTCTCCATCAGACCCTGCTAGAAATCCACCGCGTCAAAGTGGTTTTGAGATTGGTAATGCCACCTTAACTCTCATAAAATAATTGGGGTCATCCTTCTTTCCACTTCCACTACTTCTCCTAGTCTGCCCCCCACTTCAGTAGCTACTCGAGAAAAGACCATGCCAAAAAAGGCACCCCATATCTGGATCCAAAGGGAAGCGTGATGCAGTTGCACATTTTCCACATTCATACCTTTTCGCCATTGTGTGAGCATAAGCAATTGGTTGTCAAAAGACCATGGTCCACCCTTCAAGATTCGTTCATGTTGGGAAATTTAGACCCCGATTGATAGAATTAACAAGTTTTAAACCAATATCATGCATAGCGGAAAATTAAATAAGACAAGATATGATAATCCAGGAAAACCAATGAAAGAAACTAGTTTCACAGTAAAAAACCTAGGGGGAAACCTTCCCCAAAAGCAATCCACTATAATAAAGAGAAGTTTTAAATCTAGTACAAAACCTTTGTCCCTAGACTCTACAATCCTCGTAGATGAACTTACAACAAAAACCTTTTACTGCTTCAGAACCTCTAAACTCTTCAATATATGGATGCCACCCTTTTGTACGGATCCCAGTACATGACTAACTAATGATGCATGGCTCCCAGTACGTGACTAACACACCAACTTAAGGAAGATGTTGGCTGCAAAGTTCTTCACTTCATCAAAAATGAAGATCAAGAAGTACTTAGTTACAAAACCCCTAAGGCGCAAAGACGCAGTAGCTTTTTTTTGGAGAGAAAAAGGCATTTGGTCACTTTTTGCATGTGTTCTCCTTGTATTCTCTTATGTGACGGCCTTTAAAATAAGCCTTATATATGTTTAGAGTTGTGAGAAAAGAAACCCTACACATACATGTCAGCATGGGCCGAAAATCATATCTAGAAATTTGAATTTCGTAATTCTTGATAGATACATCTGTCAAGCAGCTGTCGAGACCTCGATAGATAGTATTTGTCAAGAGATGTCGAGACTCATTAAACCTCGATAGATATTATCTGTTGAGAGCTATCAAGAATCTATCCAGCTTTAATGAATAGCTTTTCTTCACTTGTTTCTTGGTCCAATCTTCTTGGCTTTAATACTAGACTTGAACTCTTGTTCTTTAAAGTATTAAACACATCCTAGATCTACACAATTACAAGTAAAGTGCGTTTTGTCAAAATGATTAGCCAATTCTATATTGACATATGTTCCTAACATGATTCACATATGTCCTAACAATCTCCCCCTTTGGCAATCAATGACAAAGCCACAACAAACAAATGAACATATGAGAGAAGTCATAAATCACTCAACTCATACTCACTTGTTGAATACAGTAAAATCTATCCTAACACAAACTCTTGAAAAACTTTGCAAGAAGAGAGTTTATGGCAAGAAGACTTTGACAACCTGCATTTCTGAAACACTTTAAACAATACTCATCACGGCATCTTAGTGTGAAACAGAAATAAAAGATTGCATACATAAGAAACATATTTATAAAGAGAGAAAAGAAACAACACATGTAGAGGTAGATGAAGAAAAACATACATCATCATATATATATATATATATATATCAAAGATAAGAATAATGTATGTAAACATGGTCACAAGACCATTGTACAAGAAGGAGGTAAGCACTCCCCCTAACAAGATGAAACACATCTCCCCCTTACAAAGGCATGTATTTCTCCTCCTAACATGTAGAATCTTAAAAAGAAATCACATATTCTCCCCCTTTTTGTCATGATTGACAAAGGGTACAAGAAGCTAGAAAGCTTCGCCCGAGAAACATAAAGATGATCAAAGGGGCACAAGGAAACCATAAAAATGCATGAATGTAATGAAACAAGATGCTATGGATGACAAGATAACAAAAAGATGCAAAACATGTGAAAAACAATGCATGCAAGAGGATCTCGACAGATCGAGAAGCTGTCGAGCAGTTATCAAGCAGAAGTCAACCTCGATGGATCGAGAATCTGTCGAGGATCTATCAGCCAGACAGAAAGTTTCTCGATGGATCGAGAATCTGTCGAGCAGCTATCGAGATTGAATCTCAAGAATCTCGATGGATCGAGATTGCGATAACAATTATCGAGAAAAGAAGCTCAAGAGGCTCGACAGATAGCCTAGCTGTCGAGAGGTATCGAGAAGCTGTCGAGATTGCTTAAAAACAGTTTTTCAAAGAATAGAAAAACACAGACATGAATGCAATCAAACAAGCTACTTAACTAAAGATCCACACAACATTTTAAACTCTCAAAAACAACTCTCATCAAGAAAAATGTCAAGCATTTAGATCCAAAACACACACACACACACACACACACACACACACACACACACTAAACAAGTCTAACTAATTTTATATTTCAAAAACAAGTCTAGACAGTATAGTGAGTATACATTAACACATGTATTCCTTGTGATGGTCAAATCACATTGTACTTGCACATGTATCAAGAGTAGCAAAGAATATTGCGTGTTGTGTGTGAAAAACATCACAAGATTGCATAAGTGTCTACATCTTATGACGATTTGAGATATGAGAAAATCACTTTAACTCACACACAATCATAACTGTTTGATGGGGACTATCACCTTCGAGGTACATCCTATAACTCTCACATCTCCTAGAAGACACGCTTGCAATCATATATAAAGCATTTTATTCTTTTTGCTTTTATTTTTATTTGCATATTTTTCTTTTATTAAGCATATCATGCATGGGCATATAAGAGAAAGAAAAGAAATACCCAATGATGTTAAGCTTTTGACATTGCACTTTTGCTATGCCGAAGCATGTTAGGACATATGTGATTCACTTGTTAGGAACATATGTCACTATTTTATGTAATTGGCTAATCCTTTGACAAAACGCACTTTACTTGTATTTGGGTAGATCTAGGATGTGTTTAATGCTTCAAGAAACCTTGTTTCAAGATCAAGTGTTAAAGTCATCAAGTCTGTCCAAGAAACAACTGAAGAAGTGTTGATTTTTTAAAGCTCGATAGTTGCTCGACACCTCTCGACAGCTAGGCTATCTGTCGAGCTCTTCAGTTGATTGTTATCGCAATCTCGACACTTCTCGATAGCTAGGTCGATCGATCGAGCAACCTTCTGTCCCCTCGATAGCTTCTCGATAGTTGTATCTGTCAAAGTTTAAAGCTCGACACCTCCTTAACACCTCTCAATCGATCGAGGTTTCGAGAATTTAGATTTTCAGATCTGATTTTCGGCCCATGCTGACATATATGTGTAGGGTTTCTTTTCTCACAACCCTAGACCTATATAAGGCTTATTTTAGAAGCCGTCATATAAGAGAATGCAAGGAGAACGAATAAAAAGTGACCGATGCCTTATTCTCTCTGAAAGAAGCTACTGCGTCTTTGCGCCTTAGGGTTTTGTAACCAAGTGCTTCTTGATCTTCATTGTTGATGAAGTGAAGAACTTTGCAACCAACATCTTCTTCTAATTGGTGTGTTAGTCACGTACTGGGAGTCGTGCATCATTGGTTAGTCACGTACTGGGATCCGTGCAACAAAAAAGAGTGGCGTTCGTATATTGAAGAGTTCAGAGGTTCTGAAGCGGTAGAAGGTTTCTGCTGTAAGTTCATCTACGGGGATTGTAGAATCTAGGAACAAAGGTTTTGTACTAGATCTGAAACTTCTCATTTCTATAGTGGATTGCTTTTCGGGAAGGTTTCCCCCCAGGCTTTTTATTGTGAAACTAGTTTGTTTCATTGGTTTTCCTGGGTCATCATATCTTCTCTTATTTATTTTTCCACTGCATGATTTTGACATGATATTGATGTTTATTTGTTTTAACAAGTTTTATTCATAATAAATCTAATTAATAACTTGGGTTTAAAACTTGTTAATTCTATCAACCGGGGTCTAAATTTCCCAACAAGTGGTATTGGAGCAAGTACACTTTGATTGAATTTTTTTTTAGTGTGATCCTTGACCCCTGTTGTCATGGATCATGGACAATCTTTTTTGATTCCTCCTTTATTTGATGGAACTAATTATGCGTACTGGAAAGTTCGTATGAAAGTTTTTTTGCAGGCTCTAGGTGAACAGGTATGGCAAGTTGTTGAAGTTGGCTGGATTAAGCCAAAGGAAACGCCGGTAGATTGGAATGATGCAACAATCGTAGCGGCAAATTTCAACAGTAGGCCTTGAATGCTTTGTTTTGTAGGGTGACCAATGATGAATTCAAGAAAATATCATCCATAGAAGTTGCTAAGGAAGCATGGACCATTCTTGAGACCACCTATGAAGGTACCAAGACAGTAAAGATTGTGAAGCTTGAAAGACTCACTAGTAGTTTTGAAGAAATAAGGATGGAGGAGGATGAGACCTTTGATGAGTTCTATGCTAAACTCAAGGATATTGTGAATTCTGCTTTCAATCTTGGAGAATCTATTGCGGAATCCAAAATTGTTAGGAAAATCCTTAGGTCCTTACCTAAAAGATTCCATGCCAAGATCACTGCCATTGAGGAAGTGAAGGACATTGATCAACTTCCTTTGACTGAGCTTGTAAGGAACCTTCAAACCTATGAGATAGGATTAGGCTCAATGGGAAAAGGTGGAAAGAGTAAAAACTTGGCTCTTAAGGGTATAGAGGAAGAGATTGAGGACTTTGAAGATGAAGATGAAAATGAAGATGAAGATGAAGATGATGATGAGGATGAAAGTTCAAATATGTGTAAAAACACCCTTGAACGTTTAGACCCTCAATTAACAAATTACCAATTCAAGCTTTATATCAAACAATTAATGTGCGGAACATGAACTAAAGCATAACACAGAATTGGTAAACAATCTAAGCCAATTAAAATCACATCCACAGCAGAAAATAAAAGGCAAAGATAAAGGGAAGGAAGATGCAAACACAAGGACAACACGCGATGTGTTATCGAAGAGGAAACCGAAACCCTCGGCGTAAAACCTCTCCGCCGCCCTCCAAGCGGTCAATAATCCACTAGAAAATGTAGTTGGGATACATGAACAGCAATAGACCCTTCAAGCCTAATCTACCCGATATACCTAAGCCCTCCAAGCTTCTTGCTCCAACGAGGTTGTGCCGAACCTATTTCTTTTCTAGCTTCCCGGATTCCGCTACTAGACCATAGCATCAACCAATGAATATTGGTTCCTTCCTAACTGCTTCCTAGAACACCAAACAACCCTCTCACAGTAATGGATATGGTGAGAACAAGGTTTTGGTAAAAAGGCCTCTCAAGGATTTGGCAATGGAGAGGAAGAGAGTTGAGGAATTTGAAGAGACTCTAATGTAAAGATTGTAGATGGTTCAATCTTGTTTTGCTCTAGGGTTTCTCTCTTAAAATTCTCTCTGGAAGCTCTCTCTCATTTGTGGGTAAAAGGGGTATTTATACTGAGGTGAGAGAGGAATGTGAAACGTCAGGTTTTTCAAAACAGGGCTGGCTTGCGGCTTGTCCTTGCGGCTTGACTGAGTCGCGAGATCCAGTCGCGAGTTAACCGTATGGCCAATTGTCCTGTTTTGTCCTGTAGTGCTCCAGCTGGCATGACTGTTCACCTTCCGGCATGCTTGGCACGTGTGCTGCGTCTGGCGGCTTGCAGCCGCGAGTCACCTGCGAGACCCAGTCGCGAGTCTCTGTTTTCTTGCACACTCTTGAGCAATCTTCACTCTATCTCACTCACTACCCTTACAACAAGCCCACCTAAATACAGGGTTACTAAATGCTGAAATACAAGCAAATTTGGCACGGAATAAAGCCAATTAGATGGTTGAATAAATTTCAACCTTACAATCTCCCCCTTTGGCTATTCCATGACAAAACCCTAAAACAGACTCTAGACTTAACATGTGAGTTGGGAACAGTTGATCAAAACTCACTCACACCTAACTCTAGAAGCTGTGAAGCACTTGAATCATATGAACAAAAGACTCCTGAAACACAACAATACACCATGATCATTGTAAGCAGAAAATCGTGAAATGCATATGAAACAGGCAATATGTGATCAAGCAAAGATGGAGTTAAGAAACAAATCATGGCTTGATCAACCAAGTAATCACTACAAGGAAGTGACCACAATGCTCATTCACACTTGGAATGAACACTAGGACATACAAGGTAACAAGCTCAATGCAAGTCACTTGCATCCCAAACACTCAACCAATGCATAATACACTACGTATATGCATCTAGGAACAATCCTACAAGGGCACAAGAGTGACAGTACTTAAAGAAAATGCAATACATTTAAATAGAAGTACTGATTTAAACAAAGCATAAAAGGCTGCATAAAGCATGGTACAAACCAAAAAACCTACAAACTATGCATAAAACATAACCCTAAAAGCTTACAAAAGCAACATGGGTACAAGTCACAATATAATCCTGAATAACATCAACAATATATATATAAAAGATTAAACCAAGATTATAAGTTATGAGTTAGAAACAAAAGTACACCAAAACCTCAGTGTATCAAACCCATATAAACACTAAACCTATAAGTTTAGAGGATAAGACTAAAAACAAAAGTATGCCAAAAGTATGTGTGTACTCCCCCTATCACTATGCACACTTCCCTTTGAATTTTCTCCCCCTTACTGAATGCTCTCCCCCTTTTTGGCACGAATAGCTAAAGGCTGTCGTCCAACTTTCGTTGAATATTGTCTAGCTGATTCTCCATAGTCTCGAGACGCATTTGAACCTGATTGTTTGTGGAGTAGAGAAGTGACACAATCTCATCAATGCGTTTCTGAATATGATCAAGTAAACTCCCCATTTTATCAGTATGAGGATCAGTCTGTGCTTGCGGAGTACTAGCTTGTGGAACTTCAGGAATAGCATGCGAAGTAGATGTGGTATGTGCAGGTGTCTCTGACTCAGGGGCAGATGGAGTAACTGGAGAGATATGTGCACTCTTTGGAGTTCTAGAGGAGTGACTTCTGCTGGCTTGAAGAGAGAGCATGGAAATAGGACGCTGACGGGTCAACATTTTGCCATCTGTAGGAGGAACAATGCCTTCACGAAGAATGAACTTCATGATGAGACTGCAAAATGGGATAATTCCTCGAGCTGCAGTTCGAACCGCGGTCTTTCTCAAGGTATAAAAGATGTGAGCACAGATATCAATGGGGGCTCCTGTAATAAGATCACAGAGGAATTGAGCTCTCCCAAGATTGATGAATGTAGTGTTGGACAGTGGGTAGAGATTAGTGAACATGATCAACTTCAGTGTGATCAGCTCTGGTGCAAACTTTGCGGTGCTGATGGATGTGCCGGTATTGGATACTTCATGATCAGAACCTAGGATTTGTAGAATATCTTGAATCTCTGGAGTTCGATCATCATACGGAGTTAGATCCACATTCTGAGGCCTGGTGATGCGGAAAGTATCGGCTATGGAGTTCGGAGTGATGATAAACTCCTTTCATCTGACCCAGAAAATTAGTTCAGCTCCAAGATCAGTTGCATTGGAGAAAGCTTCCTTAACCAGTTCAGCCATTGGATCGTCAAAGTTCCCAAACAAGTTTGCCCAGTCTCGTGCCTCAAAGATTCGAGGAATGAATGTGGTCCCTAAGGTGTTAAACTCCACCACCCGTTCCACTATAGCAGTTGATTTGTCAAATATGTTGGAGTAGATGTGTGAAGTAAGTGGGGTTCTAAACCTCTCCTTATTGGAGTCTTGAGAGGCCTGTGATGAGAGGCGAGTCCTTTTAGCAACTGGGGTTGCTGGATTGTCAGCAACAATGTCTTTACCCTTAGAAGATCGACGAGACATCTGCAAGAAAATAGGCCCACAGCAAAGAACCAAACAGCACGGCACAAGATAAATATCAACATGATTTGATGCAAATAACTACAGACTTAAGACAGGACAGACCCAAATAAACTACCATCAATACTAATGTGCATAATACGACAGGTGCAGCAAAATGGTGATAGTGCAAAAGAGCATAGATAAACACATATTCAAAGATAACTGTCAATGAGACAGTCGACCATGACCATGAAATGCACACAGAAAAACTCATACAACCACAATAGAGCAAAAGACAGATCTAAGTCATACGTACTCACAAATGGAGTAAAAACCCAGAAAACATTATCAAACCCATATCCCAAATGAGTGAGAGGACCCATCAAAAGACAAAGCACAATGTAACCAACAATAGAGTAAATCAGAATCAAACACAACCCACAAAAACCAGTACATTCAAAAAAAATCGAGCACATTAAGATTCTAACAACAATAGCAACTCATAGACAAAGCAAGAAAATGAAACTCAAAACATAAATATGTAGTGAGGAATAGAAAAACCATACCTTACTTGATGATTTTGAGAAGAAATGGAGCAAAAATGATGTTTGAAAATGGAGGCACAGTGTATGGGTAAGAGCAGTTTTAGAAAGACAATGAACAGTCACAAGAGTTCGAGGGAAAAACTGGAAAACGCTTTTAAAAACTGTCCCTATTTTTGCCAAACACGCGTTTTTCGCGACTGAGGTGAGTCGCCAGCAAGTCGCCAGGTTGAGCCGCCAAGACACTCAAAGACAAAATTTTGAAAAAAAATTTCTAAGTGTTTTTCGCGACTGGAAGGTCTACCCGCGAGGGAGTCGCGAGCTGAGCCGCGAAAATCTCTGAATAACCTCGCGACTGGACCTTTCACTCGCGAACAAGTCGCCAAAATGGACCCGCGAACACGCGACTGAGGCTCGCGACTTGACATACCCGCGACTGAGTCGCCAAAACAGGGCAAAATTTTTTTTTGAAATTTTCATTTTTGAAGAACAAAATACTTTCCAAAAACACCTAAAATACTCAAAAATCTTTTTGTGCTTGAAACAACAAAGATTGAGCATGTGAAAAACATATTTCATCAAGTACAATTACACAAATGATTATGGCATTCATTGAACATAAACTTGTGTGTAGTGTGTGGATATCAACAATGAGATAGTCCTTAGTCTAATGTGAAGCTTCAATGATCAATTCAACCAAGGCATACACAATTAGCACTAGATCATGTGATCTATCTCACTTATAGAAATATGTATATATGACCTCCCACAAAACTTGATAACATAACTTGGAGCTTTACATTTGACTCCACTTTCAATCATAACATTTGATCTTTTTGATCCTTTTGAGACAACACCTCTCATTGTGAGAGTGATATTTGATAAATCTCTTTAATGAACAAGCCTTTGGCCTTTTGAATAAACATTCTCTTTAATTTTTGGTTGCTTTCCCTTTTTCCTAGTCGAATACTAGTATGTGCGACAGGCTTTTGCAGCTCAATATCCCTTTTCATTTGGAGATTTACATTTGGTGAGCTCTTTTTAGCAATGACAAAAATAAAGAGTGGGAAGATATATAGACACAAGTCTATGCATGTCTCAGGATCAACATAACCATTCACTCATCATTCATGACAAGTTTGAAGATCTATTTACAACAATCACATTGATTTCAAGATTTCTCCCACAGTGATATGAGTGCAAGGAAACAAGCAATGCTCGAAAATGCACAAAGCCATTAGCACAAAGGTACAAGGCAAAACATGTTTTGAGACAAAAGCTCAACAATGTCAATCAAACTTTTGATTTTCTAATTTTTATGTGATTTTTGGATTTTTGACACATAAGAAGAAAAAGATTGATAAAAAACAAAACAAAAAAAAACAAAAGTATGCACAAGTAGACAAGCAAACAACCAGTAGCAAAAACAATAAGCAAACAAACAAACATCGTCGCAAAGCATAGGAAGTATTAATGCATGGACATGTTGTAATGCTTATGCATGAGTACCCTTCTTCACCCACACGTCACTTGCGTTTGGGATGATTTCCTTATAGGATTGGGTACGGGGGTTAGGGCTTTCAAACCTTCGTGAGAAGCTTTCCAAGCAGTTGTTGAATGCACCAATCATCTTCATCACGTTCATCATTCTGGGATCACCATTTTGATCTCTAGATTTTTCATCTGCCCAATTTCTTCTATCAATTCTAGGTCCTCGTGACCTTTGAGGTGTTGCACTATTCTTTGCTCTCAGCTTTTGGCAATTTGGTCGAGTATGCCCTTGAAGTCCACAATGATGACACACATAAGTTGATCTAGGACCTCTTTGTGGCCGTGGACGAGATTTGGCTCGAGATTCTGACCTGCCCACAGATTGATTACGGGAATTCAACAACCGTTCATTCCCCACATTTCTCTTCTCCTCTATCTTGGGCTTCTCAGCAGTAGGACCAACATCAACTGGATCTTTAGCCTTAACAAACTTCACTTCTTTAGTGACATTTCCAGATGAGCTACTTCCTCCGGTATATCCCAATCCGAATTTGTCTGAAAAGCTCTTTTGAGATGAAATAATATCATCTAGCTTCTTGGTGGTGACCCTCTCTATTTTAGCATTTGCTTGCACAACCTCTTGCTCAAGAAATCTCACTTTTGTGTAAGCTTCTGACAGCTCACCATTCAAAGTTTCTATCTCACATTTGGCCTCCCTATATCGGATTAGAAGACTTTTATAGTCCTCCTCTGCCTTCTTCATCTTTCTCACAGCTGCCTTGGCCACCCTTGTGTACTCACCCGACTTTTCAAGGAGTGAGTTATAATTCTTTTGAAGATTGGCTGTGCTTACATCTTCTTCAACATCTGATTCCTCGACAATTCCCAATGATTCTTCATCACTATGTTCTCCAATGTCTCGTACAAGCAGATTCAATTCATCTGAAGACTCAACATGGGCAATAGTCATAAAAGCTGAATAGTTCCCCTCTCCATCACAGCTTTCTTCTGATTCTGAGTCGGATGAATCCGAGTCACTTAATGTCGTGGCATACACCTTGCCTTTCGATTTCAAATAATTCGGACATTCTTTCTTAAAGTGTCCATGCCCGTTGCATTCAAAACAAGTGACACCTTGTGTAGATTGGGATTCTTTTCCATCTTTCCTTTTGAATTCCCTTTTCTCCCTTCCTGAACTTTGGAATTTTCCTTTATCACCAAATTTTCCATTATTCTTGAATTTCAAGAATTTTCGGAAATTTTTTACAAGGTATGCAACATCTTTATCAACCACATCATCTTCCGATGAGTCATGGACTTCTACCTTCTCATTAATGGTCTTAAAAGCAAGAGATTTACTCTTCCGTTGATTGGGCAGCGACATCTCATAAGTCTGAAGAGAACCAACCAGCTCTTGGACTTTGATGTCATCGAGGTCCTTGCTCTCTTCAATCGCTGTCACTTTAGCACGAAAACTTTCCGGCAATGATCGAAGGATCTTCCTTACGATTTTAGAATCCTCTGTTTTCTCCCCCAAATTGAACTTGCTGACTACCACCTCATTCAGCTTCCCATAGAAAGAGTCGAAGGACTCATCCTCACTCATTTTGAGCTCCTCAAACCGAGTGGTTAGCATTTGCAACTTGGTGTCTTTCACTTTCTTCGTGCCTTCGTAGGTGGTTTCCAATATCTCCCATGCTTCTTTGGCAACGGTGATGTGGGAGATCCTGTGAAATTCGTCAGGAGACACACCACAGAAAATAGCATTTAAAGCTTTACTGTTAGCATTAGATGCAGCGAGTTCTGCCTTATCCCATGTGGATTTGGCTGCCTCAGGTCTGGTCCAACCACTCTCAACTGCATCCCAAACAGATTCATCAATGGAGCACAGAAATGTTCTCATGCGAACCTTCCAAAAAGCATAATTACTACCATCAAAATATGGAGGTGCATTTAGGGATTGAGACCGATCCATCTCAAAAGGGAGTCAAGGATCACACAATGGTATTGAAACCAATAAAAGTGTACCCGCTCTGATACCAATTGAAAGTTCAAATATGTGTAAAAACACCCTTGAACGTTTAGACCCCCAATTAACAAATTACCAATTCAAGCTTTATATCAAACAATTAATGTGCGGAACATGAACTAAAGCATAACACAGAATTGGTAAACAATCTAAGCCAATTAAAATCACATCCACAGCAGAAAATAAAAGGCAAAGATAAAGGGAAGGAAGATGCAAACACAAGGACAACACGCGATGTGTTATCGAAGAGGAAACCGAAGCCCTCGGCGTAAAACCTCTCCGCTGCCCTCCAAGCGGTCAATAATCCACTAGAAAATGTAGTTGGGATACATGAACAGCAATAGACCCTCCAAGCCTAATCTACCCGATGTACCTAAGCCCTCCAAGCTTCTTGCTCCAACGAGGTTGCGCCGAACCTATTTCTTTTCTAGCTTCCCGGATTCCGCTACTAGACCATAGCATCAACCAATGAATATTGGTTTCTTCCTAACTGCTTCCCAGAACACCAAACAACCCTCTCACAGTAATGGATATGGTGAGAACAAGGTTTTGGTAAAAAGGCCTCTCAAGGATTTGGCAATGGAGAGGAAGAGAGTTGAGGAATTTGAAGAGACTCTAATGTAAAGATTGTAGATGGTTCAATCTTGTTTTGCTCTAGGGTTTCTCTCTCAAAATTCTCTCTGGAAGCTCTCTCTCATTTGTGGGTAAAAGGGGTATTTATACTGAGGTGAGAGAGGAATGTGAAACGTCAAGTTTTTCAAAACAGGGCTGGCTCGCGGCTTGTCCTCGCGGCTTGACTGAGTCGCGAGATCCAGTCGCGAGTTAACCGTATGGCCAGTTGTCCTATTTTGTCCTGTAGTGCTCCAGCTGGCATGACTGTTCACCTTCCGGCATGCTTGGCACGTGTGCTGCGTCTGGCAGCTTGCAGCCGTGAGTCACCCGCGAGACCCAGCCGCGAGTCTTTGTTTTCTTGCACACTCTTGAGCAATCTTCACTCTATCTCACTCACTACCCTTACAACAAGCCCACCTAAATATAGGGTTACTAAATGCTGAAATACAAGCAAATTTGGCACGAAATAAAGCCAATTAAATGGTTGAATAAATTTCAACCTTACAGAGGATAAGGATCTAACCTTCATAACTGATGAAATTATCAAGCTTCTTCAGTTCAGGAAAAAGGATAAGGGTAAACCTCCTAGGAAATCTAAATCCTTTAGAAAGGGCAAGAATAAGAAACCCCTCATCCAATGCCATGAGTGCAAAGGTTTTGGTCATATAAGGATAGAGTGCCCAAACTATCTCATGAAGGAAAAGACCAAGGAGTCCAAAGATAAAGGGTTGGTTGCTACTTGAAGTGATACTGAGAATGATTCTTCTAATGAGTATGTGGATGAATGTAGTCACGTTATGGCCTTTGCTGCCTCAACTGATAAGGTGATTGTGGAGAGTGCTAGTGACAGTGAGGATTCTTTTGATGATAAAGTACCCCAGAAGTTGACCCTTCAGGAAGCCTATGATAAGCTATGCACTGAATTCATAAAATCTGAAAAGACTTCTCATCTTTGTAGAAAAGAGCTTAATGAGGTAAAGACTGAAAAAGCTGATTTGTTAGTCAAACTAGATGAGACTACAAGGTTAGTTGAGACTCTTGTTGTGGAGAACACCTCATTAGAAAAGAAGGTCAAGAATCTTGAAATTGAGCTTAGTCAAGCTAGAACTCAAATAAAGAGGATGTCTAGTGCAAAGTTTGATGAGGTCTTGAGTGCTCAAAAGCATAGTTCTGATAAGACTAGCTTAGGATATGTTGTTTCCTCCAGCCCCTCCTCTTCCACGGCTTCTGGATCAAGGACTGTCTTTGTGCCACAATCTGAGATAGGTGATAAAGGTATGAAATCCAAAACTGTTTTGGCTAATTCTAAATCCTTTGTTAGACCTCATGTTTGTCACCATTGTGGTGTTTCTGGATCAAGGACTGTCTTTGTGCCACAATCTGAGATAGGTGATAAAGGTATGAAATCCAAAACTGTTTTGGCTAATTCTAAATCCTTTGTTAGACCTCATGTTTGTCACCATTGTGGTGTTTCTGGACACATTCGTCCTAATTGCTTTAAGTTGTATCCTCATAAGCAATTGTCCAAATGATCACAGGTTTCCTCTCAAGGACCTACACCTTTGTTTGGAGAGTTATTAAAAGCTTTGAGCTTTTTAACTCAATTTCAGGAGAATTTTAATTCTTCTATATCCTTTAGTAGACATACTAGGACACATGCCTTTTCATCTTCACGGCCAAAGACTCAAGCTATGTGGGTGAGAAAGGAGCCTAAGACTTAATTGTCTTTTCTGTCTATCCTCTGCTTTAACTCTTTCTATCTAAAGTAGGACTCTCTTTACTTGATTTCTTATCTGCTTTTGGAATCATGCTTTCATGCATCTGCATCTTTCTATCATGCCTTCATGCATATGCATATTTCTTTTCATGCTTTTATGTTGTTTGTCTATTTTTGTTTGGTTGTTTAATCTTTATTTTGTTTGTTTTTCAAAATAAAAAGAGAAAAATCAGAAAAATACAAAAATAGTGTGTGTTTTGTGTACATTGGTACTTGTGTACCTTGGATGGCCATTGAAACAAAGTTTTCTAAACTTTGTATCTTTTGTAACTTAGATGAGCATCTTTATGCACAACTAAGCAAGTGAGCTTTGTGGCTCTTGTTTTTTATGAGTAAGATTAAGTTATCTCTTGTACTTAACACTTGTATCACTCTTTTTGACGAAAATGACTAGAAAATCCTAAGAGAAAGGCATAAATAACCATCTCACCACTGTTGCCCACCAATCATAATATGACACATGTATGCTTCGGCATAGTAAAAGTGCAGTGTCAATGACATTTGTGTGCTTTGGCATAGCAAAATTAGAATGTCAAATGCTTACCATCATTGGGTATTTCTTTTCTCTCTCTTATATGCCCATGCATGATTTGCTTAAAAGAAAAATATGCAAAGAAAATAAAAAGCAAAAATATCAAAAATGCTTTAAATATGATTGCAAGCGTGTATTGTAGGAGATGTGGGAGTTATAGGATGAACCTCGAAGGTGATAGTCTCCATCAAACAGTTATGATTGTGTGTGAGTTAAAGTGATTTTCTCATATCTCAAATCGTCATAACATGTATACATTTATGCAATCTTGCAATATTTTTCACACATAACACGCAATATTCTTTGCTACTCTTGATACATGTGCAGGTACAATGTGATTTGGTCATCACAAGGTTTTACATGTGTTAATGTATACTCACTAAACTGTCTTGACTTGTTTTTGAAATATAAAATTGGTTAGACTTGTTTAGTATGTGTGTGTGTTTTGGGATCTATGTGCATAACATTTTTCTTGTTAAGAGATTTGTTTTTCACATGTTTTTGCATCCTTCTATTATCTTGTCATCCATAGCATCTTGTTTCATTACATTCATGCATTTTTATGGATTCTTTGTGCCTCCTTAATCATCTTTGATCATCTTTATATTTCTCGGATGAAGCGTTCTAGCTTCTTGTACCCT
Organism: Quercus tomentella; assembly: GCA_028535165.1. Lineage (NCBI taxonomy): Eukaryota > Viridiplantae > Streptophyta > Magnoliopsida > Fagales > Fagaceae > Quercus > Quercus tomentella. The sequence continues at coordinate 25,958,653 of JAPQVY010000144.1, forward strand.
TTGTCAATCATGACAAAAAGGGGGAGAAAAATTGTGGAGACTTTGTGGTTTCTTTTTTTAAGATTCTACATGTTAGGGGGAGAAATACATGCCTCTGTAAGGGGGAGATGTGTTTCATCTTGTTAGGGGGAGTGCTTACCTCCTTTTTCTTGTACACCAGTCTTGTGACCATGTTTACATACATTGTGCTTATCTTTGATGATGTATGTCTTCTTCACCTATCCTTATATGTGTTGTTTCTTTTCTATCTTTATACATATGTTTCTACGTGTATGCAATCTATTATTTCTGTTTCACACTAAGATGCCTTGATGAGATTTGTTTAAAGTGTTTCAAAAATACAGGTTATCAAAGTCTACTTGCCATAAACTCTCTTCTTGCAAAGTTTTTCAAGAGTTTGTGTTAGGATAGATTTTATTGTATTCAACAAGTGAATATGAGTTGAATGATTTATGACTTCTCTCATATATTCATTTGTTTGTTGTGGTTTTGTCACAGGTTGCCAAAGGGAGAGATTGTTAGGACATATGTGATTCACTTGTTAGGAACATATGTCACTATTTTATGTAATTAGCTAATCCTTTGACAAAATGCACTTTACTTGTATTTAGGTAGATCTAGGATGTGTTTAATGCTTCAAGAAACCTTGTTTCAAGATCAAGTGTTGAAGTTATTAAATCTGTCCAAGAAACAAGTGAAGAAGTGCTGATTTTTTAAAACTCGATAGCTGCTCGACACCTCTCGACAGCTAGGCTATCTGTTGAGCTCTTCAGTTGATTGTTATTGCAATCTCAACACCTCCTGATATCTAGTTCGATCGATCGAGCAACCTTCTATCCCCTCGATAGCTCCTCGATAGCTGTATCTGTCGAAGTTTAAAGCTCAACACCTCCTCAACACCTCTCGATCGATCGAGGTTATGGGAATTCAGATTTTCAGATCTGATTTTCGGCCCATGCTGACATGTATGTGTAGGATTTCTTTTCTCACAACCCTAGACCTATATAAGGCTTATTTTAGAAGCTGTCACATAAGAGAATACAAGGAAAACGAATGCAAAAGGTGACCAATGCCTTATTCCCTCTGAAAGAAGCTACTGCGTCTTTGCGCCTTAGGGTTTTGTAACCAAGTGCTTCTTAATCTTCATTATTGATGAAGTAAAGAACTTTGCAGCCAACATCTTCTTCTAGTTGGTGTGTTAGTCACGTACTGGGAGTCGTGCATCATTGGTTAGTCACGTACTGGGATCCATGCAACAAAAAGGGTGGCGTTCGTATATTGAAGAGTTCAGAGGTTCTGAAGCGGTAAAAGGTTTCTGCTGTAAGTTCATCTACGGGGATTGTAGAGTCTAGGGACAAAGGTTTTGTACTAGATCTGAAACTTCTCTTTTCTATAGTAGATTGCTTTTCGGGAAGGTTTCCCCCCAGGTTTTTTACTGTGAAACTAGTTTGTTTCATTGGTTTTCCTAGGTCATCATATCTTGTCTTATTTATTTTTCTGTTGCATGATTTTGACATGATATTGATGTTTGTTTGTTTTAACAAGTTTTATTCATAATAAATCTAATTAACAACTTGGGTTTAAAACTTGTTAATTCTATCAACCGGGGTCTAAATTTCCCAACAAAGTATACAGATGTCATTTCATGATTGGCGGGCAACAGTAGTGAGATGGTTATTTATGCCTTTCCCTTAGAATTTTCTAGTCATTCTCATCAAAAATAATGATACGAGTGTTAAGTACAAGAGATTACTTAATCTTACTCATCACAAACAAGAGCCACAAAACTCACTTGCTTAGTTGTGCATAGAGATGCTCATCTAAGTTACAAAAAATACAAAGTTTAGAAAACTTTGTTTCAATGGCCATCCAAGGTACACAAACACACATAGTTTTTGTATTTATCTAATTTTTCCCTTTTTTATTTTGAAAACAAAACAAAATAAAAACTAAATAACCAAACAAAAACAAACAAACAATATGAAAGCATGAAAGAAATATGCAGATGCATGAAAGCATCATTCCAAAAGCAGATAAGAAATCAAGCAAAGAGAATCCTAATTTAGATAGAAAGAATTAAAGCAGAGGAAAACCAGAAAAGACAATTAAGCCTTAGGCTCCTTTCTCACCCATACAACACGAGTCTTTGGCCGTGAAGATGAAAAGGCACGTGTCCTAGTATGTCTACTAAAGGACATAGAAGAATTAAAATTCTCCTAAAATTAAGTTAAAAAGCTCAAGACTTTTAATAACTCTCCAAACAAAGGAGTAGGCCCTTGAGAGAAAACCTGTGACCATTTGGACACTTGCTTTTGAGGATACAACTTAAAGCAATTAAGACGAATGTGTCCAGAAACACCACAATGGTGACAAACATGATGTCTAACACAGGAGTTAGAATCAGACAAATTAGTTATGGATTTCATACATTTATCACCTTTCTTAGATTGGGGCACAAAGACAGTCCTTGATCTAGAAGCCGTGGAAGAGGAGGGGCCAGAGGAAACAGCATATCCTAAGCCAGTTTTATCAGAACTAGGCTTTTGAGCACTCAATACCTCATCAAGCTTTGCATTAGACATCCTCTCTATTTGAGTTCTAGCTTGACTAAACTCTACCTCAAGATTCTTAACCTTCTCTTCTAATGAGGTGTTCTCCACAACAAGAGTCTCAACCAACCTTGTAGTCTCATCTAACTTGACTAATAGATCAGCTTTTTCAGTTTTTACCTCATTAAGCTCTTTTCTACAAAAATGAGAAGTCTTTTCAGATTTTATAAATTCAGTGCATAGCTTATCATAGGCTTCCTGAAGGGTCAACTTCTTGGGTACTTCATCATCAAAAGAATCCTCACTGTCACTAGCACTCTCCACAATCACCTTATCGGTTGTGGCAGCAAAAGCTATAAAGTGACCACATTCATCCACATACTCATCAGAAGAGTCATTCTTAGTATCACTCCAGGTAGCAACCAACCCTTTATCTTTTGAATTCTATCCTCATATGACCAACACATTTACACTCATGGCACTGGATAAGGGGTTTCTCACTCTTACCCTTCCTAGAGGATTTAGATTTCTTAGAAGGTTTGTCCTTATCCTTTTTCTTAAATTGAAAAAGTTTGATAATCTCATTTGCTATGAAGGTTAAATCCGTATCCTTATCATCATCTTTATCTTCATCTTCACTTTCATCTTCATCTTCAGAGTTATCAATCTCTTCCTCTATACACTTAAGAGCCAAGTTTCTACTCTTTTCACCTTTTCCCATTACGCCTAATCCTATCTCATAAGTTTGAAGGTTCCCTACAAGCTCAGTCATAGGAATTTTATCAATGTCCTTCACTTCTTCAATGGCAATGATCTTGGCATGGAATTTTTCAGGTAAGGACCTAAGGATTTTCCTAACAATTTTGGATTCTGCTATGGATTCTCCAAGGTTGAAGGCAGAATTCACAATATCCTTAAATTTAGCATAGAACTCATCAAAGGTCTCATCCTCCTCCATCCTTATTTCTTCAAAACTACTAGAGAGTCTTTGAAACTTCACAGTTTTTACTGTCTTGGTACCTTCATAGGTGGTCTCAAGAATCGTCCATGCTTCCTTTGCAACTTTCGTAGATGATATTTTCTTGAATTCCTCACTGGTCACCCCACAAAACAAAGCATTGAAGGCCCTACTGTTGAAATTTGCCGCTTTGATTGTTGCTTCATCCCAATCCACTGGTGCTTCCTTTGGCTTAATCCAGTCAACTTCAATAGCTTGCCATACCTGTTCACCTAGAGTCTGCAAAAAAACTTTCATACGAACTTTCCAGTACACATAATTAGTGCCATCAAATAAAGAAGGAATCAAAAGAGATTGTCCACAATCCATGACAACAGGGATCAAGGATCACACTCAAGAAATTAATCCAATCAAAGTGTACCCGCTCTGATACCACTTGTTGGGAAATTTAGACCTCGGTTGATAGAATTAACAAGTTTTAAACCCAAGTTGTTAATTAGATTTATTATGAATAAACCTTGTCAAAACAAACAAACATCAATATCATGTCAATATCATGCACAGCGAAAAATTAAATAAGACAAGATATAATGACCCAAGAAAACCAATAAAACAAACTAGTTTCATAGTAAAAAACTTGGGGGGAATCATTCCCGAAAAGCAATCCACTATAATAAAAAGAAGTTTCAGATCTAGTACAAAACCTTTGTCCCTGGACTCTACAATCCCCGTAGATGAACTTACAACAGAAACCTTCTACTGCTTCAGAACCTCTGAACTCTTCAATATATGAACGCCACCCTTTTGCACGGATCTCAGTACATGACTAACCAATGATGCATGGCTCCCAATACGTGACTAACACACCAACTTAAGGAAGATGTTGGCTGCAAAATTCTTCACTTCATCAATAATGAAGATCAAGAAGCACTTGGTTACAAAACCCTAAGGCGCAAAGACACAGTAGCTTCTTTTTGGAGAGAATAAGGCACTCAGTCACTTTTTGCATGTGTTCTCCTTGTATTCTCTTATGTGACAGCCTATAAAATAAGTCTTATATATATCTAGAGTTGTGAGAAAAGAAACCTTACACATACATGTCAGCATGGGCCGAAAATTAGATCTGGAAATCTGAATTTCGTAATTCTCGATAGATACATCTGTCAAGCAGCTGTCTAGACCTCGATAGATAGTATCTGTCGAGAGCTGTCGAGACTCATTAAACCTCGATAGATATTATCTATCGAGAGCTGTCGGGAATCTGTCCAGCTTTAATGAACAGCTTTTCTTTACTTGTTTCTTGATCCAATCTTCATGGCTTTAATACTAGACTTGAACTCTTGTTCTTTGAAGTATTAAACACATCCTAGATCTACCCAATTACAAGTAAAGTGCGTTTTGTCAAAGGGAGTAGCCAATTTTATATTGACATATGTTCCTAACATGATTCACATATGTCCTAACAGTTCCAAGTCAAACTCTGAGTTGAATTTAAATTGAAATAAGTTAGAACCTACTTCAACAATCTGCACCTTGTCCTCTAGCCCCCATGCTCTCCTTAATGTATTTTTTGCAGTCTTTTTATTGAAGGGTTTGCATGTAAGGAACTTGCTAATCAGATTTAGAGTACAACTCTCAATCTCCAATTTCTTACCTTTGTCCGAAATGTTTATTGTTTCTTCTTCCTCACCAGTTAACTTCATATTCTCCAAGCAATTGATTACTTCGTCAGCCATTACCTCCCAGGGACGTAACACACTTTGAGTGAGGACAAGAGATAGGAATGATAATGACTAGAGAAACAATATCCTTAGGACTAGCCAAGGGAGGGAGGAACTCATTAAGAATCACCGCTTCAATACCCTTAGGTTAAGAATCATCACTTCAATCAATTTTTGAGTCAAGTTTGATAGGCCAAAAACAAATTGACCCCTTCTGATGAATTAATTGATTAATTAGCCAAGTTTATTAATTAATCAAATTAACATGCAAACGCGTTGTAGCACAAACAAATCACCAATAAACTAAAGTATGCAGCGGAAAATAATTTAACACGGTGATTTGTTTACGAATGGGGAAAACCTATACGGCAAAAACTCCACCGGGTGATTTTAAGGTCACCACTCCCAAGAATCCACTATTATCACAACAAGCGGTTACAAGTAAATGATTCTCAATACCTTATACCAACCTATAGTTGAATCCTTACCCCAATACCCAATTGGACTTATTCTGTAGTGACAATCTCTCCTTGTAATGCACGGCTCCCAGTACGTGACTAACCAATTGCACGGATCTCAATTCGCGACTTCAACCACCAACTAGAGAAGGTTGTTGGCTGCAAAGTTCTTCAGTTCATCACACAATGAAGATCGAGAAGCTCCTTGGTTACAAAACCCTATGGTGCACAAACACAACAGCTTCTTCACAAGAAAGATGAACTAGGGCAAATTCTGTCTCCAGTCACAATTTGCTTGAACAAACTTTTTCTCAACACTTGTGCAACTTGCTTCACCTTTAACGGCCCTTAAAATAATCTTTTTATATGTCTAGGGTTGTGAGAAAAAAAAGCCCAAACATACAATCACAAATTGGAGTCAAAACAGACCTGAAACTCTATTTTTCATAAACCTCAACAGATGCCTATCTATCGAGCTACTGTTGAGCCACGGGCTAGAACAGCTCTTCAAGGCTCGATAGATGGCTAGCTGTCGAGCTTTAATGAACAGCACTTTCTGCACTTGAATCTTGGACAGGCTTTAACACTTGAACTTGAAACAAGGTTTCTTGAAGCATTAAACACATCCTAGATCTACCTAATTACAAGTAAAGTGCGTTTTGTCAAAGGATTAGTCAATTACATAAAATAGTGACATATATTCCTAACAAGTGAATCACATATGTCCTAACAAAGTTAAAGACTAATAGCTATGTAATTTACTTGAGCGATGGTTAAATGAGAATCATGTAAATTTCTGCCTGACTTCAACGATTGCTCAATCGAGTCCTAACTTTGCTTGTGCAGGCCTTAGGAACTTTAACTCCTTGATGCAATTCATTACACAAACTCTTACCTAACTAGATTCTCAAAAAATAATAATAATAATAATTAAATAAATAACTTAATAACATTAAATTCAACTCAATTTTTCATATAGAAGTTGCCAATACTAAATCCTAAACAATAGTAATTGGCATACACATTGTTGGTATACTAAAGTTTTAAACAAATTGAATGACTAATGTTAACTGTGTTTATCAATTTTTAATTTATTTTTTATAATTTGATAGTCCAACAGGGAAAGTGAGATTTAAACACTGGATACATTCATTAGAAACATTAAGAAGTACTAGTTGAGCTATAAACTATAGGACTCTAGGCTATCAGTTCTTGAATATGGTTAAATGTTATCTTACAACAATGAACATTTCAATTTGACCTCATATAATTAAGTACTATAAAATAAACAAACTATAATTTGTTTGGATTTCTCAAAATATAGTGACTAAGGCCGGAATAGTATTAGTAGATCGAATTGGGATTTGAATATATAATTATAGTAGTTTGAATTCAGAAAGGCTTCTTCTTTCTAAACTCTGACCTGTTTGATATATTTATTTCGTTTTTCATTTCCGACAAACATGCATATGTCTATTTATGAGATGTACATCCTTATTTTGGTAGACTGAAAAAAAAAAAAAAAAAAAAAAAAAAAAAAAATAGTATAAACAGTGAGCTGGTCAAACTAATAGTATAAACAGGCAAGCAATGCACAGTTCACCCCATTGTTCTGTTGATGTCTATCTGAAATAGTCACTCAGCAACTATTGAAAAACGTTATGATTAAATAGAGATTAAGAGAAAAACAACATTTGTCAGCTTTGAACTGCTCAAATGTTGAAACAATCTTCCTCTACAAAATTTATTACATAAAAACATTGTGTGTCATGTGTAAGAGCATCAACATCATCTTATAAGTGTCAAACCAATGGCAGTGACTATAAGAGTTGAGGGGACTCCAAATTTGAGATGGCTCCAAAAGGATAAAGTGTACCCAAGTTGGGGAGCTCGGCGAGCCTGCTCACACACGATTAAGTTGGCAGCTGATCCCAATAATGAGAGGTTCCCAGCTACGGTGCTGACCCAAGCTAAGATAAGCCATGCCTTCTTCTCATCAGCTGCCGATGCTGCCACTCGTGCTCCAAGCAAGAGAACTACACAAAATTAACATGAGTTATAGGAACTCTCGTGTAAATAGTTTTAAAAATGGCCTTTATGATGCCGAATAATGGCTTACAGCAGACAAACAATTTATCATAAATCAACAAAATGTTGGGGAAGAAAATGAAACGAAAGAAATGAACATTAACATGAACCTCAAGAATGTTCATAACAAACGGAATACAGCATCAACTTAGAGATGTATCGCCAAAAACATTAGATACTTTTTATATGAAAGAAAAACCTAACTAGTCTATTAAGGATCCATAGGTGACCCCAAAATTTTGGGACTAAGGCTTCATTCGTTGTTCTTGTTGTTGTACATGAAAGAAAAACAATTCTTAATCAGAGATGCAGAAAGAAAGATTAAACCACAGTACCAGGCTACCAGCTCATTTATGAAAAACAATCTCACAGATTCAGTGCAAGAGCATCCCTTGTTCCCTATATTATGTACACAAGGGCCATGGATAACTGAGAGCGTTGTCAACTCACAGTCATCATTACTGGTACAAAAATACCTTTGTTACTGAAAGGAAATTTTCCTTCTAGCACAATCTGCAGAATGTTTGTTGTTTAATTGAATGCTATGGCAGAATTCTGAGGGGGTAAGCATATCCAAAAATTGTTTATGGTTTTACAAAATGTCAATTGAAAACAACAACTTGGGGAGAAATGCTGTTGTCATTGCAATTATCCCGAGACTTTGAGAAATGACCCAGAAGGGTGCCAGTTTGTGTACAAAGTGAAGTGAAAGACACTTCTTAGACTGAAAGACCTGTTCAGTAAAATGGTGGTGTACTATCAGCTTGAGTAAGATTTAAACATGCATGAGAAAGGTTAATGTCAGTTGTCTCAAGTATTTTTTTTGAGAAGTGAAATTGGGAAGAATCTTGCGAAAGGTTAATGTCAGTTTGTCTCAAGTAGAGAAAGGATCTTGAGAAGAAGTGAAAACCAGAAATATGCAATTAAAAAATAAAAACTGGGAATACCATGATATCCTGAAGAGATCATCTGTATGCAAAGTCCAATCTATACACTAACATATTCCCCAGAAATCTAAAGACAGCGCAACAAACTTATATGCATCCCAATGTTGAATTAGTCTCTGTACAGCTTGAAATTGCTAACAAGAAAGCTTGGCAAAGTCGTTTTATTTAATAAGGATAAAAGTTGTTTAAAACGGACTTACAAACAAGTGTTAGTCCAAAAAGCTAATTTCATCTGACATATCCAAAAAAAAAGAATTATGAAACAGACAATAGAAAAAAAAAAATATATATATATATATATATATATATGGAAGAAATCCATCAACATACCAGTTGGTACATTTGAAGCCAAATTTGACATGACAAGTATGACAACGGCGAGAATTGCTATCCCACTAACACGATCGATTTTTGAATAGAGCTCCATAAAGTCCCATAGAGTACTTGGGATTCCAGTTTTGTTAAAGCCTTCAACTGTGATAAACATTCCACAAAAGAAAACTAACAGAGAATAGGAGACCTGGCTAAGAAGAGAAATAAACTTGACATATAGTAAACTCTCCAACAAGCAATCAATGGTCATAATCATCCAACAAGTTATGATTTACAGTTTTTTGATAGGGAAAAAATAATTTAAAGGTAGAAAGCAACGTGCTTGCAGATTATACCTTTTCAAGGCTTGGCCTAGCATCCCTAAAATCAAGAACCACAAGAGCAAGCGCAGCAGTAATTGCAGTCCACGACATATTTAGACCCAGAAGCAAAGCAATCAGCATTCCTATAGTAACAAGGTAAACACCTGATTTCCACACTATTTTTTTCCATCTCGTGGTCAAATCATCTTTTCCTTCTGAAGACAGTACAGAAAGTACATCTCTTAGTCTATCCAATGATGCAACTCTCTTTGAAGGGATTGTTTCCTCCTTTACCTGAGAAGATACATCATTTGCTGCCTCTTTTGATGAATTAGAATTTCTTGCAGACTCCAATGTGCCACTAGGAACCCCTTGGATTTCATTCTCACTCGGAATTGATCGGTTCCTAAGGTTCTCAACATGTCCCATGGGAACACTCATGCCAGGAGAGCTTTGCACAGCCATAACTTCCAATCTAGAGTTCCATTCCTGAGAATTCAAGGATGTAAAACGTGACATTGTGGCTGGTGAAAAATGATGAGAATTCATTTCCTCCTCTGCAATAACTTCTACAGCTACATCTTCCTCATCCTTTTCAATAGATAACAACTTCCAGTACATACATAGAAGCAGTAGGGCATTGACAATTACACCCATGATCATTGCAGGGAGAATTCCTATTAGAAAATTCCCGAAAGATATCTTGCTCTGAATGGCTATAACCAAGTTTTGGGGGTTGCCAATTGGAGTTGCTGCCGACCCAATATTTGCACTAGAGGCCAGGGCAAGAAGGAAAGGATGAGGTGGGAGATTATGTTGCCTTGCAATTTTCAAGACAAATTCAGTCAAAACTACACAAGAGGTATCATTAGTAAAAAAAGCACTTGAAATGGCAGAAATCAGGCAGACTCGACAAATTAAATCCTTTGCCCCTCTACTCTTCCATGAGAGCAACTTTCCCAAGTACTTGAACATATCTGCCCTTTCAAGATATACACTGACAACCATGGTCCCAAAGAGAAGACCAAGGATTTGAAGATCAATTGCAGCATATGCTTGATCTGCAGTTATGACTTGAAATATGACCATTAGCATGCCCCCCAGGAGGGACCCTGCAGTCCTCCCAACTGGTAGAAAAGGAACAGCTGGGAAAACCGCCAATACCCAGAAGATTGCAAAAGCAATTGAGCCTAGAACCACTTTTACAGAAGAAGCCAAAGCCATTTTTGCTGCTCAGCAAGAGAAAATCTTGTTGTTATACTATTCCAAGGGCTCTATGTTAATGAAATTCCCTAGCTGATGCCATATTATTGCAATATCTACATGCAAGAAAAGAAATACCCTGGTTAGAAAAAACCAATTAATTAATTTAAACTGTGTTTCTGAAGTTACCATTCATTCAATGCAATATCATGATACTTAAGCTACAAGATAGCAAAATTCATGGAAGAACAATGAGCAAACAGCTAGAAGGCAAGTAGTAAGCGTATAACAAGTGCTAGGAAGATAAGCAAGTAAAGTTGTTGCAGCTATTAATAGATTACAAGGAATATTAAAGTAACAGAACATTCAAAATCAAGAAATGTAAGGGATTGGGGAGTTCAACTAATACTAACTAACAATATAGACTCTTTTTTTTTCCTACTTTGTTCTTATTTTTCTAGAACTTCTTAAGAGAAGAAGCCAGAATTCAAATAGAAAGCAGAATCTAGCCAAATATGATACTTTGTATCTATTGCAATACCCATAAATCTTGATATAAACAGAATGAATTATTCGACTATTTTCAAGAAATGTCACTTCCATAACCATCTCAGTAAGATTCCAAGGTAAATCTCGAAAGACCAGAAATTCACAAATTCTCAGTGCAAAGAATTGTAAAAGCATACATTGATATGAACCCAATAAAGCGCCACACGTATGATCAAATGCAAAAATGTCAGACTGGCTTTCTGCATGACCCCACAATTTATATTGCATGCAACTTGATTCATGACCCCATTTCAGTCAATTTCTAAGCTAAATCTCAACCAAATATGCAATACCCAGATTCCAAAACTCTCTCTGAAAACGAAAAAAAAAGTGTAAAAACAAACAATTTCTAACCTGAAAAAGAGGTATGTTCTCTACTTCTGGACAAAGAAGAAGTCAACGGAAACTACAAGTTCCGAATTTGGACCGGGTCTTATTTGCATGTAAAAGTTAAAAATCTTTTCTTGAACATTTGGAATGGATTAGATTCAGTGGCATGTATGTATTGTATGAATGTTTTCCAAGAGAAGTGGAACAGAATAAGATCAAATCATCAAACGGACTGACATATAAAAAAAAGTGGAAGCTTGCTTCAAAAAAAAAAAAAAAAAGTGGGAGCTTCCACACCTGATAAGGAGACATAAAAGTGGAGCTTAGTACTTCTCTTTCAAAATCTAAGGAGACAATAAATAGATCGAACCGAATGTCGTGTAAAGTAACACGTCATGGCCTCATGGTAACGAGGGTCCAAATCTTCTTTACCAGGGGGCGGAACTACCTTGGACTAGGGGACAATGGCCCCACGAAATTTTAAAAAAAAAAAATATTATTATATATGTGTATTAATTTTAATAATTTTGTTCCATAAAATTACATTTTGTTTCCTTTAACAATATCATTGATTCTTTTAAAAGGAATGCTATACTCACAAACTTTTTTTATAACATTTTTTCAAACTTTTTTGGTAGCAAATTCTTATTGGTTCGCATATAGGCACACCACTCACATCATTTTTTTACTTACTAGTAACTACTTATTACATAAGTAATTTATAAAAAACTTGCATTTTCCTTATTTAGTGACCATAAAAAAATTTATAGATCTAAAATCTAAAACAAAATATACAAGCCAAAAAAAAAAAAAAAGCTCAACAACAAAAATTACCAGTAAAACTAAAAACAAAATTAAGCTCAATTAACTAATTTTATCCAAAATAAATAACCCTTCCCTTTAAAAAATTCTAAACAAAAATAATTTTGTTCTTACCTACCAAAAAAAAAAAAAAATCTCAGCAGCTAAGTAGCAGAATCAAAGGTTGAAATCACTGCACACAACCAACAGTAAAACCGCCCTCCCTAACTCAAAGTTCTGGCTTCGTCCCTGTTCTGTACTATGTTTTATGTACCACTTTATGTTCTACCAATCAAATCATACATATGATAAGTAGTGATTAGTAGAACATAGAGCAGTACACAAAAAGTAGTAGGATTTACATTCATGCTAAGGCTACGGACAAATATTTTTACTATTGGTGGTGATGTTGAGCTCATAAAATTATTATTTATTTTTTTTATTGTTCATTATTATTCTTAACTAGTCGCTAATTCGTGCTATGCATGGAAACTTACCTATTTGTGAAGTAGACTAAGATAATTTTATAAAAAATTTAAAAAAACTACACCATTGTATTAATTGCTCTTGTATGACTTCAATTTGTGTTATAATTTGATGAAGAAGCCCTTGCTTGAACGTACAATGGCTTACAAGAAATTTGTCAGACAATTTCAGATACTACAAAAAAAAAAAACTCAAAATTTCAGATATTAAAACTTCTGAAAGACCAAAAAAATATTAAAAAATCAGATGATTCACTGCTTAGAAATTATTAAAACAAAAAATATATATATATATATATATATATATATATATATATGACTAAACAATAGAGAAATATAAGAAAAAGATAGGTTACAATCGAAAGAATAATTTCAATTATTGCAAGCTTTTTTATCTTGTAAAAAACGGCTAAAGAGAGTTTAGTGGTTCATGTACAAAAATTACTTTTTAAAAAATACATGAAAAACCATAGTGTATATATATATATTAACAAATTAAGTAGAGAAGAAGAAAATAACATAAGAATAGCTCATACCTCTACTCGGCTTTTAAAACAAAATATTGGGGTTTGCCTTGCTTTTATAGTGTTCATGATTAACCTAGCAAATTTGGAGATAAATTATCAATTTTTGAGTTTGAGTTTAAGTTGGACTTATTAGAAAGATAGAATTTCACTCATTGTTAAGTTTGGATTAAACAAAAATAATTTTATTTAAAAAATGATAATGATGAGTTTGATTTTAAGTTAGACTTATTAGAGAGATAGAGTTTCACTCCTTGTTAAGTTTGGACTAAACAAAAATAATTTTATTTAAATATTGTGCTGACGTGAAAAATTGTCAGAGTTTCAGAAGTTTCGGTTTTATATATATATATATATATATATATATATATATATATATATATATATAATTACTGTATTAAACTATTAATAACTTGCCCTTTGCAATAATAATAAATAATTATGGAAATGATCAAATTTAGGTATAATTGTTTAATTATTGTATCTTAGATGTTTAATTAAATTAACTAAATGAGCACATTATTAAATTTAATTCAGTCATATAGTTTTACATTGTTCATTTCAATCCTCTCTTTAGTCTTCGTTATAATTGTGTTGTTAGTTACTACAAAATGATCTAGTTTTGATTTTTTTTTTTTTGTCTTTTTTTATTTTATTTTAAAGTTTTCCTAAAATAACTTATTTGGGTAAAATATTATTTTAGTCTCTAAACTTTACCAAATGTTTGTATTTCATCTCTAAACTTTAAGAAGCTTATTTTTCGTCTCTAAACTATTAAAAATTTCATTTTTCATTCCTAAACTATAAAAAATGTTTTATTTAAGTTCTTAAACTTGAGCAAAAGTTTGTTTTTATCCCTAAACTATCGAATTTTTTTTTAATCATTATTTTTGTTTCTAAACTATTAAAGAAACTCTTTACAAACATAGTTTAGGGGTGAAAAAGAAAACTTTTTAAAGAAAAACAAATTCTTAGTGAAATTCAAGACCAAAATATTATTTTACCAAAATTATTTTAATAAAATTTTGAAGGGAAAAAAAAAAAATCGAAACTAGCTCCAAAATTTATCTCAGTACTCTCTAAATCAAGCTAGTCTTTCAGGTCTGGGCCTACTCTATTGGCCATAGGCATAGCAGAGGCACAAGTAGAGCTTATGAAGATTTTGAAAGCCAAGAAGAATTCAGACTCAGAATTCTGAATTGATGAGGTTGCTCTGTCCACTTATGTGATTTTTTTGTGGAAATGGAACATGTTGTTCGATTATGGTATTAAGGCTCATTTCGACAGAGATTTCTAGCAACGTTGTTGTTGTTTTGTAAAAATACGTGTGGGTGAAAAAGTATGTGAAAATACGTATAATGTTATTTAAATACTGAAAATTGTTGTTTAAACAACAATAACAAACACCCACTTAAGATTCTTGTGTTGAAATAACATGTCATCTCACGGTTGGGTTGGAGGAAAACAAACATCATTCTCAATTTTCTTTTCTTTTCTTTCCTAATACCTGTCTTTTCCTCACTTACCAAAAAAAAAAAACTGTGATGTTTATGTTATTTAATCATGTGCAAAACAAAATTAAATATTTCTCTCTCTATCTCTCTCTTCCTTTAAAGAGTTGAAAATAAAATTAATTTAATTTTTTATATTTTTTTAGAAACAAATATTTTTTATTTATTAATTAAAAATTTTAAACTATGTTGTTTTGAGGCACAACTTTTACAGAAACTAACAGGAGATTGAATTAAATAAAACTGAAACTTAAATGATTGAATTGAACAAATATAAAGTGAAAAAGCTGGATTGAATTTTATGTAAACTTAAAGGGTGCAACTTGTAATTTAACCTTAAATTTAACTATCATTGAAAATTTGATCAATTAAATTATATGGTTGAATTTAAATATAAAAAACTAAGGTACAAAATGAAATCTAAAAAAATTGTACCCAAATATCGTAAAGAAAAAAAAAATTGTGCCTATTATTAGCTTAATCGAGTGAGGATTGAGGAAGGCTATTACCACAACTATTTTTGGCATTATCCGAAAGTAAACATTGTGGAAGTGGTTGGCATTTCTCTTGTGGTATTTGTATTCCTTATTTTAAAAATGGGATTATTTCGTTGCCATGTGACAAATAAATAAAAAAATTACCATAGAAATAGTAGTCTGTTACTGGAATTGAAACTCAATGTGTTATATCCCATATCATGACATCGTTTCTGTTTAAATCAAATCCTATATTTTATATTCAAAATAATTTAAAATATCCACTATTTGTATATTATTTTCTCACAACAATAATTCTCCAATGACTCCATCTCTCCATTAATATATTTTTTTATCAATCTCTTGAATCTTTCACTATTTAAAGTTCAAACTCTAGGTTTTTGTTATAAAATTAAATCTGTTAAATAATTAAAAGAATATAGAAAGAAAGATTGAAATCTATGTAATTTTTTAAAAGCAATTAAGGCACTAAGTAAACAACTCTCCAAGTATATTATTATGGGTCATGTTAACGGGTGCCCTAAATTGTTAATAAATTATATTAGGAAAGTTTTTAATACCACTTTCATGGGAAATATAAAAAACTATCAAAAAAGTTAATTATTTTATCATTTTTTCATAAAATATTTTTAAAAATAGTTCATAAACCAATGCCCTTAGGACATTCATTAACATTTCCCTATTATTATTTTGAGTAATCAAATTATTAGATATGGAAAAAAAATCGTTTCAAAAATGAAAAATCGTTAAGGGCAATTGAGTAAACTAGGGGTGTCCACGGGTCGGGTTTATGCCCAACCCGCAACCGACCTGCTTACATCAGGTGGACAGTTGAACGACTGATTGCCGACCGCAAACGACCTCAGGTCAAGTCGGATCGATCTCTGATAGACAATGGTTGGGTCGGTCGGCCTTGGTACTGAGTTATAACCACCAGATCTTTGCCAGATCGAAGATCAAAACCACCACATCAAGCCCAGATTTGAGCGAAAACTTCGTCTCATCGCCAGATCTAAGTAAAAATCGAAGAAAAAGCACCACATCAAACCTAGATCTGAGCAAAATCTTCATCTCACCGCCGGATCTAAGCAAGAAAACCTAGATCTTCACCAGATCTAACCAAAAACTACCAAACCTTCATCGAAATATTGATGAATCTGAATGGATCTAGGTAAATCCAGCCTTCTTTCATGGGTTTCGTCGATCGGATTAGGTATATCAGGTTTTGAAGAAGAAAACCTGCCATTCGACCCACCTTAAGTCGATTTTTGGTGGCGAAGACCCGTCTCCGACCATCACCGATGTTGAGTCAACCGGTTTTTGGGTCGGCTCGAGCAGTTTGGGTGGGTGGGTCGGTTTCTGGGTTCCAGTGGATACCCCTAAAGTAAATTTAATCAAGTATTAGAAAGATATATTACAATTTAAATTTATATTATATTAGTATTACAACTTTCTTTTGCTTCCAATCTTGTTTTTAAATCTTGCCTTCCTCAAATTGAAATTTGGACTTCACCATTGACACCAGTAGGCTCGTTTGTAATGTTGTTCTAGTAACGTTTTAAGTATTGTGGAAATACGTGTTGTGTTGTTTAAACAACAAAAACTGTTGTTTAAAAAACACAACCAAACAGTCCAACCTTTCCAAGTACAAACTCTCACCTAAATGCATGTGGCCCTTTTGATAAAATTAATGGAAAATAACATTGACTGAAATTGACCTGAGGACGCTTTAAGCCTTTAACATTTATTTAGGGAGGTCAATCAATGTGTTGATGCACTTACCAACTTGGGTTCTATGCAATTCTAATATTATTATTTTGTATGATATTTTACTGCCAATGATGAGTAACTCATTATCTTTTGACAAAGTTGAGAACTCTTTTATAGTAGAACAACATATGTTTAATATTATTCCTTTCTTTCATCAAAAAAAGAAAAAAAAATTATATATATATTATTCCTCTCGATACCCCTAAAAAAAAAAAAGCATTGATTGAAATGATGAGTCATAGTGCAATAAGATGTTTAGTAAGTGTCCTATACAAAAATAGAAAGATATATAGTAACATTTATAACTGAAATGAGGAGTCATTGTGCCATAAGATATAGAAACTTAGTCTAAGTGGTATGGCTAAGATATATAGTAACTTAGAAAGTGGTATGGCAAGTGGTAGTAATGCCCTATCTTGGGTTAATATCATATTTTGACTCTCTTTTTTAAACAATAAAATTTGGAATTCGGAGCATCTATTGTACAATTGCAATGTCTTGTTATTTATATTAAAAAAAGCAAGATTTGAAATTTTGAATACATTATCTACATTGCTTTATTATATTATATTATATTTTATATATATATATATATATATATTTCCTATTAAGATACAATAGAATTTAAAACCTATGACGCACATTTCTTAATTATTACTAAATTTATTATTAGATTAAAATGATAATAAGTTTTTTTTAGGTATAAATGTGTTAGGTAATTTATACTCCGGTTGTGCCAATTAACTAAATCATTAAACCTAGATTATTTAATCTAATTAATATGGCTATGGTTAAACAACAAAAACTGTCGTTTAAACAACACAACCAAACAGGCCAACTTTTCCAAGTACAAACTCTCACCTAAATGCCTGTGGCTCTTTTGACTAAATTAATGGAAAATAACATTGACTGAAATTGACCTCAGGACGCTTTAAGCCTTTAACATTTATTTAGGGAAGTCAATCAATGTGCTGATGCACTTACCAAATTGGGTTCTATGCAATTCTAATATTATTATTTTGTATGATATTTTACTGGCAATGATGATTGTAAAGGTGGGTTTTGAATCCTCAACGCAAAAGATAAATGGATGAAGGCCCAAAGAGCCCAATACAATGAATTTGTAGAGAGTGGGCTAAAAACTAGGCTTCAATGAATCGGACAACGCTCACAATGGACCAAAGATATTGAGAAAGCAAGAAAAACAATGAAAAAACAAGTTTGTGAAAAGAAATTCTTCCTCGGCAATGTCCGAGGAGAGTAATACTTGGATCTCTATATTTCACTTAGACTTGGTTACAATTACAGTTCTTAGTGCTACAGTGTTTTCTTTCTTTCAATTATCAGCCCCCCTACTGTAATGGGATTCTTCTCCTTTATATTACCCCCCTTTCTTCTATCTCAATCCTCCACGTGTAGATCAAATGGCTGGCTTTTGTCCTTGTCCCATTAGCACATTCCTGAAGCTTTTAGTGGTAGCTGTAAGGCAAAACATCATTGTTCAGGCATCACTTCCATATTAATGCGGCCAGAGAGTTAGCTACAAAGCATTTAATGAGGTGGTAGCAGCTTTCCCTTAGATATTTCTCACTTTCTTCTTACCTTATCCCATCCTGATGCTTATCCCTACCAACAGAATCACCCAGAATGTTGTCCCTAAAGTCAAGCCAACCCTTTTGACCTCTGCCCTGTTAAGCTGAGGTGAAATCTGTCCTCGGGCATACTTCCTGGAACCTTAAAACTAGACCCCTTTGCCCATTCACTATCTTGCACTCCCACACTAGTGTCTACCTGTCCTCGGACTATTGAATGTCCTCGGACAGGGCCCACGGCCCAATATACCCTTCTGGGCCTGCCATCCCTGCAATGATTAACTCATTATCTTTTGACAAAGTTGATAACTCTTTTATTGTAGAACAACATATGTTTAATATTATTCCTCTCGTTACCCCCCAAAAAAAAAACATTGATTGAAATGATGAGTCATAGTGCAATAAGATGTTTAGTAAGTGTCCTATAAAAAAATAGAAAGATATATAGTAACATTTATAACTGAAATGAAGAGTCATTGTGCGATAAGATATAGTAACTTAGTCTAAGTGGTATGGCTAAGATATATAGTAACTTAGAAAGTGGTATGGCAAGTGGTAGTAATGCCCTATCGTGGGTTAATATCATATTTTGACTCTCTTTTTTAAACAATAAAATTTCGAATTCAGAGCATCTATTGTACAATTGCAATGTCTTGTTCTTTATATTAAAAAAAGCAAGATTTGAAATTTTGAATACACATTATCTACATTGCTTTATTATTTTATATATATATATATATAGTCCTATTAAAATACAATAGAATTTAAAACTTATGACGCACATTTCTTAATTATTACTAAATTTATTACCAAATTAAGATGCTAATAAGTTTTTTTTAGGTATAAATGTGTTAGGTAATTTATATTCCGGTTGTGCCAATTAACTAAATCATTAAACCTAGATTATTTAATCTAATTATCAATATGGCTATGGTTAATGCAGTCAAACACAAAATTGCTGAATTAAATAACAACGTAAATAAAATTACACGCAATATGGTAGCGCTAGAAAAACCAATTGGAAAAATTCCGAATTAAAACTCTTATGAGGGCTTAACCACCGACTCTAAGGAAAACATATCCACTATATAGAATTGGAGTTTACAAATAGAAGGATTCTATTTTAATTTGCTACTTCATGTAGAACTTACTAACAGTAGCTCCAAATCCATGAACTCCTCTATAAGGTTGTGTTTGAATTATTATTATTTTTAAACCTTCTACATAGCCAATTGACAAGATGATGACTAGATATCTTCCATCATAGTCAACTAAAATGTTCTAGAGAGAGAGAGAGCCCCAAACACGAGTTTTTTCACAATATTCAAAATCTCAAACTAAAAAATTGGTTTGAAGTTCTTAACAGCTAAAAAGTTCTATATCAAGATAAACAAATAAAGTATATGTTTCTTTTACATAACTTCTAAAAGAACAATCTAACACTCAAAATTATAACTAATGGGGGACTAAGTAGAAGTCGTGTCTAGTCCTTATCATCATCATTTGAAGGACTTTTTAAATACTTAAAAGTCCTTTGCACTTCCATGTATTAGCTTTTTAATTATTTTGAATATTTCAAGCCAAGTGAGTCTAGACACCTTTGAAACCACTACATGTATCTCTTCACCAGAAGGTTGTGATTGCTCTTGATTTTTCTTTACTGTGAAGTAATTTTTTAGAGAATAACTAATATCTGCATTAATGTCAATTAGTAGATCTTTGCAGAACTTGTTAATATCAAATGTTGACGTAGTTGTTATGCAATAGGAGAATTCATCTCATTTTTGTCTCTTTTTATTTTTTAAAACACAAACAATAAAAATATATAGCTAATTAAAAAAACTCATGCACGTAATATCACTCTAAAAACTCAGAAACTAATCAGTTTAACCCAATAATAACATGGATAACTAAGAAGAAATCCTGATTAGCACATATTAATTTGTACATAAAAATATCCGGCTTTATCAACTAAAACAATGTAATATTGGTAAATGCATGGCAATGTGCTTCATAAATCTACAATGTGTTGCCAATAGAGTGGTCCCTGTACCATCTCAATGTTCCATGCAATTTTAAATGCCAAGGACTGGCTAATCACATTTTACTTATCAAAAGAGTAAGATTTCTAAATCCAATGTGAGATAGGGAAAAAAAAAAAAAAAACAGTTAATCAATCGTTGGACTTTATGACCAAGATAACAAACAGTTTGAAAATTGTTTCTAGAATGACTTTTAGACATATAGAGAAGAACCCCAATTGAGCTTTGCAATGAAAAATGAGAATTGACCACAAAAACCACAAAGATGTATCATTAAAAGATATGCCCAAAATGGTTCCAGAGACTATCTCTTGCTAAAAAGAAAGCAAGATTCTACTTTCTATAGAACTTTGAATTACATAATTTCCACTATTAGAACAGAATTTACACTATTAGAAAATCCAAAAAAAACACTAACTTCCACTTAGGTCACTCTACAATAAAGATAGCATTCTATTTTCCTCCGAATATCTTAGAAAGAGTGACAATAATTCAATCCACTAATAATAGGGACAACCAAGCTCAGAGATTACACTATCTTTTTATCCAAAAATTAGAATAAAGGTCAATTCATTAGCTAGAAGGCACACTTCTATTCAGCAAATGTCAAATGCCATAGACAAAAGGCACGCTTGAGTAAATTATTAAAGTTTAGATTTTTTCATTCTTTTACTTCTAAAGTGGAAAAACTATACATAGGCGCTCGTGTACGCACACACATATATGTTAAACAACTTCATTGTGTGAACAAGCTAAAAAGTACTTTGATAAGTTTGATTTACTTTTAGAGGCTGAAAAAAAAATCCTAATCTTTTGATTTTATTTGTTCAAAAAACCTATTATTCTATGTGAAAAAATAGTGGTCTGATAATGTTATACTGGGGCTACATGTAATCACCAAATTTCAAGGATGATTAGATTAGAATGCACTTTTGTGAAGACTACATCTAGTTATGATTGATCGAATGGGTTTAAAATTTCAAACCTTGTGGCGGCTCCAGAAATTCTTTTCAGGGTGGTCATTAAAAAAAATTAATAATAATAAAACTTGAATATATTAACATTACAAAATAAAAATATACGCAAATACATAAAGTTTTAAAATTTCCTTTCACAAGTTTTCATATTTTGAAATCATTATGTGATATGATAGTTTCACTATCAATGTTATTAGCCACATCTTTTTCAATGTACACAACCAAGCAATTATTAAGTTATTGACCTCGTTTCAAAAAAAAAAAAAGTTATTGACCTCTCATTCAATTACTAATATATTGCCTAAATAAGTACTAATATAAACAAAATGCATTATCTTTTTGAAAATATATATAACATAAATCCAACAAATTCGGCTAAAGACTAAAGCAAGCACTAACAGACTAGCTATTTAAAAGGTGTGCATTTTTTATATATAAAAATTTAGCAATTTTAAAATATGTCATTTAAAAACACAATTTAAAAAATCACAATTAAACATTTGATTTGAGATTTTAGGCTAATTTGTTTGTTTGGGCAATTTTTGAGAAATGCTATGTCTACAATATTTTTGCAACACTTTCACAACAAAGCCTAGGTGGTAAGTTTTTACTGGTTCTAATTTGAATTTACCATTGAAATTATTTTTTTTACCAGTAATAACTTACTATTTAGGATTTGTTACGAAAATATTGTGAAAGTTGCATTTTTTGCAATTTTTTTGTTCAACATTCAATAGACCAAAATTTTAGAGAGGTTGAATTTTATTTTTGATGGGCTCAATTGTTATTAAAGGTGTTCAAGTTTTTTTTTTTTTTTTTTTATTTTAGGGTGCTCAAGTTTTTTTCTAGGGTGGGTAAAAAATTCATATTAATTTAAAACTCAAAATTTTTTAAGGTATATTAAAATAAAATAAAAATAAAAAAATTGGTTCTGTGACCATCCTCATTACTTAGCACCGCCCCTGACCTGCCCAAGCTACAACCTGTACTAGCATCTTCTGATAGATGGAGCGACAGATAATAATATTCAGGCTTTACGGAAATGTTATACTAATTTAATAAAACCATTTTGTGTATCAATCATGGTTGAAGAAAAAGAAAAACACAAATAATGACATTAATCCAAACACGTCAAAGAATAATGGCTTTAACCTTTTCAAAAAAAAAAAAAAGCTTTGACAATTTTCCTTGTTTCTTTTGTTTGGATATCATATAATTTCATCACGTGACCTTAGCTGTGTATACGATGGGCTGCCATGGACATGTCCAAAGAAGGTTATTTGAGTATGTTATGAACTTGGTAGTGTGCATGCAGAGCTGCCATGAGCACGCTAGCAGGCCTAAAAGAGGTTATTTGGACATATCGACTTATTTGTTACTTATGATATAAAAAATATAGTTTTTTTTTTTTTTAATGTAGATTTTATGTTAAATGTGTGACCAAAATTCAAAAACTAAAAACCAACTTATTTAAAAATTTTAAAAAAATTGAAACAAAAAGCAAAGAGCTAAAATTATCCCCCCATCTAATTGGGACTTTCCTACCTAAGAATTTTGTAAACCTTGGATTTAGATGGCACATATAATAACTAATCATGTCAAATCTTATGGTAAACTTTTTCAAACAATCAAGATAAACTCATTTGTATATTAGAGATACGTATATCTTGTTGGAAAGCTTGTCGTGTTCCATTTAGGCTTTTACCCCCATTCGATTGTGAAGTGGACTTTGAGCTGTAAATAAGTTAGAATATTCTCCATTTCTGCGCTTCATAACTCGTGGCTGAGTTCGTTTTTACTGTAATTAATTGAGAGCATTGCTTAGCATGCTGAAGAAACTTTGTCTATCATATATCATACGCTCTAATTTTTTGTCAAGTGTCATTTTAATTATTCAATACTTTTATGCTAAGTATCTTTAAATTTTAAATACATTCTCATTTTATGCTAAGTGTCATTCTAATTTTATATTAATTATATTTACATATAAATTCATGTATTTAAACTCAGATGTTTGAATTATAAGTTAGTTGGGAGAATCAATTCCAAACTTCCGGACCTAGTTTTGAGCTTTTTTTTGGAACTTTTATGTAATTAGTGCAACTTATTGGGATTAGGACATAATAAAAATAATGTTAGAAATAAGGTCATAAAAATTTGATTTGATTTAATTATAATCTGCCACCTTAATAGATTATGAAAAAATTCCTATGTCCCTAATATTGATTTTTTTTTTTTTAAACAAATCTCCTCGAACGAAAAGAATCTTAAATTACTCTTTACTTTTTCTTTTCTATTCTTCCATTCACATGTTTTTATTTTTCTTTCCTTTTGAAGAGAGCAAAGAGCCAAAGACTTCAAAGGGATAGAAAATTGTCAATCTATCCAAATGTTAGGTACTCTGTAGTTTGGTAGGTTGCTTAATGCAAGTTGTTAACAACTTATTATAAATATTAATCTTTATCAAAAATAATATTTATACATTATAGATATGAATCAGAAAAAATCTTCTTCTTTTTTTTATAAACATATAGGACAAAATAAATAAGAAAATGATTACAGTCACCGACTAAGCATTCGGATCATTGAATTGTCACATAAAATATTGAACAATTACCCTCTATTATTAAATATTTGATAAACCACTACTTTGGTTTTTTTTTTCTTTCTTTTGAGAAAATGTGAACTGGTACATTAGTTAGTAAATAAGAGGCTATGTATCCTTTTCGGATGGTACGAGTATGAGTGTGACACATTTATTAATTTGATGAGATTTTAATATTAACCTAGATGTACATATGGCGTGTGTTTCATAGCAGTTTCATCAATCAACACAAATATAATATGTACTGGCTCGAAAAATAAATTTAATATGTACTTCTATATGGAGTTGGGTTATTTTTTTATTTTTGGAAAATAATAAGCGAAGCTTCTATTGATGAATACAATATGTTTGGAATACAGCATCCAAACATCATTTTTTTTTTTTTTGGTAAAAGACGATTTCACTAACAACTAAGAAAGCACAAAAGGAACAGGACACAACCTGGACAAGTAAAACCCATTACAATCATCCTCATAAGCCTTAAGAGCATTCACAGGCGGGCTCTCATAGGAAACAAAATCAATTTCTTGGCTAATGCTCATCCTAGCTAGGCTATCTGCACAACAGTTTGCTTCCCGGTAGCAATGCTTGAAAAGAATCCGGTGAAAACGAGAGATCAGCCATCTGCAGTCGTCCAACACAGGGGATATGATATTGTTTACATATTGATCATTACTAATAGCATCCACAATAGCCCTTGCATCAAGTTCAACAATGATAGAGGCTATGTTAAGATTGCAGCATAACATAAGGCCCTATCTTAGACCCCATAGTTCAGCTATAAAGCTATTTGTGACTCCTATACGTCTGGAGAAACCCCCAATCCAAAGCCCACGATCATTCCTTATCACTCCCCCACATCTAGCCACACTCGGATTGCCACACACTGAGCCGTTCGTATTAAGATTCATCCACCCAACCGGAGGCTTTTCCCATCGAATTCTCTGAACAGTTTTTTGGACTGATACTCTAGGAGAGGCAATACAGTGCATGAATTCAATGACTTGGTAAATAATAAGCGAATCTAATTGCGGGTTCAGCCTCTTCCTTTGAAAAACAAAATTATTTCTGGTTTTCCAAATATTCCAAACAGCAAAAGGGAACCTAATTTTCCACTGCAACCTCATGGATACACTCGTAACAGCCCCCATATCCATATGATTTCCATTCCAATGAAGCCAGTCCAACAGCCCACTATCCCAAAAAACTCGATTTGATTCTATAATACCCAACTTAGACCACACCAACTTAACCCAAGCACAGTCACGAAGAGCATGAAGAACTGATTCCGGAGCTTCTTGACAAATGGGGCACAAATCTTCTACACAGACCCCTCTCTTCATAAGACAACTCCTAACCCCAATACTGTTATGGGCACACATCCACAAAAATGTTTTAATTCTAGGGAGGGTATTTGCTTTCCAGATCCAACCAGCATTGACATCCCTACTCTCCCCATGCCCCATTGCAATTCTATAGGCACTTTTCAAACTAAAATTACCTTGAGGAGAATCAGCCCACGCAAGTTTATCCCTTCCCCTGCTTGCCATCGCAAAAGGAGTGGCTTGAATCAGCATCTTAACATCCGATGGCAGCTTAAAGGATAGCCTATTCCAGTCCCAACCCGTATCTCGTAAGAAATCTTTGACTACCAACTGATTAACTTCCCGAGGAAGTGGGCCCTGAATAGAACTTCGGAGAGTACCCTTACTCAACCAATTGCTATGCCACACATTCAAATTACTATCTCTGCTTACCATTCATCTACTACCCTTATTGAAAATGTCCATCCCCTTTTTCATTACTGCCTAAATAGAAGAACAAGGAAGTTTATGAGGATTAGCAGCACGCATTCTTCTACCAGAACAGTATTTTCTTCTTAAAACTTGAGCCCACAAAGCTTCTCCTTCAGTATGAAATCTGAAATTAAGTTTCGCAAGGAGAGCAAGATTTCTTCCTTTGGCAGATTGCAGCCTAAGACCCCCTTCCTCCTTTGCTTTGGTAACCTTTTGCCAACCAATCTAATGCATTTTCTTTTTCTCCTCCGATGACCCCCAAAGAAAGTTTCGATTGACCCTATCTATCCCATCCAAAATTTTCCCAGGCAAATAAGAACATTGCATAACATAAGAAGGGATAGCAGCCGATGAGGCTTGAATGAGGACCGTTCGACCAGCCAAAGACAACATGCTCGCTTTCCAACCAAACAACTTTTGCTTAACTCTATCAAGAATAAAATTATAAGCCTAAGCTAACCTACCAGAATGCTTCAAAGGAAACCCCAAATATTTACCAAGTGACGGAGTGGATGCGAATCCAAGAATATCACTTAACGACCCCCTAGTGTCTCTGTCAACATTTGGAGAAAAATAAACTCTTGACTTAGCTTCACTAAGAGATTGCAAAATTCATCAAGCGCATCCCTAATCGCTGAGCAGTTAATGTGATCTGCTTTAGCAAACAACAAAATGTTATCAGCAAAGAGAAGATGGGAGAATGAAGGGCCACTTTGGGACGCCTTAACTGGCTGCCAGAGATTTGCATGGCATTTTCCTTCTATCAACTGCCCAAGGTAGTCCATGCACATAATAAACAAATACGGGGACAAAGGATCCCCTTGCCTTATCCCCCTGGAAGGGTAAATCGGATCAAAAGCCTCTCCATTGAATAAGATTGAAGTTGAGACCGTGGAGACACAACTCATAATAATGTCCCGAAGATCCATTGGGAGATTGACTCTAATGAGCATGTCCCTAATGAAACTTTGTTCGATCTTATCATACGCCTTCTCCAGATCTATTTTTAGCACTATATACCCAGCTCCCCCTTTCTTTTTACTGACGGAGTGGATAATCTCTTGAGCTATAATCACATTATCAGAACCTTTCCTGCCTGGCACAAAAGCCGTTTGAAAAGGGGAGATTAATTTCCCCAAGTAAGGTCTTAACCGAGCCACAATGATCTTGGTCAACACCTTGTACACCGAATTGCACAAACTGATGGGCCTATAATTTCCCAACATCTCCGGGCCTTGGACTTTTGGAATTAAGGCAATGTGGGTCTTATTTAAATAATCCGAAACACTTTTTTCAGCAAAAACCATCTTAATTTCCTCCATCACTGATTTCCCCACCACAAGCCAAAATCTTTGGAAAAACCCTGCATGCAACCCATCCGGGCCAGGGGCTTTGAAAGGTTTTAAAGACCACATGGCTGCCTTAATCTCCTCTTCTGAGACCATCCCACTCACACTTTGTTTTTCTTTCTCTGAAAGCCTCGGTTGCCATTGGAAATTAGAGCTGGATGAGGCCGAGGCAGAATCAAGGGATGTCGTATAAATGTCAGTATAGCCTTTCCAAAAGAACTCTTTCACAGCATTCTCCTCACACAACCAATCCCCACTAGTATTTTTGATAGCCAGAATTTTATTCCTTTTCCTTCTAACCAAGGTGGACACATGATAGAAAGTGGTGTTCCTATCTCCCTGGATCATCCAATTCACTCAGGATTTTAAAGCCCATAGCTCCTCTTCCTGAGCCAACACACTATCCAGCTCCTTTAACAACTCATTTTCAAGATTTAACAGAAAAGTGGAAGGCTTCACAGAGATAGACCGCTGAATACCATTAAGTCTGGCCATAATATTCTTTTTCCGAGCAAAAATATTTCCAAATTGAGTTCTATTCCAGATCTTGGCTTCCTTCGTAAAATTTTCGATTGCCTCACCAAGCCTGGGAACATGACTCCAAGCCTGAGAGACAACCTTAGGGAAGGTGATATCAGACAACCAGCACGTTTGGAACATAAACGGCCTTTCCCTTCTATTTGCTTCCCTCAGTAGCATCTCCAATAACACGAGGCAGTGATCCGAGTGACATCTTGTGAGATGGACCACTTTAGTATCAAGATACATAACACACCAACTGGGATTAACAAAAAATCTGTCAATTCTTTCCTGGATCAGAGCCTGGACTTCTCTTCTGTTTGACCAGGTAAAACGAGGACCCGAAAAACCAATATCAATCATGTTACAATAATCAAGACATTCTTTAAACAACAAGGACCGGCTAACACTAACAGCTCTCCCCCCAAACTTATCGTCCTCCATGAGAGGTTCATTAAAATCCCCTGCTATCACCCAGGGCATGTTATGGAGATCTGCAACTTTAATGAGATTATTCCATAATATGTGTCTTTCAGCACTTCTAGGACTAGCATACACAGCAGTAAATAACCAACTAAGGTTTGAGGGACGTACCTTCACCGTAATGTGAATTTCCTACTTTGTGCTGGCTAAGGAAGAGACCTCCACCTTATCTGACTTCCAAAGAACCCACAAACCACCAGTGTACCCGATAGTGTCCGAGTGGACAGCTCCATCAAAAGGGAGATTTTCAGTAATCTCCCTTGATCTCTCCCCTCCAACCCGAGTCTCCATCACCACTAGAATTGCAAAGTCATGATTCTGCACGAATTCTCGAACATGTTTTTGAGAGGAGGGCTTCAAAGCACCCCTACAGTTCCAAACTATAATATTCATTAAAACAAGGGTTGGGGAGGAGCATACATCATTAAGAGGCATCAGCTTCGTCTCCACCCTCCGAATCCATCCGATCTCCAGACTCAACTCCTTTGTCTGCTCTTTCCCAATTACTATTGTCAGATTGAGCTGAAAACCCCCCATTTTCATTCCCTGTGGAGCCATTTAAAGGTTGAAGGCCATAATCAGTTGAAACACTTAAATCATCATCACCTCCACCTCCATCACAATCGACGCCTCTAGTAAGAGATTCCACCACAGCATTTTTTCTTCCCTCCAATCTTCCCTTACCCTCACTTTCAAGCTAGCGTTGAAACACCCCATGATGTTTTTCGGATTGGCTCGCGTCTCGGCTTGCGCTAAGCCCAGGTAGTCCGCCACTACAATCTCCAAACCGGTAGCCCACCTCTGACCCAAACTGAAAATCATACATACTTCTCGGATTTGGAACACCTTAGCTTGATAATTGTCAATGGCGTTCTTAATCTGCACCTTGGGATCTCTAGCACGGGTAATGGCTTTTTCGCCCTTCACTGAAGTGCTTCGGGTGACCTTCACTTGGCTTTTATCTAGATTGGGCCACTTTTCCACCTGGCTTGTGCTCTGCAGGCTTGTGCTTTGGCTTGAAGGGGTCTGGGCCCGTCCCACAGGCTCTTTGGTAATATTCTGGATAGCATTAACAACCTGAGCCTTATCAATAGTCCTTGAAGGAGATAGCTTCCTCTTTGTCTCTCTAGATGGCCCACCACTATCTTTAAAAGCCCACTCGTTCCTAACGTTACCACGAGCTGCTTGTGCATTAAACTGACTCACATGGGTCCATCCATTCTTGCGAGCTCTTATCTCATTCTTTCTGCGGGCAACCACTATCCATGGGCCGTACGTGCCACCATGCATATCCTAAGGACAGTCCTTTTGTACGATCTCCTGAGACACATTATCAGGCCCCACCTCTGCACTTGTCTGCTCCTGCTCATGCATATTGCATGGTTGATCATTCCGTTTGTCTTCTACCTCCACCTCTGTTTCCCTCGTCGGCGAGTTTTGCCGGACAACATACGAGCAAGCTTCACGCCTATGCCCCAGTCTCCCACACTCAAAACAAAGGTTTTGTATCCCCTCATAGGATACTGATTGTTCACGTTTACCAATAAGAATGGCAGTGACCAGTGGCTTTTCTACATCGATTTGAATACACAGTCTAGCAAATTTGCCCCTGCTTTCCGACGCTGTGAATGTGTGCACCCTTAGCACATTACCAATAGCATTACCTATCTGCTTAAATGCCTCTGCATTATAATACTCAATCGGCAATTCATTGAGCCTAACCCAAACTGCAACTGAAGAAATATTTGCCGACGAACGGTCTAAAATCTGGCTCCCATGGTCTAAAAGATAAGAAATGCCCTCCAATGAACCATGGACCCTTTTTTAGAACATTTTCAAAATCTTCCTTCAAAGAGAGCCTCGTGAGAGCGAAGCCATTCCCCAAATTAACACAATCCAGTCGTCCCGCTGCTTTCCACAAAGCCAAAAGCTTGCTTTGAAGGAAGTTAAAACCCACTGATTTCCCGTAAACCTTTACAATGAGAGCTCGAGCCCAAGGGCCTCGTATGTGATGCTTGAACTTACTGGAAAACTTCACAGCTACCAAACCGTGTCTAAGGTTCTCTACTTCCTCATCCGACTCAACATCATCTTCCATTGCCTCCCCAAAGTTGAAAGCTTGAATGTAGGCACCTGGAATCTCACCTACAAGCTTGTCCTTGAAGGACATACTCTGATTCCATGGACCAGCCCCACGGTTTGGGGACGAAGGGCCTGACTCCTGCCCATCACAAAACCCTGCGTACCAGACATCCTTTACTTTTTTCTTGCTCCGAGATAGCTCCTCTTG
The DNA here is from genome assembly GCA_028535165.1 of Quercus tomentella. Lineage (NCBI taxonomy): Eukaryota > Viridiplantae > Streptophyta > Magnoliopsida > Fagales > Fagaceae > Quercus > Quercus tomentella. The sequence goes on from JAPQVY010000144.1 coordinate 25,989,332, forward strand.
TTCTTCTTTGGAGAGCGAGAGAGCCATTCGTGACTCTAATTTCTTGAATAGCTATGGTACAAGCACACCAACCCCTTGCTTAGCATGCTGAAGAAACTTTGTCTATCATATATCATACGCTCTAATTTTTTGTCAAGTGTCATTTTAATTATTCAATACTTTTATGCTAAGTATCTTTAAATTTTAAATACATTCTCATTTTATGCTAAGTGTCATTCTAATTTTATATTAATTATATTTACATATAAATTCATGTATTTAAACTCAGATGTTTGAATTATAAGTTAGTTTGGAGAATCAATTCCAAACTTCCGGACCTAGTTTTGAGCTTTTTTTTGGAACTTTTATGTAATTAGTGCAACTTATTGGGATTAGGACATAATAAAAATAATGTTAGCAATAAGGTCATAAAAATTTGATTTGATTTAATTATAATCTGCCACCTTAATAGATTATGAAAAAATTCCTATGTCCCTAATATTGATTTTTTTTTTTTTTAAACAAATCTCCACGAACGAAAAGAATCTTAAATTACTCTTTACTTTTTCTTTTCTATTCTTCCATTCACATGTTTTTGTTTTTCTTTCCTTTTGAAGAGAGCAAAGAGCCAAAGACTTCAAAGGGATAGAAAATTGTCAATCTATCCAAATGTTAGGTACTCTGTAGTTTGGTAGGTTGCTTAATGCAAGTTGTTAACAACTTATTATAAATATTAATCTTTATCAAAAATAATATTTATACATTATAGATATGAATCAGAAAAAATCTTCTTCTTCTTTTTTATAAACATATAGGACAAAATAAATAAGAAAATGATTACACTCACCGACTAAGCATTCGGATCATTGAATTGTCACATAAAATATTGAACAAGTACCCTCTATTATTAAATATTTGATAAACCACTACTTTGTTTTTTTTTTCTTTCTTTTGAGAAAATGTGAACTGGTACATTAGTTAGTAAATAAGAGGCTATATATCCTTTTCGGATGGTACGAGTATGAGTGTGACACATTTATTAATTTGATGAGATTTTAATAACACAAATATAATATGTACTGGCTCTAAAAATAAATTTAATATGTACTTCTATATGGAGTTGGCTTATTTTTTTATTTTTGGAAAATAATAAGCGAAGCTTCTAATATTGATGAATACAATATGTTTGGAATACAGCATCCAAACATCATTGTATATAGATGAAACTGTTCTTCAAACAAGGGAACGAGAAAGTTGGTTGCCCTCCCTCACATGCAAAAAATTACATCATTATAGTGAAGACGTTAAAACATGAATCCTAATAACTTTTTATTGATTTGATATTTGAAAATCTTACAGTTGGATTATATGTTCTATATATTCTAAACATGCATGTCGAATTTCATGTCATTGAATGTTAATTACTGTTCAATCCATAAACCTCGTTTTTTATGCATATCTTTAAAGTACAAAAATTTTAAATATACACATTTGTAGAAGATATCTTTAACAATATTTGATTGGAGCGAAATTTGGTATGCGTGTTAAAAATATAAAGAATATGTAATCCAATTGTGAAATTTCAAAATATCAATCCAATAAAAAGTTATTAAATGATGTAAGATTGTTGAAAGTTACACATAGTATAACTAAATTCAACTCTTATACACACACACACACACACACACACACACACACATATATATATATATAGAGAGAGAGAAAGAGAGATGGGTTCAAGTTACATCTGATATAACTCTAAAAAGTTACACATTTTCTAAACTATTGGATTTAAGCAGATCCAACGGTCAAAAAAATTCACTCATTAATGTTGATATTCTGATAAGGATCTCATTTATTATCCTTATTTATGACATTCCATACCTATCTCTAATCCCAAAAATAGGTATATTTTTCTCTCTACTCTCTCTTTCTCATCCACTACACGTTTCTCTCTCCTCCATTGCTCTTCCACCTCCATTTTCATAAGGTTCCACCTCCACGGCCACATAGAATCTAATGAATAAAGTTCTGCTCAAAATTGTAAGATTAACACATAAGGGTAGAGCATTAGGCATAGGTGTTGTGACGAGTTCTTTTTTCTCTAATTGGATTTTGAATTTGTTTTCTTTTTCTTTCTTCAACCTTCACTGACCTTTGATCTTAAGGATGGCAAAAAACAAAGATAACCACCCCAAGCCAAAGTTAGGCTGGTCAAATGGATTTTAAAAGTGATGAAACGTCCTATATATGCATGAAATTAGAATATTAAATTCGTAACATGTACTCATCCAAATATCATCACAAGCTTCATTAGTATTTTTTGTCAATATAATAAAGGAATAAGTGTTATCCAATATTTAGTCAATGTTTATAATTAATCATATCCAACTAAATGTTTAAAAAAGATTGTGGTTCCTACCATCCTTAATTAATTATACAAGTCTTGATTTAGTTATCGGACACGTATATCATTTTTCATGTTTTCTTTTGGGAAAGATTTAAATCTCATAATCTTTTTCTATTAAATTGATAAATGATTCTGTGTGGCTATGGAGGTAGAACCTTATGAAAATGGAGGTGGAAGAGTAATGAAGGAGAGAGAAACGTGTAGTGGATGAGAAAGAGAGAGCAGAGAGAAAAATATACCTATTTTTGGGATTAGAGATAGGTATGGAATGTTATAAATAAGGATAATAAATGAGATCCTTATCAGAATATCAGTATTAATAAGTGCATTTTTTTTACCGTTGTATCTACTTAAATCCAATGGTTTAGAAAATATGTAATTTTTTAGAGCTACATCAAGTATAATTTGAACCCAAAATTCGAGTCAAATCAAATGACTTGTATATTTTATTTACTTTCTCTAGCTATATATTCAAGCAACTGTTACAAGCAATTCTTATGATTCAATAGACAATATTTTCTTTACAAACCAATTTTGAATAACCTCTTCCAACCCGTGGCAACTCATTAAACCTTCCACATGCATTGTTTGAATAAATCAAATAATTCATATACATAAATAGTTTTATCGAATGCCATATACTGGGTTGGAAAAATTGAATTATATAAATGCGAGTAAACTTTTGCTAAAAATGAGCAAAACCCAATTCATACTCTTATAGCACAGCTCAACTGTATAAATAGGAGTACAACCTTGACTGAAAAAAAAAATACAAAAAAACAAACAAACAAACAAAGGAAGAAGGAGAGAGAGAAGAGGCTATGAATATGTGATTTTTGAAGGTGATTCCTCCAGTATTATTTCAGCCACTGAAGAAGACCCCACGAAGTTCATAGCAGTGGTCCATCCAACCCATCATGGTTACAGTTCAGCCCGTTGGGCAGCCCATTATAAGCAGTAGGGCCTACCTCCGAGTTGTCTTTTTAGCCTAGTAGAGAGATGGGTTGGGCCTTCTGCTCCTTTTGGTTAAATTCTCTTTGAATAAAATTATTTTTATTCAATGAATAAATAAATTATATCATATATTATATAATAAAAATCGTATCCTAAATGTGGTTGCATCAAATGGATTATGGTGTAAGTTCCAATTAGCTCAACTGGTAAAGTTTCTGATAATTGAATAAGAGATTTAGAGTTTAATCACCGCCTACACTAAAAACCGATTGGTGTTTTGATCTGATGATAAAGAACTATTATCAAAAGTGGATATTATAGATTGAAACTCTCTAAATTTTTTTTTTTTTTTTTTAAAGGAGGATTACAGTGTCATTTCTTCTTTAGACATGAGTTTTATGACTAGTTTTTTTTTTTTTTTTTTTTTTTTCAAACAATAATATCTAAACCTCTTTGAATATCTAATTATTCCTTCAAGAATATGTAGTCCCCCCGCCATTTTAATAATTAGTTAAAGAGCCCAACCTCAAGACTTTTTAATCTCTTTAAGCATGAACTCAAGGAACAACACACGTATGACAAAGAACATAGGCTCGAACCTAATAAGTCAAGTTGAAGGGAATGAGCTCAAAGGACCAAGGGCTAGTTACCCTAATATGAAGAATTGTTACCCTTGTTGTGAGAATCAAGGGTTACATGCCCATAATATTAGTCATAATGGAGGCAGGTATGCCCCCTCATTATAGGTCCATTATGTCTTGACAACAAAATGTCTAAAATCCAAGAACTCCAGTAGAGCGTGCCTTTTAAAATAGAAATCCTAATCAAGAATAGTTGTTAACAAAAAAAAAATTTAGGCCAATGCCACGTGGACAGTCATTTTATCCATTTATTTACACACTTAAAATTTATTATTCTGAATAGCAAAAAGTTCCTCACCGCACAAAAAAAAAAAAAAAAAAGAGTATTTATTTAGTTAATTGTACTCTAGTTGAAACTCTATTACCAAAGTTACAGAAATACAGAAAGGTTTTTTTTTTTAAGTTACAAAAAGTTTAAATTACTATTTTGATTAAAATTCTATTACTACAATTTTTTTAATAGAATGTTTAAACTTTTAGTAGTATTTTGAAACTTTTTAATTACATTCATAGTAATTAAGGTGATTTTTTATTTGACTATTTATTGTTCATTTTGATGATATTTGCAAAAAATTTATTTATTTTACATAAGATTTTTTATTTTATATATATATATATATTTGCACAAGGAAGGATTCAGTCATATTGAGGGTCACCCCATTAAGAATTTTACTAACCCATATAGACATATTAATAGTAAATAAATAAAATGTAGTAGCACACAATTTGCATGATTTGCATCCTATACCTCTTTAGATATTCTTTGTTTGTTTGTTATATTATCTTACTGTTTAAGAAGAAGAGCCCAATTTCAAGATCTACCCCTATATGCTCCCCCCTCAGACCTGAGGCATCTATCATTCTTTGGGCTATCTAGCTTGCTAAAGTTGAAAAATGGCCATGCATAGTCATTGAAGGAAATGTGAAAAATAGTTTTGATCCTTTATCCTCTTCGCCAACCATCCCAGGGTTAGGAGAGATTGTAATTCAGCAGCTCACGTTGTTTCAAAGCTCTCTCTTTCATCTTCTAAGTCATTTTCTTTTAATAACCTAAGTCTTTCAAATGTCTTAAGGACAATTTGTGAAGTTGACTGTGTCCCGTATCCGTTTGATATATATAAATATATATATATATATATATTGAAGTTAATCAAATAAAAAAAAAAAAAAAAAAAAAAAAGCCCAATTTTGTTGGGTCACAGCCTGTGTTCTTCAATTGTGATTGTAATTTTGTTACAGAAAAGTAGGTAGGGCAGTATGGCAGGGACATGAAGTTTGGCGGTTACCTAACAAAACATTTATATTGCTTATCCTTAGCCATAGCCAGTATTAAAAGTGCTGGCATCAACCATGAATGGCAAATATAATGATAAGTTACCCTACATTTGCACCAATGAACTCTATGCTCTACATATTTAAGACACTTTGACACAATATATTTTTGAAACCAACCTTCTATCCCTACCAACATTGCAGTTTCAGCTTCAGGTACAAGGGGTGAAACATGTAATAATGTAACCAAAAACTTTAATGCTTTATTAGAGTACTAAACTAACATCATTCATAGGAAAGGCTCTTGATTTTATTTCTCTTTTAAAGTTTTTAACATCATATGGCATCATGTATATAAGATTTGTAAAAAAATAATGAAAATTTACCTTACAATATTGAATAATCAAAGATTTATTAATTTTATATAAAAGATTTATTGAATGTGAGTTGAACATATGTATTGTCATTTTAATATAAATTTATTCAATTTTATCTTCAAGATGCCTAAACTTTTCTTGGAGGGTGGAGGAGCTCATAATTTTATTTTATTTTTTGTGGAAGCCAGAAAAAAAAAAAAAAAAAAAAAAAAATGAAAGTTAAAAATTTACTTGTATTAAACTATTAACATTTTATGAGTCCCGTTAATAAGTGCCTAAAAGTAGTAATTAAGAGAGTTTTTTATTATAATCGATTAGTTTTTCGGCACTTCAATCAATTAAAGAAATATTTGTTTTCCCAATACATCAAGACCCATTAGATTCTTCCTTAACGGAACGAGACAGGTTTTTCAAAGTAATGGGCCCAACCTTGAACCTAGTTCCATCCATGTACATTGTACACTAGGGGTAGTGGTACTTCAAAAGAAACATAGAACAGTGCTGGTACAGGTCTTGTAGGACAAGGCGTGCGGCTGTCGGCGTGTGATGCCAGCCCTTTTCAGTCCAGTGTATGGCTGTGTTTGCTGCAAAATTGTGCTTATTAAAAGCATAAAAGCTGCAGGAGCGAATTCAGAGCTTTTTGTTGAATAGGCTTATTATATAGATATAGCTCGTCTCGACCAGATTCCTGCACGCTCTGAATAAGTAGTTACAGCCTCAACAACAATAAACCTGGGTATTTGCATTGCATACTGTGAAGACATAACTTTGAAGCAGGGCCAACTAACATATCAGGGCTCCTGTCCTTTTGTCTGTAGGACATTTGAACAGACTCTAATGTCACAATTCACAACCCCACAATACATCGAGGATGGTCTTCTTCATAGCCCATTTTGCTTGTAGCACATTGGCATTATGCAACAATCTAATGGCAGATGGATAGCCAAGAGATGCCTAACTGGATTGATAAATACAGAACATAGATGGAAGACATATCAATGAAATCAGAACTGTCCTAATAATCAGATACATCACAACTGCTCCTGGACATGAGCATAAATTGCTTAGCCCGTTGAGGGTAAATGCCCTTGAATCACTTTATAATTGGTTCTAGCAGGTGGGATCAATTGCCCGAAGGTTATTGGTTAGAGGTGAGCCCAAAGGGCTCTTCTTAAGATAGGTTCCCTTGTTATTAAAAAAAAAAAAAAGTGTGGAAGAATGATATTTCTTATTATTACAGATGACAAGAAACAATAATCCACAACATAATACCTATATGTGAATGCTCTTTCTTGTATACATGAGATAACAAAACACTAAAAAGAATGATCTATCAGTACCCATACTAATAATCCCAACAAACTATTTCCTCTCTGCATTGTCTCTAGAGTCACAAGGGAATTGAAAACATAAGTCTCACCTCTGCCAACAAATCGTCTATCAATCATTTTCTCCCTGGCTTGCCAAACTATGTTTTCCACTCACTGTTACCATCAGATTTACATCCAGATGAATTAGTGATTTGAGCATCATAGAACTATCTCAAAGTTGTAGAGGTTAAGCCTTGCTGCATCAATTGAATGTCAGCTGACCCCTGGTTGCAGCATTGGGAAGAAAGCCCAGTTGCTACCAGGCCTAGCTTCCTTCCCTGATACCTTTTCATTTGCCCACCACTCAGAGCCAATGGTGGGCTTATCAGACACTTCTCCTTTTGTGTTGTCAAAATTGAACTCTTTGATCGATCCAAGAGAAACAGAACGATGCTTCCGATAGCTCTGCTCCTCCCCTTCCTCTGAAGCTTTTTCAGGTGTTTCACTGGATGTTTCACTAATAGGCAACTCACAACAATTGTTGGTGTCTGTTTTTATCCCTTCTCTATCAGTTGGGGCTTCTGCAACTATATCCTGTGAAGATTCTGATGCGTTTCTAATAGATGCCGCTGATTTATTTGCAAGACAGCGTGCAACATCTTCCCCTGTCAACTCAAATGATACTCTGTGATCAATTATAGTTCCATTATTTTGACATCCATTCCCTAAGTTGGCGAGGGATACACTTTCAGAAATCTGGTTCTCCAAAAGGTAACTGTCTCGAGAGGCAGGGCCCATAACATCAGGCGTCAAAGATCCAGAACCCAACCTCGAGCCCAACCCCACACCATCTGGTGTCATAGATCCAGAGTTTAACCTTGAACCCAACCCCATACCATCCGGAGTCAAAGATCCAGAGCCTAGCCTTGAACCGAGCCCCACACCATCTGGGGTCAAAGATCCAGAACCTAGCCTTGAACCCCATTTACGAGCTGAAAAATGATCAAAGCCCAAGAGTTTGGGAGACTCCCCCATGCGGAGCTCTAGGATAGGGCGTCTATCAGGGAAAGGAGTTGATGTTCCAGAATTCGAGATTGCTGACCCAGGTGATATTAAGTAGCCACCTGGGCTTCCTGGGTACTGTTGATAAGGCTGGAATTCATAATAGGATAATGCAAACTTCTGATTAGTCCCACTGTTTCTACGACTGCGGTCAAGTGAAGACGTTAGCAGTTGAGCAAATGGCACTTCAGGAGATGAAGGTGTTGTCTGATGCACAGATTCAGGAGGGGGAGTGAAAGGAGCAGTAGATGGTTCGGTTGTTAATGTAGATAATACAGGGGGTGAGACTAATTGTGTCTCGTATGCATAAGGGCCTATGGTATAATTGGATGCAGTTCCACCTGGTGAATAGGCGTTGACAGAAAGAGAAGTGAGAGACAGGAATTTGGCAGGTGATTGGGAAGCAGATGGAGGATCTGATTGTAGGAAGGATGCAGGAGAAGAGGGAGGGGCAATGAAGGGTAGTACAATGGCAGTTGGGGGGGTTGGGTTTTCATTGGCAGGCACAGCAGCTCCAGGTACCACTGGCTCAGGACCAAGGACAGCATGGCTTATTCGCTTGCTGTTCTTCTGAGATCCAAAGCACCAATATAGGCTCCAGCAGCTTCCCCATCTTCTTTTCTGTAAAATAAAAAACAAATTTTGAATTAATACGAGTTTAAATGGAACATAAATATCGTTTCTTCTATGGGTTGTAAGACCCACAATCATTCAGTACACAACAGTAGAGACCAAAAGATGGAAACCCAGCTAGACTCACCTAGTGAACTTCAATAAAAGATGTCACACATACAAACTTTTACACACTTGGGTGTGTGTGTGCATATACACAACAAGAATAGTTTGATGCACCAGTGTCACAGATACAACCCTCAGTCCCTCACTACAATTTTAAGCACAGATCCAACCCTCTTCATCATTGTGTTGGACATTCAATACCAACTCTAAATAATTTCAGCATTTGGCCCATTCAATCAAGCCAAAATCATCATCAAATGCAAATTAAGCAACTGTATATCATTGCAATTTGAATGAAAATTTAATTCCACTTAACATATAGGAATGTTTGACAATTTCTTCCAATATACTATACCTAGAGTATGATATGTGAATTTCACACACACAACTGTACAGGTTTCAATTGAAGTCCTGGATCATCAAAACATTATTACTTTTCTAAAACCAAGTGCGCAATGTGTGTCACATAAAAATTATAGTCATATCACCTTTAAAAAAAAATTGCAATCTAATCAATAGAATGCACAGAACAGGAATTGCACAACGACAACTCGAGAAAATTTCTTGAACCATAAGGAATGTTACCGTACAAAGATAGATTTTAATTTCTAAAAAAAAAAAGAGAATTTCACAATTTATACTTATCATTTCCTGAGCAAACCAAGCAACCCACCTAACTGAATCAAATTTTTGTCTTTAAAAAATATTCTTCATTTTCCTTTCCCTTGGTTTCTCAGCATCCAAGCAAATTGAATGATTAACATAAAAATATACCATATATTTATCCAAAAGTAATTTCAAAAAAACATTAAAATTTATAATCCTGTGCACTATATAAGAACTGGGATTTTACTAAAACCTTTAATTAATTGGATCTTACTTAACTAATCAACTTAATTTTGAGATAGAAACAACTAAACAAGCATTAGATCCAACTTCCCGTATAATTTTTCATCTCACCCGCCAAATAAAACTATAATAAACATGAAATGAACTAATCCTAACAACCTTTTTCCCTAGAAAAAGAAAAAAAAAAAATTCTCTACCTTTCTTGCATTTTCCCACCGGCCAAACAGAGCAAACCGAATCACATAAAAACAAACCAAAACGGGAAAAAAAAAAAAAAAAAACGTATAAATCTCTTTTGTTTTCCTCCATTTTCTCAGCTCCCAAACACAGGAAAAGGACCCCAAAAAAAAAAAAAAAAAAAAATCAAAATTTAACTTACTGAATAAGTGGTGGGCTGGACACGAGTCTCGGCGGAGACGATAGCTGTGGCAGCGGCGTTTATAGTCTCGACGCTGTTATTCACGCTTCTCATCCTCGATTCACGATCCGAATCCAGCTTTTCCAATTTCCAAAAAAACAAAGCTCTGCTTTTTGGAACAACAACAACAACTTTCACGGCGACTGGATTTTCCGGCGAGTGAAAAAACGGTTAGATTTCCGGCGAGATTTGAGAACATAGAGCTTAGTTTTTGATCTGGCAGAACAAAATTAAAAATTAAAAAACAGAGAGAGATAGAGAGAGCACGAAACGGTCACTACTCTCACTGCAATTATATAAAAAACCAAATATCAAAACTCAGTCTCTCTCTCTCTTTCTTTCTGTGTGTGTGGAGTATGTATGTGTGTATGTGTGGACTATTGGTTTGGTTTTATTCTCCGGTTTCCTCCATTTTTGCGCTAAATCGTGACCACGTCATCATGAAAGGATAATTGGGTCCCATCAAAATTATTGTTTTTTATGTTCCCATTTTTGCTGATTCTTTCTAACTTTTTATTACTACTACATCATTCTATCTACCCTTTTTTTTTAATCATTCCATGAGTTTTTATTTTGTTGTTACTATTTGTAACTTGCAAGTTAAAAAAATGGATTTTTATTTGGTTAGTATTTAATTAATTATGTTAACACATGGCAAACTTTTATTGGTGGAGTATAGAGTGGAGCAGAAAAAATGGGACAGAAGATTTGGATTCGTTTGTGTGATTGTTCTATCTTCCGTCCTAAATTATTGGGCCTCTATTTTAATTTGAGATGTCCAAAAATGAAGTTGTCTTTTTAAAATTGGTAAATAAAACTTTTATCTTATCATTTACTTTATTTAAAAATTCAATGTCATACTTCCACACACCTTTGGTGCGATAATCACTCAACAAGTATAAGTACTTGTGGGGTGTGAAGGGCAAGGGTCAGAATTCAAGTCTCCCAGAAGGATCTTCACACACATACACTTAGATTAGATTAGATTAGAGTATAATTTCTATCTTATAAAAAAAAAAAAAATCAATTCCATTTTAGACTTTTCAAGCTATTTTGTTGTTCTATGATTTGTTTTAGTTTTTGTATTTTTATTTAGAAATTTGCATTTTTTAAATACATCATTAATTTTTTATGTTTATTAGCAAAGTAGACAACAGTAGGACTAAATTGGCAGAATATTTTGAAGATGCAAATGACAAAAACAATAATTTATCTTGAATGGATGTAATATAATTCACTCAAATTTAATGGATATAATTTACATCTTAGCAACAAAAAAGAAATCCATATTAAATCTCCTAAAATTAGAGTGAAAATAAAAATTTTGAGTTATTTTCAGTGCTATTATGCATTAAAAGAGACACGAGTATGACATATATCCTAAAATAATTGTATCCTGACTAATTTTTATTTCTAGTGCTTTGGAAAGAAATATAAACGCGACATATATCTTAAAATGATATTATTTAATCGAATGCATAGAATTATTGGATTAACGCGTCATTTCTCAGACAATGAGACATGTTAGATGGGAATACGCTCGACCTAACATTTTCCTTTGAGAAAGGGGAGTTGTCTGCTCTCTCTCTCTCTGCACTAATTTTTTTTTTTTTTTTGAAATCTGCAATTATTTAAATCTTTTTTAAAGTCAAACATCCAATAACAAAGATTTGTTGCATAAGTAGCATCGTCGTGGGTTTCATTAAAGATAATCATGCTTTTTAGCCTTATAGTAATCAGTAGATGCATTGACTGAATTGCCCATAAGTTGGTCTCAAATTTGCCCATGATGCCACTAAATAAAAGTTTTGACTGTGGGCTTTTTAAAGTTTTAAACGTTAGAAAAGAAAAAAAGACTTTAATGGCAAAAACCAAACAAGAGGTGGGTGTGGTTGCATGTGAGATTCCCGTGACTTAATTGTTGTTATTTACTCTATGTTCCTGTTTTTTCTGAACGTTGTAGCTCAAAACACACGACTCTCGTGACAACATATTAATGGTGTGGCATCCCATTTATTAGTACTTGTATGTCAATATATGCTGCTGAGTAACGTTGATATTAACAACAATATTTTCGACACAATTATTCTCGAATCAAATTTCATAACTTATTGACTTGTACGATTGCAAGTGGTTGATAAAAAATAATGGGTTATCCAGATACAAGTCAATAATGGGTAAAAGATGTTGACTATTCACAGTCGCAAAATTTAGCAAATTTTAAAATTGGGTATGCTTTTGCTTGCAATTTTTTTTTTTTTTTTTAACTGTAAATTTAGAGATAGTCAATGAAACATTTTGTTTATTCTCATAATCTAAAAATAATTTTTATATATTTTAGAATTTTAAGGAAACTTCCATATATTTTAGAGCAATCTACATTTATGATATTGATAAATAGATTTCAGTTCTCGATTTGGAAAATGTGAGTATACCACGATTAGAAAAGGTCACTAATGCCTAGAAATGGCTCGACCAAATTGACAAAAGAGTTTAAGCAGAAAAAAAATCAAACCATTGACAATATAAGCTTAGTGAGTTCGACTATTGAGGCCCAAACAGAGAACGAGATGATCTCAAAAAAAACTCAAGCATTCTGACAAGTATGATAACCAGTATTAAGGGCTAAGTACCAAGTTTGGAGAGCAACAATTGCATACACCAAGAATCAGCTGAATCACATACATTATGGTGGGTGTTATGGCCATCATTTAATGCCCATTAAAACCATAATGAAACAATGACTAAAGACAAGAAATCGTACAAATGAATGAACTCTCATCAAGGATAAGTACGTGACTACTTTCATTTCACCAAATTATTCTTATTCGTAACTTTTCTGACTTAAGCATTAAAGCTATTAGGTTAGTACCACATCAGTGCCTCCAAATTTAATTCATTTAAGGTAGGTATTCATCCGATAAGTCAACCATTTAACTATCCGGTTAATCAAAAACAGAAATGTTATGTCCACTACACTTTCACAATAAATATTACCTAGGACGCAAGCTTAGACCTTTATTTGAATTAAGGATTTTTTTTTCCAATATTATCATTGTCATATAAAAAAAATGATGAAGAATAAGTAATTGGAGAGCCAAACAACCTAGCAAAAAAACAAAGGGAGTGCCAAACATGTGGAGAAAATAAGACCATGAATTATCTGTAGTTTTGTACACATATATTTCAGTAGTTCAGCTTTCAATTTCTACCCAAAAAGTCACCTGAGTAAGCAAGGCATTGATAATTTTTTTTTTTTTTTTTTTTATGCTAAAAGAAAAAGTTTAGATGAGAGGAGGTTACCGCACACCATAGAGGGCAAGCCGTAGAGCTCAGAAAGGATTTACATTGGACTAATAGATTGCTCACCAAAAGAAAACTGTTGGTAGCGAGACTCGAATCTAGACTTTTTGGACTAAGTATTCGAACCTTACCAACTGAACTAATCCCGTTGGCAGCATTGATAAATCAAATACCTAATTGGTACTCAAAGTCCCATGGCATATAAATAGTGAAGAACGAGGGGTGTTTCAGTCCGAAAGCCATGTATGTTTCCTGTTCTTTTTAACTGTTGTTGCTTTTTTACAACACAAAGAGCAAAGCAACCTTTTTTTTTTTTTTTTTTTGTCAAAGTAGTGCACGTGTGCAGTTCCACTTTGTGTTGTTTTTGATGGATTTTTGTGCGCACCCCTCGTGCGTAAGATGGTGACAGTCCTTTTTAGCTCTTAAACAATAAAAAAAATAAAAACTTTCTTTCTTTTCTTCTTTTACACGAGTGGTTCCCCCTCTACTACCCATTATCCTTTTGCTTTCTGATAATGATATCCTAACACACCCAGACTCTCTCTCTTTTGGCCTTTGCACCATCTCTCTCTCTCTCTCTCTCTCTCTCACAGAGTCTCTCCCTTTTCTTTTCTTTCTCAAAAGGAACTTTGTTGCTGAACTTCTACCTTTTTAACCTTTCCATGAGTGTTTGATTATTCTTAGCTTTTTAACCTTTTATGTATCTTTTAGTAGATTTTGGACTAGCTCAGAAATCAGAATTATCATCATGATTTACTTTTCTAGACCCGGTCTTGGTAACAAAAGTTGGTTTAAAAAGGCTCTTTAAAGTAAAGTTATCAGTTATCCTATCCAACCCCCAATTTTTCTTTAATAAATAATTTATTTACCCCATAAAAAAAAAAAAAAAAAAAAAAGTTATCTACCACATTAAAAAGCTTTATTAGAAATTTCTACCTTTAGGGCCTGTTAGGATGACTTGAGTTAAATTGTTCAATTCGAAAAATCTCGTATATGTCAATCTCATAAAATTCATGCTTCACTGGAATACGTGAAATTCACATATCAATGAAACATGAGTTTCCTGAAACTGGTATAGAAGACACTTTTTTGTCTTAACTATCTCTCTCTTTGCTTATTATTGATAATTAATTTCTGATATTGATGAGATTCTCTCTCTTAGCTTATTATTGATAATTAATTTCTAATATTGATGGGATTCTAATATATTAATATTATTAGGAGTAATTATTAATTATTAGATTCACTTTATTTAACATGGTGCATATGTTCCTTGAATTGTTATGTTAAAAAAGAAAAAGAAAAAAAAAAAAAAAAGATGTTTGATTCATGATGATTCACCTTTTTAGTTTTATCTAAAATAACACATAGAAAATTAGGTTAGTAGCCATTTTGGCCTAGGGACATTCCATTTTCATCTTTGTGATCATGAAACTCCCTCAACTTTCACTTAATAATAAAAAATAAAAAATAAAACCAAAAAAACAAAAATGATTAAAAGAAAAAAAAAAAAAAACACCTAACTACCTTTATTGTTGGGTCCACTGGAGACTACTAGATACTTCACAAGATGAACCTGTCATGGGGTGGCTTAGTGTGATTATGGTCCTACAATGCAAAGAGCTAAACCAGCACACCACATGTTCAAGTTTATCAAGTAGGTGGGGGTTGATTTCAGATTTATAGTCAATATATGAACCAGAAAATATTCAGCTACTAATTAAGAATATTGCTTCAAGATCCCTCATATATACTACTAGGAGTCCTGTGATGATAAAATCAAAATGCTAGGTTCACACTTGTATACAGTATAAGCAAAGTTCAAGCATCACAGGCATATTGTAGACAACCCATCTTTATCAAGGCCTTAAGGATAAAAAGTGCACGATTTGTGGGGTTGATCAAGCACTCCTTATTCAATTGGCCCCGCCTATTTTTTTTGTTCACGAGAAATTGGGGAAAAAAAATACAAATTTAAAAAAAAAAATTAAAAAAAATCTATTTGAACTTAGATTGACAGCAAAAGCATTCCAATGATAATATCTTTTGCAAAACTTTTTTGTTATTTAGCGTTTTACAGTTTCTATAGGCACTAATATATTACCTATCCGCCAAACAATTTGTGATAGGTCATAGGACCATGTTCAATATTTTCTTATATTTGTATATATAGAAGGATAAAAATAGTAAAAGATAATGATGAGACTTAAACTCTGTATATTTGCAATAGTCTACATATCAGTATCTTTAAACTTTGTATATTAACACATGATCTCTCACCTCTCCCTTTCTCACTATCTATTATCTTTTAAAAAAAAATTAAAATTAAAAAAAATCTTGGAATAGAACATCACTTAGGTATAAAATAAGAATAACAAAAAGGAAGAAGAAATAGATTTAACTTTGTAGAAATCATTTACCATTGCTGAGGTGATTGGGCCATTGTACCTGCCCATGGTCAGTCCAAAACCAGTATAGTATCTCTCAACATAACTACCTTATAGGACTTCACCAGTCCAGTTCATAACCAGCCCAATATTGATTAACCCATTTCAGAATGATTCTGGGATAGAATAGCCCTCCCTAGCCATTTAACGCATTAAGGGCCCAAGTTTAGGCCATTTTAGACCACTTACCACCATGCTAAGATATCCCCCACAAGCTTTTCCTGATAAAAAATTCTTTAATTTTTCAGTGGGCTTTTCCTCTCTCTCATCCACTTTCATGTTTTGAACGTAGAGATTACCTTTTAAAATGTATATATCAACGTATTAATTGTAGATATTATGTAAAACAGTGGGTGTAAAATGAGTATAAGAGAATATTTTCTCATTTTTAATTGTTATTTAAAACTTTGAATCTTAACTTATAATTCAATTGATGTTTTTCAAAAGAGATATTCAAGATTGAAAATCTCTCTCCCAAACTATTGAATTATTGAAAAATAGAAAAGAAAAAAATCTTAGTCAGCTGGGCTAATCAGGTAGATTTCACAGCCTAATGAGCTAGGACTTCTGGGTCACATGGTCAAAGCCCAATTCGCAGCCCCACTCCAATAAACAAAACACACAGAGACCAAGATGTCCAAAGAGTAATAGACTCCAAACAGCTTCTGTTCTTACTTTACATGAGGTCTATTGAAGATAATATTGGACTGCTTTCAAAGGCCATGACTCAAAGCCACCTCAAAAATCAGATACTATAGTATAATGTAAGAAGCAAATCATTTTTCAAATGACCACACACATGGTCATGGCCTCAGCAATTTGTACTCCCACATTCTCATCTTCATGTTTTACTACAAAATCAGCAATTTATACCTCATCTTCTTCTCTATTTTCACACCCCAAAACCCCAAAATTTCGTCTTTCCACGTGGTTTCCTCCACTGGGTCTCGGGGTTTTCTCCCCATGGAGTGGTTTAAAGCATCTGGGTATCTCAATCACACCAAAGCCTCTCAAGTCAGGTACTTTTTCTCATCTGGGTTTGTGCTTTGTTTTCTCAAGTCAGTTGAATCCATTTGGAATCTGTGCTTTGCTTTCTTTTGAAATTGAAATGATGGTGGTGCAGATAGGAAAGGGAGATGTAAGGGTAAGGTGGTTTATGCATCTCTGTTTGGGGTTGGAGCACCTGAGGCTCTGGTCATTGGGGTGGTGGCTTTGTTGGTTTTTGGTCCTAAAGGTCTTGCTGAGGTGAGTTGTTTGTATAAAATTTAAAATTTCAGGTCTTACATTTGAGGGGTTACTAAACTGTTAATAGTCTACATATTTGTATGTGATCTTTATTTGAATCAACCCAGTATTTATGATTTATGATTTTCCTTTTCTTTTTTCTTTTTTTGTTTTTTTTATGCAATTCTGCAAAAAAAAAAAAAAAAAACAATTTGGTAGGTATTATGGTTATGGCCTTGTTCCCAATTACCATTTATATTCGTATAGTTACATCCCAGATTCTGAACAACAAAACAAGCCTTATAGGAAACACACCAAAGCTAGAATTCTATGCAACATTGTACTTTAATCCGTTGCCACTAAATCACTGTTAAAAGAAAATATGGCATTATAGGAGAGGCATATATAATTAGCTTCACTGCTTCTTCCTTTATGCATTAGTACAGAATTTATGAGGACTACTGTACTCTTTTGTCTACTTGTTTTTGGTGCTTTGTAGGTAAGGCATTAGTGATACCTTTCTTTTTTGATAATTAAGGTGTTAGTGATACGGTGATACCTTTCATACAAAGGATCTATATATGATGTCGAGAAACATATATGTATTCTTTATTCATCGAAAAGACACACAAGGATTGAAGTTCGCATCATTACATGTACATTAGTAAAAAACTGGGGGAAACTAGCTCTATTATACCAAAAAGTTGGGGAGCTGGAGTTGCGGTTAGTGATAGCTGGGCTAATTGTGATTTTGGTGGTGTTCTTGATTCTCTGGATACAAATTTAAGTTGCATATTAGTTGAAGGAGATTTAGAATATTCATTGACTGTCATGGAATGCTTGCTCATATTGCCATGCTTGTCATGTTGTGCAATCTCTATATTTATTTTACTGAGCACATTAGAACCTGGAGTGAGACTTGAGGAGTGGCAAATTAAAATAATGCAGGTTCTGAGTGCCTAGACATGCTTGCATTTGTACTTCTTGTGTGTGTGTGCTTCTTTTAGATGATCTATTTGTTATCTCAATTAAAGTTAGCTAAATGCAGGTTGCTCGGAATCTGGGCAAAACTTTACGTGCATTCCAACCTACAATCAAAGAACTTCAGGTTGAAGCATTAAACATTTGGTTGAATTTGTCTTGATTACCTCACTCATGAGAAGCCTTGATTTTATTAGTGGTGCCCTCTTTATTCATATGTAGGAAGTTTCAAGGGAATTCAAGAGCACCCTTGAACGGGAGATTGGTCTTGATGACATTTCAACACAAAACACTAACAGTTCCAGCAAACCCAGTGCTACATCAACCTCATCCTCCACTACCATCACTGAAGATCCTCAGACTGTAGTTGATCTGAGTGAGTAATTAAGTCATTCAACATCTACATTACATTAAATTTATATTGTTTTATTGTTAATTGAGCCCTTATTTAATTTTCATAGTTGTACCATTTCATATGAACCTGAAGTATACAAAAATACTTGTTAGAAAAGATGCCAGCATTGGCTGGTTTCCTATCTAGCAGAATGGCAAACACGAGTGCTGACTGTGAAGCACGTTGTTGTCATTTTGGAAATTTAATTCTATAGAATCAATCAACTGGAGTTCAGATTTATGTAAATTGGGAACATTTCACACTTTCCAAAGAAATTGATATATTATGTTAATTTTTGAGAGGTCCTTATATTTTGAAATTTAATATCTTTATAAGCCTATGTTCTGATGCCACAAGTTTTCATGTCAAATGTTTGTGAGCCCTTTGACAGAGGACTTACCATGATAGTTTGTGCCTACAGTATGATGATAGTTTGTGCCTACAGTATGTTTACTTGAGTATTAGGATGCATGATTTATGGGTTTTAGGCAGAACATTTGCATTTGTCACCCAAAAAAAGCAATTTAGTGATTTTAAATGAAACATTAAATTGCTAAAAGGTGAGTAAGAGTTTTAACAAGTTTACTAGACCTCTTATGCGGAGCATAAGTAAGATCTAAGCAACTTATCAATTAGGAGATCTAAGCATATAAAAAAAGTAAGATCTAAGCGATTAATTTAACTAAAATACCAATTAGGAGAACGAGCATATTCAATGGCCATTCTAATTTATATATAGGTAAATAGTTATCAAGGTAAACCCTGTTCCTGTCTAGAAAAATTCTCAAGTATGTGATGTCCATTCAAACCACATAGAATATTACTCGATAGGGAGCCAAATTTGTTTTTTTTTTATTTGCAGGGGTGGGGGTCTGATAAGCAGATATGTTCAAAACCTAAGAATTTTATCAACTTAACAGATGCTTCTAAAAATCATTAGAGGTCCTTCAACTGCCTTCCAAAATGAAACCTCTGACTGTAATGCCTAAATTTTCAGATTCTCTCTTTTCCATCTTCTTCTTAACAAAAAACCTAAATCTCTTCCAGGTAGCATGTCAAGAACTGTCTCTCCAATAAGATTTTTATTTTTAAGTAGGGGAAAAAAGAAGAAGAAAAAAGGCTCAAGGTCACCCTACACCCTTTCTTATGGAGGGAGAAGGTACCATTTGAGCTAGAGCTCATTGACAGCTTTGATAAGAAGATTGAAGCTACTGCTTTGTAAAAGGCCACAAGAGAGGAAAGGGTAAAACTTTTGGTTTGTATTCTTGACTTCTAGTTGATGAGCCCCAACATAGCCCAGCTGGGTCAAATATCTGATGCTAAAAACTCTCTTATAGACCTATTTTGGTTAAACACAAAATACTGACTGTCTGATTATTCGGTGGTTTTCATTTGGGGTCTTACTGATTTAGGCAGTTGAAACAGTATTTCACACTCCAGAATAATTCTTGTGTATAAAATACTTGCTTGACAGTTGTTAGGATAGGAAACTGAATGATTGAGATATCTGCATGATCATGATAATCAAGTCTTTAGAAAGATTTAAAAATTTTCTATCAATTTGAAATTTCATCAAATAATCTTACAGCCAAAAAAAGAAGCTAAGAGCCCAGAGCACTATCAATAAAACGTTGAATTTAGCCACACTATTGTATTATTTTGGCTAAATTACAAATCACACCCTCTAACTTTGCCTAGAATTCAACTCAGTCCTCTCGTTAGTGTCCATTAGAGGATTGAATTGAATGAAATTGAAGTTATAGGAATGAATTGAATTTTAGGCAAAGTTAGAGAGTGCAATTTGTAATTTAGTCTCTCCTTTTTTTAATGATTGCATATTATGTCATTTAACTTTTCTGCTTGTGTGACAAGTGTTCCACTGATCATTTAACTCATTGCGTTAGTTAATAATGATAATTCTAGTTCCATTTGAGATGCTTTTTGCTACTTCATATCCTCAAAACCAATCAGAAACTCCAACCTCCTTCCCCTACCCTCCTTTCCTTCTAAACAAATCTGACAGAACCATGTTATTCTCTAAAATGGCAGATGGTGCTTCATCCCCAAAAAGAGCATACACCACTGAAGAGTACTTAAAGATCACAGAAGAGCAGCTAAAGGCATCTGCTGCCCAACAGCAGGGCCAGATACCTTCAGTAGAAGGCAATTTGGAAACTCAAAGCCAGCCCCAAGGTTAGTCATTCTTAAACAGCACACACACACACACACACTCTCTCTCTCTCTCTCTCTCTCTGTGTATACACATGCGTTTCGATCTGTAATTTTATGTGTATAATTTGTTATCAGCTACCATTCGAGAAGCTGCCACCACAATGCCTCCACCTCAAAAGCCTGGAAGTGAGACATGAAACCTCAGGCTTTTCACAGTGAGACATGTAACTCCATGTATATGATGATAGGTGCAAAAAAGTGGGAAAAAGTATATTTATTTATTTTTTGTTAACTGCAAGAGATTTAGAATTTCTATATTGGTTCAAGAGGACAGTCATGCACGAGTTCTAGGTGTTACTGAACTTGTAGTTTATGATTTTGTAGCTAAGTAGCTAAGAAATGCTAAATTTTGGAAATGAGTTTAGATTTTTTTTTTTTTTTTTTTTTTTTTTCCCCTCACAAAGCATAGTTATGATCATTTAGAAATTTAAAATAAAATAAAATAATTAAAAAAAAAAAAGAGCCAAGGGGTAAACAGTAAATGAAGTTGAGCATATGCTATGTGCACCATATGGTGTGTGCATTATTCAGCTGGGCGTATTGACCCATCAGGGGTCTGCCTGGTGAGGCCTCCGTGACTAGGAGAAGCAAATCTTAGAAACACAGAGATACACAACACATTTCCCATATATCTATCCATCCCTACCCTGCATCTTAGAGAAGGATTGTTGCGTGCGCCTTGAGAAGAGTACTAATAGTCTAATATCAACTCAGTTTCATGTAAATATATGCGCAGTTATCATGAATTTTGTTGAAAAAGGTTTCCAAAGGCACGAATTTGCTTTGTTCTTGGGTGACAACCATTCCAAATGTGTTACTTCTCTGGTTGTGGTTGCCAACCAAATGCGATTCACCTCACATGAGTGTCTTTAAAAAAAAAAAAAAAAAAAAAAAAAAAAACTGAACCGTTACACCGTAACAAAAGAAGAAAAAGATTTTTTAAAAAAAGAAGAGAAAACTGGAAAACAACAAAAGTCACAAACCGATACAAATGGGCATTTTTGTCTTTCAATGGCAGGACTGGTTTTCCCTTCAATTTTCTCCCCAATTTGGAGAGAGAACATTTTGACAGGCCCCACTAGTTTTTCTTCCAATAATCTATCAAACCAAACACCTCATTAAATTTATTTCCCTCTTGTTTTTACTCCTTATTTTTCCATCATTCCTACAATCTACCCAACCAAACGGACCCTTAGACAACACGCCATGCAGACACCTCTCCAACTACCTTCAGCCAATATGCATTGTCATTTGGTTTCTAAATTTAATACATTTCCTTACTTATATTTAAAATTTTATTATCTTTTTGTGCCAATGATCTGATGCCATATGTTTTCATGTGAAGGGTAATGCTACATCAGCAGTTTGTAGAATGTTTTTAGAATAGTTTGTGTCTGTAGCATTACTTTTCATGTGAAATGTTTGTGCGTCCTGAACAGAGGACTTGCCATAATAGTTTGTGCCTACAATATGTTTACTCTGTGTTAGGTCGCATTGTTTCTTGGTTTTTTGGCAGAACACTCGCATCATCAATGACACCTGATGCCCAGGATTCTTCCATTCCCAAACTATTGAATTTAATTCAAACAAAAAAAATATGAAAAAGAAAGAAAAGAAAAGGCAAGCAGTGTAGACTCGCACCAGGCCATTCAAACCACAGCTGTTATGAGACCTAAAGCCAATGAGAATTCACGCACAAAACATATGGAATTTTCTTTCCACTTAAATTGGAGGCCAAAAAAATATTACATGCTACAAAACAGCAGATTATTATACTGAGTATTTTGTTACAACAAATTCATTTGTCTGTGAGACTCAAAATCTAGATAGTCTTGATTTCCCTGCCCACTAAACCCGCCATACATATCAAAAACCTTATCATCTGAAGTCATAATGCTCCCTTCTCGTCTAAAACCCTCCATCGGTGAGGCCCAAGCAGCTGGAGTTGAGGGGTTAGAGCTGGAAGCTTCTTGGTTTAGACCAAGAGCACCCGGATTTTGAGGTGAGTTTCCAGCAGTCCTTCTATTGGAGGAATTGGGCGTAGTCAGGGAGATGGATGCTGACTGCTGCTGTTGAAGTTGCTGCTGGTTCTTCATCGGTGACTTGGGCCGGAGAGACTCTATTTCAGGGGTTGTCACAACAAGATGAGGTGCCTCTGGGGGTGGATTTCGTCCTCCCCCTCCCAGCCAAACTTTACCATCCTTGTCAGAAAAGTTCCTGACATATGCCTGAATGCCAACCAAATCCAAATCAGAGTTGTGGTTAGGAAAACAAACCAATAGAACCCGAGAAACAAGTATGAACAAAGGATTAAGGTCCTAAACTTTATTTGTTTTCATAGATAGTGCTGATCCAATCAGTGATTCATACTGTAGGATGGTGATGATAGGTTTTCCATTATATATAGAAATAAAGCATAGTGACAATAATCCCGATTTTGGGACATGAAGGTCTGCAAGATTTGCCTATTTTTCAGCAGTGTTTTCTAATGGAAGTAGATTTTCTGCATCAGTCATTTTTTGGTTGGTTACTTTGCACAGGACAATAATAAGACTATATAAGTCATGGCAGCTCAAATATGTGTAAGAAATGTACCCCCATTCCATGTCAAATTCTGAAATCTGAACCGAGTGCCAAATGCTCAAGTATGTTAATGTTGTAAGATAATTCCATTAAGACCAAATATTGATTAACATACCTCACTATTAAAATTTGACGAGGATAATTCTTTGCCAACAGTCAGCCATCCAGAACGAATATTGTGGTCTTCACCGAAGAGCTCAAGTCTTCTGCGGCCAAGGGCAAAATGCTCAATAATTCTATACATGTCGTCAGGCTTTTGGGTTGAACCTGCAATTCCATTGGCATACACCTTATGTCAAAAGAGATCATTTCATCACTATACATATAAACCATTAAAAATATAATAACAATGTTTGTAAACAACAAGATATGTCATACAAATCATTAAGCTGCAATTTTAAACGACAAATAGTATGCTGCAATTTTAAACGACAATCACATGCCAAAATTGTTTAATTAAGAAAAATAATGAAACCCACGTAAACCTCTAAACCATTTGCGAGGTTTCCTTTTTGCCATCATTTTCTTCAAACATAGTGGAATTACTATATGTAAATTCCAGACATTCACAATATTCTTTCTGCGATTCTTTTCCTCCATTCTATTCTATCTGAAGTCACTCTCTCTCTCTCTCTCTCTCTCTCTCTCTCTCTCTCTATATATATATATATATACACATATTAAAATTGCTTTAGAAACCCCTTTCCAGGGTTAATTTTTTTCCTTTTTTTTTTAACCCTAAAAACGCACCTGTTTTTTAGAATGAGACTAAACATTATTGCCAGTTCATGTTGCTTTACTGTTTTTCAAAATTATTTTTAGGATCTACCAGTCCTAAGCAGCAACTAGACCATAACAGAGTTAGTATGTTCACCTTTACTAACATTACAAATATGATAAAATCAAATGCTTTCCTTAGAAAATTTGAAGTCTTGTTTTTTTTTTTTTTTTGATAAGTAAAAACTTAAGTCTAGTTATGGTAGAGTTTCTGCAACATAGGTCAATGGTGTCAAAGATATTACTAGGGATACTGACCATAAGGAGGCTCCTCGGCAATTATTACATCAGTATCAATGTTGGCATGGATTATGTGACCATCAGTACTGCGACGAACGGTTCCCTTTATGCCCATCAAGCAGTGTTCCTTTGCCATAATGACGATACAACAAACAATTTAGGAAAATAATACATGCATCAATAAAGCATTTAATGAAATAAGAAAGGATGCAAGGCAGCAATTTTTTTTTTTTTTTTCCCTTTTGGTAAGTATAGGTGAGGCAGCAACATGAAGCTGCAGACACTCAAAACTTTTTTTTTTTTTATATAAGTACTACAGACACTCAAAACATACAAGGCAAACATTGAACCAACCTTTGAGTGCTGAAATAAAGTATGAGAATCATGACGCAACCCTGGTGTTGCAGTAGTTTTGTTTGTTTTCACCCAACAAATATCCTCACACCTACGGAATCCCCACTACAGCACCCAAAAAAGAATTATTAATTTAAAGGTACACATAATCAATCTCATAATATAAATTGCAGCCAAAAAGAAAAGGCTAGTCCGATATGTAATTATAAAATTTTTTTAAAATAAAATAAAAAAATCTAAAGGCTTGATTATACACCTTCTTTAGACATTGACGGCCCTGCTCAAGGCCCACACCATCACCAACCCAAAGGAAGATAAAAGAAGGTGTGTCTGCTATTGCCTGTGAACACAAGAACAAAAAATTAGACATGTGAGTCAAAAGTGAAAGAAATTTATTTCAATACATGCAAATTGTCTATATGGTCATTTCATTGTCCCAGAGGTTAATGCAAGTTACATAATAAAATTCCAATTCAGGTTTGTTGGTATGGATATTATCATATCATAAACCTGATAATATAATTTCTTAGCATTTATCAGTCTACAAGATGAAGAGATTAGAATTACTTGTAGCAAGTCTACCATTACTTTTAAAAGGCACACACTGAACAAGTACAAAGAATATGTTTATTTCTATTTATAAGACAATTGGGGAGAAAAAGTTATGTGCAAAAAGATCACCTCGATCTTAAGATTCATTATTTCTTCGAATGTCCAGTACTCCATATGGTCAGCCACACCGGGAGCGCGATGAACATATTCCTCCCATGGGGGGTCCACAAGAATGACATCAAACTTGGTTCCAAAGAACTCTGGGGACAATTCAAACTCTTTCAGGTCACATTTGTGATACATAGGAGAAGAAGCAGATTTAGAAACAATCTCATCTTTTTTCTGTATAAGCTCCCTAAGCTTAGGGTAATCCTCAACAACATTTGTAAGCTCCAGCTCTCTAATGAAATTCTGGGGACGCATACCAGTGTCAACAAAATTTTGAGAGTAATCATTCTGCTCTCCTCTAGAAGGAGCTTTACCAGGAGGCCCACTACTTTTAGGTGGAACCCAACCCCCTGGAGTTTTATCAAGTGGAGTTCCTCGTCCCATTGCCCCAGCAGCATTAAAACCAGGGCCAGAAATGCTAGGAGTTACTCCTCTCCCAGGGCCAGGGCCAGGGCCAGGTTGATTGAAATAGATAGCAGAGGGTGAATTCCCCAAATTAGGAGGAAACCTTGGACCTGATGGTCCAGGAGGAACAGGAGAGAGGCCAGGTGCAACAGCTAACATATTCATATCAACACCTCGAGCCCCAGGCCAAACAGGCGGACTAAATGGCTGAATGAAGACGCCAGGTGACATTGGTGGACCTGGAGCAGGTTGCATACTAGGGTTAAGTTGCTGCATTGGTCCGGGTGGAGGAATTCCAAGATGTCCAAAAGGCGATCCCATTATTGGCAATGGGATTGCCACCTGTTGGTTGTCTCTCCCACTTGGCCTACCTCTTCCGCCTCTCCCAACTCTATTCCCTTTTACTCCTTGTGAGGCAGCTCTATTGAAGGACACTGGATCCTGGTTTCCATAAGGAGGTTGTGAACCACTACTGGAACTTTGGCCACCAGCACTGCGACCAGACATAGCACCTTTCTGGCCCCTACCTTTTCCTCCATGGAAATCAAAGTCATCCCTCCATGAATTTTGATCTCGCATGGAGGTTCCATCATCTGTATATCTTTCCTTTGAATCTTCACCGGGTGGCCCAGAGCTATATATATCACTCCTTCTTGCCCTGTCATCCATATATGCCCATTCTTCATCATTTGGTGTTAATTTCACATCAGATTGCTGAGCAACTTCATTTCTCCTGGCGAAGTTGGATCCAGAATCAGGTCTTCCATAATCAAGAGGCTTGGTTTGAATCTCTATCACATCATAATTCTCATTCGAAATTCCAAAGTTTGATGAGGTTTTCACAGCTTCACCCCTGCTTCCATCTTTCCTATTACCAGACCGACCATGAGGCCTTTCATTGTCGGTCCTCTCACGACCATGTCTTGGCATCTCCCATTCTCTGCCATGATCATAAACAATATCACCATTTTTTGAGTCTTTATCGCTATTGATGGGTTGCCTTCTTTTCCAATTCTCTTTGGAAACTTCATGGTCCCTATTTCTATCACTCCAGCTATCATCTCTGCCTTTCAATCTATCATCCCTATAACCATCCTTTTCCAGTTCCTTTCGCTTGAGGTTGAAACCTCTTTCACTATCCATCTCAGAGTGATCTGTCTCTTGATGGCGCCTACCACTCCTCTCAGGGGTCCTTGACCTCCTGGAGTGCCCCACTTCTCTTGTATTTTTATCCCTCATCCGCATATTTCTATCTTCATCAGCACTTAATGTTCTATCCCGGCTTTCAGCAACATCTTGAGTTGGAGTTCTCTGCTGTTTATGCTTCTCAGTTTTTTCCCTGCCTGATCGGTCTTCATGAGTAACGGGACTAGCCCTATTATCTTCTTCAAGTATCTCTGATCTCACCTTGCTCTTACTCCTCTCAGCATCAGCTCTTCTCTCTTCTCTATTGCTAGATTTCATACCCTTCTCACTGTTTGAATCTACACCCCGGCTTTTACTCTCACTGGGTTCATTCCTAGCAGACACGCTTCTCTCTCTAGCACTCTCATACTTAGGATCAGACAACTTACGGTCTCTAAGCTCAGTTCTTTCGGAAAAAGTTTCTTCGGCTTTCTTGCCAGCATCAGATTCATCCCATTTTCTCCTCGAATTTCTCAGCTCCTCAGAAGATCCATGACCCTTCTCCCGACCAGTTTCCCTCCTCTCTGAATATCTTGAATCTCTATCAACCACTTTTTCAATCTCTACATCATGGGATCTTTCTTCTTTGCTTTTGATCCTGCTTTGAGAACCCTCATGCTCTGAAAACTTGGACGCTGTTTTTCTTTTCTCACTTTCATCAGCTCGACCATGCCCTCTACTCCCCGACTTATCTACACCATCTTTCTTGTTCTCTAATTCTCCATCTTGGTACCAATTGCTCAACTTTTCCAATGTATTCTCTTCTTGTCTTTTCTTGATCTGCTTAGAGCGCGACTCTTTTCTTGAGTCGTGATCCTCCTCATCACTACCCGCTCTACTAGATCCACCTGACCGTTTCCGACCCTCATTTCTATCCCCAGAGCTTCTTCTTCTTCCATCTAACCCCTCAGCATCTTCTCCATTGCTCAGTTTTCTTGACCTACTTGACCTATGCTTTCTCTTATCACTGCCCTCCCACTCTTCATCATCAACAGCCCTATCGCTCTTCACATCCAAACCATCCTCTACATCCCGTTTCACATAACGACCTCGTTCAGGTGAATCCATCGTAAGCAAAACCGTCAAATTACCGTTAACACTTTAGATAATGAGCTTACTTCCACAGCAGGTCAATATGTATGAATAACCTACCAACAAATAATCCTGAAACCAAATCAAAATGAAATAAAAAATTTGAAAGAAGCGAAGGAGATAAAGTAAAATACCAAACCAAACCATTCACATAAAAGGTCTTGAACTCTAAGGTCCAATGACTTCAGATTCAAAACCAATAAAACACAAAATTGGCTAATCCCATTGTAGTAGTCTTTGGCAGCACATGAACATTCAACCACAATCAAAGTTAAAAATTGCAAGCTCAGACCAAAATTAACGAAACTACCCAAATCCCAATGAACTTAGGGGAAAAAAAAAAACCCTAAAAAACTTGAATCCCAACATCTGAACCCATCATTGCACCAAATAAAACAAACAAACCAAACCCTCCGTTTGTTTGCCAAGAAAGAAAGAGAAGCAAGATACAATATTGAATATAAAAATTTAGTATCGAATTTGAAGAATTCCCCAGATGCCCAGCTAAGCTACATGAAAACCCAGTTTCAATACTTGGTTGATACTCATAGTTCGTCGGTTGTCCTTCCCTAACATTTTTCTCAGCCACCAAACACAACATAGAAAAACTCAATTTTTTTTTAGTTCTCGGATACAAAATGGAACAACATACAGGACCCAGATACTAGATTTTGAATATTAAAGCAGACAGAATCCTAAAAAAAATGGCCGCGTGTAACAAAAAAAAACAATGAATTTCCTAAAACAATTAATTCATGAGTGAGTGAGAGAGTACCTGAGTTTTGGGATTGAAGAGATGAAGAAGAAGAAGAAGAAGAAGAAAGTGAAAAACCTCTTAATAGGGGTTTTTTATTTTTTTGCTGTTGTGTTTTTTCAAAGACACAACAAAAAGTAACAATCTTAAATAAATGTTTTAGTACTCTAAACCCATGTCAGCCTTCTCTTTTACCCAAACCAACACACACATGGGCCTGACCCAAACAAACAAAACCCAGACTAAAAAGCCAAAGCCCATGACCAATCTTACTTAGCCCACCCTTAGCGGTAGTTAATACAAATTTCGGCCGTTTCAGTCCACTACGTACATCTTCTTTTTTATTTGTGTGTCACTGTGTTTGTACTGCTGTGCTCCACGTGTGTTTAGATATTTTCTTTGTTTTGATTTTCTGAGCCCAAGTAATACTCCTTTCTTTTAAAGCTCTTTTGTTTTGTCCACTTGAGCTTTTTTTTTTGTTTGGTGAGACCCATTTGACTCACAATAAAAAGGAAACATTCAGCCTTTTATCTTTCTTTCCTTTTTTTTTTTTTTAAAAGAAGATTTTAAACATTTTTCAATGTTTTGGTCACTAAAATGAGTTATGTTGGTGTCACATAAATGGAACAATTTATGCTATAACTCGCCCATGTGACAAGTTGTGAGTGGTAGAGGGGTGGGTGATAGTGGATTCACTATCAACTCGCCATGTGTACGAGTTGTGGCACAAATTGTGTCATTTTATATGACACAAGTATAACTTCACTAAAATTAACATCTAGGTTTGTCATTTTTTTTCCATATTATTACTCTTATTATATTCAATATATAATTGAACTGATACTTCTTGTTATTGTTGTTGTTGTTATTGAACTGGTATTTTAACTTAAAGATTACATAATATATGGGTTTTTTTAATCACTAATATAGTAATTTTTTTTTTTTTTTGGTAACCCCGAAACCAAAACAGCATGCAACAGTACGCCGAAATAGACCAGTACTGAAACATTCTATTCCAATGGACAAACCGAAACAGTATTCATAACATTAACTTAGTAGAAACCAATTGGGTCATGGATAAATTATATAAATTTTTTTTATACATACGTAGAATTTTTTCAACTTATGGGCCTATGGTGTTTGTGGGGGCCTTTTTTGTGTATGGTGTATTGGGCTGCCTCCTGCGGTGATGGGCCCGAATATTTCTGAGTAAGGGAGTTGGGGCCGGTTCAATTGTAACTCAACTTGGGCCGGTTTGTGCACAAACTTATGCCTTGTCTGCCAGGAGTAAACTTACGGCAAGCAGAACTGTTGCAGACGAGTTACAGCAGACAGATATAATAATAATAACCAAAAACAGAGTATTCTGACTATTTAAATAAATGGCTATGTAATCCCTACTTATAAAGCATGATTACGGTCATGATAATGTCAATCACAGAGAAAGTAAAGAAAATAATACGAACTAATCAAATGGGCATAAATCAAGTTTTAAACTTAGTCTGCCGAAGCAAAGCCAAAGAGGGGAGAACGCCTCTTCTCAATGCAAATAATCTCCCAGGAAAAAAATCCTGCCGTGGGGATTAATGGCTTTGAGGGAGTCAGACCTGAATGGTTATTGCCCAGAAAGAAGAGGTCCTTGTTTACGTTTTGGAAGAAAGTAAGATTTGAAGGGGGAGAGAGGGAAACCGATCTACCAGTGCATGCCTACTGTATTACCTCTCCTTCTTCCTTAATTTTCTCTCTTTTCTTTTCCGTTTTCTCTCTTATCTTTTTTCTCTTCTTTTACTCTGTTTTTCTTTCTACTTCATAAAAATGCTCTGTTTTTCGATCCCTCTTTCAAGGCACGGCAAGGGCCCTTTTATAGTGCCTGCCGTGACCAATGTTTTATCGTTTTGCCCCTTAACCACCTTTGTCTGGTCTGGGCGTACTTGTCGACCACCAGGTCTGTGCGACATCCACCATTGCCAGACAGAGGCAGGTTTGTTTTGTTCCTCTATATACCGTAACACTTCTTCCTGCCACGGTATAAATGCTTTCTCTCTCTACTCTCAAGGCATGCACCCAACGGTTCCCCCTCTAACTTGCCTCTTTTGGGTGGTCTGCCATCCCAGCAAGACGTACCTCCCAAAAGGGCTTGGGCAGGAGCCGTGAAATAGATCTTTCCCCCTCTCCCCACCACCAAACCATACCCCCTTTACCTCTTACCTCTAGCCCATGGCCCCACCACGTCCTATATTGGCTAGGTACAGGCTGGTGGCACCTGGGCCTTGCGCGTGCTTTCCTTTCAGATATGTCCAAGGGTCTACCTGCTGCTCATGCGTCTGCCGTGATCTGGAGACTCTCCGTCCATGTTTCCTGACCCTTCATGTGGGCTTTTCTTTAGTTTCCAGCTCCATTCAGGAGCTGGGCTTCGTGTGATGATGGGCCTTGCATTTCTTTGGCCCATTCTTGATTTTCTTTATTTCCTGCAACGTTAAACTGTTATTCCTGCCGTAATAACTTAATCCTGCTGTACCTCTTTTTTGGGCCAGCCGTTTATCCCTTTCCTCAATGGCCTGTTATGGGCATTGTCTTGCTTTTACTCATGGGCTCCTATGTCCCTTTGGGCATCCACAGACCAATTGCTTTCTCTGGGCTTCCTCGACCCGTTTGCTAATTCCACACTCCCATGGGCTTTTTACTAACTTCATTGGGCTTCCTCGGCCCAATAACCTTATTCTTATCTTTGGGGTTCATGGGCCTGCCATAAACCCCTTACTCTTTTAGTTTGCATTGCCTTGGGCCTGCGGCGGCCCTTTCTCACTTTTCTACCTCATACACTGCCCATGGGATGCTATTTCTTTCTTTCCTGGCTCCTTTGAGCCCGCTTGCCTCTTCAAGACCCATTTATTTATTTGCTGGGCCTGTGATCCATTATTCCTACCACTTGGGCCTAATGGGTTTTTAATATCTATTTTGTCAATTCTTTACTGCCCTCATTATTGGGCTTTCTTTCTACCTGCCTGGCCTTCCACAAATGGCCCTCAACAGTGTTATAATTAACTTAAACTGAAAAGTTATTTATTATTTATTTTTTTAATTATTATTGTACAACCCCTAACATCCAAGTCCATTTGGGCCTTGGGCCATGGATCAATAGTATGGCCCAGAGGTCCAACCCCCGTTCCGCTCGGGATCCAGGCCCGAGCCCACAATAACTACGAGCCTAAGTTGGGTATTGTTCAAATGCCTGATAAGCGGACAGCGGATTCCAACTCACATATTGCACGGCAAGATATCCCCGAACAATATGCAAATGTTCGGTTACATCGCCATGTGAGTGCCCGGCAGTGCCTTAGGAAACTTCGCCGCCGAGCACACTTGCTGCAGTGGGAACCATTTCTAAAGCCACTCCCACCTAAACATCCACTTAAAATTAACGACATTGGACCTCTCATTGCACTAGTTTAAAGGAAATGATAATCCCCCCACTAATAATTGGCTATAAACAAGAGAAACTAAAGAATGGAAGGGGGATGCAATTTTGTGGAGAGAAAAGAGAAAAAAAGAGAAGCCTGAGAAGAAGAAATACAGAGAAAGAGAGAAAAGTGATCTCATTGAGTCTCTAAACCTAGAACGACCCAAAGTAGGATACCCAAACCCATCATATAAATAAGTTGTGAGCCCAAGCAGGGGTTGGCCCAGTAACCCTGTCTTTGGTGCGTACAATTATATAAGATAAAGTAAGTTTGTAATCTAAAGTTACAACTTCAACTAAAAAAATTAATATGACTACATATTTTGAAAATATAATTATTGAATTGCACGTTCTTTATATTTTTAACACATATCAAATTTTGAATTAGTTGGGTGTTATTTATTATTTGATTCATAAACTTATTTTTTATATTTGCATAACTTTGGACTATAAAAATTTAAAATTTAAATATTTTATTCATGACATAACTTTTGATATTTGATCTTCTGAAAGTTTTGCAAGCATGAAGGATACAAGAAGAAAATATAATTTAATGATGAATTTGTTAAAATTCACATCTAATAAAAAATATATTGAGTAGATTTGTAATTTTAGGCTACAACGAAGTTTATAGCCAAACTTTTTCCGATTATACATGTGATAGATTTTAACTATGGCTTTATGATTGTACTTTATCATAAAGTTAAAACACCCTTATCCAAAAAAAAGAAGAAGTTAAAACACTATTTAGCTTTTTAGTGCAAGCAAGATTTGATTTTTTTTTTTATATATAAATTTTATGGAGAAGGTAAATTTAATCTTAATTATGGCCTCTATGATTGTTCATTATCATTAGAACAATATTTTAATTGGTTTTTTAGTATAGGCGGGATTTGAATCCACATCTTTTATTCAGGGTGTGTTTGGATACCGCTTATTTTGCTGAAACGTAAAACTTATTACTGAAAGTATTGTAGATAAAGGTAAAATTTAGTTGAAATAATATAGTGAGCTCATTGTAAGGGGGTGGGCTGTGCTAGTGGTGTTGGACTGCCTCCTGCTGCACTAAGCCCAAGTTTTCTGGATAAGAGAGTCGGGACCGACCCAGCTTCAACTTAAGTTGGTCCGGCTTGTGCGCAAACTAGGCCAAATCTGCCAAGGACGTGTTCACGGCAGGCAAAATTGTTTCAGACATATTGTGGCAGGCAGACATAATAATAATAAAATAAACAGAAAAATATCTAGCCACTTTAATGGGGAATTGACCAAATAGCCCTTAACATCAATTACAATAACAATACTATTTGTTTTCTTTTTGCGGAAGAGAAAGAAAAAAGAGAATAATAGAGAACTTCAAATGTTTATAATCATGGGTTAATCGGAATACTAGAGGAAATCGACCGGGAATTCAATCTACGGGAGCAGAACCACAAAGGGGAGAACGTCCCTTCTCAAAGCAATCAATCTCTCAGGAAAGAATCCTGCCGTAGAGGTTAACAGCCCTGAGGGAAACGAGCCTGAGTGGTTTTTTGTGTAGGTGCTTTCGAGTTTTTTCTTACAAAGGGCCGGATTTCATGAGGGAGAGAAGGGATTAATCTACCAGTGCATGCCCACCTTTTTAATTCTCACTATTTCTTTCTTTCTTTTCACTTGGTTTTCTTTTGCTATTCCTTTTAAGTTTTCTCTTTCCTTCTCCAAGTTCCGTTGTTCTCCCCCCTTTTGTTCACGGCAAGACACTTCCTTTTATAATGCCTGTCGTGACTCGATTTTACTGTTTTAGCCCTTAACTTCCTTTGTCTGGTCTGGATGTACTAGCCGACCATCACTGTTCCGTTCTGTGTGATGCCCTCCCATCGCCAGACAAAGAAGAGTATTTTGTTTGCTAGCCTGCCATGGCACCCTTTCCTGCCGCGGTCTGGGTCATTTCTCTCTCCCTATCCCTCATGGCATGCACCTAATGATTCCAACTCAGCTTTCCTTTTTTGGGTAGTAAGCCATCCTAGCAGGACACCTCCCCGAAAGAGCTTGAGCCGGAATCATAAAAATAGATTTTCCCCCTCTCCCCACCACCAAACCATGCCCTCTGATCCTCTGACCCCCCAACCTCACCATGCTCTGTATTGGCTGGGTACAGGCTGGTGGTGTCTGGGCCTTGCGCGTGCCTTCATATGTGTCCAAAACTTGCCTGTTGCCCATTCGTCTGCCGTGGTCTGGAGGCTCGCCGTCTGTGTTTTTTGACCTCTTATGTGGGTTGTTCTTTGTTTTCCCGCTCCTCACAAGAGCTGGGCTTTATTTGGTGATGGGTCTTACATTTCTTTAGCCCATTCCTTAGTTTCCCTTATTTCTTGCAATGTTGTTCTGTTATTCCTGCTGTAATAACTTAATCCTATTGGGCCTCTTTTAGGCCAGCCGTTTATTCCTTCTCTCAGTGATTTGTCATGGCCACTGATTTGCTTTTATTTATGAGCTCCCAAGTCCCTTTTGGCTTTCCCTTGGGCATCCTCGGCCCGTTTGCTTTCTTTGGGCTTCCTCGGCCCTTTTTTACTAATTCTACATTCCCATGGGTTTTTTACTAACTTCATTAGGCTTCCCTGACCCAATAATCTTATTCTCATCCTTGGGATTTATGGGCCTGTCATAAACCTCTTACTTTCTTAGTTTGCATTACTTTGGGCCTGCGACGGCCCTTTCTCACTTTTCTATCTCATACATTGCCCATAGGATGCTATTTCTCTCTTTCCGGGCTTCTTTGAGCCCACTTGCCTCTTTAAGACCCATTTGTTTATTTCT
The DNA here is from genome assembly GCA_028535165.1 of Quercus tomentella. Taxonomy (NCBI): domain Eukaryota; kingdom Viridiplantae; phylum Streptophyta; class Magnoliopsida; order Fagales; family Fagaceae; genus Quercus; species Quercus tomentella. The sequence goes on from JAPQVY010000144.1 coordinate 26,024,283, forward strand.
TGGGCCTGTGATCCATTATTCCTGCCGCTTGGGCCTAATGGTTTTGCTTTCTGCTTTGTCAATTCTTTGTTGCCCTTGTTATTGGGCTTTCTTTCTTTCCACCTGGATTCTCACAAATGACCCTCAACACTCATGAATAGTACCAAAAAGTGATGAATAGTACCAGAAAGTATATGAATAGTAATATGGAACCCACCAAATTTTCATCAAAACACAAAAATCTTTTCTTCAAAACGCAATCCAAACGCACGCTCAATAATAAGATATTTTACTAATTGAGCTCATTGTAATCCATCATTATAAAATAAGGGATTAGGTTCAAATTCCACCTGCACCATCATTGAATAAGAATGAGTTTGAATTCCACTAGAACCAAAAATTAATTATTGTCATGGCATAATAGCAAAGAGAAATTAAATTTTGCACGCAATCAAATACTATATAGTTTTAAAAATGGATTGTTTTTATGAATTTCATAAAGTTTTAAAAATGGATCATCTTACTATGCATAAGATCTTACTCTCTGCAAGCTTATGAAGAAAGCTCTCCCACAGATCAAGTTCCTAGCTCAACTAACTTTAGATGCATTCACATAGATTAAGTTTTGCCAAGCTGAATTTGATTTGTAAAGCGAGCTCTCTTGACAACTTTCCACAATATCTCATAGTCGTTGAAGGCTATATGGCCTTTCTTAACACATCTTCAAATAGTGCCAGCCCTAGATATTTTAGAGCCTTAGACGAAAGCTAAAATGAGACATTTTTTATATTTATGTATTAATTAAATTAATATTTATTTAATATTTTTATATTATAATATATTTCATTTAATTTTTATTTTTTTTTGGCTTTTAAGATGCAAATTGATTAATTAAATTTTTGTATTCAAGTTCTTCTAACATTTCATTTTCAATCAATAGTATAGCTAATCCACTTAATATTTTTTGAGACATTGTCAATCTTAGATATGATTTAATTAATTTAATTTTGAAAAACTTCTTTTTGCAGAAGCAATTGTAATATGTATTGTTAGTAAATTTTTTATATAATTTAGTATGTCAATTGGAGTATATTCTTTTATTTGTAAAATTTATTTTAAAACTTTTTACTTTGAAAATAAATCTAAACCATCAATATCATAATAAACATCATGTTTGAGAAAAGATTCAAGTTTAAGACAGTATTTTTGCAAACTATCATCATCTAGCTAAGAGAGAGACACGGAGAGCAAGCAGTGGTGGAGCCACACACAAAGGTGGGGGGCCCAAGGCCCCCCCAAAGTTTTAAAAAATTAATTTATAGTATGTATATTATTTACATTTTAAAAAATGTAGCATGTAAAAATTGAAGTTGGCCCTCCCAAATTTTGAGTTATTTCAATGGTACTCTTAAAAGAAAAAGAAATTATATTAAAATCATATAATTTAAGAGGTTTAACAAATTAAAATATGTAGAAAATGATAAATTTGTGTACATGTCTAATAGAAGAAATACATGACTTTTATATACTCATTAAAATTTAAAAAATGATACATTATCTTAGTAAATTAATTTATATACATGTGTGTGTAGAGGTTTGTCTTAACTAATATATTAGCATCACAACTTAGCCCCCCCAAAACAAAATTTCTGGCTCCGCCCCTGAGAGCAAGAGTTGAGAGAGAGAGGCGAAGAGCAAGTGTGAGAGAAAGAAAGGGTGTGAGTAAAATTTTAGGGATTTGAGATTTTTGATCTGTTTTGATTTGAGATTGTTTTGTGGGTAATTTTTTAGATTGAATTTGCATTTTATCTGGTTGATTTTTTATTTTTCTAGATGTTAAGGATAATATTTTTGGGATAATTGATTTTTGTTTAGACCAAATGTTTTTTTTGGAATACCAATGTTTACAAGGATGTTCCAGATTTTTTTTTTTGGTCACAACGATGTATTAGATTTTTTTGAAATTTCATTGGAAACTTTTTTTTTTCTACTACCCATTCTTTTTCAAAATTTTGGGCCCCCCTCCACTTGGAGGCCTTTGGCAATGGCCTAATTGGCCTAGTGGAAGGCCAAGCCCTACCTTCAAATGGCTCACAGTGCGTGGTTGAATGTCTCATAGTGTGGACAGAAATTATTCAACAAGATTCATGCGTGCTCATTTGTTAGGGGCATTCATTTATGGGACTAAAATTATAGCTTAGAAAATAGGATTACGATTCACCAAATGCTATATCACAGGCAATAGGCATCAAAGAATTTAATTTAATTTTTTCAAATAAAGTATACATATAGGGATGGGCCAGCTTAGTTCAGCCCAAATCCATGTAAATCCTCAGTTCAAAACATAACAAATTTTATTTTAGAAAATAATAAAAAAATAAAAAATCAATGGTGTTTTTTGTTTTTTGTCTTTATTGTTATATAATGACATCTTAATATATTGAGAAATTAAATAATGATCAATTTTGTGTATTTGTTTTGATTGCTAGTTTGTTAATATTACATGAATGTTTTTTTTTTAGAGTTTTTTTTTTTTTTTTTTTTATACTTTGGCCTCCAGCTTGAAATTTCGAGTCTATCCACTTAATTACTAGGTTTTAACTACCCTTAAAGTCTAATAAAGAGAGAAAATATCATTTGATTAGCCAACACTCCTTGGCAACAAAGGCTGAAGGATTTATTATATTTGTATTTGGCAATTGCTTCTCTCTCTGTTTGTCTATCTTGGTTGATTTCTTAAACAAGCATCACATTTCTAAAAAGGTGACCATTTTGTGTCCGCAAGAGGAGATTTAAAAAGTTAATTATCACAGCAATCCAAATCTTCACCAATCAGAAATCATTATATATATTCAATCATACTCTCATAGTCTCATTCTCATATCAGCTGGATCCAAGATTTGTATGATTCTCAATCACTGATATATTTCATCACACAAGAGTACAAGACAGCAGCAATTTGTAGGTGATCATACTCGTAAGTTGATAGAGCTTTAAGCCTTTGACTCTTCATCATTAATCCCATTATAAAGTGAACAATATTTCAGTTCACATTAATAACAATTAATACATATATATGATAATAATCATTCAATTAAATAAACTTAATTAATACCCCACCACAACTTCAAAGTCCCCAAACCAAACACAAAATACCAAAAACAAGAAGAACAAGCACATGCATACATACACTCCCTTAACAATCCCAATATACTAGCTTGCTTATACCAACACATCACTCCTATTCTGATTTCAGTGTTTCAATGTGAAAAGTGAAACCCTACCCCAACACATAGAAAACTAAAACCATCAACCCCTAGCTAGCTAGTTAAACCTCCATAAGAAATTCCTTATCTTTCTCCAACCTCTCCATAGTCTGAGCTTCCAAGCTAATCTCCACATCAATGCTCCTCCCACCATTTTTCCCTTGGTACAAATACACCATCCCATCAAACCTATTGTTGGATCCACTCCTCACACTCTCAGGCTTTCCCCACCCAAAATCCACATCATAAACCTTAAACCTCGGCGAGCTCCCGACCGCCACGCAGTTCACTCCGGCATCCTTAAACTGGAATATCTTAGGCTCACTCTCCCACTGCTTGTTACGTTCATCAATGGCCTTAGCATTGTGGTTTTCTATGGCTTTTTGAATCACTGAAGCTCCGAACTCCGGTGGGTTCGCCGATAACAGCCCGGCAGCCGTGACGGTGAACACGGCTTGGATTAGGTTCCCGAAGTAGCTTTCGGGCATCGGTGGGTCGACCCTTTTCCGGCAATCGGCGAAGACAGTGAAGACAGTGTAGTCTTCGGGTTTTAGTTCACGTGCTTGGGTTACATGGCGCCAGATATGGACGGAGAGTGATTGGAATGTTGAGAATGGTTTTGAGCCGTCCGATGGGGGGTTGGAGTTGACTGTTGACTTGATCTTGTCGATGTCTGATTCGGAGAATTTGAAGACTTTTTCTCTGAGTTGTGGTGGGCTCGGCTTTGCTTCCCCGTTGGTTTTTGTTGCTAGTGGGTCCGGTGGGGCCGCGAGGTCGAGCTTCACGCGCGTGTTGCGCGATTTGGTGCGGTTGAGGAAGGGTGGGACCGAGACGGAGGCGGCTCCGCCACAAACCTCGGCCCATGAGCTCATGAAATGCCATGTGGAAGTCCCGTCGAGGATCGCGTGGTTGAACGCGCAGCCCATTGCGAGTCCATCTTTCAGCTTGGTTAACTGTGGCCAGGAAAAAGCAACCAATAATTATCAATAATTTTAGTAAAAAATATATATATATTTGGTTCATCAACACCGTTGATGGCCTTCTAGAAAGCAAAAAATCAATGGTGATGGCATATGAGATGGATCATGAAAGTGACAATTTTCTTCATAATATTTTTTTATCACTTTTTAAAGTGGTAAGTTGTAATTATTAAAATAATATTAATTTGACATGAGTTAATTCTTGATAATTTTTTACCATGCATAAATGATAATATATCATTTTAATAATTATGAAAAAATTATAATAATAAAAAATTGTAGTGATCGAAGATGAAAATGTAAAGCATAGATAGATCTCAACATGAATCACTACAAACTAAAGTGGGAAAATGTTGCCTGCTCAATTTCATATTGTTTGCGGAGTATTTAATTTTTGACATATCTTTGAAAAAAAATTTATTTAAAAAAAAAATTTAATGTAAACAATCTTGAAAACTTATGAAAATAGTACAGTAAAAAAAATAATATTCCTAAAAATATATATATATATATATAACACTAGGTTCTTGCATACTTGTTCTTTATGGATTGGTCCCCCTATGTTCCTCACTCACCAACAGACAAACCCGCCAAACCATGTGCCTAGTCTAGCATAAAAGATACTCCTATCTTATCATTCCAAAGGATATCTCAATTTTCATCTAGTGTTCATCTTTAGTGTCTATTTGTCAAAAATTAATTTTGCCAAAGTTATTTTATTATTCAGTTTATTTTTAATACTATTTATGAATTTCACTTTACTTTTTGATATTATTCATGGGTCTTACTATACTATTTCAACTAACTTTTACCTTTATTTATAATACTTTCAATAAAAAGTTTTTAATTTCAGCAAAATAAACGGATTCCAAACATATCCTTAATATATGCAATTTCTTTAATTTTTAATATTATCTTACTTTTCTCAATATGGACAAACAAGAATTCTATTAAAAAGTTGCCCCTTACAATAGTCATCTCATCTTTCATGTAAAATAAAACTTTTTAATCAATATCTCTAATTATCTATAATCATACACATTAATTGGAGATATTGATTAAAGTTTTTTATTTTCTATCAGCTTATATTGGTATAATATAGAAAATTTTATTTTAGAAATGTTATAAATTCATATAAATGAATTATAACTAAAAATGAAAATAGAAATAGAAATAAGACTAATTATAATTGTGAAATATACTTATTTATTATTTCTATGATATTATTTATTATCAATATTGTATTATACAATTATTAATTTTGAGTTTTACTCCACATGCACAACCAAACAAATAAATAGAAATAATTAAGTTATTCTAGTAATACTTATTCGTAACAGTAAATATTGTACACTTGTACCTATAATAGGCTAATACTATTTTGGCTCAACCAACAGTATCAAATTTCACCTAATTAAGTTTGATTTTGCAAACCCCTTTCCTTTTTCCTATCTCTAGTGTGTGTTTCTTAAAAAAAACTTTGATTTTACAATGCAACCCTTTTCCTAATTTCCTCATATGCATTGGGAACTTTTTAAATTTTTGCTATAATTTTTATAATTGTTACAACAAGTGAGAGAGAAGGAATTTAAATCTTGATTCTCCATTTCTCCTTATAAGAAAGGTAAAAAATATCTCTAAGTATAAGGCTCTTTATATTTTTATAAAGAAGGATGACGTTAACTCTCAACCAAAAAGAATTAATTGGCCCCACGAGATATAAATATAATTGAGCTGTGTGACTTGTGACAGGCAGGTAGCTGAAATAGAAGTTGTGTTTACATTCCAATCCTTAGATTACTTTTTGGTGGTGTCTCATTACTCAACAGTGCTTTGGTACATTTCTTTGTACTTAAATCTGAAATTCTTTGCACATTTTCAATTTCATCCATTAATGAAAATTATGCTTACTTCATTCTTCTGAGAACGTTATAAAACATACATTCATATCATCATATGTTTGTGAGACTTATGATTAAGAAAATCATGCTCTCCCCTAAGAATAAGATCAAATCTTTACCATAAAATAGTGCCCAAGAAAAAAAGAAAGGAAGAAAATAACTCAGAGCAGCATAACTTCTAATAATAATTTCAAAATGTGAATGATTATCAAGAAGGGGGCAGTCCATCATTGATCCCACACGGGTGAAATTTTTTACTGTTTACACAAAAAGCATTACAAACAGTATAAACACACTTATGCGAAGGTGTGCTGTGAATGAGCCCTAGGATCATATCACTACGGATAGCACTAATCATCATATCATGGTTCAGAAATATGTATCGTGAGAAAAATAATGCATTTATCTGGTGTATGATATATGTTCTTCTATGTCGCATGGGTTGCATTTAGTATATGGTAAAAAACTAGGTAGATATAGGATATGTTTGGATACCGTTTATTACTGAAAACTGAAAACACTGTCGCGAAATAATTTTTAAATGTGTGAATAATACCGTGGGACCCAGTTTTAAAATTGTTTTTTTTTTTTAAAAGGACTTGCGGGTCTCGTGAACAGTGCACAGGACCCACCAAAAACCGCTAGACGTTAGACGTTGGACACGCAAAACGCTATCCAAACGTACACATAGTCATATATAATAAATTTTTCCAGTGATGGATGGAGATCAAACTACAACATATTTATGAAAAGCAAGCCTCAGAAATGGGATCCAAGAAAACCCTAATTGAGTGACAATTTCCTACCAATTCTGTTTGGATTGTCGGAAAAATTCATGTTTGTACTTTAAATTTGTATGGGGCATGCATGCATGACAGGATCAAAATATATATTTTTTTCTTCATTAGAGGCAGAATCAGAACTTGGAGGGGCCAAAATAAAGTTGAGAATTAAATTAAGTTAAGACTTAAGAATTGAGAGGTCCATAGAAGAAAGAAGTTTTTTTTTTATTATTATTCAGCTTATTTTTACTACTATTCATGGATCCCACTACACTTTTTAATACTATTCATGAGTCTCATTATACTATTTCAGCTAACTTTTACCTTTATCTATTATACTTTCAGTAAAAAGTTTTCAATTTTAGCAAAATAAGCAAATCTTAAACAGACCTTAAGGTTGTATTTAGGTGGAGGAATTGATAGGCAATAGGCCAAAATTTAAATGTAATAATAGGATATTTATGAATTTAGCAATAGAAAATGAAAAGGTTATTAATTTATGGTTTTTTTTTTTGCCAAAAAAGAAAGAAAGAAGGAAAGAAAAGAAAACCCATTACAAAGAAGCGAAACAAGGATTTCGGGTCTGTTTGGGATTCTCTTATTTTGTTAAAATTGAAAACTTTTTGCTAAAAGTACTGTAGATAAAGGTAAAAATTAATTGAAATAGTACAGTGAGACTCATGAATAGTACCAAAAAGTATAATGGGTCATGAATAGTAACAAAAATAAGCTGAATAGTAAAATAAGCTGGGTTTTTTAAGCTGGAGCCAAACGCACACTTCTATTTGGGATCCGCTTATTTTGCAGAAACTGAAAACTTTTTACTCAAAGTATTATAGATAAAGGTAAAAATTAGTTGAAATAGTACAGTAGAATCTATGAATAATACCAAAAAGTATAATGGAGCCATAAATAGTAATAAAAATAAGCTGAATAGTCAAATAAGCTAACAAATTTCATCCATACCAAATGCACAATTCATGTGAAAAAATAGTAGCTTGTTTTATATTCCTTTATCTTTTCATTAGCAAACAGAGTCTCAGGCTCTCTGCAGTAAAAACTAAAAACATTTGGAATGAGTTGGCTTTGGTTCTATCGGTTTTTTAGTAAATAACCAAGGAGGAACGGCATGCACCAATTAAGTCCCTGAATTTCGTGGAGATATTAGCAGAGTTTCTCTTCTTTTATTTTGTTTAGAAAACAAAAATCTCATAGTTAAAAAAAAAAAAAAAAAAAAAAAAAAAAAAAACCTCCAAATCATAGTTAAAAATGTACATACTTCATGGTCCTATGCTCTAGTAACCATTTAAGCATAGTGAAGAATAAAACGGTTGTGTTAAAAAGCTCTATTTTCTTTCTTTTAAGGGACATAATTAATGGCCATTAATCGGTTGTCCTAATCACTGACAAGCTATAGCTAAACTCATAAATATGTATATATGTACATGCATGCAACATCACTATCATTATTTATTTGTGGAAGAAAAAAGCGATTTCTTTTCAATGCACTTGGTGGCCATAAACAATTATGTTGATCTCACAATTAAGACCCTAAACCACCATCTTCTTCATTAATTGGAATGAAAATATTGCCGGCGTACCACTTTATACATGCACACAACTCTTATTCCTATTATGTGTATGATAATTGTTATATATGTGTAAAATTGTAAATCACTCATAGATGATTTTGATTTGTATTCCATTAGTTAGAAAACAATGATCAATTTATTTTCAGATTGCTTAAAAAGATGTTATGCATGAAATCCAAAGTATTACCTGCACAGACAAAAGAGGCCTATGGAGCCCCTCCAAGTTCAAGACTTCATTGTAGGGTGTCAATTCCTTCAAAGTGCTAGCACCCTCCTCGACCATCAGATCAGCAATTTCGATCCCCTCAGCTATTGCTTCCACAACTTCCACACCGTCCATTTCATCATCAAACTCAACCTTGAAAACTCCCTCCTCATCCTTGCCTAGCCTCCCAGCCAGTTGATAGAACTCTTCCAAAACCAGACCTAACCCATCTTTCAATTTCCCAACCATGTCCCCAAAGTCATTTCCTTTGTAAAACAACAGCTTTTGGTTGTAGTAAAAAGCTAGGTATGGAAGATCAAATGTGACCAATTGACATTCTCTTCTTCCTATTTTCTTGTTGGGCATGACATGGGATTTGGTGGTGATTTTCACATTCTTTGTTTCACACTTTTTCCCACCCTCAGCTGCCATGGTTGATTGAAAAAAAGAGATGATAAAAACAAAGAAAGAAATTTAGATAAAAGAGGACAATTGTGACTTGTGGGATGTGTAAGCTCAGACACAGTCTAGCTATACTTATACTAGAAGATTAAATTTGATGTAGTTGGGGTGCATTTATGTTGTCCAATTGGGCGGTTGCTAAACATTATTGTCTTCCATTTACTTTGCTGGAGTGTGGTGCGGTGTGATTGGTGTTGAGTAAATAGTTACTTCTATTCTATCTACTTTTGTTGTGATACCTGAAAAAAAAAATCAAAGTAACCTCAAAATTGGTGCTCTACCTTGCTGTGAAGTGCTTGTATCTTTGTGCTATAAGCACTTGTACCTGCTTTGAATGAAGCAAGGCCTGTGGTCATTTATAAGTAATGACAGGTAAAATAAATTGATGTTGCACCACCTATGGTCATATATTCACAGTTTCACACCATAAATTGAGTTCTAGCAAGATCCAAAATATAGTCCAATCTCCACTCGAATGGCACATTTAACAATTGTGTTAAAGAACATTGGGGTTTGTTTGGTAACAGTGTTTAAGTATTGTTATTCAGTTTTCAGTGTTGTAAAAATACGTGTTTGAATGTTATAGAAATACGTGTTAGAAAATTGGTACTCTACCTTGCTGTGAAGTGCTTGTATCTTTGTGCTATAAGCACTTGTACCTGCTTTGAATGAAGCAAGGCCTGTGGTCATTTATAAGTAATGACAGGTAAAATAAATTGATGTTGAACCACCTTTGGTCATATATTCACAGTTTCACACCATAAATTGAGTTCTAGCAAGATCCAAAATATAGTCCAATCTCCACTCGAATGGCACATTTTACGATTGTGTTAAAGAACATTGTGGTTTGTTTGGTAACAATATTTAAGTACTGTTGTTCAGTTTTCAGTGTTATGAAAATACGTGTTTGAATGTTAGAAAATTGGTGCTAGAAAATTGGTGCTCTACCTTGCTGTGAAGTGCTTGTATCTTTGTGCTATAAGCACTTGTACCTGCTTTGAATGAAGCAAGGCCTGTGGTCATTTATAAGTAATGACAGGTAAAATAAATTGATGTTGCACCACCTCAGTTTCACACCATAAATTGAGTTCCAGCAGATCCAAAATATAGTCCAATCTCCACTCGAATGACACATTTTACGATTGTGTTAAAGAACATTGGGGTCTGTTTGGTAACAGTATTTAAGTATTATTGTTCAGTTTTTAATGTTGTGAAAATACGTATTTGAATGTTATAGAAATACATGTTAGAAGTATTCTTGTTGTTTAAATACTGAACATTGTTGTTTAAATAACAGTACCAAACAACCCATTGTGGCATGTTTGGTAATATTGTTTTAGTAATGTTATACGTATTTTTTAAAAATACGTATGAGTAAAAAAATATATAAAAATACGTGTAATGTTACTTAAAAATTGAAAAAAATATATTTAAACATATGGACCAAACAACCCCAAGATCACTCAATCTCAAGACAAATTTGAGTTTGAAAATCACAAATTACCTTCGGTAAAGAAAAAAAAAAAAAAAAAAACCCTAATCCCAATGTTGTGGATGTGGTTGTGACTTGTGACTATAAAGTCAAACAAATAATAACCCACTGTTGACCTATTAGGGTCGACCAATTCATTTTATGTTGACTACTTTTACATTCTCCACCAAGTTCAATTGGATCTTGGGCTCAGAATGGCACTGAGAACTACATGTCATATAATTTAGGAAGCGGTTGGCATCATAAATTAACGTTGAAAAAAGAAACCTTCAAATTAAATTATATATATTTTTATTAAGAACAAGACTTAAGTATAGTACTTAGGTGTTATTCCTTAGATTCTCCTCTTAAAATTTTGCTATGTGAATTTTTTTTCATGAAATGGAAGTGTATTTTTTAGTTAATTAGCCACATGATTAAATTTTAAGAATGAAACCTAAAGAAAATCACCTAAAATATTGTACCTAAGTTTTGTCATTTCATTAATATACCAATACCAATTAAAACTCACATCCATAATTGCCAAGCGGTTTGTAGAAGTTGTAGTTCAACTGATATTGATATATATATATATATATATATATATTTATTTATTTATTTATTTATATTTTTAGTCTTTTTTATAAAGACGTTCACGATTCAACCCCCAACCCCAACCATTAATATATAAAATGTTTTTTTTGGGTTATTTTGGAAACTTTAGTGACATTTTAATATATCTCTTTATCATTTGAGAGGTTTATGTCGTATTTGAAAATGATTTTTGGTCCTTTATAGGTGTAAAACATTTTAAACCCCAAACAATGTGTTTTACTTTTATTTTGTGAACAAAAAAAAAAGTTATTTCTGTTTGATCAAGTTCTTCCAGAGTCTTAAACACAAGAAAATAAGGAAAACATTATCCGGACTAAACAAACAGAAATGGAGTAAGACAATTGGGAGAGTTTAATGAAAGTGTGAGATATAAACTAACATTGTTAAAAGCATTGGGTGTAATTAACTAATTATCATAGGTCAAACTACTTATTATTAGATTGTCTTGGATTTTTTTCCATTAATGTTTGAATAGAAATTGGTCAGTGCAGAGTGCAAAAGTGCAGAGTGTTTGGTATATTTAGGGGTGTGCATGGGTCGGGTTGAGGGAATTTTTTGACCCAACCCACCATGGTGGGTCAAAAAAAATTCAACCCAACCCAACCCACATCGGTCGGGTTGGGTCGGGTTGAACCCATGGGTTTGACAAATTTTTTTTATTATTATTATTAAATTGAGTAGAAAAAAATATAAATATTAATATATTAAAAAAACTCAAAGATTAGTATCAATGTAATTCCTTAAAGGCGAATAACACTAATGACTAAACAACAATAGTAATTTATTAGGGTTTGTGTGACCTAATTAGCTTTTATATGAGATAGGAAGAACTGGTTATTTTAAAAAAATTATTAATTATATAATATATTATATATGTAGGGACACGATTTTTAACGACCCAAGGATGACGTTGGGCTCGTGTGTAAAGGGCCCGAACAATATGATTTGTAGAGAGTGGGTTTGGAAAGGCATGCCCTTGAACGCTGGGCAACGGTTTGGCCCTGGTTTCACGAGAGCTAATACAAAGGCAGGTTTGGACAGTATGAATGAGCCTTACATCGATATGGTTTGAGAGATTTGGCTCCTCGGAATTAGTCCGAGGAGCATTACATTCTCACCATTCTTCCCCCTCCTTCCGGGGGCCCCTTCTCTTTTCGCTCTCTTTTCCCTTTTATACTAATATTCACTTCCCCTTCTTCATCTACGTGTCAGTTTCTCCTTATTTGGGGTAATTACTTGTCCTATCAATCCATACGTCAGAGTGGATGGGAAAAGCTGGATAGCATGGTATGGAGTATGGGCTTGTCAGGCACTAGGCTCCACATTATGGTGTTGGCAGCTTTCTCGCTTGTACTACTCCTGTACTGAGTTTGTCCTTTTCTTCAGGCGCTTTGTGAGGTATTGAGCGTGAGATCGTCCTCGGCCACATTCTTGGGCCACTAAGGGGCTTTCATCATACGTCCTCGGCAGTAGGGCTCCTCGGCCTAGGCTTTGGGCCCTCAACACAAAGTGGGCCGGGATGCCAAATTTCAGGCCCCACAATAGCCCCTCAAAATCCTGCTTCCCGACTTTTTAGTTGGGAAGGGGGGGTTTTGGTGATGCTGAGCCCACCTCGTGACTTACTCAAGTTCCGTACCTTACTGCTGCTTGTGTTCTTCCATTTGCGTGGGAGATGTGCCGAATTAAGAGGCATTACTTTATTCTTCACCCGCGCAGTGTCCTTTGACGTTTCAATATTCGAGGTGCGCCTTCACGAGGACCTTTAAATCTTGTGGTGGTGGATAGTGTTGGAAATCGTGCCAGAGCTGCCTTGTCTGCAGCATTCCTTGGAAAGTAGCACGAATTGAATGTCACCACCTTACCTTTTATATAAGTAGGATAGGAGGTTATTCTACTTACACACAAACCCTCCAGCTCTCTTCAAAACCATAATCCTTCAGCTATAATCACAGTTTTCATATTCAGTGTTATCCACCCTTTGTACAATATGTTTGAGACACGGATAGGGGTAAAGGATTTACACCCGCCACAAAGGCACCGGGTCCTCCCGAGACTCAAGGTGGTGTGGCCTGGACAGGGGAGGCACAGATTCAAGATAATCTTCTGCTTTGGCAAGGGGGAAATGGTATTCCTCCCTCTTTCAGTCAAAATCCGAAGCAGGTATTGGTCGCATCAAATTCTTGGTGCGTCAGAAGTAAGGTTTTCCGCCATCAGCGCCTTCTGCTCTATCGCAGGCGTGGTTATGTGGAGGCTCATCAACCTCCGGCTCCCTGCACCTTTTCTTCGGCTTGTTCTTAATTCCCTTGTATTTTCTCTTTTTGTTTTGGGTAGTTAGTTTCAGTATAAGCTTATTTGAGCTCTTTCAATGTACGCTGTACTGTTTCTTTGTCTTAATAAAAGATGAATTTATTTCTTTTTAAATGTTTTTCCTTTCTGTAACAATTATTTTGTGCATGGGATGCTACATGTGTGCTTTCCTTTGATGATACTTAAGAGTAGGAAACCTTGAAACAGAAACCTACTAATTCTAGTTTACCGACATTAACAAGCGTAATAACGATAATTCCCAGTGAATTAAAGCTCATAAAACTAACCGGGATAATGGCTGAGTGCTTCATAATGCATGCAAGACGATCGTCCGAGAACGATAAACTCTAAATAATTCGTCCGAGAGGGTAGCCGAGCAGTAAGGGACTTCGACTGTGTGTTTTTGGCAACATATTGCCCTATACTGCATCAATCCTCTAGGTATTGAGGACTCGAGGATAGATCGGGGAATCCATGTAGTTTAGGGATTAGCCCGATTATCAACGGGGAATTCTCCTCGGATAGATTCTAAGGTCCAGGTAACGTCCAGGTCGTGCCCAAACCCCATATTGGCTCTTCTAGGTAGTTGGTTTCATCACAGGCTTGAGTCCGAGAACCATACAAGGCCTTGGTTCTGTCCAAAACTTGTAACTTTTCTTTTGTACTTGGTTTCCCCATAGGCTTGAGTCCGAGGACCATACAAGGCCTTGGTTCTGTCCAAAACTTGTAACTTTTCCTTTGCGTACTTGGTTTCCCCATAGGCTTGAGTCCGAGGACCATACAAGGCCTTAGTTCTGTCTAAAACTTGTAACTTTTCTTTTGTACTTGGTTTCCCCATAGGCTTGAGTCCGAGGACCATACAAGGCCTTGGTTCTGTCCAAAACTTGTAACTTTTCTTTTGTACTTGGTTTCCCCATAGGCTTGAGTCCGAGGACCATACAAGGCCTTGGTTCTGTCCAAAACTTGTAAATTTTCTTTTGTACTTGGTTTCCCCATAGGCTTGAGTCCGAGGACCATACAAGGCCTTAGTTCTGTCCAAAACTTGTAATTTTTCTGAGTACTTGGTTTTCCCATAGGCTTGAGTCCAAGGACCATGCAAGGCCTTGGTTCTGTCCAAAACTTGTAATTTTTCTTTGTACTTGGTTTCCCCATAGGCTTCAGTCCGAGGACCATGCAAGGCCTTGGTTCTGTCCAAAACTTGTGGTTTTTTCTTTTGAGTACTTGGTTTTCCCATAGGCTTGAGTCCGAGGACCATGCAAGGCCTTGATTCTGTCCAAAACTTGTAATTTTTCTGAGTACTTGGTTTCCCCATAGGCTTGAGTCCAAGGACCATGCAAGGCCTTGGTTCTGTCCAAAACTTGTAATTTTTCTTTGTACTTGGTTTCCCCATAGGCTTGAGTCCGAGGACCATGCAAGGCCTTGGTTCTGTCCAAAACTTGTGATTTTTTCTTTGTTTTAAGTAGTTTTCTTTTGTTTTTGAAGATTAGCCCCTTGTCCAAGGTGGAGGGCGTTAGCTTGATGTTGGGAGCCCCTAGAGCTGCCCGTGCCATTGACACTGTGATGCGTAGCCCCTAGCGAAAATTTATGTCGGGACAACGGCGTGTTGCTGGAAACGGAGGAGCTTTCGCAGATCCTTGTTTGACAGAGGCTTGACTCCGCCATCACCTGTGCCAACGCGCAAGCCTTTCCCATGGTTCTGTCCAAAACTTGTAATTTTTCTGAGTACTTGGTTTCCCCATAGGCTTGAGTCCAAGGACCATGCAAGGCCTTGGTTCTGTCCAAAACTTGTAATTTTTCTGAGTACTTGGTTTCCCCATAGGCTTGAGTCCGAGGACCATGCAAGGCCTTGGTTCTGTCCAAAACTTGTAGTTTTTTCTTTTGAGTACTTGGTTTTCCCATAGGCTTGAGTCCGAGGACCATGCAAGGCCTTGGTTCTGTCCAAAACTTGTAATTTTTCTGAGTACTTGGTTTCCCCATAAGCTTGAGTCCAAGGACCATGCAAGGCCTTGGTTCTGTCCAAAACTTGTAATTTTTTCTTTTGAGTACTTGGTTTTCCCATAGGCTTGAGTCCGAGGACCATGCAAGGCCTTGGTTCTGTCAAAAACTTGTAATTTTTCTGAGTACTTGGTTTCCCCATAGGCTTGAGTCCAAGGACCATGCAAGGCCTTGGTTCTGTCCAAAACTTGTAATTTTTCTGAGTACTTGGTTTCCCCATAGGCTTGAGTCCAAGGACCATGCAAGGCCTTGGTTCTGTCCAAAACTTGTGATTTTTTTTTGTACTTGGTTTCCCCATAGGCTTGAGTCCGAGGACCATGCAAGGCCTTGGTTTTGTCCAAAACTTGTGGTTTTTTCTTTTGAGTACTTGGTTTTCTCATAGGCTTGAGTCCGAGGACCATGCAAGGCCTTGGTTCTGTCCAAAACTTGTAATTTTTCTGAGTACTTGGTTTCCCCATAGGCTTGAGTCCAAGGACCATGCAAGGCCTTGGTTCTGTCCAAAACTTGTAATTTTTCTGAGTACTTGGTTTCCCCATAGGCTTGAGTCCGAGGACCATGCAAGGCCTTGGTTCTGTCCAAAACTTGTGGTTTTTTCTTTTGAGTACTTGGTTTTCCCATAGGCTTGAGTCCGAGGACCATGCAAGGCCTTGGTTCTGTCCAAAACTTGTAATTTTTCTGAGTACTTGGTTTCCCCATAGGCTTGAGTCCAAGGACCATGCAAGGCCTTGGTTCTGTCCAAAACTTGTAATTTTTTCTTTTGAGTACTTGGTTTTCCCATAGGCTTGAGTCCGAGGACCATGCAAGGCCTTGGTTCTGTCCAAAACTTGTAATTTTTCTGAGTACTTGGTTTCCCCATAGGCTTGAGTCCAAGGACCATGCAAGGCCTTGATTCTGTCCAAAACTTGTAATTTTTTCTTTTGAGTACTTGGTTTTCCCATAGGCTTGAGTCCGAGGACCATGCAAGGCCTTGGTTCTGTCAAAAACTTGTGGTTTTTTCTTTGTTTTAAGTAGTTTTCTTTTGTTTTCGAAGATTAGCCCCTTGTCCAAGGTGGAGGGCGTTAGCTTGATGTTGGGAGCCCCTAGAGCTGCCCGTGCCATTGACACTGTGATGCGTAGCCCCTAGCGAAAATTTATGTCGGGACAACGGCGTGTTGCTGGAAACGGAGGAGCTTTCGCAGATCCTTGTTTGACAGAGGCTTGACTCCGCCATCACCTGTGCCAACGCGCAAGCCTTTCCCACAGACGGCGCCAATTGTAGGGACACGATTTTTAACGACCCAAGGATGACGTTGGGCTCATGTGTAAAGGGCCCGAACAATATGATTTGTAGAGAGTGGGTTTGGAAAGGCATGCCCTTGAACGCTGGGCAATGGTTTGGCCCTGGTTTCACGAGAGCTAATACAAAGGCAGGTTTGGACAGTATGAATGAGCCTTACATCGATATGGTTTGAGAGATTTGGCTCCTCGGAATTAGTCCGAGGAGCATTACATTCTCACCATTCTTCCCCCTCATTCCGGGGGCCCCTTCTCTTTTCGCTCTCTTTTCCCTTTTATACTAATATTCACTTCCCCTTCTTCATTTACGTGTCAGTTTCTCCTTATTTGGGGTAATTACTTGTCCTATCAATCCATACGTCAGAGTGGATGGGAAAAGCTGGATAGCATGGTATGGAGTATGGGCTTGTCAGGCACTGGGCTCCACATTATGGTGTTGGCAGCTTTCTCACTTGTACTGCTCTTGTACTGAGTTTGTCCTTTTCTTCAGGCACTTTGTGAGGTATTGAGCATGAGATCGTCCTCGGCCACATTCTTGGGCCACTAAGAGGCTTTCATCATACGTCCTCGGCAGTAGGGCTCCTCGGCCTGGGCTTTGGGCCCTCAACACAAAGTGGGCCGGGATGCCAAATTTCAGGCCCCACAATATATATATATATATTATTATATGGGTGGGTCGGTGGGTCGGGTCGGGTTTGGCGGGTTTGTAATTTTATGAACCAAACCCAACCCGACCCGCTATAAAAAAAAATTTTGTAACCCAACCCAACCCACTAAGCCTGAAAAACCGACCCAACCTGGCGGGTCGGGTTGTGTTGGGTCGGGTTTGGAGGGTCGGTGGGTTTTCTGCACACCCCTAGGTATATTTGCTAATTCATCAATCAAAACGCTCTGTCATGGCAGTCCTGCATGCTTCAGTCTACGTGGCACATTGAGAGCAAGTCTCGCAGTCATGTTAACAGTACCGTAGGCAATTGTTAATAAATCTTATTAACTAAGAAAATTTTGACATCATTTTAATGAGAAATATAAAAAACTGTAAGCAAAATTAATTGTTTCATCATTTTTTCCGTAAAATATTTTTAAAAATAATTTCTAAACTAATACTCTTAAGACATTCTTTAATATTTCCATTTTTTAAATAAGAGTATATGTTATTTTTATCATTGTTAAAAACAAATACAAGGAGAAGAAGGAGGAAAAAAAAATTAGCTTATATATTCGCATAATCTCAAGATGACATAAGAATTATAACTATCTCACATATAAAATTATAATTTTAAATATGTTTTGAAATTCAAGATTATATGTAAAAAGATTAGCCTAGGAATTTGAGGGTAAAAGTTACATAATACTATATAACTTGATATAACTTAAGAGAAATGATATGTAACTTAAACATATGGTACTGCAGTATGCTAAATGTTAAAATATCACGTGGTATAAAATAAGCACTAAAATGTGGAATGATATACTTTCGCGTTATGATTCACTATAAGTAAATTAACATTATTAAGATAATTTATTCTATTTAAAACTTTATTACCAAAGTTTTAAAAGTTTAAAATTTTATTTCGATTAAAATTCTACTACTAATTACTAAAACTTTTAGTAAATTAGGTCTAGGGTCAGCTCAACAACTTTGAGGGTCTTAGGCGAAAATTTTAAGTAGGGCATTTTTTATATTTAAATATTAATTAAATAATATTTATTGAATTTTTTTTATTTAAAATCTATTAGACATTTATAATGAGAAAATATTTATAGATAAATAAAACACAATTTATAATTAAAAATGATAATTTAACTAAAAAAAAAAAATTAAGTATAAAATAATAAAACCTGGTTATTGTAATTTTTCTAAAGTCGTGATCTCTTTATTATACTTTAAAGTCTAAATCTGCACAAATAAAATTAATTTATTACATAGTTCAATAAATTAATATCGCTAT
Source organism: Quercus tomentella (assembly GCA_028535165.1). Taxonomy (NCBI): domain Eukaryota; kingdom Viridiplantae; phylum Streptophyta; class Magnoliopsida; order Fagales; family Fagaceae; genus Quercus; species Quercus tomentella. The sequence continues at coordinate 26,043,065 of JAPQVY010000144.1, forward strand.
AATACAAATGAGTTTTAAAAAAAAAAAATACAAATGAATTAATATGATATACATCAAATTATTAATTGGTGTGATAACTTATACTAATTGATAAAGTAAAAATTTGCATAAAAAAAAAAAAAAAAAAAGTAAAAGACATAGTGGGTGTGAGTGGGTTAGTGTGTGGCGTGTGGGCACCAGCTGTGAAGTGTGAATAGTGCACTACGGGCTTATGGCTAATGGCTTGTCAGAATCAGTATGTGCTCATGTGCAGGTGTACACTGTGTGGGCAATGGACCATGTGCAGGTGTGCACTGTGTGGCACTAGACTCACTCCCATGTTCTACCAAGACTAGTGTGTTGTCCTATCAGGCTATCAATCAAACAGATTAAAAAAATATAATATAATTTAAAATATTTAAATTGAATAAAAAGGCAAACTTTTCAATTTTAAATATCGGAAAGATAGAGGGAGAGAGGGGTTACATCTGCCATGCCCACCCCATCCCTCTTCAATCTTGAATCTACTGTGAGAGGCAGTGAACAAGGAATGATTTCAAGCTATTACAAAGCATGACTGAGCATACAGAAAAAGATAAAGAATCAAGATGAAGAAAAGAAAGGTAAGAATATAGATGGAAAGGCAGAGAAATAGAGAGATGAGAGATTTTTTTCTTTTGTTTTAGAAATTTATAATCTCTTTTTTAGCATATTTCAAGATAATTACATTGTATTATTAATGAAATTGTCTGGTATTAATTTTGATTTAGACATATTTCAAGAATGAGTTAATGAATTTGTCATCTAAAATTTAATTTTGTTAACCGAAGTTTGACTATTTTTGTTTTTTTTTTTCTTTTTTAATTTTCTGCATTTAAGGATACAATAAGACCTTTTTAATGCATTTTATTGACCAATAAAAGTATTTAATTTTTTTTTAACAAGTAGGGACCTTCTTTTAGTAGGAGGCCTTAGCAGTTGCATAAATTGCATCTATTATTCAGCAAGCCTGATTAGGTGTCGAACTGTAAACTCCAACTCACGACTTATCACTTGTGGTTGAAAACACTTGCCAAGAACCAAAGCCCAACTTGAAAGTAGCTAATTATTTGTTTCGAATTAATTTAATCAGCTACCATAATTTTTGCTTTTCATAAAAACTCTATTTTACAAGATGTGTTTTTGCATTCCTGTTGTAAACATAAAGAGAAGGAGGTGTTAGTTGATTTATTAGGTTGTCTTTCTCTAATAATGTTATCTTTGCTTAGAAGCACACTATCAATAACAAAATTAATATTAATATAAATAAAAGTATGTCCCTAGTAAGTTGAAATATTCAATGTGATGTAATATATTTGTTCTCTCTCTCAAAATAAGAAAAGAAATATAGGAGACAAGCAAGAACTAATTCCAAATTACATCACACATTCATATCCCTAGTTCTCCATTTCTCCTAGCTCATTTGTTTCCTTACTCTTCTCTTCTTCTTGCAAGAAGTTGTACTAGTAAAGGTGTTCCAATTAACACACACTTTCCTAATCAATGCAAACCCCTAGTCACCAAAGTAGGTTGAGGTTAATTATAGAATTCACATGTGGCCTACAACTCTGTTGAAAAATAACTGTAGACCGTTTAATTAGTTGGACATATCCATGAAAGTACCTTCTTAAGATTCCCATCTTCTCAATTTACTATAATCAAAGTAGCATCATATATAGGCTCCATATAATAGTTACAAAGGTTTCATGTTTAATCATGAACACCAAAGAATTTACATGTTGATAATATAAGTTTTTAGTAACTGAGTGAGTCTCATAATTATGAAGTATAAGATGCATAACATGGCACAATGATTGCATTCCTTAGCTGTATATGGTTCAAGAATTTGTGGAAGTGTTTTACACTTGTGGATTCTGATCCACATGATGCAAATTCAATCTATACTTCAATTATTTTTTGCCAAGTAGATAGATGTGTGTGTGTGTGTATATATAAAGACAAAGAGGAAATAAATACAGCACCTAAGTAGTCCAGCACCACAGTGACCACACTACAACGCCAACCATTACCATGACAAAATTGAACAGATTTGTCGGGAAGTATTGTACATAATTGAATGACTTTATAACAAAATTCTTAAAGATCGATGTTAATTCAAAGGGCCAGCTTAATAAGTTGGAAAAAAAGGCCATTTATGCACCTTCACTGGATCCCGACAGTCCTTTATAATTTGTTTTGCCCAAAAGAAATCCTTTTCTTGTGGTCAATTTAGTGATGTTGCCATTGACAAATGCTTCTTGCAGCCTCTGGGGTTAGATAGTCCAGCACCACAGTGACCACACTACAACGCCAACCATTACCATGACAAAATTGAACAGATTTGTCGGGAAGTATTGTACATAATTGAATGACTTTATAACAAAATTCTTAAAGATCGATGTTAATTCAAAGGGCCAGCTTAATAAGTTGGAAAAAAAGGCCATTTATGCACCTTCACTGGATCCCCACAGTCCTTTATAATTGTTTTGCCCATAAGAAATCCTTTTCTTGTGGTCAATTTAGTGATGTTGCCATTGACAAATGCTTCTTGCAGCCTCTGGGGTTAGATGCTCTGCCGATGTTAAGTTGTAATTCTAGTTGAGATTTGAGAGATTGAAGTGCTTGGAAGAGTTATTGGTTTTCCTTTTTTTAGTCTATAATTAAGGTAAACTATACAAGCATCAAGCATGTATCTATAAGATGAACTTATGAAAAGGACATTTTAACTAGCAATTTCAAACATATGAAATAATGAAACCACCAAGCCCCACAGATCAAGTGGTATCTTTGCCTCTTCTTAATTAGCAGGGATTTCTAGTTCATCCCCTTGAAACTATTTGTAGGAAAGAAAAAAAGAATACATGGAAAGGACATGTCACAAAACATCGGCATATTCACGAGGGCGAGGGCGAGGGCAAGAGCTTTATTTCCAGCGTCTTCAATAACAACTGAGGCATTGTGAAAGTGGGGCGAATATTTCATTAATTTTTGGAAATAAGAGATTTTTTTTTTTTTTTTTTTTTCGCAAAACAAACACACACACAAGGAAGAGGGAAAGAGATTCTAACACAAACACAAGGAAGAGGGAAAGAGATTCTAACACAAAGGCACACCACAACTCCACTCAAAAGCCATGATAACTTTTAAAGGAGGGTGGAGCAAGTTATACTACACACAACACACTCTCTTTTGTGTTAGAATTCATTCCCCTATTTCTTTTGTGTGTGTGTTTGTTTCTCAAAAAAAGAAGAAACAAGACTTGTTTCTATTACTATGATATTATATATGGTCATATGGTGTGTATAATCCATAGAAACATCATGATTTGCAACTTTAAAACCATCACAAGTTCTTGACACTGACGTTGATAGCATTCATTTGAGCATACGCTCCAATTAGCAAGCATAGTAATCACTTTTGAAATGTTGGGGATTGTATGAATTTTGTTGTAGTACCACAAATCTTAAACTTAAATACATAAATGACACTTAGAAATTAGAAGGGGTGGACCAACCCGACATTACATACGTGATACACCACATTGCATCTATACCCAGCAAATAAACCGTGATAAATAACATAATACATAAAATGTTCAAAAATATTTTATTTTTTAGATAATTTGTTAGTAGATTGAAGGATAAGAGATTTGAACTATGATTCTCCTAACAAAGGTTAATAAAATATGTCGCTGAATTACGTACAAAACTTTTGGCACTGTCCATATTAATCCATGTTAGAATTCAAAACTAGCCAAGGTTATAATACATAGACACTTGGATCACAAAACTAAAAATGTACACCATGGTTTGGTGCTGTTGCCTGTTTGGTTATTTAGTTAATGCCCATCAATATAAAACCTGACCTGTAGCAAAGGACAAGTAGTAACTACCAACTCGTAACCACTATGGGGGTGACATAAGTGCAGTCATCATTTTCAGGCCCCCTTTAGTGTGGACCAGTTGCTATTGGCCAACATTATTTGCTTTTCTTCAATGTCTGATTGGGTCTTGAGTTGTGATCGATTGGGAAAAAAAATCCCATTTGAGGGTAAACAAATTTGCTTGTTATTTGTTATGTTAGTTTGACTTATATTGGTACAATTTACACATAAAAGGGATAATAGCTTAGTGGATCGGCCAAAATCATTGATGTAACAAGAACACTGTTTAACTCAAATCACTTTGATTGTGATACTGATATGCTTAAAATGTAGCTTTGGTCTACAATAAGAGATTTAACTGCTTAAGAAAATAAATTATTAATAATGCAGATGGCAGTGGGCACAGTCATTATTGCCGTATTGTGGCTGGATTGGTTGGTTATATCTATTATACTAGTAGGAGTACAGGACTCTCTAATGTTGCACCGGCTTTGCAGTTCTACTCTTTTTCTAGGTTTTTTTTTTTTTTTTTTTTTTTTTCATGTTAAGTGTCCTCAGATCAGGAAAAAAAAAAATTTATATACCCATCTTATAAAATATTATATACACTTCTCACAAGCATTTAGTCTTCACGCCTGTAAGATTCACATGCTTGTGTTGTGAGAGGTGCACTTCATAAAACGAGCACACAAGATACTATCTCCACAATTGAGGAATCAAGTGCCAATGTGCTATAAGAATTCTTTTTCTTTTTTCATTTTTTGGTGTTGTATTTATTGATATTTTTTTTGTTTACTATTATTTGGTTTGGGTATGGAAATTGTAATTGTACAAGAGTAACCAGTTTTTTTACTAAGGATTTCTTAACTTATGCATGACATCGTTAAATACATAACCCTTTTATTTGAAAAATGCAAAAGAAGCTTGTACGAAATTTAAAATCAATAAAGATTGAAGCTTTGGCTGCTTCGTTGATTTTTTTTTTTTTTTAGTATCTAAAGAATATCTCGAAAGAATAAGTAATAATCAAGCTTTATATTTTAAAAATTTTAGACAGTTTATAACTGAAAAGTAATTTGCTAAACTCATCAACATGTTAAACCCAAAATGAATGTTTCCCAAATGATTGGTGATGAATTAGTTATACAAGAAAAAGAGGAAGAAAGGAAATTTTTCTAGATAATGCTAATCAAATACAAAACCGGTTTTTCATGATGTGATTAACGGCAAGTGCCTATTTATAACAGCCAAAGTTAATCCCTAAACATGATTAGTTCTTGAGGTAATTGGTTCTCATGCTGAGATAAATAATACTAATAAATTATTTACAGTTGCAACTAAGATAATATATTTAGAGCCATGGTGGGTTAATCTCTTTTACTACAAGATTTCTAGCCCTGTTTACGGTCATGAAACACAAATACAAATGTTCCTCTAGCTCATCCAGCTGCCAGCTAAAGCTGCAGTCATTCTTCTTAAGCTGGTGAGCCACTTCACCGCTGGCTTGAACTCGGTCCTCTCTTCGCTCAAGCCAAAACTTGACCATTGTACGCATGTGTTCCAGCTCATCATTCAGCCTAGCCACTAGCCGGCTTATTGTTTCCAAATCCTTATTCAATATATAACTCCCCTTGGCAGCTGCATCGAGCTGAGCCGCTGATCTCGCTAGCCTTCTGGTTGAAGCCAGCTCAAACGAAGCCGCTATAAGACCCGGTGCAGCCACGAGCAGAGCCATAGCATTAGCTGCAACTATTACAGTTAGTGAAACCGTTAATGCCACGAGACAAATGGCCGAGCCACGTTTTAATCTATTTGCAAGTCGAAGCTTGGCTCGAGCCTTGTCACGGCTTGACTCAAGTTGTTTTAACAATTCGGAGCAACTGGCTTGAATGGTTCGAACCCGAGTGGTTGATGAAGCAGCCGAGGCAAACGGGTTGATGAAATTGGATAACTCGGTTAAGCGGGTCAATGCTATTGGTGACAATTGGGTTTTTTCGAGGGATTGAATGGTGGTTTTAAGATACCGAAATACGCCACGTGCATGATCAATATTTTTCAATAATAGGCCACATAGGAGAGAAGCATTAGCAGTTTGGGTAAAATAATCAGATAGGAGAGATTGGATTACGGGTCGATTTTGGGCCAAAGCTAGAATACGGGTAACCGTGGGTTGGTCTGGTTCCAAGAGATACTCGACAAAGAGTCGGTAGGATGAGAGTCGGGTTGCTGTAGTAGACTCCGCTGGGGTACATGTGGTAGAATCTCCATTGGGTAATGTGAGGACACATGTCCAAAAGTCTAAGTATGATTCAGTACGGAAAGCATTTGCGTATTCTTCACGAACGTCCACGTTGGTTGGTGGGTCAATTGAGTTAGTTCTGGAAGCTACATTACATACCAAAAATAAAAATATTAACAAAATAACACTTGAAATCTTGATGATTTGGGGGAGTTTGGTAGAGTAGTTTGAGATGAAATTTTTATAGTTTTTTTTGTATTTTTTGAAATACGTGTGGGTGAAAAAATGTGTGGAAATATGTGTAAGTGTGTTTGAAATGTAAAAATTGTTGCTCAAACTATGATACCAAATTGGAATGTTTGATCATACAAGGAAATTCTTATTTCTTGAAGTTTTAAGGGCATTTGGTATCCAAAAGGTTAAATTTTATTGGTAAATAATGAAATTATTATTGTCGTCATTATACAAATTAAGATAAAATTACTAAATTGAAATACATAAAGTATGAATCCTATGGAAATTACAGGAAGCAAACTCACAACATGAAAACTGTTAAACAAGGAGCTGACAGGCTCCAACCACGTATAAATTGTTTTATTACTAAATTGAAATATATAAGATATGAAACCTTTAGTAACTACAAGAAGCAAACTCAGTGATCGGTGAACATGGAGCAGATAGACTCCAACCACATATATCAATATTATAGTTAATTCAAATTTTGCTATAAAAAGCATTAAAAGTTAAAACCAACATAATAATGAATAAATAAATATTTAAATTATTTTTTTGTGATTAATTAAAATTAGTCTATAAAAGTTTTAGTAAGAATACTTAGCCATTACTCCAATTTAGGTTTGTCCCATTTTGTTCCAATTTGGGCCTTTCTCATTTCATGAGTTTATCTTTTATCTTTATTATCACTTCCTTATTTATTTATTTATTTTTCAATATGTATTTTGATGTCAATGCATATGTCCGTATAAATTATAAGGCAGTGCTAACAAATGTCCTTAAGGTATTGGTTAATAAACCATTTAAAGAAAGTTTTTACGGGAAAAGAAAAAAAAAGTAATTAATATTTGATAATTTTTTTTATTTTTCATAAAAATAATGTCAAAACTTTTTTAAAATAGATTATTAACCATTACATAGACCCTTGTTAACATTACGTATATTATAAACTTATTTAGATTTCAATTCTCATGCCCTAAAGAATTGGGTGGGGGACTACGGCCCACCTCGTCATTAATTGTACCTTGAGAAGTAATCCAAAAAGACAAAAGTACCTCATTCTAGGCCCAAGTTGAAGTCCATTTGACCAGGCAAAAAGGCAAATATTTTCTTCTTTCCTATTTGAGCCGAGATCAGGCATTCAAACTCTTTTATTAGTTTTAGCCCCCCACAAATTTGTTCAATTCTTGACCCGATTTTAGCTATTGATACAATGACCCCAGGAAATTACATGTGTCCAGCACAAGAAAATAAACAATTAACAACATTAGGTGTATTAAAATTGGTATTCCAAATAAATAAATATATATATATATATAGTGGTTTTCTTTTTTCTTATTTTGGGTATGATTTTAGGTGCATAAGATCACTTGTCCAATCAAAATTCATGTAAAAAATTGTATCCCATTTTTGATTTCAATATACCCACCCGAAACACCCCTGCTAGCATAAAAGCATGAAAGTTCGGGCAGTGAGTCACATGTTTGAAGAATATATTATAAGTTAATACAACGAATTGCTTTAAATAATTCTGGAGAGAGATTATCATATTTCATTTTCATACTCTTATAATTCAACTAGTTGTAAACAAAAAATGTAATATAATTATTTTATAAAAATTTAATATAAAATTTGTAGATAAAATAGTACATGTGTCGTTTAAAAGTATTTTCTATTTTTATAAGCTTTATATAATAGAATATATAATGTATTTTGCATTCAACAACAATACATATATACAAATATATATACGTATATGTGTGTGTGTAAAATGTAATTTAATAAAAATATTTAAATTACATAATTATAATATTGTTTTATATAAATGGAGAAGATGTTATTAAAATGAATTTTTTAAAATATATCATGATCAGTTGACTAATTTGAACATATTTAAGAATATTTTTTTAAAAATGTACACTCTCATCTATGGAACACATGTTACATGTTATATTAAGTTTAAATTATCATATAAGTTTAGAATTGTAACTTCTTCTTCTTTTTTTCTTTTCAAATATAAGTATAATACCTATATAATTGAAACTTGAATTTTAAGGTTTTGAATATTTTCATTTTTTATTGCTTTTTTAGCACACATATCTCTAATTTCTAATACCTATTTTGTCTGTACTTTCTAATCCAAAACTAAAGAGTTTAGCTCAAATAGAATAAAATTTCATACTTTTTAATCCAAAAATTAAGGAAAAATGAATTTTTGAGCTAAAAACTGAAAAAAGTTAAGAGACAAAAAGAATTAATTTAAAGCCTAATTAATTCAAAATGAACCAAATGGGACTAAATAGACTGAACTAGACTGAACGGAAGTAGACAGAATTTACATTGTTATAGCTTAAAATAAAAATAATAACAATAAATGTTACTTTCAACTTTTTGATATTATATAAAATTAAACTCATCATCTTCTTCTACTTTATTGGTTAGTTGTCCAAAAGCAAGGCAAGTTGATGGTCTTCAATGAAAGTAAACAATGCTTACCAGTGCATGAAAGAAATTTTCTGACACGAGAGCTAATTCTTTTCCTCATCCTGGCTAGTCAAATATAAATTTGAAAACTACAAAGAAAATCTAAAAAGAAGTTATTGGATGTTATATATAAGGCAGAGGGACCAAAACATAAAGAGTAGCATCTAGCATGTATAAGCTGAAAATACCAACCTGTACGTCTCGATCTCTGAGAGGCTCAAAAAGACACAGGGCTTCAATTCTTCTAACAGTTGAGTAAGAAATTAAAGGGAAAAAGTGGTCCTTATAGCCCAAAAATAAAAAAAAATTATGTTGTTTTTGCTTGTAAGGAAAAAGGATTTGCTTCTGGTAGTGCACGTTAAGTCCACTGATACTTGAAGAAGAAAAATGTAGAATTTTTATTTTATTCAATCATTGCCTTAGACACTTGTTCTGTATTCGACTCCAAGTTAAGTGGGTGAAGAAAGCTTTGGGAGTGGGCCAAGTTGCAACTTCAGTCTTCAATGACAAGCTCTAATACGAAAGAAGAAATTAGACACTAACATAATCAAAGAAGATGAAATCAAGATACTAACTTAATAAAAGTAAATACTATATACATTAATTTTTTTTTAGAATCTATATTCAAGAAATTAAACTCTGATCCCTTTCTAACATAATTCTGGCCCCCTTGAACCAAAAATTAAATCATCCAAAATACAACAACAAAACTCAGAGCATCCATATTAGTTTGTTAAATTTTTTTTTTTTGTCTATTTTACACTAAGAACCTATTTTTTCTATTTTACACAGTTACTTTTACAAAACAACCACATTAGACTATCTATTTTACACTCTATTTTAATTAAATAATCATTTTTAATTATTTTTTTACCTTTAATTTCTCCAGTTCTCTCCCATTGCTCAGGTCTCTTGTTTTCTCCATTCTCTCTATTCGCTCCTTCCCTCATCTCAATGGTCTCTCCTCACTTCATCCTCTCATTTATCAGCTCCCTCATCTCAAACATCTCGCTCCTCTCTGCTCTTTTTCATCGCCATCCTCATCCTTCCTCTCTCTCAATTTGTACCACCCTCAATCCACCACTAATCTTTACCTTTTTTCTCGATTTGACCCAGCCAAGACCCCAACGTTTCTCTCTTTCAATTTGATTGGCTTCAATTTGATTGGCAACAAGACGGAATCACTGATTTTTTGGGTTGAAAGCTTTTATCGCTTGATCTCACCCATGACCTGAACATGGGTTTTTTGGGTTGAGGTGAAATGGGTTGAGATGAATTTGGGAGGTGAAATGGGTTTTCTAGAATGAGGCAACGATTGTACTGTGATTTTCCTTTGAATTTGTTTTACATTTTTTTTTAAAAAAAAATTTAGGTTGATTTTAGTTTAATTTTCTGTTGATTTTTGGGTCAATTTTGTGTTAAATTATAAGGTGTTGTGATGGGTTGTGGTGGTGATGGTGGGTGGTGGTTGGACAATGGTTGGTGGTCGATCAGTTCTGTCCAATTCAAAGGAAGAGAGAAAGGGAGAGGGAGAGAGAGAAGTTAGATGGAGAAAGAAGAGAGCTGAGAGAAAAATATAATAAAATAATGATATTCACAGCTACAATAATTATGTATGTTTGCACTGTTACTATAACAATTGTGTAAATTTACACACTTTAGACAAGCTGATGTGGAAGAATTTTAAGGAATTTTGGGGTTAAATATACAAAGTTGGACACTTTTTGTATTTTGCATTCACTGGTGTGAATGCAACAAATTTCCACTAACCCATTTTTTAGCATTTCACACGAGACATGAGATTGACGCGTGACTAATTATAGACACATGTTGTGTCTGGTCTGTATCTCATCCAATGTTCATATGCATTTGATATAAGCCAAACCCATTCAAAGTTCTCTTTCTTTATAATCAATAAAGTTTGGGGTTTTTATTTTAACAGTAGAAAAGTTGAGCATTTGAGTGGATATTAGTGTATGGTGAGTCGGTGACTTAATGTGGGTTGCTAAATAATAAATAAAGATTGTTTTATTTTTTAGTTTACGGTCTTTATATCAAAGAGATAAAACAAAGAAGGTGATTCTGAGATTGGTATTTCCAGCTCTATCCTTGAAGGTGATTCTGAGATCTCTACAACTGCTCTTTACTATGGAAATTGCTCAAATTCTTCTTTTGGTCACTTGATAAAAGACATAATGTCTTCGATTAGTTCTCAATAGAACTATTCCTTCTCGCATACCCTTAGGCAAAGCAACGCTTTGACTCGTGTGCTAGTCAAGAGAGTGAGATTTTGTTCCAGTTTTTAAGTCTGGATGGAGTCTGTTTCTTTATATCTTTATCGTTGTTACAATTCTGATTTACAAGGATTAATTTAAATTGCCAATTTGGCCATTTTCTCCAAAAAATAAAAAAATAAAAAATACAATAAAACAATTGCAAATAGACACAAATGAAAATGCCACACGCCCACGTTACGGCCAATTGCAAATAGACACAATCAGTAAGTTTTTTTTTTTTTTTGAGAAGAGACACAATTAGTAAGTTAATATTATAATTAGAACTACTAAATTTATAATTAGTTCAAAACTATACGTTTTTAGTCATAGTCACTTATAACTCTTAGATTAGCAACATAGAGGACTTTTTGAGTTGGATAATTTGGTAAAGATTGAAATTAGAGAGGTGTTATTTTATTGGTAATTACTAATTAGTCACGTAAAGGACTTTTGATTCATCAATTTAAAATATTATAGCATAGTGGCTCTTTTATTCGTTTAATTAATAACTTAGAGTCATAACAATTTTCAACTGCTGTGAAGATTATTATGTCTATAGTTTTACTTACCTTTAATAAGAGAAGGTGTCTTGGATTTACTTGTAAGAGATAAATTCTTTTGGTCAAAAGCTGCTTCTTCTCCTTTCTTTCTTTCTTTTCTTTTTTCCTTTTTATTTTTTATTTATTATTTTTATTTATTTAAATCTTGAGTTTGTAGGCTGAATATGAAGACTATCCCATATTATTATTATTATTATTTTTTTACATTTGAGTTATAATGCATAGTTAAAAGTAACTCTACACTATAGCTGAGAAGCCAAAATATTTGGTTTTAGCTCCACCGATGTAGCTCTAGTATTATAGTTAGTGGTGCTAAAAATAGTGATATGACTTTTTAGTACCACCAATAATAATGCTCTAATAAATTGAATTTTGCCATTGGACTTTTGGATTCAATCATTCAACTGCCGAATTCAACATTAATCTATACTATTATTTAAGGGGCTTCCTTTGTTTGGACCGGATTTTTTTTAATTCCAAAATATCCCTACATCCCTAGGTTTAAGTAGAGACAAAACTAAAGGATAGTCTGGTAAAAATACATGTCTAACTTGCACTAAAACATTGCCCACAAAATAGGAATATTCTTCCACTAACCCACTTCTTCAAAGAAATTATAGGTTTATTGTTTTTTTTTTTAAATAGAAAAATAAGTTAAACAACCCATGTTGCTGCTGTTCTTTTCCTTAAAAAAAATACCCCATGTTTATCCAAAAACAAAACTAAGTATAAAAAAAAAAAAAAAATCTAGGAATGTGATGAGTATTATGTGTGGTGAAATAAATTTTTTATCACATCCCTAAGTTTTTTTGTGATTCAAAAATATAGTAATCCCAAATTATAATAAATGCTCTAAAGTAACATTTACCCAAAAATTAAAAGAATATGGTTTGTATTAACTATCTTCTCCTTTTCACGTCACACACCCTAACCACCCCATTCCATGTCACCATGAAATTTGACATTTTAATTACCAAATTTACACGATTTCGCATTATGAATTGTTGATGCATAAAGTTTGCATTAATCAATTTGGACTTCTAACACCTGTTAAAAAGAGAAAAGTAATCTAAGAAACCACTTCCACTAGGATGAGACCCAGCAGGAAGTCTATGATGCCTAAGTTAGAAAAAATATATATATTTACCAGTATATTCCCGTGCAATGATGACGATTCATATGTAACCTCAACAAATTTAAAATAAATTATAAAATAAATAGTAATAATAAATTATAAAATAAATAAATAATTTTAATTAAAAAATTACTTTAAGTTCTGATTATTTAAAGTTTAAACTTTATAAGTGCTTATCTATTTTTATATTTTAAAATTCTCTTTGTGCTTTGTGTTAATTTCTTAATATGAGATATGGAATGAGTTTGATTTGATCATTCCTATTTGGGTTATGTTTAATTTAGAGTTTGGCTTGCCTCTAGTATTGGATTCTCCTTTTATTTTAATGAAAAACTGTCACATCACTCACTAACTAAATAAAAGATATAGATTAAAACTCGCTACCACTTGTCATTGTGTATTTAAAATAAAATGAGATCTCTAGTTAAAATAATACTAAAAGTAAGCTAAACCCTTAATCTATGCCCTAGCTAGCACAAACAATAATAAAAATAATAATTTCTCAATACCGATTTTTTCCTGGTGATAATCTAATTGAAAAAAATCAACACACTCACAAATTAAATAAATAAAAACTTACATAAGAGAACCAAGAACTTAAATTGGTGTCCATTGTTTTACTTCTTTATAGTAAATTTCATTTGGCATAATATTCTGCACACAAATTCAAAAGTAAAGAATAATAAGTAAGATGAATTGTTTAGATTAAAACATGAGCATAAGTTGCATTTTGAAAAAAAAAAAAAAAAATCAATTTGGGTGTATTTTATGCAATTTAATTATAGGAATGACTTATTGGTTAAGAGGGCTTATATCAAAAAGTCATGGCTAAATATATATAAATTCTAAAAAAAATTGATAATAGACTTTTAGTTTGAATAGAATTTAAATTTCTAAAACTTAGATTATTATATGATAATGCTTTATCTAAATTAAATTATTGTTAAATTGCATCTTTTGATAATTGACTTTTCGTTGGAGTATAATTTAAATTTATAAAAATTAGATGATAAAGCATTATCTATATTAAATTACATTTAAATCTTATCTCTTAATCAAGAGCTTTGTAGCTTAATATCCTAGTAAAATATTAATTTAATAAGATGCAACTTGGGGAAATAACAAAAATGTGGGTTGTGTGAGATTTTTAAGTTTAGAAAATTTTTATAACAGACTTCTAGTTTGAATAGAATTTAAATTTGTTTTAAATTATTGTTAAATCTTATCACTTAGTCAAAACATGGTTTTTTTTTTCTTTTCTTTTTTCTTTTTTTTTTTAAAGAAAGATCAAAATCGTGGGTTGTTGTGTGAGATTTAAGTTTAGAAATTTTTTATAATAGACTTTTAGTTTGAATGAAATTTAAATGATTAAATTTTACCTCAATTAAACAGTTGTTAAATATTATTATCCCTTAATTGAGGAAATATATCCTAAAAAAAATTAATTTACTAATTAGTGAAAGTAGCCACTTGGCTTAACCATGGCTTCTAAGCTTAACTTTTATTATATAGTAATTGAATCATGCATCTTGAGGAAAAAAAACATGGGTTGTGTGAAATTTAAGGGTAGAAATTTCTGATAATAGACTTTTAGTTTGAATAGAATTTAAATTTGTTTTAGATTATTGTTAAATATTATCCCTTAGTTAAATTTTTTTTTTTTGTTTTTTTAAAAAAGAAAACATGGGTTGTTGAATGAGATTTATGTTTAGAAATTTATTATAATAGATTTTTAATTTGAATAGAATTTAAATTTGTTGAAATTTAAATGATTAAATTTTACCTAAATTAAACAGTTATTAAATATTATTATCCCTAAATTAAGGAAATATATCCTCACAAAAAATATATAATTAATTTACTAATTAGTGAGAGTAGCCATTTGGTGCAATCACAGCTTCTAAACCCAATTTTTATTATATAGTGAGTGTTTGGATTCACGTTTTTTCCTCACGTTTGCGTTTTTTGCGTTTTTTTTATTATTTATTTTTAGCATGTATGAACAGTAACCGCACTGTTCATGCACATGGATTCACTGTGCAGGAGACAAAGTGCATTGTTCACGCATTGTTCACCGGTCTCATGGTACTATTCACACATTTAAAAATTATTTTTCTACAATGTTTTCAGTTTTCAGTTTTTAGCAAAATAAGTTGTATCCAAACGGACCCATAGTATATATATCCTGATTATTTTACGAGAACAACATTTTTTTTTGGCTGTTTCAATGTTTTTCTCATAGCTATTCCTAGTTTAGATTTCCCAATAAAAATTATATAGGCATGCTATTGTATTATTTTTTTCTTGAGCCATTTCCTTTACCATGGATATAATTAGCTCATATTGAGTGAGTGTTTGGATTCACGTTTTTCCCTCACATTTGCGTTTTTTTTTTCCCAACGCGTATGAACAGTAACCGCACTGTTCATGCACATGGATTCACTGTGCAGGAGACAAAGTGCACTGTTTACGGGTCCCACTGCACTATTCACACATTTAAAAATTATTTTGCTACAGTGTTTTTAGTTTTCAACAAAATAAGTTGTATCCAAACAGACCCTAAGAAGCATAACTGCCTCCATTATGGGTGATATTTTAGTCATGTAATTTTTACTTCTCATAATGGGGTGTAATGGTTTCTCTAAGTCGAACTCTAATGGCATAGTGTGCTCACGTGTGAGGGTTCTTGGATTATTTCATACACATTATGTATGAATGAATGTATTCAAGAATCAAGATATAATTAAGGGTGGCTATTGTATTATAGGAATTAGGACTCAAGTCTTTACATACAAAATAGACTAAAAACTATAATTACATGGGTTTTAGTTAGTTTAATTAGTAATAAAGTCTCTTATTGTTGAATAAGAAATCTAAGATTTGAACCTTGCTTACACCAACAATTCATTGGTATCTTGACCAAATAATAAATAACAATCATCATGGAATAGACACCATAGAAGAAGGCCCTTTTGTAATGATACTTTGAGCTAAGTAATGTGTTTGAACTTTGAATTTGGTGAGAGAGTGTAATTAAATGTATGTGTTTAATAGTTAGTTTGTTTCTTGTATCAAAAAAAAAAAAAAAATTAGTTTGTTTCTAAAAGAATATATATATCAGTCAAAGAAAGAAAAAAACATAATCCTAATTTGCACGTAACCCAAACATTTATCTTATCTCCCTTCTTATTTATTCGATTATTTCTACGATATTTTCTTATCATGATAACATTACTAACCACAAGTTTTGGACCTTTTGGTAGTTGGACGAAGTCTTAACTATCCAAGTTCATGAACTGATCTTTTACTCTCTCATTTTAATACCATAACTGATCTCTACTTGTGACTTAGATTCTCAAGCAAGGTATGTTCCTGAACCTAGCAAGTAAATGGACATCCATTACCATCTTCTTGTTTTTGTGTTTGTGGAAGCATCCAAATCCAAATCTCCAACTAAACAAGTTTTCTCCTAGCCCTATCCTCGTATCCAAACGCCATAATATTATTCCCCACCACATGAAGAAGCCTAGCATATTCGAGCATTATTCTCTCTTTTTTGAAAAAACAAAGGTTCCCCACACGGCAGGCAGAGATGCCTAAACCCTAAAGCCAAGCCACTAATTGCTACTGGCATCTTTCTTGACGTTTCACCTTATATATCATAAACAAATGGTGTCGCAACAAAGCACAAGTCATGCAAAGATGCCAACCTTAAGATGCTAGCTGCCTAGCTAGCTACACTCTAATGTAAGTTATTTAAAATTAAAATACGACATTTATATGTTTATATTCACTGTTTATGTAAATTGTATACATTTGCGAGGACAATGTACAATATTATACATCATTTATGCAAACATCGCTACAAAAAACGTGGGTTATAACAACGCGTGTAATACCCATTAAAGAATTGACATGAACAGCTAAATATAATAACATAATTTTTTCTTTAAAATAATAATAAAAAGACTTTTTGGGTCTCCCGCTCGTAATCCTTGAGCTAATGAGAGCACGTTCATACCTTGACTTTGTTGTATGGTGGGGCAGTAAGATTAGGTTCAAATCTTTTAATTAAAAAACGGTTCCGTTATGGTGGGTTTGGATCCGCGTTTCCAAACCCACGTTTGCATTTTCTGCCGATTTTGTTTTTCCAGTGCGTGAACAGTAATATCACATGTTAGGAGACAAAATATACTGTTTACAAATTATTTACGCACTGTTCACGGGTCTCACAGTACTATTCATCCATTTAAAAATTATTTTGCTACAGTGTTTTTAGTTTCAACAAAAATAAAATGTATCCAAGCGGACCCTTATTTTGAGAAAGTTTTTATGAGAAATTGAAAAATCTATCAAAATAGTAAATTACTTTTTCGTTTTTTCATGAAATGTTTTCTAAAATGAATTACTAATATATGCCTTAAGGGCACACATTAATAAATCTCATTAAAAAAAGTTTCAAGTTAGTGAAACACGACCACATTATAACGTCATCATGGGCATAAAAGACATTGACAAGCTTTTTCTTAGTCTACTTTGCGTTTATTATTATGATGTTAATGTTTAAGGTTAATATCTTTTCTCAGTAACACCATAGTTTTCGAAGAAGATATATATATATATATATATATATTAGAGTAATATTAGGATCACATAAAATGACATAACTTTTACCACAATTTACGTAACAAATTATGAGTGGTAGATATGTGAGGATGGGTCTATGTGGGAACACACCTCTATCACTTACAGCTCGTCACACCGCGAGTTATGACAAAAAGTTATGTCATTTTATGTTGTCCTAACATTACTCATATGAATGGTCTTTGTTCAGGTCAAGCTCCTATTTCTTGTACTTATTAGAGACTTTAGAGTAAAAAATCCGAGTTGGCATCAAGTCTATCTCAAATGATTTAAGCACGCGAAGGAAAGAACCTAAACCATCCTCAGCCTTATAAGGTGTATCCAATCAGACCCTTATTTTGAGAAAGTTTTTATGAGAAATTGAAAAATCTGTCAAAATAGTAAATTACTTTTTCGTTTTTCCATCAAATGTTTTCTAAAATGAATTACTAATATATGCCTTAAGGGCACACATTAATAAATCCCATTAACAAAAAGTTTCAAGTTAGTGAAACACGACCACGTTATAACGTCATCATGGGCATAAAAGACATTGACAAGCTTTTTCTTAGTCTACTTTGCGTTTATTATTATGATGTTAATGTTTATGGTTAATATCTTTTCTCAGTAACACCATAGTTTTCGAAGAAGATATATATATATATATATATATTAGAGTAATATTAGGATCACATAAAATGACATAACTTTTACCACAATTTACGTAACAAATTATGAGTGGTAGATATGTGAGGATGGGTCCATGTGGGAACACACCTCTATCACTTACAGCTCGTCACACCGCGAGTTATGGCAAAAAGTTATGTCATTTTATGTTGTCCTAACATTACTCATATGTATGGTCTTTGTTCAAGTCAAGCTCCTATTTCTTGTACTTATTAGAGACTTTAGAGTAAAAAATCTGAGTTGGCATCAAGTCTATCTCAAATGATTTAAGCACGCGAAGGAAAGAACCTAAACCGTCCTCAGCCTTATATTTATTTATCTTGGTTGCATTTTATTTATTATATTCGGCAAATAAACTAAATAAATACTAAAACCCAAAATTTCGCTTTCTTCTTTTTAAAATCCTTATCTTTTTTTATGTGACTAGCCTATTTCAAACTTGTTTATCCTAATCCTAATTGTCTCTCCCCTTGATGATATTTATCTTTTATTGACATTATGTTTCATCTAAATCTAATGTTCCTTTTCATCCTAGTAACAGCAAATTAAAAACTATTTTTTTTTTTTATGAAAACTAATTAGTGTTTTAGTTTAATGATAAAAAACAATTATTATGAAGTGAAATTCATGTTCATATGTTAAAATTCTATGATCTATCTATCTATCAAAAATGGAAAAAAAAAAGTAACAACTAAATTAATTCTATCTAAATTTATTATCAACCACCCAAATATAGAAAGCACACAATGCACATGGATTATCTCAATTCTCACATCCTTACTCCATAGTCCATAACACATTTAGGAATTGCTACTATGCTAGTAATATATGGATAATAAAGAAAGCTCACTTATTCTAATTTTTTCCCTAGGGAGATTTGAATTCTAAATTTCTATGTTTTTACCAAGAATCTCCATTAATATTAGCAAGAAGCTCTTGAAATCCAAGAGTTAAACTTTGATCCAGTACTCCGATGTATTAAATAGAATACTAGTCCAACATCAAGGTAAGCCAAGTCCGAATTCCAATTTGACTTCTTAGATCATCCACATCAGTGGATGCAAAATCTTGTATAATAGAAAAAGACACAACTTTTACACATTTTTTCTCAAAAATGCTCCACATCAGTGCTTCTAAAAATGTGTAAAGATGTGTATATTTATTCACTTGCTACAGTAACCGTGTATATTTACACGGTTACTGTGCTCTTCTATTTATTATTTTAATAATTTATTCTCTCTTATTGTCTCTGGGTCATACGCATCTCACCTCACTCTTCCTTTCTTCATTTGATCAAATCATCCTCCATTGCCGCCGATAAATCATCAAGCCACACCAATCGCCGATCATCAAACCACGCCGATCACCAACCATGCCGATCAAATCATCAAACAAAGGCCTCTCCGATCATCAAACCACGCCGATCAAATCATCAAATCGTCATTGGGTTTTAGGTTGGGTGGGTGATGATTTGGCTTGACTGGATTTCGGGTTGGGTGGGTGATGAATGGGTTTGGGATTGACTGGGTTTCAGATTGAGTGGGTTAGTTTTTCTTGATGATGCTGGTTGGGTGGTGATGATGGTGGCTGGGTGTGGAGGGATCGTTGGTAGTAATGGGTCTATGAGAGAGAGGGGCGATGAGGGAGAGAATAACAAAAAATTGTAAAAGAATGAATATTTTATTGAATAAATTTGTAAAATAGATAAACTGATGTGTGTGTTTTATAAAAGTGGGTATATAAAATAAAAAAATTAGTTTTTTTTATGTAAAATAGACGAGAAGTTTGCATCCACATCAGTGGATGCTCTTACCCTTCTAAAAATGTCATTTTTATTTTTCCCAAGTGTGTACTGTGTAATGTCCCTAACTCCCTGTGTTCCATTTACTCCTCAACAGTGAACTAATGCAAAAATGAGTCATCAATGCATTTGTTTGGTCACACACATTGTACAAAAACTCAAGCCAAAGTCCTAAACTTTACCTCAAATTTTAATGTAGCGGATGACATCAATAACAATAGCCTAGGGCCCACATTCTTTTTTTTAGTTCACAGTCCAGGTCTGGTCCATCCATTAAAGCAAAGCATTTTCGAATACTTCAAAAACCAAAAAAAAAAAAGAAAAAGAAAAAAGCAGAGAATAAAAAAAAAAACATTAAAATTTAAAAGGGCTCCACCAGCTTCAGATCACAAATTGTCTAGTAATCATCGCCATCGTACCCACCATCACCGTCGTCGTCAAGATTTTCCTCCACCCTCTCAGCCGCATCGTCAGCGATCTTGTCTTCCACGTATTCAGCACCTTCGACCAATGCGATTCCACCCAAAACTCCTGCGACCGCACCCACAGCCAATCCTGTCCCCATACCACCGAACTTACTCTTCTTCTCCTCCACAGGCTGCCCGTAGTTCTGCTGACCGTAGCTCGGCTGCCCGTAATTCTGCTGCCCGTAGCTAGGCTGACTGTACTGCACTGGTGGCGCTGGCTGGTTGTACCCGCTGTAAGGGTACCCAGCTGGCGGAGCCGCCGCGTAGTAAGGGTCCCGAGGCGGAGGTGGGGCGGCGTATGGGTTACCGTACGCCGGCGGAGCAGCGTAGTCTCTCGACCCCGAGCCCGCCCCGTACGGCGGCGCGTAGTA
This sequence comes from Quercus tomentella, assembly GCA_028535165.1. NCBI lineage: Eukaryota > Viridiplantae > Streptophyta > Magnoliopsida > Fagales > Fagaceae > Quercus > Quercus tomentella. The sequence goes on from JAPQVY010000144.1 coordinate 26,063,843, forward strand.
CGGGTCCGGCGCACGGTAGCGCGGCTCTCTGATTTCAACCTTGACTTCGACCTTCCCGTGGGGCCTACCGGATGGCCGTTTCACTTGGAGCGACCGTTGGGCCCGACCGTTGAAGCCCACGTCATCGAGGACCTCGGTCAGCTTGAGCCGAGCCGATCCGATGAGCGGCTTGGTCCCGTCCTCGGAGCCGGCGTGGACGATGTCGATGTAGAGACTGGAGTAGTCGTCGATTTGGCCAGGTATGGGGAGGACAAGTGTCTCGTCCCAGTTGGGACACGTGTCGCCACCCTCGTCGACTTTGGTGTGGCACTTGTTTTTCGGGTCGACCCAAACGACGGCGTAGGGCCTGTTTGGGCCGTGGCGCCAGTTCACGTTTTTGAGGTCCCTGGCTGAGGAGATCTTCACCTCCACTTCGTAGCGAGAGGCCATGGATTGGTAAAACTTGGTAAATTTGATAGAAACGAAGGGACTGCTTTGGAATGTTTGGGGTGTGTCTAAATCTTGGGTCTGGTACTTATAGGTCCTACGGATAACATTATTACAATATCGCCCTTTGGAAGAATATTTTTGTTCCAATTACCGAATTACCCTTTGTGAGATTGAATTGGCAGGAAGAGAGTGGATTTGGTGAAGGGCATTCTAGGGAAGGAAGATATGGTAGAGTTATTAGCTTAGGCAGGTTTGTTTACAGTAACTTAGGTGGTAAATACTTGGGTTGGGTGGGGTGGGTTCATAACTTAATAGGGAAAACGAATGCTTAGCAACTAAGTATATCTTTGTACTCAACCAAGAAAAAAAATGGTATGTCTTTGTAATGACTTACTGGGGAGAAATTATTAGATTTACCGAAGGATTGTTGAAATGGTACTCCTAACTAATAAAATACTTAAAACGTATATTATTAATGTTAGGTTTTATTGATCAATTACGTTAATCTTATGGAAAGAGAGAAGATAATAAAATTGTCCATCATTTAGCTAGACATGCTTTATGTGTTTCAAACTTTGTTGTGTAGATAGAAAATGTTCCATCACATTTTTTTCTTGTTATCCTTGCTGACAATACCAGTTTTTCTTAATAATATGCACTATATATTTCTTTTAAAAAAAACTACTAAAATATTGTAATTCATGCAAATGTGACATCATTTAATGATTTTTTTTTTTTTTTTTACTTTTTATACTAATTAAAAAACTGACTCACATATTTATATAAATAACACTTCAACAATTCTCAAAACCTAATAATTTTCGTGATGGGGGGAGGTAGTATTATGAGTTATAACCGGAATTGCCGGTGGTATGGGGTTTGTTAAATATAAAATGTAGTACTCAAGTTCAGGCCATAGCCGGCTTTCATGAATGGAAAACTTTACGTAAACATTGGGGTTTGGGAGTTGAGATGAAGTGCTTTTATCCGAGGGAGGTATATTCCTGTACAAGTCAAATCCAAGGGAATTTTCTTTTCTTTTTTCTTTTGTCAAGGCGCGCCAATTTGATTGATATTTTTGCTCCATATGGGAACCAAAGCAACAATTGGCGGATCTGGAAAATAGTCTGTTTTGGTTTTTCCGTGTATTTTATTTTCCACCAAAGGAAAGAACCGTATCTTGGAACCAATCATCACACGTGACACACGAGACCCAGTCAACATCCAACAGTGCTGCGCGGTTCACACACGGCTTAAACCTGCCCCACAGTACTCGCAATTATATTTTTTTTGTTCTTATGGCTAAACCCGGAATTACCCCTTCTTTTGTCACTTTCTTGTCACTTTCTCTAGTTCTCTAACGTAAATATACAAACCCATTTATAATCATTTTCCATGTATAGTAGATTATTCTTCCTTTTTTTCAAAAAATAAAAAAAATAGATTATTCTTCACGGTTTCTCTTCAACTCCTTTTAACTTTTTCTATATATTTTTTTATTTGACGTGAATTTTTGTGTCAATCAAATGTTTAAATTTTAAATTTTTATAATATAAAATTATGTATAAAAAATAAGTTTATTGATCGAATAGTAAATAAAAATGAAATTTGATGTTAATATTAAAAATATAAAGAATATGTAATTTAATAATTAAATTTTCAGAATTCACATCTAAAAAGAATGCATAAAAGAAATTTAAAGGGTTTTTATTTAAACTATTTTGTCTTTCTTCTTTTGTTATTATTTTATTTTAGTATTATATTTTCTTCCTCTTTAGCTTTAATTTTTGGTAGGTCTCTTTAGCTTTATTTTATGATTATTAATAAGTAGTATTCATGTATCACACTCATCGATAAAAGTTGTGTGAACACAAGACCTTATCCATTTGACCTTATATCATCCAATTACATAAACTGAAAAGTTCTATAGATAGAATAAAGTTTGGTCCAATACTTTTATGTGGCATTTAGTTCGCTGGAATCACATTACTCTTGGCATTTAGATTCTTAAGAATGTGATTCTTTGCAATCTAGGTGCCTAGGAATGTAGTTATTCCTATGTTTGATTTCATTGGGAATCTATTAAGATTCCTAGGGATATGAGATGATAATGTTTGATGTATTCCCAGAAATCTTAAATGAATTATTTATGTTTCTCATTCTATCCTTAGATTTGAATGTGAACTATCAAGTCCTTTAAAAAATCTTCCTCTAAATAAATAATGAAAAATAAAATATAAACTATTAATAATTTGTTGAGCAACACACACACAACATCAAAAGTGAAAACCTAACAATAATGGAGAGTCCCCTTCAAACTTTTTTTTTTTCACACGTGAAACCTAAATAGAACTTTGTTAAAGAATATATCAACAGAGTTGTCTATCCTATTTATATTATTTTGGCGGGAAAAGATATTGATGATTTATTTTATATTTTATCTTTGTAAGGACCAAATTTGATACCTTGGCCCAACATGTGGATGGACTTAGGCCCAAAAAGCCCAAAACAATGAATTTGTAGAGAATGGGTTAGAAAATTGGGCTTGGGTTGATCGAACAACAAGTTAGATAGGTTTGATGACAAAAAGATGAAAATAGACAACTATAATATGAAGAAAAAATGTTCTCGGCGAAGTCCAAGGACTCTGATTCTTATGTATGGTTCTTAGGTAACGTTACAAGTTTGATTGCAGATTGATACAGTGTTTTCTTTTCTAAATTTTCTGATCCCCTTGTCTTACTCCCTCTTTCTCCTTTTATATTGTCTTCTCCTTCCATTTCCAACTTCCACGTGCACTCTAGACGGTTCCTCTGGATACTTGTCCCATCAGCACTTCCCATAAGTCCTCATGTAGTAGCTGTAAGGCTGAAAACCACTGTTCAGGCATCACCTCCACATTAATGCAGCCAGAGAGTTAGTTACAGTGCATTTAATGCGGAGACAGTAGCTTTCTTCTAAGATATTTCGGGACTCCTCCTTATCTGATGTCTCTGCAATGCCTGTTGCTTCAACTGAATTTCTGGGATCGTAATCAATGCTGATAAACTATCTTTTAGGTCCTTGACTTTGTCTAGCCGAGGACTCTTCCATCCTCGGCGAGCTCTTTTGAGCTATCATGACCAAACCCCACCTTTTATTTATCAGCGCAGTCTTCTCTAACAAAGATTTCTCCTCCTCAGGCAGATCCTTGTTCTCGGCTTGGGCCATAGGCCCAATATGTGGATAAATAATGAACTTTTGGGTCCAAGGGCCCTACAATCTTAATTGCTTAAATGATAAGGAAAAATGGTTAAAATTGTCAATTTATAAAAAATACAATTTCCTTTAAGTTTGGGAATCTAGATACCCACTTGTTTTAAAGAGAATCTACATTCCTACTGAGAGGGGTTTAAAGGGGGAATCCAGATTCCTCCGACATCTAATTCCCTGGCGTGATTTGTAACCAAACATGAGAATCTTTAAACATTCTTAAGAATCCTAAAATATTAAGAATGCTAAAACATTACCCCGTACCAAACGCCACATTAATGCATCATTCGTTAAGATGATGATACATGATTAAATGTAAACATATGTTGCCATTGTTAAAAGTCCAATATAATGGAGCAATGGACCCAATCCAAATCCTTTAGGTATTGGGAAATTTAAATAAACTAAATGAGTTGAATCCAAAGTTTTTTGCAAACATGTTATTGATTTTATTGAAGGACGAATTGGATGCAATCTCCATTCTACACCTAGGCCAATCTTTGTCCTTTTCTTTTAGCTTAACGGGGAAATGTGTTTATCTGTTTTGTTTTTTTAGATACAAATTTCAAGTCCTCTTTCTTATAAAACTCATTATTTGTGTGTTTGAGAGTTTATATATATAAACTATTATAGATGAGGTATAAAACTCATATTTTACACCATCTAATAAAAGATTACCATATTAGTTTTTTTTTACTTAAAAACTCAATAAATCTTGCTACACCTAATAACATTTTATCAGCTTTTTACTTAAAACCTAAAATATGGTATTTGTTAAAATGTTATCCTGTGTGATCAAATATATTTATATTTTAGTAATACTAGCTCAAGTTAACCAATAATTACACGGACAAAGTATAAAACTCCTTTTAATTCATGACTTAATCTGTTATCAAACACTCTTCACAGTCTAGAATATTTTGAACCTGACTAGTCAAATGGGAATGTCGACCGTAACATATGCTTGCTAAATACCCTCCATACAATAAGCAATGGACACCAAGCTGGAAGATATGCATCCTTTCTTGGTGGGTGTAACCATGTCCTTCAGCAGTGCTGCAAAGATGAGGCTGAACATCCCTTAAGTTGGAATTTTTTGAAGTTCCAAGCCAGCTAAAGTCAGTGGGATCTTTAAATGCTCTCAAATAACAGCAACCATGAATAAGAAAACTCCAAACTTTTCGTGTAATGATAGTGACACAATCAAGGAACTCACTAGATATATCCTCTAAATCCGCATTTTGAGCTTCCCTATGAAATAGAATGGCTTTAAAATTATCCATTAGTGAGCACTTAGAGCATATGCATTTCAAGAGAGGCGGGTTCGCTATAGGCAGATCCCATTTTGCAAACTCACTCCCTACAGGACTTCTAGAAAGAGTTAAAAAGGAGTCCCCAGCACTTATCCAGAAATTTGCAACTGTTGCAATTAGAGAAGATTCAAAGCGAAACAGATGGTGAGTAGCACCTGCAAGCAATAATGAGTATGCTGCACTGGTCCTGCTCAAGTCCAGAGCTTCCAAAAGATGCTCATCCAATTCAGAATATAGACCCAACAAGTCACTTGCATGGACTTTATATGATGAAGCCAGTGTAGTATAGGCATTTAGACAGAAGTACTGCAGGGGATGCAACTTGATGGTTGGTTGTGATTTTACTTCCCTGCCTTCTAACCGTTCATAAAGGAGACCTTGTGTCAACAAGATTTCAAGCTTCTCACAACACAATTCGGGAGCACCAAATGAAAGATACTGAGTTATAGCATCGTCAATGTAATCAGTCAGCCTTCTTATTGCATAGTCACGATAGACATTTTGATCAGAACTCAAACTGGAAGCATCAAGATTTGCTGAAGAAATTTCCTGGAGAGGAAAATAGCACAAAGTTACATTAGTTGAAGATACCCTTTCATAGAGAGTTTAGGCATCTCCATACCTTTAAACCAAAAAAAAAAAAAATGTAATATTCTGTTAAGTAATATCTCCGACAGATAACATTAGGTTCAAAGAGGCGAATTAGACTAGGTGAAAAAGGTAAATATGGTTAGAACTTCCAATGGTACAAGGCAGTTAAAGGTGCTTGTTTTTACGAAGTCACAAGAATTAGAAAGCATGCAAGGAAAGCAAAATAACAGCAACTGGAGATACTTTCAATTAGTATTGATAACTAATCAATAATTTCCCAAGTTGCAGTATTATGCTACTTTTTGTGGACATAAGATATGTAATTAAGACAGTAAAAAGCATGAACTTTTTTTTGGGATTAGAAACTAGCATGAACTAAAGTTAGAAAATAAATTAGGAAGCAATCAGGGTAATTTGGTAAAGAATTTGAAAACATTACATATATTTTCCTAGAACTAAACTTCATGAAGTCCAGTTAAATGAGACCATTTATACATGCAAATGAATCTAAAACTATCGTCAATATTTGCCTGTTTGGGGTTAAAATCTTGATTAAGTCATGTTAAGAAGAATGTTGGCAAGATTGATATAATTATGTTGAAAGGTGAGTTTGTAAAAATAAAAAAAAAGATCCAGCCAAAGGTTAAATATAAATATAAACTCAAAACAAAGTCCATCCAAAATCAAATTAAGAAAAAAGAAAAATGGAAAAATCATTGAATTACAACTATAAGTTCATAGATTGTATTCAAAGACATGAAAAAATTCAGACAAACAGATGTTATGCCTTTATTTTTCCCCCCAATTCTTACCTGCAGAGTATGATCCACATTGGTTGGGGGTGAAGCACTACATCGCTCACAACGGCAGATAAATCGATACCTTGACCATAACTCTGATTGCCTCATTTGCTGGGGAAAAAAGTTGCAAGTAAATTATTAGTATGAAAGATCTAATTGATTTAGATAATACAGAGACTCAAAAAGGAATTCAAAGAATCAAAAACATCTTGATGAAATGTACTTGGACTATAAATGCTTAGCTTCAAGTGAATTTTAAGCACGATAATTGTAATAATCACCCAAGTTTAGTGTTGACATTTTCCACGAAAAAGAAATAGTAGTAGAGAAGAGTAAAATAATTAAAAGAATACCTTAGGCTGCAACAAGTTAGTGTAGGTAACAGTGACTTGCTCCCCTTGCTTAATCCTCTTAATACTCCTAGCAAAAATTTTGGGACCATTATCCTGGCACACCTCATCATCTATAACATTATATTATTAACAATGAAGATTGATTAAAGTTTGAAATATAATACTCCTTCCGTCCCACTTTGTTTGTCCTCTATTCTATTTTGGGATGTCCCAAAATATTGTCCTGTTTCTAAAAATAAAAGTCATTAATTTACTAATATTCCTATTATATCCCTATTAATTTACTAATTCAATTTTTTGATAAATTTATTTAAGGGTAGTTTTAGAAACTTATACATTTTTAAAAGGTAGACAAGACAACAAATGTTGTTCCCTTAAAAAGTTTGACTTTTCAAACAGGACAAACAAAGTGGGACGGAGGGAGTAGAGAAGAAGAAAATGAGTAGAGAGAAAGAGAGAAACACACCTTTTGTTAAGACAGTATGTTGGGGAAGAATCCGAAGCTTGGTGGAGTTGGGGCAACAGGGTGGCGGTGGAGAGAGGAAAAAGCGGTAAGAAGCGTTGGGAGAGCAGCTGTGATTGATCCATGAGAAGTTTTGTGGGTATACTGCTATACCCAGATTGCGCCCATCATAATCCTGCACCTCCACGCCATTGGTTAGCACAAGGCATAGTGCAGCTGAGGCTGAAGCCGTTTCTGTGGCTGTGGCTGTGGCTATGGCTTTGGCGCCCTCACGAATTGTGGCCACAAACTGATCATCCTCTTGGAGTAGGAGTAGTTTGCGGCAGTTGGTGAGCAAACCGGCGATGCGATCATCAGGATGGGATTGGAGGAAGCGGAGGGCAGCACGGAGGTCAGAGGAGAAGGGGTGGTGGGGGTGGGATTAAAGGATGTGGAGTTCTTCGGTGTAGACAACCCTAGTAGTAGTACAGGCAGGGGAGCAGTAGTAGTAATGGTGGTGGTTTTTAGTATTATTGTAATTGGAATTTAGAGGGAGAGGGAGAGGGGAGAAGCAGGAGTAGCAGTGGGAGTGGAGGAATGAGTGGTGGAGAGCGTATGAGAGTGGGGGTATTGGAGGTGTTATGTCTTCCCCCCATTTCTATGTCCTCCCTCGCCCTCATCTCCATCTCCATCTCCATCCCCCCATAAAATGATAAAATTTGAGTGTCTCAATCTCATTACCATGTTTCATCCATTTGATCATTCAACACTCAACCACACCCATTTACCTAATGTGCAAAACTTTCTCTCTCTATAGTAGGGGAAGGGATCATTTTAGAGCTGTAAATGAATCAAACTATTTTTGAACAACTTGAACTTGGCTCGAGAAAAAACTTGTTTATGTTCATTTATTTAGTAAACAAGCCAAGTTCAAACATAGTAATGTGTTTGTGAACAAGCTTGTAAACATGAAGGCTCAAATTAATTATACTAGCTTATAACCTACATAATGTGCAGGATACTTTTATTTATTACAAAAGACACATAATAAGTGAAAATTTAATGTTTCTAAAAAAAAGTGAAAATTTATACATTTTATATTAAGATAATACCAAAAAAAATTCAAATAACCTAAATTCAGGGAGTCTTTCATAGAGACTTCAAAATCTAACTTGAAATCTATATTAAGATAATACCAAAAAAACATTTTAGCATAATACAATTTAATTGAGTGTTGAAATCAACCGACTTCAGACTTTAATTGTATAAACATTATATCATAACAATTCAAAAATAGTTGTATAAATCAACTTAACACAAAAAATATTTCATAAAAAACCTTTTAGAGGTTTGTGTCATTTGTATTTTCTAAATGTCAATGGACTTTTTTGTTTCCTACAATGATTGACACTTTAATTAATTGGTGCCTCAAGAAATGGCATAATATATGCATATTGGCCATTCCTATGGAGCAGCTAAATCAAACATATAAATGAAACTCTAGTAGAAGATGGATCCAATTGTTCCCACGACCATTCTCCTGTTTTTCCTAGCTTGTGTAGGACCATTTCTAACACACATACTTTGGAAATTATTTCGTCTTCCATGCCCTTTTCTTTTGGTTTACTTCTCAAAAATTATCATCCGTCTTCTTTGACGTGCTACTCTTGCACTATTTTTTTTCTATGATAACATTGTAAACGATCAAAAGTAATTTTAATATATTTTTTGTTGTTGTTGTTGTTGTTACAGAGAGTACATATGTGAAAATCTGCATGTACTATTTTTGGTCTAATTTTTTTAAAAAAGAAAAAAATTATCAAGCATTAACAAATGAGAAAGACAATCATTTAAAAATAAAAATAAAATTTTTTGGTCCAATACCTTCATACCTTTAAAAGTAAACATGCGTTGCTATCTTGACAAGTCTAATATATTAAAGCAATGGACCAAATCCGAATCCTTTAGGTATGGGAAATTTAATAAACTAAAATAGTTGAACCCAAAGTTGAAAGTATGCAAACATGTTATTGATTTTATTAAAGGAGGAATTGGATGCAATCTCCATTCTACACCTAGGCCAATCTTTGTCCTTTTCTTTTAGCTTAAGAGGGAAATGTTTTGTTTTTTTAGATACTAATTTCATGTCCTCTTTCTTATCAAACTCATCGTTTTTGTGTGTTCGAGAGTTTTTATATTAAAAAAAAAAAATCTAAATTTGATGAGGATGGACTCATTTTTACACCATCTAAGAGATGGCCATATCAAAAAAAAAAAAAATTAACTTAAAAACTCAATACATCATACCACACCTACTAACACTTTATTAGCCTTTTACTTAAAACTTGAAATATGGTATTTATTGAAATGTTATCTTGTATGATCAGATGTATTTATGTTTTAGTAATATTGGCTCAGGTTTATCTATAACTGCTTGGACAAAGTATAAACTCCTTTTAATTCATAACTCAATCTGATTCATGTGAATCATTTATCAAACACTCTTCATAGTCTAGAATATTTTGAACCTGACTAGTCAAATGGGAATGTCGACCGTAACATATGCTTGCTAAATATCCTCCATACAATAAGCAATGGACACCAAGCTGGAAGATATGCATCCTTTCTTGGAGGGTGTAACCATGTCCTTCAGCAGTGCTGCACAGATGAGGCTGAACATCCCTTAAGCTGGAATATTTTGAAGTTCCAAGCCAGCTAAAGTCAATGGGATCTTTAAATGCTCTCAAATAACAACAACCATGAATAAGAAAACTCCAAACCTTTTGTGTAATGAGAGTGACACAATAATGGAACTCACTAGATATATCCTCAAAATCTGCATTTTGAGCTTCCCTATGAAATAGAATGGCTTTAAAATTATCCATTAGTGAGCACTTAGAGCATATGCATTTCAAGAGAGGCGGGTTCGCTATAGGCAGATCCCATTTTGCAAACTCACTCCCTATAGGACTTTTAGAAAGAGTTAATAACGAGTCCCCAGCACTTATCCAGAAATTTGCAACTGTTGCAATTAGAGAAGATTCAAAGCGAAAAAGATGGTGAGTAGCACCTGCAAGTAATAATGAGTATGCTGCACTGGTCCTGCTTAAGTCCAGAGCTTCCAAAAGTTGATCATCCAATTCAGAATATAGACCCAACAAGTCACTTGCACGGACTTTATATGCTGAAGCCAGTGTAGTATAGGCATTTAGACAGAGGTAGTGCAGGGGATGCAACTTGATGGTTGGTTGTGATTTTACTTCCCTGCCTTCTAACTGTTCATAAAGGAGACCTTGTGTCAACAAGATTTCAAGTTTCTCACAACACAATTCGGGATCACCAAATGAAAGATACTGAGTTATAGCATCGTCAATGTAATTAGTCAGCCTTCTTATTGCATAGTCACGGTAGACATTTTGATCAGAACTCAAACTGGAAGCATCAAGATTTGCTGAAGAAATTTCCTGGAGAGGAAAATAGCACAAAGTTACATTAGTTGAAGATACCCTTTCATAGAGAGTTTAGGCATCTCCATACCTTTAAACCAAAAAAAAAAAAATGTAATATTCTGTCAAGTAATATCTCCGACAGATAACATTAGGTTCAAAGAGGCGAATTAGGCTAGGTGAAAAAGGTAAATATGGTTAAAACTTCCAATGGTACAAGGCGGTACAAGGCAGTTAAAGGTGCTTGTTTTTGCGAAGTCACAAGAATTAGGAAGCATGCAAGGAAAGCAAAATAACAGCAACTGGAGATAATTTCAATTAGTATTGTTAACTAATCAATAATTTCCCAAGTTGCAGTATTATGCTACTTTGTGGACATAAGATATGTAATTAAGATAGTTAAAAGCATGAACTTTTTTTTGGGATTAGAAACTAGCATGAACTACAGTTAGAAAATAAATTAGGAAGCAATCAGAGTAATTTGGTAAATAATTTGAAAACATTACATATATTTTCCTAGAACTAAACTTCATGAAGTCCAGTTAAATGAGACCATTTATACATGCAAATGAATCTAAAACTATCGTCAATATTTGCCTGTTTAGGGTTAAAATCTTAATTAAGTCATGTTAAGAAGAATGTTGGCAAGTTTGATATAATTATGTTAAAAGGTGCGTTTGTAAAAATTAAAAAAAAAAAGATCCAGCCAAAGGTTTGGAAAATATAAATATAAACTCAAAACAAAGTCCATCAAAAAGCAAATTAAGAAAAATGAAAAATGGAAAAATCATTGAATTACAACTATAAGTTAATAGATTGTATTCAAAGACATGAAAAAATTCAGACAAACAGATGTTATGCCTTTATTTTTCTCCCCAATTCTTACCTGCAGAGTATGATCCACATTGGTTGGGGGTGAAGCACTACATCGCTCACAACGGCAGATAAATCGATACCTTGACCATAACTCTGATTGCCTCATTTGCTGGGGAAAAAAGTTGCATGTAAATTATTAGTACGAAAGATCTAATTGATTTAGATAATACAGAGACTCAAAAAGGACTTCAAAGAATCAAAAACATTTTGATGAAATGTACTTGGACTATAAATGCTTAGCTTCAAGTGAATTTTAAGAACGATAATTGTAATAATCGCCCAAGTTTCGTGTTGACATTTTCCATGAAAAAGAAATTATAGTATTCAAAGAAATAGTAGTAGAGAAGTGTAAAATAATTAAAAGAATACCTTAGGCTGCAACAAGTTAGTGTAGGTAACAGTGACTTGCTCCCTTTGCTTAATCCTCTTAATACTCCTAACAACAATTTTGGGACCATTATCCTGGCACACCTCATCATCTATAACATTATATTACTAACAATGAAGATTGATTAAAGTTTGAAATATAATAGAGAAGAAGAAAATGAGTAGAGAGAAAGAGAGAAACACACCTTTTGTTAAGACAGTATGTTGGGGAAGAATCCGAAGCTTGGTGGAGTTGGGGCAACAGGGTGGCGGAGGAGAGAGGAAAAAGCGGTAAGAAGCGTTGGGAGAGCAGCTGTGATTGATCCATGAGAAGTTTTGTGGGTATACTGCTGTACCAAGATTGCGCCCATCATAATCCTGCACCTCCACGCCATTGGTTAGCACAAGGCACAGTGCAGCTGAGGCTGAAGCTGTATCTGTGGCTATGGCTTTGGCACCCTCACGAATTGTGGCCACAAACTCATCATCCTCTTCGAGTAGGAGTAGTTTGCGGCAGTTGGTGAGCAAACCAATGATGCGATCATCAGGATGGGATTGGAGGAAGCGGAGGGCAGCACGGAGGTCAGAGGAGAAGGGGTGGTGGGGGTGGGATTGAAGGATGTGGAGTTCTTCGGTGGAGACAACCCTAGTAGTAGTACAGGCAGGGGAGCAGTAGTAGTAATGGTGGTGGTTTTTAGTATTATTGTAATTGGAATTTAGAGGGAGAGGGAGAGGGGAGAAGCAGGAGTAGCAGCGGGAGTGGAGGAATGAGTGGTGGAGAGCGTATGAGAGTGGGGGTATTGGAGGTGTTATGTCTTCCCCCATTTCTATGTCCTCACTCGCCCTCATCTCCATCTCCATCTCCATTCCCCCATAAAATGATAAAATTTGAGTATCTCAATCTCATTACCATGTTTCATCCATTTGATCATTCAAAACTCAACCACACCCATTTACCTAATGTGCAAAAATTTTTCTCTCTATAGTAGGGGATGGGATCATTTTAGAGCTGTAAATGAACCAAGCTATTCATGAACAACTTGAACTCAGCTTAAGAAAAAGCTTGTTTATGTTCATTTATTTAGTAAACAAGCCAAGCTCAAACATAGTAATGTGTTTGTGAACAAGCTTGTAAACATGAGAGGTCGAATTAATTATACTAGCTTATAACCAGCATAACGTGCAGGATACTTTTATTTATTACAAAAGACACATGGTAAGTGAAAATTTAATGTTTCTAAAAAAAGGTGAAAATTTAAACATTTTATATTAAGATAATACCAAAAAAAATTCAAATAATTACTTGCAAGGAAAAAACCTAAATTCTGGGAGTCTTTCATAGAGACTTCAAAATCTAACTTGAAATCTATATTGAGATAATACCAAAAAAACATTTTAGCATAATACAATTTAATTGAGTATTGAAATCAACCAACTTTAGACTTTAATTGTATAAACATTATATCATAACAATTCAAAAATAGTTGTATAAATCAACTTAACACAAAAAATATTTCATAAAAAACCTTTTAGAGGTTTGTGTCATTTGTATTTTCTAAATGTCAATGGACTTTTTTGTTTCCTACAATGATTGACACTTTAATTAATTGGCGCCTCAAGAAATGGCATAATATATGCATATTGGCCATTCCTATGGAGCAGCTAAATCAAACATATAAATGAAACTCTAGTAGAAGATGGATCCAATTGTTCCCACGACCATTCTCCTGTTTTTCCTCGTTTGTGTAGGACCATTTCTAACACACATACTTTGGAAATTATTTCATCTTCCATGCCCTTTTCTTTTTACTTTGGAAATTATTTCATCTTCCATGCCCTTTTCTTTTGGTTCACTTCTCAAACATTATCATCCGTCTTCTTTGACGTGCTACTCTTGCACTATTTTTTTTCTATGATAACATTGTAAACGATCAAAAGAAATTTTAATAGTTTTTTTTTTTTGGTTACAGAGAGTACATGTGTGAAAATCTACATGTACTATTTTTGGTCTAATTTTTTATTATTATTTTTTAATTATCAAGCTTTAACAAATGAGAAAGACAATCATTTAAAAATAAAAGTAACAAAGGGAAAATTATGCTATCCTGACCTTTCAATTTAATTCAGTAACTCTTCTTGAACAATAACCAACGGTCTTATTTGCCTCTGTGCTTCTACAAAAACACGTGAAAAAGAGAAAAGAAAAGAAAAAAAGATGTCATTGAAAATACATAAACCCTGATAAACATCAATGTAAAACCGATTCAACAAAATACAAACTGAGTTCCTACACACATTCCATCCACAAAAAATCTAGAAGTAAATTTGGTCACATGTGCAAAATGATGTAGAGAATAATTAAGATGGTAGTGACTTGCGTCGTGGAGAACAGCAAACCTATGGTACTAAGGTGGTACTACATATGCATAAAGATGAAAAGCGGTGAAAGTAGAATCATTTGGAGTACAAATATGATATCAATACTATAAACCACTATTCAATTGGAAAAACTGGTCCACATATCTTAAGAAACTGGGCTGGAATGATTAGCAAGTTTTGGCATGTGACAAAAAGTTTTTTTTGGGATTTTAATCGAACAATCTGGACTCAAAGAGAGTCTACGATTAGGAACAACTACCACGTCAAATTCAGATCCAATCTCATTGACTAAATGTTACCCATTTACTGCCACACAAAAAAAGAAAAAAAAATTGTTTCATCAAGCTAATTTCTTCTTCGTCAACTGCTTTTGTTATATATTTTTTGTAACATAGACTTTTATCTATAACGAAAACATACAAACTTTTAAAATACCAAGACAAAGGAAAAGGTACAATGGAATAAAAAAGTAAAGTTACAGACTTTAGATAAAATAAGACAGACATTAGTTATCTTATGATTGTGTTCGTGTTCAAAAACACATAATTTAGCACCTAAAAAAAAAACATATAATTTAGTAGTTCGTTACATTGCTATCAAACATCCACAATAATAATCTCTAAGGCAATGCATCAATTGTTTTTTTAAACATAGTAAAGCACATATATGTACAATGTACAAATCTCGCGAAATAGTGGAGAAGTTAAGTGATTTTAAATACTTATGTGAATATAATCCCAATAATATTATACAGATAGAAGAATTTCAATAAAATTCGTAGAGAGAGGGTTAATTTGAACATTGACAGTATTAGTGTTCAATCCTAACCAATTTAAACTATAAGCTTTAGCAATTCTGAAACTGGAAAATATTATAGACTAGTGTCGTTATTAAAGAAAGTTAAGTTGAAACTGAGTATGAAATAATCACACAATAAAATTAAACGAAAAAGCATCAAGGAAAATTGACAGTATAGAGTTTTATTGCCTAAAAATTTCAACTAAGATAGAAATATTAAAGATGAAACATGTCAAACTCTAATGATGAACAAAATAAATTTGTACCTAGACTCAAACTTATTGATGTAGCTTATAGCATTAGAGCCGTGTCCACCTATTCAAATCAAACAATGGCAAATTCAATCTTCCTAGTGCCTGGCTTGACCCAGATTAAATATCAATCAGAAAGCTCATTTATGGTAAACTTCACTAAAGGAACAATGTGGCAAAAGTGTAAGTGGGTTTTTATTTTTTTTTCTACATGTCAATTATAGAATCATCACTAATAGAAACTCGAATTCCTCAAAACCAACGCAATGTAATCATTGAGCAATAAAATCATACAAACACAAATAAGCCAAATTGATTGCAAAGCACGGTAGACAAAATATAAAAAGAGAACTCTAACCATCTACTCCCTCCGTCCCACTTTGTTTGTCTTCTATTCCATTTTGAGATGTCCCAAAATATTGTCATGTTTCTAAAAATAAAAGTCATTAATTTACTAATGTTCTTATTATACCCTTATTTTGTTAATAATTCAATTTTTTGATAAATTTATTTAAGGGTAATTTTGGAAACTTATACATTTTTAAAAGGTAGACAAAACAATAAATGATGTTCCCTTAAAAAGTTTGACTTTTTAAACAGGACAAACAAAGTGGGACGGAGGGAGTATTTGGCTACTGGAAAAAAGGGAAAAAAATTAATGGGCACACAACAGTTTTACAAGCGTCAATCAAATTCAATAAATGAAGACGTTAGTTTTTAGCACAAACATTAAAGGGGTTTTAGACCTTTTTTTTTAAGTTTCAGGTACAGATGCTCATAGCAGCATTGAAAAGTGAACCATTCAAGGGTAAACATGTTTTTTTTTTTTTTTCTTACAAATATTCAAGGGCTAAACCCCATTAAAAAAAGAAAGCTGGATTGTGATAAATCGGGAAGAAAGCATCAAAATAGAGAGCAAGTAACAAAATGCTGACCTTTGGGTATATGGTGTTGCAGAAAAGGAGTGAAACAGAACGGGTGTCAAGCTGAAAATTTGAAGGAAGAGGAGATTTTATTTTTACTGTTTTGTCTTTTATCGAACGTAGATCCATCTTTTGATTAGGGTGTGGCGTTTAAGGGTTTTTTTTTTTTTTTTTTTTTTTTTTTTTTTTAACGCGTGGTTGTTTTTGTCTTTTACATTTTGCCTAGGTACTTTTTTAAATTCTTTTTTCAACCGATTTATTATTATTTTTTTATCTTATTTAAATATTATTATTATTTTTAATCTTTTTTATTCACTTCCAACCACTGTATAGATACAAGATAAAAAGATATGAAAAGAGGAAAGAGAAAATATTAATTTTAAATTATTTTACTCATCTACAGTAACCTCAAGATAAAGAGAGTGGCCGTAGATGAGAAAAAACAATTTGCCTCGTTTGGAAATACTACTGGACTTGGTTTTTAAGGCTTCGCTATCTACTTTGCCTATAATTTTGGTTTTATCTCTTACATAGGAGATACTCTAAATTAGATGGTATTTTAGCGAATCAGAGTGACTTTTCTCTTAATACGTAAATGTGACAAAAGTTTTTTAAGTGCTTTTGGTCTTTATTGAAGGGTGTAAAGCAAAAGTTCACTTCAAGTAAATTTAGTCTTTAAAAAAATAAAATAAAAATAGGACAAAATTTGGCTACCACTTCCATTAAAATAATTAACATGACTATATATTTTCAAAATCTAACCGTTGGTTTACATATTCTTTATGCTCTTAACACACAGATCAAATTTTTTGCAAATTGAATGTTATTTACTATATGATCCATAAACTTATTTGTTTATGCATAATTTTAGATTACTAAAATTTGCAATTTAAACAATTGATTAATACAGGGGTGGAGCCAGGGGGTCAAGGGGCGGCAATTGCCCCCCGGCCTGCCCAAAAAATACCTTTAGTTATTAAATTCCCCTGCCTACATTTTGCTTTTGGGTTTTTTAAATGCCACTTTGTTTATTTGATCTTGAAACAGAGCATAACTTTTAAATGAACTATTGAGGAATCTAAAGTCCTCCACTAACATGCCTTGCACTAAATTTTTTTAGTTAGTCCCTGTCATATTATAATTTGAACATTTTATGGGAACATATTAACCAAAATAATAGAAATTCACATATATTACACTCAGTATCTATCTAACTGCTAATAGTTTCATTCATAACTTGAGTTTTGGCTCTAAAAAAAAATAGATCTCTCATGTTAAAAATATCTCAATAGATAAATACAATATTATGAATAAGATTTTTTTTTTGTTTGTAGGGTTTTTTTTTTTTTTTTTTGTATAATTACATTAAATATCACTTAGTATTTAAACGAATATTTTTTAATTTTTCAAATTGGTCTAAAATATTATATATTCACATAAATTTGTGTAAGTGCGTATATCATATATAAATTTTGCTCTTCCTCAACTCAAATCCTGGCTCCGCTACTGGATTAGTGATATAGTTATTGATATTTAATCTTCTAAAAAAAAGGAGCAAAAGTAACTGTTGCCGATGAAGTTACACTCAAGGACAAGGTGTGGAGCGAGACAAAAAAGATGTGGGTTGTAACAACCCAAGGAAAAGCGCTAGCCACATCTGCGCTATACCTCAAAAGGACCAGTCACAATTGAGGCTCCTTATAGTTGTTAATAAAGCCCAATTCAACCCAGTAAATACCCGATGTGGAACTCATTACACACCCACACACATCACACAATCAATCAAATTGGGGCATCACAATCTCCCCCACTTAAATCCCTAACGTCCTCGTTAGGGCCCACTTTGTGGGGTAGTGTCTCTGAGCCCACACGAGATTACCGGACCTGGCTCTGATACCATATGTAACGACCCAAGGAAAAGCGCTAGCCACATCTGCGCTATACCTCAAAATGACTAGTCACAATTGAGGCTCCTTGTAGTTGTTAATAAAGCCTAGTTCAACCCAGTAAATACCCGATGTGGGACTCATTACACACCCACACACATCACACAATTAATCAAATTGGGGCATCACATGGATTGTGGCCGGTCCAGCTATATTCACTAGATTTTCCACCTTTGGAATCAATGTCATCAGTCAAGCCTTTGTTGGGCACATTGACCCTACAGAATTAGCTGCCTACTCACTCGTGTATACTGTGCTTTTGAGGTTCTCAAACGGTATCCTGGTATGTTTTGCCACTACATTTTTTTTCTTTGGATTGTTTGGTACCAAACTCAATATGGGTTGTAGTTGTAGTAGAAGAGAAATATAATTCTCCTATAAAAGATACAAATAAATTTCGAAAATATTGTGGGGGAAATTTTTATAAAAAGAAAATATAGGAAGAGACTGTGGACTATATATGGAGCTCATTTTAGGGATGATGACAACGTGTCTAGCTGGGTCAGATGAGTAGTGTCTCCGTTTTCACCCTGTTTCTTCTTCGGGTCGGGTGAAACAGATGTGGAGCAGAAGCAAGGGTGGGGTAGGTTGGAACTATCTTGTGATCCAGTCAACATCCAACAGTGTTGCGCGGTTCACACACGGCTTAAACCTGCCCCACAGTACTCGCAATTATGTTTTTTTTGTTCTTATCTAAACCCGGAAAATTACCCCTTCTTTTGTCACTTTCTCTAGTTCTCTAACGTAAATATACAAACCCATTTATAATCATTTTCCATGTATAGTAGATTATTCTTCCCTTTTTTCAAAAAATAAAAAAATAGATTATTCTTTACGGTTTCTCTTCAACTCCTTTTAACTTTTTCTATATTTTTTTTTACTTGACGTGAATTTTTGTGTCAATCAAATATTTAAATTTTAAATTTTTATAATATAAAATTATACATGAAAAATAAGTTTATTGATCAAATAGTAAACAAGAAAGTAATTTGATATTCATGTTAAAAATATAAAAAATATGCAATCTAATGATTAGATTTTCAAAATTCATATCTAATAAAAATACATAAAATGATTTTAAAGGGTTTTTCTTTAAACTATCTTGTCCTTCTTCTTTTGTCATTATTTTATTTTAGTATTACATTTTCTTCTTCTTTAGCTTTAATTTTTGGTAGGTCTCTTTAGCTTTATTTTATGATTATTAATGAGTAGTATTCATGTATCACAATCAAAAATAAAAGTTGTCGTGTGAACACAAGACCTTATCCATTTGACCTCATATCATCCAATTACATATACCGAAAAGTTCTTTAGATAGAATAAAGTTTGGTCCAATACTTTTATGTGGCCTTGTATAGGGGAATCACATTATTTCTTGCATCTAGATTTTTAGGAATGTGATTTTTTGCAATCTGGATGCCTAAGAATGTAGCTATTCCTGTGAAAATCTCTTAAGATTCCTAAGAATGTGAGATGATAATGTTTGGTTTATTCTCAAAAATCTTAAACGAATTATTTCCATTCTATCCTTAGATTTGAATGTAAACTACCAAGTCCTTTAAAAAAAAAAATCTTCCTCCAAATAAATAATGAAAAACAAAATATAAACTATTAATAATTTGTTAAGCAACACATACACACAACAGCAAAAGTGAATACCTGGCAATAATGGAGGGTCCCCTTCAAAAAATTTTTTTTCCACACATGAAACATAAATAGAACTTTGTTAAAGAATATATCAATAGAGTTGTCTATCCTGTTTATGTTATTTTGGCGGAAAAAGATAAAGACGAGGGAAAAGATATTGATGACTTGTTTTATATTTTATCTTAATTGCTCAAATAATAAGAAAAAATGGTTAAAATTGTCAATTTATAAAAAATATAATTTCCTTTAAGTTTGGAAATTTGGATACCCACTTGTTTTAAAGGGAATCTACATTCTTTCTGAGAGGGGTTTAAAGGGAGAATCTAGATTTCTCCGGCCTGATTTGCAGCTAAACATGGGAATCTTTAAACATTTGTAGGAATTCCAAAACATTACACCGTACCAAACGCGACATTAATGCATTATTCGTTAAGACGATGATACATGATTAAATGTAAACATATGTTGCCATCTTGAAAAGTCCAATATATTGGAGCAATGGACCCAATCCAAATCCTTTAGGTATTGTGAAATTTAAAATAACTAAATGAGTTGAATCCAAAGTTTTTTTCAAACATGTTATTGATTTTATTAAAGGACGAATTGGATGCAATCTCCATTCTACACCTAGGCCAATCTTTGTCCTTTTTCTTTTAGCTTAACAGGGAAATGTGTTCTTCTGTTTTGATTTTTTAGATACAAATTTCAAGTCCTCTTTCTTATAAAACTCATTATTTGTGTGTCTTTGAGAGTTTATATATATATATATATATATAGTTGAGATATAAAATTCATATTTTACACTATTTAATAAGAGATTACTATATTAGTTTTTTTTTTACTTAAAAACTCAATACATCTTGCTATACCTAATAACACTTTATTAGCCTTTTACTTAAAACTTGAAATATGGTATTTATTAAGATGTTATCCTGTGTGATTAGATGTATTTATATTTTAGTAATACTAACTCAAGTTAACCATTAACTACATGGACAAAGTATAAAACTCCTTTTAATTCATGACTCAGTCTAATTCATATGAATCATTTATCAAACACTCTTCACAGTCTAGAATATTTTGAACCTGACTAGGCAAATGGGAATGTCGACCGTAACATATGCTTGCTAAATATCCTCCATACAATAAGCAATGGACACCAAGCTGGAAGATATGCATCCTTTCTTGGAGGGTGTAACCATGTCCTTCAGCAGTGCCGTAAAGATGAGGTTGAACATCCCTTAAGCTGGAATATTTTGAAGTTCCAAGCCAGCTAAAGTCAATGGAATCTTTAAATGCTCTCAAATAACAGCAACCATGAATAAGAAAACTCCAAACCTTTTGTGTAATGAGAGTGACACAATAATGGAACTCACTAGATATATCCTCAAAATCTGCATTTTGAGCTTCCCTATGAAATAGAATGGCTTTAAAATTATCCATTAGTGAGCACTTAGAGCATATGCATTTCAAGAGAGGCGGGTTCGCTATAGGCAGATCCCATTTTGCAAACTCACTCCATACAGGACTTCTAGAAAGAGTTAATAAGGAGTCCCCAGCACTTATCCAGAAATTTGCAACTGTTGCAATTAGAGAAGATTCAAAGCGAAAAAGATGGTGAGTAGCACCTGCAAGCAATAATGAGTATGCTGCACTGGTCCTGCTCAAGTCTAGAGTTTCCAAAAGATGCTCATCCAATTCAAAATATAGACCCAACAAGTCACTTGCACGGACTTTATATCTCTAATTATCTATAATCATACCCATTAATAGGAGATATTGATTAAAGTTTTTTATTTTCTATCAGCTTATATTGGTATAATATAGAAAATTTTATTTTAGAAATGTTATAAATTCATATAAATGAATTATAACTAAAAATGATAATAGAAATAGAAATGAGACTAATTATAATTATGGATTATACTTATTTATTATGTCTATGATATTATTTATTATCAAAATTGTATTATACAATTATTAATTTTGAGTTTTACTCCACATGCACAACCAAACAAATAAATATAAATAATTAAGTTATTCTAGTAATACTTATTCGTAATAGTAAATATTGTACACTAGTACCTATAATAGGCTAATACTATTTTGGCTCAACCAACAGTATCAAATTTCACCTAATTAAGTTTGATTTTGCAAACCCCTTTCCTTTTTCCTCTCTCTTGTGTAGTTTGCGACAACTGGTGAGCAAACCGGCAATGTGATCATCAGGATGGGGTTGGAGGAAGCGAAGGGCAGCACGGAGGTCAAAGGAGAAGGGGTGGTGGTGGTGGGATTGAAGGATGTGGAGTTCTTCGGTGGAGACGACCCTAGTATTAGTACAGGCAGGGGAGCAGTAGTAGTAATGGTGGTGGTTTTTAGTATTATTGTAATTGGAATTTAGAGGGAGAGGGAGAGGGGAGAAGTAGGAGTAGTAGTGGGAGTGGAGGAATGAGTGGTGGAGAGCGTATGAGAGTGGGGGTATTGGAGGTGTTATGTCTTCCCCTATTTCTATGTCCTCCCTCACCCTCATCTCCATCTCCATCTCCATCTCCACCCCCCTATAAAATGATAAAATTTGAGTATCTCAATCTCATTACCATGTTTCATCCATTTGATCATTCAACACTCAACCACACCCATTTACCTAATGTGCACAACTTTCTCTCTCTATAGCAGGGGAAGGGATCATTTTAGAACCGTAAATGAACCAAGTTATTTATGAACAACTTGAACTCGGCTCGAGAAAAAACTTGTTCATGTTCATTTATTTAGTAAACAAGCCAAGCTCAAACATAGTAATGTGTTTGTGAACAAACTTGTAAACATGAGGGCTCAAATTAATTAGGCGTAAATGCACTTTTAGTCCTTACATTTTGACTTTTTTCCATTTTAGTCCCTACATTTTATTTTTTCCACTTTTAGTCCTTAAATCAATTTACGCGTTCCATTTAAGTCCTTGAAGCTACCTTCCGTCACTAATCTAACAGGCAAACTAACAGATGAATAAAATAATAAAAAAAAAAATTACTGTAGCATGCCACGTCAGATTATAATTTAAAATATTTATTTTTAAATTTTAACAAAAGAAAAAATATGAGTTAAGAATTAAAAAAATAAAAATAAAAATAAATAAAAAGAAGAAGAAGAACACACCAGAAACATAACAACAAGAACAGAAGATGGAAAAGGGGATCTGGTCTGGTCAAGCATGTTCCATTTGGGTTGGATGTCGACGGAGGATTTCAATGGCTCTCGGCGCATCATGTTGTTGTGCGCCCAAACCCTAAACTCTTCACAACCCGATTCCGACATGTATAGGAAGTCTCTTTCCACGTTCAAGGTCTCGCGGTTATCATTCATGGTGATGACTTTGCCGCTGGCTTTCACCGCTTGCCATTGAAGTCTCTCGAGAAAATAGAGTATTTTAATCTCATCGCCGTCGTGATCGAGTACATCGCCGACTTGAACCACGGTCATTGACCCGCCAGTCCAGTCGCCGGAGTCATTTATGTCGTAACTCTTGCTTCGACTTCTCCAAATCGCCGTGGAGATCTCCGATCGCGACAAGTCGACCCGTTGACACGTTGAGCTTGTTGTGGGTTTTTCCATTGTGAGATTTTTTTTTGTAGTTTAGGTGTTTGTTTTTTTTTTTTGGAGAGACTATGGAGACTGAATGGACTTTGATGGTGTTGTCCAAATTTTTATTCTTTCATTTTCTTGGCAACCAAACAATGAATGAAAAAGAATTGAGAAATGATTTTCCTTGGGTTTGAGGATGGGGGGCTTCGGAATTTATGATTTTTTTTTTTAATGGTGTTTTTATGCTGAATTTTCTGGGTTTATGAATTTGGTTTCTGGGTTTATGAAATTTATTTGCTGGAGATTTCGTTGTTGATTGAAAGATGAGAAAATCTGGGTTTGAGTTGAGATTTTGTATATCTGGGTTTTGTGGTTTGAGAAAATTTGAGAAGATCTGCTTCTAGGTTTGTGTTTGTGTTCTTGCTGGAGATTGATTTGTGTTTGTGTTTGGTTGACAAGAAAGGGCAAGAAAATGCAAGAAAATCTGGGCATGTGTTGTTATGTTTAAAATCTGGGTTTGTGTTCTTTGGTGTTCTTGATGAAGATGAACCTAGATCTGGGCAACTCATATTTTTTCTTTTGTTAAAATTGAAAAATAAATATTTTAAATTATAATCTGATGTGGCATGTTACAGTAAATTTTTTATTATTATTTTATTTATCTGTTAGTTTGCCCGTTAGATTAGTGACGGAAGGTAGCTTTAAGGACTTAAATGGAACGCGTAAATTGATTTAAGGACTAAAAGTGGAAAAAATAAAATGTAGGGACTAAAATGGAAAAAAGTCAAAATGTAAGGACTAAAAGTGCATTTACGCCAATTAATTATGCTAGCTTATAACCTACATAATGTGCAGGATACTTTTATTTATTACAAAAGACACATGGTGAGTGAAAATTTAATGTTTCTAAAAAAAAGTGAAAATTTAAACATTTTATATTAAGATAATACCAAAAAAAATTCAAATAATTACTTGCAAGGAAAAAACCTAAATTCAGGGAGTCTTTCATAGAGACTTAAAAATCTAACTTGAAATCTATATTAAGATAATACCAAAAAAACATTTTAGCATAATACAATTTAATTGAGTGTTGAAATCAACTGACTTCAGACTTTAATTGTATAAACATTATATCATAACAATTCAAAAATAGTTGTATAAATCAACTTAACACAAAAAATATTTCATAAAAAACTTTCAAAGGTTTGTGTCATTTGTATTTTCTAAATGTCAATGGACTTTTTTGTTTCCTACAATGATTGACACTTTAATTAATTGGCGCTCAAGAAATGGCATAATATATGCATATTGGCCATTCCTATGGAGCAGCTAAATCAAACATATAAATGAAACTCTAGTAGAAGATGGATCCAATTGTTCCCACGACCATTCTCCTGTTTTTCCTAGCTTGTGTAGGACCATTTCTAACACACATACTTTGGAAATTATTTCGTCTTCCGTGCCCTTTTCTCTTGGTTTACTTCTTTTTTTTTTTTTTTTTTTTTGAGAAGCTTTTGGTTTACTTCTCAAACATTATCATCCGTCTTCTTTGATGTGCTACTCTTGCACTATTTTTTTTCTATGATAACATTGTAAACGATCAAAAGTAATTTTAATATATTTGTTCTTCTTGTTGTTGTTGTTGTTTTTGTTACAGAGAGTACATATGTGAAAATCTGCATGTACTATTTTTGGTCTAATTTTTTTTTTTTTTTTTAAATTATCAAGCATTAACAAATGAGAAAGACAATCATTTAAAAATAAAATAAAAGTTTTTTGGTCCAATACCTTCATACCTTTAAAAGTAAACATGCGTTGCTATCTTGACAAGTCTAATATATTAAAGCAATGGACCAAATCCGAATCCTTTAGGTATGGAAAATTTAATAAACTAAAATAGTTGAACCCAAAGTTGAAAGTATGCAAACATTTTATTGATTTTATTGAAGGAGGAATTGGATGCAATCTCCATTCTACACCTAGGCCAATCTTTGTCCTTTTCTTTTAGCTTAAGAGGGAAATGTTTTGTTTTTTTAGATACTAATTTCATGTCCTCTTTCTTATCAAACTCATCATTTTTGTGTGTTTGAGAGTTTTTATATTAAAAAAAAAAAAAAAAATCTAAATTTGATTAGGATGGACTCATTTTTACACCATTTAAGATATGGCCATATCAAATTTTTTTTTTTTTTTTTAAACTTAAAAACTCAATACATCATACCACACCTAATAACACTTTATTAGCCTTTTACTTAAAACTTGAAATATTGTATTTATTGAAATGTTATCTTGTAAGATCAGATGTATTTATGTTTTAGTAATATTGGCTCAGGTTTATCAGTAACTGCTTAGACAAAGTATAAACTCCTTTTTTTTAATTCATAACTCAATCTGTTTCATGTGAATCATTTATCAAACACTCTTCACAGTCTAGAATATTTTTAACCTGACTAGTCAAATGGGAATATCGACCATAACATATGCTTGCTAAATACCCTCCATACAGTAAGCAATGGACACCAAGCTGGAAGATATGCATCCTTTCTTGGAGGGTGTAACTAGGTCCTTCAGCAGTGCTGCAGAGATGAGGCTGAACATCCCTTAAGCTGGAATATTTTAAAGTTCCAAGCCAGCTAAAGTCAACGGGATCTTTAAATGCTCTCAAATAACCGCAACCATGAATAAGAAAAGTCCAAACCTTTTGTGTAATGATAGTGACACAATCAAGGAACTCACTAGATATATCCTCAAAATTTGCATTTTGAGCTTCCCTATGAAATAGAATGGCTTTAAAATTATCCATTAGTGAGCACTTAGAGCATATGCATTTCAAGAGAGGCGGGTTCGCTATAGGCAGATCCCATTTTGCAAACTCACTCCATACAGGACTTCTAGAAAGAGTTAATAAGGAGTCCCCAACACTTATCCAGAAATTTGCAACGTTGTAATTAGAGAAGATTCAAAGCGAAACAGATGGTGAGTAGCACCTGCAAGCAATAATGAGTATGCTGCACTGGTCCTGCTCAAGTCTAGAGCTTCCAAAAGATGCTCACCCAATTCAGAATATAGATCCAACAAGTCACTTGCACGGACTTTATATCTCTAATTATCTATAATCATACCCATTAATAGGAGATATTGGTTAAAGTTTTTTATTTTCTATCAGCTTATATTGGTATAATTTAGAAAATTTTATTTTAGAAATGTTATAAATTCATATAAATGAATTATAACTAAAAATGATAATAGAAATAGAAATGAGACTAATTATAATTATGTATTATACTTATTTATTATTTCTATGATATTATTTATTATCAAAATTTTATTATACAATTATTAATTTTGAGTTTTACTCCACATGCACAACCAAACAAATAAATATAAATAATTAAGTTATTCTAGTAATACTTATTCGTAACAGTAAATATTGTACACTAGTACCTATAATAGGCTAATACTATTTTGGCTCAACCAACAGTATCAAATTTCACCTAATTAAGTTTGATTTTGCAATGCATCCCTTTTCCTAATTTCCTCATATGCATTGGGAACTTTTTAAATTTTTACTATAATTTATAATTATTACAACAAGTGAAAGAGAAGGAATTTAAATCTTAATTCTCCATTTCTCCTTATAAGGAGGGTGAAAACTGAAAAATATCACTAAAGTATAAGGCTCTTTATATTTTTATAAAGAAAGATGACGTTAACTCTCAACCAAAAAAAATTAATTGGCCCCACGAGATATAAATATAATTGAGCTGTGTGACTCGTGACAGGCAGGTAGCTGAAATAGAAGTTGTGTTTACAACTTTACATTCCAATCGACTCTCAAAAAAAATAAAAAAACTTTACATTCCAATCCTTAGATCACTTTTTGGTGGTGTTTCATTAGTCAGCAGTGCTTTGGTACATTTCTTTGTACTTAAATCTGAAATTCTTTGCACATTTTCAATTTCATCCATTAATGAAAATTATGCTTACTTCATTCTTCTGAGAACGTTGTAAAACTTACATTCATATCATCACATGTTTGTGAGACTTATGATTAAGAAAATCATGCTCTCCCCTAAGAATAAGAGCAAATCTTTACCATAAAATAGTGCCCAAGAAAAAAAGAAAGGAAAAAAATAACTCAGAGCAGCATAACTTCTAATAATAATTTCAAAATGTGAATGATTATCAAGAAGGGGGGGCAGTCCATCATTGATCCCACACGGGTCAAATTTTTTACTGTTTACACATAAAGCATTACAAACAGTTTAAACACACTTATGCGAAGGTGTGCTGTGAATGAGCCCTAGGAACATATCACTACGAATAGCACTAATCATTATATCATGGTTCAGAAATATGTATTGTGAGAAAAAGAATGTATTTATCTGATGTATGATATATGTTCTTCTATGTCGCATGGGTTGCATTTAGTATATGGTAAAAAACTAGGTACATATATAGTCATATATGATAAATTTTTCCAGTGATGGATGGAGATCAAACTGACAACATATTTATGAAAAGCAAGCCTCAGAAATGGGATCCAAGAAAACCCTAATTGAGTGACAATTTCCCAGCAATTCTGTTTGGATTGCCGGAAAAATTCATGTTTGTAATTTAAATTTGTATGGGGCATGCATGCATGCATGACAGGATCAAAATTTTTTTTTTTTCTTCATCAGAGGCAGAATCAGAACTTGGAGGGGCCAAAATAAAGTTGAGAATTAAATTAAGTTAAGACTTAAGAATTGAGAGGTCCATAGAAGAAAGAAGTTTTTTTTTTTACTATTCAGCTTATTTTTGCTACTATTCATGGATTCCACTGTACTTTTTAGTATTCTTCATGAGTCCTACTATACTATTTCAGCTAACTTTTACCTTTATCTACAGTACTTTTAGCAAAAAGTTTTTAGTTTCAGTAAGGCCCAAGTTCAAGTCCATTTGACCAGGCAAAAAGGAAAATATTTTCTTCTTTCCCATTTGAGCCGAGATCAGGCATTCAAACTCTTTTATGAGTTTTAGCCCCCCACAAATTTGTTCAATACTTGACCCGATTTTAGCTATTGATACAATGACCCCAAGAAATTACATGTGTCCAGCACAAGAAAATAAACAATTAACAACAATAGGTGTATTCAAATTGGTATTCCAAATATATATATATATATATATATAGTGGTTTTCTTTTTTCTTATTTTGGGTATGATTTTAGGTGCATAAGATCACTTGTCCAATCAAAATTCATGTAAAAAATTGTATCCCATTTTTGGTTTCAATATACCCACCCGAAACACCCCTGCTAGCTAGCATAAAAACATGAAAGTTCGGGCAGTGAGCCACATGTTTGAAGAATATATTATAAGTTAATACAACGAATTGCTTTAAATAATTCTGGAGAGAGATTATCATATTTCATTTTCATGCTCTTATAATTCAACTAGTCGTAAACAAAAAAATGTAATATAATTATTTTATAAAAATTTAATATAAAATATGTAGATTAAATAGTGCATGTGTCATTTAAAAGCATTTTCTATTTTTATAAGTTTTATGTAATAGAACATATAATGTATTTTGCATTCAACAACAATACATATATACAAATATATACATATATATGTGTGTGTGTAAAATATAATAAAAATATTTAAATTACATAATTATAATATTGTTTTATATAAATGGAGAAGATGTTATTAAAATGAATTTTTTAAAATATACCATGATTAGTTGACTCATTTGAACATATTTAAGAATATTTTTTAAAAAAATGTACACTCTCATCCATGGAACACATGTTACATGTTTTAATAAGTTTAAATTATTATATAAGTTTAGAATTGTAGCTTTTTTTTTTTCTTTTCAAATATAAGTATAATACCTATATTATTGAAACTTGAATTTTAAGGTTTTGAATATTTATCATTTTTTATTGGTTTTTTAGCACCCATATATATCTCTAATTTCTAATACCTATTTTGTCTATACTTTCTAATCCAAAAATAAAGAGTTTAGCTCAAATGGTATAAAATTTCAAACTTTTTAATCCAAAAATTAAGGAAAAATGAATTTTTGAGCGAAAAAATGAAAAAATAAAATAAAATTAACAGGCAAAAAGAATTAATTTAAAGCCTAATTAATTCAAAATGAACCAAATGGGACTGACTTGACCGAATTAGACGGAATGGACTGAAGTAGACTGAATTTACATTGTTATAACTATAGTTTAAAATAAACATAATAACAATAAATGTTACTTTCAACTTTTTGATATTATATAAATTAAACTCATCATCTTCTGCTACTTTATTGGTTAGTTGTCCAAAAGCAAGGCAAGTTGATGGCCTTCAATGAAAGTTAACAATGCTTACCAGTGAATGAAAGAAATTTTCTGACACGAGAGCTAATTCTTTTCCTCATCCTGGCTAGTCAAATGCAAATTTGAAAACTACAAAGAAAATCTAAAAAGAAGTTATTGGATGTTATATAGAAGGCAGAGGGACCAAAACATAAAGAGTAGCATCTAGCATGTATAAGCTGAAAATACCAACCTGTACGTCTCAATCTCTGAGAGGTTCAAAAAGACACAGGGCTTCAATTCTTCTAACAGTTGAGGAAGAAATTAAAGGGAAAAAGTGGTCCTTATAGCCCCCAAAAAAAAAAATTATGTTGTTTTTGCTTGTAAGGAAAATGGATTTGCTTCTGGTAGTGCACGTTAAGTCTTATCAATTACTGATACTTGAAGAAGAAAAATGTCGAATTTTTATTTTATTCAATAATTGCCTTAGACACTTGTTCTGTATTCGGCTCCAAGTTAAGTGGGTGAAGAAGGCTTTGGGAGTGGGCCAAGTTGCAACTTCAGTCTTCAATGACAAGCTCTAACACGAAAGAAAAAGAAATTAGACACTAAGGGCACGTTTGGTAGACTGTAATAGACACTGTAATGTAATAGATATTCCTATGGTATAACTATTCGATTGTTTGGTTATGTTTTTATTACAATGAATAGTTATTCCTTATGAATAGCTATTCTTCAAAATGAGGAATAACTATTCCTTATCAAAAGTACTGAATATCTATTCCTTCAACTTATGTAATAACTTTTTAAAAAAATTTCCTATAAAGTCATTAGTTGCCACATCTTCAAAAGGAAAGAAAATAAAATTTCCTTGTTATTAATTATTAGCTCTATTTTGAACACCCTAAAATAAGCGTATTTTAGGAAATTTGACTTAAAAATGATTTAATTACACATTCTTTTTATACTTTACTAAATTGTGGATGCATATTCAAGATTTTATTCCTAAATGGTCACCAAACTAATGAATAGTAATACTTATTACATTCCAACTTAATGTATTCCTTGTAATACTTATTCTTATTCCTATGTAATAATTATTACAGTGTACCAAACGTGTCCTAATATAATCAAAGAAGATGAAATCAAGATACTAACTTAATAAAAGTAAATACTATATACATTGATTTTTATTTAGAATCTATATTCAAGAAATTAAACTCTGATCCCTTTCTAACATAATTCTGGCCCCCTTGAACCAAAAATTAAATCATCCAAAATACAACAACAAAACTTAGAGCATCCACATTAGTTTGTCTAAATTTTTTTGTCTATTTTACATTAAGAACCTACTTTTTCTATTTTACACAGTTACTTTTACAAAGCAACTACATCAGACTGTCTATTTTACACTATATTTTAATTAAATAATCATTTTTAATTATTTTTTTACCTTTAATTTCTTCGGTTCTCTCTTATCACTCAGGTCTTTTGTTTAATTTGGGTTGATTTTTTTTTTTGTTGATTTTAGTTTAATTTTTTGTTGATTTTTGGGTCAATTTTGTGTTAAATTTAAGGTGTTGTGCTAGGTTGCGGTGGTGATGGTGGCTGGTGCTAGGTTGTGGTGGTGGGTGGTGCTGTTGCGGTGGTGGTTGGACAATGGTCGGTGGTCGATTAGTTTTGTCTAGTTCAAAGGAAGAGGGAGAGGGAGAGGGAGAGAGAGAAGAGAGGTGAGAGAAAAAAATATAAAATAATGATATGCATAGATACAGTAACCGTGTATATTTGCACGGTTACTGTAGCAATTGTGCAAATTTACACAACTTCAGACAAGCTGATGCAGAAGAATTTTGAGGAATTTTGGGGTTAAATATTCAAAGTTTGACACTTTTTGTATCTTGCATTCACTGGTGTGAATGCTTTTAGCTCAAAGAACAGCAAAAAATTTCCACTAACCCATTTTTTAGCATTTCACACGAAACATGAGATTGGCGCATGACTAATTATAGACACGTGTTGTGTCTGTGTCTCATCCAATGTTCATATGCATTCTATAGAAGCCAAACCCATTCAAAGTTCTCTTTCTTTATAATCAATAAAGTTTGGGGTTTTTATTTTAACAGTAGAAAAGTTGAGCATTTGAGTGGGTAGTAGTGTATGGTGAGTCGATGACTTAATGTGGGTTGCTAAATAATAAATAAAGATTGTTTTATTTTTTTAGTTTACAGTCTTTATATCAAAGAGATAAAACAAAGAAGGTGATTCTGAGATTGGTATTCCCAGCTCTATCCTCAAAGGTGATTCTGAGATCTCTACAAATTCTTCTTTTGGTCACTTGATAAAAGATATAATGTCTTTGATTAGTTTTCTGTAGAACTATTCCTTCTTGCATACCCTTAAGCAAGGCAACGCTTTGACTCATGTTCTAGCTAAGAGAGTGAGATTTTGTTCTAGTTTTCAAGTTTGGATGGAGTCTATTCCTCTAGATCTTTATCGTTGTTACAATTCTAATTTGCAAGGATTAATTTAAATTACCGATTTGGCTTTTTTCTCAAAAAAATAATTAAAAAAAAGGATAAAACAATTGCAAATAGACACAATTAGTAAGTTTTTTTTTTTTTTTTTTTTGGAGAAGAGACACAACTAGTAAATTTATAATTAGTTCAAAACTATACGTTTTTAGTCATAGTCACTTATAACTCTTAGATTAGCAACATAGAGGACTTTTTGAGTTGGATAATTTGGTAAAGATTGAAATTAGAGAGGTGTCATTTTATTGGTAATTACTAATTAGTCACGTAAAGGACTTTTGATTCATCAATTTTAAATATTATAGCATAGTGGCTCTTTTATTCGTTTAATCAATAACTCTGGAGTCATAACAATTTTCAACTGCTGTGAAGATTATTATGTATATAGTTGGATAAAGTTTAGCGACAAAATTGGTTATAGCTTAAGGCTACAAACTCACTCAATAAAATAAATACTACAATATATTTTAAAAATCTAACCGTTGAATTGCATGTTCTTTACGCCCTTAATACACATGTTAAATTTTGTATCAATCGGATATCATTTACTATATGATCTATAAACTTATATTTTGTGCATAATTTTAAATTACAAAAACTTGCAATTTAAAAAATTTATTGATGACATAGCTATTGATCTTTAATTTTCTTGAAATTTTGCAAGCATGGAGGATATAAGAAGAAGATGTAATCCAATGGTGGATTTGTCAAAATTCACATTCAATAAAAAGATATTAAGTAAGTTTGTATCCTAAGACTACAACTAATTTTATAGCTAAACTTTATCCGTCTATAGTTTTACTCTCCTTTAATAAGAGAAGGTGTCTTGGATTTACTTGTAAGTGATAAATTCTTTTGGTCAAAAGCTTCTTCTTCTCCATTCTTTCTTTCTTTTCTTTTTTTCATTTTTTTTTAATTATTTTATTTAAATCTTGAGTTTGTAGGCTGAATCTGAAGACTATCCCATATTATTATTATTATTATTATTATTATTATTTTTTAACATTTGAGTTACAGTGCACAGTCAAAAGTAGCTGTAATTGAGAAGTCAAAGTATTTGGTTTTGGCCCCACCAATACAGCCCCAATTTTTGTAGTTAGTGGTGCTAAAAATAGTAATATGGTTTTTTAGCATCACCAATAATAATGCTCTAATAAACTGAATTTAGCAATTGGACTTTTGGATTCAATAATTCAACTGCCGAATTCAGCACTAATTTGTATCAACTAACTTGTCCTTTTTCACGTCACACACCTTAACCACGCCATTCCATGTCACCATGAAATTTGACATTTTCATTGCCAAATTTACACGATTTCGCACTATGAATTGTTGATGCATAAAGTTTGCATTAATCAATTTGGACTTCAAACACCTATTAAAAGAGAAAAGTAATCTAAGAAACCACTTCCACTCGGATGAGACCCAGCAGGACAGGGACGGAACTAGGATTTCGAGTGAGGGGGGGCGAGATAAACTCAAACCCAAATGCTTCAAAAATTTGTTATAGCCTAAATCTTCATATCATAGCTATAGATTAACCCAAAGACAACCATATATTTTTTTTTTTATCCAAGCTACTTATAAAAGAATATATATATATATATATATATATATATATATAGTGTGTGTGTGTGTGTGTGTGTGTTTATTCCAAGCTTCTTTGGGGAACTTCGTCAAACACTTAAGCTGCAATTATCCTAAGCAAATGCTTTAAGATAAATTTCATAAATCATTTAGAACCCAGATAGAAACTCACAGAAAGAATCAAAATTTAATGAAAATTTGAAGAAAGTGTATTTTTTGTGAAAGAAGGGAAGTATTGAACAAAAATAGAGCATGAAAATTCAAAACCACATTTTTTATATTTTATATTTTGATTTTTTTCATTAGGGTGGGGGGGGGGGGGGGCATTGCCCCCCTTGGTCCAAGCATAGCTACATCCCTGCAGCAGAAAGTCTATGATGCCTAAGTTAGAAATATATATATATATACACACACACACACTAGTATATTCCTGTGCAATGTCTGATTTGATGACGATTCATATATAAGCTCAAAAAATTTAAAATAATTAAAATCAAATTATTAAATAAATAGTTGTGGGGCCGGAGAATTTGTGGCGCCGGCCCACTCTACATTAGGGCCCAAGGCCTAAGCCGAGGAGACCTATTGCCAAGGACGCAGAATGAAAGCCCAAAAAAAAAGGCCCAAGGATATGGCCGAGGATGATCTTATGCTCAGCATCTCATAGAACGCCTAAAGGAGGGGACAAGCTAAGTGCAGGAGCAGGCCAAGTGAAAAAGCTGCCAATATAGCAATAAAGGACTCTGCGTCTGACAGGTCCATACCTTGGACCATGCTATTCGGCTTTTACAACCACTCCCAACCACTCCAGGTATGGGCTGATAGGACAAGTCTCAACCCCAGAAAGTGGAGCTTACACGTGGACACTAGAAGGAGGGTAAATGCTAGTATAAAAGGGAAGGAGAACCAAGGGAGAGGGGGGGAAGAAAAATACTGTAACAATCTCAACAACCCCAGCAACCATTATCATCTAATAAATACTAAAACAGAGCTCCTCGGATTGTGCCGAGGACTAACTTTCTTGTACAAATTTGGTTCGTTTCTATTTGATTGTCTTGGAAACTCGTTATAACTGTTATCCCATTCACTAAAGTCTAGTTCTTCTACCCACTCTCTACAAATTTATTGTACTGGGTTCACCGAGCCAGTATCCCATACATTTTGGGCCTGGGCTGAAAATCGTGTCCTTACAATTGGCGCCGTCTGTGGGAAGAGCTTGTGCGTTAGTGAGTGCAACGGTTAATCATGGTGGGATCAAGCTCCTATCAACAAGGGTCCCTCGAAAGAGATCATTTTGGCAATGGTGCAAGCTATGCGAAAGCTTCCCCATCATTTCCAGTAGCGCACGGTGGTTGCCTTAACGCAGCTCCCACTCGGGGCTACACTGTGAAGTGCCAGTGGCACAAGCAGTTCTAGGGGCTTCCAACATCAAGTTAATGCCCTATAATTTTGTCAAGGGGCTAATCCTCGAGACTCAAAGAAAATATAAGTTTTGGACAGAACCAAGGCATTGTATGGTCCTCGGACTCAAGCCTATGGGGAAACCAACTACTTAAAAGAGTTTTGGACAGAACCAGGGCAATGTATGGTCCTCGGACTCAAGCCTATGGGGAAACCAACTACTTAAAAGAGTTTTGGACAGAACCAGGGCACTGTATAGTCCTCGAACCTGAGCCTAAAAGAGATTTTTATTATTATTAATTAATTGTTATTATAACTTCTGGACAGAACCAGGGTATTGTATGGTCCTCGGACTCTGACCCATGGAGAGATTGCCCATTAAAAATTGGGTTAAGTCCCGGACCGAATGGAAGTCCCGATCTGTCCTCGGATCCTCAATTCTAAGGGAACTAACGCAAACGAGTGTTTAGGCCCGATATAGCCATACCCCGATCCTCAGACCAGATACCAAAAACGATTAAGTTCATATGTTACCGAGAACGCCGCCAAGCCCCCTAGTACTTGGCAACCCTCTCGAATGGTTTATTTTAGGTTACTCCTTCTCGGATGATTGCCTCGTACGCAATACAGGGCATTCAACTGTTATCACGGTTAGTCTCGTATGTTTAATCTACTGTAGGTTAGTATTATTATGCTTGACAGTCTCAATAAGTTCGAAATAACAGCTTTTTGTTACAAGGGTTTTTGCCCTAAGTATCGTACAAAAAATATAATGATAAAAAACACCCATATGAAATATATCCAGTCACGAAGTAATTACTGCAGAAAAGAAAGAATATGTAGAAATAAACAGAATCATCTTTTATTAAAACAAAGAAACAGTACAGCGTACAATGAAGGGCTTAAGTAAGCCTATACCAAAAGCTAACTACGGAAGCAAAAGGAAAAAGATACAAGAGATAAATCTTTCAAAACTCTGCTCTGGTAGAGATTATACACGACAAGATGGCCCGCTGATGGAAGAGAAGAAGAAGCAGAGGAAGAAGAAGTATAAACACCAGGGTAACCCCGGTGATGAGAAAGAAGAAGAAGCGGAGGCGAAAAGAGACACCAATGAAGGAAGAGAGGAAAAAGCAGGGATGCTTAATCCCCGCATCAGTTCTGACTCCTAACACGCAGGTGTCATATTAGCAGCGCTCGAGAAAGAGCAAATGGTACTGACGACGAGGAATCCCACTGCTGTCGCACCAAAAATCTAACTCGACCAGCACCTGCTTCGGATTTTGACTGAAAGAAGTGGAGGCATCGCTCCCACCTTGTGAAAGCGGAGAACTGTCTTAAGTCTATGTCTCCCCTGTCCTGACTGCGCCATCTTGAGCCTCGGAAGGACCCAGTGCCTCTGTAGCGGGTGTGGTTCCTTCCTCCCCACTCGTGCCTCAAACATATCACTCTAAGGTTTGATTGCGCTGGAGATGAAGACTTGGAGCGCAACTGAAGGATTAAGAATTTGAAGGGACTGAAAGATCTGCACGTAAAGGGAGTGACTCCCTACCCTGCTTCTTATATGGAGGGCAAGTGGGCGGCATTTAATCTACGCAGATTTCCAAGAAGCGCTATAGACGAGACAGTTCCTATTCAATTCCCCACATCGTCTACAACCATAGGACTTGGGTGGCCTCGTGAAGGGGGCATATTAAAGACGCGCCTCGGGCACTGAAACGGCGAGGACCCCGCGTGAGTAAATCCAGAGGAATGTTTCATAATCCGGCGCATCTCCCATGCAAATGGAGAGACATCGACATTAATGAAGCGCAGAGATGGGTAAGCCATGATGTGGGCCCGACATCACCAAAACCCTCCTCCCCAACTAAGAGGTCGGGTAGCAGGATTTTGAGGGGCTATTGTGGGGCTAGAGAATTTGTGGCGTCGGCCCACTCTACATTAGGGCCCAAGGCCTAAGTCGAGGGGACCTATTGCCGAGGACGCAGAATGAAAGCCCAAAAAAAAAGGCCCAAGGATATGGCTGAGGACGATCTTATGCTCAGCATCCCATAGAACGCCTAAAGGAGGGGACGAGCTAAGTGCAGGAGCAGGCCAAGTGAAAAAGCTGCCAATACAGCAATAAAGGACTCTGCGTCTGACAGGTCCATACCTTGGACCATACTATTCAGCTTTTACAACCACTTCTAACCACTCTAGGTATGGGCTGATAGGACAAGTCTCAACCCCAGAAAGTGGAGCTTACACGTGGACACTAGAAGGGGGGTAAATGCTAGTATAAAAGGGAAGGAGAACCAAGGGAAAGGGGGGGAAGAAAAATACTGTAACAATCTCAACAACCCCAGCAACCATTATCATCCAATAAATACTAAAACAGAGCTCCTCGGATTGTGCCGAGGACTAACTTTACAGAGCTCCTCGGATTGTGCCGAGGACTAACTTTCTTGTACAAATTTGGTTCGTTTCTATTTGATTGTCTTGGAAACTCGTTATAACTGTTATCCCATTCACTAAAGTCTAGTTCTTCTACCCACTCTCTACAAATTTATTGTACTTGGTTCACCGGGCCAGTATCCCATACATTTTGGGCCTGGGCTGAAAATCGTGTCCTTACAATAGTAATAATAAATTATAAAATAAGTAAATAATTTTAATTAAAAAATTACTTTAAGTTCTGATTATTTTAAGTTTAGACTTTATAAGTGTTTATCTATTTTTATATTTTAAAATTATCTTTGTGTTTTGTGTTAATTTCTTGATATTAGATATGGAATGAGTTTGATTTGATCATTCCTATTTGGGTTATATTTAATTTATGCACTAGCCAGCACAAACAATAATAAACAAAATAATTCCTCAATATCAATTTTTTCCTAGTGATAATCTAATTGAAAAAAATCAACACACTCACAAATTAAATACAATAACCAAAACCGAAAATCAAAACAAACACAAAAGAGTTCAAAAATTGAGAATATAAAAAAAAAAAAATAGATAAAAACTTACATAAGAAAACCAAGAACTTAAATTGGTATCCATTGTTTTACTTCTTTATAGTAAATTTCCTTTGGCATAATATCTTGCACGCAAATTCAGAAGTAAAAAACAATAAGTAAGATGAATTTTTTAGATTAAAACATAAGCGTAAGCTGCATTTTGAAAAAAAGAAAAAAAGAAAAAAACAATTTGGGTGTATTGTGTGCGATTTAATTATAGGTGTAACGACGAAAAATGCAATTCATCAACTTGTGGAAATAAATGAAGATTTTACTGTTTGCTATCACAATGAATTTGTTTAGAGATGGGAAGTCAAATTTGATTATGATATCCAATGCGCGAACTAAGAAGGTTTACGTCATAGAATTGAATAAGAAAGGATGCCTCTTCTATTAATTCACAGTTTAAGAACTAGTTAAGAAAAAATACAAGTGTCAGTTCTCAGGTGTAGTCCTAGGTTGGGGTTATAGATAGATAGACTCTTTCTTCTCTCTCTCCTTTCTTCTCTCCCCTGGCATCAGGATCTTCCTTTTTCTTTTATCCCCAACTACAACTCATCTGAATCTTACACTTGGAGGGTTGAGATTGTACTCCTAGAACTCTTGTCCCATCCAGAACATACTAATAAAGCTTTACCCTATAATCCTAGCTGTGCCACCACTATTCATGGTCATTTCCTCATTAATGCAGCCAGAGGAGTGGTTGTCTTGTATTTAATGCTGAGGGGATGATTTCTATACCTTTCTTTCTTCATCCCTCTCGTATTCCTTGCCAAGTCTGCTTTCTTTCCTTTTTGATGTTTTAACTTTATGTGCCTCACATAACTAGTGCTCATTCCCGAGGTTCAAGGTGCATCCTCATAAATTACCTTGACTGCCCATTTAAATCAGATTTAGGATCCTCGTCCCCACAATAAGAATGACTTATTGGTTAAGAGGGATTATATCAAAAAGTCATGGCCAAATACATACAAGTTCTAAAAATTTTGATAATAAACTTTTAGTTAGAGTAGAATTTAAATTTCTAAAACTTAGATTATTATATGATAAACCTTTATCTATATTAAAATATTGTTAAATCGTATCTTTTAGTCAAGAGTTTTGTAGTTTAATATCCTAATAAAATATTAATTTAATAAGATGTGTAGGGTCCTTGGGCCTAGAAGTGCATTATTTATTTATATGTTAGGCCTGTGGCCCAAGCCGAGAACAAAGATCGACCCAAGGATGAAATGTCTTTGTCAGAAGGGGCTGCACTGATGAATGAAAGGTGGGGTTTGGTCCTAAAGGCTCCAGAAAGTGTGTCGAGGATGAAAAACTTCCTCGGCCGAACTTGGGCGAGGTCCTGGAAAATGGATTGACAGAAAAGATGACAATCCCGGAAATTCATTCGAGATAGACAAGCACTGCAGAGATATAAGATAAGGATAAGCCCCAAAATATCTGGGAAGGAAGCTGCTGTCCTCCACATTAAATGCATTGCAGCTAACACCCTGGCCGCATTAATGTGGAGGTGATACTTGAATAGTGTATTTCAGCCTTACAGCTATTACATGAAGACTTATGAAAGGTGTAGATGGGACAAGTATCAACACCGACCAGCTAGCACGCACATGGAAGGGGGAGAAGAAAAGGAAGGAGAGTATATAAAGAAAGGGGGGAAACAAGATATAGTGATTGAGAATTCACAAGAAAAAATACTATAGCATCTAAGAACTAAACTTGAGATCAATACATAAGATCAGACCTCCTTGGACCTTGCTGAGGACGATTTTTCTTCAATACGAACCTTTTTCTTTTTATTCTCCTATGATCTGGATCCATTTTTGTGTTTGTTTGATCAACTAAAGCCCAGTATCCAAACCCATTCTCTACAAATTCATTGTTTTGGGCTTTTTGGGCCTACGTCCATCCACGTAGTGGGCTAGGAGTTCAAATCCGGTCCTTACAATTGGTGCCGTCTGTGGGAAGTTACTGAGGCGATATTGGTTTATACGTTGAACAATGGTAGGTTCGGGTCCAAATCAAGTAGAGTCTATGGGGTCTCAACGTCCGAATCATTTTCGCAAACTTGAGCGAATGAGAGACTAGGAGGGAAGTGTACACACTACTCACACCAGTAAGAGTCAATCCTGAGGAAAGGATCATGTCTCTCATGAGGAAAATGCTAGGAACATGCAGAAGGAGATTGATCACCTGAAGAGAAGCTTACGCCACGCACGTAAAAGGTGAACCCCGTCTAACTCTGACCACTCTTCTGATGACAAAGAAGACGAAGACTATAGATAGAGGTCAAGAACTCCCCCCAGCGAATCTTTCTCATACGATGAAGATTACCACCATGAACACAGAAATAGTAATTCGTCTTTGAGAGGTCTGGTGAATGATGCTCTGAGTAAAGCACTCAACAAAATTTCCAAATCGCCCTTTACACACTGGATTGAGGAAAGGAAACTCCCTCGGCGGTTTACTCAACCCACTTTCACCTTGTATAACGGCAGGACTGATCCTGTTGAACATGTTAGACACTTTAACCAAAAGATGGCTGTACGTTCCAAGAACGAAGCCTTGATGTGCAAGGTTTTCCCATCCAGTCTCGAGCCTGTGGCGATGAGGTGGTTCGATGGTTTGAAGGCAGGTTCCATAAACTCTTTTAAGGAACTCACCCGAACGTTTGGGTCCCGTTTTATCACATGCAGTCGAGCTCCTCGCCCTTTGGCTTCCTTGCTATCTTTGTCCATGAGAGAGGGAGGAACTCTGAAAACATACTCGGATAGGTATTGGGAGATGTGCAACGAGATAGACGATGATTTTGAGGACGTAGCCGTCAGCACTTTCAAGCTCGGCCTTCCTGCCGAACACGGCTTAAGAAAGTCTTTGACAGGGAAACCTGTTACTAGTGTACGTTAACTCATGGATCGGATTGACAAGTATAAAAGAGTTGAGGAAGATCAGCAGCATGACAAGGGGAAAAGCAAGGTTATCCCTCAGGAAATGAGGGATTTCAGGTCGGACCGCTATAGTAGTAACAGACCCCAAAGAGATTTTGCCGGACAATCTGGACCTACAGACCCTCAAGTGGTAAACGCCGTGTTCTGAGAACCGGTGCATCAGGTTTTAGAGAAGATCAAGAACGAGCAATATTTCAAATGGCCGAACAAGATGAATGGAGATCCTTTAAGGCACAATCAAAGCCTCCATTGCCAGTACCACCAAGATCGGGGGCATACCACCGAGGATTGCCGAACTCTGTGGAACCATCTGGAGCAACTGGTCAAGGAGGGGAAGTTGCAACAGTTCTTGTATCAACCCAGCGGACGAGAAGACCAGTCAAGATCAAGAGCTCAGAGGAATGCCTCTTCAAGGCCCCCGTTAGGTACAATCAATGTCATATTCACTGCGCCTGGGAGGACCAGTTCTCGGCCTGCCAGGGTTATGTCTGTGGCCAGCACACCGGCCAAGGACCCCATTTCTGAGTCGAAGAGAGCTAGGTTGGAAATCCGACCTTCTTTGAGTTTCTCTGACGAAGATAAGATTGGAACCATCCAACCGCATGATGATGCTCTAGTGGTCACCCTCAGAATAGGGGGGTATGATGTGAAGAGGGTGATGGTGGACCAAGACAGTTGTGTGGAAGTCATGTATCCTGACCTATATAAAGGACTAAATTTAAAACCTGAAGATCTCACAACCTACAATTCGCCTTTGGCTGGCTTTGATAGGAAGCTTGTTGCCCCGAAGGACCAAATTAGGTTGCCCGTACAGGCCGGCTCAGAAGTGGTGGAGGTGGACTTCGTAGTAGTAGATGCATACTACCCCTACACAACCATTGTCGCCAGGCCCTGGCTTCACACCTTAGAGGCTGTCTCTTCAACCCTACATCAAAAGGTTAAATATCCATCAGGAGACTGAATTGAGGAGCTAGTAGGGAACCAGTCAATGGCTAGGCAGTGCCTTGTGTTTGCAATTTTACATTAACCGGCAGCTGAATCCTCGGCCTCAGCTAAAGAGGACTTATAGCAGTCAAAGTCAAAGGAATTACCTGCGACGGAGCTAGCCGAGGAGGCTAAATGTGAAGATTTGGAGAAATTTACCCTAGGTGATGATCCGGAAAAGTATTTTCAAGTTGGAGCTCATCTGCCACCTCAGGAGAAGGAGGAGTTAGTGGAATTTCTTAGGAGGAATGTTGATGCATTTGCTTGGAATGCTTACGAAGCTCCAGGAGTGGATCCAAGCTTCATTTGCCATCATTTGAATGTCGATCCATCCATCACCCCAAAGAAGCAACCGTCTCGGCATTCATCCAAGGAACACTCAGATGCTGTCAAGGACGAAGTGATGAAACTTAAGTAGGCTAGGGCTATTAAAGAGGTCTTTTACCCTAAATGTATAGCTAACACAGTAGTGGTAAAAAAGAAGACTGGAAAATGGTGCGTAGGTGTAGATTTTACGGATTTGAACAAAGCTTGCCCAACCCTTTCCCTATGCCTCGGATTGATTAGTTGGTGGACGCTACTGTGGGTCATCCTCGAATGAGCTTTCTTGATGCCTTTCAAGGGTACCATCAGATCCTCCTAACTCTGGACAACCAAGAGAAGACAGCTTTTGTCACTCCTACTAGAAATTATCATTATAAGTTGATGCCCTTTGGTTTGAAAAATGTAGGGGCTACCTATCAAAGGATGATGACCAAGATGTTTGAGCCTCAATTAGGAAAGAATATCGAAATTTACATTGATGATATGGTAGTAAAGAGCAAGGTGGAGTCCGATCATGTTGATGATCTCAGAAATATTTTTGATATCTTGAGGAGATACAAGCTACGGCTTAACGCCTCCAAGTGTTCTTTTGGTGTCGAATCAGGGAAATTCTTGGGCTATATGGTCACGCACTGTGGAATTGAAGTCAACTCAGACCAAATTAAGGCGATTAACAATCTGCAACCACCTCGGAATCCCAAGAAGGTTCAAAGGCTTACAGGGATGACTACTGCTCTAAACCGATTCATCTCTCGGTCAGCAGACAGATGCAGGCCTTTCTTTCAGTTATTGAATAAGTGGAAGGGATTTAAATGGATCGAGGAGTGCGTCCTAGCTTTCCAACAGTTGAAGGAGTATTTATCTCGGCCACCCATCATGTCTAGACTCGAGGTGGATGAGGTTTTGTTT
Organism: Quercus tomentella; assembly: GCA_028535165.1. Lineage (NCBI taxonomy): Eukaryota > Viridiplantae > Streptophyta > Magnoliopsida > Fagales > Fagaceae > Quercus > Quercus tomentella. The sequence continues at coordinate 26,107,215 of JAPQVY010000144.1, forward strand.
GCCTACATCGCAGTAGCCTCCCACGCAATGAGTTTGGTGCTAATATGGGACGATAGTGGCATACAGAGACCGGTTTATTACGTAAGCAAGTCCCTACACGAGGCTGAGGTCCGTTACTTACTGTTAGAAAGGGCCATTCTGGCCGTGGTACGTAAGCTTCCCCACTACTTTCAGTTACACACAGTCGTTGTCCTAACCCAACTCCCACTTAGATCTCTATTTCGAAGCGCTGATTACACAGGGAGAGTTGCGAAGTGGGGCACGATTCTAGGGGCTTTTGACATCAAATACATACTTCGTACCTCTGTAAAGGGTCAGGTCCTTGCCGACCTGGTAGCTAAGTTTACTGAAATCCCAGAGGAAGAAAGGGTAGAGGAGCATAACATGGATGGAAAATCGGTTGGAGTAGTCTCTGTACAAGAATCTTTGTCCTGGAAGGTCTATGTTGATGGAGCAGTGAATGACAGAAGGTTTAGAGTAGGGCTAGTCCTAATATCTCCAAAGAGGATCACGATTAAAAAGTCCTTGAGATTGGGCTTTTCGGCTACTAACAACGAAGCTAAGTACGAAGCTTTGGTGGTAGGAATGATCATGGTCCAGAAGTTAGGGGGAAAAGCAGTGGAGGTTTTCTCGGATTCAAGGCTGGTGGTAGGCCAAGTCCAAGGAGAGCTGGAAGCCAGAGATCCTAGGATGCAAGAATACTTAAGCCGGGTTAAACATTTACAGTCTGGTTTCGAGTCTTTTAACTTATCACAAGTTCCTAGAAATAGGAACACCCATGCAGACTCTCTTGCCACACTGGCAACGTCCTCGGCACAGAGCCTACCTCGGGTGATTATTGTTGAAGACCTATGCAATCCTACTGAGGCAGAAAGAGGTATGGTCCAAGTCCATTAGATAAGGGTGGGTCCTAGCTAGATGGACCCTATTGTATTGTTCCTCAAGGAGGATATTTTGCCAGAAGATAAGTCTGAGGCTGACAAAATACGAAGAAAGGCTCCTCAGTTCTGGCTGTCCAAGGACCAAAAATTGTATAAAAGGTCCTTTTCTGGCCCATATCTGTTGTGTGTACACCCTAAAGCAGTTGAACTAATCTTGGAAAAATTGCATGAAGGAATTTGTGGAAGCCATACGGGAGGCAGATCTCTATCACATAGGGCCCTTACACAAGGCTACTGCTGGCCAAATATGCAGAAAGCTCAAGACTATGTGAAGAAGTGTGATCAGTGCCAGAGGTTTGCCCCAAACATTCACCAACCGGGGGGGGGGGGTCCTTAATCCTTTGTCCAGTCCTTGGCCTTTTGCTCAGTGGGGCTTAGATATTGTCGGCCCTTTCCCTAAGGCAGCAAGGAATAAGAGGTATTTATTGGTCGGCACGGACTATTTCACCAAGTGGGTTGAAGTTGAACCGCTTGCAAACATTAGGGATATGGATGCTAGAGGTTTGGAGTCCCTCGTACACTCATCTCGAACAATGGACTCCAATTTGACAATAAAGCCTTCAGAAAATATTGCAGCAACCTGGGCATAACCAATAGATATTCCACCCCGGCATATCCACAGGGGAACGGCCAAGCTGAAGTGTTAATAAGGTCATAGTAAGTGGGCTCAAGAAAAGGTTGGATGATGCAAAAGGGAAATGGGTAGAAAAGCTATCACATGTTTTATGGACTTACCGGACTACACCTTGTAGGTCCAAAGGAGAAACCCCATTTTCCATGACTTATGGGGCTGAGGCTGTTATCCCTCTGGAGACGGGATTCTCCACACTGAGAACAAGTTCCTTCACTCCAAGCAGCAACAATTAACTGTTGGAGAAGAGCTTAGATTTGATTGAAGAACGAAGAGAAAGTGTTATGGTCCAATTAGCCTATTATCAACACAAGCTCAAACATGGATTCGATGCCAATGTAAAACTGAGACCATTGGCAATAGGGGACCTGGTCTTAAGAAAGGTTTAGGAATTGCAAAGAACCCAACATGGGGAAAGCTGGGACCCAACTGGGAAGGGCCGTATTGTATCACATCAGTGGCTGAAATAGGTGTCTATTATCTTGAAGATCTAGAGGAAAGGGCTGTACTGCGTCCCTAGAATGTAAATAACCTCAGGAGGTATTATTATTAATAAAGGCTCGCTTTGTCCAATTTGGGTTTGTTATATTATGTGTCATACATTTTTTATCAATTATCTAAGTATCAAACTGAACCTTGGCCATGCCTGGATCCTCGGACCACATGCCTTGGGAAAATTGGTAACTTTACGAATCATTTTAAGTATTAAACAGAACCTTAGCTATGCCTGGTCCCTCGGATCATCTGCTTTGGGAAAATTAATACTCTCTGAACATCTATCTAGGTATCAAACTAAACCTTGGCCATGCCTGGATCCTCAGACCACATGCCTTGGGAAAATTGATAACTTTACGAATCATTTTAAGTATTAAACAGAACCTTAGCTATGCTTGGTCCCTTGGATCATTTGCTTTAGGAAAATTAATACTCCCTTGACATCTATCTAAGTATCAAACTAAACCTTGGCCATGCCTGGATCTTCGGAACACATGCCTTGGGAAAATTGATAACTTTACAAATCATTTTAAGTATTAAACAGAACCTTAGCTATGCCTAGTTCCTCGGATCATCTGTTTTGGGAAAATTAATACTCCTTGGCATCTGTCTAGTATGAAACTGAACCTTGGCCACGACAGGCTCCTCGAAATACACGCCTTGGGAAAATTGGTAACTTTGTTCATTATTCTAGGTATTAAATTGAATCTTAGCCAAGCTTGGTTACTCCGACCATTTGCCTTAGGAAAGTTAACACATTTGACCATTACCTAAGGGTTTAAGCATCACATACCCTGGGTGCAGTTACAATGGTCTCAATTAGATGTTCGTGAGCATCACTTAAAGCATTTGCAAACATGACCAAGATTGTACGAAAGTGGTTTGCCACCCAAGTCCTATAAAATTGTTCTTAAGTAAGGCAAGTTGTAACTTTAAAGCTTACGCTCACGTCACAATGTTGTGTAAGTTTTTCAAGAAGGAATTAGGCATGGCCGAGGTGATTAACTTAGCAGATTCAATTTGTTTTAATATTGATCATATTTTTGCGTAAGGTACGTGGTGTTACTTAGACAAATTGATCACTCAGGATAGTTTCCATCACAACAAGCAAAATCATAAAAAGAAAATCCGCAACTTCTATTAAAGTTTAGTCCTTAACAAAGGAAATTAAATGACAAGGAATAGATACAATTATTTCTTCATCTTTATTACAAGTTTTTCTTTCACATCTTTGGGAGGCTGGGTATCTGCTGCTGTGTGGGGTACTTGAGCCTTATCCTTAGGATCCAATTTTGGAGGTGTGGCAAGGGTTGCCAATCCCAGCTCCACGTTCTGGGAAGCTTCCTTTTCTTTGGGAAGATCCCCTGGAACAGTTGGAGCTAAGCCAGCACCCTGGACTACACCTTGGTTGGCATCCACAGCTTTTGTAGTATCCTCAGCCTGCTCCCCACCCTCAGAAGAAATGTTGACTGCAGGAGGGGCTTTGGTTGGACTTCCTTGGGCTTCAGCTACTTCCGAGGACTCCGGGTCGGCTTTAGAATCTGAAGAGCTCACAAGGCGTATGGTCGGCAGGTAGTAGACACTTTTTGCCTTCCTGAGCACAGAAGAGGCCTCAACCCCAGCCTTGTTAAGGGCTTCATCCCATGTCAGGGCGTAGTAAGTTCTGCATACCGTAGGGACCTCGGCCCTAAGGGCATCCTCGGTCTCAGCCACACCGACATCATAGCCGTGCTGCTCTGCCTCATCTCTGGCTTTCTCCGCCTCTTCTCAGGCCTCCTCGGCTTGAACTCTGGCCTTCTCGACCTCCTCTAATTTCTTTTTTAGTGTGGCGATCTGAGTTTTGGAGGAGGCCAAGTTGTCCTCAGAAGTACACAACAGCTGCCTTTGGCTTTCAACTTGTTTTTCAACATTCTCCAGGGCTGCTACCGCATACTTTCTACCCTTCTCCTCCTCCTGGAGCTTCTTCTTAAGCTCTTGGATACTTTTATCAGCAACTTGAAAAGCTTCCACGGCAGCGTTGCGCCTCCCCTCTTCTTCCTTCATTTGCCTATGGCAGGAATTGGTAATCTCCTCTGCCCGGAAGGAAGCCTGAACGACCTGCCAAAGAAGTTAACAAGGATTAATAAAAGAAGGTAAAAGAAAATATATTAAGGATATAGGAAAAGAATGTACCATGGCAAGGTATCTTTTAAGGCTAAGGAAAACCTCATGTCTCCTCATGTCTCGTAGCTCAGCCATATCCCCAGGGAGGAGTAAAGCCTGCTCCACCGCATCTGCAACGTATCCATCCTTTCCTCCTTGGAAATCACAGATAGAGGCATCAGTGAGAAGAGGTTCCCCATCCAACATTGGGGCAATGAGCCAAGCTAGGGGCCCCGTTTGAAGGTCGCTTCTCTTCTCGACTCCCCTTTGCCCCACCTTAGCTTGTTTGGGGGCCCTTTGAGCCTCGTCCTCGCGAGGAGGAAGGGTTTGTCCAGCTCCGACCACCTCCTTCCCTTTTGGTTCTCTTTTCCTCTTCAGTTCTGCCGGTTGAGAGGGCAAGGCAGGTGGAGGAGTGGAAAGCCAGGACTGGGATGGAGTGGGAAGCTTGGCCTAGGCATCCTTCCCAGGTGCATCCCTCTCAGGTTAAGAATCTATCAAGTTGAGCTGTTGACACCCTATTTTGCAACCCGTATTTAACCTCACATGGAGGGTAAAAGGGTAATTTCACCTTGGAAATATTCATCTTTATTTTAGCCATTAGATCCCTAATCTCATTTCACCAAAATGATCTTGATATTGTAACGGTCAAATCGACTGGTCATAAGCCCTAATCAGACCACCAAATTGAAAGTTATCATCAAATCAAGTTTTAATGGCTAAGATGTACTATCACAGATTGAGTCCGACTATATGTGATTATGAACAATTGATTTCAATTGGTTATAAATATAATCAATTTGAGATCGATGATATGTCATAATTTGATTGGTTAAGACTACATTTTATGGTAGGATTGCACACACCTAATTAACTAGATAGTTAAACATTAATTATTCAATGAGTAATTTGTGTAATTATCTTTTAATTAGAGTAAATTTGGAACCAATTAAGTCTAAAATGGGAGTGATTGGAGCCATTTAATGTTAATTGGGAGCTAATTTGGGACCTATTAATGTTAATTGTGCTGAAACCATTTTCTAACAAATGACCTCTGCTCACCATTTCATTGATATCTCTTATAATATTTTTAATCTATAAATGAGGTTAATTTTTCCAGAAACTAGACATCTGGGGCTTTAATTTAAGTACAAGAATGAGACAATTCCGATCATAATTGAGGCAGATATGATTTTTCAAAGTTAGCTCTACAGGCTGTTACAGTAGCTACGAGAAAACCAAACTTTGCTTGCTCCTCACTCTCATCAATCTCCACATTTAATGCACCAGATTTCCCCAAAGGCTAAAATGAGGTCTAGGTTTATGATTCTTTGTCAACCCTCATTAAATGGTCTTCCATTCATATTTCCTCCATCACTACTATATAAACTCCCCCTCTCCTTCATTCCAAAGCACAAAAAAAAAACCCCTCCTCTTCTCTTGAGTTCTAAGGAAGTTGAGTAGTCTTGTCATATCTTGGTCTTCTTGAGACTCAAGGTATTGAGTGAGACTCACTCTTCTTCTAACTCTTCTTTTCCTCCACCCTTAGGATCTCTACCAAGAGTCTTTTCCTCCACTATATGGATCTTGCATGAAGGTATAATCTATTTCCCTAACTTGTTTTTTATGTTTCCATCATAAGAATTTAAGATTAAAGCATGATAGTAATTATTTAAATTCCCTTGAATATGTTTGAATGTTCTTAAATGTTCTTATGTATTCTTCACATATTCTTGGTTGTTCATCATATGTTCATGCATATCACTAGATTTAATCTTAAATCCACATCAAAAATATGAAAAACATGTTTGTTTAATAATTCTTTCAAATCCTTGAATCTAGGTTGTCACCATTCACACACATTCACTATAATTTATTTTTCAATCCAAATGCAATGCTTAATAAATTGAATTAGGGTTTATCACATGCATACACATTAAATTTAACATGTAAATTGATTAACATATTGGATGATATGATATAAATGTTAGCCACCATAGTCTAGAAGATCGGTTTCACCGGGCAAGGTGGGTGCCTAACACATTTCCACCTTTCCACCTTATAACATAGCCTTCGAGCTTAGATCAAGGGTTAGTAGATCAAATGCTTATCCATGTAATTTTCGATTTTTAGATTGTAACTAGGAAACAAAGCCATGTACTTTATCTTAGATTGTATCTAGGACCAAAGTCATGTAATTTTCCTATGATCAATGTAAATTCAATTACAAATTAATAAAATGAGGAATTTTTCAATTTTGGTTTTTTTATTTATTCCAATAATTAAATAAGTGGCGACTCCATTATAAAACCCTTAATCTAAAGGGGAAAATATAACTAATCGAACCTCCATTTTGAGAGCCAATAACACGACTCCACCCATTCATGTGGGTTTGGCCAAACATCCTAAAAAAAAGGGCCAGGGGCATGATCTCTCACTCGAGCAAACTGGACTTCGGTTTGTGCTGAATGCCCATCTCGTCGATTATTGGTGAGAAGTGTGGGCCGAGGTCAGTGACAGAAGTTTCCGGGGACAACACTTGGTTGAAAACTTCAAATTCGTCCCTGGAATCGGACACTTCTACCACTTCTTCTTCTTCTGAATTTCTGGTGCGAGACGAAGTGGCAACTCCAGTAAATTGTTGTGACAAGGAAGCCCTTACTTTAGGTATGCCTTCCGGTATTGGAGTTGAACTTTGGGTACCCTCGGTTGTTGGGCTAGGAAAAGGAATGGGCTATGTGGAGAAAGTACATTATGGGATTAGAGTGCCCTCAGGAAGGAGAAATCCTTCCACAGCAACGCTGATGCGACGTAGGCGTGGGTCGTGAGCTTTTATCACACACTTGGGCGCTTGGAAGGCACGAGAAATGGGTGTGATTCCTAGTATCAAGTGAGTTGCCCAGAGTTGACCGTCATCTTCGTTTACAAATACCTCGGCTTTGAGAATTTTGTCTAAGCCCTTCCTGTTAACTAAACTGAAATTTGGCTCGGTGGCGCGTCTATCTGCAAAAGTCATGAGGTGTAGATCGTTAAAAGCGAAATAGCACAAATCAAAGTAAGGTAAAGAGTAAATCATTTTTCCTACTTCTAGAACCACACCTGGCTGCCCCTCTTTCGTCGGGCAAGGGAGGCCATCGTGCCATTCCCCTGACACGATTAAGAAGTCCTTATTTAGCCCTTTACTAGACTCAGGAAGGTACTGTATGAGCCTGATCTAGGGCTGCCTCGTCTTTAGGTAATACCCTTTCCCTTTTAAATGGTGGAGATTGTATACCCAATTAACATCATGGTGGGTTAACCCTAACCCCATTTTCTTGTTTAAGGCATCCACACACCCTAATATCCTAAATACATTGGGAACACATTGGGTGGGTGCTAAACGGTAGAACCTAAGGTAGTCCCTCATAACCCTCCCCATTAGGATTCTCATGCTGCCTTTTGTGAAGGCGATCATGAGAATCACTACCTCACCTACTCGCCTTCGCTCGAACCACTCTCCCTCCTCACAATATCGGAGGTTAACATTGGGAGGGATTCTATATTGAGCCCTAAAACTCGCCATTCCCTCTTTGGATTCTACCAAACACTTAAACCTACCCATTCTTTCTCTTTCAAGAAGGTTCAGGAAGGCACTAAAGAGAAATGGAAGAAGAACTCAAGCCAAGGAGTGAAAATGCACAAAGGAAAGGAAAATACAAGAAGAGACGAGTTGTAGAGATTTTTGGATACTTACAGAATTGGGGAAATTGTCCTTGGATAGTCTTCTAATAGTTGTAGAGGCACGAGTGAGTGAGGGATATTAGTAGGTTCAATGTATGAATGCTAGAGTGAGGAAAAAAGTTGATTTAATAGGTATTTATTCCAAGGAGAGAGTAGAGAGCGGGAAAATTCCTGCTTAATTCCCAACAAAGCCCTTAACTGCATGATTCACATCATGCCGTAGAACATGGGGGACAAAGAGCTGCCAAAATTTAATGAGGATGTGCCTTGAATGCCGTAGCGTTAGGAGCGCGTTTTGGGCAGACAAAAAGGCGTCTTCATAAGTAGAGGATGAATGAAATAGACACGGAGCTAATTTTAAGACATTGAAATCCTCTTTTCTTCCCGAGGAGACAGAAAGGAGAATCTCGAGGGGCTATTGTAGGGTCCTTGGGCCCAGAAGTGCATTATTTATTTATATGTTGGGCCTGTGGCCCAAGCCGAGGGCAAAGATCGACCCGAGGATGAAATGTCTTTGTCAGAAGGGGCTGCGCTAATGAATGAAAGGTGGGGTTTGGTCCTAAAGGCTCTAGAAAGTGTGCTAAGGATGAAAAACTTCCTCGGCTGAACTTGGCCGAGGTCCTGGAAAATGGATTGATAGCAAAGATGACAATCCCGGAAATTCATTCGGGATAGACAAGCACTGCAGAGATATAAGATAAGGATGAGCCCCAAAATATCTGGGAAGGAAGCTGCTATCTTCCACATTAAATGCACTGCAGCTAACACCCTGACCGCATTAATGTGGAAGTGATATCTGAACAGTGTATTTTAGCCTTACAGCTATTACATGAAGACTTATGAAAGGTGTAGATGGGACAAGTATCAACACCGACCAGCTAGCACGCAGGTGGAAGGGGGAGAAGAAAAGAAAGGAGAGTATATAAAGAAAGGGGGGGAAACAAGATATAGAGATCGAGAATTCACAAGAAAAAGTACTGTAGCATCTTAGAACTAAACTTGAGATCAATACATAAGATCAGACCTCCTCGGACCTTGCCGATGACGATTTTTCTTCAATACGAACCTTTTTCTTTTCATTCTCCTATGATCTGGATCCATTTTTGTGTTTGTTTACTAAAGCCCAATATCCAAACCCATTTTCTACAAATTCATTGTTTTGGGCTTTTTGGGCCTATGTCCATCCACGTAGTGGGCTAGGAGTTCAAATTTGGTCCTTACAAGATGCAACTTGAGGGAAAAAAACAAATTAAGTTCTGAAAATTTTGATAATTGACTTTTCGTTGGAGTATAATTTAAATTTCTAAAAATTAGATGCTAAAGCTTTATATATATTAAATTATTTTTAAATCTTATCCCTTAATCAAGAGATTTGTAGCTTAATATCCTAGTAAAATATTAATTTAATAAGATGCAACTTGGGGAAGGAAAAAAAAAAGTGGGTTGTGTGAGATTTTTAAGTTTAGAAAATTTTTATAATAGACTTTTAATTTGAATAGAATTTAAATTTGTTTTAAATTATTGTTAAATCATGCAACTTGAGGAAAAACCAAAAAAAAAAAACAAAAACAAAAACATGGGTTGTGTGGGATTTAAGTTTAGAAAATTTTGATAATAGATTTTTGGTTTGAATAGAATTAATTTTTTTTTTAAATTATTGTTAAATCTTATCACTTAGTCAAACACATGGGGTTTTTTTTAAAAAAAGAAAGAAAACGTGGGTTGTTTTAACTTTATGCGCCTCACATAACTAGTGCTCGTCCCCGAGGTTCGAGGTGAATCCTCATAAATTACCTTGATTGCCCATTTAAATCAGATTTGGGATCCTCGTCCCCACAATAAGAATGACTTATTGGTTAAGAGGGATTATATCAAAAAGTCATGGCTAAATACATACAAGTTCTAAAAATTTTGTTAATAGACTTTTAGTTAGAGTAGAATTTAAATTTCTAAAACTTAGATTATTATATGATAAACCTTTATCTCTATTAAAATATTGTTAAATCGTATCTTTTAGTCAAGAGTTTTGTAGTTTAATATCCTAATAAAATATTAATTTAATAAGATGCAACTTGGGGGAAAAAAAACAAATTAAGTTCTGAAAATTTTGATAATTGACTTTTCATTGGAGTATAATTTAAATTTCTAAAAATTAGATGATAAAGCTTTATCTATATTAAATTATTTTTAAATCTTATCCCTTAATCAAGAGATTTTTAGCTTAATATCCTAGTAAAATATTAATTTAATAAGATGAAACTTAGGGAAGAAAAAAAAGTGGGTTGTGTGAGATTTTTAAGTTTAGAAAATTTTTATAATAGACTTTTAATTTGAATAGAATTTAAATTTGTTTTAAATTATTGTTAAATCATGCAACTTGAGGAAAAACAAAAAAAAAAACAAAAACAAAAACAAAAACATGGGTTGTGTGGGATTTAAGTTTAGAAAATTTTGATAATAGATTTTTGGTTTGAATAGAATTAATTTTTTTTTAAATTATCGTTAAATCTTATCACTTAGTCAAAACATGGGGTTTTTTCTAAAAAAAGAAAGAAAATGTGGGTTGTTGTGTGAGATTTAAGTTTAGAAATTTTATAATAAACTTTTAGTTTGAATAAAATTTAAATGATTAAATTTTACCTAAATTAAACTATTGTTAAATATTATTATCCCTTAATTGAGGATATATATCTTAACAAAAAATATATAACTAATTTACTAATTAATAAGAGTTGCTACTTGGCTTAACCATGGCTTCTAAGCCTAACTTTTATTATATAGTAATTGAATCATGCATCTTGAAGGGGAAGGGGGGGGGGGGGGGGGGGGGTGGGGGGGACATGGGTTGTGTTGGATTTAAGTGTAGAAATTTTTTATAATAGATTTTTAGTTTGAATAGAATTTAAATTTGTTTTAAATTATTGTTAAATATTATCCCTTAGTTAAAACATGGTTTTTTTTTTTTTTTTAAGAAAGAAAACATGGGTTGTTGAGTGAGATTTAAGTTTAGAAATTCATTATAATAGATTTTTAGTTTGAATAGAATTTAAATTTGTTGAAATTTAAATGATTAAATTTTGCCAAAATTAAACAGTTGTTAAATATTATTATCCCTTAATTAAGGAAATATATTCTAACAAAAAATATGTAATTAATTTACTAATTAATGAGAGTAGTCATTTGGTGCAACCACAACTTCTAATCCCGATTTTTATTATATAGTATATATATGCTAATTATTTTACGAGAACAATATTTTTTTTTGGGTGTTTCAATGTTTTTCTCATAGCTATTCGCCTATTCCTAGTTTAGATTTCCCAATAAAAAATATACAGGCATGCTATTGTATTGTTTTTTTCTTGAGCCATTTCCTTTACCATTGATATAATTAGCTCATATTGAGAAGCATAACTGCCTCCATTATGGGCGATATTTTATTCATGTAATTGTTGCTTCTCATAATGGGGAGTAATGGTTTCTCTAAGTCGAACTCTAATGGCATAGTGTGCTCACGTGTGAGGGTTCTTGGATTATTTCATACACATTATGTATGAATGAATGTATTCAAGAATCAAGATATAATTAAGGGTCGAGACTATTTTATTATAGGAATTACGACTCAAGTCTTCACATACAAATTAGACTAAAAATTATAATTATGTGGGTTACAATAGCCTAGGGCCCACATACTTTTTTTTGTTCACAGTCCAGGTCCATCCATTAAAGCAAAGCATTTTCGAATACTTAAAAACCAAAAAAAAAAAGCAGAGAATGAAAAAAAAAACCATTAAAATTTAAAAGGGCCCCACCAGCTTCAGATCACAAATTGTCTAGAAAACATCGCCACCGTATCCACCATCATCACCGTCGTCGTCAAGATTTTCCTCCACCCTCTCAGCCGCATCGTCAGCGATCTTGTCTTCCAAGTACCCAAAACCTTCGACCAATGCGATTCCACCCACAGCTCCTGCGACCGCACCCACAGCCAATCCTGTCCCCATACCACCGAAATTACTCTTCTCCTGCTCCTCCACAGGCTGCCCGTAGTTCTGCTGACCGTAGCTCGGCTGCCCGTAGCTAGGCTGACTGTACTGTACAGGTGGTGCTGGCTGGTTGTACCCGCTGTAAGGGTACCCAGCTGGCGGAGCCGCAGCGGAGTAAGGGTCCCGAGGCTGAGGTGGGGCGGCGTATGAGTGATTCTGCTGCCCGTAGCTAGGCTGACTGTACTGTACAGGTGGTGCTGGCTGGTTGTACCCGCTGTGAGGGTACCTAGCTGGCGGAGGTGGGGCGGCGTAATTCTGCCGCCCGTAGCTAGGCTGACTGTACCGTACAGGTGGTGCTGGCTGGTTGTACCCGCGGTAAGGGTACCCAGCTGGAGGGACTGCTTGTTTGCGAGAGGCCATGGTTTGGTAAAAATTGGTAAATTTGATGGAAACGAAGGGACTGCTTTGGAATGTTTGGGGTGTGCCTCAATCTTGGGTCTGGTATTTATAGCTCCTACAGATAAGATTATTACAATATTGCCCTGGCGAAGAATATTTTGTGTCAATTATCGAATTACCCTTTTCTTTTAGCTTAAGAGGGAAATGTTTTGTTTTTTAAGATACTAATTTCGTGTCGTCCTCCTTATATTTTTTTTGTTCTTATGTAAACCCGGAATTACTCTTTCTTTTGTCACTTTCTCTAGTTCTCTAATGTAAATACAAACCCCTTTAGTCATTTTCCATTTATAGTAGATTATTCTTCCTTTTTCTCAAAAAATAAAAGGTAGATTATTCTTTTTTCGAAATGGTTTCTCTCTTCCTTTGGTGTGATAGTCATCTTATAAGTATAAATATTTGTGGATATGAAGGATAAGGGCTGAGATTCAAATCTTCATAAGGGAGCGTTACACGCATATACACTTAGATTAGCATAAAGTAGAAATTCTATTTTACATCAAAAAAAGAAAAAAAAAAGTTTCTCTTCAACTCTTTGAACTTTTTTTATAAATATTTTTCTATTTGATTTGAATTTTAAAAATTCAACCGACAAATTGGATGTTCTTATTATACCATCCATACTTGCAAAATTTCAAGAATATCAAAGATTAATAACTATGTCATCAATCAAATATTTAAATTTCAAGTTTTTGTAATCTAAAATAATGCATGAAAAATAAGTTTATTGATTGAATAGTAAATAAAAATGAAATTTGATATGTGTGTTAAAAACACAAAAAACATACAATTCAATAATTAAAATTTTAAATTCACATCCAATTAAAATACATAGAAATGTAAAGAGTTTCTCTCGAAATTACCTTGTCTTTCTTCTTTTTGTCATGATTTTATTTTAGTTTTACATTTTCTTCCTCTTTAGCTTTAATTTTTTGCAGGTCTCTTTAGCTTTATTTTATGATTATTAATCACTAGTATTCATGTATCACATTGATTGATAAAAGTTGTGGTGTGAACACAAGACCTTATCCATTTGACCTCATATCATCCAATTACATATACCCATAATTGTCAAAATCGCGATCTGGATCGTAAGATCGCATGATTTTATGATCCCATCTCACCAAAACGTTTAAGATCGCACTAGGATCGTAAAAATGGTAGGATCGTACGTAGGATCGTATGGGATCCTACCGATCCTACCAAAAACATAAAATTTTTGGTTTTTTTTTTATTTTTTTTTATGGGATAATATTTTGGTTTTAATGAAGCTTTGAAGGTTTTTATTTTTTCATGTTGTGATGGTATGACTTTTTATTTTTATTTTTAAAAATTATGTTAACCTAAAAAAATGTTTTCTAGTTTCTAGTTCACTTATAATCAAAATGAAGGAATGCTTCATCATTTCTATATGAAGAATTTGATGTTGGCTTTGCTGTCTTTTAAGCTATAATGTCGTTAAATTTATTTGATCAATATACTAATTTGTGTTCTAATATTACTAAAATATTTTTTATAATATAATTTTATCAACTATGCTTGTATTTGTATATTGATTGATTGATTTTTTTTAAGCATACTTTTTAATTGTTGTTGAGTGGTATAACTTGAATAGTTGAGTGTGAAATTGTATCTTGATGTCTTTTACAGCTCTTGTATACAAATATATAATGTCTACATAGATGATGAAATGGATGATAATGATTAGGAATTTAGGACGGTAGTTATAAGAACCTTAGAATGAGAATAATTAAATGTTCACTTCACCTTAATATTCATCTTACTTTTGGATTTCATATTGTAGCTAGCTAGTTTCCATTTGCTAATTTATTTTGGATTTCAAACTTGGAACTTAGAACTTGGAAAATATTTTCCGTATGTTTTGATAAATATTTTGGTATTTGGTTGCTAATTAAACATTTATTGAACTTTTTAGAAACATTGGGTCAAAACTTAAATATATTTATTTCGTTAGTATAGATTTAGTAATGTATGACATGCAAATTACATCATATGATGCAAATCTTAGTTTTTTTTTTTTTTTTTTTTTTTTTTTTTTTTTTTTTTTATGGATGAATTTATAATTTACGTGATTATTCAACATATAAAGTCATTATCAATACGTTTTTTGCTTTAAATATGAATATGTAGGATCTTACGATTCACGATCCGATTCTACGATCTACAATCGCACCTACCTTCAACGATTCTACATAGGATCCCAATTTTGACAACCTTGCATATACCCAAGGATAAAGTTTGTTGGTCCAATACCTTCATACCATTAAAAGTAAACATGTGTTGCTATCTTGACAAGTCTAATATATTAAAGCAATGGACCAAATCAAAATCTTTTAGGTATGGAAAATTTAATAAACTAAAATAGTTGAACCCAAAGTTGAAAGTATGCAAAGATGTTATTGATTTTATTGAAGGAGGAATTGGATGCAATCTCCATTCTACACTGTGGGCTACTTTTTTGTTGTCCTAGGGAAACTATTTGCGTACTCCCTGGGATACTTTTTGCAATCCTACATCGAAGACAACTCCCTCCACTTGCTGCCTTATAAGTTGTGAAGCTGAAGGAGTAGTGTACCATCAGTTATCTCCTTTTATTGTGGGCTACTTTTTTGTTGTCCTAGGGAAACTATTTGAGTACTCCCTGGGATACTTTTTGCAGTCCCACATCGAAGACAACTCCCCCCACTTGCTGCCTTATAAGCTGTGAAGCTGAAGGAGTTGTCTTTGATGTGGGACTGCAAAAAGTATCCCAGGGAGCACGCAAATAGTTTCCCTGGGACAACAAAAAAATAGCCTAAAATAAATAACTAATGGTACACTACTCTTTCAGCTTCACAGCTTATAAGCCAGCAAGTGGGGGGAGTTGTCTTCGATGTGGGACTGCAAAAAGTATCCCAGGGAGTACGCAAATAGTTTCCCTAGGACAATTAACTGATGGTACTCCTTTCTCTTCAGCTCACGCTTATAAGGCAAAAGGGGGAAGAAGTCTTCTTCGATGTGGGACGCACGTAAAAAAGGGGATGGGAGTACAAGAGTTTCCCACTCTAAACAAAAACGGCCCCCACATACACCTAGGCCAATCTTTGTCCTTTTCTTTTAGCTTAAGAGGGAAATGTTTTGTTTTTTAGATACTAATTTCGTGTCCTCTTTCTTATATTTTTTTTGTTCTTATGTAAACCCGGAATTACCCCTTCTTTTGTCACTTTCTCTAGTTCTCTAATGTAAATACGAACCCCTTTAGTCATTTTCTATTTATAGTAGATTATTCTTCCTTTTTCTCAAAAAATAAAAGGTAGATTATTCTTCTTTCGAAATGGTTTCTCTCTTCCTTTGGTGTGATGGTCACCTTATAAGTATAAATATTTTTGGGTGTGATGGATAAGGGCTGAGGTTCAAATCTTCATAAGGGAGCTTTACACACATATACACTTAGATTAGCATAAAGTAGAAATTCTATTTTACATCAAAAAAAGAAAAAAAAAAGTTTCCCTTCAACTCTTTGAACTTTTTTTATAAATATTTTTCTATTTGATTTGAATTTTAAAAATTCAACCGACAAATTGGATGTTCTTATTATACCATCCATACTTGCGAAATTTCAAGAATATCAAAGATTAATAACTATGTCATCAATCAAATATTTAAATTTCAAGTTTTTGTAATCTAAAATAATGCATGAAAAATAAGTTTATTGATTGAACAGTAAATAAAAATGAAATTTGATATGCTCGTTAAAAACACAAAAAACATACAATTCAATAATTAAAATTTTAAAATTCACATCCAATTAAAATACATAGAAATTTAAAGAGTTTCTCTTGAAATTACCTTGTCCTTCTTCTTTTTGTCATGATTTTATTTTAGTTTTACATTTTCTTCCTCGTTAGCTTTAATTTTTTGCAGGTCTCTTTAGCTTTATTTTATGATTATTAATCACTAGTATTCATGTATCACATCGATCGAAAAAAGTTGTGGTGTGAACACAAGACCTTATCCATTTGACCTCATATCATCCAATTATATATACCCAAGGATAAAGTTTGTTGGTCCAATACCTTCATACCTTTAAAAGTAAACATGTGTTGCTATCTTGACAAGTCTAATATATTAAAGCAATGGACCAAATCCAAATCCTTTAGGTCTCCATTCTACACTGTGGGCTACTTTTTTGTTGTCCTAGGGAAACTATTTGCGTACTCCCTGGGATACTTTTTGCAGTCCCACATCGAAGACAACTCCTCCCACTTACTGCCTTATAAGCTATGAAGCTGAAGGAGTAGTGTACCACCAGTTATCTCCTTTTATTGTGGGCTACTTTTTTGTTGTCCCAGGGAAACTATTTGCGTACTCCCTGGGATACTTTTTGCAGTCCCACATCGAAGACAACTCTCCTCGCTTGCTGCCTTATAAGCTGTGAAGCTAAAGGAGTAGTGTTGGTACACTACTCCTTCAGCTTCACAGCTTATAAGGCAGCAAGCGAGGAGAGTTGTCTTCGATGTGGGACTGCAAAAAGTATCCCAGGGAGTACGCAAATAGTTTCCCTGGGACAACAAAAAAGTAGCCCACAATAAAAGGAGATAACTGGTGGTACACTACTCCTTCAGCTTCATAGCTTATAAGGCAGTAAGTGGGAGGAGTTGTCTTCGATGTGGGACTGCAAAAAGTATCCCAGGGAGTACGCAAATAGTTCAGCTTCACAACTTATAAGGCAGCAAGTGGGAGGCAGTAAGTGGGGGGAGTTGTCTTCGATGTGGGATTGTAAAAAGTATCCCAGGGAGTACGCAAATAGTTTCCCTCGAACAACAAAAAAGTAGCCCACATCCCTTTATTGTGGGGGCTGTTTTTGTTTGGAGTGGGAAACTCTTGTACTCCCATCCCCTTTTTTACGTGCGTCCCACATCGAAGAAGACTCCTTCCCCCTCTGCCTTGTTGCTATCTTGACAAGTCTAATATATTAAAGCAATGGACCAAATCCAAATCCTTTAGATATGGAAAATTTAATAAACTAAAATAGTTGAACCCAAAGTTGAAAGTATGCAAAGACGTTATTGATTTTATTGAAGGAGGAATTGGATGCAATCTCCATTCTACACCTAGGCCAATCTTTGTCCTTTTCTTTTAGCTTAAGAGGGAAATGTTTTGTTTTTTAGATACTAATTTCGTGTCCTCTTTCTTATCAAACTCATCGTTTTGTGTGTTTGAGAGTCTTTATATTAAAAAAAAAAAATCTAAATTTGATGAGGATGGACTCCGTTTTACACCATCTATAAGAGATTGCCATATCAAAAAAAAAAAAAAAAAAAAAAACTTAAAAACTCAATACATTATACCACACCTAATAACACTTTATCAGCCTTTTACTTAAAACTTGAAATATGGTATTTATTGAAATGTTATCTTGTATGATCAAATGTACTTATTATTTAGTAATACTGGCTCAGGTTTATCAGTAACTGCTTGGAAAAAGTATAAACTCCTTTTAATTCATAACTCAATCTGTTTCATGTGAATCATTTATCAAACACTCTTCACAATCTAGAATATTTTTAACCTGACTAGTCAAATGGGAATGTCGACCGTAACATATGCTTGCTAAATACCCTCCATACAGTAAGCAATGGACACCAAGCTGGAAGATATGCATCCTTTCTTGGAGGGTGTAACCAGGTCCTTCAGCAGTGCTACAAAGATGAGGCTGAACATCCCTTAAGCTGGAATATTTTGAAGTTCCAAGCCAGCTAAAGTCAATGGGATCTTTAAATGCTCTCAAATAACAGCAACCATGAATAAGGAAACTCCAAACCTTTTGTGTAATGATAGTGACACAATCAAGGAACTCACTAGATATATCCTCAAAATCTGCATTTTGAGCTTCCCTATGAAATAGAATGGCTTTAAAATTATCCATTAGTGAGCACTTTAAGCATATGCATTTCAAGAGAGGCGGGTTCACTATAGGCAGATCCCATTTTGCAAACTCACTCCATACAGGACTTTTAGAAAGAGTTAATAAGGAGTCCCCAGCATTTATCCAGAAATTTGCAACTGTTGCAATTAGAGAAGATTCAAAGCGAAACAGATGGTGAGTAGCACCTGCAAGCAATAATGAGTATGCTGCACTGGTCCTGCTCAAGTCCAGAGCTTCCAAAAGATGCTCAACCAATTCAGAATATAGACCCAACAAGTCACTTGCACGGACTTTATATGCTGAAGCCAGTGTAGTATAGGCATTTAGACAGAGGTAGTGCAGGGGATGCAACTTGATGGTTGGTTGTGATTTTACTTCCGTGCCTTCTAACTGTTCATAAAGGAGACCTTGTGTCAACAAGTTTTCAAGCTTCTCACAACACAATTCTGGATCACCAAATGAAAGATACTGAGTTATAGCATCTTCAATGTAATCAGTCAACCTTCTTATTGCATAGTCACGATAGACATTTTGACCAGAACTCAAACTGGAAGCATCAAGACTTGCTGAAGAAATTTCTTGGAGAGGAAAATAGCACAAAGTTACATTAGTTAAAGATAACCTTTCTAGGCATCTCCATACCTTTAAACCAAAAAAAAGTAATATTCTGTTAAGTAATATCTCCGACAGATAACATTAGGTTCAAAGAGGCGAATTAGGCTAGGTGAAAAAGGTAAATATGGTTAAAACTTCCAATGGTACAAGGCAGTTAAAGGTGCTTGTTTTTGCGAAGTCACAAGAATTAAGAAGCATGCAAGGAAAGCAAAATAACAGCAACTGGAGATAATTTCAATTAGTATTGATAACTAATCAATAATTTCCCAAGTTGCAGTATTATGCTACTTTTTGCGGACATAAGATATGTAATTAAGACAGTAAAAAGCATTAACTTTTCTTTGGGATCAGAAACTAGCATGAACTAAAGTTAGAAAATAAATTAGGAAGCAATCAGAGTAATTCAATAAAGAATTTGAAAACATTACATATATTTTCCTAGAACTAAACTTCATGAAGTCCAGTTAAATGAGACCATTTATACATGCAAATGAATCTAAAACTATCGTCAATATTTTCCTGTTTGGGGTTAAAATCTTAATTAAGTCATGTTAAGAAGAATGTTGGCAAGTTTGATATAATTATGTTAAAAGGTGTATTGTAAAAAAAAGGCGAAAATGCACTTTTGGTCCCTACATTTTGGGCCTTGTTACAATTTGGTCCCTAAATTGATTTAGGTCCTAGGTCAGTCCCTGATTTTCAAAAATCGTTTTTAAAATAGTCCCTACCATCAACCCAGTGACAGAAAATGCTGAGGTGGCAAACGGCGTGCCCTATTTGCTGACATGGCACTGACGTGGATAATAAAATATTATTAAAAAAACTTATTTGACATTTTTGAAATTCCACGTCAAATTTAAATTAATAAAAAATTAAAACAAAAATCCAGGTCAGAAATTTTAAAATAAATAAATAAATAAACATTAATTTAATTAAATTAAGAAAAAAAAAAGTTTTTTCAGTTTAAAATTTTGAGTTTAAAAAATGAGTTTGTTTTTCATTATTTTTCGGAAGAACATTGTTCTTCTTCTTCCCAGGACATGAACTTCACGCTTCATGTTCTTCCCCAAATCAAACCCAATAAATCCAAAAAATCAAACCCATAAACATCTGGTAAATCAAACCTAAAAATCCAAGAAATCAAACCCATAAACATCCGGTAAATCAAACCTAAAAATCCAAGAAATCAAACTCATAAACCACCCAATAAATCTAAGAAATCAAACCCATAAACATCCAGTAAATCAAACCCAATAAATCCAAGAAATCAAATCCATAAACCTCTAGTAAATCAGACCCAATAAATCCAAGAAATAAATATACAAATCCACATCAGAAAAAAAAAAAAAAAAAAAAAAAAACCACAAACACGAAACCAAACTCACCAAGATCGACACCGACAGAAACCCAGTCAGTGTTTATCAAAAAACCCAGTTGAAAAAAGCGACAAATCCCGACTCACCAACTTGCTCCGAACCCAAGTCCGAACTCGTCCTCCGCTTCGAACCGCTCATCGTCGCCGTGGAGTGCAAAGACCTCGCCTCGTCGGCTCAGTCGCTGGTCTCCACAGCGAGGTCGGCCGGTTCAGAGATTCCGGCATAACCAACGCGAACAACAAGCGCGTGATCGTCACGATCCACTGCTCGATCCGGCTGGAGGTTCCGTTGGGGACACCGAGTCCGGTCATGGTCTCGCCGGAGTTTGTTCTTACATAGTCCGCGTGGCCAACGAGAAAATGGAAGAGACAGAGAAAGAGAATGGAAGAAAGAGAGAAAGAGAGGATCTGAAAATAGAGAAAAGAAAAAGGGAAACGAAAATAAGAAAGATACAGAAAAAGTTTTTTCTTTTTTTGTTTTTTATTTTGAATTTTTTCAGTTTAATTTTTTAAAATTTTTTTTAATTTTTTTATTAATTAAAATGCTGACTTGTCATTAAAACGTTGACATGGATGCTGACGTGGTATTTTTAATAATATTTTATTATCCACGTCAGTGCCATGTCAGCAAATAGGGCACGCCGTTTGCCACCTTAGCATTTTCTGTCACTGGGTTGACGGTAGGGACTATTTTAAAAACGATTTTTGAAAATCAGGGACTGACCTAGGACCTAAATCAATTTAGGGACCAAATTGTAACAAGGCCCAAAATGTAGGAACCAAAAGTGCATTTTCGCCTAAAAAAAATTAATAGATCCAGCCAAAGGTTTGGAAAATATAAATATAAACTCCAAAAAAAGTACATCAACAAGCAAATTAAGAAAAAAGAAAAATGGAAAAATCATTGAATTACAACTATAAGTTAATAGATTGTATCCAAAGACATGAAAAAATTCAGACAAACAGATGTTATGCCTTTATTTTTCCCCCCAATTCTTACCTGCAGAGTATGATCCACATTGGTTGGGGGTGAAGCACTACATCGCTCACAACGGCAGATAAATCGATACCTTGACCATAACTCTGATTGCCTCATTTGCTGGGGAAAAAAGTTGCATGTAAAATATTTGTACGAAAGATCTAATTGATTTAGATAATACAGAGACTCGAAAAGGACTTCAAAGAATCAAAAACATCTTGACAAAATGTACTTGGACTATAAATGCTTAGCTTCAAGTGAATTTTAAGCACGATAATTGTAATAATCACCCAAGTTTAGTGTTGACATTTTCCATAAAAATGAAATTATAGTATTCAAAGAAATAGTAGTAGAGAAGAGTAAAATAATTAAAAGAATACCTTAGGCTGCAACAAGTTAGTGTAGGTAACAGTGACTTGCTCCCCTTGCTTAATCCTCTTAATACTCCTAACAACAATTTTGGGACCATTATCCTGGCACACCTCATCATCTATAACATTGTATTATTAACAATGAAGATTGATTAAAGTTTGAAATATAATAGAGAAGAAGAAAATGAGTAGAGAGAAAGAGGGAAACACACCTTTTGTTAAGAAAGTGTGTTGGGGAAGAATCCAAAGCTTGGTGGAGTTGGGTCAACAGGGTGGCGGTGGAGAGAGGAAAAAGTGGTAAGAAGCGTTGGGAGAGCAGCTGTGATTGATCCATGAGAAGTTTTGTGGGTATACTGCTATACCCAGATTGCGCCCATCATAATCCTGCACCTCCACGCCATTGGTTAGCACAAGGCACAATGCAGCTGAGGTTGAAGCCATGTTTGTGGCTGTGGCTGTGGCTATGGCTTTGGCACCCTCACAAATTGTGGCCGCAAACTCATCGTCCTCTTGGAGTATGAGTAGTTTGCGGTAGTTGGTGAGCAAATTGGCAATGCGATCGTCAGGATGGGATTGGAGGAAGCGGAGGGCAGCACGGAGGTCAGAGGAGAAGGGGTGGTGGTGGTGGGATTGGAGGATGTGGAGTTCTTCGGTGGAGACGACCCTAGTAGTAGTACAGGCAGGGGAGCAGTAGTAGTAATGGTGGTGGTTTTTAGTATTATTGTAATTGGAATTTAGAGGGAGAGGGAGAGGGAGAGGGAGAGGGGAGAAGCAGGAGTAGCAGTGGGAGTGGAGGAATGAGTGGTGGAGAGCGTATGAGAGTGGAGGTATTGGAGGTGTTATGTCTTCCCCTATTTCTATGTCCTCCCTCGCCCTCATCTCCATCCCCCCATAAAATGATAAAATTTGAGTATCTCAATCCCATTACCATGTTTCATCCATTTGATCATTTAACACTCAACCACACCCATTTACGGTATGTGCAAAACTTTCTCTCTCTATAGCAGGGGAAGGGATCATTTATGAACAACTTGATCTTGGCTCAAGAAAAAGCTTGTTTATGTTCATTTATTTAGTAAACAAGCCAAGCTCAAACACAGTAATGTGTTTGTGAACAAGCTCGTAAACATGAGAACTCGAATTAATTATACTAGCTTATAACCTGCATAATGTGCAGGATACTTTTATTTATTACAAAAGACACATGGTAAGTGAAAATTTAACGTTTCTTAAAAAAAGTGAAAATTTAAACATTTTATATTAAGATAATACCAAAAAAAATTCAAATAATTACTTGCAAAGAAAAAACCTAAATTCAGGGAGTCTTTCATAGAGACTTTGAAATCTAATCTTGAAATCTATATTAAGATAATACCAAAAAAACATTTTAGCATATTACAATTTAATTGAGTGTTGAAATCAACCAACTTCAGACTTTAATTGTATAACCATTATATTATAGCAATTCTAAAATAGTTGTATAAATCAACCTAACACAAAAAATATTTCATAAAAAACTTTTAGAGGTTTGTGTCATTTGTATTTTCTAAATGTCAATGGACATTTTTGTTTCCTACAATGATTGACACTTTAATTAATTGGCACCTCAAGAAATGGCATAATATATGCATATTGGCCATTCCTATGGAGCAACTAAATCAAACATATAAATGAAACTCTAGTAGAAGATGGATCCAATTGTTCCCACGACCATTCTCCTGTTTTTCCTAGCTTGTGTAGGACCATTTCTAACACACATACTTTGGAAATTATTTCGTCTTCCATGCCATTTTCTTTTGGTTCACTTCTCAAACATTATCATCCGTCTTCTTTGACATGCTACTCTTGCACTATTTTTTTTCTATGATAACATTGTAAATGATCAAAAGTAATTTTAATAGTTTTTTTTTTTTTTTTTTGTTACAGAGAGTACATATGTGAGAATCTGCACATACTATTTTTGGTCTTTTTTAATTATCAAGCATTAACAAATGAGAAAGACAATCATTTAAAAATAAAAGCAACAGGGGGAAAATTATGCTATCCTGACCTTTCAATTTAATTCAGTAACTCTTCTTGAACAATAATAAACGGTCTTATTTGCCTCTGTGCTTCTACAAAAACACGTGAAAAAGAAGAAGAAGATGTCATTGAAAATACATAAACCCTGATAAACATCAATGCAAAACTGGTTCTACAAAATACAAACTGAGTTCCTATACACATTCCATCCACAAAAAATCTAGAAGTAAATTTGGTCACATGTGCAAAATGATGTAGAGAATAATTAAGAAGTTAGTGCCTTGCGTCGTGGAGAACAGCAAACCTATGGTACTAAGGTGGTACTACATATGCATAAAGATGAAAAGCGTTGTCAGTAGAATCATTCGGAGTAGAAATATGATATCAATACTATAAACCACTATTCAATTGGCAAAACTGATCCACATATCTTAAGAAACCGGACTGGAATGATTAGCAAGTTTTGGCAAGTGACAAAAAGTTTTTTTTTGGGATTTTAATTGAACAATCTGGACTCAAAGAGAGTCTACCAATTAGGAACAGCTACCACATCAAATTCAGATCCAAATCCCATTGACTAAATGTTACCTGTTTACTGAAACACAAAAAAAGAAAAAAAAATTTGTTTCATCGAACTAATTTCTTCTTCATCAACTGCTATTGTTATATATTTTTTCTAACATAGACTTTTATCTATAATGAAAACATACAAACTTTTAAAATAAAGACAGACATTAGTTATCTTATGATTATGTTTGTGTTCAAATACACATAATTTAATAGTTCATAACATTGCAATCAAACATCCACAATAATAATCTCTAAGACAATGCATCAATTTTTTTTTTTTTTTTTAAACACAGTAAAGCACATATATGTACAATATGCAAATCTCACAAACAGTGGAGAATTTAAAGATTGTGTTCAATTTAAGTGATTTTAAATACTTAAGTGAATATAATCCCAACAATATTATAGAGATAGAAGAATTCCAATAAAATTTGTAGAGAGAGGGTTAATTTGCACATTGATAGTATCAGTGTTCAACCTAACCAATTTAAACTATAAACTTTAGCAATTCTGAAACTTGAAAATATTATAGATTAGTGTCATTATTAAAGGAATGACAAAAAAAAAAAAAGAATCACTAACCATCCAAAAAAAAAAATTAATGGGCACACAACAATTTTACAGGCATTAATCAAATTCAATAAGTGAAAACATGAGTTTTTAGCACAAAACATTAAAGGGGTTTTAGACTTTTTTTTTAAGTTTCAGATATAGATGCTCATAGCAGCATTGAAAAGTGATTCAAGGGTAAACATGTGTTTTTTTTTTTTTTCCTACAAATATTCAAGGGCTAAACCCCATTAAAAAAAGAAAGCTGGATTGTGATAAATCGGGAAGAAAGCATCAAAATAAAGAGCAAGTATCAAAATGCTGACCTTTGGGTATATGGTGTTACAGAAAAGAAGCGAAACAGAACGGGTGTCAAGCTGAAAATTTGAGGGAGGAAGAGATTTTATTTTTACCGTTTTGTCTTTTATCGAACGGAGATTTATCTTTTGATTAAAGGGTGTGGCGTTTAAGGGTTTTTTTTTTTTTTTAACGCGTGGTTGTTTTTGTCTTTTATATTTTGCCTAGTTACTTTTTTAAAATTCATTTTTCAACCGATTTTTTATTATTTTCTTATCTTATTTAAATATCATTTCTTTTTTATTCATTTCCATATATACAACTTACAAAATAAAGAGATATGAAAAGTGGAAAGAGAAAATATTAATTTTAAATTATTTTACTTATCTACAGTAATCTCAAGATTTAGAACATTTCCAACAGAATCTCCAAATTTTTGTACTATTTGGAGAATGAACGGTGACTTTTACCTTTTAACTACTCACTTTTTCAAATATACTTCCAACAGATTCTCTATCTCATTTAAATATTATTTTTTTCATTCATTATTTATTCTTTTTTTAACAACTACACATCTTCCAACATTTTTTTATTCAATACCTAATTATTATAATAAGAAAAAAGCATTTGAAGAGTGAACAGTAGCTCATCAAACTTGATGAGCTACTATTCATGAGCCAAAAAAAAATCTAAGAATAGAGAGTCCATTGGAGAGCTTTTTTGGGTTTCACTCTCTATTATAGAGAGAATTTTGGATTTACATAGGTCATTGGAGATGCTCTAAAGAGAGTGGCCATAGATTAGAAAAAACAATTTGCCTCATTTGGAAATACTACTGGACTTGGTTTTTAAGGCTTCGCTATCTACTTTGCCTATAATTTTGGTTTTAACTCTTCCATCGAAGATACTCTAAATTAGATAGTATTTTAGCAAATCAGAGTGACTTTTCTCTTAATATGTAAATGTGACAAAAGTTTATGTGCTTTTGTCTGAAGGGTGTAAAGCAAAGGTTTCACTTCAAGTAAATTTAATCTTTAAAAAAATAAAATAAAAAATAGGACAAAGTTTAGCTACAACTTCCATTAAAATAATTAACATGACTATATATTCTCAAAATCTAACCATTAGATTACATGTTCTTTATGCTCTTAACACACAGGTCATATTTTTTGCAAATTGAATGTTATTTACTATATGATCTATAAACTTATTTTTGTATGCATAATTTTAGACTACTAAAACTTGCAATTTAAACAATTGATTAATGCAGGGGCAGAGCCGGGGGGGGCAGTTGCCCCCCGCCCCGCCCAAAAAATACCTTTAGTTATTAAATTCCCCTGCCTACTTTTTGCTTTTGGATTTTTTAAATGCCACTTTGTTTCTTTGATCTTGAAATAGAGTATAACTTCTAAATGAACCATTGAGGAATCTAAAGTCCTCCACTAGCATGGCTTGCACTGGTTTTTTTTTTTTTTAGTTTTTCCCTACCATATTATAATTTGAACATTTTATGGGAACACATTAACCAAAATAATAGAAATTCACATATATGTACTCAGTATCTATCTAGCTACTAATAGTTTCATTCATAACTTGAGTTTTGGCTCTAAAAAAAATAGATCACTCATGTTAGAAATATCTCAATAGATAAATACAATATTATGAACAAGCTTTTTTTTGTTTGTAGGGTTTTTTTTTTGGTATAATTACATTAAATATCACTTAGTATTTAAATGAATAGCTTTTAATTTTTCAAATTGGTCTCAAATATTATATATTCACATAAATTTGTGTAAGTACGTATATCATATATAAATTCCCCCCCCCCCCCCTCAACTTAAATCCTAACTCTGTTACTGGATTAATGATATAGTTATTAATCTTTAATCTTTTAAAATTTTTGCAAGCATGTAAGATATAAGATGTAAATGCAATCCAACGGTAGATTTATTAAAATTCACATCTAATAAAAAAATATTAAATGAAGTTGTAGCATTAAGGCTACAACTTTGTAGCCTTAAGGCTACAACTTTGTAGCCAAACCTTGTTCTAAAACATATAATGCTATTAGACCATTGAGTTTCCTTTATTCCAAACGGGCCAAACAGCCCAAATCCATCTGATTTACCGGCCCAATTTCTACAATTGGACTGTCCCGGACCCTTCTTTCCATTTCTAAAACCCTACCAAAACCAAACGGTCCAAACCTCCCTAAACTCTCTCTCTCTCTCTCTCACACTCTCTGTGAACTCTGATTCACCTTCACCACCATGCTCTCTCGTCTCCTTCCTAAACCCTCGCATCTCCGTCGTCTAACCCTAATTTCCCCAAAATCACATTCACATCCCCAAACCCCACAAATCCAAAGCCCCAATTTCATTCCCAAATTCTTCTTCTCCTCCAACAACAATGGCAAAGACCCACCTTCATCGACTTCATGGAACCTTTCCCACGAGAGCGACTCGAAATTCGACCAGTTCTTCGCCCAGGACTCTCCGGCCGGAAACGACGACGTGGACTCGTGGTTGAAATCGAGCGAGGCGATCGGAGCGAAGAGCGGCGAGGATGTGGAGAACAAGCCCTGGAACCTTGTGGACGAGGACAAGGACGACGTGTTCGGATTGAAGGAGGAGGAGGTGGGTGTACGGGAGCTCGGCGATACCGCGGGTGAGAGTAGTGTTAGCAGTACTAGTGGTGGTGGTGGTGATGATGTGGAGAGAGAGAAGAGAGAGGAGGCATTGAGGCTGGAGAGAGAGAAACAAGAGCTCACTGCTGTACTGAAAGGTACATTGTGTTATTTAGAGCATAATTTTATTTTTGGATATTA
The DNA here is from genome assembly GCA_028535165.1 of Quercus tomentella. Classification (NCBI taxonomy): domain Eukaryota; kingdom Viridiplantae; phylum Streptophyta; class Magnoliopsida; order Fagales; family Fagaceae; genus Quercus; species Quercus tomentella. The sequence continues at coordinate 26,135,114 of JAPQVY010000144.1, forward strand.
GTTTTTGCATATGGGTTTCTAAATTAGTATAGCAAAATTAGACTTACTATTCCCAATTTTCAAGAAATGAGGCCACCCCATATAATTGATCATTTTGGATGATCGGTATTTTGGATGCATTTCTATATTTTTAGACCAAAGAAAAAAAAATGGGATTTCTGTTTTATTGGTCTGTGACTAGGAATGGGAATACTGCATTTATACTTTTCACCAACTATATTCTCTTGCCAAGTAATTCTTCTTAGGATTTATAATAAAATAAAATAAAAGGCTATTTCTATGTAAATACTTGATGGTAGAATTCTTAATGAAGATATTGAAAATGGTATATGGGCTTTTTGTTAAGTTTGTAGCTTAGGAAATTTTGTTTGGTGAATATGAATGTCATGCTGGTTATTGGAGCCAATGAGAGGAAAAAGTATTTTGTATCAAATGATACCATGTCATCCGTATAAAAATCCAATAAATGAGAGACACGTGTTCAAAAATAACTACACACTAACACATGTCTTTCAATTGTCAGTGGGTTAGTCATTTTTTGTTGATTTGTCTCATACTTATTGGATTTTGATACCGCTGACATGGTATCATTTGATACCAAATACCTTCTCCAATGAGAGGGTGAGTTGATTTAAGTTGAGGGAATGGAAAAAGGTAGAGGAAGACCAAAAATAACAATGATAGAAATAGTATAAAAAAAATGTTAATTAAGGAAGTAATAGAGAGTATGGCTTTAGATAGAATAAAATGTCAGAAAAGAATACTTGTGGTCAACCCTATCTAATATGTCCAGAATCCATTGCAGACCCCAAAATTATAGGAGTAAGACTCGGTTGTTGCTGTTGAATTTGAATGTCATGCTCTTTTTATTTTCTTGATTTCCTTGAGATTTTGTTTATGTTATTGAGAATAGTAGCTTAGCCAGGCCAAGCAAAGTGTTGGTTTTGGTTTAGACTTTTAGTAAATTTCCAATACAACTTCAACTTGATTGAGTGAAAACAAGCTTGACTGAAAGTAGTTTGTGTAAGTTTGACTTAATTGGTGGTTGTTTACTAGCTTAAACTATCAAGGTGAATTCCATCACTTTTCTCATATCAAGTTTACAAATTAGCAGCGAAATGTGTACTGATTCTGTATTTCTGATTGCAGGTCCAAATCGTGCATTTGGTGACCTTATTGCTGCATCTGGAATCACAGATGAAATGCTGGACAGTTTGATTGCCCTCAAGGACTTAGAAGGGATTGAGGGATTACCTCCTCTAAGTGAAATAGAGGAAATGCGATATGAGAAAAATACAAGAAAATCCTCTAGAGCCGAAATAGAGCGCCAGAAACAGGAGGAAGTTGCCAAAGCAAGAGTGAGACAAGTAGATGAGAAGGGAAGAGCTTATGGAACAGGGAGGAGAAAATGCAGTATAGCCCGTGTCTTTCTTCAACCTGGTGATGGAAAATTTGTAGTTAATGATAAAGAATTCGATGTCTATTTTCCCATGCTTGATCATCGTGCTGCACTCCTGCGACCTTTTTCGGAGACAAAGACTTTGGGCCTTTGGGATATCAACTGTACTGTGAAAGGAGGTGGTGTCTCAGGTGAGTTAACTGTTTGTAGCTAAAATTCTGCTAAAAGGTTTAAATTTTTTATTTTGTTGATTTCATTTTATGCAAGTTGAAAATTAGGGAGAACTTTGATTTTATCACATGCTTCTTTTTTTCGTCCCACTATCTGTTATGACTTAATTTGGGCCAAATTATTCTTTTTGATATGGTATGAAGATGCTTCGTCTGGAGAATGTAAAACAAATGCATGTGTATGTTTTTATAGCTAATGTTATTTTGCATAAATTAAAATGATTAATAAACCCATATAAATTATGTAAAGATAGGCTAAGAAGGCTTATCAATCTTGTAACCTCCCGAGTTTTGGATAGACCTTTCATGGATTCAGGCATAATCCACAGAAGGCTAAAAGATTCCTAGCTACTGAGCAATGAATGAGGGGATGTTCCACCAACTCTGTTTTGCACTTACTCAAGTTCTATTCAGCAAAGACATCTTCTACTAACCAAACACCTCGGATTTAGTTCTCTTATTTCTTTTTTACTTTCCAATTTGAGTATATTGTTACTTTATTGAATATGTTAGTATAAACTGATATATTATTATATATATGGTAATTAAAGGTAGTAGAAAAATTTAAATGTCTTCCATCACTTATACGCAGCAGATCTATATATTTATCTATGAGATCATTTTAGTTTTGAACTTTGAAGTACATGCTTCTTAGTCTAATCATTCATATTTGTATTTTTAAATTTTTGACCTAGACCTCCCAATTTGTTCTCTGATTTTCATGTTGTCCTGAAATAGTGACTTGTGTGCATCCATGGGGGTTAATCTCAGTTCAAAATGGGTTGGGAATCCTTAATTTTGTTAACTATGCAAGCCAAGCTTGGCCAGATTGGATAAGGCACTAAGGCTAGTGTGGCTTGAATAGGTTGGGAATATATTTCTAAGTGTATGAAAATTTATTCCATAACAGAGAAAGATTGCTAAAGTACACTGGCTGTTTTTACTGGACTGTACCCCTGAAATTACAATAGAATAAATAGAGAATCCAAAATATCCATTAGAGACCAGGACATGCGCCGTCTTTAGACATTCAGGCTTCCAGTTAATCAATATCTCAAAGGGGGTTTCTTTTATTAAATGGATGAGGATTGAGATAAATGTTTAGTCATTACTCATATTACTAGTTTGTCTTTGGTCTTGACACATAATTTGTTCTTCATTTTGGCCTTTAAACTTATCTACATATGAAAATAATGCCTTTTACATCAACTCAAATCTTTCTGTCAATAGCAATCAGTAGTTGAACTAGTTTTTCCTTCCACATCATTTCTGAGTTTGACCTCACCCCATCTGCCCTTCCCAAAAAAGAAAAAGAAAAGAAGATGTTCCTATGTTCAGAACCAGTAGTTGTACTGAGCACAAGTTGAATTCTTTTGATTGCTTTGTCTACTTGTATTTTATGATAGATCACTTAAAATATTAGCTGAGCATAAGCCAAGTTCAAAAATAGCTTTGATGTTAGCCAAGCATGCTGAAAGCAGCTTGATTCAGCGTGGCTCATTTGCAGAGTAGGGGTTTTGATTTTGTTGATTGGTGCATCATGTGTCGTTGTTGTGGGGAGACAGTGGATCATTTGTTGCTACATTGTGGGAGGGCTCATCGTTTGTGGAGTTTTGTCTTTAGCACTTTTGGGGTTTTGTGGGTTCTCTCAAGATTGGTTACAGATTTCCTTTTTGGTTGGTGGAATTGGTTGGGGAAGCATTTATCTAACATTTGGAATTTAGCTCCATCGTGTTTGATGTGGTGCATTTGGAGGGAATGCAATTGGTGGACTTTTGAGGACTTAGATAGATCCAGTTGCTTGCTCTTTTTTCTAGTTCCCTTTTTGATTGGTCTAGGGTTTGGGGACTCACATCTAGTGAATCTCTCCCTTTGTTCCTTAGCTCTCTCTTTCTTTGTAACTAGTTTTTTTTTTCCTTTGTTTTTGCTTTTCTCTCTTTTTTTGTAATCTTTGATATGCTTTGTGCTTCTTTGCATAAAGTATTTTTTTGAATATACATCTTTCTTACTTATCAAAAAAAAAAAAGAAAAAAAAAAGATAGGTAATAAGAGTAGTATTATTGATCATAAAAAAAGAAAAAAAGAAAGAAAGAAAGGATCCACAATGATGAACACAAAAGGGTAAAGAGCAAAGAAAACTAAAGGTCACAAAAAATCAAAGGGCTATACTAAGAGAAGTAAGAAACTCAATGTTGGATGAACATTCTGAGGAACCCCAACACCGATACCAATCAAACAAAGTTTTCTGACACAAATCTTTTAAATGATCCAATGATTTTTCAATATCCTCAAACAAGCGATGATTCTGCTCCGACCAAACAATCCTTATCAAACAACCTAGAACCAAATTTGAAATATCTGATTTATACTTCCCAAGCCAATTTCTCCAACAAAATAGTAAACATGCAACAAAGCCCAGCATGACCCATTGAACTCCATCTCTCTCTCTCTTTCTCTTTGGTATCGTATATATTTTTTGTTAGTATTTGTTTACCAAACCATCTTTACATTCTCATAAGCTCCTTATCTAACAAGTATTGTTGCTCAGTTTTCCAACTGATTTTGCTTGTATAGTGTGAGACCATTGTGATACATTCAAGTCTTTCCGTAAATGGTTTGAGATGACAATTTCTTAATAGGCTCCACCAGCCTCTGCACTTTTGGACATTGTGTTCATTCCTTGAATCCTAGATTGTAATTTCTGGGGGACTAGATTGTATTTTCTAATAAAATTTCTTCCAAAAGAAGTATGTTACACAATCCCTGCTTCCCATTATATTCCTTCATCTGCCTCAGCATGCTTAGTGTGGCGTTTGTTATTTATTTGTTTTTTCTTTTGATTGATATATACAACTCATACACCTATACATGATTGTACCCATGACCTCACCCTCCATCTCTTGTTTATGTGGGAGAAGATGCTATTTGGTTGAAAGACTATTGACACTTATTGTTTGTTGATTCTACATCTCTACTTCAGCCATCCAAACTTGCTTCTACGTGGCATTTTCTGTCCCCATATCTTTGCCCCTTTGAATAGCTGTATTAAGATGATTACTACTGTAAAATATATCCTCATTAAGGACTGCACTGTATTGAAGATTCCTTGGGTATGTTTATACTTAGAGGAAGAATCTGTCTCTCAGTTGCTAGCAATTGACTCTCCCTGAAATTAGTCTACTCCAATTGATTAGCATCTTTTTTTTTTCCTCATCAAGTTTTTTTTGGTAGGTAATAAGTGTAATATTATTGATAAAAGATAAAGAAAGGAGAATACAAGGTGTTCACGATGATGAACACAGAAAAAAACAACAACAAAAGGCAAAGAAACAAAGAAATCAAGAGACTATTCTAAGAGAAAAGATGAACTCTATGATAGAAGAATAATCTGAGGAATCCCAACACCAAGACCAATCAAAAAGAGTTCGCTAGCACGAATCATTTAACTAAACCAATGATTTCTCATTATTCTAAAAGGAGCGACTATTTGTTCCATCCAAACGATCCACATTAAACAACTTAGAACCAAAATCCAAATATCTGAATAATGTTTCCCAAGCCAGTGTCTCCAACAAAATAATAAACTTGCTACAGAGCTTGGCATGACCCATTGAATTCCAAAAACCTGAAGCATATGCACCCATAAAGAATGTGCTACATGGCAATGAAGAAGGAGATGGTCGACAGATTCTCCATTACAACAATGCATACAACACCAATTCGCCAAAGGGAGGTGAGACTATCAAAAGCAAGAATCTGACAACAAGCTGCTGTCGACATAAAGAAAGCCACCCTTTTAGGAACCTTTACTTTCCAAACGCCCTTCCAAGGCAAGATGGAGTTAGGAGCATCCCGAATCTCATGGTAAATGGACCTAGTGTCGAACTTACCGCTGCCATTAAGGCACCAATGTAGACTGTCACTCCCAACATCCCTCCTAATATGAAGCCCCTCTGCCTTTTCATATAGAGTGCTGGAATTGGAGGTTGTAATGTGACAGATTATAAGAAACAGTCGTCTTCACCTTTTCTAAACTGTATGCTAGCAGTGGAATACAAGACGCCAGAAGGATATTTTTTCATAAGGTCTGTAGATGTATTATAGATTATAAAGGTGATTGAAATTGAGAAACTGAATGGGTGCTCCTTGACATCAATTTCAAGGTCAGAATATCATTACCTCGTTTCCTTTTCCAGAAAGGGTGCCATCTTTACTGAGGATATTAGTTGGGACTTTTGTCTTAACCTTTCTGGTTTTTTCCGCTACCTATGGTCTTTGGGCTAAATGGCATCTTCCCCCTACATAAAGAGGGAGGGAAGTTTCTAGACTTTTGTCTGATTTGTATTACTACCTGCTGAGAAAAACCTTACATTTTTTTTTAATCCTGGTTTATAGTGTTTGCTTTGTTTTTTTTGGATCATTAGTGTTCCTTTTTATTATGAAAATTTTCCAACCTCTTTTTAGGATTTTATTTTTGAAAACCAATGTAAAGAAAGAAGAAATGTCCATATATATATATATATCTTCTCATGAAAATCTAAATTATATTTGTGATTGAGTGGTGGTGATTTAATTTAGACAATCTTGGCTATTTCATCATATTAGCTCTGCCTGCAAAATGTTAGAAACATACGTGGAATAAGTTATTAGACCTTTTTGATTACTTATTTTTTTGAGGGGGTGGGGGGATTGGTTGAGGTTGAAGAGTATAATTTACAAATAGTTTCTCGCTTTGGCCATGTAGTATTAATATTATAGAGGAAGCTGATTCCTTTCCTTTTCTGATTTTTTAATATATGACTATGAGCTCTATATTCTTGTACTATCTATAAACCAATAACTTAATTGCTGACCTCATGAACTAATTGCCTGAACTTGGTGACAGGTCAAGTTGGAGCAATTCGGTTGGGGATCAGCAGGGCCTTGCAAAATTGGGAACCTGACTTACGTCCCGCACTCAGAGACGGTACAATCTCTAAATACATATTAACTTTTTATATATTATTTTTTTTTTCTGCCTAATAAGGCTAATAAACCATATATTGCACATCACACCATATTTTGAGGAAAACATAAAAAACTCTTTCCCACTTTACCGGGTAGCTCTTTCAACTTTCCCACTTTACCGGGTAGCTCTTTCAAATATAATTTGTGGCAATGCATCTTTACAAGGCTAGTTCTTGCATTCTGAATTCTGATTGTTAATTAATCATGATCTTATAATTATCAAAAACTAAAACAGCTAATTTGTTTACCAGCTGGTTTCTTGACAAGGGACTCACGTGTGGTGGAAAGGAAAAAACCGGGCAAAGCTAAAGCAAGAAAGAGCTTTCAATGGGTCAAGCGTTAATTATTTGTTTGGATGTGAATTTGCTTTACTGCAGGACCTGTTTTATCTTGAACTTCCATTTTGACACAAAACAGTAACTTTTTGAGATGCACTTGTTGGCCAGGAATCTCCTCTGTAATGTAGCTTGTAATGCAATTGTACTCCTTTGAGTGCTGCTAGAATTTTAGTGAACAGCCTAAAAAGTAATCTTTTGGGCTTTCTCTGATTAATATAGCCTGCATGTACTTCCCTTGGGCTCTATCCTCATCTCCAGTTTCTTTTGTACCTATTGGCAATGATGAGTTGTTTAACAATATGAAATCACAGATTACGCTTCTAAGAAGTAGCAAAACTTGTGACAATTGAGCAAATATTTTAAGTGATCAGTCAAAATGTTACAGCAAAATTTTCCACAGTAGATATACCTCAAGCTGCTCTGGGAATTGTTACAACAATGGAGCTTGCCTTTGCTGCCATGTTCGTTGCACTCTTAATCCGGTTCATATCCAATTACTTATATGCAGGTGAAAAAGTGTACTAGAAAGATCTCTTCCTCTTAATATATTTCTGTACTTAAAGATGAGGCTTAATTAATTTGAAACTATATTGGAATAGACAGTTTATAAGCTTTGCTTTGAGGATATAACCTCATTTTATTAAAAGAAACACCTTATGTTATTTGGATGATTCCTTATATCAATCTATTTTTCTCTAGACAAATAGTGTCTTAAATTTTCTCTTATATTCTTAAGCCAACTATTTAAGATGAGTAATCTAGGGATATTAATATATACTACATAAAAGGTATAAATTAATGCATCACAAATCATTAAAAAAATATATATATATATATATATATATATATATTTATTATGGTGTTAAAGTGACATATATATTAATTATATTTATTGTTACATCAATTTGAAAATCAATTGGGATTGCCTGGCAGGTAGCAAGCAAAGTTTTGAAGTGTATCATTGAGATTTAGGAATGTTGGAAACATATGTTGGGCATTTCTCTTATTTCCAATGAGTCGAGGGTCTTCAATTTTATGTAAAAGACCATACATTAAATGATTGTTTTCTTAAAATTTTGGATTTTATAAATAAGTCTTCAATTATGGATTTTATATATTAAATGATTGTTCTCTCTCTCGTCTTGTTGTAACTTGCTCGAGCTCAACGAGAAATTATTGTGTACTCCCAAAGTACCATAAATGCGTACTCCCTCCTCTCACATGAATAGTGGGACCCACCATTCATGTGAGAGAGGGGACTACGCATTTATGGTATTCCGGAAGTACCTAATAATTTTCCCGAGCTCAACTTAGTATCCAAGAAATGAAGGGTTTTAATATTTCCATATCTATAAATACACTATAGCATAGTCGGCAATATGGCTTTAGAATATTTTAAGCAAAAATGCATTTCTCTTATTCACCACCACGCAAAAAGCCCAAAATTTATATCCAGATTGATATCCAACAAGTGATGCAACACAATACAACACTGTGAATACCTCCAATTCCCCTAACAAAAATTTTAAACTTTAAAACTCAATCTTTTGGTACCATTTAAAAAAATTAGTACTTTTCACATTTGATACACTTGGACTTTAATCATGAGTTTGATGATGTTGAATTAGTTGAAAGAGCATCCCCTACTATATTATAAATGATGCAATGATCATTAATGGCACTCTCTTAAAAATTAATTTACGTCAACATTATTGATTGCTATTATGTATGGTAATTAGCTCACTCTTTTTTATGAACCATAAACTTTATTTAGAGGAAGAAAACAGATTACAAAGCCCTACTGGACTCCTCCAAAATAATGGAAGAGAAACAAGCAGGGCTATTCCCAATATCAAAAAGGCCAAAAAAATTACAAGAAAGAAACCACTTTGCTAAAGAGTGGGCTGCTGCATTACACAACCTAGGCACCCACTTCACAAAAAACTTATCAGAAACAGACAACAAATTCCTCAAATCAGACCACAAGGACCTAATCCTCCAGAAGGGGAGGGGGGGGGGGGGGGGGCTCAGCCAAATCATTGAGAAGATGTACACAATACTAGCAGTCTGATTCCACTATAATGCACTCATTACCCATGGCAGGAGCTAAAGAGAGGGCCCACTTAATGGCCTCAACTTCCGCTTGGAGAGGGAGGGTGGTGTTCACTTTCATAGTATCGGCGAATACCAACTCCCCTCTCTGGTCTCTTGCTACCGCAGCTATAGAAAAGAAGCGAGGCCCCACAGCAGCATCAACATTAATTTTAAAAGACAAACCTAGGGGAGTGATCCAAGTTTGAGTTGAGGAAGGAACCTACTGTCTAGTGGTAGAGGCATCAGAGTTTTTTGTGCTTAGAGAAGAGACATGAGATTTTAGTAGAAACCCCATCAATATTTAGAGTGCTGTCTCCAAATATGGCCTGATTCCTCTGCCTCCAAACCATGTCACAAAGGATGGCACCATACAACAAAAAATCTTCCTTATGGCCCAAACACTGATTAACCAAAAAAGGGGGAGACAAGAGGAAGTTGGCAAAATCGGCTGTCGAAACAAAAGCTAATGAGTCTATTCTCACACCCCAATGGCTTTGGAACCATAAGGATTTAGCAAAAGGGTAGACCGTGAACAGATGAAGGGATGTTTCCAAAGCTGAATTACACAAAGGGCAGCACCCATCCACATTCTCATTAAACTTACTTATTACCTCCATGGTAGGCAAAACATTGGCAGCAATTCTCCATAAATGCATCTTAAGGCGCTCATGAATTTTGGATCTCCAAATCTGACCCCTAATATAGTCGGAGTTTGAGGGAGGAGGGCCTCCAAATCTCACCCTCCTGATTTGTCCTTTGTGACTTGGATCTACCTGTCATGGTAGAGGATACAGTTGATACAATTATTACACAAGCGGCCAAACTCAGCTGGCTTAAAAGTAAAATCAGTCTAGAGGTGGTCCCATCATCCAAAGAAAACTCCAAAAAGCTCCTCATTGGTAAGATCCTTTCCAACAAGTCTTTCTCAAAAAATTTAGTCAAAGAAATCCTAGTGAAAGCGTGGAATGTAATAAATGATATAGATGTTTTGCTAGTAGACAAGAACATTTTTGTGTTTTCCTTTAAGCATGAGGCAGATGTGAGGCGTGCTGGGGATAGAAGACCTTGGATAGTAAAGGGAGAACATTTAATCCTGAAGCATTTCAAATCCGATATTAGTGTATCAGAAGTGGATTTTTCAACCACAGAGTTCTGGATTCAGATCCATGGCCTTCCTCTCAACAAACGAAGTGAAGAAATTGCTCTTAAAATTGGTATCATGGTGGGTAGAGCCTTGGAAACAGACTTTGTGGGTCCAGGATCTGAGATATGGAAAAGAAGTGTTAGAGTCCGAGTGGAGGTGGATATTAGCTGTCCTCTTGTCCTTGGCTTCCCTTTAGAATGGGAACAACTTCCAAACCTTTGGATCCCTTTCAAATTTGAAAAACTGGGTAATTTTTGTTTTGGATGTGGAATGTTGGGCCATGACCAACGTGATTGCCAAGATAAGGGGGTTTAGACCCTCCTAAGGGAAGGGGTCAACTTTGGCTTCTTTGGCAGATGGCTTCGAGCAAATAATGACAAATTTCAACTGGGCATCAACTTGGAAACACTCCTCAATCCAGACATGGTAGAATGTACTAAAGGTAATCGGCTACAGATAAGCACACCACCAGTTTCAAAGTCTCGTGTAAAACAAGGCCAACCCGATTGGATTCAATCGGCCATGGATTCTTAGGATGCAATGATTACCAGAGAAGAGCTAGGCATAAGAGATGAGCCAGTGGAGGTCCTTGAGCAGTGTGAGATGGAGACCCTACAGCAGATTGATGGGACCTGTTTGGAAAAGGCCACTGTAGATTTGACAAAATCCCGGGTATGTCTCAATCCCTGTTCTAATCTAATTACTTCCCAACCCTGTTCTAACCAAAATTTCATTCCCCTTTCCCCTGTGAGCCCATCCAAGACCTCATGGGCTGGACCTTCTTCCCCAAAATCCAAGATCATAAAAAAGCCCACAACCCAGCCTATAATAAAAAATAAAAAATAAAACCCACCTAGCCCACTGATAGGTTACAAAAGAAAGACCATCCAATATAGCCCATCAGATTCCCCACAAACCTCCCCTAAAAAACAAAAACACATTCACACAAACACAACTCCACTTCTCTCTCCTAGACACTTTAGCCCTCACAGGAAAAAATCACTTAAGGCCCAAGCCAGAACAAAGGCAGTTACATGAGCCATAAGTTTCAAGCAAAGCAAAGATGGTTCCCCTAAGTCCATTAATTCCAATCTTGATTTTTCACCATGCAATTCTACGATGGCCGAGGAGACAGGCCTTATCATGCCCCCCACCTCGCCATGAGGACCATAGCGTGGAACTGTCGAGGTGCTGGTAGAGCCCCGACGATTAGAGCTCTTAAGGAGCTAATTCGTGAGTCAAATCCGGATTTAGTTTTCCTCTTTGAAACCAAAATAAAATCTAAAAGGATAAACATGATTTGTGATAGATTGAAGTTTGTAGATTCTTGGTGTGTTGATGCTAATGGCTTGTCTGGGGGTCTTGTGCTGTTTTGGAGATCGGGTGTTGATCTAGAAGTGGTTTTCTCAAATAAAAACATGATAGTGGCGCTGGTTTATTCAAACCCCCCTGAAGCTTCTTTTTGCTATTTATGGTCCAATCCAAAGATCCAAAAAAGGAAAATTCTAGGAAATGTTGGAGAATATGGTGTCTTCCTTCTCAGGGCCTTGGGTAGTAATTGGAGATCTAAATTGCATCAAACAAGTGAAAGAGAAACACGGTGGATGTGCATTTGCTGAAAGTTCTGTAAGTCACCTCAGAGATTTCATGTCCAATACAGGTGCTATTGATTTGGGATTTACTAGTCCATCCTTTACTTGGTCAAACAGGAGGGAAGGCTTGGCCAATATAAAAGAAAGGTTGGACCAATGTATATGTGACCAGGAGTGGCAATCTTTATTTCCCAAAGCTGGGGTCAGACACTTGTGTAATTCTAACTCGGATCATAACCCGATTTTGCTTGATACAATTCTAGAACCTGATGTTTTGTCTCGGCCATTTCGTTTTGAAGCAATGTGGACTAGGGAAGAGGAAAGTAGATCGGTTGTGGAAAATGCTTGGCAAATTTGGGTTGAAGGCTCTCAGGGCTTTAAGTTAGTCAAAAAGCTGTCCGTGACTTGTCGAGAGCTAAAACGCTGGAACAAAAGCACCTTTGGAAATTCAAAGGAAAAAATTAAAGGCCTCAAAACCAAAATTGCTAAGATACAACAGTCTGCCTCCACAAGAGAGAACCTGGAACTAGAAGCCTCGCTAAATTTAGAGCTTGATGAATGGCTAGCTACTATAATAAGAGACTCATATGCGCATATTATATTATATGCAAATTACAACACTATCAGCTTAAGTAGAATGAGGAGGAGGGGTAATTAATTAATTTATGACTTGGGACTCCTTGTCTTGTCTAGGACATAAGTGTCATTACATTTCCCTTAGCTGTAGGTTCTTTTAAGTTAATAACCTTAATTACCCGTTAGGAAGTCAAAGTACAAAAAATAGTGCTTTGCAAACCAAATAGACAAATCTATATCTATATATTACTAAAAACTGAAGTGTAGCATTTAATGTTACTACACTCATGTTGAGCCACATCAACAGCCACGTCATCATTTTTTGTTTCCAATTTTTTTAATATATTTTTTTAAACATTTTCTCATCTAAGGTGACTTAAAAACTCCATTATTTAAAAATTAAAATATCTTTTAACCATTATTTTTATTATTAATTTTCCAAAACTCTCCCTCCCTTTTACCTCTTCATCTCCCCACTACTTTCTACCTTAATATTATTCTTTCTCAACCTTTTTATCTTCCTTTATTTTGACTCTTCTTATTCTCAATATCTTACTATAAATTTGACATTTTCTTTCTCATTCTATGCCTAGTTTTCTCACACAAAAAATGTTACTTCTCTCTCTCTCTCTCTCTCTCAATTTGTTTTTCAAGTTGTCTGATTTTTATGTTTATTTTTATTGCATCAATTCTTTAGGTTGATGAATTTTTGTGTTAATTAGAATTCTACTTTGGGTTGATGCAATTTAATTTTGTGTTTTAAATTGTTATCTTTTATATTCTCTTTGATTAAATACTATCCTACTGCATTATACATATAGTATATAATAATATAATGTTATAATGTTACATAGAATGACTTGGATAATTTGATGTTTATTGTTATATATTTTATTTTTACTTTTTTTTTCTTCCCATCTTATTTTATTCAACATTTAAATCCAATCACATCCTCCATACTATTAAATTATGCAGCACAAATCAAGAAAATGGCTAGACACAAACCTGCCTTCCTTTACCATACATTGGGGGAATCAAAATATTTGTGTGATAAAGGGTCATATAATTTATAATTTAGATAGAACTCTTTGAATGTGTCTAGGCCTATAGATTGAGCAATTTGTTGACTTAAAAGGCTATTGAGAATGAACTTTTTGAATCAAGACTAAAAAAATATGAACTACTATATATCATTTAGATAAAAACTTTTATCATAGATACATTAATTTTTTTTTTTTTGCCACAAATTTAAATCACACAAACTTAATAATTTTAGGACAAAATTTAGCTACAAAATTTGTTGTAGCCTTAGGCTACAACCTTAATCAATATCTTTTTATTGGAGGTGAATTTTGACAAATCCACCATTGGATTACATCTTCTTCTTATATCCTCAATGCTTGCAAAATTTCTAAAAAATTAAAGATCAATAGCTATGTCATCAATAAATTTTTTAAATTGCAAGTTTTTGTAATTTAAAATTAGGCATAAAATATAAGTTTATAGATCATATAGTAAATAATCTCCGATTGACACAAAATTAGACATGTGTATTAAGAGCGTAAAAAATATGTAATTCAACAGTTAGATTTTTAAAATATGTAGTAATTTTTATTTTATTAAGTAAGGTTGTAGCCTTAGGTTACAACCAATTTTGTAGTTAAAGTTTGTCCATAATTTTATATTATGTGTTAGCATCATCTCTGCTTCTTCTTCTTCTTCTTCTTCTTCTCAAAAATATCATGTATCATCTTTAAAGGATGCGAACAATATTGATCTTAAGGGAAAATTTACATAAAATATTGAGAAAAAATGTTTTATATTACAATCTACTAAAAATGCTTTTTAAATATTTTCATATCATTGATGTGTTCTACAACTACCATATATGTTAACTTAAGTCTTAATATTCTTAAGTTATTTCAGCAAATAAAAAAAAAGTTGTCACAAAAGAGGAGTTCATGTAAAGTTTTTTGCAAAATGAAATATCTGTTTTGTAAGGCCACTCGTAACAATATTTGCATAGTTATATAGTTCCAATTAAAGCAATCGAGTATATTTTTAGTCTTCAAAAAACACATATCTACCAGTAGTTAAACGTTCATCTTGGATAGTTTTAACTTTTCATATAATTTTACCTTTACATATTTATCTATTTTAATTTATATTTTTTTTTTCAGGAAAAAAAAAAACTTTAGTTTAGATATTTATAAGTAAACAATGAAATAATGATTCATGAATAATAATAAAAAAAAAAAAATTATCTGTACATATTTATCTTGTGCGGTTGTAACTTTACATATAATTTTGCATTTATATATTCATCTGCTTTAATTTAGATGTTTATAACTTAATAATGAAATCTATAAATAAGGTAATTAAAAAAATCACATTTCTACAATTCAAAAAGTCACAATTTCTTTTTTTCAAAAACCTTTTACATTTCCTTGGAATTATTTTAAATTTTTTTTTTAATAAAAACTTTGACATGCCGCTAACCTAACTGCTTCATACATTAAAAAAAAATTTAAGGCTCATTATTACTTCCGTTAATATATTATGGATATCTTAATTGATTGAGACCAAACTAGAGAAATGCCTTTCATATTTCCTTGAAAAAAAAAAAAAAAAAAAAAAAAAAACCTTTGACATACCACTAGCGTAACTACATGCAAACCTATTTAAGCCATCCATGATATCTATTTATTATTGATAACCATAAAATTTACAACTAGTAAGGGAACATACAAAGTAATAACGAATAAATAAAGGAAGAAATAAAAAGAAATAAAATCAAACGTCAATTAATAACCGTTATTTAGAAAATAAAAAGATGGTCAAGAGGAGTAAGAAATAAAATAGAGATGGCTATACAATGGACATTAAAAACTTTATAGTGCAATAAAATCAACCATTACATTCACTTAATTAAATCAATAATAAAAAATTAAATATAATAATACAAAATTTAAACTTAAAACTAATCAAACTCTAACTAGGGAAATTATATTTCATATCATAACTAAAAATGAGACGTTATTCAATAATTTAGAAATTATATTAGAAATAAAGTTGGAAAATTTTATAATCTCATTTGTTGACATATCATTTAACCTTATATATATATATATAATCATAATCTTCATACACCATGACTTAAAAAAATCTAATGAATAGTTCTTCCTCTTATTTAATGTCTATGTTATGTAAATCATCAACCAATAAATATATGATAATGGTAAAAAACGTTATAGACAAGATTAAGAAAAATATGATAAAACTATTTAAAAAAAAAAAAAAAACTCTTTATAAAGTCTAGGGACAAAAATAATATTTTACCTAAAAAATTATCACGTATAACGCGTAGGTCTGTGACTAGTTTTATTATAATAATTTTAAAACTTGCTGCTATTACAAAGAAGGATGAACGATAACTACGCTCATAACTAGAAACAAACCAAACAAAACATTCTTGGAAAGCAAATAAACACAAACACATGCCACAGCAACAACATAAAATCTAAACACACCATAAATAAAACACAGTACACAACTCAACTCAGTTTTTTAACCTAAACCACCACCCCCGACAACTCCAAGCTGCAACAACAAGAAGAACCGTTCTTTTAAGCCTCAGGAAGTGGTGGACTTGGAACACGTATAATGAAAGGAGTGTCATGTTCAGCCAAGGCAGATCAAACTCCTCCATGGTATGGACTTTTATGGTTAGAGGTGGAGCAAATGGAGCTGGGCGTTGGTCGATGATGCGATCCGTACAGTTTTGAGTTAAATAAGCCAGATCAGAATGACTTAGTTCTGGTTGATTTAACTCGAAACCGTATGGATCACATCATCGACGAACACCTCAGTTCCATTTGCTTCACCTCCAACCATAAGAGTCCATATCATGAAGGAGTGTCTTAGCTGAACATGACACTCCCTTCATAATACACGTGAAATGGTAGCCTGCCATTGTTGAGAGAGGGAGAAGATGAGATGTGTAAAAACAGAGAGAGAGAGAGAGAGGTTAAGGTGATTGAATTTTTGAGTGAGGTAATGAATTCCACGCATTGCTAATATTTTATAGAGAAAATATCCCAACCAACATTTCAGAATACCATCAATACACCAAGCCATGTTTCATGTGCATGCATCATAGCCTTTTCATTTTAAGTGTTAAAACAAAAACAGAGCACACACGTTGTTTCTTTAGTTTGAGAAACAAATTTAACTTGTATTCAGAGACATGTGTAGCTACTTGAACTTGATGCAAGGTGTCACCTTGGAATAGTAATTATCCTCACTTTAGGAGTTGAAACAAAAACAGAGGACAATAGGTTAGTTTCTTTAGATTGGTATATAAATTAAACGTGGATTCAGAATTCTAGTGTCATAGGCATGTGCTTCTTGTTAGAGCTACTGGATGCTTCGTCCACTAGTATCCAACCTCATCCCCTATGTCACCAAAACAAAAACAGAGAAACAAGTTCCTTCCTATTTCTACTGATCAAGCTTATTCAACACCATTGAGCATTGCTGTGTTGATGATGGCTTGCCGAACATCAGGATGGACAACTAGCGGAGTAGGAACATATATCATGAACGGAGTCTCATGTTCCATAAAGGCAGAATGAAACTCCTCCAATGTTAGAATTCATATGGTTGGTGGTGGTAAAAAAGGGGCCGGGTGTTGATCGATAATTCGATTAGCTCAGTTTCATGTTACATTACACAGAATCATATCATTTACAATTCTTTGATAGTCCTCTTTAGAGATTTGGCCAGAGAGGCGGAACCAAATCTCAATGTCTGCAAATTCAGTTGGGGTAGTTGCCATGATGTTCAAGGAAACTTCTGGGTCGAAGACATGGACAGTAAAATGGTTGCTAGCCATTGTCATTGAGAGAGGGAGAAAAGAAGATAAGATATGTAAAAATAGAAAGAGAGAGAGGGAGGTAATGAATTCCATGCAATGCTGATATTTTATAGAGAAAATATCCCAACCAACATTTCAGAATACCATCAATACACTAAGCCATGTTTCATGTGCATGCATCATAGCTTTTTCATTTTAAGTGTTAAAACAAAAACAGAGCAAAGACGTTGTTTCTTTAGTTTGAGAAACAAATTTAACTTGTATTCAAAGGGGTTAGGGTGATGCAATGCTGATATTTTATAGAGAAAATATCTCAACCGACATTTCAGAATGCCATCAATCCCTACAAGAAAAAAAGACTTAATACAGCAAAAAAAGTTGTTGCAATAACAACTAATGTCATTGTAATAGGTGTTATTGCAACGATAAAAAAGTTGATGCAAGCCGTTGTAATAAACTCCTAGGCAATAGGTTTATGCAATACTAGATTTTCGTTGCAATAAGTTCCACATATTGCAATGATTTATTTTGAACAACTCATTGCAATAGGTGTTATTGCAATGACAAAAAAGTCGATGCAAGTTGTTGCAATAAACTCCGAGACAATAGGTTGAAAAAATCTCATTGCAATATGTTGATTTTTTTTACCAAAAAAAATTTAAAAATAAATAAATCATTTTCTTAAATAATAATTTTTTCATTAACCTGTTTTGCAATTCAAAAACCATATCTAGGAACCATACTAACAATATAGTTCATGTGAAATAAAATATTACCTATTGCAACAACGTATCTCAATGTATAATAAGAGTTACCTATTACAATAACACATTTCGATGTAACATAATAATTATTGCTATAATCTTTTTTTTTTTTTTTTTTTATAGAATGTGCTACAATCTCATGTTGATGTAATAAATTTAAGTTATTATTACAACAAAAAACAACCTAGAGATGAAATAGTATATATATTACAAAAAACAAGTTCCTTCCCATTTCTACTGATCAAGCTTATTCAACACCTTTGAGCATTGCCGTGTTGATGATGGCTTGCCGAACATCAGGATGGACAACTGGCGGAGTAGGAACATATATCATGAACGGAGTCTCACGTTCCGCAAAGGCAAAATGAAACTCCTCCAATGTCAGAATTCGTATGGTTGGTGGTGGTAAAAAAGGGGTTAGGCATTGATCAATAATTCGATCAACTCGATTTCATGCTACATTGCACAGAATCATATCATTTACGATTCTCTGATAGTCCTCTTTAGAGATTCGGCCAGAGAGGCGGAACCAAATCTCAATGTCCGCAAATTCAGTTGGGGCAGTTGCCATGATGTTCAAGGCAACTTCTGGGTCGAAGACATGGACAGTAAAATGGTTGTTGGCCATTGTCATTGAGAGAGGGAGAAAAGAAGATAAGATATGTAAAAATAGAAAGAGAGAGAGGGAGGTAATGAATTCCATGCAATACTGATATTTTATAGAGAAAATATCCCAACCAACATTTCAGAATACCATCAATACACTAAGCCATGTTTCATGTGCATGCATTATAGCTTTTTCATTTTAAGCGTTAAAACAAAAACAGAGCAAAGACGTTGTTTCTTTAGTTTGAGAAACAAATTTAACTTGTATTCAAAGGGGTTAGGGTGATGCAATGATGATATTTTATAGAGAAAATATCTCAACCGACATTTCAGAATGCCATCAATCCCTACAAGAAAAAAGATTTAATACAGCAAAAAAAGTTGTTGCAATAACAACTAATGTCATTGTAATAGGTGTTATTGCAACGATAAAAAAGTTGATGCAAGCCGTTGTAATAAACTCCTAGGCAATAGGTTTATGCAACACTAGATTTTCGTTACAATAAGTTTCACATATTGCAATGATTTATTTTAAAAATCTCGTTGCAATAGGTGTTATTGCAATGACAAAAAAGTCGATGCAAGCCGTTATAATAAACTCCGAGACAATAGGTTGAAAAAATCTCATTGCAATATGTTGATTTTTTTTATCAAAAAAAAATTTAAAAATAAATAAATCATTTTCTTAAATAATAATTTTTTCATTAACCTGTTTTACAATTCAAAAACCATATCTAGGAACTATACTAACAATATAGTTCAATGTGAAATAAAATATTACCTATTGCAACAACATATCTCAATGTATAATAAGAGTTACCTATTACCACAACACATTTCAATGTAACATAATAATTATTGCTACAATCTTTTTTTTAGAATGTGCTACAATCTCATGTTGATGTAATAAATTTAAGTTACTATTACAACAAAAAACAACCTAGAGATGAAATAGTATATATATTACAAAAAACAAGTTCCTTTCCATTTCTACTGATCAAGTTTATTCAACACCTTTGAGCATTGCCGTGTTGATGATGGCTTGCCGAACATCAAGATGGACAACTGGCGGAGTAGGAACATATATCATGAATGGAGTCTCATGTTCCGCAAAGGCAAAATGAAACTCCTCCAATGTCAGAATTCGTATGGTTGGTGGTGGTAAAAAAGGGGTTGGGCATTGATCGATAATTCGATCAACTCGATTTCATGCTACATTGCACAGAATCATATCATTTACGATTCTCTGATAGTCCTTTTTAGAGATTCGGCCAGAGAGGCGGAACCAAATCTCAATGTCCGCAAATTCAGTTGGGGCAGTTGCCATGATGTTCAAGGCAACTTCTAGGTCGAAGACATGGGCAGTAAAATGGTTGCTAGCCATTGTCGTTGAGAGAGGGAGAAGAGAAGATAAGATATGTAAAAATAGAGAGAGAGAGAGGGGGGGGGGGTAATGAATTCCATGCAATGCCAATATTTTATAGAGAAAATATCCCAGCCAACATTTCATAATACAATCAATACACCAAGCCATGTTTCGTGTGCATGCATCATAACTTTTTCATTTTAAGCGTTAAGACAAAAACAGAGCAAAGACATTGTTTCTTTAGTTTGAGAAACAAATTTAACTTGTATTCATAGGGGTTAGGGTGATGCAATGTTGATATTTTATAGAGAAAATATCTCAACCGACATTTTAGAATGCCATCAATCCCTACAAGAAAAAAGACTTAATACAACAAAATAAGTTGTTGCAATAACAACTAATGTCATTGTAATAAGTGTTATTGCAATGATAAAAAAGTCGATGCAAGCCATTATAATAAACTCCGAGGCAATAGGTTTATGAAACACTAGATTTTCGTTGCAATAAGTTCCACATATTGTAATGATTTATTTTGAAAATCTTGTTGCAATAGGTGTTATTGCAATGACAAAAAAGTTAATGCAAGCCGTTGTAATAAACTCCGAGACAATAGGTTGAAAAAATCTCATTGCAATATGTTGATTTTTTTTATCAAAAAAAATTTAAAAATAAATAAATCATTTTCTTAAATAATAATTTTTTCATTAACCTGTTTTGCAATTCAAAAACCATATCTAGGAACTATACTAACAATATAGTTCGATGTGAAATAAAATATTACCTATTGCAACAACATATCTCAATGTATAATAAGAGTTACCTATTACAACAACACATTTCGATGTAACATAATAATTATTGCTATAATTTTTTTTTTTTTTTTTTGAGAATGTGCTACAATCTCATGTTGATGTAATAAATTTAAGTTACTATTACAACAAAAAATAACCTAGAGATGAAATAGTATATATATTACAAAAAACAAGTTCCTTCCCATTTCTACTGATCAAGCTTATTCAACACCTTTGAGCATTGTCGTGTTGATGATGGCTTGCCGAACATCAGGATGGACAACTGGCGGAGTAGGAACATATATCATGAATGGAGTCTCACGTTCCGCAAAGGCAAAATGAAACTCCTCCAATGTCAGAATTCGTATGGTTGGTGGTGGTAAAAAAGGGGTTGGGCATTGATCGATAATTCGATCAACTCAATTTCATGCTACATTGCACAGAATCATATCATTTACGATTCTCTGATAGTCCTCTTTAGAGATTCAGCCAGAGAGGCGGAACCAAATCTCAATGTCCGCAAATTCAGTTGGGGCAGTTGCCATGATGTTCAAGGCAACTTCTGGGTTGAAGACATGGACAGTAAAATGGTTGCTAGCCATTGTCGTTGAGAGAGGGAGAAGAGAAGATAAGATATGTAAAAATAGAGAGAGAGAGAGGGAGGGGATAATGAATTCCATGCAATGCTGATATTTTATAGAGAAAATATCCCAGCCAACATTTCATAATACAATCAATACACCAAGCCATGTTTCGTGTGCATGCATCATAGCTTTTTCATTTTAAGCGTTAAGACAAAAACAGAGCAAATACATTGTTTCTTTAGTTTGAGAAACAAATTTAACTTGTATTCATAGGGGTTAGAGTGATGCAATGTTGATATTTTATAGAGAAAATATCTCAACCGACATTTTAGAATGCCATCAATCCCTACAAAAAAAAAGACTTAATACAACAAAATAAGTTGTTGCAATAACAACTAATGTCATTGTAATAAGTGTTATTGCAACGATAAAAAAGTCGATGCAAGCCATTATAATAAACTCCGAGGCAATAGGTTTATGAAACACTAGATTTTCGTTGCAATAAGTTCCACATATTATAATGGTTTATTTTGAAAATCTTGTTGCAATAGGTGTTATTGCAATGACCAAAAAGTCGATGCAAGCCGTTGTAATAAACTCCGAGACAATAGGTTGAAAAAATCTCATTGCAATAGATTGATTTTTTTTTATCAAAAAAAATTTAAAAATAAATAAATCATTTTCGTAAATAATAATTTTTTCATTAACCTGTTTTGCAATTCAAAAACCATATCTAGGAACTATACTAACAATATAGTTCGATGTGAAATAAAATATTACCTATTGCAACAACATATCTCAATGTATAATAAGAGTTACCTATTACAACAACACATTTCGATGTAACATAATAATTATTGCTACAATCTCTTTTTCTTTTCTTCTTTTTTTTTTTTTTTTTTTGAGATTGTGCTACAATCTCGTGTTGATGTAATAAATTTAAGTTACTATTACAACAAAAAACAACCTAGAGATGCAATAGTATATATATTACCTCCATTATTTTTTTTTTTTTTTGCAATAATACTTGTTGTATTATGTCTTTTTTCTTGTAGTGAATACACCAAGCCATGTTTCGTGTGCATGCATCATAGCTTTTTCATTTCAAGCGTTAAAACAAAAACAAAGCAAAGACGTTGTTTTTTTAGTTTGAGAAAAAAATTTAACTTGTATTCAGAGGCATGTGCAGCTACTTGAACTTGATGCAAGGTGTCACCATCGAATAGTAATTATCCTCACTTCAGGAGTTGAAACAAAAATAGAGGACAATAGGTTAGTTTCTTTAGATTGATAAATAAATTAAATGTGGATTCAGAATTCTGGTGTCATAGGCATGTGCTTCTTCCCTGTGTCACCAAAACAAAAACAGAGAAATATCAAGCTTATACCGGGCTCAATCAACAGGCCCAATTCCATTTGCTCAAAAAATGCAAAGCCCAATAATAACCATATAAACTTTGGAGGAAGACAATGTGCCATAAAGTCACAGCACACCCAAATTTTGATGGGCTGGGATAAAGATTTTGATCAAAGATTTTTTTTTTTTTTCAATTGAAAAAAAAAAAAAAAAAAAAAAAAACACTAATAACTAAAAGAATTGTGGACTTTCGGGTGTTATGGCTTATTTTAAATACAAACTCAAATAAATTTTCCAAGAAAAAAAAAAATCTAAAATATGGTGGGCTTGTATTATAAATCATATTCGCCACATCATTTATAACCTCAGGTACTTTTTAACAACATCAATTTCACTTTAAAATCATTAATTATCATGATATTCATTTATATCACGCTCACTCTTTAAAGTTTTAGATTTTGTTTAGACAACGGTCATTATTACTTAGAGAAAAGTTAAAGAATGTTTTAAGGACATTGCTTTAGAAAAAAAAAAAAATTAGGAATTTTTTATATGGGAAAAGAAAAAATAGCTTTTAATATTTCTCTTGAAAATTGTGTAAAAAAAAAGTTTATTAGCAATTATCCTAAAGACACCGTTGACAAAACAAATACAACTAACATGATATTTTTGTACCAATAAAAGTAAGCAGCCTAATATATATAAAGTTAACTTCAATACATGATCTGTTGAATTTACTTCAAAATCTGTGTATTAAATGATTTATTTTAGTATCATATAAACTGTATTGTGTGAATACGATTCACGTAAGATACGATAGTAGCATATAAATTGGAGTTGTTTGAGGAGTTCCTTATTATTACAAGCTTGTTTCTTGAATTCTTTTAACGATAAATGATGCTGCATTTTTCTTGAAATGTCCAGCTTATCACTAATAGCCTTGAAAAGAACTTTGTTGTTCAGTTCCTCACAATACAACAAAACATTTATTCTTTTCTTTCCGTTTTCCTTAAATGGGAACATAGTACAGTACAAGTTGGAAATGCAAATTCATTACATGGAACGCAATTAGCAGTTGCAGTGTCATCAGCGTTCTTCTTGATAGTTCCAAATCCATCCATGTATATAGAAGAAACTCCCATTACCAATAACGTAACCGGTCACTAGTTTCATCTTTGCATAGAAGAATCAAACGGAAGTCACACAAGGACAGTCACAGACTCACAAGTCATTTCTTGCCAAAGTAGAAGAGGCAATTCGGGTCATATTAGAAAGAAAAAAAAAAAAAAAAAACCTCATGTAGCACACTAGACATATTCAGTGGCAATTGGCAAGACCATCCACTTTATGTTGGAGAAGTGTATGAATTATCTTCGTCTTGGGAATCTTCATTCAGAGGTTTGGAATCATGAAATGTCTGAATTCAAAAATCAATCAAGGAATGAGCAAGTAGGTGCCACATGGAATCTACAAGTTCACCTGTATTGCTGTTGCAACTTATGAAGCACTTTGGGGCCTGTAGTAGTAATATCACCTGTTTGTTTAAAGGGTTAGCACAATTGCAAAATGTGATGAAAGAAAATCCAAAGGTAAGCGGTAAAGATCTTTGCCTGATCCAAGGGTCAAAACAACAATTTGGCAATTAAGTTCCTTGGATATCTGAACCATCAACTCATCAACTACAGTCTCCTGTAAAGCCACAAAAAGAATGAGATGGACCATAAATCAAAGGTCGCATAATCAAAGAAATCATCCTGTTTGTGGCCTATCAATCAATATAACACAGCTGTTTTTCCTGTAGAGTTGATCTTGTATTTATTCTCCGGAATGAAGACTTCACTTTTGGAGTTACACAAAAACAAATACCTTTCATGTGACGACTCTATTTACTAAGCGAACGTTTTTAGCTGAGGTCAGCTCTCAGGAGAGAGATCTAGCAACCAGAGACCTTCATAGGAGAGCAAATGGAACACCTAATTCTAAATTATCTCTACAACATTTTTCTCATGATTTTTAATTCACCAAATTGATCAAAGTAGAGCACAGCAAGTAGTCATTTACCATTCTGACATCATGAATGACAAGTGACCATCACATATGAAGTCTCTCATTTGTGAAGGTAAGATACAGGTCTTACCAGAGAAGGGATATATTCACATGGTGGGCCATTAATAGAAGCAGCTAAATCACTTCCACCAACATCCCAAAAACCACTCTCTGGCAGCATAAACCTGACACCATAACTCAAACTGTTAGTGCCCTTAGCAACTGTAAATGACAAAGATTACGGACCAAGATGACTCTACCACTGTAACCACAACATGATCTGCATCACCGAGTGCAGTGGCAAATTCATCTTTCAATTCTTCTAGACGTCTGTGAAAGAAAAAAGCTACCATAAGCAGAAAGTAAAATGAGTCATAATATAATAACTATGTTGACAGATGGACCTCTAGCACTAGCTCAAAGGGCCTTCCCTCCTTGTGAAAAGAAAGGTGTAGTGGGAGGTCATGGGTTCAAGACCAACCTAGTGCTTAAGTAATTTAACCATTTGGAGAAAAGAAAAAAACGATTTTGTTCCCATTCTATGTGAGAATACCTGTAAGAATGAGGTTGGAATACCACCCATATAGCCTTGAATGGGAACCTTTGACGTGCTGCCTGAAGAACTGCACAGATTTCTGTTGTATGGTGTGCATAATCGTCATATATATGGCACCCACAAATTTACCTGCCAAAATTTGTATCGCAGCTTTGGCAAATCCTTTTCCAAAGGCCAAAGAGGCTTCAATGTGTATGTGCTTTAGCTTTCTATAGGTTGGGTCTACATTAGGGGCAACCAGAGATCTAGAAATAAAATTATAACCTACCAGGGTGTAATCACTACCACCATGATAGTTGAGACGAATTGAGGATGCATGCCAATCATTAAGACTTGAGATTCCATAGTTATTCAGTAATGCTCATCAAATAGCTCCAAGTTTGGAGCCAACATCACACCACTGGAATAATCTGATCCAGTTGCTTGTCTCCTATGATTTAGCAAAGAACGTGTATCTGGACTGTTGTGTCCCTTCCAAGGAAACTCCAGAATTAGAATCTAGAATAGATAAAATCATATAAGCAGCATTCATGAACTTCTTATACAGCATTGGAGTTGCAGCATACGGATATGAGGAAGCATTCTGGGGAGGAAAGCTTGAGTTTATAGTAGGTTAACGGTAATGGGATTATGGGACTCACCATATTGTGGTGAGATGCCAGGCCTTAATCTTTGGAAAAGGGTCATATCACAATCCGAGACTCATACCATCTATGTGAATCAACAACGTGCAAGTTTAGTTATTTATCATTCATACATTCTTGTTTCTTTTGCTTAATTACTCAAGGAATTTAAAAATTCTAACTAGATGCTCATGCTGATAAACGAAAAATGAACTTTGAATGAATTGGACCTTTGTAAATAAAATTATTAGTATTTGTCAAAAAAATTTCTTTGTTTGACTTGGTAAATTGCTGAATTTGAATAGATACTGCAAACCATTCACCCTCGTCATATAGATTGAATAGATGAACACTATCAACTCAAAAATTCTGTATGCTTTTTTTTTTTGATAGATAATAAGAGTTTTATTGATGAAAAGGAACAATGTGTTTACGATTGTAAACTCACTGCTCTTGAAACAAATACAATCAAATCAAAAGGAAAGTCTAATAGAGATAAGGAAATCAGACAAGAAACTACAATGCGTAAGACCCCAAATACGAGACCACTCAAACAAAGTCCTAGCCAACAAGTTCTTCAACATATCTATGGGTCTTTCAATGTCCTCAAAAGTTCGGGCATTGCGTTCCTTCCAAACTAACCACATAAGGCATGCTGGTACCAAATTCCAAACCTTTGAGGAGTGAGTTCCCAACCAATTCCTCCAAGCAAATAGAAGAGAAACAATAGTATCCGACATCACCCACTGAACCCCAAACATAATGAGGACCTCACTCCACAAAGCAGATGCATCCTTACAATGAAGCATAAGGTGATCCATAGTTTCCTCATCACTCCTACAAAGACAACATCAATTAACAAGAGGCAAGTTCTTTTTAACAAGGTTATCAATTGTAAGAATCCCACCCCTAGCAGCAGTCCATAAAAAGAAAGATACCCTTTTAGGTACCTTTACACACCAAATACAATCAAATCAAAAAGAAAGTCTAATACCCTTTCTGTATGCTTAAACCTCTATGATTGGTTAGTTAGATTTGAGAGGAACTTGAATAGTTATATATATAAGACCATAGCACAAATTTGGGTTAGCCATGAATTGTGTAACTAGTTTTATTTATATATTTGGTAAGAAATCTTGATTTGAGGTTTTTGGCTTTTTGCACTGAAAGTTAGAGTTAACTGGACCAAATCCTTGGGTTTCCAAGCACCCCTATACAACCCTTATCACATACAAACAAGAATTATGTACTTGCACGGAGAAATTAGAAATAAAACTATCAATTCCCCAGAAGTTCTAACTTAGTGCCATAGATTATATCCTTAATAGGACAAGTGGGCAATGGATACCTGTCCCCATATATTATGAGATGTCCACCCACCTTAGATTGACGAACCTCCTGAAAGTAGATTTAATGGCTTCCTAATGTTGAGAGCATAGATTTAATCAGTCTAAACTGTGCCTACGAAAGTACAGTCTTGTAATATTAGTTTCCATGCATAAAAAGCTTATCAATCAACTCGCCTTATCTTGAAAGATGTCAACATGCTCCCAGTCCAAATTGATTACTACAGCTATGTTAGATGATAATCCCAAGAAACAACCATCATATTCATCAGCCTACCCTGAAGATAAAGTGCATGAGCATAAAGTTGCAATAGTCTAGAAACAGACAGAAAAAGTTGCGCTGATCATATCTGTACTGTCCGTACAGAAATGTGGAGTGGGATCCAGTAATGATGATGAAACACCAATCCTTTTTCATTAATAAATTGCTTCATCTTTACACAGAGATTCCGTTATTTGACAAATGAAAATTTTGAAATTTGCTATTTTCAGGCAGAAACCGTGAAACAAAATTCTTCATCAATTCATAGAAGAAAAAAAAAAAATCATTCTTACAATAACTTTATTAGAGTTAGCATTCTTATATGCAATGTTAATGTTCATACAATAAGCAAACAATTTCATAGACATCATGAAAATAAAGTGGATAGGGTACCTCTAGTACAAAATTTTGACCACCACCTGAAATAATATTTCCTTCTGGAAACTACAAAAGGATAACTTTGATTATTTCCAGCGTCTAGCAATATCATGAAAAGTGTCTAACTACAGAAAACAAGCCAATCGACTAATGGAACCAAATGCAAATGTTCAAAGAAAAGGAGAAAGCATTAAGAGAACTCATTAGAGCATATGGCCAAACAATAAAAGATATCTATTGATGATGCCAAAAATCGTCAGTAAGCTGCACAACACTCATGTGCTCGAAACAAGACCTGCGAAACAACAACAAAGAGAAACCCTAGGAGAGTACTAATGTGGTACCGACTAAAGACCCTCCGAAGGTTAAGTCAAAAAACCTTTTTACAACTCTAGAGTTCCAGAACTGGGGTGAATTATGCGTACCTTGTTTCCTGAGGGCTTTGGCGTTAGGAAGGCGTTTCCCTACGGGGAAGATCATCATCAATGGGCGTGTATTACGGAATCCTTCTCATACTAGGATTCTATCCATATTGGGATTCTATCAACTAGGGTTAGCCGTGGGACGCAAGTTGTTTCCATTTAGGACTCCTTGGAAATCACTTAATTCACGTAGAAGCCACATGACCTTTAAGATATGTCCACCTTGCGCCCGTGAATATCGGATCCATCCACCTCTGAGATCCGTCTACTGTTAGTTCACTGATCTAACACTGTCAGCTTCACTTGGATGGATCTATCATCTAATTTCTCCCTCTTCACCTATATGTGTAAAATTCAGCTCTACTGCATAGCTCAAAGTGAAGTGGATACCTGTGGCACACGTGCTCCAATTACGGCTGTAAGATCATCGCCCATTGCTTTCAAAACATAGGCCAGCATACTTGCTGTTGTACTCTTGCCTGCAAAAACAATAATGTGCATACTCTTTTCAAGGAAAACAAAGATTAATAAGTGTGGTAACTTACTAAATAGGATAGAAAAAACATGCTATCTTGTTTCTTGTTAATAACATCTCACTATCAGAAGCATACTCAAGCAAAATAAAACATGCTAGTTGCTCAATTCAACTTATTTGCAGTATTGAAAGTTTGTTGTTGGAAATTTAAGCAAGCTAGTAGTAACACTTAATTGAGACAGGAAGATTCAATATAAATATATGATAAAAGTGATTGATTAAACTTACATTCACAAACCCATTGGGTGTGTGTGTAAACTAACCAATTAAAAAAAAAATCTAAAACAATAATGATAGTTCCAATGTTTACACTTTTCGTAAGTGCAATCTTGGTCTCCGATTACAATGGAAACGAAAGCAATATTTAAGCTAATCTTCATAACTTGGTTGATTCAGTACAAAAGAAAATCTATGGCTCTAGATCCACAAATAATTAACCAAGCAGCAGTACATCATATATTATGGTGTATAGAACAGAGAACAACTACTCAAAAGTCCTATATTAAATGTACAAACTGAGCTACAACTTACAACATCAATTCTAGAGTTTAGAGAAGTCTGTATAAATTACAATCTGCATGAACTACTGAACTGCAGCCTATAATATGATCACCATGGCTACCACTAACAGCAATAAGCTTGTAGCACTTGGTTAGCCTTGCCAGCCAATAATCCCGTTTGTGTCTGTAAATAAGGGAAAATCAAGTAAACCAATGCTTTATATTTCATAAATTGAACATTAAAAAATTCCATCATCTGCCTAGTGAAACAAACAGTTAGACTATTTGAACTACAAAGTTAACCAATCTACAAATGCCTAACACAGGGAAGTACTTTTTTATTTATTTTGGATTGGTAAGATACACATGCACCTGGTGGGTCTTAAACCCACGACCTCACTAGTCCACCTAGCACTTGCAAGGGGAGGAGGTGCCAATCGAGCTAGAGATCATTGGCAACATTGGAAAGTACTTTTACAGATCTAATGAGGAAATTTCAAAGCAACTTTTAATTTCGAAAGCAGATCATAGGATTCCAAATGTGAATACGCTGAAAAAGAGCCAAAGTACTTACACAGCAAAAATAAAAAAGAATTGTAGCCAAAAAAAATGCCAAATTTTACAGATTGATGTACTCACACAGGCACTCCAGCAGACTTTTCATGCAAAATCTTCACATTGTCTTGAGGAATAGCACTTGAAACAACAATCACATTAGGTAATCTTGACCCATCACTCCCTTTCAAATTCAAACCTGAATGACTCGTAGGCCGTCCACGTGGCTGCTCCATTTAATATCTGAGCCACTAACCTCAAAACCCTATAAACAATTCACACTAATAATATTCAAATCCTAAGAAATATTCACTTGTAACACCTTGAAATTAACGACAAGCAACACAATTAGGCCCCATCAAACATGTTTCTACCAATGACAAGATTTTTGACAATGTGATGAATAAATTTGGTTTCTGAAAACAAATTCATTTGAATTGTAAAACAACAGAACAAAAAAAAAACCAAATTCCATCTATTTTATTTGGACATAAGATGGGATATAAAATTTTCATTCTTTAAGCTTTCACTATCCAGTACCAAGGTCCAAGATACAAAGAATTTTACTCTACTACTTATCAAAAAAAAATTTACTCTACTAAGCACAAAATAATTCTATGCCTTAGTTTAAGTTGAAACAAAATCTGATGGAAAACAAAGGGAGTTGGACAAAGATAGTACCGGAAAATTCACGGTGATGGATTTTCCTAGGAAAGTGACAGATAGGTCATTTGGAAGATCCGGTTTTATCTTGAACTTCCATTTTGACGCACAACAGTAACATTTTGAGATGCGCTTGTTTGGCCAGGAATCTCCTCTGTAATGTAGCTTGTAATGCAATTGTACTCCTTTGAGTGCTGCTAGAATTTAGGCGTTACTTTTCCATTTTCAAGGTAGAGATTCATGTTCAAGATAAATATTGGTATGGGAATGTGCCTTAAGGGGTTGTTTGGAATGGGGAATATGTTTCTATTGCTAACTTACCACAAATTTGTTGGCTTTATGCCACATGAATACTGAATATGTTTTAGGCTGATCATGTAATATATCATGGGAAGGAGTTTTTAACTGCAGACTCCTTTATTCGATTTCTATGCTATATCCAGTTAAACTGTTAATTATTTCTTATGATAGTAGGATTGAGCTTTGAAATATATTTGAAACATTGAGCAGAAAAATGATTTGCATAAGCAGATTTTCATTGAAAAACACACATGCTAACGTTGTCACCAGTAAGATACAACAATGATAAAATATTAATCCAAGAAGCAAAATGTGATAAGTGGGCTTTATTGTTTAAAAATCCTGTGAAGTGAGAAGAAATATGAGATGACACAACACGAATTCTTCTATGTTATGTATTCAGCGTTTATTTTGACATAGTCACAACTTAAATCGCATCCGCATGCTTGCCCGCTTCCCAAACCATCACCTGTTTGGAAGAAGATATGAGGTAAGACAAATGCAATGCCACAAGACTAGGAAAGTTAACCTCATCAAAACAAGACCAGCTGGTGAGAATGTTTTATTCTTTTGGAGCCATTAACTGTTGGGTAACTAAACGTGAGTTGTCAACTACATACTGGAGTAAATCTCAATTTTTGAAGATGGCAGCCCAGTAAGCAATACTAAATTCAGTTAGCAGACTTGTTCACTTTAAGAGATAACACATTGTTTTCAAAAAAGTGAAGTAGTTATTTAAATTGTTTTAGAAGAGAATTCATTTATCCTAGCCCTTCAACAACCAAGCAAATCTGCAGCATAAGCAGGGATGTAAACCTAACTGAATTGTTTGGATTTAGTTTATGGACTAACATACTATACTAATACTAGTATTCTTTTTTTTTTTGATAAATTAAAATATAACAATATACTATACTAATACTAGTATTCATTGTGCAAAGAAAAGTTAGCAGGCCGAATTGCAGATATTTTTTTTTTGGTAGTATTTTTTTACAAAATTATGTCGATCCCACCCTCTAGGCGAGTGTGATCCCTTAACTAGCTAATATTAATAGACTTGGTTTTTGAACTCACTGTCAATAGAGAGCAAAAGTAGCATATTTATGCTTCATGCATACTTCAGAAGCTTACCAACTGATATAAGAATTTCAACTGTACTGTGGTTCACCAGCCTTCCTCAGATAGTTACTTGCTGCAGCTCTGAAAAGATCACCAATTACTCAGAGAGAATCAGAGATTGTTTATGTACAAGGTGAGGAGATATTTGGAAAACAAAAAGTGACATGCTTAAAAGGCAAAGTGCACACACAACAGGCATGCATTCACACAATAAAAAATGCACGCATATCTACAAATACAAGAGTCCTCTCCCTTAAAAATTCAGTTAGAAGCACACTAGCTTGGGAAAGAGACAAGGCACTTGCACTAGCATCTGGATGATGTCTACATCTTGTATCTATCAAAACTGCAACTAGGATTGCAAAGTTGATTACATTTTTTAACACAGAGCAACCAAAAAAGCATCACATAGAAAATTGTCCTCATGATGTGTGACAGGTAACCCCCAACACCCCCCCCCCCCAGAGAAATGAACTAGTTCTTGGTTATATCTAAAAATTCAGGAGTTAGAATTACCGTTTGAATGAACTAGTTCTTGGTTTTATCTAAAAAATCAAGACTTGGAATTTCAGGTCAAACGGTTGTGGTTCCCCAGCATCCATGAGCAGAATGTCTCCTAGCAATACTCAAAGCTTGTTTTGGTGGAAAGAAATCCCTGCATAACCTGCAGCAGCAGCAATGCGCTCCCAATTTGGATCTCTGCCTTTATACAGCACCCTGCTTAACAAAACTGTCGGCAGGTTAGACTTAAAAGTGAAGTCTTGGAAGGATTGTCAAGTTTAAAAATCATGTCTTACCAAGTGAAGAAGATGCCACCGAGCGTGCAATCTTTGCTGCTTCAGCCTCACTGCCTGCACCTGTCACAGACACCTACATATCCAAGGTAGAATGTATAGGCTGGTCACTTCTCTAAAATCATAGCATATTGCTGAGTATGAAATCAAAATTACACCACAAAATTTTTTATTTATTTATTTGTAAGTTACCTACATACCCAATGGATCACCCACGATGGCACAACCTCACCCTCCAACCCATTAAGATAAGCTTCAAATTTCTGCGTTCTCATTCTTTGTGAAAGAATTATACTTGTCCATAATAGATTTATATATT
Organism: Quercus tomentella; assembly: GCA_028535165.1. Taxonomy (NCBI): domain Eukaryota; kingdom Viridiplantae; phylum Streptophyta; class Magnoliopsida; order Fagales; family Fagaceae; genus Quercus; species Quercus tomentella. The sequence continues at coordinate 26,168,256 of JAPQVY010000144.1, forward strand.
TTTTAATATAATGAATAAGAGGATACTGCTTCATAAATGTGAGCGTTGTTCCCTCTTGCATTGCTCCTCTTAAGAGATTTGTTCACTGCTCAAATTTGTGTTTTAAAATGCAATAACACAATTATTAAAATCAATATTTGGGTGGATCATCCCAGAACCTTTTGCCATTCCCCCAACTCTTACTGTTCTGTTCTCCCTCCAATCTGAGGAATTTATCAACTTTTAAAGGTCTGTCTGTTTGCTGGGAAGTTGATTTCCAAGAGTAATAAATTTGAAGAATTCTAATTTCCTGGGTGCAAGTTCTATTAAATTGAGACAAGGCAATTGTATACATCCAACAACATTTTCTACAAAGGAAGAATTTCAATTTGTTTACTGATCTTTGCTTGTTAACAAGTATAATAAAATACAGCCCATTGCCAAATCAAACCATTTGCTTTTTCTTTTTTCTTTTTTTGCTGGATGAATTAAACCATTTACTTTTAACATCGTTTGTCCATATCTAACTTCAGCCGACTCACCAGTTATGCATTAGAAATCAAGCAAAATAAAGGGACATGAAAAAGTATCTCCAGTCAAATTGTTTCCTCCTCGCTCAAATTCTTAAAAGAGTTAAAATTTATCCGAATGCACGCACAAGTCAAGAAAAAACCTTTAAAACCATAAACAACTGGAAAATATATGATGATCACCTGGTTCCATGGGCCATGGGGGGAGAAAAATGGGAGCCTTAGCATTGGCGAGTATTTTGAATTCCCTTTGACACTGTGACAGTGATGAAATAGTGCAGAGTTCCTTTCTTTAACTTACAGCCTCTCCACCGATTTCTTCAAATTTTTGTACAAGTGAATAGTAATTTTTACCTTTATCTATCAATTTTATAAAATATAATTTCCAATAAATTCTCTATATTTTCTCTATTTCATTAAAATATTATTTTTTCATTATTTTTTAAATATTTTTTTAATTCTTCTTTTATTCACACTAGTACAAAAAAATTAGCTTTAGAATTTTTTATTGTGATAAATTCTTTTCCTAATCTACAGTAACTCATCAAAAACTTTTTGAGATATAGAAAGACTGTTGGAGTAATGAATTATGGTTTCATTCTCTATTATAGAAAGAATTTTGGATTTAGCTACACAGTTAGAGATGCTCTTTAACTTACTTTTATTGACAAAGAGAGCAAAGGAAAATTGAATGAAATTAACCTTTGGTGCACTTTTTAGTGGTGGTGGTTGAGGCCCAAGGGTAGTAAAGAAGCTTGATCCACCGCGCAGTTGTAAATGATCCAAATTAATTATGAATAACTTGAGCATGACTTGATAAAAAATTCGTTCATATTTATTTGTTTATAAATAAATCAAGCTTGAGCCTTAGTTTTAGGCTTGTTTAATAAACAAGTCGAGCTCAAGTAAAAAAATTTGTTCACGAACAAGTTCGTGAGCTATTAGGTTTGATACAAAATAATTCAAATATAGACTTATTTATAAGTTTATATGTGTTAGCTAAATATACTTATTACACATATTTTAATAATGACATGGCCAACATAGAATCATTACTCATTAACTTAATTTTTTCCTTTCCTCTAAACTGACCAAGAATCACTTTAAACTATAGTTACATTTAAAATTTAATTAATTAATTAAGTGGGTCACATATGATCCTTATCTATCAATCATTTAAAGTAAAATTATGAAACATGTTAATATTTTCTTATTCATAATGGTTACAAACAAATATTTTTCTAGTTCTTCACCGTCTAACGTGAATGTAAAAATTATATTTTAAACAGTTGTTGGTGTAGACAAAAAATGATGGATGAATGAATTTAATTATGTAAGTTTTTAATTTGAATAATGGTTAATCATAAGTATGACTAGATGCATGATAAAATGACTATACTATTTTCTTTTTATTTATTTATTTTTAATTTTAGAGATTTAGCATTTGATAGTGTAATTTTTTTAGATCTCAAGCTCAAAAGTTTGACTTGAGCTCGAGTTTGAATTTAATATTAAACTTGAGCTTGGCTTGACTAATTAATCAAGCCAAGTCAAGCCAAACTCAAACTTTTTGGCTTTTTCATGAGTTCAAGCTCAAATACTAGTTTTAGGTTTGTCACAAGCTCGAGCCAAGCTTGAGTTTTTGAATTTTCTAGACGAACCAAGTTTAAACATGCACTACTGGACAAAACTCAGCTCGTTTACTAACCTAATTGTGGAGGAAGTTGATTACGAAGGTTTCAAATCCCTTCGGTTTAGAGTCAATAATTTAACCACCTACTTCAAGGTCCTCCAAGCATGGCTGTTTGGAGGCATCTAAAAAAACTTCATAATCCATTATAATTATTATGCTTCAAATCAAGTTGCAAGAGCCTAAGAAAATTTGATGTTATTAATTCTTTAATATAAGTATACAAGTTCTATCTATTTGGCCCAAATTTGTGTTCAATAGATGGTCTACATTATTCTAGGATGCAGGTTTTGATTTTCTGGGGACACGGTAGCCACCAACCATACAAGCATGATCACGCTCATAAAATATTAGACCTTAAAATTAATATTTGACCCTCCAAAAAATAAGAGCTGGAAAACTAATTGTTGGGTTCCAAAAAATAGTTGTTAAGAACAACAAACTATCCACCTTGTAACAAAAATAGTTGTTAATTTCAAATTTTTAGTTTTTTCCTCTCTTTATTAGTAAGCTTTGGTTGTTGAGTTCAAATAGTAAGTTTTTAATAACATAAATTTTCTCTTAGAGTTATCTTATTTTATTTGGGACTAAGTCTTTTTGTTGTTTTTGATAAGTTTCAAATTGTTTGACAATACTTAATTAGTTAGTCACAAAACATTAAATGAAAAAAAAAACTACACTGTGGATATGTAATGTTAGGGAGTGACAATATTTAGTGTGCGTTTGGGATGAATTGAATTTTTTTAGCTTATCTCCACTTTTAGCTTATTTTTGTTACTATTCATGAGTTTCACTGCACTTTTTGATATTATTCATGAGTCCTACTGTACTATTCAACTTATTATAAGTGATTAGTCAAAATGTTACAGCAAAATTGTCCACAGTAGATATACCTCAAGCTGCTCTGGGAATTGTTACAACAATGGAGCTTGCCTTTGCTGCCATGTTCGTTGCACTCTTAATCTGGTCCCTATCCAATTACTTATATGCAGGTGAAAAAGTGTACTAGAAATATCTCTTCCTCTAAATATATTCTATATGAGGCTTAATTAAATTGAAACTATATTGGAATAGACAGTTTATAAGCTTTGCTTCAAGGATATAATAACCTCATTTTATTAAAAGAAACACCCTATGTTATTTGGATGATTCCTTATATTAATCTATTTTTCTCTAGACAAATGGTGTCTTAAATTTTCTCTTATATTCTTAAGCCAACTATTTAAGATGAGTAATCTAGAGATATTAATATATACTACATAAAGGGTATAAATTGATGCATCACAAATCATTTAAAAAAAATTATTTATTTATTTAATATGGTGTTAAAGTGACATATATATTAATTGAATTTATTGTTACATCAATTTGAAAATCAATTGGGATTGCCTGGCAGGTAGCAAGCAAAGTTTTGAAGTGTATCATTGAGATTTGGGAATGTTGGAAGCATATGTTGGGCATTTCTCTTATTTCCAATGAGTCAAGGGTCTTCAATTTTATGTAAAAGACCGTGCATTAAATGATTGTTTTCTTAAAATTTTGGATTTTATACATTAAATGATTGTTCTCTCTATCTCGTCTTGTTGTAACTCGCTCGAGCTCAACTTAGTATCCGAGAAATGAAGTGTTTTAATATTTCCATATCTATAAATGCACTATAGCATAGTCGGCAATATGGCTACAGAATATTTTAAGCAAAAATGCATTTCTCTTATTCACCACCACACAAAAAGCCCAAAATTTATATCCAGATTTAGATCCAGCAAGTGATGCAACGCAATACAACACTGTGAATACCTCTAATTCCCCTAACAAAAATTTTAAACTTTAAATTTCAATCTTTTGGTACCATTTAAAAAAAATTAGTACTTTTTACATTTCCCTTAGCTGTAGGTTCTTTTAAGTTAATACCCTTTTTTTTGAGATAAGAGAGAATTTTATTGAATATAACCAATCAATTTGCAAGTAAAAGTATTACCCTGTTCAGCCATAGCCAAAACAGGGGAAGAAAAACTACCAACAACAAAATCAAACCCAGTCAAGCCGAGAGCCGAATTCAGGTTTTCTGTTGTGCAGTCAGAAGCCTCTGGTAGTCCTGCAGTTAACGGATAGCCCCATAACCATTCAAAATAACCTTAATTATCCGTTAGGAAGTCAAAGTACAAAAAATAGTGCTCTGCAAACCAAATAGACAAATTTTATTATAATAATTTTAAAACTTGCTGCTATTACAAAGGAGGATGAACGATAACTACGCTCATAACTAGAAACAAACCAAACTAAACATTCTTGGAAAGCAAATAAACACAAACACATGCCACAGCAACAACAGAAAAATTTAAACACACCATAAAACACAGTGCACAACTCAACTCAGTTTTTTAACCCAAACCACCACCCAACAACCTACTCCAAGCTGCAACAACACGAGAAACCGCCCTTTTAAGCCTCAGGAAGTGGCGGACCTGGAACGTGTATAATGAAAGGAGTGTCATGTTCAGCCAAGACAGGTCAAACTCCTCCATGATATGGACTCTTATGGTTGGAGGTGGAGCAAATGGAGCTGGGCGTTGGTAGATGATGCGATCCGTACAGTTTTGAGTTAAATCGGGCAGATCAGAATGACTTAGTTCTGGCTGATTTAACTCGAAACCGTACGGATCGCATCATCGACCAACGCCCAGCTCCATTTTCACCACCACCAACCATAAGAGTCCATACCATGGAGGACTGGCTTGACTGAACATGACACTCCTTTCATGATACACATGAAATGGTAGCCTGCCATTGTTGAGAGAGAAGATGAATGTGTAAAATCAGAGAGAGAGAGAGAGGGGTTAAGGTGATTGAATTTTCTGAATGAGGAGGTAATGAATTCCGGATTCACATCCAGTGCAATACCCTAGGTATTGCACGGGGTGCAATACCTCAAATCTCAGCCGTCTGTGTAATCCAAGGCCCATTAATTTGACACGTTATAACTCCAGCCTGGCAATCCGTGTCTCCCACTTTTTCTTTTCATTTCAGCTACCCAATTTGAAGTCAGTAAAACTCTCTCTCTCCCACCTCAAATGGGCTTCTCTTTCTCTCCCTAACGCTCCATTCTCTCAACCCGACTGTGCTTCCACCACTCTCTCAACCTCCACACTTGCTCTGTGCGTCTCCCTCAAGTCCTCAACCCCTTCATCACCGTTACCAGCATACCCAACTCAGACCCATCAGCAAAAACAAAGAAAAAATAGCAACTCACCATCTGAAACCAAATCCCCAAACACTCACACGCCTCGTAGAGCACTTTTTAGACCCAGATGAGAGAGAGAGAGAGAGAGAGCGAGAGCAAGGGTTGGGGTTTGGAGAGAATCGGGTGTAGAGAGAAGTGGATACTTTTGGGGTTTGATCTAGGGAGGGAAGTGAGATTGAGAAATTTGGTCCGAAGAAGCCACCATTGGAGGTGGTGCTGAGTGGTGGTTGTGATGAGCCATGGCAGCAGAGAGAGAGGAAGAGGCTGACTGGTCCGGTAGGTTTTCCCTTTATTTATTTATTTTTTTTAATTAATTTGTTTTTTATAAACTCTGTTTGGTTGCTAGGAAAGGAAGGAAAGAAAATAATGGTGTCCCAATTTTGTTGATTGATTTATTTCTGCTAAATTTGATTCTATTTTCTCTTATTTTTTATGTTTTTGGTTTTTAGCTTATGAATTGAAATTACCTCTACTTAACCATGTTTTTGGTTTTTAGCTTAGGAATTGAAATCACCTGTACTTGAACCATGTACTTGTGATTGAGCGATATCAGTTATACGAACTCCACAAATTTCTTGTACTTCAAAAAATGGGTAATTTTTCCCAGCTTCAGATTTTTGGGGATTTCTATTGGTTGGTGGTGACATTCTATTTAGTTAGAATCTGTTTGTTTTTATTCCAATGTAGGAAAATTTATGTCCTATTGTTATTAATGGCACACGGCATTTTTATAACAAATTAGTTGAAAGAATTTTTCTTAGTCGAACTTTTGCTGTTGTCAGTAGTGACAGCCAGAAATCACCCCTAGGCAAGCAGAATCTCCATTAGAAATAGACCTTTTTAAGCATTGATTGAGAACTATACCTCCATCTTTGCACGCTGTCCAAATACGAGACATACAGGCAACTATACATCCTTCCTTTTTCACTGATTCTAGATTAAGGTACTTTTTAATTAGCATTCGGACCCATGGAACTTCAAAGTACTATGCCATTCTCCAACACAGTTTGGCAAGAATGTTAGGGTTCTTTTCTTTATTTGAAAAATACCAAGATCTTCAAGGTCCTTGAGGCTTTGATTTGTACTATGTTGATTCTGTTGTAACCAATCCTTGCTCAATGTATAACTTTTACTATAAGTGGAAATTCTCCTGTGTTATTATTCTTCTATTCTAAATATCTAACAATGATTTAGTAACAAATTGGCAACAGAGGTTTCATTCCTTCAATTGGCCTATCGAAGTCAAGTTTTCTTCTGCACCTTTGGAGTTGATGGTTTCTTCTTGTCTATAACCTTCATCACTTTCCCAAATGTCCCTGAATCTTAAATTATGCTTAATTGTTTGTTAATTATTCTTGTTGAATGTGTTGCAATCAAATTATGCACTGTACTGATGCATTTATTTAGTTATGTATCAGTGTATGTTATCTTTTTGAAGGGTTAATTATGTTGATTGTTTGAAGTCAGGTTGAGCTTGAGTGTAATCATCAAGTTTGCCATTTTTAACATGTTTTTTTTACCCTGACAATGCAGACTTGGACTTTTATGCTTCATCACATATATTTGCTCAATTCTAGAAGCTCCTTTAAGAGAACTTATTTAGGGGAAGGACAACCAATTTCTTTTACATGCTTTTCCTCGAAGCCACTTTTTGAACCGGAATTGTTCTTGGGGAATGATACGTTGTTGGAGTCACAATGTTATGTTGTATTGTAGATTGAATTCTGGTTTTTTGCTTGTTAGAAATTAGTGCGACACTTTGATAACTATAGATATGCATTTGATTTATTATCCATTACATTCACTTTTTCTATGGTTATTGTGGTCCTTGTATTCATCATAAATTTGTAATTGAACTTTTGTTGTGCTACTATATAATTATAGTGTTAGAGAAACTGGTTATATTGTGTTGAATCTACTTTTAAAAGAATGCTCATTGCAATGAGCTTGTCAAGAGATTTCCCTATGGTTTAATCTGCATTAAGCACTTCATTCTCTTTTCACATGGCTTGATTCTCAAAAACAAGCTAATAATGTATGTATTTTTGAGAATGAGGGGAAAAGAAGCTCTTTTTTCCTTGTAAATAAGATTTACACTTAAAACCCCTGTAAATAAGATTTACAAGGAGCATGCAAATGCTACTAGGCAAAATGGCCAATGGAAAGAGGTTGCGATTATTAGGTTTATAGAGATCACTTCTACAAGTTAAGAGGTTGTGATTATTACGTTTATAGAGATCACCTCTATGAGTTTTGGCCTTTAATGTGTACATAATAAGTCAAAATGATGCTTTCTTCTTTGTATATCAATCTCTTGACATCGCATGGGAGATAATCTATTCATGCAAAGTTCTAGCACATGTACAATGGCATTAGAATTTGTACAATTTGTACTTTCTTTTGTGAGAATTTTTTGTTCTCATTGTGCATTAATCTCCTCTTTTAATAGTAGAGCCACCAAATTCACTTGTCATTTGTTGTAAACAATATAATTTCATTGTAATTTTTATCCACAACCAAATGAACAAAACCTTAAATAAAAAAAAGGGCTTTATAGCCTAGCTAAATTAGCTTTACAATATGAATATGTGATTTCAGTGTTTCAAGAAAGCCAAAATAGCCACATCTTGATAATGATCCCAACCAAAATAGATATGAGTCATTTTCTTTATATCTAAAATTTCACGAACAGTTTCTCAAAAAAAATTTCATGAACAAAGCCAACTTTGCGGTAGGTAAAAAAATTTCATGAACAAAGCCAACTTTGCGGTAGGTTGAGTAGGCTTCGCTTCTATGTCATCCTGTAGTGTTGAAAAACAAATCGAGTAGGCTTGGCTTCTATGTCATCCTGCATTGTTGAAAAATAAATTTCAATTAGTACGGTAACCATAGAATTTTTTTCTTTTTTGGTTACAATCATTAAAGTCAATAATTTGAACTTACTAGTCAAATATCTACCACAGGTCCTCAAGTGTAAAGAACATTATTTTTTTTAATTATATGAATCATTGATAAATTCATTACCGTAGAAAAAATCACCAAATTTTGAAACCAAGAACCCAAAATATTTTGGGCATGCACTAAAAAAATATAAAAATATGTAATTCATTACCTAAAATTTGGGCTAACTTATAAAGTATGATTAGTAACAATTCAAGACAGCAAAAAAATTCATCACAAGTTCATCTGTAAAGAGGCCAAACATATTGTCCTACCACAATAATACATTTGCTGCATAGTGCATGGCAAATCCAAATTTAGGAAATAACACGCACTTTAGAAAAAATTAGGACAAAAAAGAAAAATGTCATAAGGATTTTTAGAATACCTCATGACTAAGTTACAGAATTTCTGGTTAACGTCAAAGAAAAAAAAATCCCGAAATTGCTCAAGTGGTACCAATAAGGCGGTAACAAAATACTCAAAGGCAACAACAACAACAAAGAAACAAGGCAATAACAAAAATCAAAGCAAAGGGGAAAAAACAACAAGAAGATTAATACACATTACTTTACCCTTTATAGATCCAGATTTTTAGATTTGTACTCACTTGCTGCATTTTTTTTACACTAATATAAGCGCACTCATGAAACACAAATTTCACCCACATTCAACAACTCGTGTGCACCGTGACATGTTTTTACACAATAAAGCACATAAATAGAAACCCATTTTGAAATCAACCCAAATCTAAAAACGCCCATCCAACCACCATTCATTGGTTTCAAATCCAAATAAAAGCTATAACCATAATACATATTTACACCAAGGACACACACAAGCTCACCATCAAACATAAACTCAATGACAACACATTCAACCATACCCAAAGCACAGTAATGAGCTGTGATGGTTTTCAATTGAGTTGTGGAAGTACTACAAGTTATTAAAAAAAAACATGTAACCAAAGTGACTACAAATTAAATCCAGCAAGACTAAGATTAAAGAAACCAATTTCATTATAGAAATTATAATTAACAAACTTCATGGTTATTGATCTGCATCTATAGCAGTTTCTGGGGTTGCCAGGACAATTGAGAGTCTCAAAAAGTAAATTTTGTATAATTACGGATTTGATCATTTATGCTACCCATTTAGTTTCTTTTATATCTAAGGAGTGACACTCAATATGGATCATTCAACACAATAAAATCATCTGTTTAACAACACGTCTACAAGAAGTCTTTAAAGTCAATATTGTGTAATTATCACCTCAAGTCCTCAACCCCTAGCAACCAAACAGAGTTTATAAAAAACAAATTAATTAAAATAAATAAATAAATAAAGGGAAAACCTACCGGACCAGTCAGCCTCTTCCTCTCTCTCTGCTGCCATGGCTCATCACAACCACCACTCAGCACCACCTCCGATGGTGGCTTCTTCGGACCAAATTTCTCAATCTCACTTCCCTCCCTAGATCAAACCCCAAAAGTATCCACTTCTCTCTACACCCGATTCTCTCCAAACCCCAACCCTTGTTCTCACTCTCTCTCTCTCTCATCTGGGTCTAAAAAGTGCTCTACGAGGCGTGTGAGTGTTTGGGGATTTGGTTTCAGATGGTGAGTTGCTATTTTTTCTTTGTTTTTACTGATGGGTCTGAGTTGGGTATGCTGGTAATGGTGATGAAGGGGTTGAGGACTTGAGGGAGACGCACAGAGCAAGTGTGGAGGTTGAGAGAGTGGTGGAAGCACAATCGGGTTGAGAGAATGGAGCGTTAGGGAGAGAAAGAGAAGCCCAGTTGAGGTGGGAGAGAGAGAGTTTTACTGAATTCAAATTGGGTAGCTGAAATGAAAAGAAAAAGTGGGAGACACGGATTGCCAGGCTGGAGTTATAACGTATCAAATTAATGGGCCTTGGATTACATAAACGGCTGAGAATCCATGAATTCCATGCAATGCTGATATTTTATAGAGGAAATATCCCAACCAACATTTACAATCAACACACCAAAGCCATGTTTCGTGTGCTTGCAACAAATTTAACTTGTATTCAGAGGACAATAGGTTAGTTTCTTTAGATTGGTCAATAAATTAAATGTGGATTCAGAATTCTGGTGTCATAGGCATGTGCTTCTTGTTAGAGCTACTGGATGCTTCGTCCACTAGCATCCAACCTCATCTACTGTGTCACCAAAACAAAATCAGAGGAATATCAAGGGGCTCAATCAACAAGCCCAATTCCATTTGCTCAAAAAATACAAAGCCCAATAACAAAAATATAAACTTTGGAGGAAGGCAATGAGCCATAAAATCACAGCACACCCTAATTTTGATGGACTGGGATAAAGATTTTGATCAAAGATTTTTTTTCTTTTTTCAAAATTAAAAATCAAATCAAAAATGAAAAAAAAAACACTAAAAACTAAAAAGAATTGTGGACTTTTGAGTGTAATGGCTCATTTAAATACAAGCTCAAATAAATTTTCCAAAAAAAAAAAAATCTAAAATATGATGGGCTTGTATTATAAATGATGCATTGAGCTTTGCTACATAATCGCCACATCATTTATAACCTCAAGAACTTTTTAACAACATCAATTTCACCTTAAAATCATTAATTATCATGATATTCTTTAGTAATTTACATCACCATCACCCTTTAAGTTTTAGATTTTTTCAGACAGCGATCGTTATTACTTAAAGAAAAGTTAAAGAATGTCTTAAGGGCTTCAGGGAAAAAAAAAAAAAAAAAAAAAAAAAAAAAAAAAAAAGGAATTTTTTATATGGGAAAAGAAAAAATAGCTTTTAATATTTCTTTTGAAAATTGAGTTAAAAAAAAAAAGTTTACTACCGATTACTCTAAGAGCACTGGTTAACAAGACAAATACAACTAACATGATATTTTCGTACCAATAAAAGTATATATAAAGTTAACTTCAATGCATGATCTGTTGAATTTACTTCAAAATCTGTGTATTAAATGATTTATTTTAGTATCATATAAACTGTACTGTGTAAATACAATTCAAGTAAGATACGATAAGATAGTAGCATATAAATTGGAGTTGTTTGAGGAGTTCCTTATTATTACAAGTTTGTTTCTTGAATTCTTTTAACGATAAATGATGCTGCATTTTTCTTGAAATGTCCAGCTTATCACTAATAGCCTTGAAAAGAACTCTGTTGTTCAGTTCCTCACAATACAACAAAACATTTATTTCTTTTCTTTCCGTTTTCCTTAAATGGGAACATAGTACAGTACAAGTTGGAAATGCAAATTCATTACATGGAACGCAATTAGCAGTTGCAGTGTCATCAGCTTTCTTCTTGATAGTTCCATATCCATCCATGTATATAGAAGAAACTCCCATTACCAATAATGTAACCGGCCACCAGTTTCATCTTTGCATAGAAGAATCAAACAGAAGTCACACAAGGACAGTCAGTCACAGACTCACAAGTCATTTCTTGCCAAAGTAGAAGAGGCAATTCGGGTCAAAACAACAATTTGGCAATTAAGGTCCTTGGATATCTGAACCACCAACTCATCAACTACAGTCTCCTGTAAAGCCACAAAAAGAACGAGATGGACCATAAATCAAAGGTCGCATAATCAAAGAAATTATCCTGTTTGTGACTTATCAATCAATAAAACATAGCTGTTTTTCCGTAGAGTTGATCTTGTATTCATTCTCTGGAATGAAGACTTCACTTTTGGAGTTAAACAAAAACAAAGACCTTTAATGTGACGACTCTATTTACTAAGCGAACGTTTGTAGCTGATGTCAGCTCTCAGGAGAGAGATCTAGCAACCAGAGACCTTCATAGGAGAGCAAATGGAACACCTAATTCTAAATTATCTCTACAACACTTTTCTCATGATTTTTAATTCATCAAATTGATCAAAGTAGAGCACAGCAAGTAGTCATTTACCATCATCATGAATGACAAGTGACCATCACATATAAAGTCTCTTTTGTGAAGGTAAGATACATGTCTTACCAGAGAAGAGATATATTCACATGGTGGGCCATTAATAGAAGCAGCTAAATCACTCCCACTAACATCCCAAAAACCACTCTCTGGCAGCATAAACCTGACACCATAACTCAAACTGTTAGTTGCCCTTAGCAACTGTAAATGACAAAGATTATGGACTAAGATGACTACCGCTGTAACCACAACATGATCTGCATCACTGAGCGCAGTGGCAAATTCATCTTTCAATGCTGCTAGACGTCTGCGAAAGAAAAAAGCTACCATAAGCAGAAAGTAAAATGAATCATATAATATAATATCTACGTTGATAGATGGACCTTCCCTCCTTGTGAAAAGCAAGGTGTAGTGGGAGATCATGGGTTCAAGAACAACCTAGTGCTTAAGTAATTTAACCATTAGGAGAAAGAAAAAAAAAAAAAAAAAAAAACGTTTTTGTTCCCATTTTATGCGAGAATACCTGTAAAAATGAGGTTGGAATACCACCCATATAGCCTTGAATGGGAACCTTTGACGTGCTGCCTGAAGAACTGCACAGATTTCTGTTGTATGGTGTGCATAATCATCATATATATGGCATCCACAAATTGTACCAATCATCTCAAAACGTCTGAAAATCAGGTGTGGCCTTACATGACTGATTTGCTCATAAAATTGCATTCTGTAACTAAAAGTGCCATCATTGTGGCAATAACCAGACAATAACATAGAACAAGATAGCTTAACCCAAAAAAGAGAGAAAAATTAAGAGAATATTTGAGAAACTTATGAGACCAATAACCCAAGAAACTAGAAAGTGAAGCATAGTAAACATGCATCAACCTCTAATATTTCCAATCCTAATAATCAAACTATTAAAGAAAAAATTAACTGTCAATCCGTACGTAAAACTCCATCTGATTAACTTATGATACCAACTAACATCAGAAAAAATATATGTGATGCAAAATTTTATAACTCTATATGAAATACAAAACAAAACTGGAGCTTTTGAACATTAAGAAATTTTTTGTAAAACTAGGTAAACATTTTCACTCACTGCTAATGAATTGAGGACATTCTGAAACCTGGAATCTGTAGACTGATATCTACCTCTGGAAACTCCTGATGGAACTGTAGATAATCAAGTACTAAATTAGATTTGATGAATGTATTATGTCTTAGAAATTCCACTTTTAGAAAACCCATGTAAACAGTTAAAAGGCATGAATTTCTGAATTTGGATGGCATTCTGGCAGAGGGATTGAACACTCATTGATAGAGCTGAAGCCGTTTTTCTCGAAACTGTTGTATGATTGGATGGCTGCCTACTCCTTGGAGGAATTTCTGGATTTATGTAATTTTTGTTAGCTCTATAGATTCTTTGGTTCACTACCTGTGTACAGGGAATTCTGTTTTGCTAATGTGTTTTTTGATGCAATAAAATTTCTTATTTTACTGATAAAAAAAATTTTGTCAGAGGGAATAAATCACAAGAGCATGCAAGAGATATAGCCTAAACATGCAAGTTGAAACACCAATATTTTCATGAGAACCATCTTAAAATTAAGAAATATTTATAGCTCTAGATAAAATTATACTTTAGAGTGACCAATTCATGCAAAAAACGAGTAAAAAGTTAGAACTGAATCCAAGAAACCCTTCCAGGAACTCACTTAGGCAGGACTGACACTGGATAATGACCCTTTTTGGTTTAAATCACTCAGTAATATTCGGTATTAAGAACAAGTACTTAATAATAAGGAATAGACCCCCACCTCTCCACATTAGTTCTGTAGTCCTTTCTATTTGAGTTATTATTTTCTCCTGTTCTTTTAGCTGTTTTGGTTTTGTTATACTGCTCTGCTTGCATTGTACCTGATCTCTCAAGGCCCATATAAAAAAGAAAAAGAAAAAGAAAAAGGCAGGAGGGGTGGGGGGTGGGGGTGGAATTACTTTAATAGTTTGGCGATTCATATCCATAGAAAGAGTGGAAGTAGATGTTTTAGATCATACATATCTTTCTTTCTTTTTGCAAAAGTTTATATTTGTTGGGCGCCATTCAATGCTCTCAAAGAAAAGTGAGGCAAATCTAGAAATTATTAATTGTGATGATACATGTCAATATCAAAGAATGTAAATTACCAGCCAAAATTTGTATCACAACTTTGGAAAATCCTTTTCCAAAGGCCAAAGAAGCTTCAATATGTATGTGCTTTAGCTTTCTATAGGTTGGGTCTACATTAGGGGCAACCAGAGATGTAGAAATAAAATTATAACCAACCAGCGTGTAATCACTGCCACCATGATAGTTGGGACGAATTGAGGATGCATGCCAATCATTAAGACTTGAGATTCCATAAATAGTTATTCAGTAATGCTCATCAAATAGCTCCAAGTTTGGAGCCAACATCACACTACTGGAATACTCTGACCCAGTGGCTTGTCTCATGTGATTTAGCAAAGAACGCGTATCTGGACTGTTGTGTCCCTTTCAAGGAAATTCCAGAATTAGAATCTAGAATAGATAAAATCATATAAGCAGCATTCATGAACTTCTTATACAGCATTGGTGTTGCAGCATACAGATATGAGGAAGCATTTTGGGGAGGAAAGCTTGAGTTTATAGTAGGTTAATGGTAATGGGATTATGGGACTCACCATATTGTGGTGAGATGCCAGGCCTTAATCTTTGAAAAAGGTCATATCACAATCCGAGACTCATACCATCTATGTGAAGCAACAACGTGTAAGTTTAGTTATTTATCATTCATACATTCTTGATTCTTATGCTTAATTACTCAAGGAATTTAAAAATTCTAACTAGATGCTCATGCTGATAAATGAAAATGATCTTTAAATGAATTGGACCTTTGTAAATAAAATTATTAGTATTTGTCAAAAAAATTTCTTTGTTTGACTTAGTAAATTGCTGACTTTGAATAGATACTGCAAACCATTCACCCTCTTGTCATATAGACTGAACAGATGAACACTATCAACTCAAAAATTCTGTAAGCTTAAACCTCTATGATTGGGTAATTAGATTTGAGAGGAATTTGAATAGTTATTGCATATATATATATATATAAGACCATAGCACAAATTGGGGTTAGCCATGAATTGTGTAACTAGTTTTATTTATATATTTGGTAAGAAATCTTGATTTGAGTTTTTTGGCTTTTTGCACTGAAAGTAGAGTTAACTGGACCAAATCCTTGGTTTTCCAAACACCCCTATACAAGCCTTATCACATACAAACAAGAATTATGTACTTGCATGGAGAAATTAGAAATAAAACTATCAATGCCCCAGAAGTTCTAACTTAGTGCCATAGATTATATCCTTAATAGGACAAGTGGGCAATGGATACCTGTCCCCATATATTATGAGATGTCCACCCACCTTGATTTGATTGATGAACCTCCTGAAAGTAGATTTAATGGCTTCCTAATGTTGAGAACATAGATTTAATCAGTCTAAACTGTGCCTACGAAAATACAGTCTTGTAATATTAGTTTCCATGCATAAAAAGCTTATCAATCAACACGCCTTATCTTGATAGATGTCAACATGCTCCCAGTCCAGATTGGTTACTACAGCTATGTTAGGTGATAATCCCAAGAAACAACCATCATATTCATCAGCCTACCCTGAAGATAAAGTGCATGAGCATAAAGTTGCAATAGTCTAGAAACAGGCAGAAAAATTTGCACTGATCATATCTGTACTGTCTGTACAGAAATGTGGAGTGGGATCCAGTAATGATGGTGAAACACCAATCCTTTTTCATTAATAAATTGCTTCATCTTTACGCACAGAGATTCTGTTATTTGACAAATGAGAAATTTGAATTTTGCTATTTTCAGGCAGAAACCGTGAAACAAAATTCTTCATCAATTTATAGAAGAAAAAAAAAATCATTCTTGCAATAACTTTATTAGAGTTAGCATTCTTATATGCAATGTTAATGTTCATACAATAAGCAAACAATTTCATAGACATCATGAAAATAAAGTGGATAGGGTACCTCTAGTACAAAATTTTGACCACCACCTGAAATAATATTTCCTTCTGGAAACTACAAAAGGATAGCTTTGATTATTACCAGCATCTAGCAATATCATGAAAAGTGTTTAACTACAGAAAACAAGCCAATCGACTAATGGAACCAAATGCAAATGTTCAAAGAAAAGGAGAAAGAACTCATCAGAACATATGGCCAAACAATAAAAGATACCTATATGTGTAAAATTCAGCTCTACTGCAGAGCTCAAAGTGAAGTGGATACCTGTGGGACACACCAACCCAAATGGTGATTTGAGCTCCAATTACGGCTGTAAGATCATCGCCCATTGCTTTCAAAACATAAGACAGCATACTTGCTGTTGTACTCTTGCCTGCAAAAACAATAATGTGCATACTCCTTTCAAGGAAAACAAAGATTAATAAGTGTGGTAACTTACTAAATAGGATAGAAAAAACATGCTATCTTGTTTTCTTGTTAATAACATCTCACTATCAGAAGCATACTCAAGCAAAATAAAACATGCTAGTTGCTCAATTCAACTTATTTGCTGTACTGAAAGTTTGTTGTTGGAAATTTAAGCAAGCTATTAGTAACACTTAATTGAGACAGGTAGATTCAACATAAATATTTAATAAAAGTGATTGATTAAACTTACATTCACAAACCCATTGAGTGTGTGTGTAAACTAACCAATTAAAAAAAAATCTAAAACAATAATGATAGTTCCAGTGTTTACACTTTTCGTAAGTGCATTCTTGGTCTCCGATTACAATGGAAACAAAGGCAATATTTAAGCTAATCTTCAAAACTCGGTTGATTCAGTACAAAAGAAAGTCTATGGCTCTAGATCCACAAAAAATTAACCAAGCAGCAGTACATCATATATTATGGTGTAATAGAACAGAGAACAACTACTCAAAAGTCCTATATTAAATGCACAAACTGAGCTACAACTTACAACATCAATTCTAGAGTTTAGAGAAGTCTGTATAAATTACAATCTGCATGAACTACTGAACTGCAGCCTATAATGTGATTACCATGGCTACCACTACCAGCAATAAGCTTGTAGCACTCTGTTAGCCTTGCCAGCCAATAATCCCGTTTGTGTCTGTAAATAAGGGAAAATCAAGTAAACCAATGCATTATATTTCATAAATAAAACATTAAAAAATTCCATCATCTGCCTAGTGAAACAAAAAGTTAGGCTATTTGCACTAAAAAGTCAACCAATCTATGAATGCCTAACACAGGGAAGTACTTTTTGTTATTTTGGATTGTTAAGATACACATGCACCTGGTGGGTCTTAAACCCATGACCTCACTGGTCCACCTAGCACTTGCAAGGGGAGGAGGCACCAGTTGAGCTAGAGATCATTGGCAACATTGGAAAGTACTTTTATAGATCTAATGAGGAAATTTCAAAGCAACTTTTACTTTCGAAAGCAGATCATAGGATTCCAAATGTGAATACGTTGAAAAAGAGCCAAAGTACTTGCACAGCAAAAATAAAAAAGAATTGTAGCCAAAAAAAATGCCAAATTTTACAGATTGATGTACTCACAGGCACTCCAGCAGACTTTGCATGCAAAATCTCCACATTGTCTTGAGGAATAGCACTTGAAACAACAATCGCATTAGGTAATCTTGACCCATCACTCCCTTTAAAATTCAAACCTGAATGACTCGTAGGCCGTCCATGTGGCTGCTCAATTTAATATCTGAGCCACTAACCTCAAAACCCTATAAACAATTCACACTAATAATATTCAAATCCTAAGAAATATTCACTTGTAACACCTTGAAATTAACAAGCAACACAATTCGACCCCATCAAACATGTTTCTACCAATGACAAGATTTTTGACAATCTAATGAATAAATTTGGTTTCTGAAAACAAATTCATTTGAATTGTACAACAAACAGAACAAAACAAAAGCAAAATTCCATCTATTTTATTTGGACATAAGATGGGATATAAAATTTTCAATCTTTAAGCTTTCACTATCCTGTACCAAGGTCCAAGATACAAAGAATTTTACTCTACTGCTTATCAAAAAAAAACACAAAATGATTCTATGCCTTAATTTAAGTTGAAACAAAATCTGATGGAAAACAAAGGGAGTTGGACAAAGATAGTACTGGAAAATTCACGGCAATGGATTTTCCAGGGAAAGTGATAGACAGGTCATTTGGAAGATCTGGTTTTATCTTGAACTTCCATTTTGACACACAATAGTAACATTTTGAGATGCGCTTGTTTGGCCAGGAATCTCCTCTGTAATGTAGCTTGTAATGCAATTGTACTCCTTTGAGGGCGGCTAGAATTTAGGTGATACTTTTCCTTTTTCAAGGTAGAGATTTATGTTTGAGATAAATATTGGTATGGGAATGTGCTTTAAGGGGTTGTTTGGAATGGGGAACATGTTTCTATTGCTAACTTACCACAAATTTGTTGGCTTTAGGACACATGAATACTGAATATGTTTTAGACTGATCATGTAATTTATCATGGGAAGGAATTTTTAACTGCAGACTCCTTTATTCGATTTCTATGCTATATCCAGTTAAACTTTTAATTATTTCTTATGATAGTAGGATTGAGCTTTGAAATATATTTGTAACATTGAATAGAGGATATCAATTCATCTCAATCCAACATCAAGGAATAGCTTGTGTTAATTGCAGAAAAATGATTTGCATAAGCAGATCTTCATTGAAAAACACACATGCTAACCTTGTCACCGGTAAGATACAACAATGATAAAATATTAATCCAAGAAGCAAAATGTGATAAGTGGGCTTTATTGTTTAAAAATCCTGTGACGTGAGAAGAAATATGAGATGACACAACACGAATTCTTCTATGTTATGTATTCTGCGTTTATTTTGACATAGTCACAACTTAAATCGCATCCACATGCCTGCCCGATTCCCAAGCCATCACCTGTTTGGAAGAAGATATGAGGCAAGACAAATGCAATGCCACAAGACTAGGAAAGTTAACCTCATCAAAACAAGACCAGCTGGTGAGAATGTTTTATTCTTTTGGAGCCATCAACTGTTGGGTAACTAAACGTGAGTTGTCAATGACATACTAGAGTAAATCTCAATTTTTGAAGATGGCAGTCCAATGAGCAATAATAAATTCAGCTAGCGGACTTGTTCATTTTAAGAGATAACACATTGTTTTCAAAAAAGTGAAGTAGTTATTTAAATTGTTTTAGAAGAGAATTCATTTATCCTAGACCTTCAACAACCAAGCAAATCTGCAGTATAAGCAGGGATGTAAGCCTAACTGAATTGTTTGGATTTAGTTTATGGACTAACATACTATACTAATACTAGTATTCATTGTGCAAAGAAAGGTTAGCAGGCCGAATTGCAGATTTTTTTTTTTTTTGGTGGTATTTTTTACAAAATTATGTTGATCCCACCCTCTAGGCGAGTGTGATCCCTTAACTAGCTAATATTAGTAGACTTGGTTTTTGAATTCACTGTCAATAGAGAGCAAAAGTAGCATATCTATGCTTCATGCGTACTTCAAAAGCTTACCAACTGATATAAGAATTTCAACTGTACTGTGGGTTTCACCAGCCTTCCTCAGATAGTTACTTGCTGCAGCTCTGAAAAGATCCCCAATTACTCGAGAGAATCAGAGATTGTTTAGGTACAAAGTGAGGAGATATTTGGAAAACAAAAAGTGACATGCTTAAAAGGCAAAGTGCACACACAACAGGCATGCATTCAGAATGCACAATAAAAACTGCACGCATGTCTACAAATACAAGAGTCCTCTCCCTTAAAAATTCAGTTAGAAGCACACTAGCTTGGGAAAGATACAAGGCACTTGCACTAGCATCTGGATGACGTCTACATCTTGTATCTACCAAAACTGCAACTAGGATTGCAAAGTTGATTACATTTTTTAACACAGAGCAACCAAAAAAGCATCACATAGAAAATTTTCAAGTGTCCCCATGATGTGTGACAGGTAACACCCACCCACAAAAAAAAAAAGAACAAGAAAAGAAGAAGATTATGATCTAGTTCCGCAGAGCACTGGAAATAATTGATGTAAACTGGAGTGAGGAGAAGAAAAGAAACACATGAATGATCAAATCTTACAGAGAAATGAACTAGTTCTTGGTTATATCTAAAAATTCAGGAGTTAGAATTACCGTTTGAATGAACTAGTTCTTGGTTTTATCTAAAAAGTCAAGACTTAGAATTTCAGGTCAAACGGTTGTGGTTCCCCAGCATCCATGAGAAGAATGTCTCCTAGCAATACTCGAAGCTTGTTCTGGTGGAAAGAAATCCCTGCATAACCTGCAGCAGCAGCAATGCGCTCCCAATTTGGATCTCTACCTTTATACAGCACCCTGCTTAACAAAACTGTCAGCAGATTAGACTTAAAAGTGAGGTCTTGGAAGGATTGTCAAGTTTAAAAATCATGCCTTACCAAGTGAAGAAGATGCCACCGAGCATGCAATCTTTGCTGCTTCAGCCTCACTGCCTGCACCTGTCACAGACACCTACATATCCAAGGTAGAATGTATAGGCTGGTCACTTCTCTAAAATCATAGCATATTGCTGAGTTTGAAATCAAAATTACACCACAAAATTATTTATTTATTTATTTGTAAGTTACCTACATACCCAATGGATCACCCACGACGGCATGACCTCACCTTCCAACCCATCAAGATAAGCTTCAAATTTCTGCGTTCTCATTCTTTGTGAAAGAATTATACTTGTCCATAATATATTTATATATTTTTTAATATAATGAATAAGAGGATACTGCTTCATAAATGTGAGCGTTGTTCCCTCTTGCATTGCTCCTCTTAAGAGATTTGTTCACTGCTCAAATTTGTGTTTTAAAATGCAATAACACAATTATTACAATCAATAATTTGGGTGGATCATCCCAGAACCTTTTGCCATTCCCCCAACTCTCACTGTTCTGTTCTCCCTCCAACCTGAAGAATTTATCAACTTTTAAAGGTCTGTCTATTTGCTGGGAAGTTGATTTCCAAGAGTAATAAATTTAAAGAATTCTAATTTCCTGGGTGCAAGTTCTATTAAATTGAGACAAGGCAATTGTATACATTCAACAACATTTTCTACAAAGGAAGAATTTCAATTTGTTTACTGATCTTTGCTTGTTAACAAGTATAATAAAATACAGCCCATTGCCAAATCAAACCATTTGCTTTTTCTTTTTTCTTTTTTTGCTGGATGAATTAAACCATTTACTTTTAACATCGTTTGTCCATATCTAACTTCAGCCGACTCACCAGTTATGCATTAGAAATCAAGCAAAATACAGGGACATGAAAAAGTATCTCCAGTCAAATTGTTTCCTCCTCGCTCAAATTCTTAAAAGAGTTAAAATTGATCCGAATGCACACACAAGTCAAGAAAAAACCTTTAAAACCATAAACAACTGGAAAATATATGATGATCACCTGGTTCCATGGGCCATGGGAGGAGAAAAATGGGAGCCTTAGCATTGGCGAGTTTTTTGAATTCCCTCTGACACTGTGACAGTGATGAAATAGTGCAGAGTTTCTCAAAAAAAAAAAAACTTGAGAGCATCTCCACCGATTTCTTCACATTTTTTACCTTTTAGCTACCAATTTTATAAAATACATTTCCAACGTATTCTCGATATTTTCTCTATTTTATTAAAATATTATTTTTTCATTATTTGTTTAATATTTTTTTAATTTTCCTTTATTCACACTGGTACAAAAAAGTTAATCCAACATATTCTCTATATTTTTTCTATTTCATTAAAATATTATTTTTTCATTATTTTTTTAATTATTCCTTTATTCACACTGGTACAAAAAAGTTAACTTTAGAATTTTTTTAATGTGATAAATTCTTTACCTAATCTAGAGTAACTCATCAAACTTGATGAGTTACTGTTCATGAGCAAAAAACTTTTTGAGATATAGAGAGACTGTTGGAGCAATGAATTATGGTTTCATTCTCTATTATAGAGAAAATTTTGAATTTAACTACACAGTTGGAGATGCTCTTAACTTACTTTTATTGAACAGAGAGAGTAAAGGAAAATTGAATAAAACTAACCTTTGGTGCACTTTTTAGTGGTGGTGGTTGAGGCCCAAGGGTAGTAAAGAAGCTTGATCCATCACTCAGTTGTAAATGATCCAAATTAATTATGAATAACTTGAGCATGACTTGATAAAAAATTCATTCATATTTATTTGTTTATAAATAAGTCAAGCTTGAGCCTTAGTTTTAGGCTTGTTTAATAAACAAGTCGAGCTCAAGTAAAAAAATTTGTTCACGAACAAGTTCGTGAGCTGTTAGGTTTGATACAAAATAATTCAAATATAGACTCATTTATAAGTTTATATGTGTTAGCTAAATATACTTATTACACATATTTTAATAATGACATGACCAACATAGAATCATTACTCATTACCTTAATTTTTTCCTTTCCTCTAAACTGACCAAGAATCACTTTAAACTATAGTTACATTTAAAATTTAATTAATTAATTAAGTGGGTCACATATGATCCTTATCTATCAATTATTTAAAGTAAAATTATGAAACATGTTAATATTTTCTTAATATTTTCTTATTCATAATAGTTACAAACAAATACTTTTCTAGTTCTTCACTTTCTAACGTGAATGTAAAAATTATATTTTAAACAGTTGTTGAAGGTGTAGACAAAAAATGATGAATGAATGAATGAATTTAATTATGTAAGTTTTTAATTTGAATAATGGTAAATCATAAGTATGACTAGATGCATGATAAAATGACTATACTATTTTCTTTTTATTTATTTATTTTTAATTTTAGAGATTTAGCATTTGATAGTGTAATTTTTTTAGATCTCAAGCTCAAAAGTTTGACTTGAGCTCGAGTTTGAATTTGATATTAAACTTGAGCTTGGCTTGACTAATTAATCAAGTCAAGTCAAGCTAAACTCAAACTTTTTGGCTTTTTCATGAGTTCAAGCTCAAACACTAGTTTTAGGTTTGTCACAAGCTCAAGCCAAGCTTGAGCTTTCGAATTTTCTAGACGAACCAAGTTTAAACATGCACTACTAGACAAAACTCAGATCGTTTACGACCCTAATTGTGGAGAAAGTTGATTACGAAAGTTTCAAATCCCTTCGGTTTAGAGTCAATAATTTAACCACCTACTTCAAGGTCCTCCAAGCATGGCTGTTTGGAGGCATCTAAAAAAACTTCATAATCCATTATAATTATTATGCTTCAAATCAAGTTGCAAGAGCCTAAGAAAATTTGATGTTATCAATTCTTTAATATAAGTATACAAGTTCTATCTATTTGGCCCAAATTTGTGTTCAATAGAATTTAGTCAAATTCTATCCATTCAAGCTGTTAAATGCAAACTTCTTTAACCTTTCGGCTGTCCTCATATTGGCCAAACTTGAAATTTAACTGAATATAATATAAGATCGATAGTAATATTGTTCTCCCCAAGAGTCTTTTTAGAGCGAGTACTGACAGCCTTTAGTGCACAAACAGGCAAAAAAATAAGCATTAACATTAGACGGTCTACATTATTCTAGGATGCAGGTTTTGATTTTCTGGGGACACGGTAGCCACCAACCACACAAGCATGATCACGCTCGTAAAATATTAGACCTTAAAATTAATATTTGACCCTCCAAAAAATAAGAGCTGAAAAACTAATTGTTGGATTCCAAAAAGTAGTTGTTAAGAACAACAAACTATCCACCTTGTAACAAAAATAGTTGTTAATTTCAAATTTTTAGTTTTTTCCTCTCATAATTTGTAAGCTTTGGTTGTTGAGTTCAAACAGTAAGTTTTTAATAACATAAATTTTCTCTTAGAGTTATCTTATTTTATTTGGGATTAAGTCTTTTTAGAGTCCAAATCTTCTGTCACACTTTTCCTACTCCACTCTATACTCCACAAATAAAAACTTGACACGTGTCAACACACTTAATTAAATTCTAATTTTTTTGTCTTTTCTTATTTCAAGTTCCTAAAAGAAATAAAATTTAAATAAACCCCAACACATCCCCTCAGACAACTAGCCACCACCACCAACCTTCACTAGCTCCAACAACCATCTACCACCGGTGGCGGCAAAGTTGAGCTTTTGAACCCAATAAGTCAGTACAACATTCGTTACTAATCACATGACTAACAACCCTTGCAAGGTGACCAAAGAAGGCAATCTGCAATGAGTCATCCAAAAGGATCAGCGTCAAGGCAACAATGTTGGTTTGATGAAGTAGTCACACATTCAAGGAGATGATTAGGATTCAAGCCATAAAAGGAGGCCAAAGTTTGTGGATCTCAAACCTATAAATGGTGTGGATGCAGATTTGCGGCACATCAACTTTTGATGGTGGGATGTCACAGATCTAGAGTTTGGCTGGGTCACTATCTATTAACTCTTCGTCCTTTGACAACACTTCAGATTAGACCAAAGAGAAGATTTGGACAATGGGTGGTGGGGGTTGGGTTCAAAAGCTTAACTTTGCTGACGCTGGTGATGGATGTTCATTGCACAGGTGGTGGTGGTGGTGGAGGACTGGTGGTGATGCGTTTGGGTTTTAATTATTTTTATTTCTTTTAGAAAGTTAAATAAGAAAAGTCAGAAAATTAGAATTTAATTAAGTTAGTGGACATGTGTCAAGTTTTTATTTGTGGAGTATAGAATGGAACAGGAAAAATGAGACAGAAGATTTGGACTCGTCTTTTTGTTGTTCTTGATAAGTTTCAAATTGTTTGACTATACTTAATTAGTTAGTCACAAAACCTTAAATGAAAAAAAAACTACACTGTGGATATGTAATGTTAGGGAGTGACAATATTTAGTGTGCGTTTGGGATGAATGGAATTTTTTAGCTTATCTCCACTTTCAACTTATTTTTACTACTATTCATGAGTCCCATTGCACTTTTTGATACTATTTACGGGTCCCACTGTACTATTCAACTTATTATAAGTGATTAGTCAAAATGTTACAGCAAAATTATCCACAGTAGATATACCTCAAACTGCTCTGGGAATTGTTACAACAATGGAG
This sequence comes from Quercus tomentella, assembly GCA_028535165.1. Lineage (NCBI taxonomy): Eukaryota > Viridiplantae > Streptophyta > Magnoliopsida > Fagales > Fagaceae > Quercus > Quercus tomentella. The sequence goes on from JAPQVY010000144.1 coordinate 26,193,724, forward strand.
CTTGCCTTTGCTGCCATGTTCGTTGCACTCTTAATCTGGTCCTTATCCAATTACTTATATGCAGGTGAAAAAGTGTACTAGAAATATCTCTTCCTCTAAATATATTCTATATGAGGCTTAATTAAATTGAAACTATATTGGAATAGACAGTTTATAAGCTTTCTCTAGACAACTTATTCTATATTCTATATGAGGTGAAAAACTATATTTGGATGATTCCTTATATCAATCTATCTTTCTCTAGACAAATGGAGTCTTAAATTTTCTCTTATATTCTTAAGCCAACTATTTAAGATGAGTAATCTAGGGATATTAATATATACTACATAAAGGGTATAAATTGATGCATCACAAATCATTTAAAAAAAATTATTTATTTATTTAATATGGTGTTAAAGTGACATATATATTAATTGTATTTATTGTTACATCAATTTGAAAATCAATTGGGATTGCCTGGCAGGTAGCAAGCAAAGTTTTGAAGTGTATCATTGAGATTTGGGAATGTTGGAAGCATATGTTCTTATTTCCAATGAGACAAGGGTCTTCAATTTTATGTAAAAGACCGTGCATTAAATGATTGTTTTCTTAAAATTTTGGATTTTATACATTAAATGATTGTTCTCTCTATCTCGTCTTGTTGTAACTCGCTCGAGCACAACTTAGTATCTGAGAAATGAAGTGTTTTAATATTTCCATATCTATAAATACACTATAGCATAGTCGGCAATATGACTACAGAATATTTTAAGCAAAAATGCATTTCTATTATTCACCACCACACAAAAAGCCCAAAATTTATATCCAGATTTAGATCCAGCCAGTGATGCAACGCAATACAACACTGTGAATACCTCTAATTCCCCTAACAAAAATTTTAAGCTTTAAATCTCAATCTTTTGGTACCATTTAAAAAAATTAGTACTTTTCACATTTCCCTTAGCTGTTGGTTCTTTTAAGTTAATAAACTTTTTTTTGAGATAAGAGAGAGAATTTTATTGAATATAACCAATCAAGCCATAGCCAAAACAGGGGAAGAAAAACTACCAACAACAAAATCAAACCCAGTCAAGCCGAGAGCTGAATTCAGGTGTTCTGTTGTGCAGTCAGAAGCTTCTGGTATTCCTGCAGGTAACGGATAGCCCCATTCAAAATAACCTTAATTACCCGTTAGGAAGAAAGTACAAAAAATAGTGCTCTGCAAACCAAATGGACAAATTTTATAATAATAATTTTAAAACTTGCTGCTATTATAATGGAGGATGAACGATAAAGAAACAAACCAAACTAACATTCTTGGAAAGTAAATAAAAATGTTTATTTGCTTTCCAAGAATGTTTAGTTTGGTTTGTTTCTAGTTATGAGTGTAGTTATCGTTCATCCTCCTTTGTAATAGCAGCAAGTTTGAAAATTATTATAATAAAATCCTTGGCTGAACATGACACTCGTGAAATGGTAGCCTGCCATTGTTGAGAGAGGGAGAGGATGAGATGTGTAAAAACAGAGAGAGAGAGAGGGGTTAAGGTGATTGAATTTTTGAGTGAGGTATTGAATACCATGCAATGCTGATATTTATAGAGAAAATACCCCAACCAACATTTCAGAATACCATCAATATGTTAAGAGCAAGCCAGTAATTCACACAAACCAGAGTAATTCAAACGGCTAGTATTTTATTACAGATGACTAACGGCTAGTTTCATCCAACGGCTTGCAAGTGTTGTCTCTGAAACGGTGCCGTTCTATTTAAGTGAGTTGAGTGTTGTCATTAAGAAGGAAACGATGTCGTTTTGGTCAGAACTGGTATTAGCTTTTGGACAGTTATTTTTCAGTTATTCTAGCTCCCACTCTTTAGTCTTTACGGATCAGTTCCGGATTTTAAGGGAGTTTAGTTGGGCAGTTAATGATCTTGTGGACTGTATATATATACATCACTCATTGTAATCAGAGTTTAAGCAAGGATTTTATTCCAGAAGTTTCTTTTCCTTTGTTCTCTCTCTCTCTTTCTCTGAATTTTCCTTCTCTTCTTTTCTCTCTAAACAAACACTTGTTTTTCCTTGCTAATTCATTGTTGTAATCTCATTAGCTTAGCTCAAATCTTTTCATGGTATCGGAGCAAGCTCGATCTCAGGGTCCAACAATGGCAGAAACTATTTCAACATCAACTTCCTCTACTGTGCCTTCAACCTCCACCACCATGCCTTCAACATCTACATCCTCTTCCATCATTCTCACAAATCAAACCTCTACTATGGCTGTCGAATATGTCAAACGTGATGACAGTTAAAACTCGACTCTTCTAATTACATTGTTTGGAAGCATCAGATTTCCATTGTATTGGAAACATTCTCTATGCTTGAGCTTCTTGATGAAGTTCCTCTTATTCCTGAGAAGTTTCTCAAGGATCTTTCTGGAACTGTTACTTCTGTTCTTAATCCAGATTATCTCATCTGGAAATCAAAGGAAAAGGCATTATTGACCTTCATCAGCTCTAACCTAACTCCTTTAGTTTTGGCTATAACTGTTGGATGTACATCTGCTCAAGAAGCATGGAAGGTTCTTGAAAACAGGTTTTCTTCAATTTCAAGATCTCATGTGATGAATTTCAAGGGTGAGCTGCACAATTTGAAGAAAGGATTTGATTCTATGGATTCATATCTGCAGAAGATTAAAGTGATAAGAGACAAGCTAATGGCAGTAGGTGTTCTCTTGGATGATGAAGAGCTACTCCATGTAGCAATCAAAGGTCTCCTAAAAGAGTTCAGTGCATTCAGGTTTGCAATCAGAACCAGAAGCACAAAATTAAGTTTTGATGAACTAGCTACTCTATTGAATGCAGAGGAAGAATCATTGAATGAAGGTATGGAGGTCAAAGACTCCACTTTTGCAATGGCAGTTAACTCCACACCAAGATTCAATAACACTGGTGGTGGTTTTAATACCTACAATCAGTCAAATAATAATAGAGGCAGAGGGAGAGGCAACAATGCTAGAGGCAGAGGCAGAGGTCCATCTTCAAGTCAGTTCAATCACTTTTCACCACAGCCTCAAGGTTCTAATGCTAGAGCAGACAGGCCAATTTGCCAAATCTGTGGTAAAGCAGGTCATTTAGCTATTGACTGCTACCATAGGATGGACTATGCCTATCAAGGCAAGCATCCACCTACAAAGTTGGCAGCTATGGCCACTTCATCCAACAATCTGATGACTCAAGAGCGACCTTGGCTAGCAGACAGTGCAGCCACAGATCATGTCACATTCAGCTTTAATCACTTAAGTTTTCCTAAGCCTTACACTGGCCAAGAGCATCTCACAGTTGGGAATGGACAAAATTTACCTATCACTCATATAGGTAACTCTCTAATTCTTCTACTAATTCTGCTATTCAGCTTAGAAATGTGTTAAGGGTTCCTTCCATTGCTTCTAATCTTGCATTAGTCCACAAGATTTGCCATGATAATAACTATAGTTGTTATTTTGATGCAAATACTTTGTTAATTCAGGTCTTGGCCACGGGGATAGTTCTTTACAAGGGCAAGAGTGAGTGAAGGTGGTATTTACCCCATCTATCCTCAGAAGGCCACTAAGCTTCTTCTTTCACATAAACTGTGTAATTTAGTCAAGTTGTCTACTTCTAGTTGGCAATTGTGGCACAGCAGGCTTGGTCACCCTAATTCCCAAATTCTTAGACATGTATTACAAAATAATGGAATGTCTTCTAACAATAGTGTTAATCTTGCAAATTCTTGTATTCATTGTCTTCATGGCAAGATGCACAGACTTCCATTTCCTAGTTCTAGATTTGTAGCTAATTCTCCTTTTGAACTTGTACATACAGATCTATGGGGTCCTGCACCTCTTGATTCAATAAATGGCTACAAATATTATGTCATCTTTGTTGATCATTTCACTCGTTTTACATGGTTGTATTTGCTCACTAATAAATCAGAGGTTTACTCTAAATTTGTTATGTTTCATGCTATGGTTAAAACCCAGTTTTCTTCAACCATTAAGGTTCTCAAATCAGATGGGGGAGGTGAGTATACTTCCAAGTCTTTTGAGTCTTTTCTGTCTTCCAATGAAATTCATCATCAGATTTCTTGCCCTTATATACCTCAACAAAATGGTTTGGTTGAAAGGAAACATAGGCACCTAATTGAGACCACAATTACCTTACTTTCTCAAGCTTCTCTCCCTTTCACATACTGGTCTTTTGTTGTTCAATCTACATTGATACTCATCAATCTCCTTCCAACAGCCACTTTAGACTTTCTGTCTCCTTGGTTTAAACTCCATGGTCAACATCCTGATATTTTTTGTCTCAAAATCTTTGGCTGTGCTTGTTACCCTTTTTTCAGACCATACAATCAACACAAACTTAATCACAAAACTACAGAATGCATCTTCTTATTGATTTACTCACTAACAAATTGTATACCTGCAGGCATGTATTGTTTAATGAGAACAGGTTCCTTTTTCCTTCCACATCTACTTCTGCCCCACCTTCTAAACCACCTACTCCAGACATATGGCTATCCAATCTATTGTACCTCCACTCTTCCAATCAGCCCTCTATTCTAGGTCTCTATCCTACTCACACATCTAATCTTACCCATCAATACTCCTTTCTTTTTCCCTTACCTGTCTCTAATTCAACTCCATCTGTGTCTAGTCCTAGTTTAGCTTTTGCTTCTAGTCCATCATCTTAGCTCTCCATCTCCATCACTGCAACAACCTGCTCCTTTACCTACCACATTACAACCTGCTCCCTTAACTCATCCTTCAGCTCCTTCCCAATCCATTCCACCAGCTTCAGATCCTTCCCAAGTTTCTGATCTTGCTCTTGTCAATACTCATCCTATGAACACCAGATCAAAGAATGGTATATCTAAGCCTAAACTTTGTTATAAGGCTGTACTTGATTACACTTATATTGAACCACCATCCTACAAGGTTGCTTCTAAGTTTCCTCAATGGGTTCAAGCTATGGATGAAGAATTTTCTGCCTTACAAAGACAGAAAACTTGGTCTCTTGTTCCTGCTCCACCTGGTATCAACTTAGTTGGGTGTAAATGGGTTTACAAGTTGAAATTGCATAGTGATGGTTCTATAGCTCGTTATAAAGCTAGATTGTTGGCCAAAGGATTTCATCAACAGGCTAGTATAGACTACACTGAGACATTTAGTCCTGTTGTTAAGCCAACTACAGTGAGGCTTGTTTTATCCATTGTAGTGAGCTTCCACTGGTCTCTCAGACAGCTAGACATGGATTTCTAAAGGAGGAGGTTTATATGCAACAACCTTTAGGGTATGTGGACCATCAATTTCCTAATCATGTATGTAGGCTACATAAGTCTTTATATGGCTTAAAACAGGCCCCGAGAGCTTGGCTTGATAGGTTCACTTCTCAGCTTTTGCATCTTGGATTTAAAGCTTCTTTGGTTGATTCATCCTTATTTGTGTTTCACTCTTATCAGACAATCATCTTCCTCCTTTTATATGTTGATGACATCATTATCACTAGCAATTCCCCTACTCAGGTCTTTCATTTGGTCATTGCTCTCAGTCATGCTTTTGAAGTCAAGGATTTGGGGGCTCTCTCCTATTTCTTGGGAATTCAAATCTTGCCATCCAGATTTGGTCTCACTTTATGTCAATCTAAATATGCCTTTGATATTTTTCATAGATTTAAAATGGAGAATTCTAAACCCACTAAAACTCCTTGCTGCCCTAACATTCGTCTCACTCCTTTTGATGGTTCTACTTTGTCTGATCCTTATGAGTATAGGAGTATGGTGGGTGCCCTTCAATACTTGACCTTCACATGCCCAGATTTGGCCTTTAGTGTTCATCAGCTTTGCCAATTTATGCAGTGTCCTACCACTTCCCATTTGGAGGCAGCTAAACGTGTTCTATACGCTATGTCAGAGGCACCTTGGACTTTGGTATTCATCTTGCTCCCGGCCCCCTTACTTTGTCTGCTTTCTTAGACGCTGACTGGGCAGGGGATCCATCAGATAGGAAGTCCACCACTGTTATGTTGGTCTTCCTTGGTTCAAGCCCCATTTCATGGTCCTCAAAGAAGCAACCCACTGTCTCTCGCTCTTCCATAGAGGCTGAGTATCGCGCCTTAGCCTCCACTGCCACGAAGTTGGCTTGGGTTTGCACTCTCTTTAAGGAACTCAAGTTGTTTCTTCCTCACATTCCCATTTTATGGTGTGATAACAACTCTGCAATTGCTTTGGCTTCTAACCCTGTGTTTCATTCTAGAACAAAACACATTGAGGTTGATTACCATTATGTGAAGGGTTGTGTGCTTCATCGTGATTTGGGCATCAAATTCATTACTAGCCGTGATAATTTTGTTGACATCTTCACTAAGCCTTTACCTGGTCCTCACTTCCTCCTTCGCGGCAAACTCTTGGCTAATTCCGCCTCATGTTTGAGGGGGGATGTTAAGAGCAAGCCAATAATTCACACAAACCAGAGTAATTCAAACGGCTAGTTTTTTATTACAGATGACTAACGGCTAGTTTCATCCAACGGCTTGCAAGTGTTGTCTCTGAAACGGTGCCGTTCTATTTAAGTGAGTTGAGTGTTGTAATTAAGAAGGAAACGGTGTCGTTTTGGTCAGAACTGGTATTAGCTTTTGGATAGTTATTTTTCAATTATTCTAGCTCCTACTCTTTATGGATCAGTTCCGGATTTTAAGGGATTTTAAGGGAGTTTAGTTAGGCAGTTAATGATCTTGTGGACTATATATATACATCACTCATTGTAATCAGAGTTTAAGCAAGGATTTTATTCTAGAAGTTTCTTTTCCTTTGTTCTCTCTCTCTCTCTCTCTCTTTCTCTGAATTTTCCTTCTCTATTTTCTCTTCTTTTCTCTCTTAACAAACACTTGTTTTTCCTTGCTAATTCATTGTTGTAATCTCATTAGCTTAGCTCAAATCTTTTCACAATACACCTAGCCATGTTTCGTGTGCATGCATCATAGCCTTTCCATTTTAAGCGTTAAAACAAAGACAGAGCAAACAAGTTGTTTCTTTAGTTTGAGAAACAATTTTAACTTGTATTCAGACGGGTTACGGTGATGCAATACTGATATTTTATAGAGAAAATATCCCAACCGACATTTCAGAATGCCATCAATACACCAACCCAAGTTTCGTGTGCATGCATCGTAGCCTTTTCATTTCAAGCATTAAAACAAAAACAGAGCAAACACGTTGTTTCTCTAGTTTGAGAAACAAATTTAACTTGTATTCAGAGGCATGTGCAGCTACTTAAACTTGATGCAAGGTGTCACCATGGAATAGTAATTATCCTTACTTTAGGAGTTGAAACAAAAACAGAGGACAATAGGTTGGTTTCTTTAGATTGGTAAATAAATTAAATGTGGATTCAAAATTCTAGTGTCATAGGCATGTGCTTCTTCCCTGTGTCACCAAAACAAATACAGAGGAATATCAAGCTTATACCGGGCTCAATCAACAGGCCCAATTCCATTTGCTCAAAAAATACAAAGCCCAATAATAACCATATAAACTTTGGAGGAAGGCAATGTGCCATAAAGTCACAACACACCCTAATTTTTTGATGGGCTGGGATAAAGATTTTGATCAAAGATTTTTTTCTTTTTTTTTTCAAAATTAAAAATTAAATCAAATCAAATAAAAAAAAAAAAAAAAAAAAAAAAAAAAAACTATAACCTCAGGTACTTTTTAACAGCATCAATTTCACTTTAAAGTCATTGATTATCATGATATTCATTTATATCATGCTCACTCTTTAAAGTTTTAGATTTTTTTCAAACAACGGTCATTATTACTTAGAGAAAAGTTAAAGAATGTCTTAAGGACATTGCTTTAGAAAAAAAAATTTAGGAATTTTTTATATGGGAAAAGAAAAAATAGCTTTTAATAGTTCTCTTGAAAATTGTGTAAAAAAAAAGTTTATTAGCGATTGTCCTAAGGCACCCATTAACAAAACAAATACAACTAACATGATATTTTCGTACCAATAAAAGCAGCCTAATGTATATAAAGTTAACATCAGTACATGATCTGTTGAATTTACTTCAAAATCTGTGTATTAAATGATTTATTTTAGTGTCATATAAACTGTACTGTGTGAATACGATTCACATAAAAGCTATTATTGCAAGCTTGTTTCTTGAATTCTTTTAACGATAAATGATGCTGCATTTTTCTTGAAGTGTCCAGCTTATCACTAATAGCCTTGAAAAGAACTCTGTTGTTCAGTTCCTCACAATACAACAAAACATTTATTCTTTTCTTTCCGTTTTCCTTAAATGGGAACATAGTACAGTACAAGTTGGAAATGCAAATTCATTACATGGAACGCAATTAGCAGTTGCAGTGTCACTGTGTCATCAGCTTTCTTCTTCTTGATAGTTCCACATCCATCCATGTATATAGAAGAAACTCCCATTACCAATAACGTAACCGGCCACCAGTTTCATCTTTGCATAGAAGAATCAAACGGAAGTCACACAAGGACAGTCACAGACTCACAAGTCATTTCTTGCCAAAGTAGAAGAGGTAATTCGGGTCATATTACCAAAAAAAAAAAAACTCATGTACCACACCAGACATAATCAGTGGCAATTGGCAAGACCATCTCACAATTTATGTTGGAGAAGTGTATGAATTATCTTCGTCTTGGGAATCTTCATTCAGAGGTTTGGAATCATGAAATGTCTGAATTCAAAAATCAATCAAGGAATGAGCAAGTAGGTGCCACATGGAATCTACAAGTTCACTTGTACTGCTGTTGCATCTTATGAAGCAGAAGCACTTTGGGGCCTGTAGCAGTAATATCACCTGTTTGTTTAAAGGGTTAACACAATTGCAAAATGTGATGAAAGAAAATCCAAAGGTAAGCGGTAAAGATCTTTGCCTGATCCAAGGGTCAAAACAACAATTTGGCAATTAAGGTCCTTGGATATCTGAACCATCGACTCATCAACTACAGTCTCCTGTAAAGCCACAAAAAGAATGAGATGGACCATAAATCAAAGGTCACATAATCAAAGAAATCATCTTCATTGTGACCTATCAATCAATATAACATAGCTGTTTTTCTTGTAGAGTTGATATTGTATTTCTTTTTTCTTTCTCCAAATGGTTAAATTACTTAAGCGCTAGGTTGTTCTTGAACCCATGACCCCCCACTACACCTTGCTTTTCACAAGGAGGGAAGGCCCTTTGAGCTAGTGCTAGAGGTCCATCTGTCAACCACAAACATGATCTGCATCACTGAGTGCAGTGGCAAATTCATCTTTCAATGCTGCTAGACGTCTGCAAAAGAAAAAAGCTACCAAAAGCAGAAAGTAAAATGAGTCATATAATATAATATCTACGATGACAGATGGACCTCTAGCACTAGGTCAAAGGGCCTTCCCTCCTTGTGAAAAGCAAGGTGTAGTGGGGGGTCATGGGTTCAAGAACAACCTAGTCCTTAAGTAATTTAACCATTTGGAGAAAGAAAAAAGAAAAACGTTTTTGTTCCCATTCTATGTGAGATTACCTGTAAAAATGAGGTTGGAATACCACCCATATAGCCTTGAATGGGAACCTCTGTCATGCTGCCTGAAGAACTGCACAGATTTCTGTTGTATGGTGTGCATAATCATCATATATATGACATCCACAAATTGTACCAATCATCTCAAAACGTCTGAAAACACCATTGAAACTTTTCAGGTGTGGACTTACATGACTGATTTGCTCAGAAAATTGCATTCTGTAACTAAAAGTGCCATTATTGTGGCAATAACCAGACAATAACATAGAACAAGATAGCTTAACCCAAGAAAGAGAGAAAAATTAAGAGAATATTTGAGAAACTCATGAGACCAATAATCCAAGAAACTAGAAAGCGAAGCATAGTAAACATGCATCAACCTCTAATATTTCCAATCCTAATAATCAAACTATTAAAGAAAAAATTAACTGTCAATCCATACGTAAAACTCCATCTGATTAACTTAAGATACCAACTAACATCAGAAAAAATATATATGTGATGCAAAATTTTATAACTCTAAATGAAATACAAAACAAAACTGGAGCTTTTGAACATTAAGAAATTTTTTGTAAAACTAAGTAAACATTTTAACTCACTGCTAATGAATTGAGGACATTCTGAAACCTGGAATCTGTAGACTAATATCTGCCTCTGGAAACTCCCGATGGAACTGCAGATAATCAAGTACTAAATTAGATTTGATGAATGTATTATGTCTTAGAAATTCCACTTTTAGAAAACCCAAGTAAACAGTTAAAAGGCATGAATTTCTGAATTTGGATGGCATACTGGCAGAGGGATTGAACACTCATTGCTAGAGCTGAAGCCATTTTTCTCGAAACTGTTGTATGATTGGATGGCTGCCTACTCCTTGGAGGAATTTCTGGATTTATGTAATTTTTGTTAGCTCTATAAATTCTTTGGTTCACTACCTGTGTACAGGGAAGTCTGTTTTGCTAATCTGTTTTTCGATGCAATAAAATTTCTTATTTTACTGATAAAAATTTTTTTGGCAGAGGGAATAAATCACAAGAGCATGCAAGAGATATAGCCTAAACATGCAAGTTGAAACACCAATATTTTCATGAGAACCATCTTAAAATTAAGAAATATTTATAACTCTAGATAAAATTATAATTTAGAGTGACCAATTCATGCAAAAAACGAGTAAAAAGTTAGAATTGAATCCAAGAAACCCTTCCAGGAACTCACTTAGGCAGGACTGACACTGGATAACGACCCTTTTTGGTTTAAATCACTCAGTAATATTCGGTATTAAGAACAAGTACTTAATAATAAGGAATAGACCCCCACCTCTCCACATTAGTTCTGTAGTCCTATCTATTTGAGTTATTATTTTCTCCTGTTCTTTTAGCTGTTTTGGTTTTGTTACATTGCTCCGCTTGCATTGTACCTGATCTCTCAAGGCCCATATAAAAAAGAAAAAGAAAAAGAAAAAGGCAGGAGGGGTGGGGGCGGGGGTGGAATTTAATAATTTGGCGCTTCATATCCATAGAAAGAGTGGAAGTAGATGTTTTAGATCATACATATCTTTCTTTCTTTTTGCAAAAGTTTACATTTGCTGGGCACCATTCAATGCTCTCAAAGACAAGTGAGGCAAATCTAGAAATTATTAATTGTGATGATACATGTCAATATCAAAGAATGTAAATTACCTGCCAAAATTTGTATCACAACTTTGGAAAATCCTTTTCCAAAGGCCAAAGAAGCTTCAATATGTATGTGCTTTAGCTTTCTATAGGTTGGGTCTACATTAGGGGCAACCAGAGATGTAGAAATAAAATTATAACCTAACAATGTGTAATCACTGCCACCGTGATAGTTGGGACGAATTGAGGATGCAAGCCAATCATTAAGACTTGAGATTCCATAAGTAGTTATTCAGTAATGCTCATCAAATAGCTCCAAGTTTGGAGCCAACATCACACTACTGGAATACTCTGACCCAGTGGCTTGTCTCCTGTGATTTAGCAAAGAACGCGTATCTGGACTGTTGTGTCCCTTTCAAGGAAATTCCAGAATTAGAATCTAGAATAGATAAAATCATATAAGCAGCATTCATGAACTTCTTATACAGCATTGGTGTTGCAGCATACAGATATGAGGAAGCATTTTGGGGAGGAAAGCTTGAGTTTATAGTAGGTTAATGGTAATGAGATTATGGGACTCACCATATTGCAGTGAGATGCCAGGCCTTAATCTTTGAAAAAGGTCATATCACAATCCGAGACTCATACCATCTATGTGAAGCAACAACATGTAAGTTTCGTTATTTATCATTCATACATTCTTGTTTCTTATGCTTAATTACTCAAGGAATTTAAAAATTCTAACTAGATGCTCATGCTGATAAACGAAAATGATCTTTAAATGAATTGGACCTTTGTAAATAAAATTATTAGTATTTGTCAAAAAAATTTCTTGGTTTGACTTAGTAAATTGCTGATTTTGAATAGATACTGCAAACCATTCACCCTCTTGTCATATAGACTGAACAGATGAACACTATCAACTCAAAAATTCTGTAAGCTTAAACCTCTATGATTGGATAATTAGATTTGAGAGGAATTTGAATAGTTATTGCATATATATATATATATATATATATAAGACCATAGCACAAATTTGGGTTAGCCATGAATTGTGTAACTAGTTTTATTTATATATTTGGTAAGAAATCTTGATTTGAGGTTTTTGGCTTTTTGCACTGAAAGTTAGAGTTAACTGGACCAAATCCTTGGTTTTCCAAACACCCCTATACAAGCCTTATCACATACAAACAAGAATTATGTACTTGCATGGAGAAATTAGAAATGAAACTATCAATGCTCCAGAAGTTCTAACATAGTGCCATAGATTTTATCCTTAATAGGACAAGTGGGCAATGGATACCTGTCCCCATATATTATGAGATGTCCACCCACCTTGATTTGATTGATGAACCTCCTGAAAGTAGATTTAATGGCTTCCTAATATTGAGAGCATATATTTAATCAGTCTAAACTGTGCCTACGAAAATACAGTCTTGTAATATTAGTTTCCATGCATAAAAAGCTTATCAATCAACATGCGTCTTGAAAGCTGTCAACATGCTCCCAGTCCAGATCGATTACTACAGCTATGTTAGGTGATAATCCCAAGAAACAACCATCATATTCATCAGCCTACCCTGAAGATAAAGTGCATGAGCATAAAGTTGCAATAGTCTAGAAACAGACAGAAAAAGTTGCACTGATCATATCTGTACTGTCCGTACAGAAATGTGGAGTGGGATCCAGTAATGATGATGAAACACCAATCCTTTTTCATTAATAAATTGCTTCATCTTTACACAGAGAGATTCCGTTATTTGACAAATGAGAAATTTGAATTTTGCTATTTTCAGGCAGAAACCGTGAAACAAAATTCTTCATCAATTCATAGAAGAAAAAAAAAATCATTCTTACAATAACTTTATTAGAGTTAGCATTCTTATATGCAATGTTAATGTTCGTACAATAAGCAAACAATTTCATAGACATCATGAAAATAAAGTGGATAGGGTACCTCTGGTACAAAATTTTGACCACCACCTGAAATAATATTTCCTTCTGGAAACTACAAAAGGATAGCTTTGATTATTTCCAGCATCTAGCGATGTCATGAAAAGTGTTTAACTACAGAAAACAAGCCAATCGACTAATGGAACCAAATGCAAATGTTCAAAGAAAAGGAGAAAGCATTAAGAGAACTAATCAGAGCATATGGCCAAACAATAAAAGATACCTATATGTGTAAAATTCAGCTCTACTGCAGAGCTCAAAGGGAAGTGGATACCTGTGGCACACATGCTCCAATTACGGCTGTAAGATCATTGCCCATTGCTTTCAAAACATAAGCCAGCATACTTGCTGTTGTAATCTTGCCTGCAAAAACAATAATGTGCATACTCCTTTCAAGGAAAACAAAGATTAACAAATGTGGTAACTTACTAAATAGGATAGAAAAAACATGCTATCTTGTTTTCTTGTTAATAACATCTCACTATCAGAAGCATACTCAAGCAAAATAAAACATGCTAGTTGCTCAATTCAACTTATTTGCAGTATTGAAAGTTTGTTGTTGGAAATTTAAGAAAGCTAGTAGTAACACTTAATTGAGACAGGAAGATTCAATATAAATATATAATAAAAGTGATTGATTAAACTTACATTCACAAACCCATTGGGTGTGTGTGTAAACTAACCAATTAAAAAAAAAAATCTAAAACAATAATGATAGTTCCAATGTTTACACTTTTCGTAAGTGCAATCTTGGTCTTCGATTACAATGGAAACAAAAGCAATATTTAAGCTAATCTTCATAACTTGGTCAATTCAGTACAAAAGAAATTCTATGGCTCTAGATCCACAAATAATTAACCAAGCAGCAGTACATCATATATTATGGTGTAATAGAACAGAGAACAACTACTCAAAAGTCCTATATTAAATGTACAAACTGAGCTACAACTTACAACATCAATTCTAGAGTTTAGAGAAGTCTGTATAAATTACAATCTGCATGAACTACTGAACTGTAGCCTATAATATGATCACCATGGCTACCACTAACAGCAATAAGCTTGTAGCACTTGGTTAGCCTTGCCAGCCAATAATCCCGTTTGTGTCTGTAAATAAGGGAAAATCAAGTAAACCAATGCTTTATATTTCATAAATTGAACATTAAAAAATTCCATCATCTGCCTAGTGAAACAAACAGTTAGACTATTTGAACTATAAAGTTAACCAATCTACGAATGCCCAACACAGGGAAGTACTTTTTTTATTATTTTGGATTGGTAAGATACACATGCACCTGGTGGGTCTTAAACCCACGACCTCACTAGTCCACCTAGCACTTGCAAGAGGAGGAGGTGCCAATTGAGCTAGAGATCATTGGCAACATTGGAAAGTACTTTTACAGATCTAATGAGGAAATTTCAAAGCAACTTTTACTTTCGAAAGCAGATCATAGGATTCCAAATGTGAATACGCTGAAAAAGAGCCAAAGTACTTACACAGCAAAAATAAAAAAGAATTGTAGCAAAAAAAAATGCCAAATTTTACAGATTGATGTACTCACACAGGCACTCCAGCAGACTTTTCATGCAAAATCTCCACATTGTCTTGAGGAATAGCACCTGAATGACTCGTAGGCCGTCCATGTGGCTGCTCCATTTAATATCTGAGCCACTAACCTCAAAACCCTATAAACAATTCACACTAATAATATTCAAATCCTAAGAAATATTCACTTGTAACACCTTGAAATTAACAACAAGCAGCACAATTAGGCCCCATCAAACATTTTTCTACCAATGACAAGATATTTGACAATGTGATGAATAAATTTGGTTTCTGAAATCAAATTCATTTGAATTGTAAAACAAACAGAACAAAACAAAAACCAAATTCCATCTATTTTATTTGGACATAAGATGAGATATAAAATTTACATTCTTTAAGCTTTCACTATCCAGTACCAAGGTCCAAGATACAAAGAATTTTACTCTACTACTTATCAAAAAAAAAATTTACTCTACTAAACACAAAATGATTCTATGCCTTAGTTTAAGTTGAAACAAAATCTGATGGAAAACAAAGGGAGTTGGACAAAGATAGTCCCCGGAAAATTCACAGTGATGGATTTTCCTGGGAAAGTGATAGACAGGTCATTTGGAAGATCCAGTTTTATCTTGAACTTCCATTTTGACACACAACAGTAACATGTTGAGATGCGCTTGTTTGGCCAGGAATCTCCTCTGTAATGTAGCTTGTAATACAATTGTACTCCTTTGAGTGCTGCTAGAATTTAGGCGTCACTTTTCCTTTTTCAAGGTAGAGATTCATGTTCAAGATAAATATTGGTATGGGAATGAGCTTTAAGGGGTTGTTTGGAATGGGGAATATGTTTCTATTGCTAACTTACCACAAATTTGTTGGCTTTATGCCACATGAATACTGAATATGTTTTAGGCTGATAATGTAATATATCATGGGAAGGAGTTTTTAACTGCAGACTCCTTTATTCAATTTCTATGCTATATCCAGTTAAACTTTTAATTATTTCTTAAGATAGTAGGATTGAGCTTTGAAATATATTTGAAACATTGAGGAGAGAATATCAATTCATCTCAATCCAACATCAAGGAATAGCTTGTGTTGATTGCAGAAAAATGATTTGCATAAGCAGATCTTCATTGAAAAACACACATGCTAACCTTGTCACCGGTAAGATACAACAATGATAAAATATTAATCCAAGAAGCAAAATGTGATAAGTGGGCTTTATAGTTTAAAAATCCTGTGACGTGAGAAGAAATACGAGATGACACAACACGAATTCTTCTATGTTATGTATTCTGCGTTTATTTTGACATAGTCACAACTTAAATCGCATCCACATGCCTGCCCGATTCCCAAGCCATCACCTGTTTGGAAGAAGATATGAGGCAAGACAAATGCAACTAGGATTGCAAAACTGCAACTAGGATTGCAAAGTTGATTACATTTTTTAACACAGAGCAACCAAAAAAGCATCACATAGAAAATTTTCAAGTGTCCCCATGACGTGTGACAGGTAACACCCCCCCACAAAAAAAAAAAAAAGAACAAGAAAAGAAGAAGATTATGATCTAGTTATTGATGTAAACTGGAGTGAGGAGAAGAAAAGAAACACATGAATGATCAAATCTTACAGAGAAATGAACTAGTTCTTGGTTATATCTAAAAAGTCAAGAGTTAGAATTACCGTTTGAATGAACTAGTTCTTGGTTTTATCTAAAAAGTCAAGACTTAGAATTACAGGTCAAACAGTTGTGGTTCCCCAGCATCCATGAGCAGAATGTCTCCTAGCAATACTCGAAGCTTGTTCTGGTGGAAAGAAATCCCTGCATAACCTGCAGCAGCAGCAGCAGCAATGCACTCCCAATTTGGATCTCTACCTTTATACAGCACCCTGCTTAACAAAACTGTCGGCAGATTAGACTTAAAAATCATGCCTTACCAAGTGAAGAAGATGCCACCAAGCGTGCAATCTTTGCTGCTTAAGCCTCACTGCCTGCACCTGTCACAGACACCTACCTATCCAAGGTAGAATGTATAGGCTGGTCACTTCTCTAAAATCATAGCATATTGCTGAGTTTGAAATCAAAATTACACCACAAAATTTTTTATTTATTTATTTGTAAGTTACCTACATACCCAATGGATCACCCACGACGGCACGACCTCACCCTCCAACCCATTAAGATAAGCTTCAAATTTCTGCGTTCTCATTCTTTGTGAAAGAATTATACTTGTCCATAATATATTTATATTTTTTTTAATATAATGAATAAGAGGATACTGCTTCATAAATGTGAGCGTTGTTCCCTCTTGCATTGCTCCTCTTAAGAGATTTGTTCACTGCTCAAATTTGTGTTTTAAAATGCAATAACACAATTATTAAAATCAATATTTGGGTGGATCATCCCAGAACCTTTTGCCATTCCCCCAACTCTTACTGTTCTGTTCTCCCTCCAATCTGAGGAATTTATCAACTTTTAAAGGTCTGTCTGTTTGCTGGGAAGTTGATTTCCAAGAGTAATAAATTTGAAGAATTCTAATTTCCTGGGTGCAAGTTCTATTAAATTGAGACAAGGCTATTGTATACATCCAACAACATTTTCTACAAAGGAAAATTTCAATTTGTTTACTGATCTTTGCTTGTTAACAAGTAT